>OX465298.1:186434118-187831618 GCA_949987735.1 Leucophora obtusa | reverse complement strand
AAATTAATGTTTATAATTGAATTTAACATCTATTTTTTAAATATTTAGCAAAATACTCAATTATAAATTTATTAAAATAAAAATAATTTTAAAGAAATAAGGAAATATATTTTTTTTTCGTTGTGGAATTAAAGGTCGAAAAAACTATTTTTATTTTTAAATTTAAAAATAAGAATTGGACAAAAACATCTGTTGTTTTTTCCGTAAAAAAAATTAATTTCGAAAGTTGAATTTTTTATTTTATGAGAAAGACCACACATTTTATAAGAAAGACAAATTTGTTCCGACAAATTTTTGCGGTGTTGAGTTAAACTGAAAATTTATTTTGTCAGCTATTTACAAGATTATTAGAAAAAACTTTTCAAAACAACTTTTTCTCGTTTTTAATTTTGGTCTTTATTGAAATAAAACAAAATAAACCACATTTCAAAAGTATTTCAGTTACAAACTACGTTATTATAAGTTTAACGAAAATCTGCATCCTAAAACCGGCCTAAATCGCATTCAATTCTCATTTCAAACATCTTTCCATCAATAAAATTTCTTTATATTGCATCAAAATACGAAAGTGCGACAAATTCCCACTTTTCAACCAAACTGTTATGTCGGGCATTATTTTTTTTTTTTTTTTTTTTTTTTTGAATAAGAAGCAACACTCAGGAAATTCTTCCTATTAATTAACGTGTTGCTCCCTTTGGAAAGGGGATAGAGAAGTAGTGAAAGGTGGTGAAAGATGAAGGGCTTCAAATATGGCAACACTGCAATTGCGCGAGATGTTGAATTTTTAGAACAGTTGTTGCGCGCTATCTGATGGTGAGTTGGCGAACTTTGTTGAAGCGTTTTAGTTCATAGCCCTGTTATATTATTTTTACTTCGGTAGGGTTAAGTGCTATGGGAACACCGAAGGAGGACGCTGCGATATGTATGAGGGATAGAAAAAACTCATACATATTACTATTTTTCATAAATTGATGTTGCCTTGGTTGGGGCTCGAACCCGCAACCTCACGTGTAACAGTCCAACGCGCTAACTATTATTATTTAATATGAATAAAAATAAGTGATCTCAACAATATTTACAAAAATTATTGTATATTTGGTGTTGTAATCAGCTATGTCTACAAACTTGCAAATTTTCTGTTCGCGTACAAGTTTGGGAAAATTTTATTTTGAGAGTAAATCTTGTCTTACTCTCTGTAAGTTTATACTGAGTAATCCTTACTGGACTTGACTGAGAAAAGAAATCGAATGGACCTATTAGTATTAGCACTACAAACAACTGTGCAAACACTAAATTCATTTGATGCAATTGAATTAATACGATCTAACTGGATTAATTTTATTTGCGCATGTAGGGTAAAAAATTATATAATTAATGTAAATTTTTATGAAATTTGCACTAAAACACATTTTCTTAACGCATTTTGAAATTATTCACATTTTTTTGCTCATCCGTTACCTTACCTACAACTTTTTTTCTGTCGTTAACTTAACAATAATTGTCGGAAGTTAACGATATTATTTGACGAAAAAATTCGGTAGAAAAAGTTACGGAATCAGTTTTAACGACAATTGTAGATAGTTATCGAATTTTAAAAATCTAACTACCAATTTTTTTCGTTAAAAAATTTAGAGAATCGCACTACTGGGCAACTTTCGACAGTAACATTTACTCAATTTTCGAGTAGGGAACGCTTTAGGGTAAATTCGGAAAAGTTATTATTTTCTTTTTTAATTTAATTTTACCAATTTTAATAAGCCGCTTAAAAATCAACAAAAATTATTTTTATTCGACAAACAAAAATAAGCCGTCCGACGAATCAACGTCGCAACAACGTTCAAAATATAAGTGGCATAACTGATCTTTAGCCAACCCTGTGCAACAGTGTAGTGTCTAAAATTATTTTATTTTATCCTATAAATCCTCGAGTACCCCGAGGGATAAAATAAAAAACTAATAACTCTGTAATTGAGGGATACAAGTCAACTCAATATAGTCAGCGACAGCTAAGAAAAAAGGAACGGCGGCAGCTGATGGATTTTGGTTTAAAGGATTTTCTGAAGTTCATCAAACGAAAAGGTCTAAAATAAAATTAAAAGCGTTTATTGGAAAATTTAAAAAAATTACCGGCTTAGCTACCATTACAAGCTAACAAATATAAGCCGAAATTAGCACCTCACATCCGTGACGACTCGACTTGAAAAAAAAAAGTCCACTTCGTACAATTCAACTGTATATCTGATTACATAGCTCTTAAGGGCAGAGCTTTGAAGAATTAATTCCTTAATTCAATTTTTCAATTCTGAATTAAAAATTCGATGAATTAATTCACTAAGCACCATATATTGAATGGAATTAATTCATATTTGCTTTCGTTCGATTTATTTTGTTACGAATTAATTCAATTGCAATAGTTCTTTTTATTAAATCAAATGAATTAATTCACTGGTGAACACGTTCAATTTTATAAATCGAACGGAAAAAAAGTGAATTAATTCCTTACTGAATTAATTCACTACTGAATTCGTTCAATTTCATTTTCATTCAGTGAATTAAAAGAAATAAAATTACGTTCAGTGAATTAAAAAAAAATAAAATTACGTTCAGTGAATTAAAAAAATAATAAGTTCACTGAATCGAAAAAAAAATAAAATAAGTTCACTGAATTAAAAAAAAATAAAATAAGTTCACTGAATTCAACGCCTGTTTTCTGCCGTTCAGTAGAAGAAAACAATAATGTACAAATAAAATTTTTAAATAAGCAATTTTACAGCGTGTGCTAGTAACACATTAGAAACCGGATGCTGTTTATCAACCTACATGATTCAAAAATAAATCCTTTTACTATTAAAAATAAAAACTTTACAGATATAGATAAATTTTGTCAGTTTTTAAATTTATGTAGTAAAAATTCAGTTAATTTTACGGCATTGGTAGTTATTTCTAATGCATTTGTTAGTTATTTTTCAACAGTTAAAATTACAGAAGTTTTAGTTATTTTAAAGGTAAATACCTTTGTCGCCTTTTTGACTGCATATACCTTTGTTTTTACTGTCATTTTCAGTAGATTCTACCGACAAACTTTTGTGAGTGTACTTATAATTTTGTTGGTCATTTATGGGCTTTACGTAGAGCTGACTCCTTTATGGTTTTCGTGTGCATAGTAGTTTTTTTAGTCGGATATCTCTATTTATATTTTTTGTATGGCTTTTATAGAGCTTTTTTTATTTTAATTCCATAACGAATTAACTGATTTGTTAGATAAGTAGTTGTATTATCCGTTTTTTTTTTTTTTTTTGGAGGAAAATTTATATTTTGATTGATTCCTTAATACCACAAATGTATCAATTATGTCTACGGTTTTCAAAGTGTGAAGTAAGAAAAGAAACAGATGTTTTAATCATAGTTTCAGTTTGGCAACTTGCTGCTTAAATTGAGAAGTTTGCTTTTTTTTTTTTAATTCCTTTAAATTTTCTTAATAACTATTATGAGCATTTGATTTTGATTTTTTTATTCTTCGTTCTCAATAATTATTTATTTTTTATTTTTGCTTTTAAAATTAAATATCAATTATTATTATTTTTTATTTATTTTTATTACACAATGAATGCTGTAAATTTAGGTTCTGTCTACAGTGATAATTCTTTCATCGCCAATAGTTTAAATGGCTTCCAACGTTTTTTAAGGGTCGGACATTGGAATATAACAAGTTTTTGTGCGTCCACTACATCTTGTAAAATTGATGAGATAAGGCATATTCTAGATGGTAATCATTTGGATATTGTTGGTTTCAGTGAAACTTGGTTAAAGCCTTACATTTTGTCTCAGGCTATAAATATTCCAGGCTATAGTATATGCAGAAATGATAGACCTGGTGAAAGAAGAGGTGGAGGTGTTGCGTTGTTTATATCGGACAGTATGAAATACAGAACCGTTTTTATGTCCGATGGCAATGACGCTTGTGAGTATTTGTTTGTTGAGGTTACTGTCAGGGATATTAACTTGCTTGTTGGTGTTTGTTATTTGCCTGATGGTGATTTAAGTGCTTTTGAGGATTCTGTGGGCGATTTGTTAGTAAGGTACTCAAATGTTATTCTGATGGGAGATTTTAATACAGATATTTTTTGTCCAATTGATTCTGTTGTTTTACGCTCTGTGTGTCAGCGACTTGATTTAACTTACCACCACAATTGTATACCAACGAATTACCATGTGGGGTGTGATACGACTTCTCTAATTGATTATTTTCTTTTGAGTAATACTCTTTCCTTGGGCACATCTGGTCAGATGCAGTGTCCTGGTGTGACTCGACATTCTCTCATTTTTATAGCTGTCGATGTTCCAAATTCGTCATCTCAACGTTTTATATCGTACCCGAATTATAAAGCGTAGAGAATGGAGGATTTGGAGGCTGCAGTTGATAATTGTGATTTCAATGCCATATACCTGACTGATGATGTGGATTTACAACTTGAAGTTCTCATGTCGAATATTAATGTTTTACATGATTTGGTGCCATTCGTTCGTCGAAAGGTTGGTTTGAGTTTGGTTAATTGGTTTGATGACAGGGAAATTTCCTTTCAAGTTTCATTGAGAGATTTGGCATATAATCATTACCTCCAACATAGGACTCCACATAATTGGTCGATTTATTGTGTAAACAGGAATAAGGTGAAAAGGGTTATAAGGAAGGTAAGGATGCGAGCTCACACACACTTTTTTCATGATATTAGTTCGAAAAAAATGTGGGGATTCTTAAGGAACAATGGTTGTCTTAAGTCTGAGGAACATTTAACTTCATCTGATCCTGATGAGATAAATGATTATTTTGCTGCTTGTCAGTTACGAGACTCGGGTGATTTTTCCAATAATATGAACAACTCTGTTGATGGAGGTTTCTCCTTTTCATGTGTTGATTCTGACACGTTATATCGAGCATTGCTCAGAATCAAATCTAATGCGGTTGGTCATGATTCCTTGCCATTGATATTTTTGAAAATTATTTTCCCATTTGTTTCCTCACATTTACTTTACCTTGTGAATACAATTATTGCCTCGTCATGTTTCCCTAGGAATTGGAAAATAGCTAGGGTTGTACCTATAAAGAAGGAA
The DNA here is from genome assembly GCA_949987735.1 of Leucophora obtusa. NCBI lineage: Eukaryota > Metazoa > Arthropoda > Insecta > Diptera > Anthomyiidae > Leucophora > Leucophora obtusa. The sequence continues at coordinate 187,826,506 of OX465298.1, read as the reverse complement.
CGTCAATCTAGTGATTTGGATAATTTACGTCCTATATCAGTACTACCGGTCCTTTCTAAGGTGGTTGAATATATCTTGAAAGACCAAATTATCGAGTACCTTGATTGCAACTCTCTTATTCATCCATCCCAATCAGGCTTTCGAAAGGGTTATAGTACTACTTCTCTACTGCTAGCGCTAACGGATTCTATTAGACAGTTTTTGGATGGCCGTAAGAATGTTGTATTGCTTTCGATAGACTTTTCTAAGGCATTTGATAGAGTAATGCACTCTAGATTACTATATAAATTGCTGTACGAGTTCCGGTTTTCTACCCGTGCATGCGAATTGATCAAGTCGTACCTATATGATAGATTCCAGTATGTATCTATTGGTAACTCTTTCTCACGAACTCGACGGATCACTAGTGGTGTCCCGCAGGGATCTGTTATTGGCCCACTTTTGTTTATGGTGTATATGAATGATCTTTTGCGTTCTTTTAATGGTGTTTCCTGCTTGCCTTATGTTTATGCTGATGATGTGCAATTTGTTTGCTATTCTGATACGGAGTTTGTCGATGTGTTGGAGGAGGGCGTCAATTTTATATTGCGGGAAGTTGTGTCATGGTCGTCCGATAATGGTTTCTGTGTCAATCCAGTCAAGACGAAGTAAATGGGGTTTGGATTCGCTACAAATGACATGAGTATTACTATTGGTGGTATTCCTGTTGAGTTTGTTAATAAGATGAAATGTTTAGGTCTTGTCTTGGATAACCAACTGAATTTTTCTCCACACATAAATTACTTGTCCTCTCGCATATCCTTTCTTTTAAAAAGGTTGTATTCATTGAATATTTATCTGCCTTGTTCAATAAAAAGGCGTGTAGCCACGGCTATCTTAATGCCGCATATATTGTACAGCGTGGAGGTTTTTTCGGGTACTAGAAGTTTCGCGCTGAGGAAATATAAGCTTGTTTTTAACAGGATTATTCGTTACGTTTTTAATTTGAAAAGAAGAGATCATGTATCTCAACATACATTTAATTTTATAGGATCGTCTTTTGAAAATTTCATAAGCATAAGGCTATTATTATTTTTTTATAAATCTATCGTTAATGGATACCCGGTATACATTGTTGATAAATTTCATTTTACTCGTTCAATTCGAAACCCCCAAATTATTCCACCCATTAGACATCTAAGTATTTTTGAAAAATCATTTCAAACTCGTGTGTCGAGTTTATGGAATGATTTGCCTAGGGAACTGAGAAATTTTACTTATTCGCTGATTGTGTTTAAATCTAAATTAGTAGAATTTGCACAATTGCATGTATTGGAGTCTTAAGTGGAAATTATATGTTCCATCTCTTTAGTCTGGCCATATACTTGCAATGTTGTTGTACAGCTTCTCGTTTTAGTTCTTTATTCTAATACCATGTGTGTTAGTAGATTGGGGACTTAAATGGAGAGGTTGCGCAATGGTATTGCTGATGTATGGATAGCTTTAGTAAGTACGCCTTTTTAATGAAACTTTGAAAGCTTATCTTGTGAGAGTTCAGCTGTTTCTGGAATTTATTCTTGCAGCATTCATTTATTGTTTATTTTTTTTTAGATCTAATTAATTTTTAAATATATTATTGTATTAATTGATCTCGTGTAAATGTTAATTTTTTGAATTTTGCGTTTATATATTATTATTGTATACATTAGCCTTAACATATATTTATATAGAAGTCTGTTATATATTTTTTAGTAGCTTTAATTAGCCATATAAGACCCTAAGGGCTCGGTTATGTAAATGAAGATTTAATAAAAAAAAAAAAAAAATTTGGAAAAACTAACTATTAATTTTTTAAACTAGTTATATAGTTATATTTTTTTTTCCAAATTTATCTATATCTGTAAAGTTTTTATTTTTAATAGTAAAAGGCTGTATTTTTGAATCATGTAGGTTGATAAACAGCATCTGGTTCCTAATTTGTTACTAGCACACGCTGTAAAATTGCTTATTTAAAAATTTTATTTGTACATCATTGTTTTCTTCTACTGAACGGCAGAAAACAGGCTTTGAATTCAGTTAACTTATTTTATTTTTTTTTTAATTCAGTGAACTTATTTTATTTTTTTTTAATTCAGTGAACTTTTTTATTTTTTTTTTAATTCAGTGAACTTATTATTTTTTTTTTTAATTCACTGAATGTAATTTTATTTTTTTTAATTCACTGAATGAAAATGGAATTGAATGAATGCAGTGGTGAATTAATTCAGTAAGGAATTAATTCACTTTTTTTCCGTTCGATTTATAAAATTGAACGTGTTCACCAGTGAATTAATTCATTTGATTTAATAAAAAGAACTATTGCAATTGGATTAATTCGTAACAAAATAAATCGAACGAAAGCAAATATGATTTTAATTCCATTCAATATATGGTGCTTAGTGAATTAATTCATCGAATTTTTAATTCAGAATTGAAAAATTTAATTAAGGAATTAATTCATTTGCGGCCCTATGCTCCTTGCAGGAGTAAAAGGAACAAATATATATATATAATTAATTCATTTGGTGAATTAATTCATTTGGTTTAATAAAAAGAACTATTGCAATTGAATTAATTCTTTGAATTTGTTGTTTGATGAAAGCATTCAGTTGAATGAATTCAGTGAATTACTTAAGAAAAGGAATTCATTCAATTCTAGAGCAAATTGAATTCGATTGGTAGTGAATTCATTCAAAAAGGAATTAATTCTTCAAAGCTCTGCTTAAGGGGCGCCTATAGACGATCAAGCATGTTGTAGAACTTGGCTTGATGGTTTCGTACACAGATTAATACACAGATGTGAAACTAATGAAAGGTGTCAAAAAAGTATTCTCGAATCGTATGGTTTTATTTACATGGAAGTCATGTCAAGAGGGAGATAGCAATATAAAATCTCCATACATTTTGTATTGCGCATTTTTTGTATATATCTGTCTCTTATTAGATTGTTGTGCATTTCATTTTGCTCATTTTCTGTCGGCCACATTCCCAAATCAGCTGATTCATATCTGTGTATAATCTGTGGTTTCCTATATTTGTTTTCGTAATTTCCATCAAACAAGGCATTACAAGGAACAGAATGCTTGCCCGTCCATAGGCCGCTCTATGGACTGTTGTTTAAATTAAAATTAATTGGGGAGACGTTGTAAGTGGAGACTTACATGTTGTAGGATTTTTGGGGATTTCAACTTGCGGGGATACGGACTAAAACTTTTCTGGCAACTCTCGTGACGAAACAAAAATCTTCCTCCTCCAAAAATTTGTGACCACACCACGGAGGGAGGTAGATTTCTATTATTTCCAGCACGTACTTAATAACTGAATGCAATTTTCTATTTTACTATTAAGGAATCGATCTTCAATTTTATCTTGTTTCTGATTGTGTCTTTTTTCTTAAATCGCATTTGTTTGTTTATCGATTTGTATTTTTTTACCTTTTTTTATTTTTTCACTCTTTTTATGTCTACGTTTCACTTCTTCGTATACTTATTTTAATTTGCAAATTTAGTGTTTTTTTTAAACAAATTTTTAAGATTTTTTGGATATTTATTTTGATTTATCATTTATTTATAATATTTCAGACATTTTGTTTTGTTTATTACTTTCAATAACTTATACTAATTTGTTTTGTTTACGAGAGCAAACATGATGAATAAAATTTAGTTGTCAATAAATTTACTTTTCATGTAAAGTGTTGGTATGTTCATGAAAATTGTGGTACTTTTTCTTTTTGTGTGACGGAAGAGAAATAAATTGTAATTGATTTGGGGGAATATTATTGGTAAAAATATCCCATGGGCTTCACACCGACGAGCAGAGTTGCCTACGCAATGTCTATAGAAATATATATGTACTAATCGCCGTTTACATATCACACATTTACATTAAGCCCCATTCATAACTAACCCAAAACTAGAAGTTTTGGTGTTTTTTGTTAGTTTTCGATTTGAAATTTGTATAGAATTTGACAATCGAAAACACAATAATTTTGAAAACTACTTGTTTTCGGTTCAGTATGAATGAGGTATTATATAGATTATATCGAGCAATAACCGCCAAAAAAAGCTTAATAGCGAATTTACATTGTTAAAATGTTCACTAGATTTCGTTTTGAAATCCAATTCGAAATCTATATCGTTTACATTCGAATATTTGACAGATGAATGGGATTTCGATCAGCCAACAACAATTTTTTTGTAAACAAACTAACCTTAAAAAATAACCAAAATTAAAAGATTTTCTAAAAACCATTTTGTTTAATGACGGAACACAAAGTCATTTATATTATGAATGATACAATGTTATATTTGCTAGGAAATGTATTTAAGTATAGAGATAATTAGCAGAAAGCTAAAATATTCAATGTTTTGTCAGTGATCTTGCCGGCTCCATCAAATGATTTTTCACAGTTTCTCTTCGTCGGATACAATAAAATAGCCGTTTTCAACTTTATATATTTCTTTCAATAAAAAACAACAGACTTTATTATGTTATTCCTTAATTTTTTAAAGTTATTAAAATTTATTATTTATTAATTTTTTATCACATAAACAGCTGCTGAATGTTGCCACTTTTTCTGCAAACTTCCCCACTTTTCTGCAAATATGGGAGAAAAATTGGATTTCAATTTGGATTTCGATGAGATTTCGCTGAAATCCAATTAAATTGGGATTTCATTTCTTATGGGAAATCTGTTTGAAATCCCAAATTTTTATTGAATTTCGATCGAAATCTATCGAAATCTACTTTTAACTCGATTTCGATCATAATGTAAATTCGCTATAAGTGACATGATTTTCGTTTTTTAATAAAAATCTATAGTTCTTAATCAATTGCATCATCTCCCAAAATTTTGTAACTCTGGGAAGCAAAAGGCAAAAATATCTTAAGTGCCAACTCCTATTCAGAAACTAGAGTTTGTTTACGTTTTTAGTGACAGCAAGGTGTCTCCTAGGATAGTTTTTCTTTATCTAACCACATAAAAACTTGGAAACGCTCAGGAATCTATTATGCACCGTTGGATGTGTCGTTAAAATTTCTTTCATTTGACACCTAATATGTTTATTAAATTTTGAACCCAACATGAAAGAACGGGAAAAATGGAAATTGAGTAATTTTTAATCCCACCCCTATATAACCCCTAAAAGCGAGATTGGACAGTTAAAAAGTAAAAACTATTTAAAAGTAAAAACTAGGTTGCGTTTACACTTGCATCGAAATCCCGAGATTTCACTATTCACCACTCGGAAAAAACAATGAAGAAAAGCATATATATATGCAATTTGTAATAAAGCAAACATAGTTGGGTCTAATAAATTCATTTCCTAAAAATTTAACGTTTATATGCTTTTCTTCATTGTTTTTTGAGAGTGGTGAATAGCGAAATCTCGGGATTTCGATGCAAGTGTAAGCGCAACCTTAACTATATTCTCTAACGATGGGTCTCAGGTTTAACCATGATGCAACCATACTAGGTAGATGAATTAGGGAGTATCAAGAGTAGCCGATTCAATTTTTTTTGTTGTTCTAATGCATCTACCTAGTATAGTTGTATCATGGGTTTAACTTTTTTCAATAAAAGGAAATATTAAACATATATACAAAACAAATTTTTGTTTAACTATTAGTTAACTCTTAAACCTTCAGTGTGAGTCCCACCGTAAAAAAGCGTTTATATGCCTATATTCACTGTTTTTTTCAGAGTGGAGAATATCGAAATCTCGGGATTTCGGTGCAGCTGTAAACGCAACTTTAAAGATTTTTTTGAGTATTTTTACATATAATACCTCTGTTCCACGTACATTACAGTGGATACCCAGTTTTACCAAAAAGCGACCAGACCTTTTATAGAAATTTTTATAGATATAAATATGAATTTGTACAATTTGTATATATACATAAATATAAATAGCAATGCATATTTGGCCTTATTGGCTTATTGCAAATAAGAATATAAAAAAATTTTAATTGTGTAGAATTACGTCTCCTAAGAATTTAAACAGTAATTTGCATGATTTTTTTAGGGTTAAAATAAATGTAATTTATATTTATATTGAGACTTATATTAGCATAAATATAAAAACAATACAGTATCATTTTATAATTAAACATAGATTTACTTTATTTATCTATTTTATTGCTTATTTTTAAAATATAGCAGCATTTAAAGTTAAAATCGAAAGTAGAACAAAATTTGAAGAATATAATAAATATGTTTTTGTCTGTGGCCTCCGAAACTTGTTGTTTAAAAAATGCAACATACAGAATTGTTTAAAATACACAAAGTGTAGTATATAGTATATGTATATTTATGAATTTAAAAAACGAAATGCTTAGAATTTTTTTTTAACTCAGCATTTTTATAAAGCTATTATATACATCGCGCAACAACACACAAAATTGTTTGAAAACAATATTTTTGTCTCGAGATCAAATGCGATTTGTGACAAGAGTTTTAAAAGAGTGTATTCCAATATTCGACAATTAATGATTTATCGAATCCAATTTTAACTTGTTGAAATGTTATAAAATTTAAAGAAAGAAATATTAACATTATAGCCCTGTGATAGGTGGCTAGATTTATTCTAAACTGAATAAAATTAAAGAAATGGCTTAAAATTTTGTATTAGGAACTATGAAGATTTAAAAATTTACTTTTGTTGCGATAGCTAAAAAAAACCGTATAAAATTAAAAAACTTACATTTCGTTCGGAATCTGCATATTTTAGAATATTGTATTAATCTTAAGCCCGTATGACTATAGCTTTTTTCTTCACCCTTCTCGACTTTTTTAGGGTTTTTATTTGAATTTTTTTTCCAGTAAAGAAAAAAGCTAGTGTCATACGGGCTATATATCAATCTTTAATGTTAAATAGAAATACTTCATTTTGGATAATTCTATATTATAAATACTACTCGATTTCAAATAAAAAAGCTAACTTTGATTTATAGTCGCTACTGAATGCCTTGAATTTTTCAATTCACTAGTTTTGTCTGTTATGGAATTCGTTCCTTAAACCCCTGGAATATAAAACAATAGATGACAACAATAAAGCAGCAATGAAATTCTGTTATCGATTGTGGGTGGCGTAGTTTTTTTTTTTAACTGCAGATTATATCAGCTTCTCTTATTGGCTCCTCGAATACAAGTTTTATTAAACCATAGTTTTTATTCTCAAAACAAATTTAAATATAATAAAGTCGTACCACGGATTTGGTAATGAGTGTATCGTTGTCATAGAAACTGGTTTGAATGGTAACATTACCATTTAAAACTTTAGCAGGCATCATTTGTGATTCGGGTGCGGCTTCTATGGTCGATTGCCAAGTATTTGTGGTATTTGCTCCTACCCAACCCATTTCGAAAAACCATTCTTCCATTATGCGTCCTTTAAAAAGCACCTTCTGATCTAAACGAAAATTTTCCATTGCCTCTATGGTACTAAAGTTGATTTCCCTAGAAACTGCTCGTAAATCTAATATCTTAACAGGAACTTTTGCCTCATGTTCGTCATCGGGTGATGAAAAATCTTTATTTTCTTGCCAAATGACCTTACCCGTATCTGCATCACGTAAAATCATATAATTTATTTGGAATCCTCTTTGGATACGTTCTCCACGTTCGCCACCTTCACTAGAAGCAGTGCTAGCATCATCGGAACCCATTTTTCTCGAGAATTTTTCTTATTTTTAATTCATAAACTTTTTTAGCACTGTTGTTATAAACTCGATTTTCTGTTTTGGTGGTTGCTAGATAAAAAGTGCTGGATAAAAATACTACGAATGCGTTGTCACAGACTAGAGTTGTAAAAGTATTGAGTATTGCGGTACTGAGTACTGACTTTTTTTTGAGTACTCAATACTAAAACGGTACTCCTCAATATTTTTAAAGATGCAATTTTCTGTAGAAATGTGTTTTTTCGTATGAAAATACAACTCTGAAAATATTTAATTAATTTAAAATGTTTTAAATTAATTAAAATTTAAGTAACAATAGTTATTTAACACGTGTATGTGAATTGTTTTTATTTTCCTTTTTTGTAAATAAATATGAATTCATCAAATTTTTATTTTTAAATTAAAAAAATATTGAGTAATATCGAGTACTCAATTGAAAAGTATTGAGTACTGAGTACTCAAAAAGTATTAAAATTCCACAACTCTATCACAGACAGTTGAGAAATGTCAATGTTGCCTGTTTGTTTGCATGTTTTGTAAACAAATTAAAAAGTGGAATTTTTATGCATAATTAACGTGACCAACTATTTTTAACCAAAACGCAGTTTTTCGGTGATAGCATTGATGGTTCTCCATATTGAGGAAAACAAAAATTATAGGGAACTTAATTAATACTCCATTTTGTGCTCTGGACACAGAACATACATAGAATCGTAAGTTAACTAGTATATGTGTTATCTTTCCACATATGGAGGTCAAATGCTTCTTGTTCAGAGCTTTGAAGAATTAATTCCTTTTTGAATGAATTCACTATCAATCGAATTCAATTTTCTCTACAATTGAATGACTTCCTTTTCTTAAGTAATTCAATGAATTCGTTCAACTGAATGCGTTCATCAAACAAAAAATTCAAAGATTTAATTCAATTGCAATAGTTCTTTTTATTAAATCAAATGAATTAATTCACCGGTGAACGCGATCAATTTTATAAATCGAACGGAAAAAGTGAATTAATTCCTTAGTGAATTAATTCACTACTAAATTCGTTCAATTTCACTTTCGTTCAGTGAATTAAAAAAAAATAAAATTACTTTCAGTGAATTAAAAAAAAAAAATAATAAGTTAACTGAATTGAAAAAAAATAAAATAAGTTCACTGAATTGAAAAAAAAAATAAAATAAGTTCACTGAATTCAAAGCCTGTTTTCTGCCGTTCAGTAGAAGAAAACAATAATGTACAAATAAAATTTTTAAATAAGCAATTTTACAGCGTGTGCTAGTAAAAATGAACAAATTAGAAACCGGATGCTGATCATCAACCTACATGATTCAAAAACAAAGCCTTTTACTATTAAAAATAAAAACTTTACAGATATAGATTTGAAAAAAAAAATATAACTACATAACTAGTTTGAAAAATTAATAGTTATATTTTAAAGTAAAAGGCTTTATTTTTGAATCATGTAGGTTGATAAACAGCATCCGCTTTCTATTTTGTTTATTTTTACTATTTAAAAATTTTATTTGTACATTATTGTTTTCTCCTACTGAACGGCAGAAAACAGGCTTTGAATTCAGTGAACTTATTTTATTTTTTTTCAATTCAGTGAACTTATTTTATTTTTTTTTTCAATTCAGTGAACTTATTTTATTTTTTTTTTAATTCGCTGAACGTAATTTTATTTTTTTTTTTAATTCACTGAACGTAATTTTTTTTTTAATTCACTGAACGAAAATGAAATCGAACGAATTCAGTAGTGAATTAATTCATTAAGGAATTAATTCACTTTTTTTCCGTTCGATTTATAAAATTGAACGTGTTTACCAGTGAATTAATTCATTTGATTTAATAAAAAGAACTATTGCAATTGAATTAATTCGTAGCAAAATAAATCGAACGAAAGCAAACATTCAATATATGGTGCTTAGTGAATTAATTCATCGAATTTTTAATTCAGAATTGAAAAATTGAATTAAGGAATTTATTCTTCAAAGCTCTGTATTTTGAACAATTTTGATAGTAGAAAGCATGAATACGATGGAAAACTGTCAAAATCGATATTGATAACACTGATAGAGAGTCACACAAACACAGCTATTGTTGTTGTTTGACACGTTCCTTTACTTTTTGGGTAAAGTTCGGTAAAATGAGAGTAAACAAAAAATCCTCTCACAAAATTACAAGATTACCCAAAAGTAAAGGAACGCACAAAACCACTTTTCGAGCCCAAAAATGCATTTCAAAGAAAAATGTGAAAATGCGTTTAATTTTAGTTTGAAAAATTGAATAAACACACATATTCATATGAATTTAAAAGTTCTTATTGATTTTGTTCAATTAATTATTATAAATAACACATTTTTTGCGTTTTGGTTTGTTTAATTTTTCAATTTATTTTTACAATTGTTGTTTGTGGTTATCATTGCATCAGCTGTTAGTTTTACAATTTACCAAAGTTACAGTGAGGTTACATGATCAAGATTTTGCTTTCAAGTTGATAACACATACTGCTTGTCAAATTCAGTTGAACTTGAAGCTGTGACGTAGGCTGCATGCAACTTGATAGTCAATTTTGCTTTCAAGATGCCGCCGTCAAGGAAAGAACTAAAAATGCTCGCCTCTGTGGGCTGTTTCCGCACTGTAGGCTGTTCAAAAAGACTTTATTTTTTTCTTCACATATTCCACAGACATTTTAATGTCAGCAGAAATAGATTTTTTATTTATTTTTAAATCATTTCGTCGATATACCGAAATATTCACATTCCGCATTTTATCAATCGTGTTTTATTGCGGCACAATATTTGTAAAAAGAAAAATAAATTTACAAGAAATTGATCAGCTGTTTAAAACTTGACCGTCAAGTTTTCCCAAAACTTGAAAGCAAAAATTGATATCAAGTTGCTGTTCAATTTTTAAAATGTGTGTTAGTAAAAAAAATGTGAGTGTATTGAAACTTGAAAGGCAAAAATTGATCGTGTAACCCCTATGTTACCCGAAGAAAAAGTTTGGGTAACTTGGGTAAAAAGAAAAACGCAAATGCACTCTCTTGAATACTCTCATTTACCCAATTTTCGAGTACGGGAACGCTTTTTGGGTAAGTTTGGGTTCCCCCGGTAACGTAAAGGAACCTATTAGTAGAATGAAACGGCGCGAAAATGCTATCGTTTTGTTGCTGTTTTCTTATGTATTTTGTAAACGTCAAAAGTTGAACCGTTTGCTGTCATTATACATATGCATGATCAATGCAACCTTGTTATCCTACTATCCAGTATCCTGTGGCTATAGATATCACCTACACGCAGAAAAAAACAGGGGGAATAATATCTAAGTGCTATGTAATTATACAACTACATAATTTTCAAGTTAGTTTTACAAATTTCTTGTAAAGTATGCACATTTTTTTGTAAAATATATACAACCCTTGCAAAATATATACATGTGTAGTGGAAAATATCCGAAAAAATGCATATATTTTGCTAGAAAATTGTAAAACTTACTTCGAACTTATGTAGTTGTATAATTACATAGCACTTAGATAAAGTTCCACCTGTTTTTTTTCTGTGTGTAGTGTCTTCAAATGGAATTAAATATGCCATAAAATTTAGGAATTTACACACAAAACAACAATTAAAGATTTGTTTAAAATAAAATAGTTTTTAAATAAATATTTAATTGAATCAATTAAATCTTTGAATTCTTTAATTGATTCAATTAATCGTACACAATTTTTAGTAATTGATAGTAGGTCTGTTCGGGTACTCAACATTGGGATCCCGCGGGATCCCAATTTTACCAAAAAGCGTTTTCTTAGTGCACAAAACCTTTACCAAATTTAATAAAGTACGTATTCCTTTTTGTAAATAGAAATGCCTAAAAAGGAAATTTTTATTAAAAGTTTTGATTTAAAAAGGGGTTTAACTTGAAAAGCTATCTAGATTTTTACAACAAATTGAACAAGAACTAGCGCTCACCAAAACGAACTATAATGCACAAATCTATTGATGTTTGTTTTTCGGGCTTCAAATATGGTTTTTCGCGTTTGTTTACTTTTGGGCATTTTTGTCACTTCGTGCGAGTATTTCTTGTTAACTCTCTTTTTACCGAACTACGCAAAAAGTAAAGAAACAGACTTAGTATCATTTGCGTGGTAGGTGCAAAAACAGAGAAAATAGTAATTGTCTGGAACAATTTGATAATTAAACCTGGTTTTTACTTTTTTGTGTTTAGACATTAGATCACGTTTCTCTGCAATCGTTTTAACATAACGATTAGACCTATTGTTTACAAGAATATAAACAAAACACAGCTGATTAGAAGAAAATCGAAATTTATTTTTCACAACAAAATTTTCGAATTGTAAAGGATTTTAGAAAAACATGATTATATACGGTGTATATATCGTCAGTAAATCAGGTGGTCTTATATTTAATTTGGACAATAACGTCCCACGTATAGAACATGAAAAAACCTTCACATATCCACTAGATATTATGCTAGATTACAATGCCAAGAAAGTGACGGTGGTATTCAATAGTAAAGATGGTATTAATGGTAAGTGCATATGAGAAATACAAAATATTCCAAGTGTATTCCAACATTAACAATGTTCTCCCACAGTTGGTCATGTCTTAGTGGGGGTTAATGGTACCCAAGTAATTGGCTCTGCTTTGGAAGATGGTCGTGATGTTAAAACAGTATTGGAAACTTCAGAAAATTATCCTATTAACTTAAAATTTAGCCGTCCCAAAATGACTACAAATGAAAAAATCTTTTTGGCCAGTATGTTTTATCCACTCTTTGCCATAGCCAGTCAATTAAGTCCGGAACCAAAATCATCAGGCATTGAGATTTTAGAGGCGGATACTTTTACACTTCATTGTTTTCAAACTTTAACGGGGGTTAAGTTTATAGTTATAAGCGAAACTGGTTTACCGGGTATGGATATTTTACTGCGAAAAATTTATGAACTTTACTCGGATTATGCTTTGAAAAATCCTTTCTACTCATTGGAGATGCCTATACGTTGCGAGTTGTTTGATAACAAATTGCAGACCTTATTAGATTTGGTTGAAAAAGCAGGAATTAATAATTTGGAAAAATAAAATTGGACTCACCATAAGAAAAACGCCACGTGTGGTAATGTGGATTTCAAGGTAGTTTTAAAACGAAGCTGAACAATTTCGCTGTTTTTGCAAATCAAGGAAATTTAAATGGTGTTGCTTTATTTTTATTTTACTACTGTATTACTTTATCTTTAGAGAAATTATAATTCCGAAATAAATTTTATTTATTTAAGTAAAACTAATGTTTTTGCCGTTTGTTTTGTGCTAAAAGTATTAAAAATAATAAAATTAGAACTGGCTCTACTATACAATTTAAAGAAATTTTAACAGAAAAATTAACCAGAAATTAGTATTCAAATCTAAAATGGGTGTATTTATTTATTGGTTATCTTAACTTTAAGAAGAAAAAAATTAGGATAACTTAATTTTTTATTGATCATTTTATATTTTAATATAAAATTCACTAAAACTCGATTTTTATAAGTTTTAATTCCAAATTAAATGAGCAAAATTGGTCGATGGGTTCAAAAGTTATGGAGAATAGGAGTCATGAATAAAACTTAGCAATTACTTCGAAGCAATTACTTCGAAGCAATTACTTTTGGCTTAGAAATGGATTTTAACAGCAAATTCATCCATAGACTTGTAGAATACCATAAAATATAAACGAAAATCCAAAAATTTCTACTTTTTGTACAAAACTAGTTTTTTATATATGCGTTTTGTCAAGTAAAAACTAGCAAGAGTCAAAAACTAGCTAGTTTTTGCCATTTGCCATCTACTCTTCTTCTTCATTTTTCACACACATTCAAATATTTTTTGCATAAGTACATATGTGACGTATGTATCATGTATGCATGTCCAACACATTCTGATGAGATACGACCTCTGACAGCAAATGTTAAAAAGAGATCTATGTAACCTATGGTTTTTGCTCATTCTAAATGCAATATTAGAGAAATATGTGAAGTTTTGATTTGTTTTTAGTTTGTGTTTTAAGGTTTTATAGGTCTGCGGTTGTGGTTCAACCAATTCGAGCCCAAAGAAGTGAGCAGCATCTACGGTATGTGTCCATAAGAATAAAAGTTCCAGTTGAGTTTGTTTGACTCGAAAATTAAAAAGATGTATAATATTATGAAGACCTTGATTGCAGTAGTTTCAAATAACAACTTTTTTACACACAAATTCCCATAAGGGAAAGTTTTGCACTCGTTATTTATAAAAACAAACAAAAATGCTGAAAAACATAAATCATATCTCAAATTTTGTTAATTAAATATATTTAGCGTTTGTTGCCTTTTTATTTTGATCTGTTTTCAACAATTTTTATGTTTTTTAAATATAAGCTCAGTTGATATTAACCCGATATTAAACACTTGGTCATTTAATATGAAGTTTTAGAAAAAGTTTGGTTTAAGAATTTCCAGCGGATTTATGATGTATACAAATAGGATAACTTCTGGGATCACTTCTCCAGGAAAATTTATTTGGTGACTTCCAATTCATTTTCGCTTATTCTAGCTCTCAGGCATGATTTTATTACAGAGAATTAAATTTTTTTAACCGGTACAATTCTATTAGGAGTAGTATTGGATTTCACATGAAATTTAAGAAAACTCTTACAATGTGAGAAATACAGAAAAGTGGTAGGATGCAGAGATCAGACCATTTCTGGGCTTTTTTTAAATTATATTGATATTTTTAAACACTTTATAAAAGCATCGAAAAGGATTTTTAAGGGGAAATCAATGGCATTATTTTGTATTAAAATGGAAACATAATAAAAAAATTTAATATTTTAAAACAGTTAAAATTTAAAATTTTAACTACTTTATCAAAATTAAAACACATTAAAGACTTATAAAGCTATTTAACTTATAATAACACAAAAATGCAGTTTTTTATTATAAATTAATACATTATGATATTGTAGTGTTAAAAAATAAATTAAGCTAAAAAAGCATGTGTGAAAATCAAAAGAAATAATAAATTATAAAGATATTGCACTAGTAGTCATGTTATAAGTTTTATGAGTGGTGAGTTAAACATAAAAAAATTCATAAAATACGAAATATTTGAGATAATGAACATATTTTGTATGTTTGTTGCGTTAAATTCATTTAGTGACTAGACCTCTGGCTTTAGGATAAGCTGAACCAGGTTTTTTTGTCTGTGTACGACCAGTTGGTGGACGTCTGTTTGAATCTATAGCTGAAGCTGGAGGAGGTATACCAGTAGCACGACTAGATTTAATTGAACGCACACTATTAGCCGATGGAATGCCCACACCATTAGCAACACCCCCATTTATTATGCCATTAGATGCGTGACCATTAATATTTGAAGCCGAAGCAGCGGCAGCGGCTGCAGCAGCATTAGCACTAGCATTTATAATGCTTTCCAAACGACTGCGTATCGAATTGGTATGATTATCTACTATATCAATATCATCACCAGTTTGCATAGCCTGAGCAAGAACTGCTTGTAGAGAAGCTGATACCTTGGGTGTTTTATATTCCTGCGTAGTACGGCATGGCATTTCTAGTTCATAGTTGACAATATTTTCACTTTTAAAACGTAATGAGGCTTCAGAGACATTATTTTTCGCTTCTAAGAAGGCATATTCTGAAATGGGTCTGCGTCTTTGCGAGTGCGAGACAGGACGTTTGTTATTGTAGCTACCATCATTGTATATGGGTAATGAAGAGAATTTCCATTCTTCTTGTTCCTCGTCATATTTTGCTTGCGTGTAGAGACGTTGTTTTACTTCGACCGGCACAAAATTATCTATGATGAGTAGTTGTCGTTTAAGTTCTTTAACCAATTCATTTTGTGCCATTTCCAATTCTCTTAAATCCTGATTGTGCTCAAATTTACAATCGTTTAATTCTTGCTGCAAAGCCAAATATTTCGCATAACATTTTGAAAGTTTACGTTTTTTCAATTCCACTTCTTGTTCTAGTGATGTTACCGTTTCTTTTATTTCCAATGTGGTTTCTTCTTGTAATTCTAATTTTTGTTGCATTTCAATTTCACGCTTTTTACGTTCGGCAATTTCTACCAATTTTTTTTCCAATTCAATTTGTCGTTCACTATAGGTATCGAGCAAATTTTTACCACCCCGTACCAATTGAGACTCCAGTTGTGTAAGTTTTGCTGCCAATTTAGCTGTCTCCAGACGTTCGCATTCCAGTTGTTCATTTGTTTTGGCCACCTCCTCTTCGACTTCGTTTTCTTTATCCGATTCGGGTTCTTCTTTTTCTTCATCCATATCATTTAATTCCGATGCAGTTTGTGAAATACTTTCATCCATTTCTTTATGTATCCTTTCTTTCTTCTCGTTTTTAGGTTTTTTAACAACTTTCTTAACAACTACTGGTTTTTCTACCTTCACTTGATGTTGTTTTGAACCTATCAAACGTTTAAGACGTTCAATTTCTTCTTGATATTCCTTAAGTTTAGCATCCTGTGGATCTTCATTCTTAACTGGTTGATTCTGTATAGCTTTAGCTCGTGAGGCGTAGCGTAAAGTAGTTAAAGTTTCATTATAATTATAGGCAGAGGGTCCTATATTAGCAATCATTATAGTCTTTGAATTACCACCCAAAGAATCTTGTAAAAGTCGTGTTAATTTGGAATCACGATAGGGTACATGGGGTGAACTTTCAGCTAAAGCTGAAATAACATTACCTAACGAAGACAGAGCCAAATTAATTTTACTCGCTTCTTTAAGACGTTCGGCTGAAGCTCCTGTTTTACTTTGTCTTTCACTGCCTGCCAAATCAATAAGATTTAATTTACCCACTTTAATGGTATTAGTTTCAATGTCGCACATTTCAATTTTAATCACAAAAATGGCATGAGATCTGGAAAAAGAAAATTAAAAATTTATGTAGGGGGTCATACTGAAGAGTTATTTTTAACTTAACTATGAAACAAAGGAAAATTTCAAAAATTGTAAATAAAGCAACAACCGTTAATAAATAAATAAAAAAAAAACTTATTTTTTATGTTTTCATATTCTGTGCAACAAGATTCAATCTTATAAAGTACATGAAAACAATTTGACAGTTCAATATTAAAATTAAATTGCTTAACCCATATTTTCCTGAATTAAGAAATAATTGTGCCAAGTGTTTGAAACCTACAAGATTTGCTACTGAGAGCTCTAGGAACACGAAACTGAGGTTGAAATTATTTTATCTTATACTAGCGTTACATGGTTTAAATATCAGAATATATAAATTCCATTCTTTTTCTAAGGTTTTTCTCTTTTAGAAATTTTTTTTAACTCTTTGTAGAGTATGTTTCAATGCTACATAAGTTTCATATTCCCTGGGGTTCCTCCCAGTAAAAATCCCAAATATATATAATCCTGCCTTAATCGCAAGCGAAATTTATTCAAATTCCATTCCATTTCCCCTCAAATATCTAATGTTTCAATTTCACTCATTCCCCATTCCATTCCATTTCGTTTAACAATTTTAGTTTTCCAATGCAATTCGTTCCATTTTGTTCACCATTCCATTGCATTTCGTTCCCATTATTTGTTAATCCAATTCCATCCGATTCCCGTTTCATTCCATTTCGTTCCTACTGTCTTGTGTATCGATATTTATATCAGTCGTTTCTCTTTCCATGCCATTTCTTTGCTCTTGCTCCGTTCCATTTCTATTTTAACTGTAGTGTTTCACTTCCACTTGTTCCCCAGGAGACTTTTCCTGTTTTTGACCCTACCTCTAGAAATTTCCAAAAGTCTCGTCCTAGCGGATGTCTACAATAAATGAGGAACCTTAATACCAAATTTCAACCTCCAGCGGTTTGGGCAGGTCTTTAAGATGCACTTTTCCCTTCATTAACCCCCATTTTCGCAATGTCCCTGTCTATTTTTAATTAATTTTATAACGCAATATTTTTTGTCATATATATTTTTGCCATATTATTGTTACTTTTATATTTTTTGTAAGTAAAACAAATTTTTATTACAAATTGTTTTATCTTGTAGTCTCTTTCAAATGCTCTTATATACAAATTTAATTAATTTTTAAGACTATAGTTTTAAGAAATATTATAAAATAACCTGTTTTTGTTAGTCTACCAAATATATATGGCCCTAAGGGCTCAGTTGGTTTATTTGAATAATAAATAAATAAAATTCCAAAAAGCAACTTCCCGTTTCAGGTTTGTAGCCAAAGGGGGTTTTGTCAGGCCGTCAAAGGGGAGACTTTTACTATTTGTGCCCCTCCCGGTAGGAATTTCCGAAAATACAGCCTTAGAGGGCGTCCAAATTGGAGGAGGAATCTACACAGGGAATTTCAGCTTCCTAGTTCCAGCAGTTTTGGCAGGCCGGCATAGGGAATACTTTTTTTTTTTTTGCCCCACCCGGTTGGTATTATGCTGGAGGAGGAACCTAAGTACCGAATTTCAGCTTTCTAGTTCCAGCAGTTTCGACAGGCCGTTATGGGGCTACTTTCCTTTTTTGAGCCCCCATTTTATAACGACATTGTCCAAAATTCTAAAAAGTACCTTTCTAATAAGTTAGCCCATACTCCAGGGACCCAGATTTTAAATTTCAGGTTTCTAGCCAAAGGGGTTTTTACGGGCCACCAAAGGGACGCTTTTCTTCTTTTTGACCCTCTAGGAATTTACAAAAATTCAATCTTCGCGGCTGTCTACGATGGATGAGGAACATTCATACCAAATTTCTACTTCGTTGCCTCAGCAGTTTGGGCAGGCACATTTTTCCCTTTCAAGCCCCATTTTTACAATGTTCCTGTTACAAAATCGAAAAAGCGCTTTGCCGGTGAGTTAGTCCTACTCCAGGCAATACATATTTAAAATTTAAGGTTTCTAGCCAAAAGGGATTGGGCAGGCCGCCAAGGACGAAACTTTTCCTCTTATTTCCCCTCCCGATAGGAATTTCGAAAAATTCTGTTTAAGCGGACGCCTATACAGGAGGAGGAACTTATATACCGAATTTAAGCTACATAGTTCCAGCAGTTTGGGCAGGCCGTCAAGGGGGCGACACTCCCCTTTTGGGGTTTCCTGTAGGGATTTCCAAAAATCCAAACTTAGTGGATGTCTACGACAACGGATGAACCTTTATACAAAATTTCAACTTCCTACCTCCAGCGGTTTGGGCAGGATTAACTGCACTTTTCCAATTTTGAACCCCCATTTTTACAACTTCCCTATCCAAAATCCCAAATATTACTTTCCATACTCCAGGGGACAAATATTTTAATTCTCAGGTTTCTAGCCAAAGGGGTTTTGTGAGACCGTCTAGGGGGAGACTTTTCCCGTTCCAAAAATCCCGTCTTAGCGGACGTCTATGCCGAATATTCAGAAACCTGGCCTTAGTGGAGATATCCGTGGGGGGAGGAAAAAAGTACTTTTTTAAAATTCTATTTTCTTTAAATGGTATTTTTTTTGAATGGTACTTTTTGGAAAAAGCGAAATTTTTTGGAAAAAGATACTTTTTTTGGACAAAGTACTTTTTGTGGGAAAAGGTACTTTTTTTCTGGAAAAGGCACTTCTTTTGGAAAAAGGTATTTTTTTTGGAAAAGGTAATTTTTTTGGATAAAGTTACTTTTTTTGGAAAAAGGTAAATTTTTTTCGACATCGGTACTTTTTTAAAAATGTTATTTTTTTTGGAAAATGGAACTTTTTTTGGAAAAAGTTCTATTTTGGAAAAAGGAACTTTTTTAAAAAAATGTATTTTTTTGTCCCCTTCTTGCCCCTCCCGATAAGAATTTCTACACCGGTCGAGGAACCTACATACCAAATTTCAACTTCTCCTTCTCAATAGCTCCAGGAGTTTGAGAAGGCCGTCAAGGGGGAGACTTTTTCCCCTTTTTGCCCCTCGCTGTAAAAATTCCAAAACATCCCGTCTTAGCAGATGTCTACGACAGTGGAGGAACCTTTATATAAAATTTCAACTTCCTACCTCCAGTGGTTTGGGCAGGCCGACAAGGGGGGCTCTTTTCCCCTTTTTAACCCTTTTTAATCCCTGTCCAAAATTCCTAAAAGTACTTTCCAGATAAGTTAGCCCATACTCAGGTTTCTAGTTATAGAAGTTTCGGCAGGAGGTCAAGGGGGAGACTTTCCCCTTTTTGCCCGTTCCGGTAGGAATTTCCAAAAATCCCGTCTTAACGGACGTTTACGCCGGAGGGGGAACCTACATACCAAATTTCAACTTCTTAGCTTCAGCGGTTTGGGCTGGGCGCTGTTGAGTCCGTCAGTAACGTTATTATTTTATATATAGATCCGTAGTTATTGCCTGTATGTGTACAATTATTACAAAAAAATCGCTTTTTTCTTTACACCCAGAAAACACAGGGCTAACATTACCTAAGTGCTATGCACCTTTCAAAAAAGTACCTTTCATAAAAGTACCTTCTAAAAAAGTATCTTTTATAAGACATGAATTTATAAAATTGCACAAAACAACTAGAAATATGTCTGTTCCCGTACTTTACCGAAGTTACACAAACTAGCCCAAAGGCGTTCCCGCACTCAAAATTGCGTGTAAATTGTTGTTGTTTGGGCTGTTTTGGGTTCCCGCGAGTACCCTCGGTAACGTACGGGAACACACATAATGTTTACGTTGCTATTTTGTGTATAATTTAAAAATTTTAAGGTATATTTTCAGAGCTTCAAACATTAATGCTTTATTGAATCAACTCGCATAAAATATGATTAATTTAAATTGGTAATTTTTTGCGTTTTAATCCTAAAAAGAGGGCAAGGAATTTCATGGAAACGCATGTTTGTTCCCGATGTTGTATATTTTTGAACATTTTGTCAAAGAGCGATGAGTTAAGCGTATATTTAAAAAATAAATTCAAATTTCTTCAACACAATCTGAGCCTTAAATGTCCATACATTGCAAGAAAAGTAATATATATATATATATATATATATATATATATATATATTTAATCCTTTAATTCCCAGTGGAACATAGGGCCGCCAAGAAAAGTAATACAATGGGCTATACTACAAATACAATGGGAATTATATTTATTTATTGAAATATACTTTATAAATGAATTTACAAAATATATAAAAAAAGAGCGGGGTAACTGGACCATAATGCGCGTAAATTATAATAACTTATAGATAACAGACGTGCTGGAACAACAGCAACACGTGACAAAGCAACCATTGCCTTCACAATAGAGGTTCAGCGAGATGAGGCCCCAACACGCAATAAAAAGAACAAATGCCGATGGACTTAACACGCGCACAACCGACCATTGCCATTGCAATAGAAGCGTTCACGATGTCTCCAAGGGAATTCGCTCGGTTTGCATGTTAATCGTTATTCCTTATTATTTAATAAGGAATAACGATTAACCGTTATTCCTTATTAAATAATATAATACAGGTCTCGAGATAACCTTCTTCTTCGGCGACTCACGGCGAACTGAGGCAATTATATAAATATACATAAAATTACACCGTAGTAATATATAATAGCTAATATGCATTAGTGTTCTTAGTGCATTAAGTACACGTGCGAGGGTTAAAGTTTTAATTTTTATCTCACTCTTTTTTTTAACTTACCTTGAACTATGTTCATTCATGTTGGTAAAACCAATCGTACGGTTTTTGTTGCCAACTTTCATAACATTCATCATATCATCAACACTTTTGCAAGTAACGGAATGTAAATTAGGCACATAAACTCCAGAACCACTTTCACGCACTTCCAAATGTTTAGAATTTGGTTTCAAAAGATCTCGCAATTCTTCCATATAAATTTCCAAATAAGAAACATCAACCAAAAATTGAAAATTTTCCGTACGATTGATGTGTAGCCAAATTTGCTCAAAAGTACGTGGTATAATGCCCACTAGCTCATCGTTACCGCGTATACCTTCCATGGTAAAAGTCTTACCAGTACCTGTCTGGCCATAAGCAAAAATGCAGCCATTATAGCCTTCCAAGACGGAGCTAACCAATGGGAATACCACCTCATTATATACGGTAGTTTGGGATGATCCAGCATCGTAAACAGCATCATATGTAAATACTTTACGTTGTTCTTTATGGGAGTCAGAATAATTTGAGATTTCAATAACACCGCGATTTGGATAAACACCAATAACTTCATCATAGCCCTCAGAACGTTCTTTATTACTCATAGGACGACATCTCACCACAACTTGGACACATTCATTAAGGGTTTGACTATTAGCCGTACCAGGTCTTTTTGATCTAGCACTCATTTTTGTGTGGACAGAAACACAATAGTGTTACCAAGGTAAAAATATAACCAAATGTAACTAAGAAATGGTAAAAATCAATATTTTTGTCTCAAGTTATAAAGCTAATTAAAATTGTATAAATTGTAATCAATTATTAATCTTACCTTTTCTGTATATATTAATTAACTCAAATTAAAAAATTTTGTGGAAATTTGTGGTTTATTCACAATTTTAACAATTACTCAACTTTTTCCAAATTCTCTCCTCTTCACACCACTTTTTCCTTTTTAGATTTTGTTTGCCTTTTCGTTAATTGAATTCGTTTTATAAATTTATTGTTATATTTTCGACATTTTGCAGTTGTTTTAAGGTTTGTTTTATCAGTTTTATATACTTTGTTTTTAAATTACTCCAAAAATTTTTTGTGATAATTAACAATCAGAGATACAAGTCGAGTGGCGCAAAGTCAATCGCTACCGCTGCCGACTTTATTTTTGGGAGTCGAATTAAGCAGAGCTTCTAAAGACTTCAATCCCTCATTCTATTTTGAATTCTGATTGACTATGGAATGATTGAATTCTTAATCACAATTTTAGACATCGAATGAAGTCTTGATTGGTTTTAATCGATTTAATTTTAAAGACTTCAATAATTTTTTCATCATTCGATTTGTTCAATCACTGAATTCAATCATTAAGCGGCCCATACATTAAGGAACATTTGTGAAAAAATTGCCATTTTTACGAAGGTTGATTTGTGTATGTTAAGCTGCCTACACACTAGGGAACATGGTTGAGGGAACAAAAAATATCAAAAAATTTTGTAAACACGTAATGCACGCTCTCAACACGCACACACACACAAACGCACTCACACATTCACAAAAAATGCTCTCTTTTTTTAAGTATGTTCCCTAGTGTGTAGGCAGCTTTAATGTTTGTGTTGACATTCGTGGAATTCGTGTTTACAAAATTTGTTGATGTGTTTTGCTCCCTACTCAATGTTCCTTAATGTATGGGCCGCTTTAGGAATTCAATCGTTGGGAATTCAATCGATTTCTAGTTCATTCGATTGACACTTTCTTTCGATTTTCTTCATTCGATTTAAAATTTTTAAAGCAACGTTATTAGTTTATTTAGTTAATTTACCACTGTTAAAATTTTTTATTTGGATTTCAAAAGAACTTTTTTGTCTTTCATATTATATTAAAGATTTTTATATCAATTAACCCATTACGACCCAGTTTAAAATTTATAATTTTTAGAATGTTTCTTTTTTAAAAAAAGAATTATTTCAGAAAATTGCGTATATAAGAATATAATTTGTAATTATTAGTTTATTGGCGAGACATATGTACATTTGATTCAATATATAGCTCGACCTATTAACCAATCAAACAACACAGTTATTAAGTGTCAAACTTTTACTTTTTACTTTTACATTAAATGGAAAAAATTCATGTCAGTTATAAAGTTATAGAAATATTTTTCACGGTTAGTTAACCCATTGAGAAACAAGAAACTTTCCAAGAGACTTTTCCATGGTGAGACTTTAGAATTTCGCAAAAATTAGCAATATTTGAAAAAAGAATTCCGCGATTTCCCATTTGACTACTTCTTTTCTTTAATTTTTTACTTAACAAAAAAAATTAACTAATCCTTACAAATTTACCCGTATAGTGGTTTAAAGTAAAAATTTTACCTCAAAACTATACAATTATATGTGCACAAATCATACTGTTATATAAGCAGTTTTTTGATATTTAAATACTTTTCCATATTCAGCCCAAAAAGTACTATCTGTTAATTTTAATTTTACTGTAATATAATTACATAATTGTTAACTTTATAAATTTTTTAAATCGAATGAAGAAATTCGAATGCCATTCCCAAATTGCTCAATCAAATGACACAAAATAGATTGAGTGATTGAATTCCCAAATTGTCAATTAAATGAGTAAGAAATTGAATGAATTACCAACAATTGAATTCAAAGATTGACAAAATCGAATGAGTTAAATTGATTGAATTCCTTAAAAGTGAATTCGATCGAATGAATTTCAAAGAATGAAGTCTATGCGAATGGTTAAAATGAATTCAATCGATTTAAAAAGAAATCGAATAGTATTTTTAGGGACTTCATTCAAAATAGAATTCATTCTTCGAAGTTCTATCTGCACTTAATCATTTGGCAACAGAGCTTCGAAAAACCTAATTCAACTTGAGCTTAAATCACGAAAAATTGAATTCAGATTTTAAAAATATTCATGTTTTATTCCGTTAAACCATTCCTATAGAATTCACTCATAAGCTTCATTCCCAAAACTTTAATAAGAATTGAATGAATTCCCAACTTGAATTATTCAAATCGCATATTCATTCAACATTTTACCATGGATGGTAACCGAAACAATGCGGTTATCGGTAAGGGTAACGCTATTTTAGATTATTTCGGTAACGGTATTTTAAGAGTAACACTATTTCATTTATTTCGGTATAGGTATTTTAAGGATAACGGTTTTTTAGTTATTTCGGTAACGGTATTTTAAGGATAACGGTATTTTGATTATTTCGGTAACGGTTAGCGATATTTCAATTATTTCGGTACCGGTATTTTAAGGATAACGGTAGTCAGTTATTTCGGTGCAACCCGCAATTTTTTTTACAAAAAATATACGAGATTAAAAACAAAACCAATTTACATACTTAAAGTACGAAAAATACTCAATACCCACGTGCAATTACCAAAAAAAGAAAATTGAAAATAACGGTAACGGTATTTCATTTATTCCGGTAACGGTATTTTATGGGTATCGATATTTCGTTTATTTCGGTATCGGTATTTTAAGGATAACGGTATTTCAGTTATTTTGGTAACGGTATTTTAAGGATAACGGTATTTCAGTTATTTCGGTAACGGTATTTTAGGGGTAACGGTAGTCAGTTGAAAGGGTTTCGATTCGATAACGGTATTTTAGCGGTATTTCCTGCCAACACTGCATTTTACAAATTGAATGAAGAAATTTTATTAACATTCACTTAGTTCAGTGTAGTTTGAAACTAAACTAAACACATAATCAAAACTAAATCACACAAGCTGTAACAAAGCATACGATGCTATTTATTTATGTTAGATGAATTTTAAAAGTTTTCATTTGTATTATGCTAATATTACAGCAATTACATGCAAATTTAAATTTTCGTTTGACTAAATGAATGAAAACAAATCATTTTTCATTCACCTTTTTACTAAATGAATTCAGGTAAATTTGGCCTATATTTAAATATCAAAAACTGCCGAAAACTGCTCAAAATAAGGAAAAAACAAAAGTGGAATAAATTCAAATAATAAAATTTGAGATATCCGTTGGTTTTTTTTCTGTGTTGTTTGTTATTATTTAAATTCAAATAAAAAAAGAAAATTGTCAATTTTTCTAACAAAGTGCCATCTAGGGATAACGATTTTGTTATATCTTATATTTTGGTGATGCCATACCTCTGTCATTTTATTGCATGTCAAGACCTTAGGGGAACTAATATTTTTTTTGTTACTGGGGGAGATAAAGAAATTTGAAAAAAAAGAAATACTCTTGGCAATACTGTCTTCATTA
Source organism: Leucophora obtusa (assembly GCA_949987735.1). Taxonomy (NCBI): domain Eukaryota; kingdom Metazoa; phylum Arthropoda; class Insecta; order Diptera; family Anthomyiidae; genus Leucophora; species Leucophora obtusa. The sequence goes on along the minus strand of OX465298.1, from coordinate 187,800,926 downwards.
TTTGACAATGTGGTAGCATTGGGTAATTTTTTTTTGGTAAAAAACAATTGACAAATTGATATATTATTTTCCAAAATCTTCTGTAAAAGAGTAATTATAACGTAGAAAAATTCAATAACAGTTATTTGTTACAAAAAATGCATACAGTTTTGTTGTTATAAAACGTTTCGTCTTTTGTTAAGCGAGAGTGAAATAAGCGTTTGTGTTTACTTTTTTCGTGAAACAATCGGTGTCTGCGTGCAGAGGAAACTGCCGCCAAAGCTGCTGGATCGTTGCTGAGATTTTGTAAAGCGCAAGTTGGGTTAGAATTTGGAAATTGTATAAATTCAATAAACACCAGCATGGATCAAATGCTAAGCCCTGGTTTTTCTATACCAAGTATTGGTACACCCCTACATCAAATGGATCCCGATCAACAAATAGTGGCAAATCCAGTATATCATCCCTCGGCTATGCCACAACACAATAGTCATGATATGAGCACTAATGTGCATGGGGGTAATTCTTCCGGAAGTAATATGTATGGTCATGATTTAAATCACATAATGGGTGGTAATTCACCAGCGCTGGGAGGTAGTTCAGGTGGTATTGTGGCTCAACATCCTACATTGCCAGTTCCCAATAAACAAATGCAAACATATCAACCTTCATATCAAAGTTCTATGGCACAGGCTTCAGCGGGTGTAATGAGTTCGAGTACAGCGCCACAGTCACTAATGCAGCCACAAACACCGGTTGGTAGTAAACTTTTCTTTATTAAAAACAATTTAATGATTTTGTTAAAATTTTAGCAAAGCCTAATGTCTCCTATGGTGCCCATGAGTGATCGAACTGATAATTTAAGCAACATACACCAAACTATGGGTCCTGCCACACCTATGACTCCTATGACACCGGGTTCAGCTGATCCCGGTATTGTACCGCAATTACAGTATGTATTTTAAAAATTAATATTATATCCTTATGAAATACTTTTTTTTTTTAAGAAATATTGTGTCTACAGTCAATTTATGTTGTAAACTTGATTTGAAAAAAATCGCTTTACATGCCCGTAATGCTGAATATAATCCAAAACGTTTTGCTGCTGTTATTATGCGTATCCGTGAGCCACGTACCACTGCTTTAATTTTCTCTTCGGGTAAAATGGTTTGTACTGGTGCCAAAAGTGAAGATGATTCTCGTTTGGCAGCACGCAAATATGCTCGTATTATACAAAAATTAGGATTTCCGGTAAGATTTCTTGAATAATTGTCTTAAATTATATTCCCTTTTTTTAATTCATAATTTTAATTAAAACCTTTACTATTTTTTTCAGGCCAAATTTCTTGATTTTAAAATACAAAATATGGTCGGTTCTTGTGATGTTAAATTTCCTATACGTCTCGAAGGTCTCGTACTTACCCATTGTAATTTCTCATCCTATGAACCTGAACTGTTTCCAGGTCTTATTTATCGTATGGTGCGCCCGCGTATTGTTTTACTAATATTCGTTTCTGGTAAAGTTGTATTAACGGGAGCTAAAGTACGTGGTGAAATTTATGAAGCATTTGACAAAATATTTCCAATTTTGAAAAAGTTCAAAAAACAATCTTAACAGTTCGGCTTACAAGTAGAGTTATCATGTAGCTTTAGTAGTAATTTAGAAGCTTTAAGAAAAATATAAATGGGCTGCTAACATAAAAAAGTTAAAACAACCTCGAGCTCAATTTTTGTTTTTTTTTTGCATTTTCTACTTTATTATTTATATATTTTAGTTTGTATTTAGCAATTTAAGTATGTTGTTAGTTCTTAAGTTTTGTTTGCTGTGCGTAAAATAACAGTTAGAAATAAAAATTAATTTTATAATTTGCCAACCCCCATTTTGCATCTTCTATTTTAAAAATTTAATTTTTTAAATTTTGTTTAATGATACAAAAAAATTTTTCTAATAAAACACATTTATTTGAACAACATTTTAGCTGTTGTTTTCCGTTATTAACCCAGGTTCTCCTGAAGTAAGAAATAATTGTGCCACTTGTTTGAAACTTACATGACTTACTGAAACTGAAATTTTATCCTACATAGATCGTAGATAGAATGTGTATAATTGTTCCAAAATAAATTTAAAATTTTTTTTTTAAAATAAAGGGCATATTTGTTTAAAACAACATAATTCCATTAAAGGTATAGAAAATTCTGATTAGTTTCCAAAACAAATTAAAATACATTTTAATTCCTTAAAAAAATAACATTAGCTGTGTTTTTGACTTAACTATAACTCGAAAACGTGTTTGAGACGAAAACTAACACATTACTTTTCGTATGCACGTTAACTTGCAAATGGATAAATATCAACGTTGAAAACTCAACGCTTATAGATTTTTGCGTATAACACAACTTCGTCGTGTTACTTCCTAAAAAGTTTTGCTGGCATACATTCGATTACACCGCAACTATTATAAATATTAATTATTTATAATTTTCTTACACTTTAATCGGTTAAACGTACAATTATACAGCTGTTATTTGGATAAAACAACCACAATGAACATTTGATATTTTTTGTTTACAAAAGAATAGATCTCTTTGCATAAAAATGTAACGGTATTATGTTCATTTAAAAAAAGCCCTTTATGTTATATGACAACGGTGGGCAAATGAGGCCCATTGGGCAGCATGCGGCCCTTTGCTGATTTTTGTGCGGCCCCTGTTGAAATTTAAATTTAGGGCCTGTTTATCTATTACGGAAATACTCTAAACGATTTCGTTACTTTGCTTTCGTTTAGACCATTTTCGTAATACATAAACAGGGGCTTATATCTTTTTTATTTCAAACAATTTTTTTTTTAATATTTTATTTCGTAATGTTTTTAAAATTTTTAATAAAAAAAAATTTTTAGATAAAAAAATTAGTGCCAGTTTTATTGTCAGGGCTATGATCGATTTACTTAAGAGATATTTAAAGGAACAGTTCATATTACTCGTAGGGCCAGTTTCGTTAGAAATTTCTTACTTAAAAAGACTTTAAGACAAAAATGTTTACAAAATAAATTCAACATCTTTTACGATACTGTCGACATTGACAACTACTTTGTCACAAATATAAAAAACATGTAATTTTATATTTAAAAGAAATTTTCTCACATTTTTCAAGTTTTATTTTTGTTTTTCATTACATTTATGAAACTTTCTATAATTTCGACGGAGGTTTTTCTTCGAGTGATACTAATATTCAGCAAAATTTTTTCGTAATTTTAGCACATAATTTCTAAATTACAGTTTAAAAGAATTTTACTAAAATTTACAAATTTTTTCTAGTAATTTCTTTATACTACAAATTAGTACATTACGTTGCTAAAATTATAAAATACACCATAGCCACACTTTTTTGTTGGGTGGACGAGTTTTATAGTCAGCACAAAGCACGATTTTAAACTCAGATTTTACTTTAGTAAGAAACTTTGTTTGAAAATTTCTTACCACAGTGTTATTACAATTCGTACTTTGTGCTGACTATAATACTGCACCGTATTGGTCTAGAATTTAGAACTGTGTGAAAAAGTTGGCGTTTTAATTCATCAAAAAGCACTCAAAGGGGCCCTTTAAAGGGGCGAGATTTTTTTTTATTGTGCGCAACGAAATTTGAGAACAGATTTTTTTCTTACACGAAATATAAATCATTACTTCCCTCCGCTTTCATTTAAGGTAAATATTTGTAGTTTTATTTTTTTTAATGTATAGTGCGGCCCTTTATAATTTATGAAAAACTACAATATGACCTTCGGTGAAAAATCCGTGCCCACCGTTGTTATATGACAACGCTAGGATAATATGGGCTAAGTTATGCGATTTTTTAATGCAATCAGGAATAGAAAAAAATAAAAACACTGCAGATATTGTGTTTATGTATTAAAATTTATCGTTTATTTTTCATATTAACTTTCTACAAACACTGTGCCATTAAACCTCCTAAATTTTCGAATTCAATTTTTTCAGTAATATTCTTTGTTTTAATCTTTTCCTCCTGTGAACCAATTATCACCAAACTTCCCTCACGTTTCCAACCATATTGTTTCATCCATTTGTCCAAAGTGGAATCTGTAAGGAAAAAAATAAGTTTTTGGCACAAAATGGTTTTAAAGAATTCTAAAAGCTGAAACAAAACAATATTCTAATACATATAAATGATTTTTATATATTTTATTAGTTTTAAGGATTTTTTTCCTTACTTTAGTTAAAAATCTATACAATGTACTGTGGAAGTCAAATTTTTTTACAAGAAATGTTTTTACATTTTTAAGCCCAAACCAAATACTGAAATTGCCAGTAAACAATGGCAGTTCCAGGAGGTACCCCTTAAGGTGTTTTAAAAACCTGTATAGTACTACCAGGGGGTATCCATTAAGGTGTTTTAAGAGCTCGTAGTTTCCCAAAAAATTTCACACACGAATGAGAAGAAAAACACAAGGAATTTGAAGAAATTTAACAGCGAACGAGAAAATGAATTACGTCGCGAAAACAATAAATTTAATAAAAACGATTTTACAAGCAAAAAACAATATTAAAAACAATAAAAAAATAATTAAAATTGATTATTAATTTCATTATTAAAGTTGTTTTTGTTACCACTTTAATCAATAATCATAAGAAACAATAAAAAGAGTGCACTGTTAACTTTTTTGGTTTTCCTTTTGTTTCTCTTATTTTTCACGGGAATTAACAGGATCACAATCCATATAAACTTTAAGGGAACCAAAGAGTGTACTATTTTCGTATGGGAACTCTTTAGCCTTTATCCTCTTTGGTACTACAAAAATTTCACACGCGAATGAAAGGGAATCAGAAGCAATCAAGGTTGGTTACCTTTATCGTTATAATACCGTTATCGCTAAAATACCATTTTAAATTGTATACCGTTACTGTTACCAATACCTCTAAAAACAATTTAAAAATACCGTTATAGTTACAGATACTGTTATTTTTATGGGCAGTTACCGGTAATTATTAACTTATATAAAAAATACCCCTTTTTAACTTTTTTATTTTATAATCTTTGTTTTTTTTTTTACAAAAAATACAAATAATAATTTTATTAAAACTACGAGCATTGAATTTATAACTCTAAATACCTACATATTTTTTACACTTGAAATTAAAAATATGCTGTTTTTGTTTTTATATATAGGGTTGTTCAACAGGGACGCTACAAAAGTAGAAAGACAGGGACAGCAAACGACGCCATATTTCTTGCCGCTCTTTTGACATTTCTCTTCAGTAAGGTTTGCCATTTCATGATGGAAAGATATACGAGTCAACATCGAGTCGAAATTATTAAAATTCTACCGAAATTCGGAGTCAGTGGCCTCAAAGTTAAGAGCGCAACGTCCAATTTTTGGTCGTCATAATCGTCCTAGCAGATCAACAATTGAGCGTGGGGCTACGTCAAATCTATGGTCTATGCCAACAAGCAAGCGACGATTGATGAACTTCGTACGAATATCGAACGTGAAATTGCAGCAGTATCGGCCGATTTATGCTTGAAAACCGTCGAAAATTGGGTTCAGCGTCTGAACTTCTGCAAGCGTGCCCGTGGTGGCCATGCAAAAGATATAGATTTCCATACATAATGGCATCGAACGTACTTTCACAGGAATAAAGAATTTCACTGATATCCAAAACGGTTTTTTTTATTTAAACTTTTTTACTTTTGTAGCGCTCTTATTGAAAAACCCTATATTTTTAACGAAATTTTTACATACCGGTATTGCTGTTTCGATAACGCTATACCGTTACCGAACCAGTCTTAAATGAAATTACCGTTACCGAAACAAACAAAATTCGATATCGTTACCCTTACCGTTATTCGTTTTGGTAACCAACCTTGGAAGAAGTTTAAAAGCAAAAGGGAGAAAATAAGGGAAATCGGAAAATAAAAAATTATTAATAAGAACATTTTAACAAGCAAAAACACACAAAAAATCCTGCAATGCGTTTATCTGGTTTGGGATATGCCAATCTTATTTATAATTTATCACGTTCTTCAAAAACTTACCCTCAATACCACCCAATAATTCCTTTAATAAATCCTTCTTAATAGATTGGAAAGTAATACCAACAACATGACATACAAATTTACGTATAGAATCATGGAATCCTTGAATGTGACGGAAAATACTTTTGTTTACATCAGCCCGTTGCCAGAAAAGTGTGAAATCAGTACGTTCTAAAATATCAGCCAAATCGATAATTGTCTGTACTGTTTCATCCTTCATTTGTTGAGGTAACAGCAAACATTTGGCCATAACAAAATCAGTATGTGGCAAATTGGTCAACGACTTCAACAGAATAGTGTAGGTGATATCAAAATTTAACATATGAGGATTAAATTGATACAATTTCAATACAGCTAAGTTAGCTTCCAAATCATAGGTATTATTCTTGGCTTGATCCTCTACATAAGCTTCCAATGTCTTGAGATGATCAGGGTTATACCTGACGGAAGAAATTGATAGTTATATTTAAGGTTATGTTTTGTTAGCGTGTTAACTTTTTGGCCAATTTTGGACTTACCTTTCAATGCAGGCTAACATTTCTTGGATAGTTTGACTTTGGCCGTTCTCCATTGTAACCATATGGGGCATCTTCAACTTAATTTATTTTCTTTAAAACAAAATTAGTAAAAAAAAATGTCTCAAAACAATATGTACTAACAAGAGATACAAGTCGAGTGGCGCTGCTAAAAACGTCGTTTTTTAAACAAATCCGTCGTGTTCGGAACAAATAATGCGGTACTTTGTAAAAATGTATCAGAATTGTATAAAAAGTACCACTACAACTTCGGATAATTTTGCATGAATTGCTAGAATCCAGGGTACCGATTCTGAATAGTTTACAAGCGGTGAAGTGATAAAAACTGTCATTTGTTATCATTACTTTTAAATGAGTGAAAAATATTTTTCACCGCTTCCCAGCTTCACAAACCATTCGGAATCGGTACTCAGCTCCGCTAACATTCAAGCACGCGATCATGCAAATCAAGCAAAAAAGTAGAGTTGTGAAATTTCGATACTTTTTGAGTACTCAATACTACTCAATACTTTTCAATTGAGTACTCGATACTACTCAATACTTTTACCGTTTTTTAAATTTAAAAATAAAAATGTTGTGAATTCGTATTTATTACGAAAAATAATAATTTATATACACGTGTTAAATAACTTTGTTACTTACATTTTATTTAATTTAAAACGTTTTAAATAAATTAATTAAAATTTTTTTTCCAAAAAACCGTTACAAATTTCTTTGTTTCACAAATAGAGTTGTACTTTCAGAGTTGTATTTTAGAGTACTATTTTTAGAGTTGTATTTTCACACGAAAAATACACATTTCTACGGAAAATTGCATCTTTAAAAGTATTGAGTAGTACCGTTTTAGTATTGAGTACTCAAAAAAACAGTCAGTATCGAGTACTCAGTACCGGAATACTCAATACTTTTACAACTCTACAAAAAAGCAGGCAAATTTATTTAAAAGTACCGTTTATAATAAGTACCTGAAAAAAAAGAAATCGTCAAAAAAACTGTGACAGTTTATTTTCCCTCCATTTGTTGTGAATTGCTGATTATTAAACAGTACCCAGCAAAAAAATACCTGACCAAGATCCGTAAAATCACCTATATTGTTCGGAACGAATGCGTTCAAATTGAGGTGAAAAAGGCATTTTTTTAACATTTGCTTGTCATAGGAGAGAAGGTGTTTATGCTACTTTAAGTCTGCTTTGCACGTCATAAAAATGAGTGCTTGGATGTTCTTTTTTATATAGGAAAGCAATTCATTTTTTTTACTATCTAAGGAGAGATGAAAAGTAACTTCTTGGGAATGCATTCAAAAGTCATAAATATCACTTCTTAAATATATATTTGAATGCATTCCCAAAAAGTTACTTTTCATCTCTCCTTAGATAGTAAAAAAATGAATTGCTTTCCTATAAAAAAAAGAACATCCAAGCACTCAATTTTATGACGTGCAAAGCAGACTTAAAGTAGCATAAACACCTTCTCTTCTATGACAAGCCAACCAGGTAGAAATTGCCAACGTTACAACAAAAGTTGTACTGGGAGAGCACTGTTTTTGACGAAATGCCAGTACTACTTAAAACGTGCTTTGCCAGTACTGTTTACTGAAATTTAACGAGCTTTTTTTAATTTGTTAAAATTAAAAATTTTATAAATTTTACGTATTTTTACATCTATTACACAATTATTTATGTAAGAGAGACATCGTCATTCTTTTCTTGTGAAGTTTCGAAAGAATACATTAAAAATCTGTGATGTACACTAAGAGGTCAGTAAAGTTCTAGCAAACTACTAAATTTGTTATTAAATGTACTGGGATAATACCAAAAAAAAATAAAATCCCAAGCCTGCGCCAACGTTGGGAACTAACTACGACCAAGCGTTTATTGGTGTTATCATTTCGACAACATGCCAGTACAGTGAACGTTTAAAATTCGACGCATTGCCAGTACATGTACTACCGCCTCCAATACCGGGCCAACATTGGGCCGTTTGTATTTTTCTACCTGGGCAATGTTAAAAGAATGCGTTTTTCACCTCAATTTGAACGCATTTGTGCCGAACAGTATAGGTGCTTTTACGGATCTTGGTCAGGTATTTTTTTTCTGAGAAGTAAAAAAAGTTTTTAATTAATGGCATTTTGGAAGTCATTTAAAATACGTTTATTGAAAGTAAGAAATCAGCATATATAGCTACTTTATATGCAATGAAAAATGCATTCTTGTAGAATGCATTCGGTTTTTTTTTTTGCTGGGTAAGTCAAATAAATTTTACACTATTTATTTTTCAACTGAGCCCTTTAGGGCCTATGGTCCTAAAACAAGTAGTTATTTTTCATATCCCTTAGAACTATAATCTTAAAAAAAGTAACTAAATCTGTATATAAGAGCATTATAGCATTTTATTACTTACAAAAATAAAAGTAACAACATTATGCCAAAAATAAATATGACAAAATGTATTGCGTTATAAAAAATAAATAAAAAATAGAAATAATATGCCAAAAATAAAATATATATGATAAAATGTATTGGATTATAAAATCAGAGGATTTAAAACGATGAAGCTGGTAACATGACAAGTCAAGTGATGTCACTTGAAAATGCATTAATAGTCAACCATTGGTTCTAGGAAAGCTTTTTCATAAATTTTTTTTTCTATTTGTTGTAAAATAAAATTGTAAATTCTATTTGGAATTTGTAATATTTGATCTTAAAACGAACAAAAGTAACACTCTTTGTGGCAAATAGTAACATCGTCGATGATTGTCCATTGGGTGAAACGGAACTGGAAGAATTACAGGAATTGAACAAAAAACAGAGTCAGTGTGTTCGTTTACTCGAAATTCTTACTACTTTTACTATAATTGGAAAGTTTTTTTTTACTTTTTGTATTGCATTTTTCCAGCTGTAGTAAAAGTAGTAACGTTAACGGACCGTATGATCGGATTTCGAACACAACAGGTTTTAACTCCGTTTTGGTGTATCCGTTTCTGTACCGCTAAAATTATTTAAAAAAATACAGCTCAGCCCTTCAGTTGCTGACAAATAATATTGAGATGAAAAGTAAGTCGCAATAGCGTGAATCTGTCCTAACAATCCATCAACCAAAGAACTTCAAGTCACATACATACATCAGATGGAGAAGATTTGTTAAAATTATTAACACTGATATGCAGTCACACAAACACAGCTATTCACTGAATTCAAAGCCTGTTTTCTGCCGTTCAGTAGAAGAAAACATTTATTTATAAATAAAATTTGTAATACGAGTACTAAGCATTTTTACAGGATTTGGTAGTAAAAATAAACAAAATCGGTAAAATCTACTGAAAATGAAAGTTAAAACAAAGGTATATGCAGTTAAAAATGCGACAAAGGTATTTACCTTTAAAATAACTAAAAATTTTGTTATTTTTAACTGTTTAAAAATAACTAACAAATACATTCAAAATGACTACCAATGCCGTAAAATTAATTGATAAATTTTTACTACAAAAATTTCAAAACAACTGACAAAATCGGTAGAAACTACTGTTTTTTACAGTGAATTCTTTTTGTTTATAAAAATATATTTTCATAAAAAAAATATTTTTTTTTCTTTTGATTACAAAAATATGTCTCATTACTTCAGCCTATTTAAAATTAGAAGTAAAAATTCCAAACCGTTCTCCAGTTATTATGCTTTTATGCATTGGAGATGCAATACAAGTTTCTAATTTTTATTAGCAAACTAGGAATATAACATATAATAACTAAACAAGAATTTTTAAAATCCAATACAATTTTTTATTTTTTAAATAACTACCAAAACTAACTGTTTACTGTAAAATTACTGTTTTAGTAGTTGTTTATCATTATATTAAAAACAACTGCTTTAAACAATTGTAATGTCTAATTTGACGGTTTGTCAAGCATAAACAAAATTTTTTGATTTTTCGGCAGGTTGGACAAACACGCTTTACCGTCTAGTGAAAAAAATCATCAAACATTGGAGAATTTTACATTTTAGTTATTTTATGACAAGAATGGGATAACGTTAATAAACTATCCCTGAACTTTGTTTATTATGAGAGTTCAGTAACCTGTCCTAGGATTTGTCTTGTGACATGTCACAAGGGGTCAATTTCCCCCTCCTTTGACAACGCCATGTAAAAGTGACCACTCTATTTCATATAAAGGGGCCAGTTCGGTGACAGTTTGTTAAAATTTCCCGTAGGGTAGTTCTGAAAACAATATTGAATTAGAGTGCACCTTTTACACTTGTTTCAATTTTATAGATTATCGGAAAGGTTAAATATTAAAAGTAAAGTACATCATTATTATTTTGATTTCCAATGGATTGCGCCATTCCAATATGATCATAGACTAATTTTAAAGCGCAACAATAATTTCAAGCCCGATGGTTCCAACGCGAAATGAAAGTAAAATTCCAGAGGATTTTGCAAAGTTAGCAAGGTTTTTTATTTTATGACCTTTTGATATATCTGTGGCGCGAAAGCGCGTTCACGAATAAGTTAAATTTCAACTGTTCTTTTCGGTTCTTTTATTTTATTCGGAATTATCAAACAAACCACTAACATAATATAATCTTATACTGATAGAAAAATCCTGAAAAAATAGCAAAAAAGGTACTCAAAATTAGTTAAAAGGGGCCCTGCACAGAAAGCTTTTGAAATTAGTAAATCCTTTTTGCTAAATATTAGTAAGATAAGTACACCAAAAATGCAACTCTTTTAGTAACATTTGAGTTAAATTTCGTTTAATTGAATTGCAAATTTCCCTTGCTAATATTGGCTAAAAAAATATTGCTGAATATTAATAGAAAAAAGTAGTAAAGAAATTGTTATATATTCAAAAGTTAATTTATGTTTAAACTTAATTCAGTTGAATACAAATAATGAACGCTCCTGCTACAATAAACAGAAATATTTGCTAGAAAATAGTAGACTCCTTTCTGCAGTGTAGATTTTATTCACCTTAAAAAAGTAAAAAAAATCATAAAAATTTTAAATTCTTTGTGATGGTTTAGTCGACTAATTTCCAGTAAATTTTTTGCAGATTTTAGCAGGGTAAATTGTCATTTTCGATTAACTAAAATTTTGTAAATTTAACAGATTTTGTCTTGCTGTTTGTATCTGTTTATTTAGCAAACAGGTTCTGCTGGAGTCAGCTGTTTTTTCAGAAAAATTTTTAAACGCTTTTATATTAGTGTATGAACAACTGAAAAAATTTCTCGAATGAATGAGTAAACTAGAAGAACACAGTAGTTCAAAAATAAAATTGATTGAAATGAAGTGTGAACTGTAATACCAAATTCTAGTCATTTTTATTCCGATTGTTTGTTTGTACAAAATGTTTTATTTTGTGTCAAAATTTCCGAGTGTCCTCACATTTTTACTCACCATTTGAAATTTTTTTACCATAGACTAACACTCAGGCGATGCCCCCTACTTATGCTAGTGCATTGTGTTAGAATTAGGAAAATAGAATAGATTTCGACAATTTTTAACACCAAACTGATAAGTAGTCTTTGTGACGAGAACGTGATTAAAATAGATTTGTAAAAACCTTTGAGGGTTTTGTTTTGGCAACAGTGTACTTTCATTTCGCGTTTGAAACATTGATTCTGACCGCGATGATCATTTTGCAGGATCTTCTAAAACCGCAGAATATAGTTTTATTAAATATATTGCAAGAAACTTCTTGGGACAAATCCGAAGTTATATATTAAATTTGCAGTCTCTTCCAAAATAAATTTATTGTTTCTCCTAAAGTACGCTTTTTCATGGATAGTTAATAATTTTAATTTAAAAAAAATTATGAAAATCCAACAATATAATTCTTAACTTAGGGTAGAAAAAAATTTTAAAATGTCGATGTATGCCAAATTATCACCCTATAGTAACGGCTTGTGCCTGCAAGCAGTAAAAAACCGAATGTTAATTTATCAATTTGATGTTTATCTTATAATAAATATGACGAAAACTATTAGTAGTAACAATAAAAAATAGCCACTTATCAATTAGAAGTTGCGAAAAAAAATTTCTGTTTCCTATTTGCAGTCACATTCTATAAATTGCTTCTCAGTAAAAGAGAGGATTGCATTCTATTTATTTCCTAACCTCTTTGATTATGCCTAGCATATGGGTTTTTTTCAAAAAAAAACCCATAAAAACACAGTTTCTATGGCCACCAAAAAGCTTAAAAAAAATTTTAGAAAGCCGTTTTCGCAATTGGATTTAGAGTCTATTCTATTTATGAAAACTTAAGAAACTTGGTCATTTGGTATTAAATAAATATTTTTTATTAAATTTTTTAAAAAATGTTGTTGCTTTCGACGTATTTTGTTACGTTTTAAAATTTGTGAAATCATTTCGGGGGGGGGGGGGCTCGAGCCTCCAAGCCCCCCCCCCCCCCCCCCCCCCCCTAGCTACGTGCCTGATTCAGGCCAACGAATTTCTGTCGTCACGATCAAATTGCATTGTCTAAACTAATTTTCTGCACACTCAACCAAAAAAGTCTGTAATGGCTACTGAAAATTTTGCTGTTATTACGGGAAATTTGACTGTTTTGAGGCCAGCGGTATTTTTTGCTAATTTTGGCAACACATGTCTGCTGATCTGTAGTACAATAAAATTAGTAGAAAAAATTAGTAGCCGCTACTAAAGTTTAGTAAAATTTATGTAAACTGCAATTCAAAATCGATTTGCTAAAATCAGTTAAAAAACTTACTAAATATCATAATTTTAGTACAATGAAATTAGTATAAATAATTAGTTGCAGCTAATAAATTTCAGTAAATTGTTGTAAACTGTAATTTAAAATCAATATGCTGAAATTAGCAAAAAATTGTACTAAAAAAAACAAAAACTGTAAAATCTAAAAAAAAATTTTCTTTTGATTGTAACAAGCGTATAATTACTTCATCGTACTTGAAATTTGGAGTCAAAATTTTCTGAGTGTTATTTCCAAACTAAGAATATATCAATAGTAACAAATATAAACTAAACAAGATTTGTAAAAAATCAAAAAAAAAATAAATTAGTATATTCTTCTGCTAAATTTAGCACTCGGTTTTGAAAAATTAGTAAAAATGTTTTGCTAAAATCAGCAGCGTGAATTAGTAAAAAAAATCCTTAATTTGTAATAACAGAATAGCAAAAATGATCACTAAAAAAAAATTGTACTAAAAATCGGTATAAAAATAGTAAAGTTCGATTGGAAACTGTTTACAAATTTTTTTACTAACTTTTTTATCTGAGTGTAGATACAAATTAACCAATTGATTGGCCACAAATTTAGTTGTCAGAACAAATCTTTTTTCTCTTTGCTAATTTCTGCATGATTTCTGAAATAGAAAACCTTCACGTTTTGGCTACGAAAAAATCTTAAGCTTTTGAGGTCGTTTCCAACACTCAGAAAACAGAATCATTCTGACAGTAGCTGACAACCGGATAATTAAAATATTTTTATCACAGTTAAATAACTGTTGTATCAACTGATTTTCTATTATCGCAATGTAACCAATTGATGGATTCGGTTGTCACCACGAATCTTCTCTGTGTACATACATATTAGATTAAGAAATTTACATATAGAAAAGTCATTTTGAATGCTTTCTGGTAGAGAAAACCGCTCACATTCATAAAAATTTATCCTATAAAAAAAAACTACATTGTACTTGCATTTTGGCTTTTTTTTTACAAAAAAAAAATGTATTATTTTTTTAAATGCCAAAAATCAGTACAATCAGTACAAATTTTAAAAAATCAGTACAAATCAGTACATGACTTTTTCATCAGTACACGTGACCAAAAATCAGTACATGTACTGATCAAATCAGTACGAATGGTCACCCTAAATTAATATGCAATTTTATCAATTTTAATTAATAGATTTGAGGTTAAGAAAAAGAATAAACCTTTTTCTCTAAAAATTATGAACACATTATAATTTTCAGATCAGACTAGATCTAGTTTCTGCATTTTTTTTTATTAATTATTTAAAAACATATAAATTATATTAATTATTTATATGTTTTTATTCTCAGATTGTCTCTATATGATAATTTTTTTCAACAACCCCTCAACCAAGTAAGGCCTTGAATGCAATGTAACTAATTCGATGTTTTCTTTCCTATTCAGGTTTCGGTTATTGTTTTTACTCAGAAGTGATCAATACAAACACATACAAACATTCTGTTTTTAAATTTTTGTTTATCTTCCAATCTCCTCCGTGTTTCAATGGACGAATTCGAGCGAAATTTCATTGAATCTATAAAAAAATTCATAAAAAGCTTGTAGATAATTACCTCTGTGTGCAGATGTCAAATCTTAAGCAGATTTGTTTGTTCGAACAGATTTTCGAAAGTGGGACCAGTTTTTCAGCCTTTTAAAATTATATGTTTGCAATAATAAAATTTTAAAAATTAATACGCACTGTTTTTGGTAAAATAAATATAAATAAATTCATCGACTAGAGGCTGAAAAACTGCTCTCACTTTAGAAAATTAATTTTACATTTTAAAAGAATTGAAAAATTGTGTATTGCATTTCCTAAAGCCTGCTCCAGCCAGCGCAACGTTAAAGCATTTTTTTTACAAATAGAAACTTTATTATTTTGTTTAAAAAATTCAATAAAATTTGATTAAAAATTAATTGCGATACTGTAAAACAAATCCGTTTTAAGAGTATCTTTAAACCCATGAGGTGTCTCGCTGGTTCAATGTCGACTTGCTTGGAGGTTTCTCCTTCAATCGCTTTCAAAACAATTTCATCGTATTTTAGTTAGTATTTGTTTTTTTTAAGCGTTTCTTATAATTTTTTAGCCAAAGTTAAGACAATTATGAAGTTTTGGGCAAAAATAAAGCAAAAAATTACATATTAAAAATATAACTGGTTAATCGACCTATTTTAACCGATTAATCGGGTCGAATAATTATTTGAGTTCTAAATTATTTGTTTCGACATTAACCGAAATAGAGGCGATTAATCGAGGAATCGGTTAATCGATTAACCGAATTGGAAACACTAAAAATAATACACTACTTTTTATCCAAAAAATAACAATTTCAAAATGGAAATCAAACTCAAATGATTCTTTCTGCAAATTAAAAAATTGCAATTTCTTTTTAAAGCTTTATTTGAAATTAATAAAATATACATAATAATCAAAGAACAGCTTTTGTATTTTGTAACTAGCAATTTTAAATGAAAAAAATGTCTTTTGAAGTTCAAAAATACCAAATTGAAATTAAAAAAATATTATTTCAAATTCAAAAAACACCATTCGAAATTAAAAAAAAAAAATCCGGTTTTAGTCCGTCTGTTTTTTTATGAAAATACAGTACCTTTTTGTTAGTTTTGTGTAGGTTTTTAGGTAAGGGTTTAATGGGGGTTTTGTTTTGAGTAATGGTGGGATTCTGTCCCAGTGTTAGCTCATTGTTTTGTTTTAGTTTTTGAGTTTTTTTTATGAGTTTAGTTTTTATGTAGTTTTTTTTTGTGAGTTTTATAAATTTTAGTGTCCGACCCTCTGCCGGAAATAGCGGGTCTTACCTCCCCTGTCGTCCGTGAGCTAGCTGGACAAGTAGGGGCTATTTCCGGTACGCTATGACCAGGGTTTCGTGACAGTATGGAATTGATCTGGCAACTCCGTTATGCATTAACGCGCAAATTTTTTGCTATTGAGAAAATTAATTAGAAAAATTTTAAATAATAAATTAAAGTGGTTTTTATTAATTAATAATTGAAGAAAAGTTTCTACTAATATAAGTAAAAGTTATTGTTTTTATTGTTTGCTTACTAAACATACATAAGCATAGTATTTAATAAGGTGATACTATACAGTGTCTTCTGTGCCAATATTCAGTTGTTGCAACACATATTGCAGTTTGTATGCGGCATTATTTTATCTAACGAAATACGTTAACAGAAGGTGTACTCTCCAAGTATCGAAATTGTTTTTTCCAACTGGATTTTTTTGGAAAAATTACTTATTTTTCTTATCGGTGCTCCCGGCTTTTCAGTAGCAGTTGTTTTTGTTTAGCCCAGAGCTGGTACTTATTAATTGTTTCCGTTTTCATCATGTCATCATCCACTTGTAAATGTCCTGTTTGCAGTAAAAATGTGACTAAAACCAACAGAAGTATTGACTGCTCTTATTGTGAAAAGTATTTCCATATAGCATGTGCCAAAATTTCAAAGGAGCAGCATGAAATTTTAGTGAAGAATAAAATTTTAAAATACATTTGTGAAAATTGTTCAAGGTTGCCTAAATACTGCAACGTTCAGGAGGAACTTAGAAATGGGTTTTCTTCCGTGTTGAAAACATTAGAAGAAAAGTTGGAGGCAAAATTTATGGAAAGTAAGCGTAAACTTGATGAACAGCTGGAAAATGGTCTTAAACTTTTAGATCAAAAAATAAATGAACTTTCTTTTCACGGTGCTTCGGGGATTTCTGATGTAGATCAAGTGAAATCTGACCTAAGGCATTGTTTTGATGTTGTCAATGTTGTGGACAAAGCTGCTGATCGTCGAATTGGTTCTCTGGAAAAGCACAACAACATTTTGCAGAGAAGGTTAAATCGCTCCAATATTATAATTGTAGGATTGCCCAAAAAAATTCAGGATTTGCGGCAGCACATTTTAAAAATATGCTCTTTATGCAAGGTTAAGGTGTTGTATACTGACATTCAACATTGCACTTATTTTGCTAGTGGAAGGAAGGTTTTGGTAAAGTTTAATTCCGTACAAATTCGTGATGAAATAATGATGAATTATCACAAGAACCGCAAATTGAAGTTGAAAGATATAATTGGAGGTACATTACAGTCAGACGTTTTTTTAAATGACCATCTAACAGATTCTGCTAGGAAACTAATTGCTGTCTGTCGGAAGTTGAAGCAGAAGAACAAAATAGTGAAATATTCTTTTATGAACTATGATATTCCTAAAGTTCGAATAAAAATGTTAGATAATAGTGGAAAGACGCTTGGCTATGAGCAATGTATGGAGCTCCTTGATGCAGATGGTTTGAACAACGGCTCCTTTTCATCTGGGGCAGCTTCGGGACCTCACGGTGGACACGATGTATAGTAGATTTCTTACATTTATATTTGTATACCTATATATATATATATATTTATTTTTGTAAATATATATATATATATATATATATATATATATATATATATATATATATATATATTAGGCTGGGTCGATTTGTGGGGAGGCAAAAAAATCGCCCATGGCTCAGGGAAAATCGTATTCTAGGGATCAAAATAAGAAACTTTGCCGAAGGAACCATACCTCTAAAACGAATTCTACTACCCCTAACTGTTGACTTTTGTCCCGTAGGGTCAAGTTTTGAAAAATCCCACTTTGACCCATTTAGAGTGCCCCAATCGAGTCCAAATGTATGACCGACCCCCACTAACTTTGGAGGGCCGATCCACCCATGCCAGTGGTACACCCCCTGGAACTCCCCTGGGGGGTTCCCCATACAAACATTTTAAAAAATCACCATTTTTGGCACTTTATTTTATTATTTTTTATTTATTTTATTTATTTTTATTATTTTATTTATTTTTTCTCCTTAGAAATTTATTTAGTCAGAACATATGTAAATGAAAAAATTAATTTAACTTAGTAATAGAAAAGAAAAAATGCCCAGACTTGAAAGCAAAAAAGACTTCAAACAGTAATTTTTTTTATTTTCTTTTCTATTACTAAGTTAAATTAATTTTTTCATTTACATATGTTCTGACTAAATAAATTTCTAAAGAGAAAAAATAAATAAAATAATAAAAATAAATAAAATAAATAAAAAATAATAAAATAAAGTGCCAAAAATGGTGATTTTTTAAAATGTTTGTATGGGGAACCCCCCAGGGGAGTTCCAGGGGGTGTGCCACTGGCATGGGTGGATCGGCCCTCCAAAGTTAGTGGGGGTCGGTCATACATTTGGACTCGATTGGGGCACTCTAAATGGGTCAAAGTGGGATTTTTCAAAACTTGACCCTACGGGACAAAAGTCAACAGTTGGGGGTAGTAAAATTCGTTTTAGAGGTATGGTTCCTTCGGCAAAGTTTCTTATTTTGATCCCTAGAATACGATTTTCACTGAGCCATGGGCGATTATTAAATCGACCCGCCCTAATATATATATATATATATATATATATATATTATTCTTTTATTGTTTTTTTAACCTTTTTATTTTTTTCTTCTATTAAGTAGCTTTCATGGCTAGTACCTGATCCTCACGTTATCATTTTTTTTTTTTTTTTTTTTTTTTTTGGGGAAAATTCCCTTCTCCTTATTGGGAGTAATTTGCTTTTTTGTTTGGCATGATAATGTGCTGATTTCGGTTATAGTTATGCACTACTGTGTTATTTAAATTTTTATAATGGTAGTTTGATTGTTTTATTCAATCATTTGGTAATTTAATATATTTTTTTTTTTGTTTTATTATTTATTAATTTTTTTTCTTAATAACATTATTATATATATTTCGCCACTTTTATTTGTGTTTGAAATGAATTTAAGACATAATCTTGGAAACATTGTTAGCGATAATAGTTTTTTACAATCCCAATTACTAAATTTTAAACAAAATCTTAATTTTGGTCACCTGAACTGTACAAGCTTTAATTTGAGGCCAAATGCTACTAAATTTTGTGAAATTAAAAGCCTATTGGAAGGTGGTTTATTACAAGTAGTTGGTTTCAGTGAAACATGGTTAAAGAATACCATATCTGCTAATGCCACTAATATTTCTGGCTATGTTTGTCACAGGAATGATCGCCCGTGTGCCAATGGTGGTGGTGTAGCACTTTTTATTTCTGAGAATATAAAACAGAAGGTTGTACATGTTGGCGTAAATTATAGAGTAGCTGAATGCTTGTTTGTGGAATTGATTCTTAATGATATTAAAATTTTGGTAGGAGTTGCGTATTTGCCTCATGGTGATTTTGATTCCTTTGAGCGGGAGATTTCTGATTTACTTGTTCAGTATTCTAATATTGTAATTATGGGTGACTTTAACAATAATCTTTTCGATCCGTTGAAGGCCTTGAGGATAAGAAACAGTTGTAGTAGATTGAATCTATCGCCTGTTCACAATTCTATGCCCACACATATTGCTGGTAATTCCACCTCCTTGTTGGACTATTTTTTGGTCTCATCCTCTGAATTAGTAAATTATTCTAATCAATTTCAATGCCCAGGCATAACTCGTCATTCATTCATATTTATGTCGCTTAAAATTTTACAACCGGTTTTTAGAAAAGTTTATAAGTTTTATGATTATGATGCAGTTAATATTTCCTCTTTAGAAACTGCGGTACTGGAATGTAATTTTAGTGATATGTTCTTAACTAATAATGTGGATGAACAGTTGTTGATTTTAAACAACAACTTGCAGTTTTTGCATACTATGGTTCCTTTGAGGAGGCGCGTGATTCGAAATTTGAATGACGGTTGGTTCAAAGATCCTGTAATACAATTCCATCAGTCACTTAGGGATCTTGCGTACAGCGCTTATTTGAATGATAGAAGTGATGAAAACTGGAAAGTTTTTTGTAGGTGCAGAAATCGTACAAAAAATATAATTAGGAAAAAGAAGAGAGAGGCTCACGGATTGATTTTTCAGGACAAGACCAGCAAGGAGATTTGGTCTATTTTAAATAGAAAAGGTGTTGTTGGTAAAGCTGATGACCTTGAAGTAATTGATCCTAATTATTTAAACAACTTATTTTCTTCTAATCAAATTTTAAATAATAACAGCGTTGTGCCTCGAATGAATGATATTGGTTTTTCTTTTCGTGCAGTAGATAGTTATGAAATGAAGTTAGCTTTTAACTTTATTAAGTCAAAAGCTATTGGTTATGATGGCTTTGCTCTTAAGTTTCTTAAATTGTTGATTCCCATAATTGGAAATTACATTTTACATCTGGTTAACACTATATTGACCACCTCTGCTTTTCCATTGCTATGGAAAGTTGCTAAAATTGTTCCTATAAGGAAGAATAATGGGGTTAGTAGTACTGATAACTTGAGGCCGATTTCTATTTTACCAATTTTATCGAAAATGGTTGAATACCTTATGAAGGATCAATTGATGTTGCATGTTAATAATAATCGTTTGCTCCATGATTGCCAATCCGGGTTTAGATGTAACCGTAGTACTACATCGTTGCTTATTGGTCTAACGGACAATATTAGGCGGAAAATTGCTGACAAAGGTTTTTGTGTTTTGTTGTCTTTGGACTTAGCAAAAGCTTTTGATAGGGTTAGCCATCCGCTTTTGATTCAAAAGTTAGACAGATATTTTGGTTTTTCTGGCTCTGCCTGCAAATTAATATCGTCTTATCTTTCGGATAGAAAGCAATATGTGTTCAGTAATGGCTCTTGTTCTGGGACTCTTCCTGTTTTCAGTGGTGTATCCCAGGGGTCTGTACTTGGGCCTTTACTTTTTATTATGTTTATAAATGATCTTTTTGATATTTTGTCAAATAATATGTGTCTTCCATTTGCGTTTGCAGATGATGTTCAGATTTTATTTAAAGGGGATAAGGACTTTCCTGATGTTATGCAGAGTATGATAGATTTTACTGTAGGTTTATTAGGTAATTGGATGTGTTCCAATTATCTACATATTAATTCTGATAAATCTAAGGCATTGTTGTTTGGTAATAGTTGTATTAATAACTTTTCTATTAATTTAAATGGTAATGTTGTTGAATTTGTAGATAAAGTTAAATGTCTTGGTGTGGTTCTGGATACCAAGCTTAGTTTTGAGCACCATGTTAATAATGTTGTTTCTAAGGTAAATTTTACTTTGAGGAAATTATACAGCTTAGACGTTATGCTGCCATTTAATGTTAAGCTTATGATTGTCCATGCGTTAATTATGCCAATTTTTTTGTATGGCTTGGAAGTCTATTCTGGGGCTTTGGGTTATGTAATGAAGAAGGTAAAGTTAGCTGTCAATCGTGTTATGAGATATTTATACTCTCTTAGATTGTCTCAGCACATTTCGTCTTATGTTTTAAAATTTTTAGGATGTTCATTTGATAACCTTGTTCAAATTAGAAATATTATGCACTTTTATAAAGTGTTTAAATTGCAAATGCCGTTGTTCTTGGTTGATATATTTGAATTTGGTAGATCTAATAGGAATAGACAATTAGTTATTCCGAAGCTTACACCGTTGTTAGGCCGATCTTTTTTTGTAAGGGTTGCTCGAAAATACAACAAATTGCCACCTGACTTAAAGACTTTTAATTTGTCTATTGATACGTTCAGGAAGAAACTTTTTGAAGAATTTTCACTTAATGCTTAATTTTGCAGGCATTGTTTTTTTAAATTAAAGCTTACATACACTATTCATTTTTTTTTTATAGAATTTAGGGAATTTAGAAACTATTATCGCTAATTTTTTTAATTTTTTATAACTTTTACGTTAAATTTTTTGCATTTATTAATTTTATTTTTACATTGTTATTTAATTATACATCTAATATTATATTTTATACCTTAATTTTTTTTATTATTTTAAGCAAATTTTATTGCTTGTTTTGTTACTTTTAGTAGAAATTTGTAACCGATTATGGCCTATAGGCTAGGTTATTGTAATAAATAAAGAAATTAAATTAAAATTAAATAAAAAACACAAATGAAATTTAAAAAGTACAAATTGTTATTCACAAAATTTTAAATGAAATAATAAAATACCAATACCGTTTAATGTTAAAAAAATATCAATTCGAAATCAAAAAACACCATTTGCTATTAAAAAAATACCAATTGAAATTCAAAAAAATATATCAATTAAAATGAAATTGAAAAATATCAATTGCAAGTCAAAAATACCAAATAAATTAAAAAATATAAATTTAAATTCAAAACAAACAAATATTAGAGAGAGTAAAAAATATATGTGCTAATTCATAAAAAAAATTTATTTGGTATTTGAAGCTTGCTATAGTTAAAGTAGATATTTCGATATATAAAGAGTTATTAGAAATCTTGATTCATAATCGTATTTTAACTATAAATTAATTTTTCGATTTGATACTGGCAACACTATTGTTTATTTTCTCTCTTCTCCCAAAAAAGTCGTAAGTGATTTACAAATTTAGTAAACGATTGACTCGGTAATCGGAAGTGAAAATGTATTTCCTTTAATTAGAGAACTAATGATGTGCTAAGATAAATTTAAAAGCCATTCAAAATATTTTTTTTTATTTATAAAGCAAATCAATGGAAATCTGTGTAAAAAAGTAATTTTTTAAAACATATTATTCAAAGCATACAAAAGTAATCGAATTTCGAATAATGTTTTGACAGTCTGCACATCACTATTGTTTTGTTTTTCTTTTTAATTTAATTTTTACATTTTTTTTGAAATCTTTTCGAAAATGGTCATTGGCTACGCAATTGTTGTAGTTTTTTTCAGTTTGATGGATGCAAGTTGTTGGAAGCCACACATTCTAGGGATGGGATGGCTTTAATAAATCATTTCAAGCCTGAAAATGAAATAATTAACAAATAAATGGTGGCTTCCTCACTCCAAACTTTATAAAAAGTTTAAAGTTAGTGAGTACCAACTATAAACCTTTATTATTTTCTTCATTATTAAGCAAATATGAATACTGTTTTTCACAAATTAGCTTAAAATTCTGCAATAAGACTGTTGTAAAAGTTTATGAATTAGACCAATAATTTATAAACCAAGTTTTTTCGAACGGAAAATCGCTAAAAATTATTAAAAATCGTTACAAACACGGAAAAAACGCTAGAAACAGAGAAAAACTTAGAAAATTTACAATATTCTCAACAATCAATTATTGATCCCCTGTTTTTCTAAAGCGAAAGGAAATATTCTTCCAGAGGAATGTATTTTATTTTTGTTACAATAACAAAATACACACATTTCTCTGGCGGAATTATTCCGCTAGCTTTATAAAAACAAGGGGGTAAATGTAATTTTAAGTTGCATTTACCTCTGCACCCAAATCCCGAGATTTCGACTAAAATTTAGACTTCAATCAAAATCTCATGTGAAATCCCGAGATTCCCCATACAAATGAAATCCCGTAAATTCGCAAGATATGTAAGAAATCTCACAAATATTTAGACTTTCATATAATACAATACTGTGTGCATGTCTTTCTCCCATCAAAATATTGAAAAATCCGGCAACTAGCTCGTCGTCCTTACAAAAAAACGAATTTACTAACATAATTGGCGTTAGATCTTTACATAAAATAATGTAAATTGTACTCCGCCAATGAATAAAATCGTTTTTAGTAATATTTTAAATTTAAGGTTATTTTTTATGGTACTTTATTTACAAAAACAATGTGGTTGTTAAATAGAAATCCCGCTACTATCATAAAGTGCAAATGTAAACGGTCAAGAATTCCGGTCGAGATTTCCATTGAAATCTCGGGATTTAAAAATATAAATGAACGCAGCATTAAAGTTAAATTTTTTTAATTTTTTTACCGTTTATCATTGATTTCCCTGATATGCAAGTATGGTTGTACTTTTTGCACTTGTGTAATTTTCCTATGACCATTTTTCCAATTTTCCCAATTAAAAACTTCACCGCACGTCCCTGCGTAGCGTAGTGGTTAGCGTTTTTGCCGGACAGACATGAGGTTCGCTGATCAATTCGTGTTATCTTCCATTGTTTTTTTTTTTTTTTGTGATTTATATTAAATATCTATTTATAGAAATGTTCATTAAGCAGTATTTAATAACAAGTTTTGTGAAAAATAGACGTATAACAGCTGCCACAATAAATGTGTACGTTAAAGCATTAAAAATCATAGCGATGTCGTGTCTAATGGTTAGACTATTTGCCTGACAATCGTGAGGTCCGCTGATCAATTCGTGTCAGCCACTATTGATTTTTAAATTTTTATACTTTTTTAAATTTATATTCAACATCTACATATTTATAGAACAGATGATAAATTACTTACAGCTAACATCAGTGTAATGACTTTCCTCCAATGACATCACCATGTTAAAATAAGTAGTTCAATAATTAAAAGGTAACTAGTGAACTAGTGAAGATTTCAATACCTAAAACTCATTACATGGTAATGAAAGTTTTTGCTGGGATGGTAATGCAAGGTTTTGCTGGGCCATAAATTGTTGTTTAAAAAATGGGAAGAAAGGACTTAATTTCGATTTTTTTTCTTCATTAATTTTTTTAGCCAACCAGTGTCATTTAACATAAAAAATGGGTAATTTTGACACCACGCTCTCAAATAGATTAATTTTGATTTTTTTCTAGAAAATGCTTAATTAAAGGTTTTTATATCGATTTTCATGTCAAATGGCACTTTTTTACATTTTAAAAATTTTGGGTCATTTCGACCCCATTTGCCTATAAGGGTTAATTTCTAATTTTTTATTACTACCCAGCAAAACCTCTATATATATATAAAATTTGGTGTTAACAGAGTTATTTTGACAACTTTCACCAAATTCCGCAAGAAACAACACATTGTGTTGATATACTTCCAAGAAAAATCGAAAAATTTCAAAAATTTCACTTTTGACCTTGGTAAAGAAAGGGTTAACGTTGTCGGAGTTTTACAAAATTTTCAGAAAACAATCTTTTGTATCAGAATTAAAAGAAATCGGAAGTAATTTTGTTACGGCTATCTAAAAATACAAGAATTACTACTGCTATCTAAATTATTGGCCAAATTCACACTTTTCTCTCAAATTTTTAAATTTAAAACGCCGTCACTGCTAAGTTAAAAAAGGGATATGTGTAAATTTCAACAGAATTATTCTCCGAGGTGTTTTTGAAAAGACTCTATACGTTGAGCACTTTGGTTCACATTTTGTTAAACAAAATTTAAAAAAAAATTAAAAATTAGAGTTTTGCAAATTTATAAAAAAAATTCCATCTCTGGCCATACCTTGGACTAGGTAAGCATAGTCCAAGAGAGAAACAAACTTATACCTAAATATTTATAGATCTTGGATATAAAACTAGACATTGTATGTTTTTGAAAAAAATATTTTTTTACGATTTTCACATAATTTATCTCATTTTACCCTAAACATTTAAATATTTTCCAACCGATTTTGGATTTTTATGCATTGCTAGAAATTTAATTCAGTCTAGATTACAATTTTTTGACATTTTCCAGAAATAAATATGGATAACAATGATCCTTACAGACTACTCGCTAAAAATAAAATTAAAAAATTAAAACAAATTATTTAAATAAAGTTTAAACATATGTTTTGAATAACTAAAATCTAAAACAGTATTATTCTCTAATTTATTAAAATTAATCTGACATCTAATTAAGAGTTCATTTAACGAATAATTCCGTTTTATGCATACCTATGAAAAAATAGCCATGGTTTCTTAAATATCTAGAGGGAACATTAAAATTTATTAGTGATAATAACTCAGGGCATTTTATATTTGAATTCACTATATCAAATAAAAAAAAAAATATTGGATTGACCTCCTATTCTCTAGTTTTCGCAAATTAATTATGTTGCAACGAATATTATAGGGTACGTGTTCGGTAAAATTAATAGAAGAAAGATCAATTTTCGTAAATCTTCTCTGAACTCTGTCCAAACGGTTAATATGACAAGCATTAAAAGGGCTCCAAATAACAGACGCATATTCCAACTTTGACCTAACAGAGGAACAATATATAATATATTAATATTTTCGAGTGTAAGGATCCTTAAAATCCTGACATTTTCTCCTCACAAAAGACAATAGAGCATACGATTTAGGGATAATATATTCTAAGTGATTAACAAAAGATAACTTTTGATCAAAAACTACACCTAAGTCTAAAACCTCACATACCTTACTTAGAATTTTGGTATAAATTAAGTAATTAAAAGGGACTGTTGAAACTTTCCTGTGAAAACATAAATAAAAATATTTGTCAACATTAAATTGAAGTTGGTTACGATCGGATCACGAAACTAATTTATCAAGACTGGTTTGGAGTTCCAATTAGGGATGCCAAACGGGAAATCCCGAATCCCGAAATCCCGGGATTTTCGGGATTGGCAAAATCCCGAATCCCGGGATTATTTCTCAAAAATCCCGGGATTTTCTTATTTTTTAAT
Source organism: Leucophora obtusa (assembly GCA_949987735.1). Taxonomy (NCBI): domain Eukaryota; kingdom Metazoa; phylum Arthropoda; class Insecta; order Diptera; family Anthomyiidae; genus Leucophora; species Leucophora obtusa. Next base: position 187,774,235 of record OX465298.1, on the reverse strand, counting down.
ATTAATATAAACGCAAATAAACAAAATGAGCAATTTTAGAATACCTACAATTTTTCTTGAATTTTCTCATATTAACAAGAAATTGATGCCAAGATATTGGTAAAATTATAAATTAAGTAGATTATTCGAGTAAACTATGCAAAGACTTTGCAGAAAAATTTGAAATTTTGATAAACAATATTAAGTTTTTGAGTAATACATGCGAAAAATCAAGTTTGTTTGTTATTTTACCGATTTATTCTTCCAAGCGAAATTCGATTTCTGAAACTGGGACTGTAAGTTTTGGCTGGGACTGTAAGTTTGAATTCTTCCATGAAAACATTTGATAACAATAACCAAATAACTTTGTTGCTGTAATTACAAGATTTAGTGGGCAAGGTTATCGCAACGAATCTGTTTTAAAATCTGCTTACATATATTATCCCAGCCAGAAAAATACAAACGGGAAAGCGATGGCAAGGTATTTTAACAGGTGGTACAAGTACTGACAAAAATTGCTTTCCCATTTCGAATATGATAACGTCAATAGACAAAAGGACCGACAGTTCAAAAAACGCCGGAAAACTACTGGAGAAACAAAATTTTTAACTTTGGCAAAACGCTGCCAAAAACTAATAAATAGGTGGTTTGGAACAGGGAAACAAGCCGATCAAAATAATCGGCGGCGGCGGCGCAAGCAAAAAATCGGCGGCGGCGGCGGCGATTAAGGTTGAGCCGGATTAAAATCGGCGGCGGCGGCGCAACCAAATAATCGGCGGCGGCGGCGGCTTGATCGGCTTGATGGAACATTATAACGTAGTTTAAAGATGAAAATTGTGCAAAAAATTTGGAATTATCAAATAAAAAATAATTTTAAGTTAAATTCATCGATAAAAATTACAAATTTAGGATTTTTAGTTTTTGAACGGAGCTAGAAGGAGAGATAGTTGGGCTTACCAAATATATACATATGTTTATATATTCAACAAAATCGTGTGGAAATATTTTCAAATAAAACTGATTTTCTTAATTTTTTCTTATTTTGTTTAATTTTGACATATTTTGTTTAAAAAAAACTAATTTTTATCTAATTTATTCTTTATTCAGGGTAAAATGAAGTTCTACTTTAATCGCTTTAAAATTGTCAAAGTTATACATTTTTTTATAAACATGGAATCTCTGCATTTATAAGAAAATTGAAAATATGTATTAACCTTAATGATTGTGCAAACAAGAACATCGAGTTGCTGAAATTAAATGTTTAGAAAAATTACGATAACTTTTTCAATTTTCAATTAATTTCAACAAAAGAATCTGATTTTACTAAGAACTAAACCCACTTTCAGAATAAATTACAATAGTAAAGAATTGTTTAATACTGTAAAAAAGCCGTCAATGTATACAAATTAAAAATTAATTTTAATATTTAAAAAAAAAAAACTGTCAACATATTTCAGTTACAAATAAATAATTCTATATATATTTGGAAAGCTAAAATTTTTGTCTTTCCAAAAACTTTACAATATTCAAAATCGGTTGAAAAATTGCTGAATTTCAAATTATTAAGTGCTTGAAGTCGCTCAAAAACAGAGTTTTGACACTATCACCCCTGTTCTGAATTTCGAAACTTTTTAATTAGAGTGGTTTTGTAAAATCACACAAAATTCAAAATATCGGAAATTGACTGTTTCAACAAAATTTAGCATACTGACAAATTTTAAAATAAATTTTAACATATTAATTTTTGCAACAAAATATTCGTTTTACTTTCACCAAGCTTTTCCAACACGAAATAAAACGCAGAAAATAATTCGGATGTGGATCACAGAACAGCAAAAAAATTCGGAATGTTTCACTTTAGAATTTTTTATGTGGATTCGGAACTTAGAAATAAACAAACTCTATTTTCACTCAAAATGAAATGTGTTTTTAGCAAGGTTGGTTACCGAAACGAATAAGGGTAACGGTATCGGATTTCATTTGTTTAGGTAACGGTAAAGGTAACGGTATTCAAGACTGTTTCGGTAACGGTATACCATTACCGAAACAGCAATACCGGTACGTACCGGTATTAAAAATTATGTTAAAAACATATAGAAACAAGTAAAAACATGGCATATTTATAATTCTAAGTACTGAAAATACAGATTTTAAGCTATAAATTCAATACTGGTAGTTTTAGTAAGTAATATTATTATATATAAATTTTTTTTGTAAAAAAAACCCAAGATTATAAAATAAAAAAATTGTAATTTTTATATAAAATAATAAATACCGGTAAAATACCGGTAACTACCCATAAAAATAACGGTATCGGTAACGATAACGGTATTTTGAATTTTTTTAGAGGTATCGATAACGGTAACGGTATTCAATTTGAAACGGTATTTTAGCGATAACGGTATTATAACGATAACGGTAACCAACCTTGGTTTTTAGAATAAACTAGAAGAAAATATGGTTCCAAAAAAATTATGCTCGAAAAGATGTCAAAGTTGAAAAACTTAGAAGAAAAAATAAAAAATTCAGATATTCACCCCTGTTCTTAGTTCCGAAACTTTTTAATTAGAGTTGATTTGTAAAATCACACGGAATTAAAAATTTCGAAAATTTGTTGTTTCTACCAAATTTTAATATTCATTGACTAATTTTAAAATAAATAAATATATAATAATTGTTGTTAAAAAATATATATTCGTTTCACTATCATCAAGCTTTTTCTACACGAAATAAAACGAAAAAAATTACTCGGATGTGGATCACGGAACAGCAAAAAAATTCGGAATGTTTCACTTTAGAATTTTTTTGTGGATTCGGTACTCAGAACAGCGTCGATTATGTAAATATCTCCCCAATTTTATAAGTCGACCGAGAAATAACATTTTTTTCGTCCGCAATGTCTTAAAAATGTGTCTTTTGATAATAATTTCAGGTGTACTGAAATTTCTGAAAAATGTGATGTGATCTACTTAACCAAACCTACGACCATAGATTCAAATGAATTAATTCTTTAATTGACTTTTGGAATTTTAATTAAAATTTACTAATATATCATTCGTTTATACCATTCCTTATGAATTCATTCACTGGCTTGATTCTTTTAATTTTCATGCATAGTGAATGAATTCTTTCATGAATTCATTCTTTTTATAATGATCTTTCACGTTTCATTCGGTTTGTAAAATACTAAAACAAATGTTGCGTTTTTAATTATTTTTATGGGTTTTGTATATGATATCAATATTAAATCCCTCAAATAAGCCACATTTTTATTTAATTTGTAATTATAAACTAAAGTGTTGTCAGAATCATTAGTATATTCATATCTTAGATCTTTTACTGAATGAATAAAATGACAATTTTGATAAGCCATTTTGTAAAAGATTAGAATTAATGAAAAAATTAATTATTTAAATTGATTGTAATTTCACAAGGAATGTATTCAACATAAGAATACATTCTATTTAATATTAAAGTTTGGGAATGAAACCTATGAATTAATTATAAAGGAATGTTTTGATGGAATGATATATATTCAATTTCTAAAGCTGAATTCGGTTTTGTGCGAATTAAGCTAAAATTTAATTAATTCTTTCGAAGCTCTGCCTACAATCTACACTTGGTCATTTGAAAAGTATATATGCCTATTTTTTATTTTGTAACACTGTGTAATTTGTATCCAAAACTATGGGTGCTAAAGACGTGTTCATTTGAATTCTCTCCTCTATTGCATATGCAAATTTCAGCGAAATCTGTCAGAAGTTTTCAAGCAAAACTTCCAACTTAAGAAATATTTATGACAAAAATCCTTCTTAGCTCTGACTATAAAACTGGTTCTTTTATTTTTTTTGAACTAAAAAAAATACTCTTGATGGTTCAGGAAATGATGAAGAAGAAAATTTGTTTTAAAAATGACATTTGCTTTTAATTTTTTTATTTTGGAAAATTGATACTTCCAGCCGAAATGAGCCGAAAAAAATCGGCGGCGGCGGCTGAGGCAAAAATGACCGGCGGCGGCGGCTTAAACGGCTTACGGCGGCTGGCTTGTTTCTCTGGTTTGGAATTATATTTTCCAAAATAAAATTTAAAAAAAGTTTATATGTATCTTTTTTTGCCCTGCCGTGATGTTTTGTAAAACAAATACTGGCAAAACGATTTTTGCAAACGCTGGCAAAGCGTCCCAAATGAGTGTTCTGTCAGTCATTTATTTTAACATCGCGGTTACCCAGTGGTATGCAAGTACTTGTTTTTTTGTACCACTGTCAATTTCTGACTGAGATGTTTCAATAATCATAAAATGTACCACATTATTAATTAACAACTATTAAATAATTATAAAACGCTTTATTCTATAAAAAATTAGTTACATAACATAAACATTTTTACAAATAAACGAAAATTTAAATCCCGAAATCCCGTAAAATCCCGGGATCCCGAAAAATTCCGTAGTCCCGAAAATCCCGGGATACCGAGATCGGGATCCCGGGATTTCATACAAAATCCCGAATCCCGGGATTTTCAAATATCAATCCCGATTGGCATCCCTAGTTCCAATGCATCCACAGAATTGCGAACACGATTAAAAATATTTAAATCGCCTGCGTAAAGTAAAAATTTAGAGTTATCAAAACAAAAAGCGGTATCATTCATATATAATATAAAAAATAGAGGTCCTAAAACACTGCCCTGGGGTACACCAGTAGGGTAGGGTTGCCACCGTCCTTTTTTTAGGGCGTCCGGGGCAGTCCTCCTTTTTCAGTAAGTGTCCGGGGTTGTCCTACTTTTTGCACTTTTCTCCATAACTTTTCTTATTGCTTCTAAACTTTTGAATTGTTAGCATCGCTGTTTTGTTGCTGTTATTTCAATTAACTTGGCATCACTTACTTTGATTGTCTAATTTGAAGCTTATCAACAGTGAGCCAACTGCTGAATTAAAAAAAATTAACATTGCTTTTAATGATGAAAATTTATTTAATGAATTCCTTATCCTGAGAAATTATGTAAACAACTTAAATTCAATTAACACGACTGTTAACAAGTTTTGTCCCGATTTTTTTTTTTTACTAAAAGTGATGTTTGCTATGAAATGAGAAAACCTGTTGAGTTCTATTTTTTCTTACCAGCACATAATGCCAACGTAAAACGTATATTTTCTTTAATCAAGAAAAATTTAATCCAGAAACAATTTCTGATATTATCCCAGCAAAATATTGGTAATGACACCTCATTGCTGTCTGCATTACCAATAATGATATATCATTACCTTTTGCATTATTTTGTAACATAAAATAATGACTTCCTAATAACGGCCTATTGTATTCATTGTTTCTAAATATAAAATAATGACTTACTCGTAATAGTTTAAATACTTTTTACAAAGTTAAATTTTATACATTTGTATTTATTACATGTAAATATGTTTTGTGTTAAAATTTTTATTACGAGTACTAAAATTACAGCAAAAACTTTAATTTCTCTGAATGTATTTCCTGAAGCTAATAGTATTTGTGAAACTCCTTATTTTTAAGAATCAAGTAGCAGTCGGATAACCACTTATAATTCAACTTTTTGTAAGCATGTTTGTAACCACTTATTATTCAGAATCTCATAACTACTTACTTCTCATTTTTTCGTAAGCGAGCGGGTAAGCGTGACTACTTATAAAAACGACCACGCCAAACAAAAATAATGAGTTTAGACGCCAAAAAATAAGTTGTGCGGAGCTATGAATTTCTATTATATAACCACTTATTTGGTAATGAAAGATTTTGCTGGGTATTAGTCAAATATAATTTTGATATGAATTGTCAAGAGTTTTATGAATATTTGAAGAAAATTGGGTCTTAAAGACAATGTCATCAGCGACAAGTTATCAGCTAAAGATATTTTACTTAAGACATCTTAACGACATGTCAGCAAATTGTATTCTGTTTTCAAAAACTCTGACTAACTGCAGACTTTTTAGCACCGGACAACCAAAGTATAACATTAATTTATTTCAATAAATTATTAAAAATTATAAATTTTTCTACTAAGGAATATTTTTGGAATTTTTGTATTTTTTACGACAAAATGCTGCCATGTCAAACAGACGTTTATAGGAAATATCTTAACCCTTAAATGCATGGTGTAGCCATTTGGCAACATACCGGTTTTTTAATAAAAAAACCCACTTGATGCACAAAACTGCATTTTTGGGCATTAGGGGCCCCTTCTATACATAGTGTTCCTATAGTTTAGCGCAGAATTTTTAAACCGTTAAAGTAAAAATCTTGGTTTTGCTCTGTATATTTGCGAAAAATCTAAAAGACGCGTTTTTTTACAAAAAGTGTAATATTCAGAAATATTTGTTTAAATATTTAAAGTGGTATTCTCGCAATAAAATTCACTTTGGCGACAATAAATGTATAAATTATAGTTTATAGATTTTTTTTTTTTCATACACGTTAAAATAATCAAAATTTACCTATTTAGCAAAAAACCATATTTTTCAATAAAAATCACTTTAAATTTTTTTTTTTTATTTTTCCTGAAATGTACACGGCTTTAGAAATCATATATAAAAAAATGGTTAAAATCGAAGAGATCATGCATTTAAGGGTTAAAGACGTCTTAGTGAGATATTATGAATAAGTCCCTACTTGTGACGGGCTGCTGAATAGTCACGAGGTATCATCCGCTTTTTGCCGAAACAATTCCTCTGGACGCCTTAAGGATATGTCATCATTTAATCCGTGTAAAGACCACTTGATGATTTGTCGTGATAACATTTTTACATTTGTATGAAAATTTCATCAGGTGTCTTAAGGTTTTTGTATGGGACCGGATTAGCAAGTCAGCAGTGAAAGCAACAATTCATTAAGCCGTCTTAAAGACGTCTTGATGATATTTCGAACTGGGATATTGATTCAAATTGGAAGCGTTGAAAAATATTCACGATACTCTTGATGATTCATATTAAGAAATTATAGAAATGTACATTCCTGAAAATGTATGCAATGCATTGGTTAATCGTAGTGTTTTTTTTGTTTGTTTATGTACCAATAATATAAAGCTCAGAATGATTTTTTTGTTTTTTGTGAATTTTTTTTAGTGGGAATAAAAACTGTTTTATTTATAAAATAAATTTTTATATTTTATCGCGTTGTTAATTTTTGTAAAATAAATTAAAAAAAAATTGTTCTCTTTTTTAAGACAAATAACATCCTTTTTTATGTTGACGTCCTCTTTTTCTCAAAATCGAAATGGCAACCCTAGTCACAGGCCATATTACCACCCTAGTGTATAAAAACACCAAGTTTTGAAAGAAACTCAATTAAAAAGTTTTTGAATCAAGTATGAATGAGAATACAATGCGTGTAGAAATTCTAATTTGTTTAGCTTGGTATTTGTAAGAATCTGGATTTAAAAAAAATAAAATAACTCCAGAAAAAAATATTTGGGGGTTTATTTAATTTTTAAAATTTGGGAATTGATTTCATAATGAAAAAAGTTCCCACTTAAAATACGAAAATAACTCCCAAATTATCGTTGGTGTTGTTTTCTTTACAAATTTTTGGGGTTTTATTTAATTTTTTTTGGGGGAGTTATTTCATGGAGCCTCATAGACGAATCGTTTGGTAAAAAAAGTCACCTTATAGAATTTTGTTTTTCGATTTTATTTAGTTTTAAATTTTAATCCTTACTTTCGCTTTCTTTTTTATGTCCACTCTTTTTATTGTTCTTTTTCTTTTCTTCTTTACTCCATTTTTTATGCTCTTCCTCGCCTTCCTCATGCTTCTTTTCCTTTTTATATTTTTTGTGGTCTTCATCATGGTGACCCTTTTTATAGTGTCCTTCATTTTTCTTCTTATGTTTCTTTTTGCCCGTTTCATTTTCCTCATCATTCTTATATTCTCCTTCTTCTTTATGTTGGTGTTTATGTTCCTTGCCATATTTTTTGTGATGTCCTCCCTTATCTTCATCGTCATAGAATTTCTTTTCTTTTAAATATTCATCTTTATAGAACTTTTTATGATGTTCCAATTCTTTGTGACCTTTCTTATGTTTCTTTTTCTGATGATGTTTGCCACCATTCAGTTCTTTGCCATGTTTGTGTTCTTCGCCATATTTTTCATCTTCATCGAATTCTTTTTTCTTTTTGCCTCCTTCGTTTTTATACTCGTGTTTATGATTTTCTTCCTCATGATGCTTCTTCTCATCTTCTTCCCATTCTTCGTGTTCCTTATGACCTTTTTCATGTTTATGATTCTTTTCTCCACTTTCTTCTTCGTGATATTTTTTACCTTCCTCTTCTTGTTCCTCGGAAGATTCTTTCTTATCCTTTTTGCCTAGTACCACATTGGAGAATAGTAGCACAAATACTAAACATACTTTCAATGAGTATTGCATTTCTAAAAACAACTACTTTAAGTTTAAAAATAATTTTGTCTTTTATACCATTCCATATCGCATGGTTGGTTCAAAAATATGTTTTAACCGCAAATTGATTTGAAATAATGGCTCATTAATCTTCGATGAATTGGATTATGAAAGTGTTAGTAGAGCAAATTTTATGCTTGATTGAAAAATGCAGTTATGTTGTATTCTTTGCAATTGTGTGCACAAATAAAGTAAAATTTCATGAATATTATATCACCTATTCTTCTACCCATGGATGGGAATCGAGAAATCTAAAAAACAAATATAATAATCAAAATATATAGAAAAAGGTAAATAAAATCAATATTACTAATGCGGTTATCGTTAGGGTAATACGCTATTTTAGATTATTTCGGTAACGGTGTTTTAAGGCATGCGCGGCTCCAGTAATTAATATACAGTATTGTTCGAAACCTAAGCAACTTTTCCTAATAAAGTAATCAAAGTTCTACATATTCTTTTTATGTAAATTAGTTCATACAAAATAACACTTTTAATTTTTATTATTTTATGTGCCTACATTCTAATAATAACAAGAAAAATTTAATTCCATTTCCTTGCCAGTAAAAAAAAACAAAAATGAAATTGACTCTATATATTGCTGTTCGAAACTTAAGCAAATTTCAGTACTTCCTATGATACCCTTTCTTGCATATGACCTCCGCACATCGTTTTGCCATAGAATCTATTAGATTTGATAGTGTTGTGGTTGGTATTGATTCCCCCTCTGATTTTAAGCAATTTATAAGCTCCCGCTTATTACTAAAACGGCGAGTTCCGACCGTGCGCTTCAAAATGCCGAATAGGTTTTCTATGGGAGTAAAGTCTGAAGATTGAGCTGGCCAATCCAATAATTGAATCCCATTAACAGGTAACCATTCTTTGACCCATTTTGACGAGAGTTTGGGTCATTATTACGCTGAAACACCCATTGAAGTGGCATTTCCAATTCGGCATATTGAAGCATGTGTTTGGCTAAAATATCCATATAAACAAAGCGATCCATTTTTATTTGTATTTCCACTCGTCGAAAAGCAGGTCCACACCATTAAATTTCCGCCTCCATGCTTTATTTTTGCTTTACAATAACGCGGATGTAATCGTTTTCCGTTCGGTCTTTGAACGTGGCATACTTCATCTGAATTTAACAGGTTAACAGGTTAAATTTAGACCCGTCGCTGAATAAAACTATTTTTCATTTCCCCACAGTCCAATTTGCATGAGCTTTTGCAAAATCCAACCTTAAATTTCATAAAACTAATGAAAATTAAGGAATACGTTGCAAAAACATTTAGGCAAACCTCTTTCTTAAATGTTTCTTTGTCAGTATAGGTTTCTTAGACGGCATGAAGCTTCTCAAATTATTTTCCAATGATCGTTTTCTCACACTGCTCGAACTAATATTGAGATTAAGCTCACTCACAACATCTTTGGAAGAAATAAAGGGTTTTTTCTTAATTAATCGGACAATTTTCAATCTATTCGATGTGAAGTTTTTGGAGGTTGCCCTCTAGTATTGGCTTTCTCTACTGTTCCAGTAGCTTTGTACTTTTTAATTAGTAGCGAAACTATTGATTTGTTAATGCTTAATTTGTTAGCTATAGAGACTTGCGATTGGCTCTTATTAAATAGTTCAAAAATTTTGAGCTTAAAATCGATTCCGTAACGTGCACGCACCATAGCTGCACTTCTATGTAATTGATTCTAAATCTACAGAAACAACAAAATTTTAATTTTCTTTGTCAAACTAAACGGGAATTAAATAAACGTTTCAAAATTTTTGTTTATTTGTTGCAAAAAAAATACAACAACAAAATAGTTGCTTAAATTTCGAACAGCAATATATGGAGTCAATTTCATTTTTGTTTTTTTTTACTGGCGAGGAAATGGAATTAAATTTTTCTTGTTATTATTAGAACATAATAAAAATTAAAAGTGTTATTTTTTATAAATCAATTAAAAAGAATATATAGGGTTCTTCAACAGGGACGCTACAAAACTAGAAAGACAGGGACAGCAAATGACGCCATATTTCTTGCCGCTCTTTTAACATTTCTCTTCAGTAAGGTTTGCATTTTCATGATGGAAAGATATAAGAGCCAACAACGAGTCGAAATTAAAATTTACTACCGACATTCGGAGTCAGTGGCCTCAACGTTAAGAGCGCTACATCCAAAATCTATGGTCTATGCCAACAAGCCAGCGACGATTGATGAACTTCGTACGAATATCGGCCGATTTATGCTTGAAAACCGTCGAAAATTGGGTTCAGCGTCTGGACTTCTGCAAGCGTGCCCGTGGTGGCCATGCAAAAGAGATCGATTTCGATACATAATGGCATCGAACGTACTTTCACAGGAATAAAGAATTTCATTGAAAACCATTTTGATTTTATTTAAAAAAACTTTTGTAGCGCTCTTATTGAAGAACCCTTTATAAGACTTTCATTACTTTATTAGGTTTCGAACAATACTGTAAGGGGAAAAAGCATACGCCACCGTAGACAAACACATTGAGTTGGGCACTGTGGCGTATGATTTTTCCCCTTATATTAATTGCCGGAGCCGCGCATGTTTAAGGGTAACGCTATTACATATATTTCGTTCTCGGTATTTTAAGTATAACGGTATTTGAGTTATTTCGGTAACAGTATTTTATGGGTAACGGTAATTAGTTGGAAGAGCATTGAATCGCTAACGGTATTTTAGTGGTATTGCCTGCCAACCCTGGTTCTATCACATAACTATATTTATCATTGAAAGTATTATTGCCAATATTATTGTCGCTTTGCCCTACACCACGCAATGAGATGTACAATACTTTTACATATGATATGGTACAACTGTTTGCTTCCATGTAAAAGTGGCGCAATACGACCTACACATTACAAAATATTGTTACGAAATTGGATTGGCCTAGTATAGAAAGTCCTGGAATTTTAGATGAAAAATAGCCCAAGAGACGGGATGTAATAAATGCGTCAATCTGGCAGAACTACATTTTTTAAGTACATATAATGTTAGTACACTAGGTGTTTCCGGAATTCTCTACCACAACGGAAGTAAAACCATATAAAGCTACCATATGTCATTTAGTTAGTCAGTTGATTATTGGCGATTGTGTAATTCAGTCAGGCTTTAATAAATCGTTGTGTTCAAATCACTAGAGTTTGTGTGAGTCTTATATTGTTATATTTAAAGTAATATAGCGTTTAATAAATAAGTGTAAATCTAAAGAAGAGTATAAACTCAATCAAACAAAGCGTAGGAGTTATTTTATTTAATAAAGAGCACCAAACCGGTTTGCCTAAAGGAGATAAACGAACGTTTTTATAAGGTATAACGTAACAGTTGGGATCAGAGTTGGGATTGGTTATTTTGATTGCAATAGAAAAGAACCCAGTTTATTTAAAGGAAATAAACCAATGTTTTTAACCCTTTGACGACCATAGCCAAGTATGCTTGCCCAAGGGGTTTTCGCACTTATAATGCCCCAGACAAAAGATAGAGTAAATATGTCAAAAGGTTATTTGTAGAGGAGGGTTGGGGGAACAAAAATGTAGAAGGAGGTAAATCCCTACCTGGTCCCGCTTTTCCATTGCGAGCCCTCGAAGTTGGTTAACTAGAATTCTTCATTTAATGGGTAAAAAGCACAAATTTTGACAAGCGAAATGAAGGGCAAGCAAGGGGTCTATGATGCCAATTTTTGTAAAATATCTATAATTTAATTGCAGATTACGAAAGTAAAATAATAATAAAAATCGCTTCGTCCGGAACGGCAGGGTCATCAAATGGCAAATATTTTTGGCGTGCGAAATGAGGGGTAAGGAGGGCTTCTACAGAGCCAATTTTTCTTGGCATAACTATTATTAGGTCAGAGATTATAAATATCCCAAAAATTTTAAAATCGCTTCGGCGGAAAATGTATGGTCCTCAAAGGTTTAAAAGGTAAAAACGTAACAATAAGTTTCAATTTTCATGCAAGAGTTACATATTTTTTTGTTTTTTGTTTTTTATTGTAATAATTTCATTTTAAATATTTGATCTAACAAATGATTTTTTTTCAAATCAAATGCTATCACTTAAGCTTGATTCACACGCTATTCACCCCTGTCTCTCAATATCTTCTTTTTTCCATATTGGGGATACGAAATGTCAATTTCAAAATAGAATTTAGAAAAATTTGACAATCCATACCCCCCAATTCAGTATAATAATTAGTGTTCGACCGGAAAATATATTTGGTCAGTATTTGGTATGTAGAAGTATTATGTACAAATTTTGATTATGGAAAAATGTTTGTTGGGCCGATGAGAATGCATTTTGAGTGTCAAAATTAAAGAAAAAGTCCGAGGTTAAGCTACAAATTCACTGTTCGGCCGCTGAACGATAACGAGTTTCACGTGAAAATAGTGTAGAATTTCTTTTCTCGCTACTTAAAAGTACAAGACTATTATTTTTCTGGTGAAAAAGTGACATTTCATGTTTATTTTTATAAAATAAAAAATTGTTTACTTTCACAATTAAAATAAAGATTTAAGGCCTTTAAAGTTCGAGTGAAAAACTTCAGAGAAAATAGGAACTTACTACCCTGCAAGCATTTGGAAGATATCTTCCAAGAAGATATTAAAGCGATATCTTCTATTTTTCATTTGAATGAAAATAATCAAGTAGTATTTTAAAATTGTCTTCTTTTTATTATTTGGAAGATAATTTGGTGATATTTGGAAAAAAAATAATTCAAAAATTGGATTTTTTGTCATAAGTTTTTATGATGATATTGCGGCAATATTACCTTCTTATCATCCGGAAGATAAAGAAAATTTGTTTGAAATTCTTTGTCATTTTGGAAATAATTAAAACAAAATTTGTATAAAACGAACAACAAACACATAGAAAAGAAATTCGTCGAAAAAATCAAGATTTAATGCGCGGAAAACATCGGCTACGATGAAATCAAGATAATTAATGTGTTGGTCAATGGATTATGTATGCAGATGTTCTTTTTCAGGCTTAAATTTAATAATGAAAAAATAAAACCTTTATATTATACCGTTGAGTTTATTTGGCGATATCACCTTTTTATCTTCCAGATGATAACTTAGCGATATCGCCAAATTATCTTCCTGGGGTATTGATTTCGTGTTACCTGGAAGTATTGCTTTCGTTTCTTCCCGACGGAAGAAACTTCCGCAATACGAAATTGATATTGCCGGCAATAAATGTTTTCTTCCTGGCAATATGATCGGGGAATCTTCTTCGTATTGCCATGCTTGCTGGGTATGCTTTATTTTGTACACTCTTTCGTATTTATACAAACATTTGAAAATTCCTTGCAAGCATTTGGAAGATATCTTTCAAGAAGATATTAAAGCGACATTTGAATGAAAATAATCAAGTAGTATTTTGAGATTGTCTTTATCATTTGGAAGATAATTCGGAAAAAATAATTAAAAAATTTTATATTTTGTCATAATTTCGGCAATTTCACCTTTGTATCACCTGGAAGGTAAACAAAATTTGTTTAAAATCTTCCCTGTAAACAATTTCACTGGAATTGAAGTTGAAATCAAGTTTAATTCCAGCTCTGTTTTCCAGTTTCAAGACTTGAATACAACTTTTATTACATTTTATTTCAATAGCATACTCCAGCAAAAGGGAAACAAAAATTCAAGTTTGAAAAATTTTTGTTAAATATACAAATGCTAGAATTTGGAAATCTACTTTACTTAATTTTGAATACGGATGAATTGAAAGAAGTTACTTTCAACTTTTTCAGTATTACTTTTTTGAGAAAAATATTTAACCGTTTCCTAATATTCGCTTAAGAAAAGAAATGAGACGATCCTCTTTGCTGGTATAATATAAAAACTTCAAGCAAAATTTAAAGCACTTGAATTTTTAAAATCTATGTGCTTATTGGGTTTTGTCATTTTGGAAAAAATTAAAACACAAGTTGTATAAAAAAAAAGAAAAGATATATACTTAGGAAACAAACTCATGGAAAAATCAAGATTTAATGCGCGGAAAATATCGCCTATGATGAAATCAAGATAATTAATATCTTGGTCAATGGATTATAAAATTGCAGATATTCTTTTTCCGTTTATTTAGGGAAATTTACCTTTTATCTTCCAGGTGAAAAATCAGTGATATCGCCGATTTATCTTCCACAATACGAAATTGATATTGCTGCTAATAAATGTTTTCTTCCTGATGATTAGGGAAACTTCTTCGTATCGCAATGCTTGCTGGGTTGTAACATGAATTTATTTAATTTGTTTGTTTATAGCTGTGTTTGTGCGGCATTCCTATCAATGATATCTCGAACAATTTTGACAGTAGAAAGCCGGAATACGTTAAAAAACTGTCAAAATCGTTCTTGATAACACTGATAGAGAGTCACACAAACACAGCTTATGTAGGTAAATCTTATTTTAAAATGTAAGGAAAAATATCAAGGTTGGTTACCGTTATCGTTATAATACCGTTATCGCTAAAATACCGTTTCAAATTGAATACCGTTACCGTTAGCAGTACCTCCAAAAAAGTTTCCAAATACCGTTATCGATACCGATACTGTTATTTTTATGGATAGTTACCGGTATTTTACCGGTATTTATTAATTTATATAAAAAATGTAAAATTTTCAAATTTTTTTTATAATAATCTTAAGTTCATTTTATCAAAAACATTGATAATAATTTCAGTTATTGAAACTACCAGCATTGAATTTAAAGCAAGGTTGGTTACCGAAACGAATAACGGTAAGGGTAACGGTATCAGATTTCGTTTGTTTAGGTAACGGTAAAGGTAACGGTATTTAAGACTGTTTTGGTAACGGTATACCGTTATCGAAACAGCAATACCGGTACGTACCGGTATTAAAAATTATGTTAAAAACATATAAAAACAAGTAAAAACATGGCATATTTTTAATTTTAAGTACTGAAAATACAGATTTTAAGCTATAAATTCAATACTGGTAGTTTTAATAAGTAAAATTATTATCTATAAATTTTTTGTAAAAAAACCACTCAAGATTATAAAATAAAAAATAAAAAAATTGTAATTTTTATATAAAATAATAAATACCGGTAAAATACCGGTAACTACCCATAAAAATAACGGTAATGGTAACGATAACGGTATTTAGAATTTTTTTTAGAGTATCGATAACAGTAACGGTATTCAATTTGAAACGGTATTTTAGCGATAACGGTATTATAACGATAACGGTAACCAACCTTGATTTAAAGCTTATAATCTGGGATTTTAACGCTTAAAATAAAAAATATGCTAAGTTTTTAATTGTTTTTATATGATTTTAACGCAATTTATAATACCGGTACGTACCGGTATTGCTGTTTCGATAACGATATACCGTTACCGAAACAGTCTTAAATACCGTTACCGTAATAAACAAAATTCGATACCTTTACCGTTACCCTTACCGTTATTCGTTTCGGTAACCCACCTTGAAAAATATTCATTTAAATAAAATTTTGCGTAACATTTAGTAAACGCGGAGAAGTGTAAAAACTACGATTATAATTATGCAGTTTTATATAACGTGCGTTAATTAAAATTATCGTGTGAACTTATTTGTGTAAAAATACGGTTGAATTTTGTTGAATAGTGTTATCTTTTCAAATTTCAGACGAAGATCGTATAATATATCAACTTAAGTTTCCTTCACAATTATCACTTTAAGGGGCTATTAACAATAAACAAATTAACCTAAAGTTTGAGCTAACTTACCCAGCAAAATTTTTATGAACTGGTTGCCTTTGAATCTGGTCTAGAATAGGTGTTTTTACCACCGGTTCCGTGGAACAGGTTCTAGAACTGATTCCTGGAAGTCAAAATGGAAGGCCTCACTGTCGCAGTACCAATTCTATAACTTGTTCTAGAACCGGTTCCAAAGCAACCTGTTCTAGTTTGGAGGAACATAACCTGCTGCTTTTGGGACAAACTCAAACAAAAATCACCGATGATAGAACATAAATTAGAACAGGTTGCATGCAAGAATAAAATTTGTTATACAACCGGATCTTTGCATCCTTCAATTTTGCTGGGTAGTGTTACAGATGTCAAATTCCATACAAATTTGAATTTTCTAACTTTCAGCTTGTGTTAACTTTAGGTTATTTGTTTATTGTTAATGGGGGTGAGACTCTCTTATTCTAAAATTAAAATTACAATTTTATATCGTTACTCAAGTTTTAATTGAATAGGAATATTTCACAATTTGCAGTTACTTATATATTTTCTTTAGTGAATGTTATTTTCAAAAGGAAACAATAAGCCAACAAATAGAAAAACACAAATACTCACTCACAAGGAAGGTACCCCGATGGGTTCTCTCTGATCTTAATTATCAGATTCGGTTATGTGATAGATTAGAACAAAACAATTTCTAATCTCATGTTAGGGGTTAAAAAGAGGGGTCGGAAGATCCTGTTGGTGTCGCGGTGCCAGCCTGAAGACTAGATCTTGACTTAAGTAATAACACAGTAGAACAAAGTTTGCAAAAGTCATAATTCAGAGACAAGAATATACATTTCTAAAGGTCTGAAGTGTCGTGATTCTGAATCTGAACAGAGAATTTCTCTATCACACTATGTTTTTGAGAAGTTTAAAAATTTGTTGAACTGTGTAATAAAAGCGGGATCAAAAATCATTCAATTTTGGTATTTAAATTTCTTTGTTATAATTTTAAAAAATATGTAGACAAATTGGCTATCAAATGTTTTTTGGAGACAGCACTTGTAGTGTAAATTTACATATAATAAACGCCTATACATATAACATATAAGGGGTGTTTGAAGTCTTGACTTTTTTCAGGGTTTTTATTGAAGTTTTTGGTTAGTTACGAAAAAGCTAAAAAGAAGTAGAAAAAAATTAAACAAAATCCCTAAAAAAAAGCTAGTGTCATACAGGCTTAATAAAGCCTTTTCCGATATTTGTAATTGCTCTGCCTGCGACTTTTCCCATAGATAATTTTTTACCAGTATTTCAAATAAGTGAAAACCCTTGGTTTTTGAGTACTTTAATACTGTGTGGAAATAAATAATATAAATTTCTTAAATTTTAAACAATTTTCCCAACTTAACGTTTTTCCGCTAATCTAGCGCTTTTTTTGCGAATTGCTCGGGAAATGCGTTTTAGCGGTTAAGCACCGTAAATTTTTTTCACGTGTAAAAATTTTACTTTAAAGGCCTACACAAGCACAGTTAACATAAAATGTTAATGGTAAAAAAATAAGAAAATCTTGTGTTTTGGAATCCTTGAAGCCATAATTTTCAAATTCAAACATCTCTTTTTATGAGCTGACCTACATAGCTAGCACCACTATATTCAGCGTACTTGCATTAGATTTGTCCACTTAGTGCCCTCCCAAGGAACATTTTTACGGACTCTCCGACACGTACGGAATCATGAATCCGGATTTTATGGCACGTTTACGGACCATAAAATATGTATCCGTCAAAGGATCTACGTAAACTGAGCATTAATGGATCGTATATTCGGGTTTTCGGAGACATTACGTTTTTCATCAGTTTTGAATCCGTAACAAACTGTTGTGTTTATTGTTTTTTTTTTATTAATATAAAAATATTTAAATGGCAAAAAATAATTGGATAAAAGGGATTAGTAATATCACGCGATTTTTTCGATAGTTTTGAAAATGGGTGCATGCACACTAGGGTTATGACTTATTTTTAACAAAAATTTTACCTATCACCACGTGATAGGCAATACTAAATTAATAATAAAAATCGTGTTTGCAGGTCATTTCGCCAAAAAAAACTTCCGCACCAAATGCAATTTCTAAAAATAATTTTTGCTCGGGGATATTGTTTAATTTACATAACGAATTATTACAAAAATTATTGTAAACGACAAAAAATTTATCCAAAAGTCCCCCAAAAGATGTTTCGGAATTTTTACCATAAATAGCTTTTAATAATCATCGTTTGAGTCTCATTTGTTTAAAACTTGGGAGAAATATTTTAATTAAACTAAAACCATATAGACCAAATTTCAAACCTTTTGGGGCGGGAACTTTTTTGACAGCAGCGAAAAAGTAAGATTGCGTTTCTTAATAGTTTTTCTATGGCTTTTTGGCTAGGGCATGTAAAATTTGATATTTGCAAAAAAATCATAAAATCATAACCCTAATGCACACTAAAGTGCTAAACTTGAAGAACATTTACTACCAGCATGTAGCAGCAACGCACAAACGAGTTCAAGCAATTTATTAGAAGGTAAATATTTTTGAAATTCCATGGTGCAAAAATAAATATTTGCTTACTGCAGTACGGATATGGACCGTATACGGATCCAGAAAACGGTGCGTAAACGCAGTTGGATTCCGTTTATGACGGACCGAAAATGGTACGTAAACGGAACGCATTGTTTGTTGGGCCGCTTGTCACAAAAAAAATGTCTCCGATTCGAGCACAGTGTAATAAGTAAATCATAGCTACAAATTGATAATTATTAGTACGATATGTGTGAAACAGGCGCACAAATCATTGGCTAAATATTATAGGAAATTAAAAAATTGGAATTTAACCACAACGATTGTTTAGAGGTGGAGGATGTGCGATATTCTAGATCATACCTAAAGAAGAAAACATTGACTTAAAATAATGAACCAATAATAATTCATACTTACAGTTGGAATTTTATCAACAATTGTTTACAAGAAAAGAGTTTTAAAAAATGCATTAATGGTGTAAATTGAATGTGTTTCAAGACTTCTTAACTAATTAACAGTGACTTTATAGAAAAATGGATTAATTTTTTACTTCACTTTTTAACCGTTAAATGCGGAATTGGGTCGCTAAAAAAATTAATTTCTCTTATTCTCTACATATCCAAATTTCATTAAAATCTGAGAGAACCTATCGGGATACTTTCCTTGTAAGGCTAGTAGTACATACATACATTCGATCATCCCTTTTAGTAAAGGGCAAGAAGATAGAATAACCTTTTGTTTTCTGGCACATGTAAAGACATTGTAAGACATTATTATTAAATTTCCAACATAAAGGGACCAATTTGTGTTCTCACCTTAGACTAAATGGAACGCCTTGACAGATGATGATAGTGTCTGTAATATAACAATAAAATCCATGAAAAGGCGTACGTAGTTTAAACAGAGATTTATTTTTTTTTGTGAGGAAAAGAATAATAGAAAATGACACTTGTAATCGGGTGCAAGTATGGTCTCAGTCTTAAAAAAGATTTACAAATGAACACCACGTTTAAGCTGGAAGCTTAAGTTCAATCTGCTACTGATGGAAACAAAAAGGCAACAAAGAAAAAGAGTTTAAAAAACTGGAAGGAACAACGAACGAACGAGTAAGAAAGGTTTGAATGTTTTGAGATCAGTTTGTTGCTAATTGAAATCTTGTTTGCTAGTTAATTAAATCTCGACAACCCGTTATTTAGTCATAAATCCCTAATATTATTTGGTGCATTCACCTACAATAGATGTCTCTTTTGTGGCGGGTCATTTCATATGTCAATGGAAAAAAGTAAATTTATTAGTGTAAAAAGAATGGAACGGGTATTTAGAATATATTTAATATACTAGTAAAATGAAAAAAATAGAGACATTGCAGGAAACAAAATAATATTTTTTCCTCTATTAAATTATGCACTACATTGTGACGGCGGAAGGTGTTAGTATTCGTTGGATTTAAACTTCTCCAAGTTCTAAATGGCAAGGAAGAATGGATGGTAACCGAAAGGATGCGGTTATCGGTAAGGAAAACGCTACTTTAGTTTATTTTCGGTAACGGTATTTTAAAGTTAACGGTAATCAGTTTTGAATCGGTAACGGTATTTTAGCAGTATTGCTAATCCTTCAAGGAAGACATCTAAGAAGTGGCTGTTTCATAAACGGATTATGGGATTAAAGAGCGAACTCCCTTTGTAATTCATTGTTCGACCTACTGGTCAAGCGATTTTAAATGAATGTGATCTATTAGAGCATTTTGAATAAAAAAAATGATAGAAAAATATTAAAGAACTCATGTTCTAACGATAACTGTATTTTCAAAACTTTTTAGAAAGTAACGCGAAAAAGTTGTGTTAGTTGTGGAAATGTATAAACGTTGAGTTTTCAACGTTGATATTTATTCGTATTAAAAGTTAACGTGCATAGGAAAAGTAATGTGTTAGTTTCTGTCTGAAAAACGTTTTTGTGTACTTTGAGCTTTTTTCTGAGTTAACAGACATAGTTAAGTCGAAAACACAGCTATGTTTCCATGATTGTTTCCCGATTAAGTTGATTAAGTATCAGCAGGCTCTGTAAGTCGCTCATGTACTGTTACGCGCTCCCTCACTGGCACTGTCTGACATTTCAAGAAGTTTAATTGCAGCTAACGGTTTTAGTTTATTTTTTTTTATCGTATTACACATATTTATTAAAACATTTTAATGATTATGTGATTCATAAGTTGACGATCAGACGTAAATGGAACAAGCTGCGATACTTTAATAATTAATGTTCAAAGCAAAAACAGTGATAATAGAGGATAAAAATAGCAATGATAGAATTTCGCCTTTTGGTTATATTTTTTTTAGCATTAAACTAATTTTTAACTAATGTCGTACTTATTTATTTTGTTACCAAACTTATGCTGATAAACACATTTATAGTGAGGACAACAACCAGACAGACAAGATGTAGATTAGACATTTGATGTAGTGTGGACAAAGGAAATGATACTTAAACCCAGCTCTTCTAATACATATAATAAAAACTATCGTGAAAGATTTTTGTATATGTGTTTCGTGCATAAAACAAAAGGACACCAAAAGATACATAAAAATATAACACAATAAGATAAAATATGATTTATTTTATTTAGACAAAATAAAATATTTAAATTTTATGAAGATAAGAAGTGAATATATAAACAAAATTTTTATTAATATTGATTATGTGAAATACAAGAACAGACATTAGGTGTGTTTCTTTACTTTTTGGGTAAAGTTCGGTAAAATGAGAGTTAACAAGAAATACTCTCACGAAGTGACAAAATAGCACAAAAGTAAACGAACGCGAAAAACCATATTTGAAGCCCAAAAAAACTAACGTCAATAGATTTGTGCATTATAGTTCGTTTTGATAAGCGCTCTTTGTAGTTCTTGTTCAATTTGTTGTAAAAATCTAGATAGCTTTTCTAGTTAAACCCCTTTTTATATCAAAAATTTTAATAAAAATTTCCTTCTCAGGTATCTTTGTTTACAAAAAGGAATACATAGTTTATTAAATCTGGAAAAGATTTTAATATTAAACAGAAGCTTCGATTTATTTACATATTTTTCGCTTTAACACATTTAAACAAGCGTCTTCAAAAAATTGTCGGTAATTTTATGGACTTGTAACATTACCGACAAGCCTTTGCAACTTTTGGACTAATTTTTGTAAATTATTGAAATGAGCGATTGAACTAAAAGAGCTATTAGTTGTGAACTAGGTCTTTGGTTCAAATTAGTGAATAGTTCAATTGAACTAGTTGCACCCAACTGATGACATAACAGCTGATAAAAACCATTTACCCAAATTTCCACGGAATAAAAGTTTAGGCTTCTTCGTGCAAGAAGAACAAGACATGACAACTCTCATATACCCAATTGTGGAGTAAGAAAACCCTTTTTGGTAAAATTGGGATCCCGCGGGATCCCAATGTTGAGTACCCGAACACACCTATTTTTTC
Organism: Leucophora obtusa; assembly: GCA_949987735.1. Lineage (NCBI taxonomy): Eukaryota > Metazoa > Arthropoda > Insecta > Diptera > Anthomyiidae > Leucophora > Leucophora obtusa. The sequence goes on along the minus strand of OX465298.1, from coordinate 187,752,094 downwards.
AGTAGTTTGGGTAATTTTTTTTTATTCCATTTCGCTTTTTTAAGAAAAGGGTTTTTATAATATAATAGCAGTAGTTTACTTTCTTTTTAGTTATTTCGAATTTTCTACTAATGTTGAAGTCTGGTCATTTTTATATTGTACGAAGTTTGATAAATAATGTTCAAAATAATAACAAAAAACACACATTTTAGACTTAAATTTTCCGCAAATAAATTAACTAAAGTATAATTTCTTTACAAATTTTTTGAGTTTTTCTCACTTTACTAATATTTAGCAAAATGTTTTATTGATTTTAGCAAGGATTTTTTTCATTTGCAGTCGACTAAGTGCCACCAAAACTTTTGCTGAGATTACTATTTTTTCTGGTAAAAATCAGTTCGCTGATTTTCAGCAAACCCCTTTTGCTGAAATTACCAACATTTTTGCAAGCACGCTCCTGACTAAAAATTTGCTGACACAACAATATTTTTGCTGACTTCACTGCCTTTTTTTGAGTGTATTCATTTTTAAATTTATACACTTAAAATATTTTGTTCGTAAAGACTCCTGTAAATGTAATTTAAAACAAATCAAATTTCACTTGAAAACAGGACTACTAACATTTAATTAAATTCAATTTACATTTTGTTTTGTTTTTGACTGTTAATAAAATTAACCACAAATAAGTCAAAACAACTAACAAAATTTACTTACATATATTTTATTTTCGAATTTTCAGTATTTTATGTTGTTTTTTTTTAGTGAAATACGAGTGTAAATTTACATTTCGTCTACTTTGAAAATCATTAAAAAAATAATAGAAATATACAAATAATTAGGATAAAATTTACAAAAATTAAAGCTATGTAGATCTTCAATTTAAAAGTAATTTTTGAAAAATACTTAGTGGTTAAGAAATGACGGTGCTTTGAAAAAAAGTGGCGAAGGATCCCTCTCTATCCTATATACTGTAGTGTATTTAGTATGTCATAAACAAATATTTTGAAATCGAATATCATTAATTAAAATTTTTTCAGAATTTATCGGTTGTCAAGTTATTTTTTCTCAAATGTCAAGTTTTTCGTTTTTTGCAATCTGGCAACCCTAGGTCAGATGGTTGCTGATGATGCGATACTGAAAACAAGCAAAAAAAAAAAAAAATTTCCCCGTACCATATTCCCCAGATCAAAAGTGTAATTTTCGGTTGATAAAAACAAGCAAAAAATTCTTTAGGAGAAATAAGAAGATAATGAATGCAGCAGCCAACGTTGGAGTTGAAAAACTTTAAAAGTCGATTTATTTTATGAGGTAGAATTCAAATTTTTAATGGGCGCGTGAGTGAATTTTGACTCCCGAAATGGAAATCTGAGATATCATATTTAACCGTTTAATTATAAATTTTATGCATATTTGTATAGCTAATTATGAATGTTAATTTACATAAATTTAAAAATCACTAATTAATATTGTATTTACTAGCAGGACAGTTGTTTAAATATATCTTTTTAATAATATGTATAGTAAAAATACATACATATGTACATACATATGTATGCGTTATTACAAATTTAAATAGAAATTTTTGTTAATTACATTTCGAACATGAACACCGTCAATATTCACATGTAGAGTGCTTTTCATATATTTTTAACACTAAGTAAACCAGTATTTTAGAACTGCTAGTTCTACCAAAATTGTCAAAATAATTGGTAGTTTTTAATAATTTGAAAATAAAAAAATATAATTATTGATTTTTATGATTTAAATGCCCATGTAATTAACAAGTAAAAAACTTTAAAAATACTTACCTACCCATCTTTTAATTTTAAAACTTACTTTCTGAGTTAAAAAAGTAATAAAAAATTCGAAGGTTGCGACATTTTTTAGAGTTGTCGATTTTTTTTGGGTGGGATGTCTAAAAAGTTATTTATTTTCGAAAACAGCTCACGATTTTTATATAGCAGAGGGTTGTTGGTTTCAATGAGAGATGGGCACGTGAGCAGCATTTTGCGTGGCAAAATAGTGCAGCGTTGTGTTATGCTAAATACAATTCGTCAGGTTATTATTGACCACCCACCATTTTTGAAAAGAATTAGTTAGAAATATTTCTGGATATCTCGTATCATATCTGAGTCATTCAGTATCGAATTTGATCTACCCGCCAATTTTGAATGTAAAAAAGATAAAATGTAAACTTTCTTTATCGTTTTTCTCTATAACGACTTTTTGGCATATGCCGTTTCTTCTAAAATACCACGATTATTTCAATTAAAAAAATATTCATTTATTTAAAAATATTTAAATAAGCAAAATAATTATTCATTTTCATATTTGAAGTTGTTTGAAAAAGAAATAAAAAAAAATTTTCGTATAGCCAAAAATTTACTTGTTTTTATTCTGGTTATAAAAAGAAGTTAAATGCAAAATTTAATGTTTCTATTAAGCTACATTATTTTAGGAGAAACACCAAAACCCCTTTTTTCGAGAATATGGAATATTAAAAATATGACTTCGTTAACAAATATGAACAAAAAATTTTTATTTGATGGCCAAGAGCCTATTAAACTTATTTACAAAAAAATAGAAGTTTTTTTTTGCCTTAACAGATTTTATATACATACATATATTTTTCAAGATGTGTTCACTGTGATAAATATACAAGGATAGTGGAAGGGTTAATAAATTTTTAGTTTTATCAATTCTGCGAAAGTCGTGTTATAAAATCTGGAAAATGTTGACACAAAAGTTTGTAGTATTCGATCGAAGTTACCAAACTAGTCAAAATGACTGCTTCGGTAAACTTAGTGTTAAAAACATTTCAAAGGCATAAACTTGGAAATGCATACAACATTTGAATTTGACTTTTTTATTACATATACTATTTTTTTAATTTTTATTGTTTAAAAACTTTTTTAATGCTTAGGATATTCACAGTTTAACCAAAATAGAAAATTTTCTGAATTATAAAATGGAGCCCAACCAAAAGGCACATTTTGGCTGTATTTATACGAGAATCACAAGATTCACAAAAAGGTATATTTTACAGCGAGTAAAAAATATAATTTAAACTAGCTCAGCCTATACGATTATATCTGGGTGTACTTTATTGAATCCCTTGGCCCCATTCGATATGAGCCAGTGCAGCATCTGCTTTGTGATTGTCTGAGACTGAAGAAGCGGCGACTCAGATATCTCAGAAGCAAGTTCTTCGACGACAAGGGATGTTTCGCCGTCTGATCTCGTGGACTTTTTGACGAAACCGGGATGGTTTTAGTTTTTTTCGATAGTCGTTTTTCTTTCCATGTGGAATTTTTTCTTTAAAAAAGATATAATTTTTACTTAAATTTTATAAAGTAATTACACATTTTTTTTTTTTGTTAAAGCAGCGTAAGTTGTTTTTCACGTGGAAAATTTTCACTCGAACTTAAATGCCTCAAAAGTAACTTTAGATTCAAAAAATTAATAATTTTTTTATTTTATTAGAAAGATCCAATAACAATAAATACAAAATGTCACATTTTCACAAGAAAAATAATAGTCTTGTACATTGAATTTGTGTGAAAACAAAGTCTATACACATTTCACGTGAAACTTATTATCGTGAAAAATTATTTTTTTTTATATGCAGTATAACAGTTTTTTCACGTGAAATTGGAACAACTTACGGTGCTTGACGAAGAAAAAATTCCTCATTCGTATTAAAACAAATTTTTACAAATACCGAAGAAATAAAATGTACACTATAATAACAATTTCTTGTGACAACCGACTCAATTCGGTTGGAAAAAATTAGGTTGTCACAACGGAATTTTTCTGAGAGTTTAAAAACAGAAGTTTATACCATGGTTGGCAAATACTAACCGTAAAATACCGTTAACGATTCAAAACCCTTTCAACGAACTATTTTTAACGAAATAACTTAAAATACCGTTAACCTAAAAATACCCTAACGAAATAACTTAAAATATCGATAACCTTAAAATACCCTAACGATATAACTTAAAATACCGTTAACCCTAAAATACCCTAAAGCACCGTAAGTTGTTCCAGTTTCACGTGAAAAAACTGTTATACTCCATATAAAAAAAATGATTTTTCACGACAATCAGTTTCACGTGAAAATTGTGTAGAGTTTGTTTTCACACAAATTTAATGTACAAGACTATTAATTTTCTAGGGAAAAAGCGACTTTTTGTGTTTATTTTGATTGTGTCTTTGTTATAATATTAAAAAATTGTTCATTTGTTTAAATTAAATTGCAATTTGAGGCATTTAAAGTTCGAGTGATATTTTTCCACGTGAAAAACAACTTACGGTGCTTAACGAAATAGAATTACGTTAGGTTTTTTTTCTCTTAAGGCACATCTACACGGTATAGAATTCTCGTAGAGTTTGCGCTAAATTTGTCACTTGTTGGCACTAATTTTTATTATAAAAGTACCATCTGTAGTTGTCCAGTATTTGTTTTTATTAAAATTGTTGTATTTCAAAGAATAATTTTTTCTCAAAATACCAAAAGACAAGACATTTTAAAAATTTTTACTAATTAACAAAATTGTGTATGACAGCATTTGTCAATGGTCTAGAGAATACATTTCGTAGACTTATACAGAGCTGCATTTTCATAAAGTCTCGTGAGTTTTCTATCCCGTGTAGATGTTCCTTGAAAAACAGAAATTAAATTAAAAAATAATAAGTTTGTATGAGTTTGTTTTGATTAATTACAAATGGTATTGTTAACTATACGTACGGTCGTAATAATAAATTTGTACGACGTAATTTTGGGTAAAGTCTGGTAAAATGAGAGTAAACAAATAATTATCTCAAAAAATGGTAAAAATGCTCATAATACCAGGAACGCACTAAACCAATCAGCAAAACCTTGGTAATGGGTTAGACCTTTTTCACGCATTGAATGGCAATGGGTACCCTTTTACCTTGGTTTTACTTAGAAATCTAAAGTAATTCGTTACAAATATTGTGATACATCAATGTGTCAGGTATGAAATAATGAGTTACCATTTTTGGGGGCTTTAAAATAATATATTACTGATATTGTGTTATATAATAACTTATTAATAAGGGTAAAAATAATAATCTGATATCTTTAAAATATACTTCGAAATAACGTAAAATACCGATAACCTTAAAATACCCTAACGAAATTATTTAAAATACCGTTAACCTTAAAATACCCCAACGAAATAACTTAAAATACCGTTAACCCTAAAATAACTTAACGATATAACTTAAAATACCGATAACCTTAAAATAACCTAACGAAATACTGTTGAAATAACGTTATCACTTATCACTAACTTTATGAAACGGTTGCCAACCATGGTTTATACCAATTTTTCCACAGTTTTTATAGCAAAAATTTATCAGTTATTTTTACGACATTGTCAGTTATTTGCACTGCATTTGTTAGTTGTTTTTAACAGTTAAAAATAACTACTTTGATTTCAATAGACTATATGGACAGACATTTTTGAGCATATGATCAGTTTCAACAACAAACGCTTAAAAGTTTTGCGACACGAATGTATCGTAACCGTTGTTGCCAGGTTAATTGGCCACAAAATCGTCAATTATTTTTAAAAAAATCGTCATTGCGTTTTGAAATATCGTCAAAATATTGTTTAAAATTGTCAAAACTTTAATAATGACATTTTTTATTATCATAACCCTAAAATCATAATAGAAAATTTAAAAATCACCCGGTTCTCGGTGTCAGCTGTAATTTAAGAAAAATTCTAAAGTGCTTATGCATAATATTTTTAAAACCTTATAACATATTTATAAAATGAATTTTGTATGAAAAATTTGTTTTATAAACCACTTATAAATTTTAAAAGTGATTATGCATATGATCCTAAAACTTCAATTTTTTATTTGATTGGTTGAAGTGAAGGAAACTTTCAATGTAAATTGATTTTTAACAAAAAAAATTTCTATACACTCAAAAAAAAATCAGTAAAGTCAGCAAAAAATGTTGCTGTGTCTGCAAATTTTTAGTAAGGAGCGTGCTTGCAAAAAAGTTGGTAATTTCAGCAAAATGTTTACTGAAAATCAGCGAGCTGATTTTACCAAAAAATAGTAATCTTCACCAAAAGTTTTGCTAACACTTAGTCGATTGCAAATGAAAAAAATCCTTGCTAAAATCACTAAACTTTTTGCTGAATATTATTGTAGTGGACTGAAAAAAACTCAAAAAACTTGTAGTGAAATATTACTTTAGTTAATTTATTTGCTGAAAATTTAAATATACACTGACAATATATTTTCCATAACCGATTGAGGTTTATTTGAAAAGTAATAGGTAAAGTTTCAATGTATTTTAATTGAAGAATCAATTAAAATACATTGAAACATATTGTTTAACTTTTTATATTCGTCAATAAAAAACAAACTGAAAAAAATATCTATCGTCTGTAGGAGTTGTTATTTTCAGTCAAATATTCTATTTTTAGATTTCTATTTTTAGAAAAAAATAATTTAAATAATTTCGTTATTATCTGTTTTAAAACAAAAAATTAAAATATTTTCGGGTTTCTTTTTTGTTAAAATAGTTTGTTTATATACAAAATTATTTCAATTCAAATTACAAGAAATTCTTTACTCATACACACAAACATAGCCAATAATAATATGAACGTGTGCGTTTGTGTATGGTGTAGTGTTTTGAAAATTAAACAAAAAAAAAAAAACTTTCAAATATGATAAAATAAACCACAAAATCGTTTTTTTTACGTTTTGTCAGTTTAAAATAGATGATTGTTTTAAAAGACTTTTCAATTATTTTTATATCTTTAAAGGAATTAAATATGCTAAAATCCCAAACGTATTTTACAAATTGTGAAAAATAATCTGTTGGAGGCATGTCCCTATCCGGATTTCATTCTTGCCTAAGGAACTCGTCAGGGGACGATGTTTTTAGAACTTCTGGAAATATTTGTTAAGTTAAATTACAAACTCAATCTTTTATGGATTGTTTAAACAATATTTGAAAATAAACAGCAAAATTGTTTGAATATAATGAAAAATCAGTAGTCCTTTTTTTAATTGTGTTTTCAATTAATTTAATATGTATTTTAGGTTGTTTTTAAGGATAAAATATTGTGAATGTAGAAATTGTGTAGAGTTGTTTTTCTTTTTTATCATTTCCGTTGTCTGTACTACATCCAGACAAGCTGTGACATCTACATCTTGTCTATCTTGTTGTCGTCCACGCTATAAATGCGGTTATCAGCACAATTTTTGTAGCAAAATAAATTAGTAAAACATTAGTTCAAAATTAGTTTAGTGCTAAAAAAATATAACTAAAACTTTTGCTGAAAACGGAATTTCAACAAAAAAATTGCTGAAAACTAGTACACTTGATATACAAGACGTGTTACTAACTTTTCTACTAACTTATTTTTTGAGTGTAGAAGTAACGCAAAACTTCACCGAAGTGTTTTAGAAAATAATCCTCTAATAATCGTATCTCCAAATTTCAAACAATTTTATGTATGTATTGAAAATTACCATATGTGACGCGCAAAATAGAAAGGGACCTAAGGATAGAAAGGGACCTAAGGTCAGGAGAGCATGGGATCGGTCTCATTCGATGCTCAGATGTTGTCCACAAAAAAAAAAAAAAAAAAAATTGATTTTTTTTACCCTTAGTTCCCTTTCTCTATGAGCTGTCACATATACTGTTCGAAAAAAGTTCACTTTTTAAAAAATTTTTCGTATCGAAAAAATTTTAGATTTTAAAGTACTTAGTATAGCGATATTTCACAGGTATATACTAAAGAATTTACATAAAAAAGAGTCCGATATGAGATATACATCCTTTCGAAAAATACGTTATATTCATTAGAGCTTTAGGAAAAACCCTTTTAAATAATCATTACCAGATTCTGTATTAGTTTTCCAACTAAAAACTTTCAGATTCTAAAATGACTATCTTAAATATAAATGTTATGATAAATATTTATGAGTTACTTGAATAAATTTTCAGATTTATTCATTTAGATAAGGGGAAAATAACGTATTTTTGAATAATTTTAATATATTTCCTACTGAAAAAAATCGCCATTTTGAAGAAGAAAATCGTCAAATCGTCATTTGGCTATTTTGGATAGTAAAAATCGTAAAAATGAATTTAAATCGTCAAAACTGTCAACGTTGATCGTAACTTATGACAAATAACAGCATTCAAAGATTGTGAGAGCCTTTTATTACGTTTACGCAAATTTTTGTATACTTGAATAAACAATACTACTATACACACAGAAAACAGATTCGTTGTTCCAACCGAATTTTTCGCCAACCGAATTTTTGTAGTTCCAGGTACAATCACTTTTATTTATTTTTAATACCATTGTAACTACCGGAATTTATTTACAATTTTTGAATTTTTGTTGTGTTAATGGATTACTTTAATGTTTGTGGATTATAAATTCTATAAATAGAAAAAACGTTCCACAAAATTTATTTAAAAATTAAAATTTTATTATGTCGCTAACTGGGATTGAACCGGCGACCCTCCGCTTGTCAGCTCATTGCTTTCCCTCTTAGCTAAGCTCTATTTAAATTTTTTTAGTCAAATTTCAAAATTGAATTTCTTCAGGTTTGAATATTTTGTCTATAAATAAAATTATATCAACAACAGAAAATGAGTTGTGTCTGTTAATTTGAATAAAAAAAATTTATATCGCGAACCGGGATTGAACCGGCGACCTTCCGTTTGTTAGCTCATCGCTTTTCCTCTAGGCTAAACTCGACATCAATTTTTTTTGTCAAATTTCAAATTTGAATTTCTTCAGGTTGAAAATTTGAATATTTTGGTTTTGAATAAAATTATATTCACAACAGAAAATCAATTGTGTCTTTTAATTTGAATCAATAAAAAAATTATTTAATAAAAAAGTAAGGTTGAGGTTTGAACTCAAATCTCTAAGGCTGTGTCTCTACCTCCTGCGCCACAGATACTTACCTTTAGTTGTTGTCTAACTTAGTATTTAAACACGCATATGTATGAAACGAAAAAATATGATAGATTCCAAAATTTTATTATGATAAATAAAATTTCTGTTCCTTGTCTCAATATATTATTACAATTACCAAAATAATGGAAATTAAAGATTAAAGCTACTAAAGTTAAAAAAAAAAAATTTAAATTGATTGGAAAAACTAATACTTTGGATAGAGTGATCGATTTTATTGAAACACAACTGATACTAAATTGTTGCTGCCGATATTTTATTCAAATGACTAAATCTTTGATAAATTGGTGGTTGTTGGTATTGAAGGTAATTAGTAATTTTTCAATATTGGTTAGAAAAGCCAATATTTTGGATAATGTGACAGTATTTTGGTTCATCATATATATTTTCTGTTCACAAATAAATATAACTTTCCTGATGATGAATTTTAAATAACTGCGATTAAAATTATTGAATGATGCAGATATTTCGTTGGTTCCCATAGAATTCCAACCAATTTATTTTCTGTGTGTAATATTTAAATATAATATGTATCACATGTTCATTTGTACGTTGTATATTAAATATTTTTTTTTCGCCAGTTCATTCCTATGGTCCTTTTACTACCGAGGATGACTATATATTATATTTTTTCCATTCATATAAAAAATATTAATATAAATATGTAAAATACATTCATTACAAATTCGCTTCATTAACTAAAGTAAACTTATAGAAAAAACATAATAAATAAAAAGTTAAATTTAATAAGTAAGGTGTGAATGAATTAAAGAAAAAATAAATAAATGAGAGGTCCTTCAATATAAGTAAATTAATGGAGCTAGGTGAGCTATGTACAATATATTCCAGAGGATTGAATTTATTTCGAAAGTATCATTAAAAAGTTTTCTATTCTGTAATACATACATTGTTATATATCACATTGATATTTCCAAAACAGATTAAAAAGGTGCTTTTAATCCTTCAATTATTTTATGAACTTCTATCCCATCAATATATTGCTAGGAGGAATTTTATATTAACATCTAAAGATTGTAATAACATACACTCAGAGAAACATATTCATACACAAAGAGAGTTTTAATGCACCAATTTTAATGAAAATTTTCAATTATAATGATGTTTTATTCACAGAGTGAATGAAAAATTTATTATACTGAATTCAGACTGAGCAAAAACTATTCTCTTTTTGTACAAAACTAGGTTTTGCTTGTTTTTTATATATGCGTTTTGGCAATTGAAAACTAGCAAGAGCCAAAAACTAGGTAGTTTTTCCTGAGTCTAAATCAGGGTTGGCAACTGTTTCATAAAATAACGTTATTTCAACAGTATTTCGTTAGGTTATTTTAAGGTTATCGGTATTTTAAGTTATATCGTTAAGTTATTTTAGGGTTAACGGTATTTTAAGTTATTTCGTTATGGTATTTTAAGGTTAACGATATTTTAGTAAATTTCGTTAGGGTATAGGTTATCGGTATTTTACGTTTTTTCGTTGTATATTTTAAAGATATCAGATTATTATTTTTACCCTTATTAATAAGTTATTATATAACACAATATCATTAATATATTATTTTAAAGCCTCCAAATAAGTAATGATGTATCACAATATTAGTAACGTATTACTTTAAGTTTCAAAGAAATCCAATGTAAAGGGGTACCCATTGCCAGGCAATGCGTGAAAAAGGTCTAACCCATTACCAAGGTTTTGCTGGGTGGTTTTGTGCGTTCCCGGTATTATGGGCATTTTTACCATTTTTTGAGATTATTTGTTTACTCTCATTTTACCAGACTTCGAACAAACTTAATATTACGACCGTAGGTATAGTTAACAATACCATTTGTAATTAATCAAAACAAACTTATACAAACTTATTTTTTTTTAATTTAATTTTTATGTTTTTTAGAGAAAAAGAAACACCTAACGTAATTCTATTTCGTTGAGGTATTTTAGGGTTAACGAAATAATTATATCGTTGGGGTAATTATAGGGTATTTTAAGGTTATCGATATTTTAATTTATTTCGTTAGGGTATTTTAAGGTTAACGGTATTTTAAGTTATTTCGTTAGTGGTATTTTAGGGTTAAAAATAGTTCGTTGAAAGGGTTTTGAATCGTTAACAGTATTTTACGGTTAGTGTTTGCCAACCATGGTTTAAATACAGTATTAAACTTAATAAAAAGCGTTATAATTTTATAAAACTACATTTATTAAAGTGATATTCAAATCTTATAACACGGTTATAAAATGATTTTTGTAAGAACATTTTTTTTTATAATCACTTATAAATTTTAAAAGTGATTATGTATATGAAGAATGCAAAACTTTTAACAAGTAGAAAGAAAATTTCATAAAATTTTTCGATACACTATATTAATTTAATGAAAATTTTCAATGAACGAGTTGTAGCGAAACTTCATTGATTAAATGCAAAAATTTATGCAGATAAATTATTCAGTGTGTAAAAGCACATATTTACATGTGTATGTTAAACTATACATACAACGTATTTATAGTCTTTATATGCATCACAATATTACAAATTACAGAATAGGGATATGCACAGCAGATTTTTACATTGCAAAAATCTAAAATTAGCAATGTTTTTATAACACAAATAAAAAATCGCGTTATAATGCTTTATATATAGAAGTGTAATATCCCTACGTGAAATTTTAACAAACTGTCACCGAACTGGTCCGTTTATATGAAATAGAGTGGTCACTTTTCCATGGCGATGCATGGAGGTGCAAATTGACCCCTTGTGACATGTCGCAAGACAAATCCTAGGACAGGTTACAGAACTCTCATAAAAAAACAAAGTTCAGGGACCTGTCCTGGGATTTGTCTTGGGTCAATTTCCCCCTCCTATGACAACGCCATGTAAAAGTGACAACTCTATTTCATATAAAGGGGCCAGTTCGGTGACAGTTTGTTAAAATTTCCCGTAGGCATCTTATATTATTTATATTTATAATGTAGATTTTAGTTTTTTGTATTTACGTTAACTCAAAGTAAAGAATTTATGAGAACTAAAATCAAACATTTTTACTTAGTTATTTGTATTACAACGAAAATCACATGTTTTTTACAAAGCCCATCATGCCGTATAAATGACTAACATGTTGCAATTAGGGAAATATTACTTAACAATTTGGACTGCACCTTATCTGTGAAGTATTTTACCATAGACTTTTTGAGTTAACGTAAATACAAAAAAACTAAAATCTATATAATAACTTACACTCAGTAAAGTCAGCAAAAAATGTAGCTGTGTCAGCAAATTTTTAGTCAGGAGCGTGCTTGCAAAAAAGTTGGTAATTTCAGTGAAGTGTAAAGAGTAAAAAGTGTTTGCTGAAAATCAGCGAGCTGATTCTTACCAAAAAAATAGTAATCTCAGCAAAAGTTTTGCTAACATTGTAAATGAAAAAAATCCTTGCTAAAATCAATAAAACTTTTGCTGAAAATTCAAAAAATTTGTGGAGACATTTTACTTTAGTTAATTTATTTGCTGAAAATTTAAATATAGAAATTGTGTAGATTTGTTTTTTTAATTATCATTTCCGTTGTCTGCACTACACTCAGATAAAAAAGTTAGTAAAAAAATTTGTAAACAGTTTCCAATCGAATTTTACTATTTTTATACTGATTTTTAGTACAATTTTTTTTTAGTAATCATTTTTGCTATTCTCTTATTACAAATTACGGATTTTTTTTACTAATTCTCGCTGCTGATTTTAGCAAAACATTTTAGTAATTTTTCAAAACCGAGTGCTAAATTTAGCAGAAAAATATACTAATTAAAAATTTTTTTTTGATTTTTTACAATTCTTGTTTAGTTTATATTTGTTACTATTGATATATTCTTAGTTTGGAAATAACACTCAGAAAATTTTATTGTATCTCCAATGCATAAAAAGGTCATAACTGGAGAACCGTTTGCAATTTTGACTCCAAATTTCAAGTACGATGAAGTAATTATACGCTTGTTACAATCAAAAGAAAAAAAATTTTTTTTTTTAGATTTTATAGTTTTTTTATTTTTTAGTACAATTTTTTTGCTAATTTCAGCAGATTGATTTTAAATTACAGTTTACAACAATTTACTGAAATTTAGTAGCTGTAACTAATTATTTATACTAATTTCATTGTACTAAAATTATGATATTTAGGAAGTTTTTTAACAGATTTTAGCAAATCGATTGTGAATTGCAGTTTACACAAATTTTACTAAAATTTAGTAGCGGCTACTAAATTTTTTCTACTAATTTTATTGTACTACAGATCAGCACACATGTGTTGCTAAAATTAGCAAAAAATACCGCTGGCCTCAAAACAGTTAAATTTCCCGTAATAACAGCAAAATTTTCAGTAGCCATTACAGACTTTTTTGGTTGAGTGTACATCCAGACAAGCTGCGACATCTACATCTTGTCTATCTGGTTGTCGTCCACGCTATAAATGCTGTTATCAGCACAATTTTTGTAGCAAAATAAATTAGTAAAACATTAGTTCAAAATTTGTTTAGTGGTAAAAAAATATAACTAAATCTTTTGCTGAAAACGAAATTTCAGCAAAAAAATTGCTGAAAACTAGTAAACTTGATATACAAGACGTTTTACAAATTTTTCTACTAACTTATATTTTTTTGATGTAGAGAGAATCCCATAAAGACAATCTGATGAGAGTACTTGGTAGCACTGGAAAATGAATTAATTGTCAACCCTTGGTTCTAGAATAGTTTTTTTTCATAAGTTTTTTCTCTGTTTGTTGTAAAATTAATTGTGAATTCTATTTGGAATTTGTCATATTTGATCTTAAACCGAACAAAAATAACACTCATTAGTGCAGTTTTTTACAAAATTTTATGAAAATTTCATATTGGGCCTTTGTTTAATCACTGGATTTATTTGTAGATTTATTTTATTATCAATTATTTTAATTTTTGCATTAAAAAAAATGTTTTTTCGGACTTTCTATATTTAGTTAGAATATTGTTCTACATCAAGTAAAAATTCTAATATATTGTCATAATAGACTTTATTTGTTGTTTCAAAAAGGTTGATAATTTTCATGATAGACAATACACTTGTCTCGTGGGTATCGCCCCAACTCTTCAGTTGTCCGCAATAAGAAAATGATGAATGGAAAATACAAACCAAGACATTACATAAACAACAAACTTCGCAATTCGGTATTCCAAAACTTCGTTCAGTAGGTTTAATTAGTGCCTAAATAAATACTTAAATAAATACTTTTATGTAATTGTTGCTTTCAAAAAGGAGTTGATTTATAACTGGTTTTACCAAATCAGACAGTTCATATACGAAAGTATAAAATTCTCGTCACGTTGATTTTTTGTACCTTATGTAATGTCTTGGTTTGAGTAAGAAAATTATCATTTTCTTATTGAAACAATTGTATTGTCTATCATGAAAATGATCAACCCCCTTTTTGAAACAACAAATAAAATCTAATATGACAATATCATATTAGAATTTGGACTTAAGGTAGAAGAATATTCTAACTAAATATATGAAAATATAGAAAGTCCAAAAAAAAAAAAAAAAAAAAAACAATTTTTGTATTTTTAATGCAAAAATTATGATGATAAATACTTAAATTTTAAAAATTAAAATAAAAAAAAATTGTAAGACGACTGAATTTAAATGATTATAAAATTATAAGTTTAAACTATTTTTTTTCATGGATGATCACCGAAACAATGCGGTTATCGGTAAGGGTAACGCTATTTTGGATTATTTCGGTAACGGTATTTTAAGGGTAACACTATTTCATTTATTTCGGTATCTGTATTTGAAGGATAACAGTTTTGCATTTATTTCGGTAACGGTATTTAAAGGATAACGATATTTCAGTAACGGTATTTTAAGCTTAACGGTATTTCAATTATAAAATAAAAAAAACGAATGAACCTAATTTTTGTAAAATACTCAACGACCACGAGAAATTACCAAACGCAGAGAATTTAAAATAACGGTAACGGTATTTTAAGGCTTTCGATATTTCGATTATTTTGGTATCGGTATTTTAAGGGTTTCGATGTTTCGAGTATTTCGGTATCGGTATTTTAAGGATAACGGTATTTCAGTTATTTCGTTATCGGTATTTTAAAGATAACAGTATTTCATTTATTTCGGTATCGGTATTTTAAGGTTAGTGATAGTCAGAGTAGAGGTATTGCCTGCCATCCCTGATTCATTTTCAGTTTTAAAATTTAGTTTGCTGTCTAAAAAATATTTTAGTTAAACTATAGAACAAACAGTGCCATAGCAAAAAATAAAACTAGGCTTCCTCATATGGCGATAGTGGACGTTAATAGGTTATTATGTTGCCTTTATTTGTAAAATGTTGGAAATTCTACAAAATTTGCTATCGTTGATTACAAATATTATTTTGCATATTAAGCTTAATGTAATGTCGATATGAATACCCTTAATAATAAATTATGTATTCGGCAAAAACTCAAATATATTCTTTGTACATAAACTCCCTGCATATAGAAAAACCAAGATAATCAATATTATATTTTAAATAAAATATATAATAAAATAACATGTCTGTGCATGCATACAATATGTTGTATACCTTATGTATATTTAACAAAAGATTAATGTTCAAATAGCCCGGAGTTAAAGATTAAAAAATTAAATTAATTTTATAATCGATACATATTTTAATATTGTTTAAAAAAAAACATTTACTTTGAATAATAAGAAAAATTTGGCAAACCAGTAGACAAACACCGTTTTAATAAGGCAGCTAAAGATCTGAAAAAACGACTTTATGAATTAAAAAATGAGCAGCTTGATCACTTTCTTAGAAATCTTGGTGTATCTAAAAACGACAAATTTGGTCTATGGAAAGCAACGAAATATATAAAACGTCCAACTAAAAGAAATGCTTCCATAAAAGATCTTAATGGCACATGGTGCAGAACACACAAGATCAAAGCAGAAGCATTTGCTTCACATCTCCAAAATACCTTTCAGCCACATGCTTTAAGTAATAGCATTCATATAGATGAAATTGATAATTTTTTAAATATCCCATGTCAAATGGATTGGCCCATCAAACACATATCGCCTTATGAAGTTCAAGAAGAATTGAATAAGTTAAATTTGTAAAAAGACTCCTGGATACGACAGAATTAATGGAATTGTAGCGAAAGCTCTACCTAAAAAAGGTATTATATTTTTTACTCTGATTTATAATTCTATTTTGCGACTAAACCATTTCCCGTCTCAATGGAAGTGCGCAGAAATAATTATGGTAAATAAACCCAATAAGCCAGAGAATCTTGTTTTACATCTTAAAGACCTATAAGTTGGTTGGTCACATTCTCCAAAATATTTGAAAGAATAATGATGAATCGATTGTTACCAATTTTGGAAAAACACAACATCATACACTCTCAAAACAATTCCGTTGTGACAACCGAATTTTTTCCAACCGAATTCGTTCGGTTGCTGCAACCTCGTAATTCGGTTGCCTCAACCGAATTCAGTTGTGCCAGCCGATAATTCGGTTGCCGCAACCGAATTGAAATCGAATTCGGTTGCCACAACTGAATTCGGTTGGGGCAACCGAATTACGAGGTTGCAGCAACCGAATCAATTCGGTTGGAAAAAAATTCGGTTTCCACAACGGAATTGTTCTGAGAGTGTACCTGAATATCAATTTGGATTTTTGAGCAATGCCATCGTATCGTAGCCTTTATAAGGGATACATTGGAAAAGAAAAAATATTGTTCTGGCGTCTTCCTAGATGTACAGCAAGCATTTGACAAAGTCTGGCATAATGGCCTAATTTTCAAACTTAAAAACTACTGCCAACACCATTCTACTTGCTACTAAAGTCTTATTTAAGTCAACGACATTTCTATGTGAGAGTTAACGACGAATCGCAAATATGTAGCATCTACGCAGGCGTTCCGCAAGGCAGTGTTTTGGGGCCAATACTGTATACAATATTTACGTAAGACATGCCCTCTACTAACAATGTTTTAGTGCAACCTATGCAGATGATATAGCGGTATTAGCTTCTAGCACGTGTCCAATTGAAGCCTCAAGTCTCGTACAAAATTAACTTAATCAAATTTAAATATGGCTAAACAAATGGAACATAAAAGCCAACACAGAAAAATCGGTATATGTCGTATTCACTTTACCTAAAGGTGTTTCTCCAAGTTTGTCCCTCAATAATAGCGAAATTCCTCAAAACGACAGCGTTAAATATCTTGGTCTTCATATGGACAAAAGATTAACATGGAGCACTCACATCAAAGCTAAAAGAGAGCATTTAAAAATTAAAAGTAGACGGTTGATAGGTCCTAAGTCGCAGCTAAATCTTGAAACCAAGGTAATAATATATAAAACGATTCTTAAGCCAGTATGGACGTATGGCTTACAGTTGTGGGGAACTGCTAGCAGCTCAAATATCGAGATATTACAATGATACCAAAATAAAACACTAAGGTCAATTGTCAACGCTCCAAATTTTGTATCTAATAAAACAATACATAATGATCTATTTATTTCTAAGGTAAAATATGAAATAAATAGATTCAGCGTAAATTATTTAGAAAGATTAAGTAATCACTGCAACCCATTGGCTATCCCCCTACTTGATGACACTGAAGAAGTTAGAAGATTTAAGCGGCACCATATTCTTAATTTACCATTTCGTCAATAAATTAAATCTTTTCATTTCTAAATTATTCCTGTAAATACTCATCCATTTGTAAATAATTGTTAAGTACTATAAACTCTTTAGTTAATATGTTGTTGCTCTCACTGGAGTTCAACAACAAGTGTAAATATTATTTAAATATTAAAGAACAAAAAAACCTTTGAATAATATTGCTTTCTTAAAACTAATAATAAATATTAAAATTTAACTAAAAACTTTAGATTTTATTTATATGTAAATATAAATGGTCAAGAAAATAAATATAGAAAATATCGATATTAAAATATGTAGAGACAATAACTGAATATAATAAATAGGGATACATTAATTACAAAAAATATCTTCGACAATCTACGTAAATACTTCTGATGTTCAAAAAATCCTTTCTAAAGGAGTAAAATTATTCAATTTGACTTTACCGAAGATTTGAATGATCTCTAGAAACAAACACACAAATACTGGAAAGTTATTTGAATAAAGTAAATATTTTGAGATTAAAAAATTAAACCACCCAAGCAAACGAGCTCAAAGAACCTCTTTAGAATTGTTCAGAAAATATTCAAATTTAGTTACATTTCTGAACGATTTTTTTATTTAAAATTTTTGCCTTTTATGATTCTTTTCAGAAGGCTTCAAAAAATTAATCGCCCTTACTATCTAAATTTTTCAAATGTATATTTTAGTTAAAGTCGACTTTAGTTAAAATATTGGGTGGCAGTATGCCTTGACTTGGTTTATTTTTGGAGCATTCTGATTGGTTAATTTATTTTCAACCAATCAATTTTTCAACAAACCAATTTGAAAATATAAATATTTTTGTAGGGTTTTCATACACAAAATGAACAAAACCGTATCATTAAAATTAAAGTCGACTTTAAATTTAAAATACTCTTTTATAGTACGGGCCAATAATTTTTGAGAAAAAAATTTCAAAATTTCAAAAATGTGTGTTTTATTTGAGTAATATTTGTCGGCTGAATCTACTAAAAATTACAGTTAAAACAATAGTATATGCAGTTAAAAATTCGACCAAGTTTTTTTTTTTATCAGATCTTAAAGTTTTCAATTACATTTTGCAGTCATTCAGTTTTCTAATTTTTCTATTTGATTAAATATTTCAGACCTACGCACACTAGACCGTACCTCAAAAAAAAAGTTCACCGTACACCCTCCAATATGAAGTATTTTTGCAAGGCAATTTGCCGAACGTAGGGGTCGCCTTTTTCAATTTTTCGTTATAGCTTCGGTATTTAAAGTTGGATTTTAAAATGTGATATATCGATTTTTTTGCCTCGAGGAGGCCAGTGTTTTGCTATAAAGGAAAAATCCAATGAAAAAAAAAATTAAAATAGTTCTGCTGAAGTTATCGAAATACGTCCTTAAAAAAGGTTTAATGATTTTTTGCGAACTTTAATTTTCTGACATGGTGCTACATTAGGGGTGTAGCAACTGAGATCTGGTGGGTAAATACTAGAACGATTACAATAAAAATAAATAAATATTGTGACTAATGTCAATATCTTAATAAGCAAGAGCTTTTATAAATAACTTAAATAGTTTAGATCGGAGAAATCCTTAAAATTTAAAATTAGAAAAAGGAATAAAAATTGTAATTTCTGTTGAAATATCTATAAAATTTTTAACTTTTTTTTGAAGATAAACCCCCAAAATTTTATAACACCCGAGGTAGTTAATTTTGACACCATGTATGAACATCCTGTAATAAAACAGAGTGACCCAAAAACAATATTTAGAAAGCTTAACAGCTCACAATTTTCAGTTTGTGGATGAGTACTTTAGAAGTTTTATATCTATTACCAGTCTTTTTTGGAAAATGCTCCACTGTGCAAGGGAAGGCAGAAGGTAAAAAAAAACATATCATAATTTCTTAGTCCAAGAAATAATAATACCACATTACATTTGCTACGCTGGGTTCAAAAAATGTATAAATTTTAAAGTTTAGGCCTAACATGGTTGAAATAAAAAATGTATTAAATTACAATAATTCATATATCACTAAATGTATTCAGCTTGTTTTACAAAAAAAAAAAAAAAAAAAAACGAGTCAAATTAACAAACAAATTATAATGTTTGTATTCCTGTTCAAACAACTAACAATATTTGTATGTTTGATGATGGTAAAATAAAATTTTTATAGTTGACAAATATTTGTAAATTTTTACACGAACTATTAACATTTGATAAGTAAATGCCATAAAACAAAATGTATACATACACATGAATATCTTTTACTTCTTCAATCAAGAAGAGACATACTTTCCAAAGAATAAACACAAAATCAGTGATGTTACAATATGTATTTGGATGGGTTTGTTCGTTCATTAATTTCTACATGCTTCTGTTCATAGTTTATGAAATTCAATATCTATCTAACGTTCCAACATCAAATATAACATCCCAAAAACAAATAAAATTTAAAACTCAGTCAACAAACAATTATAATGACAACAAGCATAACAACGACAACAACATGAAATAAGGGATGTCTTTAAATTAAATTGAATTGGTTAAAAAATCATCTCGTATCTCTGCTGCATTTAAAAAAAATTTTTTTGGTATCCTTTCCAGATAATTATATCTCAAAATTGAGCCGTCTTTTGTTTTACTACTACTCTATAAAACCTCTTAAATACAAGTAGTTTAGGGTAAATAGAAAAGAGTCAATTTATTGCCATAAAAATCGGAATCGAGTCATGTCTACTTATAAATAAAATGTTTTAATAAAACTTATTTCATTGAAACTGAAAAAATGGGAACAGAAAACTTCGCTACCTAATACTGTTCAGAGAAATTGAGGTTTTGATTTGCCGCCCAACGGGGATTCTTATATTTTTATAAAGATTGTATTTTCTCTAGGTCAACATATTGCTTAAGAATTGTAATTGTCTGCGACTACTTTTAAATAGGCTGTCTAAACAACAGTTAGTTTATTGCAACAAAAATTGGGGTAACCGAGTTGTTCGAAATTTGATAAAAAAAAAATTCAACTCGCGTATTTTTTCTGTGTGCAACATCTTATCCTTATATACTCCAAACATTTCTAAAAACACATCAGTTATGTCTCTATCTGAAACATAGACCGGAATAATATTCTATGGAGAGAGAATTAAAGCGTGTATATTAGAGCGTACCACCTTACAGGCAAAAAACAAAGTGCGCCGTACACCTTCAAATATAAAGTATTTTGCAAGGCAATTCCAAAAAAAAATTTTTTTTGTGCCGAACGTAGGTGTCGTCATTTTACATTTTTCGTTATAGCTTCGGCATTTAAAGTCAGATTTTATGTGTGAAATATCGGAGCTGGGCCAAAATCATTACCATTACATTTTCATTATCATTACTTTACTTTACTCGTATGTAAATTTAATTCCAACAACCGATTTTTTGGAACAGAAAATTTTCCTGGGTAATTAAAATGAGTGATGATCATTACAAAAAATTAATTACTCCCAACAGTTACATACATTACATACACTAATAGAACAAAGTCTGTAAAAAATTTAGTTAAAACTACTAAAAATTAGTTAAAAATGATGCTGCTGAAAAAAAATGCAAAATTATTTTTGCTATATATTAGTAATATAGGAACAGCAAAATTAAAACTGTTAAATATCAGAATTTTAGTTATATTTGAGTTAAATTTTTGTTAAAAAATTAACCTGTTAAAATTAGCAAAAAATTTTGATAAATAATTTGTAGCCTAAAAAATCACGAAAAAATTAAAATTTTCGAAGATTTTTTTTAAATGCAAATAAAACAGCAGTTTTAGATGAAAAATAACAAAAAATTTGTAGACATAACAGTTTGTTTTTGCTATTTTCAGTCTACTAATATTTAGCAAAATTTTCTGCAGATTTTACAGTACGATTTGTCGTTTTAATTTAACTAAAATTTAACTAAAATATAACTAAAATTCTGTAAATTTAACTGTTTTATTTTTGTTGTTCTTATTTTACTAATTTCAGCACTTTTTCTCTGCACCATCATTTTTAACCAATTTTTAGTTGCTTTTTCTGCTATTTTTACAGATTTATTTCTGCGAGTGTACTAATTATTTAGCAACATTTTTTGCTGATTTTAGTAGGTTAAGTCGTTAGTAAAAAATCTGTCAACCCGGTTTCAAATCCGCTTGACTAATTTTTAACAATTTGTTAATTCAAACACTGATTGAAACAAGGATTTTAGTTATCTTCACTTAACACAATACTAAAAGGCCTCAATACTTTAACTAATTTTGTGTGTTAATTTTCAAAATTATTTATAACTAATTTTTAAGAACCCATTTGTTAAATTTTACAATATTTTTTGTTGAAATATAATATTTTCATGTTTCTACTATTACCCAGCAGATGGCACCACCAGTGTATCCGAAGTTTTAAAGTTTTTCTTTCCTCCCGTTTTTTTTTTGAAATGGACCATATCTCAACATGCTTTCGTTTATAGTTTGTACATGCTATCTTGCCCATGGTTGGTAGAGATTATTTCTAGTCCATAGTTTTAACTAAAATAATTCGTAAGCCCAGCATATTATTCGCTATTAAACCAATTCACAAACTTTTATGGATTTGTCATCTTACCGTACAAGGGACAGAAAAAGCTAAATTTACAATTTAAAAACTATGTATACTTGATTTTGCTACAAATTTTTCAAACAACAATTTACCTTAATAACCCAATCTCGTATAAACATGAATGTCCTTTTGGACAAAGGAAACAATCCAAATAGTTACATGTACATTGATACATACATTATGGCATCATCAAATCGAAATTCAATCAAAATTTACATAGACAAGCAAACCAAACGATAAAAAGGACAATAATCATTCAAGTTGTAAATACCTTATGAACAAAATGTCTTCAAAAATTCGAAAAAGAAATTTGAAGTCATATCTTTTAATGTTTAAAAAAGTCATACATATTTTGATTTGTAATACTTTTTCATCAATGATTAGTCGATCATAAAACTTATTTATCTAATGTTTCGAATCAGTTGAAAATCTTAGCACCCGTAGGCCAAATATTTTTGTAACATTTTAATTTCCTTTCGTCTATCTATAAGGTGACAAAGTCTCTGTTACATTTTGACTGATCATGGCCGGAAAAATATCCTACATAGTACCCCGGTCATCGTTTTAGGTTACACTAATAGTTGTAATTGAATAGAGTCTTTTTCGAAATTGAGCCCTTTCCAAAATTTAGAAAAAAAAAATTGGAAGGATTCTTCGTCAATATGAAGGATATGTATAGAAATAAAAAAAGAAATAGCTTCAATATGAAGCAATATTTAAATTTGAATCAAAGGAATTCTGATTAGGATTCTCTTGCAACATAGTGTGTGTGTATGTGTGTGTGTGTGTGTGTATATATCTATGTATGTATGTATATGCATTTATGCAAGTGTAGCAATCACACACAAACAGACAAAGCAAAAAAAAAGAACTAAACCACAAAACAATTTTATAACAAAATCATACATACAATAGAAGAATATGGAAAGGTTTTATGTGGATGCATTTTAAGGGCTGACGGCAAACAACATGCATAACAATGGGATCGAAAGAAATATACAAATGTGTTAGTAATTGCCATTTTTTTTTCAGTGCACCAATTATGTTCTTTTTCTTTTTTTTTTGTTCAGAGCTGTGTACAAGAGTGTGTATGTAAATATCTGGCCAAAGGTAACTGTAGTTACTACATACAGAAAATTCAATTTAACCGGAAGAAAACTTTGGAATACATATTCTGATACTATTTAACATATTTTTCAATGTTGTGTATCAAATTGTCTGTTATCTTGTCTAATTTCAATTGTGATGTTTTGTAATTGTCTTTATACTCTTAAGCTTGTAGTTCACAACTGATGTTAAAGAAACAAATATTCTCATTTTAAAAACTCATGTATTTTAGGTGGGAGTGACATCAAACGCTATTTGCACCTCCACATATAGGCTCAAAGGTCCATTGAACTATTTGAAACTTCAAAGGGTGTTGTGGTGTAATGGTTAGCGCGTTGGACTGTTACATATAAGGTTTCGGGCTCGATCCCAAGCGACGGCAACATCAATTTAGAAAAATAATATGTATGACTTTTCTATCCCTCATACAAAGCGCAGTGTCGTCCTTCAGTGCCCATTAGAGCGTACCACCTTACAGGCAAAAAAAAGTGCGCCGTACACCCTCCAATATGAAGGAGGTTTCAAA
Organism: Leucophora obtusa; assembly: GCA_949987735.1. NCBI lineage: Eukaryota > Metazoa > Arthropoda > Insecta > Diptera > Anthomyiidae > Leucophora > Leucophora obtusa. Next base: position 187,728,181 of record OX465298.1, on the reverse strand, counting down.
AAAATTTTTTTTTTGCCGAACGTAGGGGTCTCCATTTTACATTTTTCTTTATATCTTTGGCATTTACAGTCGGATCTTAAAGTATGATACATCGATGTTTTTTTCTCGAGGAGACCAGTGTTTTGCTCTAAGGGCCATTGACCTCAAGTATCCCTTTCTAGTAGTTACCCACCCAATCTTAGTTGCTACCACCCTAATGTACTGCCCTAATGTCAGAAAATTAAAGTTTGCAAAAAATCATTAAACTTTTGCTAAGAAAGTTTTTCGATAAACCCAGTAGAAATTTTTTTATATATTGGTTGCCGAACGTAGGGGTCGCGTTTTTAAATTTTTTTTCATTGGATTTTTTCTTTATAGCAAAACACTGGTCTCCTCGAGGCAAAAAAATCGATATATCACACTTTAAAATCCAACTTTAAATGTCGAAGCTATAATGAAAAATTGAAAAAGGCGACCCCTACGTTCGGCAAAAAAAAATTTTTTTTTTTTGAAATTGCCTTGCAAAAATACTTCATATTGGAGGGTGCACGGCGAACTTTTTTTTTGAGGTACGGTCTAGTGCTCATAGTACTTAAAACCACCGGAGTAAAATAGCATAACAGTGCTATGAACTAAAATGTTTTAACCAAAGTTCACCAACTCTTCAATTGTTCTAATATTCAATACTTCGCGTAATTCCAAATTGACATAGTTGAAGCCCATCATCTTTCACCACCTTTCATCTCTTCTCTATCCCCTTTTCAAAGAAAGCAGCACGTTAATTAATAGGAAGAATTTCTTAAGTGTTGCTTCTCTTGAAAAGAAAAACAAGAAATAGTTGTGCGTGCCTCTCAATAAGGCAGTGCCTCGTAAATAGTGCTACGATTTTTGAAACATCAACCCTGGAGAAGAATTTAAGACTATCCAGAGCAGTGGCAGCACCAGCTCAATTCCCGGGATTGTAGGTTTGAAAAAAGGGCGGGATCCCGGAAATTCCGTCTCGGGAATCCCCGTGACATAAACCCTAGCAATAAGGTACTTATAATAAGCATCTACCCAGAAAACAGTCCAAGTCATCATAAAGTGTGTAAAATAAGTCGAAAACGGTGTATGGGGGTGAATTTTGAATTTTTTTTTTTTTAGTCGCAAAATATTTATTTAAAAAACAAAAATATCGGGTCACAATTTATTTTTAAATTTTCACAAAATATATTTTTTAACCCCTTTTGGTTTGGACACACACCACTTGTTGGACGTTTTTGGTCTCCGCAGCGCAAGGTTAACAATTTTATGAGCGACACTTTAGGTATAAAAGACAATATAAAGTCCAACGGAAAATTCTAAGTTATAGTCCACTCAAAAAAATAAGTTAGTAGAAAAGTTTGTAAAACGTCTTGTGTATTAAGTGTACTACTTTTCAGCAATTTTTTTGCTGAAATTCTAATTTTGAACTAATGTTTTACTAATTTATTTTGCTACAAAAATTGTGCTGATTGCGCAATTATAGCGTGGAAGACAGCCAGATAGACAAGAAGTAGATGTCGCAGCTTGTCTGGATGTATTACAGACAACGGAAATGATCAAAAAGAAAAAAAAACTCTACACAATTTCTATATTTAAATTTTCAGCAAATAAATTAACTAAAGTACAATTTGGCTACAAGTTTTTTTCAGTCTACTAATATTCAGCAAAAAGTTAAGTAATTTTAGCAAGTATTTTTTTCATTTGCATCGACTAAGTGTTAGCAAAACTTTTGCTGAAGATTACTATTTTTTTTTGGTAAAAATTAGCTCGCTGATTTTCAGCAAACCTTTTGCTGAAATTACCAATTTTTTTGCAAGCACGCTCCTGACTAAAAATTTGCTGACACAGCAACATTTTTTGCTGACTTTTTTTGAGTTTAGTATTTTTTATCAAAAACTTCAATATTTGATACATAATTGACTTCCAACAAAGACGGTTTAACAAAGCCCATCCTGATGAAGAAAAATGTGAGTTTTTGGAAAAAAAGTACTTATCATGTTATTTCATAATAAGTAAATAATTGGCCTCAAACAGGAATAAATTTTTTCATTGTAGAATTAAAGGCCGAAAAAACTATTTTTATTTTTAAATTTAAAAATAAAAATGAAACAAACAAATTTATATTAAATAACTTTGAAACCGTCGGCTGAAAACATATAAAATCAACAATTGAAATTTCCGCACTCTATTTGACTTGTATCTAGGCTTTCCAGTACCGATTTCGGTAATACCGAAAATGTCGAAATGTGACCCATTTTAGCAAATTCGAAATACCGAGTTTAGAACGATACCGATTTCGGTATTGCATACAATTTTTTTTTTGTTTATTATTGTAATATTTTATGTATTTTTTAAGAGAAATTTTAACAAATTTGACAAAAATTCTGTTTTTGTGTTTGCAATTCTTTAAAAATTTTATATTTTAAAGATGCAAGCATTAATAAATACGAATATATTGCATTTTTATTCAATTAGAACTTTGTACAACCCAAAAACTAAAATTAACCCAGCTAAAAAATGTCTGATTAAGATTACTTATAAATAGTGTGACTTTTGTAAGGGTTATATCTACGAGTTTTAATTAATTCAAACAAAAATAATGTTTTTCCTAAAAATGTTTTTGATTAAAAGATTAATCGAACGAACAAACATTTGTTCACTTTTGTATCTACGATTTCCCAGTATTGGAAAATTCTTTCTAAATTTTATAAAAAAGAATGATAAAAAAATAATTTTTGATTATGTTGATTTTCTTGATTCTCGCGAATTATAATTTTTTTGTTTTTATTCAGGATTTAAAAATGTTTTTTTGATTTGCGAATTAATTTTAGACAATAATGTCTTCGCGAATTAAAAAAATATAACAATAATTCGTGCGAATTATCTTTATTATATTTTTTGATTCGCGAATTTATCATATTTGAAAATAATTATTTTGAATCAATACTTCAAAGCTCTAATCTGATTTATACTTCGCGAATTATCTCTTAAAACAAATTATTCAGTCGAATCAAAATTGAATCGATGTAAATTATACCAAATCATTATCTCACTTTGTTCAATATCAAATCAGTGATTTAAAATTATTTTAAAATATTCACTGATTCGTAAAATGAATAAATTTTTAATCGTATTAATTCAAAAGAGAATTATATTTTTCAAGCTTTGAATGAAACATAAGAGAGAAAATTAAGCCTGCTTGGAATCAATAATTTTCGTACACAATTTTGAAATTTTGAGATGTGCTATATCTAAGTTGGCTTGCTAAATAAGAACATTTATATGAATACCGAAAATACCGAAAATGTACTGGAAAATTTTCAATACCGAAATGCCGATTTCTCAATACCGATTCGGTATTGGAAACCCTACTTGTATCAAACTTGCTATAACTTGGAATACTTTGTATAGCTAAGATAACCCTCAAAAATTGGTATTCAATTTGGGGAAAAATATCAAATCTGCTAAAAACTTTCCTTACATAATTGCGTCTAACTTTTGTATTATTTTAGCTATGTGACTAGTTGATATATCACTTTAAAGCTTCTGAAACCGTGCTTAAGATTGGTCTCCAACTCTTTCTTTAATTTGATAATTCCCGATTTAGCAATAAAATTTTAAAATTTTTGAGAATTTTTCTACAATGAATTGTTTCTATCTTTTAATTATTAAAGCCATGATTGCGCTACGTGAATAGTTCCTATTTTGAAATGAACTTGAATTTTATCTAAATCCGCGCTTCGGGATGCTTTATCGTAGTTTTTTAATATTTTTGTATTAGTTCTTAGTTTTTATCAATTTATCACTGTCAAATATCAGTTTGGCATTCCTTTTTAGTTCCTGAGTTATTTACAAAAGTGTGAGCAATTTTGGATCATAAGACATAGTATTTAATTAAAAAAAAAAAAACTTTAATAGGTTTAAGGTTAAGAGAAGAATAAACCTTTTTCTCTAAAAGTTATAAACATTAATTTTTAAATCAGAATAGATCTAGTTTCTGCCTTTTTGTATGTGATCAGTGATTTTCCATTAAATTGTTAATTTGTTTATATGTTTATTGTCAGATTGATAATTTTTTCAACAACCTGTCGGCTGTGGGATTCGAAAACATGTCCCACATTACAAACGTAACTACACGACAGCTTAGCCATCTCACCCAAGTAAGGCCTTGAATGCAATGTAACTAATTCATTGTTTTCTCTCCTATTCACAGCTTTCTGTTATTGTCTTTTACTCAGAAGTGATCAAACACAGACACAAACTAACATTCTACTTTTGGATTTTTGTTTATCTTCCAATCTCCTCCATGTTTCGTTTTTTCGCAAATGTTGCCACACTGACAATTGGTTTTTAACTTCAAGAGTAGCCAACTTGCATATATTGGAGACGGGGTGCCTATGTATTCTTAGTTCAGTGTTGCATTAAAATCTTATAGACAGCTGCTATTAATATTGTAATTAATATGCATTTTTGCAATTTTAATTTAGTAGGTTTGTGAAGTCACACATTTCCTATTGCTATTTTCCATTAACAAAAATATAGCTCAAATATAACTAAAATTCTGTATATTTAACCGTTTTATTTTTGCTGTTCCTATATTACTAATATATAGCAAAAATAATCTGCTAATTTAGCAGTTTTTTTCTGCAGCATCATTTTTAACTAATTTTTAGTAGTTTTAACTAAATTTTTTACGGACTTTTTTCTATTAGTGTAGATAAGATGTTTTCTTCATTTTTTATTACAGCACCAGGCCCTCTAGCGAAGATATTTGTAATCAAAATCGTAATATTAACCCGCTGACATTCTTTAGTGGATCCATATATTTTGAAAATTATATTTTTAATTTGTTCTCTCAAATAAAATCTACATAAAATTAATAAGCAATTTTAAGAAATAATTTAAAAAATTTTTGTTTTGCTATTTTTTTAAACTTAAAAAAAATCCGATATTAAGATTTTTAAATCAAAATGTGGCAAACCTGTCATGATAATCCAAAATGTTTTTATTAGCCACACTTAGTACCGTTTTGAAAATATCGTTTCTTGAAATTGTGTTGTCATATGATGACACTAGGAAAATAAAGGGTTCATTAGCCATACGTAGACGTAACGTACCCTAACGTAACGGGATGGGGCAGAAAATCTGCAGTTATAGATAAACGAAAAAGGATCATATGTTTTTAAAAAAAACTTAATTTTCATTGTTATTGTTTTTTAGTAAACATACCATGCAATAACAGCTGTCACGTAAATACGGAAAGAAATTCAAATTTCAACAGGTTCTTCCGTTCCGACTCGTTTCGTTTACATAGCATAAGTGCTTCTGTGTGTTTTCTATAGAATAGGTTGAATCAGCTGATTCGTCACGTTACGTTTACGTATGACTAATTCTACCTTAAGAGTTAAGTATTTAAAATTATAATCTAGCGCTTAAACGGGATTTACACTATCTGATTTTAGGCCTGACAAATCATGTTAAAAATCCTACGAAATGATGTCAAAAAAAATCTTGTATATGTGTTTACACCATCAAATGCAATTAGATGAAAACAGCTGTTGCCATCGGATTCTTATAATTTTATGAATTATTTCAAAAGCAATCTGACTACCAACATTGGAATCGGATTTTCAGTACATATCAGACAAAATGTGTTTACACTATAGGCTTTTGCCTATCTGACTCAATTTTTTGACAGATCCAATGACTTCTGCTGTAACATAGGGGTTACACGATCAATTTTTTCCTTTCAAGTTTTAATACACTCACACTTTTTTACTAACACACTCACATTTTAAAAATTGAACAGCAACTTGATATCAATTTTTGCTTTCAAGTTTTGAGAAAACTTGACGGTCAAGTTTTAAACAGCTGATCAAATTTCTTGTAAATTTGTTGTTCTTTTTACAAATATTGTGCCGCAATAAAACACGATTGATAAAATACGGAATGTGAATATATCGGTATATCGACGAAATGATTTAAAAATAAAAATAAATAAAAAACCAATTTCTGCTGACATGAAAATGTCTGTGGAAGATGTGAAGAAAAAAATAAAGTCTTTTCGAACAGCCTACAGTGCGGAAACAGCCAACAGAGACGAGCAATTTTAGTTCTTTCCTTGACGACGGCATCTTGAAAGCAAAATTGACTATCAAGTTGCATGCACAGCTTTAAGTTCAACTTACGCTTTAAGTCACAGCTTTAAGTTCAACTGAATTTGACAAGCAGTATGTGTTATCAACTTGAAAGCAAAATCTTGATCATGTAACCTCACTGTGATGTAAACCCCGTTTTAATTATAATTACGCTGTATAAAACCTTATGTCGATAGCGTCGACTTAATTGACACGAGTACCCATCAGCGATATAATAAATATAAAACTCAATTATAAATTTTTAATTTTTTATTTCATTCGATTTATTTTTTCATTTAATTTAAACTTATACTAAAAACTGACACTTAATTTTTAATCATCCTTTGACTGTTTTTTAAAAAAGATAAATGTAGTATATTTACATAATAAATCTTATGTAAATGAGAATTTATTAAAGAAAATTGTTGAATTATATTCAACAATTAAAATTATTTTTAAATTATCTTTAAAAAACAAACAATTGATGATTAAAATTATATTCCACTACATATGTAATATAATAAAATCATATAAATAATGAAAACCGTTAACAAAAATTAAAAAAAAAAAAAATAAATAACAAAAATAAATTATTTACAAAATTAGTTGAAATTTATTTAAATAATTACAATTTAATGAGTATCTGTAAAAAAATGAATGCGATTTAGATTTTTATCATTTTCAAATGAGCAGTGGACATTAACAAATTTACAATTTTTTATAAATATTTATATACAGACTTTAATGGTAATTTAAATAATTTTAATTTAATTAATTTATTGCTAAAGTATTTAATAACTTATGCTACTTCTAAATCTGATTCATCACCATCACTGTAATTAGGGTCGGATTTTATTTGTAAATGTGTTACAAAATCCTCAGGAGTACATTTAAGATTAACTATACCCGAATTGGATGCTGTATTGTTATTATTGTTATTGTTAGAGGAACCTCCACCTGAGCATTGTTCTTCTTGAAGTTTACGTAAGCGTTCTTGTTCTTCACGTTTTTGTTTACGCCATTTAGCACGACGATTTTTAAACCACACCTTAAAAGAGAAAAAGAAAATTATGATTATTTTAGTGGAACTGTTTTTTTTAAACAAATTTTGTTTTATAAATAAATTGGCTAATGACTGAAATGGGACGGGAATGAATAACGAATTAGGGCCAATTTTATCTTTAGTCTGAACTGAGAACGATTTTTGTCTTAAAATTTTTTTATGAAATTTTTAAACAAATTTTTTTAAGTAAGACAAAAATCGTAGTAAGAACTAAGACTTCCCAGCAAAATCTTTCATTACCAAATAAGTGGTTATATAATAGAAATTCATAGCTCCGCACAACTTATTTTTTGGCGTCTAAGCTCATTATTTTTGTTTGGCGTGGTCGTTTTTATAAGTAGTCACGCTTACCCGCTCGCTTATGAAAAAATGAGAAATAAGTAGTTATGAGATTTTGAATAATAAGTGGTTACACACATGCCTACAAAAAGTTGAATTACAGTGGTTATTGCTTACTTCATTCTTAAAAATAAGGAGTTAAGCAAATACTATTAGCTTAAGGAAATACATTCAGAAAAATTTAAGTTTTCTCTAGTGTGTAATTTTAGGACTCGTCATAAAAATTTAAACATAAAACATATTTACATATAATAAATAAAAATGTATAAAATTTAACTGCCCATGTAAAAATCGAAATATATATGAACATACATGATCATACATTGACTAGTATATGATCATGCATAGGCATACATGATCATATACGTCATTTTATAGTTCAATGTATGACCATACATTATCTCATATATTTCCATATATCTTCGGATCCGAAATTTGAGGGTATATGAAGGTATATGGCAATATATGATCATATATGAGCATACCTAAATCATATGTGAGCATATATGGTCATATATTAACATGTACGGTCATATACCCTCAAATTTCGGATCCGAAGATATATGGAAATATATGATATAATGTATGGTCATACATTGAACTATGCATGTACGTATATAATCATGTATGCCTATGCATGATCATATACTAGTCAATGTATGATCATGTACGTTCATATATATTTCGATTTTCACATGGGTGTGTAAAAAGTTATTTAAACTATTACGAGTAAGTCATTATTTTATATTTAGAAACAATGAATACAATAGGCCGTTATTAGGAAGTTATTATTTTATATTATAAAATAATGCAAAAGGTAATGATATATCATTTTTGGTAAGATAGATAGTAATGAAGTGTCATTACCAATATTTTGCTGGGTTACTACAAAGCTTAATCTATTAATTTTTAAAATTCATTAACTTTACGTAGCCAATCTTGTATTTCCAAATAAGTGAAGTTTACAAAACTAGTTAACAAATTATTAATGTTGCCAAAAACTTTTTCTACTTTGTGGTAAATTAGAAAACTAAAAAGTTTAATAAATATAGAAATTAATCTAATGTTGAATTTACATACATTGATTTAAGATTAACCGAAATTGTAGTCAAACGCTATTTAAAGTGCTATTAAACCCCGTCTTATTCGTGATTTTTGAAACATACCTGCAACTAAAAACTCATTGTGATTCCATTGTAAAATTACTTGATTTTATTAAGCTCATGTTAAAAAATTATAAAAAAATCTCTAAAATTTATAATGCTTAAGGGGAATCAGAAATATACTTATTAAATGTGACCAAAAGTTTAGCTTATGTTTTTAAAAGTAGTTGTTGAATTTTATATAATTTTCTTAAAAGCATCATCATCAACTTAATGATTATATTTATATGTATTTGTTGTTTGAGTGTATTGTTAAATATGGCTTCAAAAACACTTTCATCCGTTTTTCAAATTAAAAATTTCCATAAGACTACATAGTATTATGTGCTTGTTGTGCGTCTTTGACTGCTTCTCTTTGTTTATGTGATACATATATCCGCGTGACATGGTTGTGTTTTTTTCCAAGGTTGGTTACCGAAACGAATAACGGTAAGGGTAACGGCAACGGTATTGAATTTCATTTGTTTCGGTAACGGTATTTAAGACTGTTTCGGTAAAGGTATACCGTTATCGAACCAGCAATACCGGTACGTACCGGTATTATAAATTATGTTAAAAACATATAAAAATAAGTAAAACCTTAACATATATTTAATTTTACGTGTTAAAAATACGTTCTATATGCTTTATCTTCAATGCTGGTAGTTTTAATAACTAAAATTATTATCCATAAATTTTTTGTAGAAAAAAAAACTGAAAATTATTACAAAAAAGTCAAAAAATTTGCATTTTTATATAAATTAATAAATACCGGTAAAATACCGGTAACCACCATTAAAAATAACGGTATCGGTAACGATAACGGTATTTGGAGAAATTTTAGAGGTATTGGTAACGGTAACGGTATTCAATTTGAAACGGTATTTTAGCGATAACGGTATTATAACGATAACGGTAACCAACCTTGGTTTTTTCCACAAAAGAATATGGGTAACAGGGTGGCTACATAGAGTTATATTTCATTCTTATTATTTATTTTTTTTACATTTTTTAGAAATATATAAGGCTTCGCGTTTATATTTTATCTTTTGCCTTAAATAACGTCAGAAAAAAGCAGTATTTCTTCAGTTTTTTATACTTTAGGTAAATGGTTGTCTAGAGAACGAGAATTCTTCCTTATTGTACGTTGAATGCTGAAGTCTTTTCAGATTTGCCGCTTACGAAAGGTTAAACCCAATAACGCCATTTTTGCTTGTTAGTATTCATTTTAATTTTTTTTCAAGAATTTCTTTTTTATACTGTTTTCAAACTTTTACGACTGTTTTCTTGTTACTTGTTAGACAAAGTAGCAACAGTTTTCATAGCTAATTAGGCTTTTAATTATAATTGTAATTAAATTTATTTGTTGTTTGTTTTCTTTCATATAAAAAAGTTATATAAATATTTCTTGTAAATGTTAGTAACTATCAACAACCAATTTCTAAGGGGAGGCATGGGTATACTTTTTCTGATTTGTACTTGACTTAGCGTATTACCAAGAATTTCTTAAAGTATTTTTCTTTTTTAAATTCGTAACTAATTTGCTCCACCCTTTTTTAAGTCTTGTGTTTCTTCTTTTTTTCAGTGTTTTTCTTGTTTTATTTTTCTTGGGTTATGTGTATTTGTTTTAAAAATTTAAGGGTTCATTTGTGTAATTCAACAGACAATAAATCAACAAATTTCATTTGTAATTATATGGCGAGGAGGAGCTTAAATATAGTGGTCATATTTAGGGTTGCCATATAAAAGTAACGTACTCTAATAATTGGTAACGCGAAATGTTTTAAATGTTGCCAATTAAGCGAAAAAAAACTACATGGAAAATCCGTTGTAGCTTGTTAGACAGCGGATTTAATCAAACTTTTTAATCTTCATCGTTTACACATGAATGTGTTGACAGTTAAAAATTTAACTCTGTCTTTTTAAAACACCAAGGTGGCACCGAAAGCGATCCGGCACATGATGGGCATGGAAAATATCGGTTACAGCAACATATTTGTCGACAGCACCAAAATATTTTTGCGGCAGTGTCTTGGCGTTAATTTTTATCTGAGTTTGTCTGCGACAATAAATCATAATTTTTAGTGTTGCCAACCGTCCTTATAACAAAAAACAGCGTTGCATACAATTAGTAGCATGAATACAGATTCGTTAAGAAATAGTAACCAGATCAAAAGTTAGATTAACTGTCAATCAAGAAGATTAAAATATGGTTTAATCGACTTGTTTAGTGCTTGATTAAGCAGTTAACCCGATTTTTACGAGATTAACTTTTCTATCTAAATGGGGTATTAGTGATTAATCACAAATGGGTCGACTGTCGACTAACGGCATCAAATGTCGTCGCGACAGAGTTAAAAACATCTAAGCCCGACCGCAGGTAAAGGGTGAACACACCAATATTGCGACACTTTAGAAAGCTTCTAACTTATATTTTCAAATTCAAATACCCTGTGTAGGCTATGACCTTAATTTCATGTATGAGAAATTTCATTCGAATTTGACTTTTAGTTTCGTCAAAAATGACCACCGAGTTAGAAACGAGGCAAATTATTTTGCACGAATGTATAAAAATCCGGTTCTCAGTGCGTGTAAAATTGCGAAAAATGTAAAAGTTTACCACTCGACAGTTTCTAGGGTTTTACATCGCTACAGAAAAGGTCTGACAATTGCTAGAAAGCCTGGTAGCGGAGGTGAGCATGACCAAAGTGCTACAAACAGTGCTCGGAAGGTCCTCAGGGCATTTTCGCAGGATCCGAAGAATTCGTCACGTTCTGTTGCAAAATCTGTACGTAAATGGCAGTCTTTCGTACAAAAGATAAAGCGGCAAGCTTCACTGAGAAGTTTTAAAGTTCAAACACCACCAGATCGGGACGCAAAGCAGAATGTTACGGCGAAATCCCGCAGCCGCAAGTTGTACGAATCCCAAATCACGAAATATTATGCATTGTCATGGAGGACGAAACTGCTGCAAGTCGTAAAGATGCTCCTGAAAGCTGTAAATTGAAAATAAATTCCAAGTTTCCAAAAAAATACATGGTTTGGCAAACCATTTGCTCCTGTGGTAGTAAAAGCAGCTTTTCATCGCATTTGGAACAATGAACGCTCAAATTTATCGGGGTGAGTGCCTCTAAAAGCGTCTTCTGCCATTTATTAAGAGTCACGTCACCAAACCACTGTTATGGCCGGACCTGGCAAGCTGCCACTATGCCAAGGACACATTGCAAATAAAATCGATTTTGTACCTCGCGACTGCAATACACCCAATAGCCCAGAGCTACGCCCTAATGAAGAATATTGGTCGATAGTGAAGGGAATATTGAAGAAGACAGGTGAACTGGTAAAATATATTGCAGAATTCTAAACCAAGTGGTTGTCGACGTCGCGAAAAGTCGATGATGCACTCGTGCAAAAGATGATGGCGCGTGTGCGACGAAAAGTCCGATCAGTTGCATATGGAACAAATAATAACTACACTTAGAGAATTATCCTTCATGATATTAATGACATAATTTCATAAAATTTTTTTCGTAGAACCAATGAAGAATTTCATTATGTATATAATATTTAATTAATATTATGAAATTTTTCATAACTTTTCTTTAATAAAATTTCATAATTTCATTAAAAAAATTCATTGAATTTCATAAATTAGATCTTCATAAATTTAATGAAAATGTTCTTTATATTTATGAAATTGTGCAATAGTATTAACTTTTTTAAATTTTTTTTTATAAAATATCGTAATTTTCTGAGAGAATAATCTTTTATAATTTTTTTTTAAATTCATTTTTTATTATTAATTTTGGACTATGAACTTTTTTTATAAATCATATCAATTTTTTCGAAACTTTTTTTTTAATGAAATTTTTTAATTTAATGAATTCTTTCTTTAGATATATTTTGTACATCCGTAAAATATGCTACGATTTTATTACGCCTTTTGCATTTGCTAAGTACTTTATATTTATCCACTCCACGACAACAACCACCTATAATAAATAATAGTAAATGAAATTGATTCATAGATTTTATGAAGCTCTTCATTGGCTGAATGATTTATTCATTGGACGAGTGGCCCATTAATTTTATGAAGAGTTCCATTAATTTTATGAAGAGTTTCATAAACATTGATTTTAATGAAACTTGTTTCATACATTCTATGAAAAGTTTCAATGGACGAGTTCCAGTGACAATTTTCATTGAAACTATGAAGAAATTCATTACTGAAGTGATGAAAATTCTCCCAGTGTAATATTTTAATACTTTTATTACCTCTAAACTTCAAAGTACTCGAATAAAAAAAAAGTTTATTTTAAAGCCATCTAGTTTTTTTCTGGTATTCGTTTCTAAGTGTCGCAATTTTGGTGTGTTCACCCTTTATGTGCGAAGCCGGCTCCGCTGATTAAAATTTTACTGCATAGCGGTCTTCAGCCGGCTATATAATTTTCTTCTCTGTAGTATTTACGGTTCGTTGAGACCAGTTTTTTGCGTAGCGGCCTTCGGCTGGAAAATGTGGTTAAGGACCATACAATATTTAGTCATAATACCCAAAACAAATCAGACTTTAACCCCAATGGGGATTATGGCCGTTTTGTGAACGGTCATATACTCCATTTTCTGTTTGGGAATTATGATCGAAATTTTTCAAATGAAAATGGGTATAAATAAATAAATGACTGTCACTTAAACGTATGGACAAATTACATAATGTGCAATAAAAAGAATTTGTGCATTTACTAAAGGCAAAGACTGTATAATTAAAAGACTTCCCAACTCTCCCTACCACTGTTAAATCACTCTCTTCTTAATTTGTATCGAAAAATGTTGCCATAAGAATTACATTTTTCGATACAAACTGTTAAGGGTTAGTACAAATATAATTAAAATTTATAAAAAAATATATATCAAGCATTTAAATTAGTAATTCCTATTATAATTTTTATATAAAACTTATTAATATCCTGGCTTCTTGAACGAAATCTCAGTTTCTTTTTCTTTTGTTTCGACAAAGTGAATATTTATCTTTCTATCTCTATCTCAGTCTTTGTTATTTTTAATTTAAAATAAATTCTTGATATTCTTATATTATCATAGGATAATAAATGTTAAAGGAGATCAAATGTTATATAAAATCTTCATCATAATAAGTTTAACAATAATTTCCATATGGCCAAAGAAGAAAAAAGAAATAACTGAAGTTTATTTTAGTATCATTGCAAACTGTTATTTTAATAAATTTAGTCGATTTGCTAAATAAACACAAAAACCAACCCCTCCACCCACTGCCATTCTTCAACTATAACACCACTTAGCAATGTTGATTTTTGGGAAAATTTTCGACTATCTGGCATTGTGGGAATTTTTGCACTCTTTATTTATTTTGGAAAAATTGAAAAGTTTTTATAAGTGCAATAATATACACAATCACATTTATGCAATACAATAAATGATTGTATATTATTTGTGAAATGTTTAGTAAATAACATGTAAATAATCTATATAGAAATACATACAAATTGTATTTTTAATTATTTTCTAACAAATTTAGTTTTGGAGTTTATATTTTTCGTTTTTCTTAAATAAACCAACCCAAAACTTGTGGAAACAATAATAAATAGTAATAACAACAATAAGGGGAAAATAATAGAAAAATAAATAACATAAAAAAAATCAATTAAAAAAGTTTATTATTTATATGGTAATAAACCACATTTTGTATTTTACTATTTACTGAGATGCATAGAAGAGTAAATAAATATAAATTGTTTTTATTAAAAGAATTGCCAACTGTTAGTTTTAAAACAAAATTTTATTGAGAAGTTTAATTAAAGTCTGTAAAAATAAGAATAAATCTTTTGCATTTAAATTTTATTATATTATTGGAATCAACATATTTAGAAGAAAATATTTCCATAAAAATGTTTGGTTTAGAAAGAATGTACTTCTAAATTTAATGAGAACAAATAATGTTGTCAATACTTTCCAGTTTATTTAGCTGCATAATTTAAAAAAATAGTTTGAAAACGATTAACTATTTTATGAAAAGAGAAATTTAAAACATGATGCCTAATTGGCAACGCGAAAATTTTATAAATTTAATAAAAATGTGGAAGTTATGTAACAAATATTATTACACTCAAAATAAATTTGTTTCTTTAACAAAATATATTCCCGTTTTTTGGCTTAAAATAAAATTTGGTGATTTTAAAACATCCCAGCCAGAAATTGACAAACATAAAACCGTTCTGAAAGCACTTTGTATGGTGGTTGAAGAGTTATCAAAGCAACATATTTTTGGGTTTTATAGTGTTCTCAGAACACTTAAATGATAACCATGATTTATCATGTTAATGATAATCATGTTTGTATTTAGAGTATTTTAAAAACGTTTCAAAAGCAAAAAATAAAGTGATTTTAAAGCGTTATAATTTTTGTTTATAGAACGTTTTCCAAACATTAGAAAAACTAAAAATAAAGTGATTTTAAAATGTATTAATACAAAAGTGGAGTGTCTTCCGAGAATTTTAAAAACAAAAAGTAGAGCAATTTTCCAGTACCTACTCTAAATACAAAAAATAAAGTAATTTCTTAGTACTTAAAAAACATTTATTTTTTTATATATTTTATTAGAACTTAAATTAGTTTTAAATGATTATGTTAAAAAATTTAAGGATATTAAGAGAAATGTAGATGTGTTCAATTTGTTGGTGGTGTAGGGTTCTGACGACAATGAAATAGTTAAAACTGAAATGTTTGATGAAGAAGTAGTAGAGGATAATTTAGATTCAGATGATGAGGACGTTGGTAGTTCCAGTTTAAGCACACCTGGAGAAACAAGTTCGGATGAATTTATTCCTGAGGAATCTAATAGTGGTTTAAGCACATTTACATGTGGTCATATTGAGCAAAAACTGAAAAATTGGGTTGTAAGGAAAATCAAAACTCTTACACAAACCTCTATAGACGAAATATTAATGGTACTGAGATCTGAAGGTTATACATCTCTTTCGAAATGTTCTAAAACTTTACTAGGAACTTCTACTTTGAGCGGCGATTCTAAAGTGATGCTAGGTTTAGACGATACTTTGGAAAATTTTCAATATTTTGGAATAAAGTCTAATCTTGATATTTGTTCCTTTTACTCCTGCAAGGAGCATAGGGCCACAATCTCTATAGTATAATGAGAACTTTTAAAACTTTTGGTCCATAATGGGAAAGGGGTATTGAACCGCATACATTACCAAGCCATTTTTGATTGGTCTCTATTATGGAAATTCAAAAACGCATTCGGCTAGAAAATTTCTGCAAGAACTTGTTTTGGAAGCCAAGTTTTTAACTAATGAAGGTATAAATATTTTTTTCTTCTCAAACTTAATTAAGTAATCTAATTTTTATTAGTTTAAGATTTTAAGAAAATTTGTGGAACTTATGCCACATTTTTATGGCTCAAGCTCAGTGACAATGAATATTTATTATCTAATACATATTTCAAATGACGTAAATAATAATATATTACTATTTTCAGCATTTGATTTTGAAAATAGCTTAGGTTTTGTTAAATCTATTGTCAACTAATCCCATTTCCCATATACAAAGGAAATTGCATGTTTTGAATACCAATTCCCCAAATAATATTCCATTAGTATATCCTCTCAATAAGAGCAGCAGCTATTCTCTGGGGAAACCGTTACACACTTCTGAATCTAGAGTTTTTTTTTTGTAAACATTTATGGATTTCGAATTACATCTATTAGATGAAAACAACACTGAAATAGGTATACATATGGTGGAAGCTAAATGCATTCTTACAACATTTTATAACGAATCAATTGCTATTTCCCTTTTACATAAATAATTGCAACAGAACATTACAAAAGTAATAAAAATAATTTTTAGTACTAAAACACATACAATCTTTTAATCAACAGGTGTAAAATTTGTTAAAAATCTTTGTTAAAAATCTTTGTTAAAAATCTTTGTTAAAAATCGTTATCAAATCATTTTAAAGATAGTATTTTCCAAACGTTCTCAAAACGTTTTATTTTTGGTATAAACAATGCTTTGGGAGTACTTAGTTTTTTGTACCATCATCAATTTCTGGCTGGGATATTTTGTTAATTTAAGTAAGAAATTAGTAAAATGACGGTTTTATTTGTAATTATACTGAGTTGTAAAATTTGTTCAAATTTAGTGTCTCGGGACCCTCGCCGCGCCTAGACCATATCATCTAATGGCATGTAAGGGCACTCCAAAGCAGCAAACATTTTGTGAGTTTTACTCTATCTCGCTTAGTTTTTGAGATATGGGCCATTTTATGAAGTGTACATTTTTTATTAAAAATTTCTGAGAGTAAGCTTTTCACGGGGGTATTACACGGTTAGGGGTAGTCGAAATTTTCGTCAATTTTGCTCTATATCTCTTAGTTTCTATTTTAAATATCGGGAGGGAAAGAAATAGCGCCATCTTTAAAACTTCGGATACACTGGTGGCGCCATCTACCGGATAAAAACAGAAACAATAAATTGTGTAAAATTTAACGAATGGGTTCTTAAGAATTTGTTATAAATAATTTTGAAAACTAACACTCGAAATTAAACTACTGGGAATTTTTAGTATAGTGTTAGACGAACATAACTAAAATCTTTGCTTAAACCCGTTTGACAGATTTTTTTACTGACGTATTATTTTAAGTGTAGGTACTTATTTATTTAGCTGGATTGGAATTATTATAAATAAATCAAAATACAATAAATTGACAACATAGAAAAAACATGATTTTGCACCTGTCACTCAAATGATACTATTAATTACTAAAAATTGTATACGATTACATAATTGAAACAATTAAAATATTTTTTTAATTAAAACAATTAAAATATTACTTGATTCAATTAAATAATTGATTAAAAACAATTTTTATTTTTATCATATGTTTAATTTAATATTTTAGGTTATTTATTTTTTCTGTGTCCAAAGGAGTTTGTAACAAATAGATACTAAGGTTGTTCACAAGGGGTGTGCTATTTGTCGTATCATTGTATCGTCCTAACAAAAAACAGAGGATAGCACGATACAACATTCTTACGTATGTTTAGTGTCTTATATTTAAGTATGCTAACAGGGAGAAAAATCATTCAACCTGGGGCCAAAAAGACCCCTGAAACTTAATTTTGGTTATGATTTTATAAGATTGTAAAGCTTTTAAATTGATAAAAAAAAAATCTCCACGTGATAAAAATTATTATTTTATGTAACTTCATCCATATATGGTTAATTTTTACCCTTTTGGCCGAAAAAAGGCCAACTACGAAATTTACAGAATAACACCTTTCATATTCTCTGACGAAATCAATCACTCCCATGTTCATACATGCTTCAATCTAAATTTCCAATTGCCAAAATTCTGAACATTAAACAAATTAATTGAGAATATCTTTCCAGTAATATCTGGGCCCATAAACAATTAAAATTATTAACGCATATTGTTTAGGATGTAGAGAAATGGTTTTTAGTTTTTAATAAAATTGTATGACGAATGACAACCAAAAGAAATGTATTTTTCTATATTAATCAAATAATTGCGAAGTTAACTAGGTAAGTACTTTACATCAGTGCAAAATTATTTTAATCAAATGTATTTAATTGCATATTTTAATATTTTTTACCAAAGTTTTTTAAAAATTTTGAAATATTATTATCACACATCAACACAGGATAGAAATCTAATAGAGTTTGTGCTAAATTTATCATCTCTAATATTGGTGGCACTAATTTTTATCGCAGAAGTACCATGTTTAGTTGCCAACTATTTGTTAGGTATGTTCGACGTCATTACCGCGGATACCCGCGGGAACTCAATTTACTTAATCAATAACTTAACAAAAAATATAAAAAAATTTTTAACTAATTAAAGAAATTGTATACACAGAAAAAATTATTGCCAATAAAATTTCAATTAAAACATAAGAAATTTAATAAATATATCTTAATAATATTTTTAAAAGCGCCATAACTTAATTGAAAATTTTGACGATTTTCAATTAAATTTTTAATTGATATGATTTACGGAAAAATTTAATTGATATTAAGATTTTCTTAATTTGTCCGAATTCAATCAAATTTTTAATTGTATTTACAAATATTTTAATTGAAACTCGATTTTAATTTTTTCTGTTTATGCCAGAAACTGTCAAAGATCTAAAGATTACATTTCGTAGACTTAAACGTAGCTTCATTTTCGGAAAACCTCACGAGTTCTCTCTCGCGTGTAAATGTGGCTTTAGAAACATTCTTAAAAAATATTTTAAATTAAAATATTACATGACTGTTATTCTCTAAAACAAAAATTTTTTTAAAATCCTTCTTTAATCTTTTATGTGTTCATTTAATAATATAAAAAATTTTCTTTGTCGCAAATTTAAAATATTATTTTTTCTTTTTGTTTCAGATAAAATGCAAGTATCCTAGCAACCTAAGTATGATGGATAGTTCAAAGGTTAAAAATGTAACGTATATTGTATTTGATGTTCAACGAATTTAACTTTATATTATTTGTACACTTTACCCCTGTCAGTTTTTCTTTCACACTTACCATTGGAAATGTGTAAGGACGTTTGCCATTTGGTAATCAACATTTTTTGTTATAAACATTTATTTGGCATTCATTGCGTATAAGTAATTGAGACAATTCATGCATTTCCTGTCACATTGCATTTAAATAACGAAATAACGAATGAAATTGCAATGATTTTATAGATTTAAAAAACACACGCTTCTCATATATTCATAATACATGAAGTAAATAATATCATAAAAAAAATCACAGAGCAGAAGTATATAAAGGATTGTACACTAGGGGTCTGCAAGCTTGCATGGGTCAATTTCTTAAGGGTTAATTTTCTAAAATTAAATTAAGAATATTATTTTTAGACGTAGAAAAATATGATCAGGAAGTTTCATCGATATCTGCTCAGGAATATCTGTTATATTAATATCCCAGCAAAACCTTGGTAATATGTTGGTATTACAGAACACATTACCTGGTAATACCATACCCCTTACCATTGCATTATTTCATAACTAAAATGTAATGTCTTACATATAATGTGCTGCATAACTACTGGGTAGTAATAGCAACTTATTACCAATGATATATTTAAACACCTCAAAGAAAAGAGTTACTTGTAATACACAACACGAGTTCTAAATAATAGCAGCGACTTATTACAGATGGGATATTTTAAAACCGTAAAATAAGGAGTTACTTTTAATGTGATACGTGATCACTTAATAGAAATAGCCACTTATTACCGATGGTGTATTCAAATACCTCAAAATAAGGAGTTATTTGTAATGCGATACATGAGTGTTATTTTCTATTTAAAATATTCGATACAAATAATTTATATGTTTTATACATATTGTTAACTTTATATTAATCTGAGTAAATATTAATTAAATATGAATATGCTTCGTTTTAGCATTTATAAAAAAACCAACACGATAACGTCTTATTTTAATTTTTTTGTAAGAAGTAAGTATATATTTTTATACAGTAAGTGAGCGCATAATTTTAATGTGTTATTTCAGACCTGTTTGTAACACATTTTTTTGGCCTTACTTTAAGCTGTTATGTAAGTAGTATTGTGCTCAGTATCGGTTATGTAAGTGGTTACGTAACTCCTAACATGTAACATTAAAGTAACATGTTCTTATGTTGTTACCTAGCCCTCTTTTGGAAAGTACATACCTCCAATGACATGCCCTTGTTAAAATAATAGCTGTTGGAATAGCAAAGTAAGAGGTTACATACCTTAATTTCTTCTTACAAACCTTATTACGAGGTAATAGAAAGTTTTGCTGGGATGTTTATAAAAAATTAAAATATCCTAAAATCTGACATTTAACCTTACACAGGGGCAATTTAATGTGTTTATATTTTTCCATTATTTTCATGATTGAAGTTTTAATTTTGTGCTTTTATATTCCGTCCAAAATTATGTGGAACTAAAAGAAGAAGAAAAAAATTGACTAAAAACTAAATAAGTGCCAAAGAATACCTGTTTTCTCGAAATCCGCTGAAATAAAATCCCTGCCCTAGTCAAATGAAAAAAAGGAATTCCGACAATTTTTGTAGCTTTTAATCTCGAATATATTCTTAATAAAACCCTAAAGTCCAATCGTTGGTTTTTTAAAATTTCTTTAAAAAAAATTAAAATAGTAGATTGTAAAACAGTGTTTAAAAATGCTGACCTTTTTGGCTCTAATTCAAAATGAGTTAGCAAAACCAAAGAGTATACATAATAAAGAGATTGGGGGACTCTCTATCACTGAAAAAGCATTTGTTCTATTATGTGTTGTGGAACAGGAACATACTCAAACAAATATCACCCAGCAAACATGACAATACGAAGAAGATTCTCCGAACATATCGCAAGGAAGAAAACATTTATTGCCGGCAATATCAATTTCGTATTCAGGAAGTTTCCTCCGTCGGAAACAACTGTTACACTAAAACAATACTTCCAGGAAATATGAAAGCAATAACTCATATGGAAGATAAAAGGGATATCGCTAAATAAACTGCCGGTACAATAAAAAAACGATTTAATTTTTTTATTATTAAATTTAAGCCTGAAAAACAATGGTCGTTTTTTTTAATCACTGGATTTATTTCCGGATTTATTTTATTTTGTTAAAAAATCCATATTTTGTTTTTTAATTTCCAAAAATTTATATTTTTGTCCAAATGTAACACTTATTCTCTAATATAATGTGAAAGAAAAAATTTAAATTTTGCGAAAATGTAATTTCTGGAATGAAATTAGGCTAAATCCAAAACGGATTTATTTATTTTTTAAATCCATTTTGGATTTAGCTTATTTCAATTCCTGTGTTCACATTTTTACAAAATTTATTAATTTTCTATCACATTATATTGGCGAATAAGTATTAGATTTTGATAAGAATTATAAATTTTGGAAATTAAAAAACAAAATTTGGATTTTTTAACAAAATAAAATAAATCCGAAAATAAATCCAGTGATTAAAAAACACGGCCAATATCTGCATACATAATCCACTGACCAACTTATAAATTATCTTGATTTCATCTTAACCGATTTTTCCCGCGAAATTAATCTTAACTTTTCACGAGTTTATTTCCTATATATCTTTTGATTGTTTTTGTACAAATTTAGTTTTAATTTTTTCCAAATTGATAAAAGATTTCAAACAAATTTGCTTTATCTTCCAAATGATACAAAGGTGATATTGCCGCAATATTGTCATAAAAAGTTATGACAAAAGTTAAAATTTTTGAATTATTTTTTTCCAAATATCGCCGAATTATCTTCCAAGTGATAAAAGGAAGACAATTTCAAAGAAAATACTACTTGATTATTTTCATTCAAATGACAAATAGAAGATATCGCTTTAATATCTTCTTGGAAGGTATCTTTTAAATGTTTGCAGGGTCATTATGTGTGCTCTTTGTATGACTCAAAACATCGATTATAACCAGGGATGGAAAATAATAATTTAGTTACAAAAATCAAGAATGGAACTATACTATGAAGGTATACTATTCCAACAGTATTATAGCCCTCGATTATGAATTTTCAAAAACCAAAAAAAGGCTTCGGGATTTACATTCTGCAAACGATGCCAAAGTTTTCTTTTTTTGCAACTAACCACCAAACTTTGTTTTATGAAATGGGCATTATACTCCGTAGATTATAAATTTAAAAAACCGCAATTAAAAAATTGCAAAATAATAGAGGAACGCGAAAAAAGACTTTGTGGTAGAAAAAAATAATTAAAAAACTCAATTAGCGATTAACAATCTGCAAGTGAATACAATGACGCAAAAATTTTCCTTTTTGCAAATATTTTTTTCGCGATTTATTTATTTTTTTTTTTTTTTGCAATCTAAGCACCAAACTTTTGTGTATAAAATTGGAACTATAGACCCTAGATTATAAATTTATAAAAACCACACTTAAAAAATTGCAAAATAATCGCAGAAAGCGAAAAAAGGCTTTATGGCACAAAAAATTAATTAAAAAACTTAATCAGCGATTTACATTCTGCAAACAAATATATTGATGAAAAATTTTTTCCTTTTTGCAAATTTTATTTTTCGCGATTTTTTTTTTTGCAACTAGCCACCAAACTTTGTTGTATGAAATGTGTATTATAGTCCCTAGATTTAATTAAAAAGAAACGTACTTAAAAAATTGCAAAATAAAAGCGGAACGCGAAAAAAGACTGTGGTACAAAAAATTAATCAGGAAACGTAATCAGCGATTTAGATTCTGCAAACAAATAGACTGATGCAAAAATTTTCCTTTTTGCAAATTTTATTTTTCGCGATTTTTTTTGCAACTAGCCACCAAACTTTGTTGTATGAAATGTGTATTATAGCCCCTAGATTATAAATTAAAAAAAAAACGCACGTAAAGAATTGCAAAATAATAGCGGAATTTGAAAAAAGACTTTATGGTACAAAAATGTAATCCCTAGGTTATATATTTAAAAAAACCGCACTTAAAAAGTTGCAAAATAATGGCGGAATTCGAAAAAAGCTTTATGGTACAGAAAATGAATTAAAAGAGGTAATCAGCGATCAAAATTCTGCAAACGAATATATTGTTGCAAAAATTTTGCTTTTTGCAAATGTTTTTTTTTTCGCAATTTGTGCTAACATTGGCTAATATCTAAATATTTAATATTAATTTTTTTTAACGAGCCAAAGAGGAAGCTATTTTTTAGTTACTTACATTTTTAAATATGTAAGAGCGATCTAACATTTTTTGGTATAAGAGCCCGATTAAATGAGCCTTTTACATCCCTGATTAACCAGTCGGAGTTCGTTCCTGTTCCAAGCCGCCTAATATTTTTTCAAATAAAAAATATTGAGAGAGTTTCAAGGCCATTGATGTCATTAGAATTTTTTCGTCTTCCATAGTTTTTGCATAATTTATGCAAACACACAGAAAATTAAAGTGACAACCAAATTGTAAGGTATATTTTGGTTTTCAAAACTATTAAATTAATTTAACAATTTCAGCTGTACCAATCGGTTTTAGTCGTACTAACCGAATCTCAGTTGGAAAATGACAAAATTTTTCTCTGAGTTTAACAGAGTTCGCGTTGCTGAGTAGGTAAGGCTTGGTCAAACTATGCCTTATATACATACCCAGGTAGAAAATTACAAAGGGGCCAGCACTGGCAAAGCACCGAAATGGGTGGTATGAGTGCTTGTTAACAGCGCTTTCCCAACGCCCAAATGATAACACCGTTCCACGGTGGTGCCAATGCTTTACCAAGCCCTGAGAAAGCACCCATAAACATAAAAATCAAATGCTTTGCCAACGCTCAAATAAAAAAATCAAAGTGCTTTCCTGACAACCAAATGATACTTAACACCGATCTATTTAATGCTTTGCAAAGTATTGAGATAGCACCAAGAAATATAAAAATCAAGTGTTTTCCCTGCCACCAAATTATGAGCCCTCATCACTGAAGAATTTTAAATTACTCTAAAAATAGACGATTCTTGGAGTTATTGTAGTGTGGAGTCAAAAATTATTTAAATATTCACTCTTTTGGAGTTTCTTTTTCAAAAACAAAATAATGTTATAGGAAAACAAGTGCTGAGAATTCACCCTTTTAAAGCGTTGGGAAGGCGTCCAAATTTAGTGATTTGCCAGTACTTCTTTTTGTAAGACCGCGGTCTACTTGCGCTTTGCCAGTGCTTCTTTTTTGTTACCACACATAATTTCCACCTGGGTATATATATATTTTTTTTGTAATTAGAGTGTTCGCACTACAATACAATTGCAACAAAGGAATTTATTGGTTGTGGCAAACGTCGAAGTTCGGTTGGCAAATGTCTTTTTATGTGTATACATGGAGTATCTATATATTACCCCCCATTGTATTATATCCAAAGTATCATTGGTAGATACTCATACATAAGTATATCTATCTATCACTCATACAATCTTTCTCTTTATACTTGGATAGAAAAGAGGGTGTTTTTTTTCATAATAATTGTACGCTCCGTATGAGTCGATGAAGATGTAGTTTATGTTATATCTGTTCAAGCAGGTGTCTGAGTGAATGTTCATTCATGATAATAGTTCCCCAGGCTATACTAACAGCTTTTCTGCATTAATTATCCCAAAAAGCTTTATAGTTAATTATTTAAATGGAACTCTAATAATAACATACGGAGTATTACAAATATGAAAGGTAAATATTGTATTTAATAACAATATACAACCTTTAAAATATTAAAAGCTGACATAAGGAAAATTTGTTAAATTAAAAAAATACTAAATAACTTTAATAAGTATTATAAATTAATAGATTTGTTTTTAGAAAATGAAAACAAACAGTTTTAAACAAATGGAATTAAGTTTTTAAAGAAATAATGTGTAAAAATAAAATAATCTGAGAGTTAAATATATAGATAAATTGTAACTGGACATTCAGTAATCGGGCCTTAATATGCGTTGCGTAGTCATGTTATTTTGTTTTATTGATATTTTTTCTTCTACTGCAGATATAAAAATTACAAAAGGGCCTCTGAAATCAGTCAAAAACTTAAGAAAATTAATAAATATTTATTAATTATATTTTTAATATCACATATTTTAATAAAAGCGCCATAACTTAATTGAAAGTTTTGAGGATTTTTGATTAACTTTTTAATTGATATGATTAAAACTTTAATTGAAAAGTTTTCAATTAAAACTTTACAAAAACATTTAATTGATATAACGATATTCTTAATTGGTCCGAATTCAATTAAATTTTAATTGTATTTACAAATAAATTAATTGAAAATCGATTTTAATTTTTTCTGTGTAGTTTAGTAGACTTGGCAAAAATTTCCTTTGCTTTTAAGTGTGAAAAAAACAAATAATATTTTTTTATATAAGTTTTACAAGCATAAATTAACCAAGCCTGGCACAAAATAAACCACTTAATTTTTTATTTTTTTATAAATGATGCATAAACTTAGGTAAAAAAACACAATCTAATGGAGTTTAAATAAAATTATGGATGAAAATATGGGAAAAATCGGACAATTCTAAGCGTTTTCGGAATTTTGGAAAACAAAAATATATATTAATTATGTCTTGTGACTAGGAAATGCACTTTTTGATTTTCCGGTAAAGAAAAGCATTTCCGGTATTCCCGAGATCGCGTTAGAAAAATAAATATTAATTTTTTCATACATATTGGTAAATTTGTAGCGGCTTTTCAACTGCAGAATTCGATTGTTAAATTGTCAAAATTCTATAATTAAGAAAAAAAAAAAAATTATCAAAAGTTGATCTCAAATTTTTTCTACCAATACTTGTCGTTAAAAAACTTTAATTTATCTCCGGAAACTTGTTTATAGTGAATTTAGACTAAGCAAAAACTACCTAGTTTTCGTACAAAACTAGTTTTTGGTAGTTTTTTATATATGCGTTTTGACATGTAAAAACTAGCAAGAGCCAAAAACTAGGTAGTTTTTGCTCTGTCTAAATGCAGTATTAAAGTTGACATTAACGATTTTTGTATTTCGGTAACTTAACCGACAATGACATCGATAAAATTATTAAAAAAATTTTAAAATCGTTAGAATCTTAAAAATTGTACAGAATAACTAAATGTTATAGACTTAGGGTCGTATGCATAATCAATTTTTAAATTTATAAGTGACTTATAAAACAAATCTTCCATATAAAATTCATTTTATAAATGTGTTATAAGGTTTTCGAATTATTATGCATAAGCACTTTAGGCTCTAATGCATAAACTTTTCTTAATTTTCCGTTAAGGAATACAATTGCTAAAGTATTCATTTTCCTTATTAAACGTTTATTAAAAAATGTCATGCATAATCATTAAATAACAGTTTGTTAATTTCTCGTTTTATTCTGGCAACACCTTTATTTAGTGTGTCTAAACTTTCAAATAATTTATAATAAATCAAAACATGACAAAAAAATTTGTATACATATCTTGGTTATGTAATAGTTTAAAATAATATTTTAAAGACAGTTTAGTTTTACGAATACTGAATGTATTCGAATGACGATTATGTTTTGATTAAATCAACATCACTATTTTGTTTATTTTGTATTTTATTTGTACACGAATTTGTGAAAATTTAATGAAAAAAGGTTTAAATGGTGCAATTGTTTTAGATTTTTTCAATTTGTTAGATATAAAATGTTGGATTTTGCATATTCTTGGTCGAATGAGCCTTTAAAAAGTCTTTAAATAGATATAAACTCAATACTTATGGTTTCAACTGAGATTTTTATTTTCCAAATTTTATGAAGTGCTTATTTCAGGCTTTACCCTACTTTAAAAAATTGTTAAATTTGTAGTTATTAAAGGGATTATGCATTTCAGTGTAAATAAGTCACCTTCGACGCTAGTTCGTCCATTGGTTAATCTTTTTAGCCTTTCGTATGGTGCGAGAGTCTTCCTCTTATGCTAGAAAGTTGCCAGTGTTTTCGATCCCTAAGAAGGGTGCGTATAATAACCCTGAAAACTACCGCCCAATCGCAAAGGTTTGAAGAGCATGGTTAGTTACCATCTTGTCAACTATCTTATATTTTTAAGCGATCGACAGTATGGTTTTCGTAGAAGTCGGTATACCGGAGACCTGTTCTTACTATTTATACCACCCATATCCGACCGATGATTGAATACACACAACTTAATAAAGACTTACATGTGTATTCAGAAAAAAACTTTTTGTCTTATTAAATGCTAATTGAAGGATTTTTTTTGTTGTTTTGCATGTTAATTTGTTTTATTAAACTGTAATAAAATTCAAAACATTTTTGTGAATACAAGCCTAAAATTATAAACGATAAAATTTTCTTCCGGCAAATTTTTGTTAATATACTCGAAAATGGGAGACATTATTCGTTTTCGGTTTAAATAAACCAAGTCTAACTGACATCCCAAAAACTCGGCCTTAATGTTATATATTATTCCAACAAAATTGGAATTTAATTTCAGCTTTTATAATTTAAAAGCCAACTGATTATAAAATATACTTCAAGAACGTCGTTTGAACCAAGGGTATTTAACTCCAAGGTACATAAAAGTCGCTAAAGTGGATGGTGTTGCCAACCAAAAGTGACATTCCACTCGTTTGTTAAAATATAAAATACATTGTAAAAAGTAACGTGTAGTAACACATTACTACTTGCTGCATATTGTACAAATACATCAAAAACAACTTTTAAATGCTAATAAATATGTGTATTTGTGCCAATTTGTGGCACAATTGTGCCATTTTTGCACAATATAAGATTGATTGGAACAAGCCACAACCGATACTATTTTGGTACATTTTGGTTATCTACAAAATTTAATAGAAAATGAATTTAAAAAATAACAATTCTTTAAAAATTCTTTAATTTTTAGTTTCTAAGCATTTATTGGTAGCTATCAATGTGTTCTTATGTCATTCCCATACAAATTTGACATTAGTAACATTAAGAGTTAACACTAAACGTTGGTTTATGTCAAATCAATATGAGAATTACATAAAACAACGTTGATAGCTTGCCGCACAAACACAGCTGGTATTAAAATACCTTTTCGAACAAAGCAAAACTAAAAGATGTCATCGAAGATATTACCGAATAACCCATAGAATTTTAAAAATTCAAATGCTTTTAATTTAGCTCAGAGCTTTGAAAGAATTTAAGTCTAATTCATGAAAAATTTATTTCATTTTTAGAAAATGTTTATATGTCTACCATTCCGTGCAATCATTCCTAAAGAATTCATTCATGGGCTGCATTACCAAATCTTTAATAAGTATCGAATGAATTTTATTTATCATTCACCTTTTAATTGAATGAATTTAAGAAAATTTTAATTCATTCGGTTCGAATTCATACAAAATAGAATTAATTCCATAAGAATGCTATTACGAAATGAAAGTTGGTACTGAGCTAAAATTGAGTTTTGGCACAATAAAGGCCCATTTGGCACATTTTAGTCACACACTTGTCACAAAACAAAATTTTTCAAGTCTCATCACTGTTTCACATTATTCTTTGAAATAAATTTTTGGGCTAGAAAAGTGTTTTTTTTGCGTTCCCGTACTATTGGGTAGTTTTGTCATTTTGTGAGAGGATTTTGTGCTTACTCTCATTTTACCGAATTTTACCCAAAAATTAAAGAAACACACCTATTACTTTATTCAATGCAGTGTTGCCATTTCAGTGCTTTTCGGGTATTTTTTGGTGCTTTTTTCCTTCCAGTACCCGGTGATTTTTTACAAATACCCGTTTATAAAAAGCGGGTATTTACAGTGCTTTTCCAGATTTCTGGCAGTGCTTTTAGTGCTTTTTGTACAGTTTATATTTTTGGTATTTGTTCTCCTTTTTTAAATTTTTCTTGAATTTTCTGTCAAAGTTGAAAAAATAATACGAAATAAACAATAAATACATTTTTTCACAATGTTTGTAGTACAATTTTAAATAGCAACTTCGTTATATTTAAACTTCAAAATTTTGAAATATTAGTTTGGTGCTTTTTTACCCCTTTTTTGGTTATTTTTTGAACCTCTTTTACACGATTTTACAAAGGTAAAATGTGTTTTTAAAATCTTGACTTAAATTTTTCAAAAAATTATTATCGTGCTTTTTTACCCCATTTTTGGTAAATTTTTACCCTTTTTACCCGTTTTCACAATGCTCACGGTGCTTTCCTGCCTTCAAGAGTTGGCAACACTGATTCAATGCATTTTTTATATAGACTAACGAGTGAGATGAAACTTTTAGGTGGCAACACCTTTAGTGTAATATAATTGCAAATTAAACATATCGCGTTGCCAACTATGAAGGTATTCCTCTTAAAAAGAACTAATACCAGCCTCCACAAATTAAGACGACATATAATTTTAATATTTACTTCAAAACAGAATATTTTCGAGCTTTAAGCAAAAACCTGCCTTGTATTTTTTGAAATGTCATCCAATTGCTACGATTACTAAATAATCATTTGGCTGGCGTGTATTTAGCATAAAATATTGAATATTCGAGTACTGCATTATATTATGGCCACTTAATTAAACCGTTTTCTTCCACTACCAATAATGCGTGGTGTGTTAGTGATTTAAAGAATCTAAAGACAATGGCATAAGTGGTAATAATTACAGAAAATCTTTGATCGTCTTCTTCTACTATGCACGCATTATTTATAAACTTTTTTAAATGTTGAACTATCCAGAAACAAAAACATCTCACAAAAAAAAAAAGATTGAATATTATTTTTTTTATTTAACTTAACAAGTGGTACAGAAAAGTAGCAGGCAACAGAAAAACAGTAGCTCATACAATTAACATAAATTACACTCGAAATCGTAAGAAAGAAAAACAGACAAAATACACATAACCACAAAAAAACGTAGATGTAAACCAAATCGTGTATTTAAATATTAACCATATTTTTGAAAATATTTTTCTATATTATTTGTTTGTTACTACGACGGGGTTTGTTAAGTAAATAAATCCAAGACTTGTGTTTTGATTTCATTCTAAAATCTCATTGTATTAATTCATCATCAATATTTGTACAAGTGATGAAGCTAAATATTATACATATTATCATTGTCGTTTGGCCACACAGACACATTCATACCTTTAAATGAGATTTATACAAAAAAAAAAAAAAATTGAAAATTCAGTTATTTAAGCGGCCAAGCGTAAAAATTCAAATACAACTAATCCCAAAACGGTCAAGTGATTGCGATGATTATAAAATCCCAGTTAGTCAGTGTACATACGAGGTTGAAGCTTAACCTAAACATTTGTTTTCTTTCTAAACTGTATAAATATTGAAAAAAAGAAGAAGAAGAAGTGGAAATTATACAAATTGTTTTTAAATAAAACGTCTAGTTCCCAAGCAACAATAATGCAATATGATTATGGTGTTTATGACTCTTTAAGTGTGTTTTTAGAAGGAGTGATTCATACGTATTTGCTTTTCAAAATATTCTTACAAATAGTTTAGAGATATATTGTACTTACTCAAATTCAAATATTAGTTAAATTTTTAAAATCTGTAATGTCATGAGAACGCTATATTAAATCTATTACTAGTTTACTTGTGCTTATCATATGAACGAATACACAATTTATCCCAGCAAAAAAAATTGCAAGTAGTGCTTTACAAACTACTTCTTTTAATGCTTCACAATTATCCGATAGTATATTTTTACTGCTTTTTTAGAAGTTATTCTGAACAACTTCAAAAAATCACTTCTTTCATTGCTTCCCAAGTATCCGTTATTACATTTTTACATCTTTTTTAGAATTACTTCTGAACAACTTCAAAAAATCACTTCTTTCATTGCTTCCCAAGTATCTGTTATTACATTTTTACAGCTTTTTGAGAATTACTTCTGAACCACATCCAAAAAATCACTTAAGTATTGCTTCTAAAGAGTAATTGCTTAAAAGTGATCGTAAAAAGTGATTTTGGTATCATTTGGTATTTCCAAACTGATGGTTCCGGGTTCGATTCCCGGCGGGACCAATATTTTTTTATTTTTTAAAAAATTTTTTTTTATTCTATTAATTTTTTTTTTAATATTTATAATTTGTTTAAATTCAATATTTTTTTAATTTTAAAATTTTTAAAAATATGTATACAGTAATTTTGACTTAGTTGCACAACCAACATTTGCAAGAATTTTTGTGCAGGTAAGCCAAAAACGCAGCTAAGTCAAATTGTTTACCTGCCTTATATATATATACTAGCGGGCGCAGCCCGCTACGTTGTTAGCGTGCCTTAAAGGTTAAGGGGGGGGGGGGAGGGCTACGCCCTCCCCCCGGGGGGCTGCGCCCCCCACAATTTTTATTAAATTCGTTTTTTTATTTAAAGCCTTCACCCAGCCACCACAAATAAATAATTCTGCACAACAATGGGTTTAAAATAAATAAATATTTGATCACTTTTGCTCATGAGAGTGGATTGTTAGTAATGAATCCATAATAATTTGCAATATACGTGTGTATGTCAAGATAATTTGGTAAAGTGCGAACTTAGGTAGATAGACCCGTAAGTAGTTTTGTTCATTTGTGTTTTGAATGAAAATAAATAACGTAAAGCAGGGTTGAAAAGCATTTTATAATATTAAAAATAGCGGGCAAAGCTACGTTGTTAGCGTGTCTTAAAGTTTTTTTTTTTAATTCCAGTTTATGTAAAGGTAGACCTGGCAATTCAAGTAAATTCACAAATTCAGTTGGAAAATTTACTGCGTCGGTTTCTTCCACCGGTGCTTCGTTACATGAAGTTTAAATATCGGAATATATAAGTTCCATTCCTTTTCTAAGGTTTTTTCTCTTTCAGAAAATTTGTTTAACTTTTTGGAGAGTATGTTTCAATGCTACATAAGTTTCATATTCCGTTGATAGTGTTTGAACAGGTAATTCCCTCTTCCAATCCATTTGCAATGTCTATAATTTCAATTCCACTCGTTCAACGTTTATATCCATTTCATTCCACTTGTGTAGTGTTTCAATCCCACTCGTTTCCTATTTAGTTTCTTAATTTTAGTGTTTCATATACACTTGTTCTTTAAGTTTTAGGTTTCTAGCTAAAGACGCAGACGTTAAGGGGGGGGGGGCAATTTTCCCCTTTTGAACCACCATTTTTACCACGTTCCTGTCCAAAGTCCTAGAAATGCCTTGTCGATAAGTTAGCCCATACTCCAAGGAAAACATATTATATATTACAGGTTTCTAGCCGAAGGGTTCGGTTAGGCCATCAAGGGGGAGAATTATTCCGTTTTTACCCCTCCCGGTAGGAATTTCCAAAAATTCCGTCTTAGAGGACGTCTGCGTTGGAGGAGGAACCTACTACATACATAATTTTAGGTCTCTATATCCAGCAGTTTGGCCAGGCCGTCAAGGGGGAAGTTTTTTCCCTTTTTACCTCTCCCGGTATGAATTTACAAAAATACCATCTTAGGGGACGTCAACGTTGGAGAAGGAACCCAAATACCGAATTTAAGATCCCTTGTTCCAGCAGTTTGGCCAGGCCGTTAAGGGGGAGACTTTTCCTGTTTTTGACCCTACATGTAGAAATTTCCAAAAATCTCATCTTAGCGGATGTCTACAATAGAGGAGGAACTTTAATACCAAATTTCAACTTCCTACCTCCAGCGGTTTGGGCAGGCCTTTAAGCGGCACTTTTCGCCTCATTAATCCCCATTTTTGCAATGTCCCTCCCTGTCCAAAAAGCACCTTCTCGGTAAGTGAGCACATACTCCAAGTAACATATGTTTTACATTTCAGGTTTCTAGCCAACTTTTACTATTTGTGCCCCTCTCGGTAGGAATTTCCGAAAATCCATCGACAGGGAATTCCAGCTTCCTAGTTCCAGCAGTTTGAGCAGGCTGAGAGGAACTTAAGTACCGAATTTCGGCTTCCTAGTTCCAGCAGTTTGGACAGGTCGTTAAGGGGCAACTTTCCCTTTTTGAGCCCCCATTTTATAACGACCCTGTCCAAAATTCAAAAAAGTATCTTTCTAATAAGTTAGCCCTCACTCCAGGGACCCACATTTTAAGCTTCAGGTTTCTAGCCGAAGGGGTTTTTACCGCCCCCCAAGGTGAGGCTTTTCTTCTTTTTGCCCCTCCCTTTAGGAATTTACAAAAATTCCATCTTCGCGGCTATCTGCGATGGATGAGGAACATTCATACCAAATTTCAACTGCATTGCCTAAGCGGTTTGGGCAGGCCGTTAGTGGGGACATTTTTCCCTTTCAACCACCATTTTTACTATGTTCCTGTTCCAAAATAGAAAAATTACGTTGCCGGTGAGTTAGTCCTACTCCAAGGAATACATATTTAAAATTTTAGGTTGGCCAAAAGGGATTGGGCAAGCCGTGAGGAGGAGACTTTTACCTTATTTCCCCTCCCGATAGGAATTTCAAAAATTCCGTCTAAGCGGACGCCTACACAGAAGGAGGAACTCACATACCGAGTTTCCTTTTGGGATATCCTGTAGGGAATTCCAAAAATACAAACTTAGTCGATGTCTACTACAGTGGAGGAACCTTTATACCAAATTTCAACTTCTTACCTCTAGTGGTTTGGGCAGGCACTTTTCCAATTTGTGAGACTGTTTATGGGGAGACTTTTCCCCTTTTTTCCCGTTCCGGTTGGAATTTCCAAAAATCCCGTCTTAGCGCACGTCTATGCCGAATATCAAGAAACCTTGTTTTAGTGGAGATATCCGTGGGGGGAGGAAAAAAAGTAGTTTTTTTGAAATTATATACTATTTTAAATGGTACTTTTTGGAAAAACGAAATTTTTTGGAAAAAGATACTTTGTTTTTACAAAGTACTTTATTTGTACTTTTTTTGGAAAAGGTATTTTTTTTTAAAAAGGTGTTTTTTTTGGAAAAATGTATGTTTTTTGGAAAAAGGTACTTTTTTGGAAAAGGTACTTCTTTTGGTACTTTTTTTTTGGGGAAAAGGTACTTTTTTTTAGAAAAGGTACTTTTTTTTGAAAAAGGTATTTTTTTGAAAAAATGTATGTTTTTTGGGAAAAGGAACATTTTTTTAGAAAAAGGTACTTTTTTTGGGAAAAGGTACTTTTTTTGGAAAATTTACTTTTTTTGAAAAAGTTATTTTTTTGGAAAAATGTATGTTTTTTGGGAAACGGTACTTTTTTTTAAAAAGGTACATTTTTTTAGAAAAAGGTACATTTTTTGGAAAAAGGTACTTTTTTTAAAAAAGGTACTTTTTTTGGAAAAAGGTACATTTTTTGGAAAAAGGAATTTTTTTTTGGAAAAAGTTACTTTTTTTGGAAAAAGATACTTTTTTTGGAAAAAGGTACTTTTTTTGGAAAAAGGTACTTTTTTTTGGAAAAAGGTACTTTTTTTGGAAAAAGGTACTTTTTTTTGGAAAAAGGTACTTTTTTTGAAAAAAGGTACTTTTTTTGGAAAAAGGTACTTTTTTTGGAAAAGGTACTTTTTTTGGAAAAAGGTACTTTTTTGGAAAAAGGTACTTTTTTGGAAAAAGGTACTTTTTTTGGAAAAAGGTACTTTTTTTGAAAAAAGGTACTTTTTTTGGAAAAAGGTACTTTTTTTGGAAAAAGGTACTTTTTTTGGAAAAAGGAATTTTTTTTGGAAAAAGGTACTTTTTTTGGAAAAAGGTACTTTTTTTGGAAAGAGGTACTTTTTTTGGAATAAGGTACTTTTTTTGGAAAAAGGTACTTTTTTCGGAAAAAGGTACTTTTTTTGGAAAAAGGTACTTTTTTTTGGAAAAAGGTACTTTTTTTGGAAAAAGGTACTTTTTTTGGAAAAAGGTACTTTTTTTGGAAAAAGGTACTTTTTTTTGAAAAAGGTACTTTTTTTGGAAAAAGGTACTTTTTTGGGAAAATGGTACTTTTTTTGGGAAAAGGTACTTTTTTTGGAAAAAGGTACTTTTTTTGGAAAAAGGTACTTTTTTTGTCCCCTTTTTGCCCCTCCCGATAAGAATTTCCAAAAATGCCGTCTCAACGGACGTCTACACCGGTCGAGGAATCTACATACCAAATTTCAACTTCATAGCTCCAGCAGTTTGAGCAGGCCCTCAAGGGGGAGACTTTTTCCCCTTTTTGCCCGTCCCTGTAAAAATTTCCAAAACTCCCGTCTTGGCGGATGTCTACGATAGTGGAGGAACCTTTATACCAAATTTCAACTTCCTACCTCCAGCGGTTTTGGCAGGCCTTCAAGGGGGGCCTTTTTCCCCCCATTTTTACAACGTCCCTGTCCAAAATTCTAGAAAGTACTTTCCAGAAAAGTTAGCCCCTACTCCAGGGAACACATATCTTAAATTTCAGCTTTCTAGCCAAAGGGGTTTTGGCAGGCCGTCAAGGGGGACACTTTCCCCATTTTTGCCCGTTCCGGTAGGAATTTCCAAAAATCCCGTCTTAGTGGACGTCTACCCCGAAAGAGGAACCTACATACCAAATTTCAACTTCCTAGCTTCAGCGGTTTGGGCTGGGCGATGTTGAGTCAGTCAGTCAGTCAGTCAGTCAGTCACGTTATTCTTTTATATATAGAGATATATTTGTTCCTTTTACTCCTGCAAGGAGCATAGGCCTGCCTTAATGTGCAGGTATACCAATACTGACTAAAAACAAACAAAACAAATGAAGCCAATGATGACAACTTTGTGCTTTGCATCAGAATTTGCGATTTTTACGGTTAAAAAAACGACTAAAGTTGGATATTTTTGTCAAAAAAAAAGTTGACAACACAAAAAAATTTATACCATATATTCTCCACGAAAAATAAACAATAAGTGCTTTTACAAAAAATTTTTTCGTTGCGTACTTTAGGCGATATGGGCCAAAATAGTTTAAGGGCGAATCTCGAAAACTAGCGCATAAAAATTACTAGGTTTAGGCACAAAGATGTAGTTGCAATAAAAAAATTACATTTTTTGTGCTGTTACTTAAGAGGTTGTAGCGAATTTCGTTTTTCGAAAAATGCGAAATTGAGCGAAAACGCACCAAAACTTCCATATATATTATTCAAACTTATAAGCTTTTCTACCTATACCAAATATATTCTTTTTACCAAATTTCATAAAAATCCGTCCATTCGTTTTGAAGTTAAGGCGATGTCCTTTAAAGGTATCCTTATGGACTCTTGTGCGTCCTTGGACCAAAGTAAGGAACTTTTTGAATAGCTTAAGCTCCAATCTTACTTCATGGTCAATATCAATTATTTTAGTCAATTAAAATATGTTTTTAAGATTTTTGAAACTTTTGCTTGTTTTAAAATATTTAATTTTTGAAATTTTACGAAATTTTATCTTTGACACTTTCTCGCTTCAAACCGTGCATTGTATACAAAAAAATTCTTCACAAAAAATTTTATAAATTTTGTTTTCTGTTGAAAAAGCATAATTTCTTATTATAAAATATCTCTTTGGCGCATTTCTGGTCAATTTAATATACCCAGCCTGGAGGCGGGCTTGCCGGTTAGAGGGTTAAATGCGTAGGTACAATAAGTGCACTTAAAGAAGACAATTGCGTACATAATTTTGTAAAACAGAAACGAAACCAAAATTTTGTGCAGTTATAGCAAATGTGCACTTAAGAAAAAGGCAGGTTAATCAAAAGTACTGTATATATAAAAAATGGTGGGAAATTGATTTTTATGTATCTGTAAAAATAGTACTGAAACCAATATTGAATTGGAGTGCACCTTTTACACTTGTTTAATAAGTACTTTTATTGAAGAGCATAAGGAACAATATCTCGCATTAACAAAGTGGTGTTTTATGCCAGTCAACTTTCATATCAAAGAATAGCTCAAAGGTAGAGCTCAGTGACTAGCAATCGCGAGGTCTCAAGTTCGATACCCGGTGGCGGCAATAAAAAACTTTTGTAAAATAAAAAAAATATATTTTTTTTTTTAAAGAAGTAGGGTAGAGGGGGGATCCTTCGCCACTTTTTTTTCAAAGCACTCTCATTTCTTAATCCTTAATTATTTTTCAAAAATTACTTTCAAATCGAAGATCTACATATCTTGGCTTTAATTTCTATGATTTTTATTTTAATTATTTGCATATTTTCTTTTACTTTTTTAATGATTTTCAAAGTAACCCAAATCGGCGTAACTGCCCCAAACCTGGGGGATATTCGCCAAAAGACCTAGATACAATTTCAACAAAAAAATATTGTTAATACGGCAAAATCAAGGTTTTAATGACTGAAATAAATAATTTAGAATAAGTTCTTTAAGGTATATGATTCTTCTTAATCAATAAATCTCCATTACATAAAAAAAAAGAATTTAAAACTATAATATAATGCTTCTTCACAATTACAGAAAACTTAATAATTAATATAAATTTAAGAATGAACACGATTGTACTAATTTACTATTAAACATACTTTAAACATATAGAAAAGTCTTATAAAGCATTTTAGGTACACTCATAGAAAAAAGTTTGTAGAAAAGTTAGTAAAACTGTTTGTACTTCAACTTAACAAACTTTTAACAAATTTTTACTTAAAATTTAATTTTTAGTTAATTTTCTTGCTACCTCCACATTACTAATTTACAAACTTTTTTGCTATTTTTTTTTGCTGAATTTAGTTACTAATTTTTAACAATAAATTTGCTAACTTTACAGTATTTTGCTGAATTTTAGTTACTAATTTTTAACAGAAGATTTGCTAATTTTACAAATTTTTTGTAAACTAAACCACCAATTTTGGAGCGCTTATAAGCAGAATGTTAAATGACTCATAAAAATTACTGCATATTTTTAACTCGACAAAAATAATGCAAAAAGTTTTTAAATAAAGCTAAATTGAAATGGTTGAAAATTTGTCCTACTCATAAAATATCTAGATTATTAAAATTTATGAGAAAAGTTTCTATTTATCGTAATACATTAATTTTCAAAGATCAAGGATTATTTTGGACGAACGATTTTAATATGAAAATTGTGATTAAAAGTATCTCTTGGCAGCAAGTGGAGTTTACGGGGATGACTAGGGTTTGGGATTTCCCGGACTTTTTTATTTCCCGGGAAACGGGAATGAAAAAATTTGATTCCCGGGAATCCCGGGAAATATTTTTGAACAAAATTGTTAATGAAAACCACCTATATAAGTAATTTTTGTTTAAAAAAAACACTATTTCAGTACAAATGCAGTCTGTGTAGTGAGAATTCAAAGTAAAAAATATTAGAATGTTGAACATTTGATTTCACATAAATTACTCGCAGCACTGCGAAATGAATTGCATGATTCCAGCAGAAAGCACCTACTACTGGACTGTCGGAAACAAACCGTTTCATCACACTTGGCCTATTAGATATAGTGGCCACAATGTTATTTTCCAAAGACAAATAAAACTCTTCTAGTCTTATTTCTACAATTCTTCTTATTTCATCAGCATTACATCTTCCTGATATATAAACCAACCCCAGATTATAAAATGAATTATTTCCGTTTATACATATGTTCAAATATCTCTTTTGTGATATTCTTGTCCATTCATCTAAGATTATAGTAAATATCCTATTGTTAGAAATATTGCTCGATATTTCTTTTATCATGATATCTTTTACATGATTGTAGTAATTTAATATAATGTTCTTTACATCGGTTTCATTTTTTTGCAATGCCAG
Organism: Leucophora obtusa; assembly: GCA_949987735.1. Taxonomy (NCBI): domain Eukaryota; kingdom Metazoa; phylum Arthropoda; class Insecta; order Diptera; family Anthomyiidae; genus Leucophora; species Leucophora obtusa. The sequence goes on along the minus strand of OX465298.1, from coordinate 187,689,311 downwards.
GTTTTTATTATAAAAACTTTCTCGAATAAACGAAGATCTAGTTATGGTGCGGATTGACTGCGGCTAATTTGAATACCATTTCAGGAAATGCTTGCCCTACCATAAAACCTTTAATGCCTATTCAGCTTACACTTTTTTCTTTGGGTACTTTGCTAATTTTAGCTGAAACGTTGTTCTTGTTGTTGTTTTCTTCAAGAGAAGTTGCATGACCATCAATTTTTTATTTTTTGTGAACCAAATTTAGATGTTGGATAACCAAATTTAGATACCACCGTTAACCAGTCTTTTCTTTTCACATTTACTAATGAAAACGTTACTTATAAAATTATTGACCCTTAATATAAAGGAGTATTTTAAATTTAAAGTAGACTTTATTTTTAATCAAACGGTTTTGTTCATTTTGTGTATGAAAACCTTACAAAAATATTTAATATTTATTTATGATTGGTTGAAAATAAATTAACCAATCAGAATGCTCCAAAAATAAACCAAGTCAAGGTATACTGCCACCCAATATTTTAACTAAAGTCGACTTTACCTAAATTATACATTTGAAAAATTTAGATAGTAAGGGCGATTATTTGTAAGAAACAAAGCTTTTTTCATATTTCTTTTAAACATTTTACCAAGTTTTTCGGTTTTACTACTTAAATTTTGAATAAGTTATGCGAAAAATCTTTATTAGTTGAAATGATCCTAATTACTTGGCAAAGATTTTATTTGTGTGTCAAATAAATGTATTCCCTTTTAAAAGATTTTAACAATGACATTTTTGTTTTGGTATTTAAAATGTTTAAAAAAGATTAATATTTTTAAAATTTCCCGTTTTCCCGGGAAAAATATACTTTTCCCGGGAAATCCCGCCCGGGAATTCCCGAACCCCAAACCCTAGGGATGACCCTAATTTTCCCCCCAATATTGTACTTTTTAAGCTTATTTAAAGAATACGATATTTTTAATCGGCCACACCTTGTTTCCTGTGGGTGGAGTGAAAATGGAAACTCAAATAAATTCGGAAGTACATATCCGATCAGCAAACAATGAAAATCAAAAGAAGGTTTTCTGAAATACATTTTGTTATGGTTAACATATTATTGTCTATAAATATTACCACTTTTACAAAAAATGATTCTTGGGAAATTTTCATTGGCATTGAAATATAATTGGCATTACTTTATCTCAATTTCAATGCCAACAAATTTCATCACCATTCAATGCCAATGAAATTTTTTTCAATTTGCATTGATGAAAACAATGGTAATGAAATATACACATAATTGAAGAAAAAACATTGTAATATAAAAAAAATATAAGAAATACGCGAATTTTTAATTTTTTTTCTTAATTTATTCTTTTATTAAAACATGAAAACAAATACTTCTTTCATCAATTATAAATGAGCATTTAGGCATTGAACAATGCCAATTGAAAAAATTTCAATTAATTGACACATTCAATAAACTGGTCCCAAGTATGTTTTTAAATACACTTTTATTATTTGTTTATTAATTTTCATTTTATTCGCTCCTTTTTTACCTTTTCCAGTCCACTAGTAATCTGCAAAAGTTTTGTTGATTTCAGAAAATTTTAACAAAAATTTTGTAGATTTAACATTTTTTTTTTGCTATTTTCATTCTACTATTATTTAGCAATTTTTTGCTGATTTCAGCAAGTTAAATTGTTATTTGCAATTAACAACAATTTAGCTCAAATATTACTAAAATTCTGTAAATTTAACAGTTTTTTTTGCTGTTTTCATTATATTAATATTTAGCAAACTGATTCTGCTAATATTAGCAGTTTTTTCTGCAGCATCATTTTTAACTAATTTTTAGTAACTTTTTCTGCTATTTTTACGGACTTATTTGTATGAGTGTAGGGAAGCACCAACTGTTCGTAGCTCCAGGGGCCATCTGGTGATTGTGCCCCAGAGGCAGGCACTAACATAAAATTAATATTTTTTCACACTTTTTAAGCATTTATTAAAATCAAATTATTATTTTCTGAAAGCTTAGGATCATATGTCTAACATAATGAAAAATTACTTTTTTATCACACGATTTGAGGAAGTTATTGCAAAATGTAGTTGCTTTCAATTATTTTTTTGGCACCCCAAAAAACACAAAAACACGTCTGTCTGCGACCACATGTGATATAAATTCGTCAAGGTGGATGTCAAGGAAAGGCAATTGAAAAATGCACAAAATATATTTTTTCCAATTTTTTATCTCCCTTAACATCGGAGAAAAACGGGATTAGTGTATGTGCCCCACTGGCGAAGGATCCCCCCTCTACCCTATATCTAGATCATCAATTGTAGTGCTTTTTCTACTGCTTCAGCATCTTTTTTTCGCTGGGATGTTAATGAAGTTCCTTAGGTATCTTCTAAACGTTAATTTGACTTATAAAAAATAATCATAAATTACTCGTAGATTTAATCATACATTAACTATTTGAACTAAAATCAAACTGGTAGAAGGTAGTTTTTGTTTCCCAGCTGCTGAAATTAGCTGATTTTTTTTGATAAATACTAGTAAAATAAGAACAGCAAAATTAAAACTGTTAAATTTACAGAAATTTAGTTATATTTAAGTTAACTTTTAGTTAATTGAAAATAACAAATTGAACTGTAGAATCTGCAGAAAATTTTGATAAATATTAGTAGACTAAAAATTGAATAATTAAACAGTTATATCTACAAAATTTTTGCTATTTTCAAGCTAAATTTAGTTGAATGCAAATAGCAGTCTATCCTGCTAAAATCAGCAGAAATATTTGCTGAAAAATTGTAAACTGCTGCTTTCAAAAGGCTCGATTTTTTATTTGCATTAAAAAAAAACTCGAAAAAGAAATTTTGAAAATTTTGCTATTTTTCATTAACTCAAATATAACTAAAAATCTGTATACTTAACAATTTTATATTTGCTGTTCTTACTTTACTAGTATTTAGCAAAAAAATCTGCTAATTTCAGCAGTTTTTGCTGCAGCATCATTTTTAGCTAATTTTTAGTAACTTTATTACAGATTTATTTATAATTTTTTGTTTTTCAATTTAGTGAACGTAATTTTTTTAAATTCACCGAACGTATTTTTTTTTCAATTCACTGAACGAAAAATAAAACTGAACGAATTCAGTGGTGAATTAATTCAGTAAGGAATAAATTCACTTTTTATCCGTTCGATTTATAAAATTGAACGCGTTCACCAGTGAATTAATTAATTTGATTTAATAAAAAGAACTATAGCAATTGAATTAATTCGTAACAACAGAAATCGAATGAAAACAAATATGAATTAATTCCATTCAATATATAGTCTTTTGTGAATTAATTCATTGAATTTTGAATTCAGAATTTAAAAGCTGATTTAAAGAATTAACTCTTCCAAGCTCTGGTTGGGGTTAGTATTCTTTATTAAGTGATATTCTAAAAATATCGTTTAGTAAGATTTTACAAAACTAAAATTGTTTTTAAAAAATTCAAAATTTAAAATGCTTCAAAATCACTATAAAGATTCTTTTTAGAATTGTATGTAGCTTTAAACTATCATCTTACACATTCGTTGTTAATGTTTTTTTGTTGTTGAATATTTTCAAACTTTTAATCAATTTCATGTTTGATTTTCAATCTACTCCCTAAGCCTTATACCCACACACAATCCAAAATGTATCCATACAAATTACAATTTTCCAATGATTTTCAATCTTCTATGACACAAGTTCTTATAAACATTCCCCTGGACAGAAAGTAACATTATGGTTTTGTATTCAACTCCCACAAAAAATGTAAGGGGAGGTAATTAGCATTGTTAGTTTGTTTGCTTGCTTGCATTTGTTAGCTTATATTTTCCAAATTTGCTCCACAAAGTAATCAAATGACAGCTGGTGGGATTAACGAAGCACAAAATTTTTGGATAGTTTTCCAAAAAATGTTTAAGTTTACCAACCAAAATGTTCATAGTATAACTAACCTAAACTATAAATTTCATTTAACCAACACACATATACATACATTTTACTATGGCTTATGCATTTATGTATCTTCTATGTTTATGTTCATAAATGTAAAGTAGCCATTCATCATCCATACAAAATTTTGTTTGCTTAAATGTTTCATCTTCTCAAAAATTGTTGTAGCCAGAACATGGCCATAGGGATAGTTATTTTAAGCCATATCCGTATGTAAGCGGCTAGGTTTTTAATCCAGTTATGATGTCATACAATACATGTATGTAAGGATGTATTTTAGTGCAAAGGCGCGCATTTATAATTTCTGATGATGTTTAAATTTCCATGCTATTGCTGCACATTGAAGGGAATGGTTTCCATGTTAAAATACATAGGCATATATTTTGGGGTATGATGATCATGGTGACCATGGAGTAAATAAAGGTATTCGGGAGGTGCAGATAGACTGACCATTGACTAGACCATTAGACTGGATATTTAAAATATTGTTAAGTTTTTATCTTTTAAAAAATTTGTAGCATTTAACCTTATAGCATATGCTGAAGTGTATACTTGAATGTAGTGTTACGTTACTAGATTGATGTGTTTAGTAAATCTCGTTTCTCGGAATATTTTCTTACAGAAATTCCGGAGTTTTCTACACCTACAAAAAAAATTTGTTGTCTCAACCGAATTTGGTTCCAACAGAATCGTTCGGTTGCTGCAACCGAAAATTCGGTTAGTTCAAAATTAGTTTATATATATATATATATTCCTCTAACTCCCACTGGAGCATAGGGCGCCTAATAGATAACTCTAAAATTCTGGTGTATGAATTTTTATAAAAAATTATGACGAAAAATCGTTACAGAGTTGAAGTCGTGTTAGCATGATATACGAAAAAGTTTGTAAAATGTATTAATTTTTGTTAAAAGCGTTACTTTTCCTCTTCATAAAAATTCTTACAGTTATTGTTTATTGGTTATTAAAATATAATCTATTAAAAAACCTTATGAATTACTGGTTACGGAGTTTACATTTGGCCTATAAAATTGTTCTCAAATTTTATATATTAACCAAAAATTGGTCAGATTGTTATAAATTTTATAAAACAGGTGGCAATGCGCTGATATATATCGAAATATATAACTCAAATGTAATCCATGCATTAGGAATTAGCTGGTTACATGGTTTTTATCACATTTTTTGATATCACCCATATACAAGACGTTTTACTAATTTTTCTATTAACTTATTTTTTTGAGTGTAACTTGTAGTAGGTAAACGAACACGCCTTACATGAATTTATATGAAGCTGAATTAAAAATTTTATTTTGTTAAAAAATCCACATTTTGTTTTTTAATTTTCAAAATTTTATATTTTTATCCAAATCTAACATACATATGTATAATGTGAAAGAAAAAAATGAAATTTTGCGAAAATACAATTTCTGGAATAAAATTAAGCTAAGTACAAATCGGATTTATTTATTTTTTAAATTCATTTTGGATTTAGCTTATTTCAATTCCTGTGTTCACATGTTTACTAAATTTAATGATTTTCTTGCACATTATAGGCGTGTTCGTTTACTTATTACAAGTTACTACTTTTACTACAGCTGGAAAAATTCAATACAAAAAGTAAACAAAACTTTCCAATTGTAGTAAAAGTAGTAAGAATTTCGCGAAAAAGTATTAGATTTTAACAAAAAATATAAATTTTGAAAATTAAAAAACAAAATATGGATTTTTAAACAAAATAAAATAAATCCAGTGATTAAAAACAGGCCTAAATATTTAAGCCAGATTCATAATGCAGGAGTGCTCCACTCTACAGAATGGATTTTGTTCCTTTTTTTCGCACTTATGTAAATATTTTTTCTATCATGCCATCTCTACTTTAGTACACTCCACTCTGCAGAGTGGAGTACTCCATTATTATGAATGTGGCTTTAAACCTTCAGTATGAAACCCACCGCAACATGATTTCAAATTAATTTTTTGAAGAGAATTCCAGGGTTCCATCAGTCTCACTGATAATTTTGAATTCTACTAATTCATTGTTAAAATAGTTTTAAAAATGACAGCTTTTGCCACTTCACCACATGCAAACTATTCAGAATCGGACCCTCAAAATAAGCCAAACACATATTCTTGGTACCTTTTGAAGCAGAATCAATTTTCCACTTTAGCCCACATTATCCTACTGACAGAAGCCAGTACAAAAGGATTGAAAGTAATAAAGGGCTAACTCTTGGGACATACATACATAATAAGGCTTTTTAAGTAAACTCTCCCCTTCTTTCATTGAAATATAAGTGATTTTTGGACTGACGATTTTTTGACGATTTCTTATTTACAACATGAAGATTTTGACGATTTTTTTCATTAAAATTACGATTTTTCAACAAGATGGGTTGGCAGCACTGCCTGAATAGTTAAAATCATTCACAAGTCATTCTAGCAGTTTTCTCTCGCGTGTAAATGTGCCTTAAAACTATTTAAAAAAATCGTAATTTTTCATATAAAAAATTCTGCAAAATCGTCAACGGTCATTTCATAAAATTTTACTTCGAAAATCGCCAAAATGGAGACAAATCGTCAAAGTTGGCAGCGCTGCATTCAAAATATGTAAAGTAGTATATGGTAAATCCATCTACATAAATAGAGTTACCAACCTTTGTAATTTTTCTTTATGTGTATAAGTTATTTAATGTATAAAGAAATCCTCTTTACTTAAGATCCTTTAACACAAAGGTGTAAATAGTATGCTGCATGTATGTATGAATGTGTCTGCGTGGATTTATATCAGCCGCCCGTTAATTAAAAATCAACTGCTTCTGGCTTGTTTGTTTTATGGATTTCATGCCACGAACTTTTGCAACAACAGCAACTACATACAGCCTGCATCATGGCAAAAAACCCAATATGCATCAGCGTTTTATGAGCTTTATCGTTTTTAAAACTTCCATAGTAATTTTCGGTGAAAAAGTAAACAACAACAGTTTTGATTGAGGATTTTTTTCATTACTCGTCAAAAACAATCCTCAAACGCTTTATTTAAGGCGCAAAAAATATCATCATATCGATATAGATTTTTAAAGGTCGTTAAAAATATTTTTGGCAAAAAGCGAACAATTTTTTCCATTTTTTTTATGTGCACTTGTTTTTGTTAAATGGCTTCAAGTCAGCGTTAGCCATTTTAACAAAATAAATCGTTTAATTTTTGTGTTTATTTAATTTTCAAAATTTACATGGATTTTTAGAGTTTACATAATATACATAAATATGTATTTACACACACACACACACACACACACGCGTCAATGTGTAACTTGTTAAAATTGTTTTGTTAAAAGTGTGTGTTTTATATGCCTAAAGTAATAAAAATTTAGGATTTTAGCGGTTTTTTTCTATATATTGTGAAAAAAGAGTTGTGCTCGTAGGAGGAGAAATGTTTTAAACCTCAAAATAACAGGATATTGTTTTGCTGTTGAAATTATAGGATTAGAATAAAAATACGCGTGCCACACTCGAAAAAGAAGAAAATCAACAAAAAACGCGGATTCTATAAAAATAAAAACCTTTTTCCATGTTACATAAGTTTTGATTATATTTTAATCTTTCATAAGTTTACATACACACAGAAAATAAATTTGTTGGAATTCTATCGGAACCAACGAAATTTTTTCGTTATTACACTTTCAATTGCTTCCGTACCCACCGTATTCGCCAGATTTGGCTCCCGGCGATTTTTACCTGATTTCAGACTTCATGTGTATATTAGACCGACTCACGAAAAAGAGTGCGCCCCTCAAAATAAACCTTGGTCTGTTTTACGATGATTCCCAAAATATTTCGAGTCGAGCAATGAGATCTGACGAGCTGGATCATTTTTAAAAAAGGCCTTTTTTAGTTTTTGTAAGAAATTTGCATTTTGGCTGACGACAGCATACTCAATATGGGTTGGGTATATTTTTGACTCTTTTGTACGGAGATGTTTGTGATTGAAATGTCAAACGTGTTTCAGATTTTTTTTTTAAAGTCGCGATTTTTCGCGTTTTATCAGAAATTCAACGTGGTGGAAACGATATAGGGCAATATGAATACCAAAACTTTTCTTTTGACAAGTAAATCATCGCTGAGTGGATATAGTTTGAAATTTTATCCCAGTTCGCGGCATAAGAATTTAAAATTTTTAAATACATTTTGTGGAACTTTTTATTCTATCAATCAGTTAACTCTTTCACTACCCTTGTACACTACAGTGTACACATCTTTAAAAGAATATATAAAATTTAATAGTGCAAGAAAAACTTTATACTTTTTACAAATAAGTTTATTAGGATCCTAGACTTAAAATAAAAATCATTATTTGTATAAGCAGTTCAACATGACAATATGGTCGCGATATTTGTTAATGAAGTCTAATTTTTTGAAGAAATCATAATCTCCATGAAAAGGGGGTTTTGGTGTTTCTCCTAAACTAATGAACATAGATAATTAAAATTTGGCATATAGCTTCGTTTTATGACGAGAAGAAAACCAAACAAAAGATTTTTGCCTACTCGAATGTTTAAGAGGTAAAACGGGGCTCAGAAGTTTGAAAAAATCGATTTTCGACCGTCATTTTTGGTGGGTAGGATGGGGAGGGGTCAAAATATGTTGCATATTTTTTTTCTAATTTGAGGACCCTTAACAAGAATTTGAAGTGAAAATAACGATACATCCGCAAACAAAAAGTCGGTAGTGAAAGGGTTAATGCAACAGAAATTCGAAATTTGTAATCACCGTTCTTTTAAACAGTGACCGTGATCACGGGTTTGTAATAGAGATGGGCGATCCGGCGATTTTTCAGTAACATTGTTCTCAGTGAATCTGATTTGCAAATCGTTGTACTTTTAAACTGTGATCGTAATCACGGTTTTTCTATGGAAAAGACTGCGAGTTTTTAAGATGTCAGTTAAACTTGGTTTAGTTAAACCGAAAACGAATTTTGTCAGCCATTTCAAAGTTTATTAACAAAAATTTTTCTTGAGTATAATTTATTTCTTTATTGAAATAAAACAAAATAAACTACATTTTAAAAGCAGTATTCCAGTTACAAACTGCGTGAAACTAAGTTTAAAGATAATCCACTTCCTAAAAACTGGGCCTTAAAAGAAGAATAGTTGCGACCGGTAACAAAGACATGATAGAAGGAGACTTTTTATTTAGAAGAGTGTGAAAGCAAGTCACTGTTATTGAAAAAAAAACATGTATTACTGTGCACAATGAAGTTTGCAAGAAAAAATAGTACAAAAATATTAAAAGAACGACATTCCGAGTAACTGCGACTTGAAATATTTGATCACTGCCGTTACCAGTGATTTATCAATAACTGTGATTAAATCACCGGTATGAAAATATCGCTCATCTCTAGTGTGTAATAATAAACCCAAGTACGATATGTATGTTAGAAACTGTTTGTTTGAAACTATAAATTTTATTAATACAATGTACCTAATTTTGTTTATACAAATGTATGTATATGTGTATGTGTAATTATCGCCATTTTTTCTGTTTTGTTTTTATTTCAAAACTCAAATCAAGCGTTAAATGATATTAAAATTACAATTTATATATATACATATGTATAGATTTTTTCCACAAATTTTATTTTTACATAATTAAGCAAGTGTAAAAATATTTATACAATTAAGACCCAAAATCCCCGCCATATTTATTGAGTTTGAAAAAAATTTGTAAACCAATATATAAACACACACACACATAATTTATGTGTTGTTAAAATTATTACTCGTTTTTTTTGTTGTTTTTATAATATTAGTTAAATCAATCTGATTATAAAAGTAAATATATTTTAAAAGAGTGTGGTTAAATTTTATAAAACACATGCACACAGAAAAAAAGAGGTTCAAATCAAGCAGAAACTTAATTAAATTAAATAAAAATAACTAAGAAGTAATTTCATTGTTTATTTTATCTTTACCTTAAATATGTATGTTTCCGTTTATTTTTTAAATGTGATAATAAAATTTAAAATGTTGGCATATATTTTCATTAAAAACCACGCCCACTTCAAACAAGTGACAAAATAAAAAAACAGACGTCAAGTTAAAATTGTGCACAATTTTCTTGACCATCTCCTCGCCTTTCGGGGCGAATTTAGCCAATATCATGATCAAAGGTAGCGACAATAAAATTAGAAAAAATTTTGATTTGTCCCTATTATATTTTCCACCACTGTATAATTAAAAATCAGAATTTTTTTCAAAAATCAGCAGTTAACTATTTTTTTGCAAATATTTCTGTTGATTTTTGCAGAATATTATATTATTATTTGAATTTAACCAAATTTAACTTAAATTTTGTAGTTATTACATTTTGTTTTTGCTATTTTTAGTCTATATATATTTGTTAAAATTTTCTGCACATTATAACAGTATTATTTACCATTTTCGACTAACTAAAAATTAATTCAAATATAACTAAAATTTTTTAAATTTAACTGTTTTATTTTTGCTCTTCTTATCTTACTGGTATTTAGCAAAAAACTCTGTTAATATCAGTAGTAATATTTATGAAAACAGATTCGGTTCTGACAACCCAATTTGTTGCCAATCGAATGGTTCAGTAGCATGCATCAAATGAACTTTTCTGTTGCGACTACAGAATTATTCTTGATATAACTGAAATTCCATTGTCACAGTAAAATTAGTTCTATCTCAATTCGTTTTCTATTATCACAACAGAAAATCTCGGCTACCACAACCGAACCATTCGATTAGCTATGTTGTAAAACGCATTATTTAAAAAGGAGGTAGAATTCTTTTATTAAACAAGAGGTTAACAATTAACTTAATCTCAACAGCTGCTACACATGGAGCCATTGTTAAAATGTTTTGAAAGGACACACAATTGTTTGTCAATATTTAAAAAGCCGCCCACAAAACACTAGTAGACTACAAACAAAAAACTTATTACACCACAATAAAAAAGTGCACAATCATGTAATTTAGACCTTTTTTAGTCACTTTAAGTTTCATATGTGTAACAATATACCAAAACAAAATATACCAGGATTTATTATGAACTATTAGCACATGGAAAAAAATCATAAGTAGACCGACAAAAAAAGATCAACAACAATTACGGTTGAGAAGAATGAAAAGAAAAAAAGAAAAATCAAAAGAATATATTTAAAATCTATTAGTAGAAATGCCGCCACTATAATGGTGGTCTTAACATTTCTATTGCAGTTAATTTCAAACTTATATTTTTTCACTAGAAAAATATATTTTTTTTTTCTTAAAAAAATATTATTATAGTATTTTCTTTTTAAATTAAGAATTATTTTTATGTTATTGTTTATTTTGTGTAAATTAAATCAAAATTAAATGGCAATCATGTGGAATCAGCAGATTTTATATTTGAAACCAACACATTAAGAGCCTTAAGGGGTGTAAATATACTGTTTGGCAATTGATGATGTTAATAAAATTAATAATCAACCCTCTTTGAAACAAAATTCTTACTCACACTTGTTTTATTAAAGCTATATTCTATGGCTGTCTGTAACATGATTACATAGATCTCTTACTCTTTGTGCATTCGATTTCAGTGAACCTAACTCATGAGAATGTGTTGGACATATGCCATATACCAATACAAAAACTATCTGATTGTGTGCGAAAGAATGATTTTGTTGTTAAAAGAATAAGAATAATAATATTGCTATATATTCTATGGCCTGTAAGGCCTTCAGTCTGTGGAGATATTAAATAAACACTTATGCCCTTTTTATAAAAAAAAAACAATTTTAAGCATTTTGAACTTTTAAACTGTATTAAAACCACAAGGAATTTTTAATGGTTAATACTTTGGGGAGTAAGATTTTCTTTTGGGAAGAGAAAAGTGGTGGTAGATTAAAAAACTTAGTGAAAAAGGAAATTTTTTACAACAAAACCTAGCTAATAATAAGTAAAATTTTTCATATTTAATTTAAAGTTCTACAAAGTTTTCTGGTGCTGAAAATTTTCTACTCAACTCAATTACATCACACATTCTGAAAATGCCGAATTTTAATTTTTGTGCTTTAGGTTTAATAAAAGTCTCCTAGTTTCTGGTCGAAATCTTTTCTAATTTTAGCAAGTTTTAAAAATTGAATAATTGTGCGGCAATTTATTAACAGGAACATTAACTAAAAACTAATAGCAGCCTTGTAAAAAAAAAGTTTAGAATAATATCAATAATTCTACGCGTTAAATTTAATTTTACTTAATTATTGAATTTCTTCTAATTTAAAACAATTTTAATTACATAATATTCCGTTGACAATCGGGTTTTGCAATTTGGTGATTTAGCCATTATATTTAAAAACTAATCAAAATTGTTCATTGGTTAAAGGGGGTTTCATTATATCGTTAACAGCTGTTTGCTTATTTTTGTAAACAACAAATATTTATAAACTAACCAAAAATTCAACAAAATATTTCAAAGAACATATTCTTCATAGCCGGAGTACAATATTTATTAATTTTTTATAAGATACTACGATAATATTGATGTTGAAAACCTGAATAATGAGTAGTTTAAAGATGCAATTTTAAAATTTTTGGTGAAAGAAAAACCGCAGCTATTGAAGATATGTTTGCATAGAATTTCTTAACCGGAAGGAAAATAATGCTACCGGTATATTTAATTCAAATTTCAGTAAATTATAACTATTTTTTTGTGTTTTTATACCCTCCATCCCACTGTGCAGGAGGGTATATATCATTTTGTCATTCCGTTTGTAACTCATCGAAAAAAAAATCTGGGACATAAAAAAAATATATATTCCTGATCGTTATCAATAGCGAAACCGATATAGCCGTGTCCGTCTGTCTGTCTGTCTGTTGAAATCACGATCACGCTCAAAAAAGTTGTGCTAGGATGTTAATTTTTAGTCAAAATTTTGGTCCAATTTCTTAAGCAGTTTGCTATTGGAAATGGGCATATTTGGTCCAGACGTTTAAAAGTTATGAAAGAAAATGTAGAAGCACCTCTAGAATTTTCCATATTAACATGAAAAATATATTAACTGTGTGTTGTTGTTGTTGTTACTGAATAAGAAAAAAATGCAAACATACACACCCAGACCTTGAAAGAGTTAATTCTTTTTTTGAATTTATATGCATAAAATTGGATTCATTTTATAAATTACTGAATAATTCATAATGCCTTTAAATCAATGATTGGACATTGAATAAAGTGAGATAAGATTTGTTCCTATTTGTGTTGATTCAATTTCGATTCTATTGAATAATTTGGACGTATGTTGGCTTTAGAGGCACCTCACCGATTGATTCTAAATTTTTACTACGGATATAACTCTCTTTTGGGGGCACGAAAAAATTTTTTTTCAGCGAAAAGCCTGTATGGGGTGTTACTTCGGTTTAAAGTTTAAAAATTAACTTAACTATATTTTCTTCATTTATGATAGGGTTGGAACAATATGTACACCATTGGAAAGATAATAAAAATATCTTTAGGATAGCATTTTTTTGTTGACCCATTATGATTCGGCGTAGGAATTTTAATTTTTTTGTTTTATTTTTTAAAAACCTATATAAGAAAATATAATAGCCGTATCCGTCTGTCTGTCTGTTGAAATCACGATCACGCTCAAAATAGTTGTGCTAGGATGTTAATTTTTGTACAATTTCTTAAGCAGTTTGGTATTGGAAATGGGCATATTTGGTACAGACGTTTAAAAGTTATGAATGAAAATGTAAAAGCACCTCTAGAATTTTCCATATTAACATGAAAAAATATATTAACTGTGTGTTGTTGTTTTTACTGAATAAGAAAAAAATACATACATACACACCCAGACCTTTAAGGAGTTATTTTTATTTTTTTTTTTTGAATTTATATGCATAAAATTGGATTAATTTTATAAATTACTGAATAATTCATAATGCCTTTAAATCAATGATTGGACATTGAATAAAGTGAGATAACATTTGTTACTATTTGTGTTGATTCAATTTTGATTCGATTGATTCAATTTTGATACGAATGGACGTATGTTGGCTTTAGAGGCATCTCACCGATTGATTCTAAATTTTTACTACTGATATAAGTCTCTTTTGGGGGCCCGAAGAAATTTTTTTTTCACCGAAAAGCCTGTATGGGGATTTATTTCGGTTTAAAGTTTAAAAATGAACTTAACTATATTTTCTTCATTTATGATAGGGTTGGAACTATATGTACACCATTGGAAAGGTAATAAAAATATCTTTAGGATAGCATTTTTTTGTTGACCCATTATGATTCGGCGTAGGAATTTTATTTTTTTTTGTTTTTTTAATGTTTTATTCCATAAAAATCCTATATAAGAACAAAAATTGTGCTTATTAGAATGTTATCAAGACGAAAAGCTTTTATTTGATATATAGATAGGCTTGACTTCTAATATCTTCGGTGTTTGAAGTGATAAAATTTGAACTACATCTTAAAAGTTTTTAATCTTGAGAATATATTAATAAGTAAAAAATTATGTGGTAGTATACGGTGGTTTTTATAAAAACGGTTTATTTTAAAAAATCTTAAAAATAAATCTCATTCGCCGGTAATGGGTAAACAAACAAAAAAAAATGTCGTCCATAAGATATGTTTACTATCTTTCAATGATATATATATATTGTTCCAATCTGACTATAAATGACTTAGATATATGTAGCTAAGTCCATTTCCAAACTTTTCACAGAAATAAACTCCCTACAGAGGTCTTTCCGCGGATTTTTTTTTAACAGCTTGAAAAGTACTACATCGGGGTAAAAAAAAATTCACTGAGATCAACTTATTGCAAAATTGAGATTTAAAATACGAATTAAGGAATTATATTTTTAAAGGTCTGCACACATCTATATGAATAACATAAGCAGTGTTGCCACTTTATGGGTAGGGCATGGATGACAGCAATTATTAAATTGTTTAGTTTTTCACTTAAATTTCAATTCAAATGAATGAATTGAGAAAGTTATCAAATTTGTAAATAAAAAAATATATTATACATAAAAAAATAATTTAATTCATAAACTAGCCAATAGATAGTGGGTCTATGAATACAACTTAGCAATTACTTCAAAGCATTGTTGGTAGCAGAAACGGTGCGATTATCGGTGAGGGTAAGTAACGCTATCATAGATTATTTCGGTTACAGTATTTTAAGGATAATTGTATTTCGATAACGGTATTTTAAGGTTTACTGTATTGCAATTATTTCGATAATGGTATTTTAAGATAAGCGGTATTTCGGTGCATTCCGCAAATTTTTTTTTTATGAAAAAACAAAGTAAAGTAAAATAAATTTATTAACTAAGTGTATGTAAAATTCACAATTACGACGTGGAATTACAAAAATTTTAAACTAAAAAATAATGGTGTTGTAAGGATAATGGGATAATGGTATTTGATTAATTTCGGTACTGGTATTTTAAATGTATCGATATTTGAATCTATAACAGTATTTTAGCGATAGAGCCTACCAACCCTGCCTCAATGTGTGTAATTACTTTTGGCTTATGAATGACTTAACATCTAATTGTTAAGTTTGCATAAAAATTCCAATATATATTTTTTATTCATACGAGTTAATGAATTGATTCACAGCGACTGATCATCCATGAATTAAACCGATACATCAGGAAAGTGTATTAATCTATACATGCTTTGAAATTCTTTCGTTATACAAATAAGCTATTAACGTACACAAAAAAATCGTTACCAAGTAATTAAGCAAATTTCAACTAATAAAGTTTTATCGAATAATTTATTATATTGTGTATGCCACAAAAACATTATTTTAGTTGAAGTGCTCCCAATTGCTTGCCAAAGATTTTTTTGTGTGTATTTAAAAACGCAAATAAAACTTGATTTTTGAAAGACTCTAAAATAAGATTATTTTTAAATCGTTCACATGTGATCATAACTGACTCTTATTTACAAGCTTTTTAAGTGTTTTGTTCTAAAGTTAATTTTTTCTCTAAATTTTATGAAGATTCATATAAGACTCAAAAGTTCATCATAAATGCTGCATATTTAAGGAACTTTTCTTTGTAATAATATAACGCCTAGAACGATGGGACAATTGAAATGGCCAAATCACTTTTTTTTTAAGTTTACTGATGAGGTTATTACCTTTTTTCGGAGTTCAAATTGTAATAATATGTTAATTGAAGTCATTTATAATTTCATATTTTTTGGGTAATTTTGTCTACACTTTTGGGAATTTTGAATCTTGCTTGTGGCAGCACTGAGATTAAACAAGATTAAACTGAAATATTTACTTGTAGTGGTGTTAAAAATCATACACATTTGTTGCACAGTGGATTGACCGAATACAAAATGGGTAATAATTCATACTTGTTTGTACTTAGTAGAATCCCCGAATAAAAACACCAGGATGGAGGGTATCTAAAGACTCGGCACAGCCGAATTTAATCTTTGGTTTGTATAAGTTCCCAGTCACCCGGGGACTTATACAAACCATCGAGCGGGCTTTAGCCCGCTTGTTTTTTCTTAATTTGTTTTATTACTGAGTAATTTGTTAGCTAATATTTCAAAAAATCTGCACATAACAAAAAAACAGTTTCAAACCCTCGGGGGTTACCGCGTAACTCGATTCGAAAAAAATTTTCGAATTCGTAAATTTTGTACCTTTGTAAAAAGAAAAGCTTTAGCAAAAATCTTACTTTTTGAATTTTTATGTGTAGTGTACAAGGTTTAGGATTAAAATAAAATAAAAAGTAGAATTTTTATACAGAATTATATTTTTAACAATATTTGTAAGATTTACAAATTCGAAATTTTTTTTCCAATCGAGTTACGCGGTTACCTCCTGACTTTTTAAAGATAACTGTGGGGTAGACCGTACCACCTTACAGGCAAAAATAGTGCAGCGTACACCCTCTAATATGAAATATTTTTGCAAGGCAGTTTAAAAAATTAAATTTTTCGTTATAGCTTCGGCATTTAAAGTCGAATTTTAATGTGTGATATATCGATTTATTTGCCTCGAGGAGTACAGTGTTCTTCTATAAAAGAAAAATCCAATGAAAAAAAAGCCAAAAAATAAAAAAAAAAATTCTGCTGGGTTTATCGAAAAACTTCCTTATGCGGCAAATAGACTATACAAGTCACTTGCACAATAACGAGTTTGTTCAAGTCACCTTACTCGCCACACACCACTCAAGTAAACTGTGCAATATTCATTTTAATTTACACATAGCAGCAGAAACATATAGCGGATTGTTATTGCTATGAGGAAATATTAGTCCTTAAAAGCTTTATTTTACACTTTGCGCAGGCCAAAATACCAGAAATTCGTTGGTGATGTCAATAAATTTATATTAAAATTTTTTACTTTACGTTTATTGATACTTTTAATTTTTTTATCCGTATTTATGATGTTCACTCTTCAGAAATTACTGCTGAACTGTGCTAATTTCAGCATACACCTCGCAAATGACTTGCACAAGTTCTAAAATATTGCGTAAAAATCAAAATCGTTTTGATTTTTACTCAAGTCTAAAAATATACTTGTACAAGTACACAAACCAGGCCACACACTGTTCAACTGACCTGCACAAACTCATTATTGTGCAAGTAACTTGAGTAGTCTATAGGCCGCATTAGTAAAAGTTTATTGATTTTTTGAGAGCTTTAATTTTCTGACATTAGGGTGGTAGCAACCAAGATCTGGTGGGTAAATACTAGAGGGGATACTTGAGGTCAATGGTCCTTAGAGCAAAACATTGGTCTCCTCAAAAGAAAAACATCGATGTATCATACTTTAAGATCCGACTGTAAATGTTAAAGATATTAGGAAAAATGTAAAATGGCGACCCCTAAGACCCCCGCCTTGCAAACATATAACTTTTTTTGGAGGTACGGTCTACTGTGGGGGTTTATAAATTACGTATATTTTCAAATTTAAGTAATTATTAACCTAAAATTTGTATAGAAAATCCCGTTATAAAACCAGGAATAATAATCAAAACCTCGTTCGTGTGAATGGGGTATAAGTTATGATTTATAATTTTTGATAGCTTAATTAGTATAGTGTTGCCGGTTAACCGGTTAAGCACCGAAAGTTGTTTTTTATGTGGAAAATTTCACTCAAACTTTAAAAGCCTTAAAATGCAATTTAAATTATAAAAATGAACAATTTTTTAATTTTATAACAAAGACACAATCACAATGAACACAAAATGTCACTTTTTCCCAAGAAAAATAATAGTCTTGTACATTAAATTTGCGTGAAAAGAAACTCTACACAATTTTCACGTGAAAGTCATTGTCGCTACATTAGTCTAGTAGTATCGTAAAGTATCGTGTCAGCTGTTTACTTTTAGTCAATGACATTATACACAACTACTTAGTTTGAAAGTACATTTGAGGTAAGAAAATCTATTGAAAATAGATTTCTACCTCACGATACCTCATTTCGCCGCACTCTACTTCCAAACTAATCTGGGCCAGTGATGGTATTTGATAATTTTCGTTTGGTGCCTAAATGATGCCAAAAAAGTGCCAAAAAAGCTTTAAAAGTGCAAAAAAAAAAAAAAAATTAAGCAACATGCAAATGTTTCAAATAATATGTTCAGCTTTTATTTCAAATATTTATACATTTACACGCTTATTCTAAACTTTATAACAATAACAAAATTGTCACAAAACTGGTGTGAATGGAAATTATTATAATTTTTGTATTCTGAGAAAAATTTTCACAGCAAAACCTTGAAAAAATTGTCATGTAATAAAAAGCACATAACCAAATATTTTCAATTGTCAACAATTTAAAATATAAAAATTTTATTTTCTTTTGAAGAATTTTAAAATTTTTCTTCACAGAAATAAAATATGAAATATATTTTGAGGTATTATTTTAAGATGCATCGAACCTTTTACCGATTCTAACATTCCTGCAAATTCCTCCAAAATATTACATATTAACATGGGATTTTTGGGGCTAAAGTTGTTAGGAATAAGCTCAGGGTATTTGATGCTAAAATTTTAAGGAAACTCCAAGTACTTAGAACTAGTTCTCTCATGTTCTGCGGTTCCTGGACATTTTTTTTAAGTTTTCATATCATTTAAGATTTCATGAAATTATCGAAAAAATCTTAATTTTTCACAAATTACAATTTTTTGATAATTTTCACCATACAATGGTGAAAGCTTTTTCTGCCAAAAAACAAATTTTTGAAAAATTCCAGTGACGGAGAATACAATGGAATCAATTAAAGTTTTTCTAATTTTATCCCTATTGCTTTTGTTTTTAAAGATCAAAATAGTGATTAAATTGTCCCCGAAGAACTGGAAGCTGGTCCAGAAAATTGTAGAAATTTTTATTGTAGCGTTTGTTTTTTAATTTTGCTACTCATTCTAAGTAGCGTGGCTTTTAATGAAAAACCAGCGATATCGACCTTTTCTTAAAAAGTGCCAAAATTCTATGAAGAGTGCCATGGTGCCATTGAACATTCAATAGTGCCACAAATGGCACTTTTGTGCCACTTTTACCAACAGTGATCTGGGCTTAAGTATTTTGAAAAACTTCTAGTATGAAGATACAATTAATTTGTTTTTATCTTTATTCGCTCTTTTCAGTCGAATCTTATTGCTTTCGGTAATATTCCTTGCTAAAACGATATTATGAATGCAGAGTGCGCACTTAACAAGCTATATTAAATAGAGCAACGGTTCCCAAATGGGGGTGCGTAGGAGAATTCCAGGGGGTCCGGGAAGAGATCCGACAAAAAACATGATATAAGTTATTAAAATAAAACATTTTTTTTTTATAATTTTTAAATTATTTAACAAAATATTGATTTGAAAAATGTTTTTTTTTCTTATTCCTGCTTAAAATTGGCCATAATTTAAAATAAGCAGGTGCTTTTATTAATTTTGCCCCATAATTTATAAAGTACCTCTCGCTCAACACTGGTTTGGGGGTCCGTGAGCTAGTAGAAATGTCTCAAGGGGTCCATGAAGCAAAATTTAGTGGGAACCGCTGAAATAGAGCGTTAATTAAATATGAATAACTTATTAAAAAAAGTTGTCAGACTCCACACAAAATTATTAAATTATTCAAAATATTCGTTATTCAAAATTTGACATGTTAAATTATTCGAACAATTATTTGAGCAAAATTGCCCGATTAATCGAATAACGATTAATTGATTAAATACCCTAAGTGTTGTCAATCTATCTTTATGAATTTAAAAAATTTCATAAAAAATTAAGAGATTTTCTATTTTTAAAATTTTACAATTACATACATATATAACTAGCCAAAATTTTCCAATCTCTAAATAATCTTCAAATTATTGTAATAATGAAATCCAAAACTCTTAACGAAATTTCTTAATACTCTAGGCTAATTGACACCATCACCTAGCAGTATTAACTATGCATTAATATTATTGTGTTACGATATGCATACCAAATCTTAACACTATTGTCCACACCTAAACTTGCCCTAAGGGATCTTTGGCAGAATGTGTATGGTATTAGGTATACTCACAACTAATACATTTTCATACCTCACATTTCTTACCTTGAAAGACTTATACTATTCTTACTCGTACTACGTTATAAGCCTAAGTTACTGTCGTTAATAAGCCTAATTACCAAAGTAAATGTCCATAAAATCACACAATATGTTACTATTTAGCTTAAAGCTTAAGATTACTTAACAATCTAACAAAAACACCACCCAATTACACTTTATTACGGGTGGGTGGTTAAATAGTCCTCATATACGTGTTATTGTATTTTATTTAAAATAGTGTCATTTTAATTTGTTTATCATCTTGATATTATATGTGTATGTAAACCATATAAATGTCACTTAGTTTTACCACCCCATTTTTGTAAAAACAACTTACACTGGAAGAAAATATTGTAGAAAGATGATTAAAAAAAAAGTTAAAGGGGTTAAATTTTCGTAAAAAAAAAATTTCTTACATAAGAATTGACTCTGGGTTTTTGACATTACAACCCTTCGAACCGAATACCCAATGCGTTTTAGCAACTGGCGTGCTTAGTTTTTAACTTTGTTAAAAAACCAATTAGATTTTGTTGACAGAATGGTCCTTCGAACTTGACACAAGTATTACTTGTGTGAAATATTTATGTTAACGTTTACTGTAGCAAAAATTTTAAGCAATTCTTTACTCTAAATTAAGTTTGTTTGAAAAATTTTATGCGTAAAAACTCTGGTATTTTGCCATTATAATCCTTCGAATCGAATGAAAAAATCATTTGAATATGTTCGCTAAGTTAACATAACTGTTTTATTCATTAATACAAAATCTAAGTTGGCAACGCTGTCATATACCAATTTTATACTCATTATTATGTTAACGCTTTTACAGATTTAAAATATTGAAAAATTGTATCAGTGTATTGCTGAGTATCGAAAATAAATTAAATCACTGTAAATTCAACACTTTTTGCTAGCACTCTACTACAAGTATATGTATTTAGTATATGGTATTTAATTACCCAATAAATGTTAACAAATTGAATTGTCAAACCAACAAAAATAAATCTTTATTTGTTTGTTTATTTACTTGTTTACAAACCATGTGGTGATACAAATGAAAAATTTTCTACAAAAACCCAAAGTAAAAGTTTACAGAAAATATTTCATCCTCACCATCATGATAATGATGCTTTTAAGGTTTTATCAAAGTATAGATATTTGTTAATACTATACTTTGCATGTATTAAATCTACTCAAAAATAAATACTTTTTGGGTAACGCTTGATTTTTGTATTAATTCACTTAAGGGGTGGCAAAGCAAAGGAAGTAGACAGGAATACTCAATGGAATAAGAACAAAACTTAAGCCACCCTTTAGGGCAAGATTCCCAGGCAACTGGCGCGTATAATGTAAAATGGTAAAAGC
Organism: Leucophora obtusa; assembly: GCA_949987735.1. Classification (NCBI taxonomy): domain Eukaryota; kingdom Metazoa; phylum Arthropoda; class Insecta; order Diptera; family Anthomyiidae; genus Leucophora; species Leucophora obtusa. Next base: position 187,667,400 of record OX465298.1, on the reverse strand, counting down.
ATCATCAACATTATATATCATCACATTGTGTAAAAAACAAACACTTTAACCAAAAACCAAACGTACGAACGACTTTGTTTACATTTGCAATAAACAAATGATATTTTACTTTATTTCCTGTAAACAACCATAAAAAAAAATAACATGAAATCTATTGTTAGTGAAGAAGAGAAAAGTAGGTGAAATTAACATGAATTACTTTTGGAGTATTATTATCATTTAAACAAATGATAATATTGTTTTCATTTGAGGAATCCTTATAATGCCACATTCGTTTTTTTTGCTGTTGAACAATATCAACTAAACAAATAAAGTATTTGTACTCACATGACTGCACTCAATTGGTTTCGCGCTTTATCAAAAAACATGAAAAATAGAAACGGAAACATAGAAACCCTTAACTAGTGACCGCATAATTAACATAAGTTAATCTACAACAAATTAGTGTTGCCAACACTTTGAGATCCAAAATGAAATAAATTTTCACGTCACATAGTACGCCTCGTCGGAATTGAAAGGTGCGCGATCACCAGACAAATTTTTCTTGATTATAAATTTGGGATGCCTCAAAACTATATTGCGATAAAAATCAAAATCTTCGATCGAGCCGTTTTTCAAAAAATTTCTTTCGAATTTGTAAAAATTTAAATTTTCGAAAATCGAAAGCTATATGAGATATGAAAAAGAAAAACGAAATTAAGACGAAAATTACTCTTCGGAAGAAACACAAATATATGACGAAAATGTTCCTTGTACTATTGAAACCGCCAAAAATATTAAGTTTTAATTAGAAAATATATGTTACATTACCTAAAAATAGTTAGGCACATGTGAAATATTTTATTATTTAAAATTATTTAAGAAATAAATTAAAATCAATAACACATTTTATCCCACTTTTGGGATAAACTGGCTGATGTATTCACAGGCTGTGTGTTGAAGATTTGTTAAGTATTGCGGATGGCTTTTGGAAATCGTGTGTTTGTCCCCAACAGCTTCCATCGCATTTTCACTGAAGTATATATGTCCTTTCTGCTCCACGCCTCGACAAAATCTCAATATCACAAATATATGTCACCTTCTCCGAGAAAAGGGACCTAGTGTGTGAAAATGAAGTTTTGAGAAGAACGCATTTAAAGTTAAATTAAAAATAAAATTTCAATGTTTTTCTCATTTTTATGGAAACCCGTTTTTTGACACACTAGGTCCCTTTTCTCGGAGAAGGTCACATATAATTAAAAAAAAAACATTTCTGGTATTCATGCCATTATGCTTAAGTCGATAGTTTCATTGTTAAGCACCGTAAGTTGTTTGAGTTTCACGTGAAAAAACTGTTATACTCCATATAAAAAAAATTATTTTTCACGACAATGAGTTTCACGTGAAAATTGTGTAGACTTTGTTTTAACGTAAATTTAATATACAAGACTATTACAATGAGTTTCACGTGAAAATTGTGTAGAGTTTGTTTTCACGCAAATTTAATGCACAAGACTATTATTTTTCTTGTGAAAAAGTGACATTTTGTGTTTATTGTGATTGTGTCTTTATTATGAAATTAAAAAATTGTTCATTTTTACAAATTAAATTGCAATTTGAGGACTTTAAAGTTTGAGTGAAATTTTTCCACGTGAAAACAACTTACGGTGCTTAATAACAGTTATGAATGTCAAATTTACATGGAAATGTCTATGGTTAACGTTCAAACTTGGTTTTGTTGAAAATAAGTTACTCGCCAATTAATTAATACCTTACGCTGGGTTTAAATTGGCGGTATAGCGAATTTATCACCTGGAAGATAGAAAGTTGATATTCCTAAATAAACTCCCCGGTACAAAATAAACGATTTTTTTTCATTATCAAAATTTAAGCCGGAAGAAGAATATCTACTTATATGTATAATCCATTGACCAACATATTATTTATCTTGATTTAATCATATCCAATTTTTTCCGCGTATTAAATCTTGATTTTTACACGACTTTGTATCCTACACTTAAAATAATACATCAGTAGAAAAATCTGTCCAACGGGTTTCAAATCGATTTGACTAATTTCTAGCAATTTAATTTTAATTTTAATTGAAACACTGATTTAAACAAAGATTTTAGTTATTTTCATTTAACACAATACTAAAAATCCTTAGTAATTTAGCTAATTTTGAGTGTTAATTTTCAAAATTATTTATAACTAATTTTGAAGAACCCATTCGTTAAATTTTACACAATTTATTGTTAAAATATAATATCTTCGTGTTACTGTTATTATCCGATAGATGGCGCCTACATTGTATCCAAAGTTTTAAAGATGGTTCTATTTCTTTCCCTCCCTATTTTTTAAAACGTTATCTCTATCCAAAAATGGACATTGGCGGAAATTTTTAATAAAAATTCCCTATATATCAGAAAATGGCCCATATCTCGTAAACTAAGCGAAATAGAGCAAAACAGACAAATAAATTTGAACAAATTTTACGACTAATTTTTCACTTAAATTTAGATTTGTTAAATCTAACAAAGTCAGAAATTTTTCTGTTCAGCCTACAGGCTTAGTATTTTGAGTGTAGTAAAGTAGCATTTATCGTAAATTTGACAACTTTCTATGAGTTAAACTTCAAAAAGCAAAGCTATTTGACAACGTGCTAAAGTTAGCACTTAAAGCACCGTAAGTTGTTTTTCACGTGGAAAAATTTTACTCGAATTTAAAACGATTCAAAAGCTAATTTAAATTGAAAAAGTTAATAATTTTTTTATTTTATTAGAAAGACACAATCACAATAAACACAAAATGTCATAATAACAATATAATAACATTAAATTTGAGTGTAAACAAACTCTTCACAATTTTCACGTGAAATTCATTATTGTGAAAAACATTTTTTTTATGGAGTATAACAGTTTTTTCACGTGAAATCAAAACAACTTACGGTGCTTAAACTGTGAATTCCTTCAATGTTAGTTAATTTCTCACATGTCGTAGGTACGCTGGACATTCCAGGGATATGGCATCACCAAAAAAAAAAAATTATAACGACACCGTTATTACTAGGTGGCGCTTTGTTTAAAAAAGTGAGACTTTTCTTTTTTTTTGTTTAAATTTAAATAATAACAAACAAGAAAACAAACGCATATTTCAAATTTTATTATTTGAATATATTTCGATCTTGTTATTTTCTTATTATTCGCAGTTTTCAGCAATTTTTGACTTTTAAAATATAGGCTCAGCTTAGTATGAGCTGATACTGATACATACTAAATATGTAGTTGCTCAGATAATACTAAATTTCAGCGTTCATGTGACGTCTTATCTCTATAATTAATAGTCTCTGTCTCTACACTTAGAGAATTATCATCACTTTAGTAATGAATTTCTTCAAAGTTTCAATGAAAATTGTCACTGGAACTCGTCCATTTAAACTTTTCATACAATCTATGAAACAGGTTTCATTAAAGTCAAGTTTATGAAAAGTTCATAGAATTAATGAAACTCTTCATAAAATTAATAGGCCACTCATCCAATGAATAAATCATTCAGCCAATGAAGAGCTTCATAAAATCTATGAAGCTATTTCATTTACTATTATTTATTATAGTTGGTTGTTGTCGTTGCTAAGCTGGAGTGGATAAATAAAAAGTATTTAGCAAATGCAAAAAGCGTAGTAAATTGTACCATTTTTTACGGAAGTACAAAATATATCTAATGAAAGAATTCATTAAATTAAAAAGTTTCATTGAATTTTATAATAAGCTTAATTCAATTAATGAAATTCCTTATCAATGTTTCGAAAAAATTAATATGATTTATAAAAAAATTTTTTAGTCCAAAATTAAGAATAAAAAATTAATAAAAAAATAAATAAAAATTATAAGATAATTCTCTCAATATGAAAATTAATGCACATCACTAAAACTCGGCCTTATGGTTATATAAAACTTGTATTTGAGAATTAAATGTTTAATATAAAATTCTAATTGTATGAAAATTTTTAAAAATTAATGGAATGACGATATTTTATTAAAAAATTAAAAAAAAAAAGTAAATACTATTGAATGATTTCATATATACAAAGAACATTTTCATTAAATTTATGAAGATCTAATTTATGAAATTCAATGAATTTTTTTAATGAAATTATGAAATTTTATGAAAGAAAAGTTATGAAAAATTTCATAATATTAATTAAATATTATATACACAACGAAATTCTTCATTTATTCTATTAAATTATATCATGAAGGATAATTCTTTCAGTGTATACTTAATAGTCTCTGGGCCATTCTTTAACTGAACTTGAAACCGCTCTCTTGCGTAAATATTGCCAAGCAAATTTGAAGCATTTACAGGATGTGTATCCCGAACGGGCAAAAGTATTTTAAAAAGTTTATTTTTTATAGAAAAATCTTTACATAAAAATACAAACAATATTTATTATTTTAAGTAACGATTTTTAAACTTTTTTTTTGAAAAAGATGGGGGTTTTTGGCCTTTTTATAAAATTGTCATATGGGAACAGCGGCAACCATTATGTGTATAGTAATACAATATTTCAATGAAAACTAACGGTTATTTATGTTTTAAGTGAAAACGGGATATATTTTAGCATATTTTCGATTTCACATGTATCGATAATTCACTAATTACTATAATTGTCAAATAATATATATATTAAAAAACTCACCTCCACTCTTTCTTCTTTTAAATCCACTTTTAATGCCAACTGCTCACGCAGCACCACATCCGGATAGTGTGTTTTATCGAAAGTCGCCTCCAATTGTTCCAATTGTTCTTCAGTGAAAATTGTACGATGACGACGCTTTCTTTTTGGCGGTGGTCCATGACCCAAATGTCCCGACATATGATGACCATGATGGCCGTGGTGCAAATGATGTGCATGACCATGACTGTGATTCATGGCTGAACCATGACCCGTAACATGTGCTTGCATTTGTGCGGCTGCAACATGAGCAACAGCAGCCGCATGCATATAATTGGGATAAAAGTTGGGATACGCAACTGTAAAATAATAGAAAGAAATAAATTAAAAAATGTGTAAAACGTGCATACATACTCGTATGTAAATGTTACAAAGTTTTTAAAAGCGCGCAAAAACTTGGATATGGCTGTGAGGTTGTTGTAATATACACGTAAACATTTATTCGTTTTATATATGAATTTTAATAATATTCATGGTAACTTGATACTTTACAAGCTGTTATTTGTTTGTTCAAAAAAAAAAAAAAAATAGGCAAATATCATAAAAATTGCGTAAACGTGTAAAAAGTAATAACAAATTTGTTAGCAAAAGAATTATTAACTCTTTATGGTGTTAATTTAATAAATTTTGAAAATTTAATATTTATAAACAGAGAGAAAATCATAGTTAAATCAGTTATTATATTATATTTAATTACTATCTTATTTTTTTATAAGCATTTTTAAATTAAGTATGAATCTTATACAAGTAAATACGATTCCAGTTTAAATAAACATTTTAGGTTTTGTTTTCGCATTTCAAAAATGCCCTTATTTTTGAAATGCGTTTTATTTAAATTAAAACGAAAACAAGCTCAGTTTGACTTTAAAGGTTTTTTTTTTATAAAATTTAATGTTGTTTCTGCTTGATTAAAAAATAATAAATAAGCGCTTTCCCAACACACACATGATAACGCCGTTCCACGGTGCTGCCAATGCTTTACAAAACCCTGGGAAAGCACCCATAAACATAAAAACCAACGTAGGGGTTGCCATTTTACATTTTTCGTTATATCTTTGGCATTTACAGTCGGATCTTAAAGTATGATACATTGATGTTTTTCTCTCGAGGAGACTAGTGTTTTGTTCTAAGTGCCATTGAGCTCAATTATCCCGTTCAGTAGTTACCCACCAGATCTCAGTTGCTACAACCCTAATGTACACCCTAATGCCAGAAAATTAAAGTTCGCAAAAAATTATTAAACTTTTGCTAAGGAAGTTTTTCGATAAATCCAGTAGAAATTTTTTTTATGTATTGGTTGCCGAACGTAGGGGTCGCCTTTTTAAATTTTTTTTCATTGGATTTTTCCTTTTTAGCAACACACTGGTCTCCTCGAGGCAAAAAAATCGATATATCGCACTTTAAAATCCGACTTTAAGTGCCGAAGCTATAACGAAAAAAATAGGGGTTGCCTTGCAAAAATACTTCATATTGGAGGGTGACGGCGAACTTTTTTTTTGAGGTACGGTGTAATATCCACTCTTTTTTGTAACAAAATAATGTTTTAGGAAAACAAGCGTTGATAAAGCGTCCAAATTTAGTGCTTTGCCAGTACTTTTTTGTTAAATCGTGGTCTACTTGTGCTTTGCCAGTGCTTCTTTTTTGTTACCACACATAATTTCTACCCGGGGAGTTTTAATGAAATTTTTCAGTAAACTAATGATGTTTTCTGTACAAAGCAAATGAAAAATTTCAAAAATTTGATGAAAAGCTTCATATATTTTAAGAATCCAGTTTTAATCAAACTTTTTCATTTAATAATGAAATGAAATTGTTCACAACATTTTATGAAAAATTCCATTAATTCAATGAAAAGTTTTCATGGACAAGTTTCAGTGAAAATTGTCTGGCAATCTGACGACCCGGGTTCGAATCACAGCACGACCATGTTTTATTGAAAAAAAATAAATTTTTTCTAAATAAAATTAAAAAATTTTTTTTTTTTTTTTTTGTTTTTACAACTCATACCACTGTTGGGAATTTAGTGTCAACTAACCTTTCGCCGAAGCTTGTAAGTTAGCTCCAACCACTGTTATTATAAGAGTCATTAGTAGGGCAAGGAATTTCATGCATTTAAAAATGGAAAATATGCGCCTAAAATATGCGGCTAAAAAAGAAAAATATGCATTAAAAATATAAGAAATATGCACTAAAAACTATTGTTTTTGCAAAAATACTGCACTTTAAAACTTAAAACTATATTTAAGTTAAATATTTTGCAAACGGACACAGAACTCGAAGATTTCCCATAGGTCAATAAGGTTTTTAAGAATAATTATTTTGATTGAAACAAAATACTTATGAAAACCTGAAAAACTACAAATCGATGCCATTTTGTTCTAAATTTGATGATTCGGATAAATATTTAGTCCACATTAGTTTTGGACTATCGAGGAAAAACATGCATTTGCATGAAATTCCTTGCCCTAGTCATTAGCATAGTGTGTAGAAGTCTCGGCTGACAATCTGGCGATTCCCATTAAAACTATGTTTTAGAAAAAAACAATTTTGTTTTATTTAAAATAAAATGTTTTTTTTCTGAAAATTTATTTTTAGACCATTTATTTTTTATTTTATTTTGAACATTCCTATGACGTTGGCAGGTTAGCGCTGTTAAGATTGTTAATCACACGTTCTGCCAACGCATAACCGAACGTCGAATTGTGCCGATCGTATTTTTCTGCCTGGGCAGTAACGTAATGGCGCCCAACATGACGCCTTTATGCGTTATTCAGTCAGGTTAGGTTATTTGCTTAATATACTGATAATTTTAAAATCTTTTAATTTTTATAGTATTCAAAAGAGAATCCTGCACACATATTTCTAGATTTATTTCAGTCTTTTCACTTTTCTCCCCCTTATGCTTCAAAAATATGTTCATCTTTTATGCTTGAATCAACATGCATTATGCTTTTAACATTGAATTGTTTGCTTTCATATTTAATCGCCAATCCTACCACCATTACCACAACAATTTCCATTCACTCACCTGTATATAGGAATAAGTATTGTATTTAAAATATTTTTATAAATGTCTAATAATAAGATGCTTTTTGCATATAACAAAATCTTCTCGCCTCGAGTATAAATCAGTTATAGTAAGTAATAAAAAAAAAGGAATAAAAATCAAATCATCTTTTCCGGTTTATTGCTTATTGCTGCATAAATCGCTCGAGTGAATTGTTGTATTATGTAAAAATGGAAAAATAAATTTAGGAATTACGGTAGAAAAATAAGCCGTTTTTTTTCTTTTAAATGTTTAAAAAACTCAAGGTCTTTTGTAAAGAATTATATTAAAAATCACTTTGAATGTTATTTGGTGGGTGTTTGTTGTTAGGAATTATAATTTTAGTATAATGAAATGTTTACGACTTTGCATTAATCTGTGCGAAAATTGTAAACATTAAGCTTGTTGTTATTCTTAAGGTGAAAGTTAAATTTTTAATATTTAACCCATGTGCGAGGATGCTAAATTTATTCAAAAAAAATTGGCCAAAGAGTTTAAAATTTCTTTGAAAATTATTTGCACAATTTTTTAATTGTAATAGAAAGTTATAAACCTGAATTTGGTTTATACTACATTCAGAGGTTAATCACAACTGTGTGGATTGTCGACCGACGACAGCAAAAGTCGTCGCGAATAATTTAAATTCAGCGACAATCGATTGTCGAAATTTTTTGGCATTTAGAAAAAAATTAAAGCAAAACAAGAATATGGTTGTATTTTTTTCGCCACAATTCTTCACCAATTCAATTGGTTTTCCATTAATTCTTGTTATTTTACATTTTTTTGTATTTAATTTTGCTTTTTTGCGGTAAATTATGCATTTTTATTTCCAATTATATTTCTTCTGTTAAAAAAAATAATTTTTTTGTAAACAAAGTACGAATTTTTGCAACTCTAATACGAATTTCTGCAACTCTGTTCCATTAATTAGTTAAAAATATGGCAACTATTTGACAAATATTTTGAGTGTGTATTAGTGTGTCGTCACGAAAATAGAATAGATTCTATTACGACGACAAATCGCCGGACGACATGGCGACATTTTGCTTCCCATACAAAATATATGAAAAAGCACATGTCGTTGTCGTAGTCGACCCAGTTCTGATTAATCTCTCACATGAACGAGGTTTCAGTTATCTTGAAGATTATTCCATTATCTCATGTATTATCTCGAGATTCTCCATACAAATTTTCCATCAATAATCAGTTTTTTTTATTTGTTTTAAAAAGAGAAGCAACACTCAGGAAATTATTCCTATTAATTAACGTGTTGCTTCCTTTGGAAAGGGGATATAGAAGAAGTGAAAGGTGGTGAGTTGGCGAACTTTGTTGAAGCTTTTTGTAGTTCATAGCCCTGTTATATAGGGTCCGCCAAATAACTTTTTTTTTTTTAAATGCTATAAAAAAAAACTACTGAATATTTTCTCAAATTTCTTTTTTTATTTGAAAGGACAATCCTTCCGGTTAATAATGGAAAATAATTTCATTCATATGGCTGCCTCGGCTGGCCATGCAGTAGCCTACACGATCGGCCCAATTTTTAAGCACATTATCGATTGTGTGCAGCTGTATTTCACCAATGGCTTCACGAATATTGTCCTTTAAAGCGTCAATTGTCTCTGGCTTGTCGGCGTAACACTTATATTTGACGGCACCCCACAAATAATAGTCCAACGGTGTCAAATCGCAGCTCCGAGGTGGCCAAACGACATCAGCTCTGCGGCTGATAATGCGATCTTCAAAAACAGGGCGCAAAACATCGAGTGTAGCTTCGGCTGTGTGGCACGTAGCTCCGTCCTGTTGAAACCAAATGTTGCCAATATCCTCCTCTTCAATTTTTGTGAACAAGAATTCGTCCAACATGGCCCGATAACGATCGCCATTGACTGTAACGGCCACTCCTTGCTCATTTTCGAAGAAAATTGGCCCAATTATGCCTCTGGACCAAAATCCGCACCAAACAGTGACTCATTTTGGGTGCACCGGCTTTTCAATGTATGCGTGCGGGTTTTCTGTGCCCCAAATGCGACAATTTTGCTTGTTTACATACCCGCCAAGATCAAAATGAGCTTCATCTGAAAAGATGATCCCTATAAACATTTTCACTGGAATTCAAGTTGAAATCAAGTTAAATTCCAGCCCTGTTTTCCAGTTTCAAGGCTTGAATTCAACTTTTATTACATTTTATTTCAATAGCATACTCCAGCAAAAGGGAAAGAAAAATTCAAGTTTGAAATATTTTTGTTAAATAAACAAGTGCCAGAATTTGAAATATACTTTACTTCAAGCAAAATTTAAAGCACTTGAATTTTTAAAACCTATGTGCTTATTGGGATTTTTTTTGGCAAAATCGGCATCTTCTGTAAGTCGATCGCAGGCCCACTTAGCGAAGCGTTGTTCAAGCGTATACACAACCATATTCGTTCAGCGGAAGGACAAAACTAATTATCTGCCAAATCAGACATGAGCTAAGTGTTACCATTCACGAAATAAGCACTAGTTGAAAAAAAAAAACGTTAGATGGCGGACCCTATATTCTTTTACTTCGGTGGGGTTAAGTGCTATGGGAACACCGAAGTAGGACGCTGCGATATGTATGAGGGATAGAAAAAATTCATACATATTACTATTTTTCAAAAATTGATGTTGCCTTGGTTGGGGCTCGAACCCGCAATCTCACGTGTAACAGTCCAACGCGCTAACCATTACACCACAGCGCCCACAAGCAAGGTTGGTTACCGTTACCGTTATCGTTATAATACCGTTATCGCTAAAATACCGTTTCAAATTGAATACCGTTATCGTTACCGATATTTTTATGGGTAGTTATCGGTATTTTACCGGTATTTATTTTTTTTATATAAAAAAGGCAAAATTTTCAAATTTTTTTATAATAATCTCGAGTTCTTTTTATCAAAAAAATTTATAGATAATAATTTCAATCATTGAAACTACCAGCATTGAATTTAAAGCTTATAATCTGGAATTTTAACGCTTAAAATGAAAAATATGCCAAGTTTTTAATTGGTTTTATATATTTTTAACTAAATTTATAATACCAGTACGTACCAGTATTGCTGTTTCGATAACGGTATACCGTTACCTTTACCGTAATAACAAAATTCGATACCTTTACCGTTACCGTTACCCTTACCGTTATTCGTTTCGGTAACCAACCTTGCCCACATGATTTGACAAGATAATTTATAAACCCCGTCATTTCTCTTAAAGTCAGGGATTGAGATTGGCTTTTTGAGTACTCGATATTACTTAATAATTGTTTAGCTGAGTACTCGATACTACTCAATACTCCGTTTTTCATGTTTCTTTTCTAAACGAGTTGTATTTACACATAGTTGTATTTTCATGGCAAAATTCTGTATATATTTGGAAAAATACAACTATGAATGTACTGAGGAGTTTCGTTTGGGCATTGAGTACTCGGACAAAAGCACACGGTACTGTGAGATTGTCCAGCATACACTTTTTCCATGTTTTCCCCCATTAAAAACTGGGTTTTGGTACTTGATTTTCAATGTTAAAATTCTGTTCGAAAGCATTTCCGTTTCGAATCGAACTACATAATAGCTATGTTTGTGCGGCAAGCTATCAAGGTTGGCTTATGTCATTCCCAAATAAATTTGACATTATGAAACGTTTAGTGTTAACTCTCAACGTTTCTTATGTCAAATTTGTATGGGAATGACATAAGCCAACGTTGATAACTTGCCGCACAGACACAGCTAATTGCTGATTACTATACAAAAAACTGTCAAACTTTTTTGAGTGTATGTATAGTTAACAAAAAGGAAATAAAATATTAATGCACTACTTAATTAATTGTGTAAAATTGGGATAAAAACACTGAAATATGGATTAGAATGTGTAAAACTATTTTCGGGCATATATAATTCCTATGCCAGATCAGGTTAGTATAGCAAAATCCCCAAAGGATTTGGTGCTGTGAGGGTACAGTCAAATTTTATGTCCGTTTTAAGTTTTAATTTTTTTTAGCCAATACTGTGTTTACAACTTATTTGGTAGTGTAAACTCTTAAAAACGCTGAATTTTAATTTATTATTTGTAGTCCTATAAAATAACAATGCAAATACACTTCTGAGAAAAATTAGTTGAACCTTTATAAAAGCTTGCGAAAAAATTCCAATAAAATTTTATTGTGAATACCTGAAGACTGAATTTAGCTCAGAAGAACTTTTGGCAGTGGTTTTTGAACGTTATTTCATACAGTATTGGCCAAAAAATAACAATAAATTTTGCAAAATTTAACGAATAGGTTCTTAAAAATTTGTTATAAATAATTTTGAAAATTAACACCCAAAATTAGTTAAAGTACTGAGGATTTTTAGTATTGTGTTAAATGAAGATAACTATCAGCGTTTCAACCAAGAATTTGTCAAAAATTACATAGTCAAATTGATTTGAAACCCGTTTGAAAGACTTTCTACTGACATATTCGGCCTGATTACGAGTGTCGAATTTGTAGTCGAAATTTTCGACTCCATATAAAATGATTTTGTATACAATGGAAATTATAAAGAAATGAAACTCTGATATTGGATTTTTTTTTAAATCTGAGTGTTATATATGCTAAATCCAATTGAAAAATTGTTCAAAAGTTGTGTTTTTAGCGAAATTTCAGCAAATTCGACTTAGTTTCGACTACGACTACGACACTCGTAATAAGGCCGATTATTTTAAGTATAGACTATGATAATTAAGTGCCGGTAAAACACTTTTTGTCAATATTGGGATAGTATTATAAACCAGGGCTGTGCCAGTGCTTTTGTTATTTTTATGACCCTAAATTTTGTAAATTAAGTACTAGCGGAGCACTTTTTGCCAGCGTTTTGAAACCAGGGCTATGCCGATACTTTTATTACTTTTACCGTTGACAGTTTTGGAAATACAGTACTGGCAAAGCACTTTTTACTACCGTTGGCAGAGCATTCTAAATCAGTGCTTTGCCAGCATTTTATTTGTTGTGTCAGTTCTTTATTTTTTTTAGCATCGGCAATTTCTGGCTGCGTACCTATTTTTCATTGTATAAGGATAAACAGGTAATAGAGATGGGATGGATGGGTACGTGGTTAACGCATGAGCGAGAGTTATAATGATAACACTCACGTGAGTCGTTCGTGAGCTAAAAAAAATTTTCGTGTGTGAGTCGTGCGTGAGTTTGCGTAATTATATTAAGGCAGATTGCGATATTTTACAATTTAGCAAAAATGCCAGAGATCTTCCCCTCCTTCGGTTGGCTACACAAATAATGTGTATTCCAGTCAGTTCAGCTACTAGTCATCGGGTGTTTTCAACTTTTTTCAGAGTTCTCGAGGAAAGAAGAAATCGACTTCTTGGACAAAACGTTCACAAAATTTTGTTTCTACACAAAAATCTGTATAAACATTTACAGATTTACAGTGAATTTTTTTTATAAAAATTTTATAAAATTAAATTTTTAACATTTTTTTACAGTTCAACTACGCTGTCAGAAAAATACAAACGGGAAAGCGATGGCAAAACACTTTAACAGGTGGTACAAGTACTGGCAAAAAGTGCTTTCCCATTTCTAAAATGATAACATCATTAGACAAAAGGACCGGCTGTTCAAAAAGCGACGGAAAAGCACTGGAGAAACAAAATTTTTTAACGTTGGCAAAACGCTGGCAAAACCAATAAATAGGTGGTCTGGAAATATATTTTACAAAATAAAATTTAAAAAAAGTTCATATGTATTTTTTTTGGTCCTGCCGTGATTTGAACCCAGGCCGTCAGATTGGCAGACGATTGCTTTACCCACTGAGCCTAATATTTGATAGCTAAACACATAAATGAGTGATAATCGCTGGACAACTACTGGCTGTGCGAAAAAGTTAGCACTGGCAAACCGTTTTTTGGAACTAATATGCCAGCGTTGGGAGAGCAAAAAAAAGGAGCTTTTCCACAAACAAAAAGATTGATTTTATAGAACAAAAAAAATTTTAAATTAAAAAAAATTCAAAAAAAAATTTTTCCCTTTCAACCGGATTTGAACTCGGAACCTCCTGACTACAAACCTTTTTTAACGAAGCGTCAGTATTTTTATAAAATCATTGCTCTACCAGTGAATTGGCTTTTGTACCACTGGTAGCATTGGCTAGGTAGCACTGGATAACCACTGGTTGCAAACCTTGGAATATCACTCTTAGACCATTATTTGCCAGTGGTTTTTTTATAAACCACCGAAATTTTTGTAAAACAAATGCTGGAAAAACGCTTTTTGCAAGCGTTGGCAAAGCGTCCCAAATGAGTGCTCTCCCAGTCATTTATTTTCAACACCATGGTTACCCAGTGTTATGCCAGTGCTTGATTTTTTGTACCACTGGCGATTTCTGATTGGGTAGTTTTAATTCTCTTTAATTACTTAAGTTTATAAATAAATAAATAAAACTTATATTCAATAAAAAAGTTACCTTAAAATATTAATTGATTATTATTATATTTCTTTCGTGAGCGTGAGTCAAAATACATGCGCCCATCTCTACCGGGTAAATAGACATGTAAACAATCTAGTTCTCAGTTGCTATCATTAAGGTCGGCATTTGCGAATCCACATACAAATGGACCTTTCAAACGCTTATTAGGTGTTTAAGATTACCAGTTGCAGTCAGTTTCTGTTTTTCAAGTTGAAATTCCTTTAATAATTTTCCAATACTACAAAATAATATTAAAAAAATTAAAAATTTCCAAACACAAAATGCTCTTGCAATTAGTTTTTTTTTAATATTCGTAAATATTTTTGTGCCGGAATTTGTCAACAATGTATCATGGCGGCCTTAGTTAATCGATTAAAATATCCGTTACAGGGGTTTAAAAGAGTAATTGGGTTTTGATAGATTTTTGTCAAAACAAAATAATTTTTCTGTTAAAAATTACAGACATGATGTTTTCTGAGTGTAGTAAGTGTAGAAGAAAAAGTTAAAAACTTTTTTTTGGGACAGTTGTAACCCGTCACTTTTTTCTTCAATTAACCACTTAATCCTCTTATATCCTTGTTTTTACCTCAAAAACATCCTTAAAAGTAACCCAAAAGTTATAAATAAAAATATCAAGTTACTTTTCACTTACCTAAAAAATCTGAAGGTGAGGCAGCAAATCCTGAAGCAGCAGCAGCTGCTAAGTGACCTAAATGTAAACCCGGATGTTGTAACATGGCAGGCACTCTTTGTGGTCGTAAAGGACTAGAAGCGGCGGAACTGGAATTTGAACTAGGTGACGTAGGGGATTCAGAACGTTTAGCCATATTGCCATTATGATGATTGGCGGATCTTGAACCTAATATGCTATCAATGCTAAAAATAGAGGCGGCAGCTACTGCTGTAGCATTGGCAGTACCGACGGAAGTTTCTCGTAACGCCAATCGATCATCATCTATAATGGTGGCACCCGACTGGGAGCCATCATCTGAGGAGGGAGTTTGAGATTGTGTTTGTTGCTGATGTTGCTGTTGGAATACCGATTGTAAACGCTGGCCCAAATAGCCACATTGTTGAGAATTCAAAAGCATGGCGGTAGTTAAGTAAGCAGCGTTAGGGGTAGTGGGACTGCGAGGACTTTGTCGCGGTGTTGTATTATTATTGTTAATTTGAATATTTGTATTTAAATTATTTTGTATATGTTGTTGCTGTAATTGTTGCAATTGCTGTTGATGATGAAGCTGATTTTGGTGATGATGCTGCTGCTGTTGCAGGTGATGATCACTTAGGGGACTAGAGGGACAACGTTTAATAATTAAACCGGTAGGTGGCGTGGATGTTTCCACCATGTTTTTAATGTGATTAGACGCTAATTCTAAGGGAGGTGTGGGCGGTGGTGATGTTTGGGGAGAACGTATCACTGTTATTTTGAATTTAGCGGAACTTGCTAATTTAGGCTCCAAATTACCAACAAGTTGGTCTGGAGCTTGCCACAGTGAGGACAGAATTTTGATATTTTTTTTACAAATGAAATTCCACAAATTTTTAATAATTTTTTTTATTAATTTTTAATCTCTTAAGAGATTTAGTTTTCTCAATATTTAAATTTTTTAATACACTCTAATTCAGTATTTTTGTGTTTGTTTTAAAAATTTACGTTCTATTGTTTTTTATTTAAACCGTTAATATTCAAATTTTTTTTACTGTTTTGTTCACACAAATTATACGGTTTCAACGAATTTAAACGCTTCCTGCTTGTTGGAATTCCGAAAATGATATGTTGTATATTAAATTTACGCACTTTCAAACAACTTGTCTACCAACGAGTTTTTTTTTTAATATACAACCACTTTGTGGAAGACCCGCCTCTTATTCATGCTTCCATATTGAAAACACTTCAAGTGTTATAAAATTTCTCTCTTCAAAAACTCTCTTCACATTGAAATTAATACAAAGAGAGTAATGCATTTTAGTGTTTTCTAGTTAAATCTAACGATTTTACTGCAATTGAATTATTTTATCTTTTGTTGCGGACAGATGAATGAGCTGCCTACAAAAATTCTAGATCAGAGTTTATTTTGACTATGCTATAAAATAATCCAGAGAAAATTTCTGTTCTATAGAACTGATTGTAAAATAAATTTTCCTCCTCCGAAAATATTTTACCTTCTGTTATATCACCAATAAATTTGGTTTGCCGCACCTTACAGGAATGGAATGTCACAATACAATCTTACTCACTGTTTTTATAAAGCGAGCGGAATAATTCCGCTGAGGAATGTGTATATTTTATTATTGTAACAAAAACAAAATTCACACAATTCCTCTGGAGGAATGATTCCGTTCGCTTTTTAAAAACAAGGTTTAATGATATTCAGATAAGTAACAGAGAAAAGTGTTAAAAAGTGGGGTCAAAATGACCCAATATTTGTTTTTTTTTTAAATTTATTTGTTGTGGTTTTAAAGAAAAAATAAACAAATTGGCTATCAAAAGAAATTTTTTTTGGAGACGCATCTACATGTATACGAAACTTGTCTTGTTCGCTACTTAATTATTATTTGTTTTCTAGTAGCACATTTATATGGGGAATTAGTATTGCTTTTAGTTTAAATTTATATATAATAATGCACATTTAATTTAATCTAGGTGGGTTTAAAATAGGTTAGTTGTAATAAGTAATTTATTTTTAACCCTTAAACGTAAGATTGGGCTGCTAAAAAAATATTTCGCAATTTTGATTCTGATTTTGATTTCGATAACTAAAAATTTTATTAAATTCGGAGAGAACCCATTCGGATACATACCTTCTTGTTGTTCTGAGTTTTATATAATTGTGCAGTAAAAAATAAAGTCGGTTAATTATTTCGGCTATTAAATATTGTTTGGTAAACATTAAATATTGTTTAGCTTGCGAAATGCTGTCCATTTGTTGTACGGACTAACTTGCAATTAATTTGGCTTTAACGAATAGTTTTTGTAGTCAGAACTAAAAATGATTTTGTCTTAAATGTTACACACATTTTATGCTGTAAAATTAATAATAATGAATGTTTTTAGACCAAATTTTTTATATATGTGACGCGCAAAATAGAAAGGGACCTAAGGGTAAAAACCGGTTTTGTTCAGGAGAGCCATTTTAAAGATTTAAATACGTGTATCTTTGGTGTACCATCACTGAGCGTGTTGGTATTGGTCTCATTTGAAAGCGACACATCTCATGACGTCAGGAACGTGTTGGTCAACCTTGAAAACGCGCGTAGGTCGTCCCTACCTCTTGTTTTGTGTAGTTGGTTTTTACTGTTTTCTACCTAGCGCGCTGTTTCCATGAGTTTGATATCAATTTTGCTCGCGGTTTTTCGAATCCAGCTTTATTTTCTGAAATTATTAATTGTGAATTATAATAAATACTCATTTATAATTCTTTTAAATCGTGAATATCACTCTGTTAGTACGAACATTTTTTTAGAATCGTCGACTTCACTTTCATAAAACGCGCATTACTCTGGGAGGGAACACTTTTGGGGCATGGGATCGGTCTCATTCGATGCTCAGATGTTGTCCACATCAAAAAAAAAAATTGATTTTTTTACCCTTAGGTCCCTTTCTCTATGCGCTGTCACATATGTATTTATTGCTTTATATATTGTATACAAAAAGCAAATACTCATTCGAAATGTTCGACTGTGGCCTTCACGCACGCCTTAAGTCGCACTGGCCAACCGTCAATCGCCGCACGCACCTCGCCCATTGTAAAAGTAGCCACAGCGCGAATCCAAGAAGGCTTAAGAGAATCAATGTTGGGATATCTTTTGTGGCAAATCATATCCGCTAAAACTGTCTACAATTTCTAATCCAGGGAATTCAGATCAGGGCTGCCAGAGGGCATTTCTTCAGAGCAAATGGAAGCTATGAAATTGCTTGGAAGCCAGGACCTGGTCGTTTTCATTTCATTTTTATTTATAAAAGTCTATGGATAACATATGATCCTTCGCTTAAATGACTATTCGCTTAAAAAGACTTAAATACTTATATTAAATTAAACTATCTAGAAGTATTTTAAATTTATCTTTAGAAAAACTGAAATCTAAAACTTCATTACCAGATAAATTATTAAAACTATCTTGAGCTCTTGTTAAAGTTTCATTTAAAGCATAATTAGTTTTATGAAGACCTATAAAAAATAATTTTGATACCTTAATGGTCTCGGGGGAACATTTAATTTAACTAAAGATAACAAAACTGGACAATTAATATTTGAATTAAATATATCATATAAAAATAAAAAAAGATTGGATTGATCTCCTACTAGACAGTGTTTTCAAATTAATCATATTACATCGCCCTTCATAACACGGCATAGAATCAGATGATATAAAGGAAGATATAGCAAATTTTGAAAATCTTCTTTGAACACTTTCCAGTCGATTAATAATGCACATGTGTGGACATATATGATGCATGTATGGAGATTTATGTATCCATGTATGGACATGAATGCATGTTTATGAGCATGCATGAACATACATTTAACCTATATGTATACATATATGTCGACTTTTGGCTGGGTATTTAATTATTTTAAAACAATTCTATTAATGTCACAAGAAAACCGAAAAATAACTGAAACCGCGGTTTTTATAATTTTTAAAAACCGAAACCGCGGTTTTCAAATTTTTCGGTTTTTAGCAAACTCTAGATATCTCCATTCTTCTTAAACAGTAATATGCACCGCTAGACGAACATACGACTAATACCGAGCGGGCGACGCGTTTAAAAAATATCGCCTTTTTTCATTTCACACTTAAAAAGCGCTATAACAGCGATATGGTTCTCATTATTATGTGACCACCCCATTGTGAAAGATGATACAATTTTGAATTCCCGTTACAGACTAATGCTATAGAGGTTAGCTTTCATAAACCATGTGATAATAACAGGGTATGTTCAATTCTACTTTTGGAATGGGTGTGTTCAATGTTGTAACAGTATTTATGTCCCTACTAAGTATTATTTCACATTAAGGAAATAGTTGGCCTCCAACAAGAATAAATAAGTTTTTAATTTTCGAAGACATTTTTAAACTCTTTCGTCAATTTATGTTTAGAATTTATCAAGGTTTGTCAGGTAATGGCACTAAAATAGCGTTATCGATTCAAAACTTTTTCAACTTAACCGTTAACCTTAAAATACCGACACCCATACCCTTAAATCCTTCAATTACCGTTACTAACCATGGAATTTATTTAGCAACGTCGCACGGGTACTTGATAATTTTTTTTTTTTTTTAAAGAGAAGCAACACTCAGGAAATTCTTCCTATTAATTAACGTGTTGCTTCCTTTGGAAAGGGGATAGAGTGGAAATGAAAGGTGGTGAAAAATGAAGGGCTTCAAATATGGCAACACTGTAATTGCGCGAGATGTTGATTTTTTAGAACAGTTGTTGCGCGCCATCTGATGGTAAGTTGGCGAACTTTGTTGAAGCTTTTTAGTTCATAGCCCTGTTTTATTATTTTACTTCGGTGGGGTTAATTGCTATGGGAACACCGAAGGAGGACGCTGCGATATGTATGAGGGATAGAAAAAACTCATACTATTACTATTACTATTTTTCATAAATTGATGTTGCCTTGGTTGGGGCTCGAACCCGCAATCTCACGTGTAACAGTCCAACGCGCTAACCATTACACCACAGCGCCCACATACAATTTTTAAAGATAATACTTACGAAAACGAGTGTTTTTAAAAATGTATTGATTTTAGAATCCTTCCGTTTCTCATCTGTTTTTAATAGTGATATTGTGACAACACTTATTTTATTTTAAACTCTCTTTTAAAATGAGCACTCCGCACACGAACTGTCTGGTATTACCAATTCTTAAAAAATATACTAAATGAATAACCCTGTAAGGGTTGTTTGTTTGTTAACGCCTCCTGTTGTATAAAAATTCATTCATTAAATAAAAATGTCACTGTATTTAACTTTGTGTGCTCATTACCGGAAATCCATGCTTCCCCGTACAATGTTTGTTATGATGCGCATTATAATCGCCATAACTATCTGTGTAATTTCACCATTAATTTCATTTAGTAGGCGTTAAATTTTGAATAGTTTCAATAGCATTTCTTTTTGGAGAATTCTTAGAATGAATTCATTGAGTGAATTTGACCAAAAATAGAGTGAGTTTTAAAAGATTGGGTTGGATGGATAGTTAGTGTTCTTATTTTTTTTGTATTTTTTGCCTTAACTATACTAAACATGATGATGTTCGTTTTTATTCACACTTGGATATACGATTATCTTATTTAGACAAAGTCAACGTATCTATTTTGTTTCTCTGTCAGACTTCTTTTATAACGAATGCTGCTGCTCTCTAATCTCAAAAACTACTTTTTTATATAAATTTTTATTTGCTTGCTAAAGGGAGATATTTTAAACACCTCACATTCTCGTCGCCATTATCATGATTACGTATATAGATTGTATATAATTTGTGTATCAGGAAAATTTGTCTTAAGTAGATAATGACTAAATTAATGCTTTTATTTTTTAACAATATACCTACTTCCATACTCATCTAGATAACTACATATTATGTATAATATAAAAAAATAAGTATGAAGTTTGAATAGGAAGGTGGTGGGTATTTTACGAGTTAACACATTCAGTAAATGGTTGGATATGTAGCATTAGATTCGTTAAGTTTGTTTTTGTTATATACAAAAAAGTTATTTTATCATTAGATACTCTTAAAATTATAATCACCACTTTCAGGGTTCATTTTTTTACTTGCAAAATAAAAATAAATTTTTGTGTATGAAAATTTGTTAGGTTTTTTCGCAATTTATATTTTAACTATATTTTACTTCTTATTACGAAACATCTTGGTAACATGTGGGTATTCCCATGCATATCTCCTAGTAATACTCAATTTGCAATATGTTCAAAGAAGAGAATTTAGTACATTTTTTGTGACGTTGTTCAGCTTTTGGCAAATGTTTTATTTCGGAAAGATTTTACTTGAAGAAGTTTTAAAAACACTTTAATTTTTTTTATGTTAGACCAACATTCACGGGATGTGTGGAGGAGGAAATAGGGAGTATTGTTTGTGAATATTTGATTTAAATTTCGCTACATTTAAAGTAACAGGGAAGACTTCTGCGGGGAGTTTATTCCACATACGGCTAGTGCGTGTGACTTATAAACGAATTCTCTCTGTAATGCACCGTGCGATCCGCTGGAAAATCGACTACAAACGGATGGGCTCTACTTGATAAGCGTATAAGCGTAATATCGATAGAACAGGGTCACACAACCCACATTTATTCTGAAGATGCTCCAATGAGTCAGTAGAGCTGGATAACCTACTGTCATTGATAAGCGCCCTTCTCTGCACACGGTCCAGAAGCTCCAAAATAGACTTCGAAGCTCCTGTCTATATATGGGAGTTGTATTCCATCTACTGTCGTATATAGGTGAGTAAATCGGATGGAGTGAATTACTTCTTGCACGACGTAAAAACTCTAGACACTTGAATACTTCATTCGACACCTGAACAACATGCTTATTCCAATGGACATTACACTAAATTTTCATGCCCAGAACATCAAGATCATCCGATTCCTCAATATCGATATCACCCATATGTACAACAGATGGCAGTGTTAACCCCCGCAGCCCTATGGGTCAACATACAACATTGGGTCTTGCGTACATTAAAGTCCACTTTATGCTCACGACCCCACTCAGAGATTGTAGAAAGGTCACGATTTAGTGTGTCATTTATAATCTGCCTTTTGCCTTCAATTTCCTCACTGCTTGGCCTACTATTGAAAGAAAAATAATGACAAATGTTGTTGTCACCTGCGAAAGAGTAGATAGGGTTGAAAGTTTGACTAAGAACATCATTGAGAAAGATAAGAAAAAGGGAAGGAGAAAGAACAGAACCCTGCGGTACTCCTGAATTCAGCTGAAACTTGTCGGATGAGACCCCATCTACAACAACACAAATAGTGCGATCTCTGAGAAAGCTCGAAATAAAACGAGCGAAGCATTACCCACACCAAAGGCAATAAGGTTTGATACAAGAGCCCCGTGCCTTACACGATCAAACGGTAAATGAACTGACTCTAACGCTCCGAGAGGAACGCTAACAGATCTCCCGTAGAATGATTTCTATGGAAGCCATACTGTCGGTCATTAAGAATTGAGTTGGACTCTAGATAATTGACAAGATGGTAATTAACCGTATTCTCCAACACCTTTGAGAGGGCAGAGCATATTGCGATTCGCAACCTTCCAGCACGAGGGGAAAACTCCCGCATGGTAATAAGCGCCAAAAAGATTAGCCAAGCAACACTTAGAAAATTTTCCTATTAATTAACGTGTTGCTTCCTTTCGAAAGGGGATAGAGAAGAAGTGAAAGGTGGTGAAAGATGAAGGTCTTCAAATATGGCAACACTGTAATTGCGCGAGATGTTGAATTTTTAGCACAATTGTTGCGCGCCATCTGATGGTAAGTTGGCGAATTTTGTTGAAGCTTTTTAGTTCATAGCCCTGTTATATTAGTTTACTTCGGTGGGGTTAAGTGCGCCCACATTACGTTAACGTTAAAATAAAACAATAGAATGGAAAGCGTTAGCTAATTTTATAAAACATTGAAGGAATTCACAGTTTAAGTGCTAACATGCTATCGATGTAAAATAGCATGATTTTTGAAGTTAAACCCATAGAAAGTTGTCAAATTTACGATAAATGCATTAACTACTTAAAATAGCATGAACTGTGAATTCCACCATTGTATAAATTATAGAAATACAGTTAAGGATTAAAGTCTACATACACCCCACTATTTAATGATTGTGGAGAAGTTGTAACGATAATCAAACATCTTTTTAAGTCAATAATTAAGGCACTATTAAATAAGGTAATTTGTAAAAAAAATTTTTAAACAACATAGCTTCAAAATTATAAGCCATAAACATAATTATGTACAAGTGGAGCAAATGTCTAGGAAAACTGGAAAAATATAAAACAAAAAAAAAAAAAAACTAGGGGAATCCCGTTTTTTTAGCTGATATTATTATTTGCCTATCATTAAAAGTATTTAAATTTCTAATATTGTATTTAAATATTGGGTTTACGTAATTCATTGACCTTTAAAATGGAAAAGCGCCAAAAAATATATATTTCAGTAAGAAATTTGGTAATAAATCTCGGAAAATACCAAAAAAGTTATATGTAGTGAAATTCTAAAAATGGTAAAATAAAGTCGTTTTACATTACTATAATAAAAAAGGAAATACTAAAAATCAACCTAGATCTGGCCGACCGAAAAAGCTGTCACGACGCGATATTAGCAGTATTCTTAAAGAAGTAAGTGTGGATCTGAATATTAGTGCCCCAAAACTGGCGAAACACATTGAAAAACGTTCCAATAAGAATGTCCACCCAAAAACTATACAAAAAGCATTGCATGGAAATGGCTTTAAAAGCAGAGTTGCACATAAAAAAGCACTTAAATCTACTAAAAATTTTCTAAAACACATGTTAATAAGGATATGAACTTCTGGAAATGTGTCTTATTTACCGATGAAAGTAAATACATTTTTGGAATCGACGGCAGTTCAAAAGTTTGGAGAAAATCCAACACAGTCTTAGATCCAAAGAATATTATACACACGGTGAAACATGGAGGTGGCAGTGTTATAGTTTGGGGTGCCATGGCATCATGTGGATGTAGTAATTTGGTTTTTATTGAAGGTACAATGGACCGCTACCTTTATACGAATATTTTGAAAGATAATTTGAAACCATCTGTTGACAACTTGGGTCTTGGAAATCACTGGATTTTCCAGCAAGACAATGACCCCAAACAGACGGAGCGCATTGTTTGGGATGGGCTTCTATATTATGCTCCCAGACAACTCTATTCCCCACCACAATCATTTGACTTAAATCCTATAGAACACATCTGGAATGTTTTGGAAAAAAATCTGAAAATATGAAATTAGCAGCCGTGAAAGCCTGAAAACTGCTTCAATAATTTTTATTGTGAACTTGTCTTTGATTCTCCTTTGTAAGCTAATTATTTGAAAAGAAAATTACTCAGTTGAAATCAGCACATGTTTTCTGCTAACTGTTAGTTGATTAAAAATAGGTAAAAAAAAAATTCAGTTAACATTCAAATATTTAGAAGAATGTTCGTTTAATAGAAATGAAAGTGGCTCAGTTAAAATCTGTAAACATGCTGCTGAAATTACAATCACTTTTAATTAGTAATTGAATAAAACAAATTAATGTAAATATTGTTAATTTTATTTTCGAATAAATTACTCAAACGAAAAACACTATTTGCACTAAATATCACTTTTATTTTCTTGCCAATATGTGTGCCGACGGAAGTTATATTGTTTGGTTCCTTTTTTATGGTAGAATTCGGATGAAAATCTCAAAGGGCTGAAATAAAAGAAAAACATTATTTAATAGTATTCACGTAAATAAATACGATTTATATTATAAAACAAACCTCATTATTTTATTTCTTTAATAAAATTTTTAACTGCGAAATGTTAATGTACGAGTATACCTCCATTGCTTTAATGTTCCTTTGTTAACTAAAGAAACAAGAGAAAACATATTCTTATTATATTATTTTATTTACTAGAAATTTCTTAACAAGTGCCATATTGTTTGTATTTATACACTCAAAATAGTTTGTAGTTTAAATTAACTGAAAATGTAATTTAAAATAAATGAAAAATCACTTGAAAACCGGTCTACTAACTTTTCATTTATTTTTAAATGTTAATAAATTAGGGATACGTATATAATACTGTTATGCAAAATACTGTTTAGACAAAATACTGGTCAAAAAATTTTTAAAAATCCTGCTTTTCATAATACTGTTTTGCAAAATACTGGATTTCACAATACTGTTTTGCAAAATTCTGTGAAGTAAAAATGCTGGTTTACAAAATTTATTTTATTAAAAATAACTTCAACAAAAGTATATAATTTTCAAAAATTAACAAAAACATTTAACAAAAAATTAATTTCAATGCATTTTATAAACTTAAATTAGTGCAAGATAATTTTGCAATTCGCTTTAGGTAGCCTGTATGGCTTAATTCACAACTATGGCTTAATTTCTTTAAATTTATGTAACGTCTTTCTCCATTCGCGCGTTTTGAAATGGTATTTACAGCTACCACGACCTCATTACCCAACTGCCTGATAAGGTGGTATAATCCTGACTTTCTACGCCCAACAACAGCTTTCAGTCTTCTATGCCAAGCTTCCACACTATTTTGAGTTATTAGGTAGGATTTCTTACTGCCATCGTAAACCGACCAAAAAGTTCCAGAATACTTTGGGTGATATGAGCCCTGGACGTAGTTTTTTTCAAACCAGTTTAAGCAAATCTTCATATTAAATTTTCGCCGCCCAGTAAAACAGGATTTTGCAAAACAGTATTGTGTTATACAGTATTTTGTAAAACAGTATTACGAAAAACAGGATTTTGAAAACAGGATTTTGCTATACCCAGGATTTCGACCCGAACCCAATAAATTAACTACAAAATCCTTAAAAAATAATGATTATTCATTTATTTCGTTTTTTTAACTTTCAAAAAATTAACTACAAAATCCGTAAGAATAAATGATATTTAGTTTATTTGGTTTTTTTTAACTGACATAGAAATCTAAAAGGGTTTGTTTTTTCAACAAAACATTTTAAATGAAAATATTAACTGTAACAGAAAATCCGTATTTATATGTAATGTGTTTTTTAAATAAAAGACAAAAACAGTTGAAAAATATATTTCTTTTCAATTTAACTGTATAATCATTTAAAAATAAATGTACGGATAACTTTTTAAATTAACTACAGTCAGTTACTGTAATAATATTTTCAGTATATTGTTCAAGAAACACACAAACACACACTGAAAAAGATCAAGCGTCATCAATCGTTTAATTATAGAAATCGTTTTCTTTTAAAAGCACAAACATTAAAAAAAAAAGTTGCCAACAAATTTATCTAGATTAGCTGATACATTGCCATTTAAAAAAAAACTAACTAAATTTTAGGAGGAAAAATTAGTTCAAGTACAACAGAAATACGTTTTTGTGGTGAAATTGGATAACTAACAACTTTAGCTAAACAACGGATTTAAACGAAAACAGCAGGGAAAATTAGTTGAACTGAATTACAACGCGTTTAACAGATTTTTGCACTAACTTTTTCTTATGAGTGTACTAAAACAAAATATTAGTAGTAATTGCATTTGTATATTTTGAAACAAAATATTGTATCATTTCAATGTTATTGAAAATTAAAAAAAAAAATATTTTGAATTGTCCTTTTTTGCCAAATTTTATATTATCATTGAACTGTGGAGATTCTCCTCTCTTATTTGATAACAATTTTGGATACAAGTGATAAAAAATTTGTTAACTCTATAGTACACTTTGAAGTCCTTTATAAAAGACATCTGACGTGATGAAGAAAAGCTGGGTACTAGTGCTGGTAAATTCGGTTACTTTCCAATACTCGATACTACTGGATACTTTTAACGGTTTTTAAATTTGAAATTTTTTAAAATTTTTAAGTAAAATTCTTTGAAAATGTTTACGGTAATTCAATATTTAAATTTATAAACATATTTTTAAAAATTTTCACCAACTATTAATTGCGTTTTTCATAGTTTTTTAACATATTATTTTAAATATTTTACTTCTGATTTTTTCTTTTAGCAGAGTTGTAATTGTGTGACAAATATTTTAGCAGAGTCTCATTTTTGTGGTAAATATTTTAGCGGAGTCACATTTTTATCCACATTTTCTGTCCAAAATGCAACTCTGAAAATATCGAGTAGTAGTTTTGAGTATCGAGTACCCAAAAAAAAAGACAAATACTCGATACCCACTACTCATATTTTTACCAGCACCACTGGCAGTGTTGCCATAACGGCAATTTTCTCGTCAGATCTAGCGATTTTATTTCACCCCTAGCAGAAAGAATTGTCCTGTAGCTAATAGCCAAAAATTTAGCGATTCTTTATCAGCCGTAATATAATTTTTAAAACTCGGTGTTATGTTAAAATATATTACAAAATTCACATATTGATATTCCTTTATTATAAAACACAACTTTTTAAACGATTTTAGTAAAAAAACTTTCTAAAAAATACACAATTCGATAAAAATATGTATGCAGTTTTTCACCGTACAACGCCCTCTATTGAGTATTTTCAATACTAATATTAATTCAATGAAAATCGGAATTCATCATTTGAAGCTTAATCATAAAATTTTTAATTATATAAAACTTTATAACCCTTCTTATGAATATATTATATAAATTTTTGAAAATTTTGAATTTGAAAAATTCCTTTAAGTACAATTTTTCAACAATCTAGCGATAAAATCGCTACATTTTGCACTGTTTATAAATCTAGTGATTTTCTAGCGATTTTTGGGTCTGATCTAGCCATTTATTTTGAAAATTTGTTGGCAACACTGACCACTGGGTACGTAGTTTTGCTATAAATGGTCTCAACGTGTGTATCGAATTTTTCATGGGCTAAAGCAAAAGTATAAAATTTTAGCGCAGTGTTATATCAAAAGTTAAGTTATTATTTATTTCTAAAAGAATACGAATTTGTTTTATTCAAAAGTACATTACATTTCTCATTAAGTAATTAAAAGTAGATATATTATAACTTTTTAATTTAACTTTTTCTACCACAACTTTTGCTGCCACAGAACAGTTGTGTTTATTGGGTTCATAATAAATATAGGAAAGAAATTACGCCTGCTGGCATTGGACAACATTATAAAAAAAAAGAGAACAATAAAACAAATTAAATATTTATACTATTATACAAACAACAAAATTTTAATTAATGGGTTAAATTGTTCGACAAATGACTTAAATAATAATAATTTTTAACTTAATTAAGTATGGCATATTGTATTTCTGTAGTGTTTGCCAGGTTTTTAATTCAATTGAAAGTATGGCAGATAATTTAATAAAATCATTCATGCTTTAGCAGATTTTCGATAGGGACGTTTCTATTATTTCCCAGTCTTGGGGATGTTTAATTTTCAAAAGAAAACTGATGATAATTTTACAATTCGTATGACCAATATTAGAAAATAGTAGATATGGTTAGTCGACGTGTGAATTTCCCTTTGAGTTTTAGAAGCTGGAATGATACAAATTTGAAAAAGTTTAATAAACTTTTTGATTAAAACAATTTCTTAAAATTTTCAACTGCTAAAGAAAGTCACTTAAAAGGTTAAAAATTCACAAAAAAAAAAAAAAAAATTCCATTAAATACTACGTGCAGGCAAAATTTTATAGTCATATTTGCATTTCTTTAGATATTTAAATCTATGCAGCCTAAGTATTTGGATTCCGGGGAAAAGCAATTACTTTATTTCTGATGCAGTAAAATATACATAAGTAAATATACATAAATATTCCTCAAATGTTGGTTTTGATTTTTTATTTAAAAAATAAAAATTGTTTTTCCGACCTTTATAATTGATTAATTAGAAATTTACTAATTCAGTTCGAGGCCAATTTCCTTACTATGAATTAACATAATAAGTACTTTTTTAAAAAACTGCCATTTTTCTTCATCAGGATACTCTCCTGACAAATACTTCACATAGTTTTTGCCTTCAAAAATCCCCGAAACGATTGTCTTTTCATTCCTGAAAGTGTAGAGGTAGTAGTACTTATTATGTTAATTCATAATAAGGAAATTGGCCTCGAACTAAATTAATAAATTTCTAATTCCTTAAATATATTTATCGAATTAAAGTATTTCATTTAAACTTATTTTCTTAACTGATGGCTCCATCATATTAAAATATCCTTAAAATATTAAAATATAAAATAAATAAAATTTTATACAAAGGTAGCAGAAGCTGCAGCAGCTGCTATCGAATTAGTGTGGTATAAATATTAATGCATAAAAATAACCTACTTTTTGTCTTATTAACAAATAATGTAATGTTGTATGTGAATACCGGAAAACATCATTATTATGATCAGAATTATGATAATTCCTACTGAACAAATTTAAGACCGACTGAATGTAAGAGTCCATATGTATGGAAATGCAGCAAGAGGATGATGACAATAGAAAGAACACACGTTATTTATACAATAAAACCATATTTACACATTTACTTACACATGTACAATAACTATTCTACCTCTTGCCCAATTGCTGCCAGTGTTAGTACGACTATGTATAAGTGTGTGTGTGTGTGTGTGTGTGTATGTACACAATATTCCTATATTAATTGTAAAACGCCTTCGGATTAATGTCAAATACAGGATCAACGCATGTTTACCACTAAATTTACGCCTCAACGATTTAAAAATCGTAAATGAAAATACATTCATAATGTGTAAATCATGTACTTTCATTAACTGTTCTTATGCTTGTAAGAATATATGTGCGCACCCATATTAAATGTATACGCTTCCACACGCACACAGCATATCAAACGTTATGCTATTCAGATTATCTTGATCCGTTGATCCTCCATGTACCGTTCGTTTAAATCGTCGTCCTTTAGTTCTTATTGTTAAATAGTTTAACGGGCAGGGGATAAACATATCAATGTCATTGCAGCAGTTTATAAGAAAAAAAATCACTGAATTTTCGTCTGTTTATACCAAACAGGATTGAAAATTAGTTTGTTATAAAATTTTTGAAAGGTAAAATACTTTAAATACAAAAATAATACAAAAAGGGTGATTATTCATTTATTCATCTGTCAAGGAGGGTGTCTTTGCGTGTACCTAATATCTTAATAAAACTTGGATATATTATGGTATAGGACAAAAACGGTTTTACACTCAAATTGTAGTGTACACTCATAGAAATAAACTTGTAAAAATAGCAGAAAAATCTATTAAAAATTAGTTAAAAATTACCTTGCAGAAAAAAACTGCTGAAATTAGCGGATTTTTTTTTTGCAAAATACAACTTAGATAAGAACAGCAAAAATAAAACTGTGAAATTTACAGAATTTTAGTTATATTTGAATTAACTTTTAGGTATGACAAATCATACTGTAAAATCCGCAGAAAATTGTGCTAAATATTAGTAGACTAAAAATAGCAAAAAAACTGCTAAATCTAAAAAATGTTTGTTATTTTTAAGTTAGTTAGTTGAATGCAAATAGCGATCTATCCTTCTAAAATCAACAGAAATATTTGCTAAAAAAAGTAAACTGCTGATTTCAGATGGCTAGATTTTTATTTGCATTAAAAAAAATCGACAAAAAACTTTGAAAATTTTTAATTTTTTGTGATTTTTTGGTCTATAATTATGCAGAAAATTTTGTTACTGATTTCAGCAGGTTAATTTGTTATTTTCTATTAACTTAAATTTAACTCATTTATAATTAAAATTCTATATATTTAACAATTTTGTTTTTGCTAATAATCTGCTAATTTCAGCAGTTTTTTTCTGCAAGGTCCTTTGTAACTAATTTCACTATGCGACAGTCAAAATCGGGATGGGATGAAACCAACGGGAAATGTTATATCGGTCAAAAACAAGTTATACGTGTCCCGGCGTTTCGCTGGGTCACCCCTAGGAATCGAGATATATCTTTTTTTTGACATAACTCGAGAACCACTAGTCCGATTTTGCTCAAACAATTTTAAAAAAATTAAAAATTACAATTCCTTTAATCTGTTCATATAACGTTTTTCTATATACTCAACAATTTTGCCGGTAAAAATAAATGTTTGTTACCGCTACCATAAAAATCAATAACCTTTTGTTTATTACTTTTTTTTAATATTTTAGGCAAAAAATATTTTTTTCTTCATACATTTATTTTTACCGGCAAAACTGTTGAGTATATAGAAAAACGTTATATGAACAGATTAAAGGATTTGTAATTTTTAATTTTTTAAAAATTTTTTGAGCAAAATCGGACTAGTGGTTCTCGAGTTATGTCAAAAAAAAGACCACCAAAGGTCAAATTGATATATCTCGATTCCTAGGATTGACCCAGCGAAACGCCGGGACACGTATAACTTCTTTTTTACCGATATAACTTTCCCCGGTAGTTTGAACCCTTCCCGATCACTGACCACTACCATTTGTCTCACAGTGTTTTTAGTAATTTTACAGACTTTTTTCTATTAGTGCACTATTTCTTACATTTTTGTTAATACTTCAGGAAAAAAAATAGGAGTTGTTATTAAAAAATTAAGATACAGCATCCCGACACGGATTAATATAAAATGGCTTTTGATCTATGACAACTACACTCAACCAAAAAAGTCTGTAACGTCTACTGAAAATTTTGTTGTTATTACGGGAAATTTAACTGTTTTGAGCTCTGCGGTATTTTTTTTTGCTAATTTTAGCAACACATGTCTGCTGATTTGTAGTACAATAAAATTAGTAGCCACTTCTAAATTTTAGCAAAATTATTGTAAACGGCATTTCAAAATCGATTTGCTAAAATTAGTTAAAAAATTTACTAAACATCAATAATTTTAGTAAATACAATGAAATTAGTATAAATAGCTAGAAGACGCTACTAAATTTCAGTAAATTGTTGTAAACTGCTTTTTAAAATCAGCCTGCTGAAATTAGCATTTTGCTGCACTAAAAAATAAACAATATGGAAAATCTAGAAAAAATAAATTAAAAATAAAATCAAATTTTACCGTAGATTTTAGTTGATATAAAGATTGTTAAAATGAGAATTATTTTTGTTCGGTTTAAGATCAAATATGAGAAATTCTAAATAGAATTCACAATTTACAAAATTGTACAATAAACTGATAAAAAAATTATGAAAAAAACTTTCCTAGAACCAATGGTTGACAATTAATGCATTTTCAAGTGCTACCAAGCACTCTCATCAGATTGTGTTTATGGGGTTCTCGTTTTTGAAAAATTAGTAAAATGTTTTGCAGAAATCAGCAACGAAAATTAGTAAAAAGAATCAGTAACTTGTAATAAGGGATAGCAAAAATTATTGCTAAAAAAAGTATACTAAAAATCAGTACAAAAATGGTATATTACGATTTAAAACTGTTTACAAATTTGTTTACTTACTTTTTTATCTAAGCGCACCTCCTTAAAATTAGATTGCGTAACTATGTTTCTTACCAAATACTTTCTTAGTCGCCTCTTTAGCATATCATTAAGATCTAACTGGGTGTTTTTGTAAAAAGAATCCGACGAATTCGTTAAAAAATTTGTCTGAAAAACACTAATTTAAAAACACTTTTGTTTAAAAATGTTTGCATAAATTTGTTAGGACATCTATGCATGTAGAACAGATTCGGCTAAAAATTTTTAAAGAAAGATGTTTTAAGTTTGTGTTTTTTACACACATGTGTTTCGAATTCGTCTGATTTAAAAAAAAAAAAACAGCCAGTAAGGGTACGCGCAAGGAGACCTTCCTTGACAGAATTAATTTGTCCAATCTCACATATTATTTCAATTGTATATAAAATATAAAATAAAAAAAATTATATGACGACAATGAAACTAGTTTTTGATAAAAATAAATTGCCGCATTAGCAAGAAAAAAAGGATATGGAATAAAAATATTTTAAATCCTTTTAATGTTTAAAGCCCTTCTAGTTTTGCGATAATCTGAAGAAAAAAAAACGTATCGTATCGATAAACTAATCGATTTATAATAGCACTAAAATAAATTTTGATTAAAATTATACACAAAGAGACCTAGCATAACGCAGATGAAATTAATTTTTTGTTTAAAAAGCATAGTGATAATTTTAGTAAATGCGGTCGTGAATTATTATGGCATACGATATCAATAAAATATCTTAAAAGGATAATATAAATCAGTTTTTTCGCTGTCCTGAAAACCTGTTAAAAAAACACAAAGCACTATTTGCAGGCAAGCCGACGATATGAAAATTAGAGCGTGCAGAATTCTGAAATTTAAAATTTGTATCCATTGTGGTATGGGCTAATTCACTGAAGAAACACTGGAGATAAGAACTTGAAATTTGGCATGGATGTTCCTCCTTCAGCTTGTACATCCATTAACTTTAATCGATTTTTGAGTATTTTTTCATACTCAAACCCTCGGTGTAAAAATATGAAATTTAAATTATGTGTTCGCTGAGTTTAATACACTTAATACTCGTATATAGTTTTTGAATTTTTGATAAAAACATTGTATAAATGCAGTTTAAAATGGAATGAATGCTGTCCTAAAGGACCTGTGTTAACCCTATAAGCTAGAAGTGTTAAACTTGAAATATTTACTACAAAAAGTTTAAACAAATTTATTAAAGAGAAAAGTCCCTAAAAAATAATTAATTTTTCTTTTAAATATATTAAGGTATTTAAACATACACTTAAAATAACACGTCAGTAAAAAATTTGACAAACGGGTTTCAAATCGATTTGACTAATTTTTAACAAACTTTTAGTTGAAACACTGAATTGAACGAAGATTTTAGTTATCTTAATTTAACATACTACAAAAAAGCCTCAGTATTTTAACTAATCTTGAGTGTTAATTTTCTAAATAAATTATAACTAATTTTTAAGAACCCATATGTTAAATTTTACACAATTTATTGTTTGTACCGGTAACAAAGTATCGGGCTTAAATACAAGTTTATCAAACACACTAATAGAAAAAAGTCTGTAAAAATTTTAGTTAAAACTACTAAAAATTATTTCAAAATAATTTTGCAGAAAAAACTGCTGAAATTACTCAACAAAAAAAATTCCAAGTAATGCTTTACAAACTACTTCTTTCAATGCTTCACAAGTATCCGTTAGTGTATTTTTACTGCTTTTTTAGAAGTTATTCTGAACAACTTCAAAAAATCACTTCTTTCATTGCTTCCAAAGTATCCACTAAACATTTTTAAAGTTTTTTTAGAATTACTTCTGAACCACATCCAAAAAATCACTTAAGTATTGCTTCTAAAGAGTAATTGCTCTAAAAGTGATCGTAAAAAGTGATTTTGGTATCATTTGGCATTTCCAAACATAGGGTCCCGGGTTCGATTTCCGGCGTGACCAATATTTTTTTTACTCTTTTTAATTTTTTTTTATTCTATTATTTTTTTTTTAATATTTATAATTAATTTGTTTAAATTCATTATTTTTTAATTTAAAATTTTTTAACAATATGTACACTCAAAAAAATAAGTTAGTAGAAAAATTAGTAAAACGTCTTGTATATCAAGGATACTAGTTTTCAGCAATTTTTTTTACTGAATTTCCGTTTTCAGCAAAAGTTTCAGTTATATTTTTTTAGCACTAAACTAATTTTGAACTAATGTTTTACTAATTTATTTTGCTACAAAAATTGTGCTGATAACCGCATTTACAGCGTGGACGACAACCAGATAGACAAGATGTAGATGTCGCAGCTTGTCTGGTTGTAGTACAGAAACGGAAATGATAAAAAAGAAAAACAACTCTACATAATTTCCATATTTAAATTTTCACCAAATAAATTAAGTAAAGTAAAATTTCGTTACAAGTTTTTTAAGTTTTTTTTTCAGTCTACTAATATTCAGCAAAACTTTAAGTGATTTTAGCAAGGATCTTTTTCATTTGCAATCGACTAAGTGTTAGCAAAACTTTTGCTGAAGATTACTATTTTTTTGGTAAAAATCAGCAAACCTTTTGTTGAAATTACCAAACTTTTTTGCAAGCACGCTCCTGACTAAAAAGTTGCTGACACAGCACCATTTTGTGCTCTTTACTCTTTACTTTACTGACTTTTTTTTTGAGTGTATATAAAAAAAATGGTGAGAAATTGCTTTTTATGCACCTGTAAAAATAGTACTGAAAACAATATTGAATTGGAGTGCACCTTTTTTTACACTTATTTAATAAGTACTTTTTTTTGAAGAAAATAAGGAACAATATCTTTTGTAAAAACTTTTGTAAAATAAAAAAATTTATTTTTTTTTGCGAAGAATTTTTTTTTAAATTTTAATTAGTGAAAAACAGCTTCCTTTGCACTTGTTCAAAAAGTGCTGAAAAAATGTTGAAGTGGGAGTACTCCTCTCCTATGACAACTCAATATTAAAATCATTAGTTTTTATGTTAAAAAATAAGTACATCTAGATCATCAATTGTAGTGCTTTTTCTACTGCTTCGGCATCTCTTTTTTTTGCTGGGTAGCGGAATATTTTTGAGAAATTTTAGTTAGATAGGAACAGCAAAAATAAAACTGTAAATATGCAAAATTTTAGTTATACTTGAGTTCAATTTTAGTTATTAGAAACTAACGACATAACCTGCTAAAATCAACAAAATATTTTGCAAATAATTATTAGATTAAAATATCATAAAAAAATGCAAAATTTTAATAATTTTTTTTAGATTTTTTTTAATACAAATAAAAATCTAGTCTTTTGAAATCACCAGTTTAATATTTTTTTTAGCAAATATTTCTATTGGTTTTAGCAGGATAGATTGCTATTTGCATTTAACTAAATTTAACTTAAAAATTGTAAAAATTTTGTAGTCTATATTTTGCTATATTTATTTAGCAAAGTTTTCTGCAGATTTTACAGTATAATTTGCCATTTTCGTTTAACTAAAAGTTAACTTAAATATAACTAAAAGTCTGTAAATTTAACAGTTTTACTTTTGCTTTCTTAGTTTACTAGTATTTTAATTTCAGCAGTTTTTTCAGCAACATCATTTTTAACTTATTTTTATCTCCTTTTTCTGTTATTTTTGCAGATTTATTTCTATGAGTGTAGCACGATATTAACTAGCCTACCGGGGCGCTCAAATCGATATTACTTTCCTCTTAATTGTAGCAATTTGTTAATCTTTAATATTTCATAAACACATTACAAAATTTGATAGTTATACTAGTACGACCTCGTATTTTGCTATTCAAATCATAAAATTTTTGTTCAAGTAATAAAAGAATTAGTTACATTATTTATACGTAAATCTAATAAGTCTATTGTTTAAAAATATTTTAATCTAAAGTGTATATAACTACATATATGGTTTGGGTTGAAATGAATGGCTGGATATGAGACTACAGTTAGAAATTTTCATATATGAACTGTGACAAATCTTTACAAAAATAAACTCATGAACGATATTGTACAAATGTATACCACATATAAACATATATGCAATAGTTTGCCATATAAAAATCCATAAGGACTTTTGTCAAGAGCAACCTTTTTTGTGAAGTAAAATTCTAACTCACATATACTATGTGAATTACAAAATTATTGTAGCAGTATGTGTATGTGTATAATACTAAAAAGCTTATAGTTAAAACAAAAAAGCTACCAAAAAACTTTAAGTCAGAACTTCAAAGGATTTGATTATTTTTAGAGCCTTTACTTTATTTTCTTATTGTTCCCTACGGAGAGTCACCAGCTGGGGCCTATATCTCTACGTCGCTCGCAAACCTCTCTCTATGTATTTGTTCATGAACTCGATCAAAGCAAATGAAAATATGTTGCTGAAACTTAAAACTTGTAATTACTTTTTATTAATAACACTTTTAATAACATTTTTTAAATACGATCAAATCATTAAAATAAAATAAAAACTATTAAATTTTAATAGATAATAATACAATAAAAGCAAAATAAAAGTACGTGTTGATAACAGCAATTTTTAACTGTCATATTGCAAAAAAAAATAAATTTATTGAACCTTTTTTCAAAAAACTAAATAAGATTTTAATACAATACCAATAAAAGAAAGAAGACTTTAGACTACAAAGTATTATCTTAATTTACGATAATTTCAAAACAGCGCCACGCTTTCCGCTGATAAGTTTACAAAGGAGCTTTCATAATTGGAGAGGTTATTGCTTTAAATAAATTTACAACTAACTTAAAACTAGATTTATATGTATTGACATGTTGCAATAAAAATTTATGTATGTGAAAAAATGTTTTCATTTTCTTTCTTTGCTATAGTTTCTCTATTAAGTTAGTACCTCCTGGAGTACTTTGTAATCGCTGCCAGAAATAAGAGATTATCGTCGACCGGCCTGCAAAATGTCACATGTGTTTTTTAATAGTTTTTCAGGATAGCGAAAAAACTGTTACAAAATCTACTTTTAAGATATTTTATTGGCATCATATACATACCTTAATGATGATTTTACTAAATGAAGTCGTGAATCATTAAGGCATATGATGCCAATAAAATATCTTATAAGTAGATTTTGTAACAGTTTTTTCGCTCTCCTGAAAATCTATTAAAAAACACATGTGACATTTTGCAGGCCGGTTGACGATATGCTGAATTTTTTAAATTTTTTAGTGATATTTCTGTTTTTTCAAAATAAACACAATCGGTCGATCGGTTCAAAACTTCCTTATAAACAATTTCACTGGAATTCAAGTTGAAAACAAATCCAATTCCAGCCCTGTTTTCCAATTTGAAGGCTTGAATAAAACTTTAATTACATTTTATTTCAATAGCATACTCCAGCAAAAGGGAAACAAAAATTCAAGTTTGAACTATTTTTTTTAAATATACAAATGCTAGAATTTGAAATATACTTTACTTCAAGCAAAGTTTAAAGCACATGAATTTTTAAAACCTATGTGCTTATTGGGTTATAAGTGAAGAATTTTGTGAAAGCATTTACTTTTGCCAAAAGAAAAAAGTAGGTTAAAATTTTTTTATTCAAAATTTATTAAATTTCGTAATAAAAAAATTTAAGAATTTCATTCATAAAAGTGGGTTCTAATAAAAATAAATTTCAACAGAAAAGTTTTGTATTCGAAGTAATTTGTTTGTTAAACTTCTATTGCCCAATTGAAATAAAGTATTGAATACTTTCCAAGCTCTGATTTGAAGAAATGGTACTGTAAAACGAGTATTCAAAAGTCGTATACTGTTTTTATGTTCATAGAAATTAGTCAATAATTAATCATGTGTGCAAAGGACTAAAGTCGCTAATAGAATTTTCTCCTTGTTTTTACAAAACCAATACATAAGTACGTAAGTACGTACATGCATATGGATGATGTGTATATTTTTGTATGTGTATTTTGTATATGTGTTTGTATAGAAATGTTTGCTTTAGTGTCACAAAGAAAAGACTCTGATGTATGATTTTATTTTTCCAATTTTTTCTTTGCTGGCCTTAGGTTAAATAAGAAAAAAAATTTTTTTTTGCATTTTCGTCTTATTTTTATTGTTTTTAGCATTGAGCTATATATATGTGTACAAATTGAAAAACATTCGTGTAACTAGTTCTATATATGTATGTAGCCAATAGAAAAATATCAATTTCTCTTGTATTTTTCCTAGGTCAATATCATTCAATTTCTTTTTAAACTTCTTACATAGAGTTGAGGTTGTAAAAATAGCAAAGGCTGGGTTTTCAGAGGTGCTGCACCCCTTAAAAACTTTACTTTGCCTTCCTGAATACGATTCTGACAAAGTGCTTTCTTTTTTCAAGTCGTTGTTTTTTTTTTAATGTTTGAAATTTTTTTTACCAGATCTTAACGTTATAAGGCAAATTCCAACAAAAAAAAAACGGAATTCACTAAATCCTTAAAATCATACTTTGGACTAGTTTATTGAATGGACCAATTAATTGACGATTTCATTGGCATTCCAATTGATCAACACCAATAAAATTTATGCCATTACAATTGATCAATGCCAATGACGTTTGTTTAAAAACACCAATGATGAAAAGCCTTTGTTTTCAAAAACATTTTTTTTTATAAAATAATAATTAAGAAAAAAATGAAAAATTCGAGTACTTCTTATCTAAATATTCGCTACTTCGTCAAATTAAAATTACTAGAAGCTGATCCATTTAGACTAACCAGTATTCAAAGAAGTGTGAACAGTAGAGCGTACCACCTTCCAATATGAAATATTTTTGCAAGGAGGTTTCAAAAAAAAAATTTTTTTTTGCCGAACGTAGGAGTCGCCATTTTACATTTTTCGTTATATCTTTGGAATTTACAGTCGGATCTTAAAGTATGATACATCGATGTTTTGACAACAAGTATCCCGTTCTAGTAGTTACCCACCAGACCTCAGTTGCAACAACCCTAATGTACAACTCTAATGCCAGAAAATTATAGCTCGTAAAAAATCATTAAACTTTTGCTAAGGAAGTTTTTCGATAAATCCAGTAGACATTTTTTTGATATATTGGTTGCCGAACGTAGGTGTCGCCTTTTTAAATTTATTTCATTGGATTTTTCCTTTATAGCAAAACACTGGTGTTTTCGAGGCAAAAAAATCGATATATGTATCACACCAATGACGGAAAAAAAAAGTCAGACTTTAAATGCTTACAGCTTCGGCACGAAAAATTGAAAAAGGCGACCCCTACGTTCGGCAAAAAAATTTTTTTTTTAAATTGCCTTGCAAAAATACTTCATATTGGAGGGTGTACGGCGAACTTTTTTTTTTGAGGTACGGTCTAGTGAACAGCCTATACACTCAAAGAAATAAATCTGTAAAAATAGCAGAGAAGGCAACAACAAAATTACAAATGATGTTCCAGAAAAAACTGCCGAAATTAGCAGATTTTTTCGCTAAATACTAGTAAAATAAGAACAACAAAAATAAAACTGTTAAATTTACAGAATTTTAGTCATATTTAAGTTAACTTTTAGTTAATTGAAAATGACAAATTGTAGCGTGAAATCTGCAGTAAATTTTGCTAAATATCAGTAGTCTAAAAATAGCAAAAACAAACTGTTATATCTATAAAATGTTTGTTATTTTTAAGCTAAATTAAGTTAAATGCAAAATCCTAAAATCAGCAGAAATATTTGCTAAAAAATTGTAAGTTGCGGTTTTCAAAAGGCTCGATTTTAATTTGCATTAAAAAAAAAACAAAAAAAACAAAAATTTTTAATTTTTTGGTAATTTTTTATTCTACAAAGTATTTAGCAAAAATTTTTTGCTGAATTTAGCAGGTTAATTTGTTATTTTCTATTAAAAAAAATTTAACTTAAATTTAACTAAAATTCTGTAAATTTAACAGTTTTATTTTTGCTGTTCCTCTCTTACTAATGTATAGCAAAAATAATCTGCTAATTTTAGCAGTTCTTTCTGCAACATCATTTTTATCTAATTTTTAGTAGTTTTAACTAAAGTTTTTTTAGACTTTTTTACATTAGTGTACTTGATACAACTTGATAAAATAGCGAATATTTATAATATTAAAGCTCTGAAAATTTTCATTCTTTCCTTAATTTCCTTTTTTCCAAAACAATTTATTTTGTATACAATGCTTTTTTTTCTTCAATTATAATTGCTTGCTTTTAGGCATTGGCGTACATTTCATTACCATTGGTTTAATCAATGCCAATTAAAAAAAATTTTTTTAAAAGATTATTTTCGAATGAATGGAAATTTTATGAACAACCAAAAACAGATTCGTGCTGGAAACCGAATTTATTGCCAATCGAATTGTTCAGTTGAGACAATCGAATTTTTTGATTAGGGCCATAGAGGTATATAGAATTCAAATCCATGAAATAAATATAAGAAGGCCAAAGAAAGTAAAGTAAGATTGAAAATAAAAATAGGAAAATGAAGGAGACTTTATCTTAAATACACTAGTATAAAAAGTCTGTAAAAATTTAGTTAAAACTACTAAAAATTATTTGAAAATGATGCTGCCGAAAAAACCGCTAAAATTAGCAGATTATTTTTGCTATATATTATTAATATAGGAACAGCAAAAATAAAACTGTTAAATAAGCAGAATTTTAGTTATATTTGAGTTAAAATTTTGTTTATCGAAAATAGCAAATCAGCAAAAAATTTTGCTAAATAATTTGTAGCATAAAAAAGAACAAAAAATTTTAAAGTTTTCGAAGTTTTTTTTCGATTTTTTTTAAATTCAAATAAAAACTGAACTTTTTGAAAACAGCAGTTTACAATTTTTTAGCAAATATTTCTGAGAAGGGTAGCAAAAAAAAATATAAATAAATATGTTTTTGAAGCTTTTTTCTCTTTTTTTTATATGTAATACTGAAAAAATTAACTCTAAAAACAGTAGTTTTTATTAATTTTGGCAGCTGTTTTGAAATATTCATTGGTTTTATGACCGTTTTGCTTGAATTTCCATGATCGAAAAATTTTCTGGCACCTTTTCCAATTTTTTGACAACATCTTAATAACTCTGAGTAAAAAGGGCATTATCAACATTAAACTCACTTTTTTGACAAAGGCATTAGTATTTTGCAAAACGGTACCATAAATAGCCGGGTTTAAGGCATGAATATTTTTAGATTTTGTACTGTACCACAAATCTAAATATTCATCAAAATCGCAACATTTTATTTGTAATACATTCTTGTTAAGATCTTTAAACACGTTTTTGTAATTGGACACTTTAGGGCCAATTCTGGATCAACTGCTATTTCTTACTCCCAGCTGTACTAAAACATTCTTTCACCAACATCTTACTACTATTGTGTTTTTCTTCGTTTCCTTATTCACTTCAAACGGCTTGTTTCCACTCCTTACTTGCTCTTCTCAATATATTACACAATATAGATGTATGCTTATTTGCTTGTGTGTGTTTTTCATTTGGTCCTTTAACTAAAGGGCACTTTCTACTCCTTCTGGTTGTTTTTTGTCCTGTTCGCTATTTGTAATATTTTGTAACGTTTTTAAAAACTTTAGTTCCCAATCCTAGAGTTTTTGTTTTAGTTCCTAGATTGAATTTTAAATAAAAATTAAATTAACTTTGTTGGTTTGTATTGTTTGTAAATGGATTTTTGTGTTTTAAGTGAAAAACTTTTTACTGTTGTATGATTTTTTTATTTATTTTTTTTGCAATACCAATGGGATTTGGTATTGCCAATACAAAATTTTGCTGAAGTTAACAACTGAAAAGGTGATTTTTAAGTTAAACTTAATTTAATAGAGAACTTAAGGTTTTAATTGAATCATTTAAATCACTTAATCTATTCTAAAAACTCTTAATTCAAAATATAAAAATATGTTTAGCATTTACCAAAGATTATTTATTAGGAAAAACTTTAATAAGGGCCAGTATTATAGCAAATAGTTAAGTGATTTTTTAATGTTATTTTAAGATTTTCAACTATTTTGAGCATTACTTAATTATCCTAAGACCATCCATTTTAAAAACATAGTTTATTAAACTCACTTAAGTGCCCTAAATACTAGACTTTAGTTTAAAAAACACTTAAGTGTTCATTATAAAACCGGCCCTTAATATGAATTGTTTTATTAGGCAACACTTAAGTGTTGATTTTAACAAGAAAAATAAAAGTCAAACGTTTGCAACTGACAGTATAATAAGATATGAGTGAAGTATTTAAGTGGGTGGCTGCTGCCGTTTGCCACATTTACTTGCTGCATTGGGAATTTGAACTGCTGTTGAGCCTTTAATGAAAAAAAAACACACCACAAAAGACATCGACAGACATTTTCACACCCTTCAATTGCTCTTTTATGGTTGCACAGTATGTATAAATTAAGTGGTAATGCTATCTTGTGTTATTTGACAGGACCATAATAGACAAATTAAAATTCAAGTACTTGAACTAATAAAAAAAAACTTACAGATAGATGAACTCACAGATAAATAGATGCATTAATAGGATATAACTTTAGAGTAAATATAATTCGTGGAGAAAATTGATAAAAGCGAGGGAGACAAAATTCAACTCTTTTTCATTTAAAAAGCTCTGAACCTGCATTTAAAATGAGCAAGCTGAAAAGAGAACTGCTCAAAATATTAAATCTTTAAAAAAAGAGCCTGTCAAAATTGTGGCACTCTCACTAATAAAATATTCCAGGATTTCCGAATTGATATCCCTAATCAGCACCCTTTGTAGTGACATATTAGACTGTTTGCAAAAAAGGACTCAAATGAACCATGAAAATCGCTAATTATGACAAAATCGAGAACTTTTAGTTGGCGTTATACTCGTAACTATCCATCTCACACAATGACCCCAAATTTGTGTAAATTTTTTTTATCTATATATAAAAATTTTATGAATCATGGAGTATTTTTTCTTCTTTAATTAAACTCGCAGATACGGAATAAGTAACTAATATTTAATAAAAAGAAAGAATTTAAGATTTTAAAGCACATAAAAATGCACCAAATAAACGTATAGAAAGTGTTTCTAAATCTTATCTCCTCACATGTTCTACTTATATATTCCTCTAACTCCCACTGGAGCATAGGGCGCCTACTTATACATATTTCTTATTCATTATATTTACGCTTCCCTATTGTAAATTTAAATTTAGTGTCAGTTGTAAAGTAAGAACTAAGCACGATGTTACCTCAAATGTTTCTTGAAATAATTTTGGCTTAAATTAAGAATTACAAATTACTAAATTTGTTATTTTCACGGCTCCAAAGGCGGATCAATAAGTCCGTGACTTTTCGAACTTCCCTCGTAGTTACATGAAATTAGAGTTTGCTGTTCGGTTTTAATCGAAACCGAAAACCGACAAAAATAAATCGGTATTTTATAACTACTTTAACCGATTAAAAAAATTAATTAAATGGCATCCCAGTGTACAATTAGAATCCGAAAAGACTCATAAAGGAGCCCTAAGGTCTTCTGAAATCATAGCCATATGGGGGTGTATTCCATTTTTATGACTCGTCAAAGACTCCGAATTATCAGCATTATTGTAAAATTTAGAATTTTCTGAACCATTATGATTTATTTATGAATAATTTTTGAGTCATTATGAGTGTTTACACTCATAAATACGAATCTGTTATGTTTCATTTATGGCTCCAAATTTCAGCACTCTGAAAATAATCATATTTTAGTCTTTTAGGAGTAATAATTTCTGGGTGCTCAGAAAAATGTATTTAATTGTAATGAACATTTCATCCATTAAATATTACTTTAAATAATT
Source organism: Leucophora obtusa (assembly GCA_949987735.1). Classification (NCBI taxonomy): domain Eukaryota; kingdom Metazoa; phylum Arthropoda; class Insecta; order Diptera; family Anthomyiidae; genus Leucophora; species Leucophora obtusa. Next base: position 187,623,256 of record OX465298.1, on the reverse strand, counting down.
TTTTGTTTTTGTACAGATTCCGTACACACAGAAAACAGATTCGTAGTTCCAACCGAATTTTTCGCCATCCGAATTTTTGTAGTTCCGGGTACAATCACTTTTATTTATTTTTAATACCGTTGTAATTACCGAAATTTATTTAGAATTTTTGAATTTTTGTTTTATTAATAGATTGCTTTAATGTTTATGGATTATAAATTCTATAAATAAAATAACACGTTCCACAAAATTTATTTAAAAATTAAAATTTTTTTATGTCGCTAACTGGGATAGAACCGGCAACCTTCCGCTTGTCAGCCCATTATTTTTCCTCTACGCTAAGCTCTATTCATTTATTTTGGTAGGTACTTATTTCATTGGGAGTTATTTCATTGGGACTTATTTCATTTGGGAGCTATTTCACGGTAACTAGTGTATGTGCACCACTGGCGAAGGATCCCCCCTCTACCCTACCAATTAAACAAATTATGTATGATAGCAATTGTCAATGGCCTAGAGATTACATTTCGTAGACTTATACAGAGCTGCATTTTCGTAAAGTCTCGCGAGTTTTCTATCCCGTGTAGATGTGCCTTTATAAAGATTTTAAATTCACCAAAATTACCTTTCATTTGAGTATATAATCATGTCAGTAGATTCTCAAGGACAATGGCAAGGGTATTGAAAATTACTATTTTTTAGTTTTATCCTTACAACATTCTCAAAATTTATATTGATTTGATTAATGATTTCATTCGTTTGCAATCGGCTAACAGAAAGGTCTTTTTTTAATTTATTTTTATCGGGAAATACATTAATTGCATTAAAGGAATTTAATGTGCTAAAATCCCAAAACTTATTTGACAAATTGTGAAAAATTATCTGTTGAAGGCATGCCCCAATCCGGATTTCATTCTTGCCTAAGGAAATTGTCAGGGGACGACGTTTTTAGAAGGTCTCCGAATGTGTTTCTCTCAGTTTTGAATGAATGATAGAGATGAAAAAAAAAAATAAACATATTCACTTTTCAGCGGCCCAATCCCATATTTGAGGGTTAAAAAGTGGGGTAAAAAATATCCCAGTTATTCGTTTTTTGTATTTTTTCATGTTTGTTCGAAGGAAATAGATGGCTGTCAGAGGAAAGTTAAATTAAAGATATATTAAATAGCGAATTTAAAATATTAAAAAGTTTTCAAACAAAAAATTTTCGACATATACCGTTAGATATGTATATTAGAGCGTACCACCTTACAGGCAAAAAAAAAAGTGCGCCGTACACCCTCCAAAATGAAGTATTTTTGCAAGGAGGTTTCAAAAATTTTTTTTATTTTTTTGCCGAACGTAGGCGTCACCATTTTACATTTTTCGTTATATCTTTGCCATTTACAGTCGGATCTTAAAGTTTGATACATCGATGTTTTTCTCTCGACGAGACCAGTGTTTTGCTCTAAGGACCATTGACCCTAATGTCAGAAAATTAAAGCTCGCAAAAAACGATTAAACTTTTGCTATGGAAGTTTTTCGATAAACCCAGTAGAAATTTTTTTATATATTGGTTGCCGAAAGTAGGGGTCGCCTTTTAAAATTTTTTTTCATTGTATTTTTCCTTTATAGCAAAACCCCAATAAACATTTGGAAGATATATCTTCCAAACGATATTACGGAAATATCATTAATTTATCACTTTGAAGACAATCAAAGTAGTATTTTGAACATATCGAGACCCTATATTCAATACTCTATATCTGCAATTTTGGCCAAAATGAGTTTTTGATGGCAAATTCATTGTTGCTATTATATCCATCTATGATATCAATTTGGAAGCAAAATATCCATTCTTTGCCACTTTTTTGAACATTTTACATTTCCCATATCTACAAACAAATTTATTTTCAAATACAAAAGTCTATATCTGCATATAAATTTAAATTATTTGAATTCTATACGGTATACATAAAAGTTTTTTGAGAATATCTTTTTTCGCAAAGCAACTAACCACCAAACTTTATTTTAGGAGATGTGCATTATAGTCCTTAGATTATAAATTTAAAAAAACTGCACTTAAAAAATTGCAAAATAATAGCGGAACGCTAAAAAAGCCTTTATGGTAGAAAAAAATAATTTAAAAACTCAATCGGCGATTAACATTCTGCAAACGAATATAATGATGCAAAAATTTTCCTTTTTGCAAAATATTTTCGCGATTTTTTTTTTGCAAACTAAGAACTAAACTTTGGTGTGGAAATTGGTATTATATTCCCAAGATTATAAGTTTTAAAAAACCACACTTAAAAATTGCAAAATAATCGCGGAAAAGGGCGAAAAAAGCTTTATGGTACAAAAAATAAATTAAAAATTAGCTTTTTGCAAATTTTATTTTTCGCGATTTTTTCTTTTTTTCCAACTAACCACCAAACTTTGTTTTATGAAATGTGTCCCTAGATTATAAATTTTAAAAAACTGCACTTAAAGATTTACAAAATAATAGCGGAACGCAAAAAAAGACTTTATGGTAAAAACATTTAATTTACAAACTTAGTCAGCGATTTACATTCTGTTAAGAAATATATTAATGCAAAAAATTTCCTGTTTACAATTTTTTTTCGTGATTTTTTTTGCTATCAACCACTAAACGTTATTATGTGAAATGGGTATTAAGTCCCTAGATTATAAATTTAAAAAATCGCACTTAAAAAATTGCTAAATAACGGCGGAATGCAAAAACGGGCAGAAAATTACTTAGAAGAGCTAATCAACTATTGACAAACGAATATATTGGTGTAAAATTTTCCTTTTCGCAAAATTTTTTTCGCATTTTTTTTTTAGCAAACTAAGTAACCACCAAACTTATGGCAAGATATGAGTGTAATATTAATAATTATATCTTGTATTATGGATTAAAATACACCGTAATGAAAAAATTCCAAATAATGGCGGAGTGTGAATAAAAGGATTTGTGCTGCAGAAAATGAATTAAGAAATTTAATCAGCGATTAACATTCTGCAAGCGATTAGCATTCTGGAAATTTTCGTTTTTGGAAAAATATTTTTCTTTCCAAATTAATCATTAATTTTTGGATATAATAGTTCTTGGATTATTAATTTCAATAAACTGAAAGAGGGAGCCTTTTCCCATCCCTGATTAACAATTCTGTGTTCGTTGATGTTTGAAGGCACATAATATTGTTTTCCACAAAAAGTATAGAGAGATTTACACGGTCATTTGTTCCTAATAATACATATTTTTTATATTTATCAAAACTACATATCTGCTAGTATTATCATAAAATTATATAAAAATTTTATTTCAGAACTCTATATCTGCAGTAGCGACGTAAATAACGCAAATAATTTCAAAATAAGTATATATAGGAATAAGTTGCCATTTTTAAATAATATTCTAGAAGATAGAATATCGATATCTATGATTCAAAAAAATCTTATAAGCAAGTGAATTAGTTTTATTGCTCTCCTGAACAATTGTATTTTTGCAGATATAGAGTATTGAATCTATGGTATCGATATCTTCCTTTTATAAGTTGGAAGATATATCGGTTATATCGAAAAAAAATGTCTAAAATATATTTGTCATTTATTAAAAGAAAGCAATAATTCACAGACAAAATTTAAAACAAATATAAAAACTGATAATTTTTGGATAACGTACGCAAATAAGATTGCAAAAATTAAGGTAAAATAAATTGAATTTTATTTATCTATTTCTATGTATATTTTAAACGAAACTTAAAATTAAATTTTTTGCAGAAAATAACTGATGGCAATACGAATTTTAATCCATTGAAGTCGAATAGATGGGGTAATTTGTTTAAAATCAGTGTAATGTAAGACATTTACATAATAATTACAATTGTGTGTTAATTTGACGTGTATTTGTTTTTAATAAAAAATTATTATATAAAATCGTATTTGTATCATTTGGGTGGTTTTCTAGTGATATCTTCTTTTTATCTTCCAGAAGATATATCGGCGATATTTGAACACTTTTTATATCTTCTATATGCAAATAAAGCAATATCGCCTATTTATCTTCCAGAAGAATTGTTATTGTATTGCGTGGAAGTGTTGCTTTCGGGACACGTTTTCTACCAAATGGGGTATCTTCCGCAATACAAAGATGATTGTTGCCGCAATAAAATTTTTCTTCCAGGCAATACGATTGGGAAATCGTATTCGTATAGCCATGTTTACTGGGACACTGGTCTTCTCGAGGCAAAAAAAAAATCGATATATCACACTTTAAAAGCTGAAAAAGGTCACCCGTACGTTCGGCAAAAAAAAAATTTTTTTTTGAAATTGCCTTGCAAAAATACTTCATATTGGAGTGTGTACGGCGAACTTTTTTTTTGAGGTATGGTCTAATGTAAATACTATGTCGGTTAGCTTTGTTTAGTTACAAATGTTGTTGAATTTACAACATTTTGAAATACCAAAGTCAAAAGACAAAATGGAGTCTAATAAACTACTATACCTAGAGTTGGTCTTTCCCTATCCTAGCCGATTAAAAAAAGAAATATTTTTAACCTAATACCACTGATCAAAAACAGTTTTTTGTAATAATTTTAGTGCAATCACTTGTAAATAATTTGTTAAGAACTAAAACTCCAAGTTGTTATATTTTAATCTTCTATTGTATTTAAAGATATTTTCACACAATTAGAAATAAAAAGAAAAATTGCATAGATCTTTTTTTTTTCAGCAAAACTCGCCTAAAAAAAGATCAAATAAAAAAATGAAACAATCAAATGCTTATTAATAAAGCCATACATACAAATTTTTTAAATACTTTGGTTTCCGTTCTACTAAACAACAAAAAAGAAAATAGATCACTTGGCCTTTTTTAAATTGATTGTTTTTCCTTTTTTTTGGAAAATTGAATGGAACATAGATGGTGTTTGTACATTTTAGTTGTACACAAGATTATCCTGTCTGAGCCTTGTTGTTTATTAAAGTGGTCAAGCAACCAACTGAAATTAAAATCTGAGCAAAAAAAAAAGGTAAAACAATTCTTAACGGTCAATTGAAAATGGCTGCAGATCATCAGTAAATAATAAATTTGAACCATAGTGTATTTATTTACTATGTTCAATAGGCTGGGTCGATTTGTGGGGAGGCAAAAAAATCGCCCATGGCTCAGGGAAAATCGTATTCTAGGGATCAAAATAAGAAACTTTGCCGAAGGAACCATACCTCTAAAACGAATTCTACTACCCCTAACTGTTGACTATTGTCCCGTAGGGTCAAGTTTTGAAAAATCCCACTTTGACCCATTTAGAGTGCCCCAATCGAGTCCAAATGTATGACCGACCCCCACTAACTTTGGAGGGCCGATCCACCCATGCCAGTGGTACACCCCCTGGAACTCCCCTGGGGGGTTCCCCATACAAACATTTTAAAAAATCACCATTTTTGGCACTTTATTTTATTATTTTTTATTTATTTTATTTATTTTTATTATTTTATTTATTTTTTCTCCTTAGAAATTTATTTAGTCAGAACATATGTAAATGAAAAAATTAATTTAACTTAGTAATAGAAAAGAAAAAATGCCCAGACTTGAAAGCAAAAAAGACTTCAAACAGTAATTTTTTTTATTTTCTTTTCTATTACTAAGTTAAATTAATTTTTTCATTTACATATGTTCTGACTAAATAAATTTCTAAAGAGAAAAAATAAATAAAATAATAAAAATAAATAAAATAAATAAAAAATAATAAAATAAAGTGCCAAAAATGGTGATTTTTTAAAATGTTTGTATGGGGAACCCCCCAGGGGAGTTCCAGGGGGTGTGCCACTGGCATGGGTGGATCGGCCCTCCAAAGTTAGTGGGGGTCGGTCATACATTTGGACTCGATTGGGGCACTCTAAATGGGTCAAAGTGGGATTTTTCAAAACTTGACCCTACGGGACAAAAGTCAACAGTTGGGGGTAGTAGAATTCGTTTTAGAGGTATGGTTCCTTCGGCAAAGTTTCTTATTTTGATACCTAGAATACGATTTTCACTGAGCCATGGGCGATTATTAAATCGACCCGCCCTAATGTTCAAGCATATGGGATAACATGGTATTTACACAAAAAGTCTAAACAAAATGGTTTCCTATTATTTATCTATCCAATACGGCGTGATCTGAGTTTTTGTGGATGAATAAGCTGTGTTTATTTGAGAACTGAAATGTTTAAATTCTTATTGTTTGAGTTTTCTTTGAGCCATATCATGTGATGAGAACAATAAGCTCAAACATCTTTTGAGAATATTGAACTATAAACTATATTTTTTTTCTTTTTAAGTAATTATTTGTGGGATTAGCACATTTTTAAATATAAGACAAGCATTAAAATTGTGCAGATTTTTCAATCAGCTGATGAAAACTCAATTCATCAATTTTTGTAATTTCTAAATCCTTATTTTTTTTTATTAATTTTTTTCTTCTTTCCTTTAAGTTGTTGTTTATTTTCATTAGAAATTTTCAGAAAATAATTTCACATACTTACTGTTTGAATTCAATGCAATCCTTTCTTTCTACTTTTCCAATATTTACTATTTGCTTGTCTACACCTTAACCCAAAAGAAGTGTGGAGTTTCTATTGAAAATATTGTGTTATTTATTAGAAGAGTTAAACTAAAATTTCAAACCCTTAAAACATATTTTGCCAGTAGTGATGTGTGGCACTTAAAAACATCTCAATTGTAGTTTAGAAAGCTGAAATATCAGTGTAAAGAGTTAAAATAAACAAATATTGAATTTTGTGTCGTTAGAAAATGAGTTGTAGAATTTGTATGTGGTTTGGTTTGGGATTTGTAAATATGTTTGTAGATATTTCATATTTGGATGCCTTAAAAGTGTACAGATTTGTTTGTTTATTGAAGGATTTTTGAACATTTGTTTTCTAATAAAATCTACATCATTCCATAGGTACATAAATATTTCCATAAGTAGATCGACATAGCAAATTATCGAATAATATTAATTTACACATGGGAAATTTTAATTAAGGCATTTCTTTAGTTCCCCTGTTCTGTTCTAATATCCTAATTTAAGTTGTCTCAACTGAACATTTGTTGTCACATCCAAAAATTTCAATTGCTGCAACCGAATTATTGGATCATCGCAGTAGAACTAAAGGTTTCACCAGCAGAGCTCAATATAAGAATTTTGGATTCGTTGTCTCTAGTTCTTTCGCTATTTGAATGCTTCAGTTGCCAAATCGATTAACTCCACTTTCTGAATTTTATAAAACTTTAATTTCAAAACACTTTGATTCCTAACTGTATAATATTCAAAACAAATTTCTCTGATAATAAATATTAACACTATTAAATGACAAAATTTATAATTTAATAGGAATTTTCAAAAAGCAATATGTACTATTTTCTCATTGAGACTCAATCAACTGAAGCATTCCCAGTCAGAAAAATACAAACGGGAAAGCGGTGGCAAAGCACTTTAACAGGTGGTACAAGTACTGGCAAAAAGTGCTTTCCCATTCCCAAAATGATAACATCATTAGACAAAAGGACCGGCTGTTCAAAAAGCGCCGGAAAAGCACTTGAGGAACAAAATTTTTAAACGTTGGCAAAACGCTGGCAAAACCAATAAATATGTGGTCTGGAAATTTATTTTCCAAAATAAAATTAAACAAAGTTCATATGTATTTTTGCAAATGCAAAAAAAAAATGTTTTGCTTGCAACCGGATTTGAACTCGGAACCTTCCGACTACAAACATTTTTTAATGAAGCGTCAGCATTTTTATAAAATCATTGGTTTTCCAGTGAATTCATTTTTGTACGCCTGGTAGCATTGGCTAGGTAGCACTGGATAACCACTGGTTGCAAACCTTGGCATATCACTCTAAGCCAATTCTTTGCCAGTGGTTTTTTTTATAAACCACCGAAATTTTTGTAAAAAAAATACTGGTAAAACGCTTTTCGCAAACGCTGGCAAAGCGTCCCAAATGAGTGTTCTGCCAGTCATTTATTTTTAACACCGTGGTTACCCAGTGGTATGCCAGTGCTTGATTTTTTGTACCACTGGCGATTTCTGACTGGGTTCATATAATAGTTTCAGAAATCTTTGAATACTTCAATAAACTCAAGGAGATATTGAAATTATCAAAGATTAAATCCTACAAGCACACATCTCTGATGTTAAGTACACTCCTAATCGTTACTACGTAACAGTTGTTTGTGTAGTAATCAGTAGTTGTTGTTTTTAACTTTACTTACAGTTAGGTTGTTCATAAGGGGTGTGCTATCTGTTGTATCGTTGTATCGTCCTAACAAAAAACAGAGTTGTTAAAATTTTTATTTGTGTTTAACAACGATTTTCTATTCAGTTTTCTATCTGTTAGCACACTCAAACATAAGACATTAAACATACGTAAAAATGTTGTATCGTGCTATTCTCAAATGTTGTATTTTTTCAATTTAATTTTTAACAACTCTGTTTTTTGTTAGGACGATACGACGATACAACAAATAGCACACCCCTTGTGAAAACTCTTATTGTTTTATAAAAAGTATAAAACAACTGTTATTACACTAAATGAATTAAATGTGCTAAAATCCCAAAACTTATTTGGTAAATTGTGAAAAATAATCTGTTGCAGGCATGTCCCTATCCGGATTTCATTCTTGCCTAAGGAAATCGTCAGGGGACGACGTTTTAGAATTTCTAGAAATATTTATTAGGTTAAATCACAAACTCAATGAGAATTTCTTGTTCTCGTCTAGGAGCGTCATTCAACATTTAAAATATCAAAGAAAACACAAAAACAAAAAAAAATTGTTTTACCACAATTTGCTTTGTCATCTTCCAAAATACTTTCAAAATAAAAGTTCAATTGTTTCAACTTTTCCATCTCTGAACATCATCAACTACCGGGATTATTTTTTGAAAATATGGGAACATTGTGAGAGTGAGAATGAAAATATGCGAGTATGAGACAAAACCCAGAAAAATTAAATTAAGTTTTAATTTAGAGAGAACAAACCGCAAGGTTGTATCTCTACATTTACGTTTACTGATAGCCAATTTCAATGAGTTAGAGATCTATATAATCTATGATGCAGTCTTGAATGCGTGATCCTGAAATATTTGGAAACATTGCGGCTATTTCAACAACAAAACTTTAAACGATGACTGAAATGAATTTTATTTCTAAAATCGTTTATCCTTTTGACATTCAATTCTTCTAGCTACGCTTCTGGCTCTATACTTTTTGCATATATTAGGGGTTTTCATATAAACTCGTAAATTCCTTGTAAACCTTCTATAAAAAATAAATTTATGTATGGAGTTTAACATTAAACTCATAAATATACCAGGTTTACCAGGTAATACGAGTTTATGTGAAAACCTCTATTATTTAGTACCCTTTTGGCATATGAACTTTTACATTTTCATATGTATGGAAATTAAATTACCTGCAAATGTGGAATCTTTCATGAAGTGGCCTCAGCATGTTTCAATTGTTTTCAATTCAATTTACAACTTAATTGAAATCCTTTTAAAGGTAATGAGATCCTCCCGCTCAATATGTGACCAAGAAAATCAATTGAAAACAATCCTACACAAACAAAAAAATTGTTCTAACATATGAAAAAGTGAACCCTTTGCAGTTGCCTTTTTAGCCTTTCAATTTTGAAAATCAATGATCTTTTTCAGTTTTGAAAAGAAAAGGATCGCACGAAGACTTAAGTATAAGCTTAATACTTATACTAATTTTGATCCTACCTCTAAGCCAATACTTAAAATTTATGATCAGCTGCCAGAACGACTAACTTAGTTCCGCAGAGATTTAGGGCGGATCTATTAGACTGTGGTGAGAATGCAAATTGAAACTTGATAATACCGCCTTTTGAAAACGAAAACTAGTAAAAGGATTAAAATATTTCTTTTTAGTTTTTGTTTCCGTTCTTAAACTCTTTTAAACTCTAGTTGAAAGCGCAACACGATACGTTTGTTTTGAGATCAATTTGTAGCCTAATTGAAATCTTTTTAAAAATAATTAGATCCTTTAACTTGAAATGAAAACCACAACTAAAACCAAAAAAGTCTTAAAAGGATGCAAAAAATTAAGAAGAAAAGGTCTATTTTAAGATGGCTTGAAATGTCATTGTGTAAAGAATGTTGAATGCAAATTTTAATCTTTATGATACACATACAACTTTTGAATATATATTTACTAATACACTCTCACCCACACTCAAATATTTAAAAAGGCAGCAAAGTACTATTTTACTTTAAAGATATGAAAATTTTAAATAAAAATTCATAAGATTATCTCCTCCATTATTACATTTATTTTATTATTTCTTTGAAGCAAGTAAAATGTAAAAAAATTTCAACCGAAAATATGATAAATTGATATTTTCGCACTTAAGTATAATACATACAAATAAATTGAAGACAATCCTTGCTTAAGGATATTTTTTATATTAGAAATACAATAAAGCTAAATCTCACAAATGGGTTTCAATTGAAAATATTAAGAAAAAATAAAAATCACTTATATGACACACGTTGCTATTTACTCTTGGTATCACCATCAACAAACATACTGCCTGCCAACGGTTTAAGTCACGTATAAGAGTTTACTTAACAACACCCTTGATGTTCTGGGCATGAAAATTCAGTGTGATGTCCGATGGAATAAGCATGTTTTTCAGATGTCGAAAGAAGCATTCAAGTGTCTAGGTTTTTAACGTCGGTGCAAGAAGTACTTCACTCCATCCGATTTACTCACTATTTATACCACCTATATCCGACCGAAGATGGAATACAACTACCATATATGGGCAGGAGCTTCGAAGTCTATTTTGGAGCTTCTGGACCGTGTGCAAAGGAGGGCATCGGCGCTTATCAATGACAGTAGAGTATCCAGCTCTATTGACTCATTGGAGCATCGTCGGAATGGGGGTTGTGTAACCCTGTTCTATCGATATTACCATGGGAAGTGCTCTGCTGAGATAAGTGAACTTATCCCCAAAGCCCAGGTTTTTATTCGTAATACTCGCTTATCAAGTAGAGTCCATCCGTTTGTTGTCGATTGTCCAGCGGATCGCACGACGCATTACAGAGAGAATTCGTTTATCAGTCGCACCAGCCGCATGTGGAATAAACTCCCCGCAGAGGTCTTCCCTGTTACTTACAATGTTGAGAAATTTAAATCAAATATTCACAAACACTACTCCCTCTTTCCTCCTCCCCATAACCTATTTTCCTAATACCAACATAATGCACTGCGTTTGTAGGGGGCATCCCCTGAGTGTTGGTCTAACACATAAAAAAAAAATATATGTAGGTTTAGCGGTGGGTATGTCCTTTATGTATAAAAGTACACAATATTAGATATTTTTTTATGTGAGATATTATAAGTCCAAGATTTTGAGGAATACTTAGGATAAAAAGAAAACAATTTCATATAATTTGCTTGAAGAAAGTATTAAACATTTGAAATGTATTCAAATATTTTTAACATTTCTACGACACAGTTGGTAACAGGGACAACAAATGCAATTCTTAATGAAGTTCAAATTTAATAAAGAGTTAAGTTCAAATTTAATATGAAAAACAACAACAATAGTATCAGTTAAAGACCCAGTTAGTAGCTAACTGTACATTGTAAAAATTAACTTAAAATAAAAATTAATATTTTATATCAGTGCAATTAACAGAAAATATTTGAAAACAAAACAGATTTTCTGTCAAAACGTGTTAGATACAGGCCTTATATTTTGACTACACTCATAAAAAAGAGCGTCTACAGTTAATACCTTTTTACGCATCGAAGACACAATATAAGTAATTTTTTTATTTTAATTTACAAACTAACAGCCGAATGCATAAAGTTTCTAAGCAGTTTAATTAGACGTTTTTAAGCCAATTTGGCAAAAACAGTATGCATAATTCGTTTAATAACGAACAATTTAACAATCTGTTAAAGTAGGTCAAGCCTAAAATAAGTGTATCATAAAGTTTGGAAAATAAAAATCTCTGTTGAAACCAAAAATGTTGAGTTTTCAGAATATGTAGAATCTAACATTTTATGGGAAACAAATTAAAAAAACCTGAAACGATTGCTCCATTTAAGCCTTTTTCAGTAAATTTTCTCAATTGTGTTTACAAATAAAATAAAAAATAAATTAAACAAAATAGTAATAATGATATAAACAAAACATATTTGTCATTCGAATACTTTCAGTATTCGTACACTCAAAAAAGTTCGTCGGTAGAATCTACTGAAAATGACAGTTAAAACAAAAATATATGCAGTTAAAAAGGCGACCAAATAAATAACTAAAACTTTTATTTTTAACTGTTGAAAAATAACTAAAAAAATTAATAAAAAAAACTACCAATGACGTAAAATTAACTGACAAATTTTTAATACAAAAATTTTAAAACAACTAACAAATGGGTAAAAACTACTTCACAGTTAATTCTTTTGGTATTATAAAAGTATATTTTAATAAAAAAAACTATTTTTTTTTTCTTTCGATTACAAAAATGTGTGTAGGGCAGAGGGGGTATCCTTTGCCAGTAATAATTTGATTTTAATAAATGCTTAAAAAGTGCGGGGATTAGTGCCTGTCTCCGGGGCACAATCACCAGATGTCACCAGTAATAGAAAATATGCAAATAACACAGTACAACAGCCAATCTGGGGGGTGAGAAATTCCAAGTCAGGGTGATGGTACTAGGTCAGTATAGTAAAACCTTCAAAGGGTTTGGCGTTCGTATGTGTCATTTTTTTTTATGACCTTTTAAATTTTTTCCTTATCTTGATGTTTTTTCGCTTAGTTGTAACATTTTGGCAAAAACGTAGTTTAACATAACTCGAGAACCACTTGTCCGATTTTGATGAAACAAATTTAGAAAAATTTAGAATTACAATTTCTTTAATCCGTTCATATAACGTTTTTCTTTATAATCAACAGTTTTGCCGGTAAAAATAAATTTGTGGAGAAAAAAAAATATTTTTTTGCCTAAAAATTAAAATTTTTTTTTTTTTAAATTCATAAAAAATCCAAAACGGAAAAAAGGATCAAGTGTTATTAATTTCATGTAAAGTCACATAACCTATAAACAAAATTTAACGCGTTCTGCTTTTATTTACAATTAAGTGAAGGTATCCCATTTTGACAAGAATATTGATATTTGTTTTTATTCAAAAAAGTGTCATTTATCGCCTTTTTCATAAATTTTCCCCAATAACTCCAGACTTCTGGCCATAAACTACTAAAAAAATTAACTAAACATTTTTATAATTTTTTATTTTTATTTTATTTATTTATTTTTATTTATTTTAATAAATATTGCCTAGACTTTTTCGATGGTGGTTGTTCGGGACTAGTGGCATCGCATTCATCGCTATCATCAGTTTCTGAACCACACATAATGTCAATGTGTGACTCCACTGTTGGCCCTTCTGCATCTCCTGAAAATTCTTTATCATCAAGATCATCCTTGTCTTGCCACACTAACTTACTCCACCAGCATATTTCCGCAATTATTGCACTCGGCGACTTTTTGCCTCTATATCTGTAAGTTTTTGTTTTATTAAAATGAGTTTGAAAAAATAAAAAATCAGTATTACCTCATTTCAAATGGCATAGCAACTTGATGATAGCGTTCACCTTGTTCATCAGATTCGGTAGCCAATTGTTTGCTGAAGTAGTCCAGATGATGATGTAAATAATGGATTTTCAAGGACATGTGGACACCAATTTCCGAGAATGCTCTTAACATCCTTGCGACAGAAACATCGTAGTTGTTAGAACGATGCTTTCCCAACAAGCCTTCTATTACTTCTTTGATTGCCTGCCATGCATTCAATTCAGCGTCAATCAAAATATTGTTGAATGCGTCACTTTTAATCAGCTTTCGTATATCTGGACCATTTAGTACGCCTGATTGGAAAAAATTAATTTGTTAAGATGGAAAATCATGGGAAATGAATGTGATATTATAACTTACCTTCTTTAATTTTACTTTCGCTGAGTCTCGGGTAAATTAGTTTCAAACACAAGAAAACTTCATCTCTTTTGGCGACAGTTTTGATAAAATTCTTAACAATTCCAAGTTTAATATGCAGTGGAGGCAGCAATATCTTCTCCTTCGGCACTAGAGGCTCACGAATAATATTGGCCGTTTGTAACCTGCTGTGCTCTCTGAGTTTCCATCCGTGGCATGCATATTGGTCACCGGAAAATCGTGTGTCCCAATCGCACAAAAAGCACATATATTTTATATAGCCGCTTTGAAGACCGCAAAGCATTGCTACAACTTTTAAATCGCAGCATATGCGCCACATATGTTTGGCGTAGTTAACCATTTTTAAAATATTTTCCAGTGCATCATATGTTTCTTTCGTTTCTGTACTGTAGGCGATTGGAACTGAAGGTTTTTTATTGGTCTTATGCAGTAAAACCGCCTTCAAGCTGAGTTTTGAACTGTCAATAAATAATCTCCAGTCATCTGCTTCATATTTTATTTCCATTGCGTCCATCAATTTTCCTACATCCGGGCAATATGCAGAAGTTTTTTCATCATTCACAAGGAATAAACTTTGGAGTGTTGCCTGACGACTTCGATAAGCTGTGACTTTCACACCGGGTGCCAACAAATTGTTTGATTTCAAAATGGAAGCCAGCTCTTCCGATTTATGCTGTGTTAATTCCAACTTGGCAACAATTGAATCAAGCTTATTTTGATTTATTAAAATTGGCTCATTGGATACTGATGGCTCATATGGGGAATTATCACGTGCATGATATGTCGGAGCAGTCGTAGAAGAGAAAATATCTGGGCTAGAAGCTTTTGGCACAGGAATGTGGTCCGAATGAGGCAATGGTGTTGCGGCACTTGCAACACCAACGTAATTATACGATTTTCTTATCCTTTTTGCGGCTCCTTTATTCGCACATGCATAGCAATTCAATGGATTGTGACCTTCGCCAGGATTAGTCCAAGTCATTGGGATACCGAATGGCATACTTTCACGTCTTCTATTTTTCCAATCCATTAGACGGTTGTAGCAGCTTTTACACACTATATTTGGTACCCAATTTTCGTTCACTATAACATTTTGGTTGAAGTACATCTCGTATGTTTGAACAAAATCAGTACTGAAATTTCCCCTTTTTTTATGTGTTGAGACATATTGACCACAGCAGTAGCAAAAGCTATTTATATCTGGCTTGCACAGTTCCATATTCTGTTCTCTTTTGTTCACTTTTAAAAAACTGGAGAAAAATCACTTTTACTGTTCGCGTTCGTCGGCACTTGTTGAATGACAAAAATCACAGAACCAGTGTGAGAAAGAGAAGAAGTATAATGACAATGCATGTTTTATGTGAACATTACAGAACCAGTGTTGCCACATCAATATTTCTCTTTTAGTACAGTAGAAAAATATGAGAGAGTTCGGCTTGTAAGTGTCAATGTTTTGTCCAAATAATGTTGTGCATATCTGGAGCAAATTTTTGAAATTCATACATTTACCTAATTGTGAATAAATGAGAAACGCGTGCATCGATTTTCATGATCTATGCCTTTTTTTGCTCATGAGTTATGTGACTTTACGCGAAAGTAATTAGTTTTGGCACTTTTTTCCATTTTGGATTTTTTATGAATTTAAAAAAAAAAATATTTAAATTTTTAGGCAAAAAATACTTTTTTCCCTTCATACATTCATTTTTAACTTCGAAAGTGTTGCACATATAGGAAAACGGTATAGAAACAGATTAGAGAAATTGTAATTCTAAATTTTTCTAAATTTGTTTCATCAAAATCGGACAAGTGGTTCTCGAGTTATGTTAAACTACGTTTTTGCCAAAATGTTACAACTAAGCGAAAAAACATCAAGATAAGGAAAAAATTTAAAAGGTCATAAAAATGACACATACGAACGCCAAACCCTTTGAGGGTTTTACTATACTGACCTAGTACCATCACCCTGACTTGGAATTTCTCACCCCCCAGACAATAATCCCAAAAATGTTCCATAGTGTAATTAGAATAAAAATTATAGAAATTAAAGCCAAGATATGTAGATCTTCAATTTGAAAGTAATTTTTGAAAAATAATTGGGGATTAAGAAACGACAGTGCGTTGAAAAAAAGCTGAAGTACCCTAATTACTTCAGCCTGTTTAAAATTTGAAGTAAAAATTCCAAACCGTTCTCCAGTTATTATGCATTGGAGATACAATAAAAGTGTCTGACTTTTATTGGCAAACTAGTAATATATATCAATAATAACAAATATAAACCAAATAAGAATTTTTAAAATTAAAATAAATTCAACGAAATTTTTTATTTTTTAAATAACTACCAACAACAACTGTTTACAGTAAAATTATCGTTTTGTTAGTTATTTATTGTGATATTAAAAATAATTGATTTAAACAACTGTTACGAAATTACATTACTTTTCGTTAAGTGCATTTTTCTATAGTAAAACAATTGTAATTACTGTTAAAAACAACAACTACTGATTACTACACAAACAACTGTCATGTAGTAACTGTCAAACTTTTTTGAGTGTAGCATTAAGCTAATTTACCCTAATTTTGCTTGTAACTTTCAAGAGTTTTTCAACTCTTTTGGTTATAACTTTTTCAGCATAAAAGAAAATCGCCCAAAACCTTTGGTGGATAATAATTAAGATGTTGGAAAATCTCCAACTTGAAATTTGATATTTTTTGAAGGGCACATCCGCAGTTTGAGAAATAATTAGTTGCAGTCCTGCGTGATCGGTATATATCGGTGATACTATTATTGTGTATAAGTGCTAAATGGATCGTCCTATTAGTTTGGTGTCCAGACCAATTTTAGGTTAAATTTTGTAGCTTTTCATAGATTTTTGGAGTTACAAGTGATGTAGAAACCAAACGGATAATCCGATTGTTTTAGCACTTACACACAACAATATTAATTGCGATATATATCATATAAGCCAGATTTCAGCCATTAATTTTTTTATCTGTGGATGTGCTAGTCAATTTAAATCCGATCTGTTTAGCACTTTCACATAATGACAGCTATGATAAGATTTACCGTTCCAGATAGATTGGACTCCATAATTCTTAAAACTGTGGATGTGCCTTCAATTTGAATTTATGAAAGATATGTTGTAGAGAATACTAAATTCGTCCGATCCGTTTAGCACTTTCAGATAATAATAGTAATGATGATATGTACCATTCAAGACATATTTCATCCCATAATCCTTTAAACCGTGGATGTGCCATTTAATTTTGTGCTGCATTTTTGAGGGAAATTTATATAAGCACAAGTCCAAACATAGACCGATTTAAACCAAAATCAATAGACTTCGTCCTTGGGCCGATATAAATCGGTCTACCAAATTTTATCAAAAAATCTTAATATTTGCGACCTATAGCGTGCGCACAAGAATACATGGAGAGATAGACGGACGGACGGAAAAATTAAAAAAACAACATTACTTAAAATCAATAATGGAAATATAGCGCGACTATGCATTTTCGAATAAAATTACCGTGATGATTGAAAAATTTGTGTCATATTTTTTCGTTAAATCGAGGTAAAAGTGTGTAAAAACAACTCAAAAATAGCCAAAAAAGGTTTTTGGTAACTTTGACCTCAATTTGCTCAAAAACCAGATGTGCTGGAAAAATTTGGAAACCAAATTCGGACTCAGCACGGAAAAGTTACTTGAAAATGTGTGGTCGCATGCCCAAAAAATCCAAAAATTTAAAAATATTCATTAGCGAAAATGTGTGCGGTTTTTTGTTTATAACTTTTTCAGCACTCAAAAAAATTTATTCACGCGAACAGATTACTTCTTTTTAATGTATTTTAAATAAGTTAATCTATAAAAAAAATATGTGCCACTAATTTGAAATTTTACATTTTTAAAATCTGAAATCGACCTGTTTCGTAGATTTTCCCATATGCATAGAAATTGTTTTTATCATGTATTGATTTATTATACATTATTTTTATTTATGAAATCTTCAAAGCAACATTATTCACCTATGATTAACGAGTCAATTGTTCATTAACGTTATGAATCACTAACACCTTATTTAAAAGTGGAGACACATTAAATAAGGGTGTTGCCAGAATAAAACGAGAAATTAGCAAACTGTTATCAACTAGAGATGAGCGATATTTTCATACCGGTGATTTAATCACAGTTATTGATAAATCACTGGTAACGGCAGTGATCAAATATTTCAAGTCGCAGTTACTCGGAATGTCGTTCTTTTAATATTTTTGTACTATTCTTTCTTGCAAACTTCATTGTGCACATTAATACATGTTTTTTTTTTCAATAACAGTGACTTGCTTTCACACTCTTCTGAATAAAATGTCTCCTTCTATCATGTCTTTGTTACCGGTCGCAACAATTCTTTTAAGGCCCAGTTTTTAGGAAGTGGATTATCTTAAAACTTAGTTTAACGCAGTTTGTAACTGGAATACTGCTTTTAAAATGTGGTTTATTTTGTTTGTTAATAAACTTTGAAATGGCTGACAAAATTTGTTTTCAGTTTAACTAAACCAAGTTTAACTGACATCTTAAAAACTCGCCATAAATATTATTTCGTTTCTTTATCAGAAAATCGCAGTCTTTTCCATAAAAAACCCGTGATCACGATCACAGTTTAAAAGAACAACGATTTGAACATTTCACGATTTTACTGAGAACAATGTTACTGAAGAATCGCCGGATCGCCCATCTCTATTACAAACCCGTGATCACGGTCACTGTTTCAAAGAACGGTGATTTGAAAATCACGATCACTGGTAGCAGCGTTATTCAAAAATCACCGGATCGCTCATCTCTATTATCAACGAGCATAGAATCTCAAGAGATTGCAAGATACCCAACCCGTGTTAACCACACTCTTGCTAGGTCTGGCGGAGATTTGGATAAATTTAACAGTTAGAGTTATTATTCCGCTTTAATAATAATAAATTTTTTAATAATTTTTTAAAATTAATTAAAATTATTTCACAACAAAATTAGATTAGATTCGACATTAAATTAGATTAACAGTTTAAGCATGATTTTTTAAGTTTAGCCCATAAAAAGTTATCAAATAAACGATAAATGCTAATTTACAACTTAAAATAGTACGAACTGTTAATTCCATCAATGTTTAAATAGTGAAAAAAACGAAATTAAAACGTGTTAAGATTGCAAAAAATTTTATTAACATATTTCTTTAGTGCCCGGCAGACCCAGTTAAAGCACGCAAGCGACTGCATAGAAGCCTGTCTTAACGTAAAAACAGGCTCTATGCATGTCTATGCTCGTTGGTAAAATTAGGAAAAGTTTATGCATTGAGCCTAATAGCCAAATGCAAAGACATTTTATCGATTTTTATAACACTCTTATAAATCAACTTAACATGCAAAACAACAACAAATTTTTATTATAAGACTATTATAAGAATCAAAAACATTTCTATGCAGTTGGCTATAAGAATATATCAATAACCCCATTCAGAGTCACACTAAAAAATTTGTAAATCGTATTTTGGATATAATGAAACCTCTTAAATCAACTTTTTGCAAAATTTTTTTGATTTCCGTTTGACAAAAGAACTTATCTCATTTGCAGCATTAGGAGTTTTCACTATAGTGTATTTTCCGTGCACAATTTTAAAAAGAAAGTAATAAATTGTAACACCTATTTTCTGTATTCTTTGCAATCAATGCTGTAAGGATGAGGGAATTCTTCAATAATTTTGACGAAATAAAATATTTTTTTCTAAACCTGAGTAGAAATGAGTTACAAAATCTAAAACAATTGATTCAAGTTTTAACACTAAATTTGGAGCGGAAAGAAATTCTCTATAATTTTTATACAAACAGTTTAAAGCAACAGTAAAGGTGTTTTGGCTTTCCTTTTGTCATAATCCAAAAAAAGTTTAATACATAGTTTTCATGAAGTTTTACGTTAGGTCTGATAAAATCTCGTACTCTCAGATAATTATTTCTGCAAATATTTAGGATTTCGCACTCAAAAAAGTTTGTCGGTAGAATTTACTGAAAATCAAAACTAACATTTATTAGATTCTTTGACCTTTTTTAGAGCCTTTGACCGATTTTCGTAAATTCCTGTTCCATTTTTAACCTCAGCTTTGAAAAAAATACAATTTAAAATTTATGAAATTTTTCAAAACTTATGTCAGAAGAAATTTCGGAAATATATCGGTTTTGAAAAGGTAGTTTTTTAAAAAAAAGTTGCTATATGAAAAACTGAGGGACATTTTCTTTGCCATATTTGAGTTCAGCACAGTTGAGTTATTAAAATATTTTGTAGTTATATAATTGGTCTCGGTTATATAATTTAAGAATATTTTTTTGAATTTAAATGCATAGTTGGTGCATTTTTAATGCATATTTTGAGTTTTTTTTAATGTATATTTTCAATTTTTAGGGGAATTTTTTATTATGTAGAAAAATATAAATAATTTATACGTTTTCATATTTTGATTCAAACAAATTTAAATTTTTTCTCATTATTTTTAAAGGTGCTTTCACAATGGTAGAGTCACTCTACTCTGCAGCACAGATTAAAATGTTAGCTGTTCACAATGCAGAGTAGAGTTACTTCAGAAAATATTTGACACTTAAATACTTACATTTTGTTTCGCGAATCTCCAGGTTTTTTTCCAGCTGAATAAATTTTCAAATCATTTTTTATTTTATTAAAAAATTTCCAATACAAATATTTTGTATTGTTTTCATGTTTTTTAATATATTTTTTTCAAATTTATTGACAATTAGAGATGTGAACAAATTAGTGATGTGTTTTTTAAGGTATATTTGTCATGTTAAACAGTTAACAGATCAATGTTAACTCTAGAGTGCATCAAATCCGTACTCCAGAGTCGAACAAGTTTGACTCTGGAGTGGGATAAAAAAAGATAGCTAAATACAAAAATGTATTAGTATGAAAGAGAAAAGAACTCAATTTGCTACAGATTGGAGTACTCCATCATTGTAAACGCACCTTAAAAATAAAAATTCTTAAAAACCTTACAGACCTATGGAAAGCTTCAATTTCTGTGTCTGTTTGGAAAATAGCTAACTTAATTATATTTTTAAGTTTTAAAGTGCATTAGTTTTGCAAAAATAATAATTTTTAGTGCATATTTTTTATATTTTTAATGCATATTTGCCTTTTCTAACCGCATTTTTTAGGCGCAATTCCTTGCCCTAGTTATAACATTCATCATTGAATCTGTTTTTATTGTCAACATCATAACGCTGTTTTATCTACCAACTCTCAATTACGACCTAAAAGCTTTGACTCCTCCGACATTAGGCGATCTTTAACTAAATTTAAATTTATTTTGCCATCATCTATTCAATATCAATATTTGCATCACAGCTAGTTTTATTTGTCTTAACAAATTTTCAAAAGCTAAAACGTGTGTCAGAATAGAATACCATTCGTTCATTCTTAGTTGAGCAAATTTCTTTGTTAGCAGCAATTGATTTACGATTGATTTTTTGGCAAAAGCATTGTGTAAACTGCTTCACATCTCTCTGGTGGTATTCTTGGCTCTTATGAAACTTAAGCAGTCAAAATAAACAAAACTTACTAGTCTGTCTTTTGCTTTCATATGTTTTTTTTTTAAATTTCTTCCAAGGCTTTTGCGGTTAAAGGATTGCCGGTTAGAACATTCAACAAATTCTGCGAATCCAAGTGAGTAACACGGAATTGCCAATTATTAAATTCCCCCTCTCCCTTAAAATTTATTCCAAGGGCATCTTTTACATTGCCATAACATCTTGCAATATAGCACGATTGTTTATAATAAAAGAATATTGTTTTATAAAATGAAAAAGATAAGAAAAGATTTCGATTTATTTAGATCACAAGATTTTCAAAGAATGACAAAGTTTTCAAAGAGTAGAAAATATAAATTTTTATTTCAATCTTCAAACTTAATTGTGTTTACAAAGTACACGATATATATTTAAAAGTTTTGCATGAATGCCCCATTATTTTTAAAATTAACGGTCACGTTGAAAGTACCTCATGGCAGTACTGTTATTATTTCAATATGGCAATTTTCTAAACATATGTTTCTGAAACAAAGTGTGGCAACCTTTATTTTATTAAATTCGCCCACTGTTGTCAACTATTTTGGCAAAAAAAAACGCTAATTGTTTAGGGAAACGTTAGAAACCGAAAAACAGATTTTAGCGGCAAAACACATTAAAAGCGCTAAATCATAGAATACATCTAACTGCCTGTTTTTATAAAAAGAATCACATGAATTCGTTAAAACTTTTAAGTGAAAAACACAAACTTAGAAACATTTAGCTTTAAATTTTTTAGCCGCATTTGTTCTATATAGAAGTCCTCACAAATTTGTGTAAAAATTTTGAATCAAAAACGTTTTTAAATTAGTGTTTTTCACACAATTTTTTTTAACGAATTCGCGTAATTCTTTTTACAAAAACACCCAGTAAATAAAAATTTTAACATAGTTTTTTTTCGAGCCCAACGACTTGCTTTCAGTAAAAAACTAACTTCTTCTATCTGAAAATATATTTTGTTTCGCAATTAAAAATAAATAAAAAAAAAACTATTTGAAACTTGTATTTCGAAACATATTAATAGACAATTTGGCCTACAGACTTTTAATGACATATCGTCGACCGACCTGCAATATGTCACATGTGTTTTTTAATAGATTTTCAGGAGAACGAAAAAACTGTTACAAAATCTACTTTTAAGATATTTTATTCGCATCATATGCCTTAATGATGATTTTACTAAATGAGTTCGTGAATCATTAAGATATATGATGCCAATAAAATATCTTAAAAGTAGATTTTGGAACAGTTTTTTCGCTCTCCTGAAAATCTATTAAAAAACACATGTGACATTTTACAGGCCGGTCGACGATAAATAAATAAAAAATAAATAATTATTGAAATTGTGGCGTTCCAATTCCATAAGACAATTTTTATTTTCGTAGTTAAATTACTATGAAAGGCCTTTAAAGTTTGAATGAAATTTTTCCATGTGAAAAAGAACTTACGGTGCTTAACCGCTAATTCACGTTTCCTCGCTATGAGCTGAGTAGCGGGAAAAGCGCTAAGTTGGTAATAGTGAATTCACCACACTAGCAAATTGTTTAGCTTTTTTATAAATATAAATACACTTTTAGCTGGAGAACGTTTTTTCTTATAATATAAAATGTAGGAATTTGTGTGCAATATTTAGGAAATAATAATAACATTTTATTTATATTACAGGGCGGATTATTGGAAATCGAATGAACGGAAGTACTGTGACTTTTGTAAATGTTGGTTAAGTGACAATAAAGCGGTAAGAATTTTACTAAAATCACAATATTTGTACTATTGCTTAGTGTTAAAGTGGATGAATTTATCTTTATTTTATTATTATTGTGTATATTTTTAGAGTATTTCCTTTCATGAGAATGGCAAAAGACATAAATTGGCTGTGGCGAAACGTATTACAGACATTAGTCGTAATAGTGAAAAAACGGAACAAGAAAAACGTAAAATGGATATGGAAATACGTAAAATGGAAGATGCTGCTATGCGTGCTTATACCTATGATATACATAGTCGTGGGGATTTCACCGCACGTTCCATAAATGCAGTAATGACTGCCAGGGTAGGACCCTCAACAAGTACAACAGCAACTGCTGTGGATGCCGCAACATACAGACAAGTAGATCCTTTACGTCTAGCCGGTAACTCAGATGATGAGAATGCTGAGGATGGTCTCCGAGTTTCCATACAAAAAGTAGATTATTCAGCAGTGCCTAATGCTTCGCTATGGGTAGAAGGTAAAAATGATGATGGCTACTCCTATTACTGGAATGTCAAAACAAATGAAAGTGTTTGGGAAGCACCCAAAGAGGGTTATCTGTCATGGCAAGAATATCAACGTATTAATGACTTAGCAGTGAAACAACAAGAAATCCAAGAAGCTCAGGAGGCTAAAAAGTTTCGTGAAAATGTCAATGAAGAAGTAGCCCGCTATAATCGGGAACGGTTAAAAATGTATCGTCCTCCCGTAACGAAACAAGAACAAAATGCCGAAGAGGAACGTAAAGAAAGTTTCAAAACAGAAGAACAAGCCAAAGCTCCAGAAATAGGACAATGGCAAGTTGTGGAAAATAAGTAAGTTAATATGCAAATTTCCAATTTTAAAATAACTAATTTTATTTCCTTACAGACCTCCTCCAGCTCCTGTTGATTTAGAATTACCTGTAGTGAACAATTATTATATACCTCCCGTTGTATCAGATATAGTTTATGAACCTCCGGTAAAACGTTTCAAAGAAAAAACGATAGAAAAATTAGATGATGATGTATCAACTGGCAGCTCGGCGTCTTTTAAAAAACGTAAATTTGCTGCTAAAGGAAATGCGCGAAAGCGTTTAGAAGATGATTAGGAATGATAGGGAGCTAGCTGTAAAAAAAGGTAAATTTCCTGTGTCTTACCATATGTCTTTTAATTTATATATTGATAATAGTTTTAAACATTAAATTCTTACACTGTATTTAAGTTATATCAGCCAATTATTTTGATTTAAAGAAAATATATTGACAAACTACAAACATATTTATGCTGATGGAATTCACAGTTGGCACACTTTTATTGTAAATTTGATAACTTCCTATGAGTTAAACTTCAAAAATCATGCTATTTTAAAACGATAGCACCTTAGCACTTGTTTCACTAATAGCAATTTGTTTTACTTTAATTTAATTCGTTACACAAATTTCTGGGCTGGTCTATTATTTAAAACGACAGGCATATAGTTTCTGTCAAATTGGGAAACTTAGGCCTTTATTCATTAGCAACAATAAATATAACGATAAATTCCCAAATGGGAATTAGTGTGTAAAAGTAGTGTACTAGATGTTAGTCGTTCGTTTTAACCAAGGTTGGTTAAAGGCTATGTCCGACCGAAGGCCCTTTTTGGGCCGATGCCCAATGCTGTTGGGTTAAGCCTCAATTAAAAGTAAATTAAGCGACATCTGAAAAATAGCATATTAAGTTTAAACAATGTTTAACTAATAAACAAAGTTAAACAACATCCAAAAAACTTGTCCAAACAACATCGAACCAATTTTCTTATTATTTATGCTCAGAAACCATTTTTTTATAACAACGCATTTTTCAGGCGTGCAGTGCTTTTCACGTTCTATTATTTACAAAATAAATAATAAAATGTTTGACAAAATTTATTAACTACAATAAAAAATTATTTTAAGACTTTTTACACATTGGTGCTATTTTAATCGCTGCACCGAGGCGGAGTTATTTTTCTAAGATCGGTCATGAGTAAAGAACCGTTGACATTTTGTTTCGTAAAAAAGCACTCTCAGGGTGAATACACTTAGTAATTATCAGGGCAAGGACTTTCATGCACTAAAAAATCGAAAATATGCGCTTAAAATATGCACTATAAAATAGAAAATATGCACTTAAATATGCATTTATAACGAAATATGCACTAAAAACCAAAAAATATGCAATTAAAAATAAATGTTTTTTTAATTATATTTATTAAAAACTAACATAAACGTAAAAATTCAGGTATCGTTTACAATATGCTTGTTCGTTTACTTCCCAGCAAAAATGCGGAAGCAGTAAAAACGATTACTGCTTCCTTACTGCTACTTTTACCGCTTCTAAAAATGTATAGCTTCGTAAACAGCACTAATGAAAGGCCTAAGTTGATTAATTGTTTATCGCTTTTTGCTGTGCTTTTCAAAAAGGCATGAAATGAGCAATACATTTTGATTGCTTAAATATTTTCGCGGTTCTTTTATCAAAAATTTTTAAAATGCGGAAAAAAGTAATTTTAATGAAAATGAGACGTTTTACTAAAAATAAGAGGCATTTTCTCTTCACGGAAAAATATGCAGGAATATTGTGCTTTTGAGAAGGCATGATATTAAATAGTTGAAAAGCATGAATTCTCGGCATTTTATAAGAAAAACGGGAGCACTAATTAAAAGCGGTGAATTCATGCCTTTTCGGATCTCGAAACAAGTGCTTTCACGCGAGCTATCTCGAACAAAAATCAGGCATGATATCATCAATAATGCAATCGCTTGACTGCTCAACTTTCCCTGACAAAACTGCTTCCAAGCAAGCAGTAATTTCTGCTGGGTTACTACAAGTTTCTATATTTACTACAGCTGGACAAATTCAATACAAAAAGTAAACAAAACTTTGCAATTGTAGTAAAAGTAGTAAGAAATTCGAGTAAACGAACACAATGAATATGTCTTCAAATACACATAGTTAAATATATTTTTAGAAAATTCAGTGAAAACAAAAAGAAATACAGTCGATCGTAAATATTAAGGGTGTGTGGGATTTTAGCTAACAAAAACTTTATTATAAAATAGAACTTAACGAGTAAAAAGGTTAAAGTCGGGCATGCCGACTATACAATACCCTACACCAGTCTGGTTAAAAGCCAACTAATGTTTGGATCCGAAATTCGAATGGGTTAAAATGGGGCTTGTGTCAAAATTTTCTATAATGTGAGTCAGCGCACCAAATTTCATTAAAATATCTTAATATTTGCGACCTGCAGTTTGTAACCAAGCCAGGGGGCCCTTATATGGGCACTAGGTCTAAACATGGACCGATGTTCACCAAAATCAATAGGCTTCGTCCTTGGGCCAACATAGGTCTGTGTACCAAATTTCATCAAAATATCTTAATATTTGCGACCTGCAGCGTATAAACAGTATAATTTTGGTAGGGCCCTTATATGGGCACTAGGTCTAAACATGGACCGATGTTCACCAAAATTAATAGGCTGCGTTACTGGGCCAATATAGGTCTGTTTACCAAATTTCATCAAAATATCGTAATATTTGCGACCTGCAGCGTATAAACAGTATACTTTTGTAGGACCCTTATATGGGCACTAGGTCTAAACACGGACCGATGTACACCAAAATCAATAGGCTGCGTTATTGGCCCAATATAGGTCTGTGTACCAAATTTCATCAAAATATCTTAATATTTACGACCTGCAGCGTATAAACAGTATAATTTTGGTAGGACCCTTATATGGGCACTAGGTCTAAACATGGACCGATGTTCACCAAAATTAATAGGCTGCGTTATTGGGCCAATATAGATCTGTGTACCAAATTTCATCAAAATATCTTAATATTTTCGACCTGCAGCGTATAAACAGTATACTTTTGTATGACCCTTATATGGGTACTAGGTCTAAACATGGACCGATGTTCACCAAAATCAATAGGCTGCGTTATTGGGCTAACATAGGTCTGTGTACCAAATTTCATCAAAATATCTTAATATTTACGACCTGCAGCGTATAAACAATATAATTTTGGTAGGACCCTTATATGGGCACTAGGTCTAAACATGGACCGATTTTAACCAAAATCAATAGGCGTCGTCCTTGGTCCGATATAAGTCGGTGTACCAAGTTTCATCAAAATATCTTAATATTTGCGACCTGTAGAGTGCGCACAAGAATGCATGGACAGTAGGGATGCCAATCGGGATTGATATTTGAAAATCCCGGGATTCGTGATTTTGTATGAAATCCCGGGATCCCGATTTCGGGATTACGGGATTTTCAGGACTACGGGATTTTCGGGACTACGGGATTTTTCGGGATCCCGGGATTTTACGGTATTTCGGGATTTAAATTTTCCTTTATTTGTAAAAATTTGTATGTTATGTAACTAATTTTTCTATAGAATAAAGCGTTTTATAATTATTTAATAGTTGTTAATTAATAATGTGGTACATTTTATGAATATTAAAACATCTCAGTCAGAAAATGACAGTGGTACAAAAAATCAAGTACCTGCATACCACTTGGTAACCGCGACGTTAAAAATAAATGACTGGCAGAAGACTCATTTGGGACGCTTTGCCAGCGTTTGCAAAAATCGTTTTGCCAGTATTTGTTTTACAAAACATCACGGCAGGGCCAAAAAAAGATACATATGAACTTTTTTTAAATTTTATTTTGGAAAATATAATTCCAAACCACCTATTTATTGGTTTCGGCAGCGTTTTGCCAAAGTTAAAAATTTTGTTTCTCCAGTACTTTTTCGGCGCTTTTTGAACTGCCGGTCCTTTTGTCTATTGAAGTTATCATATTGGAAATGGGAAAGCAATTTTTGTCAGTATTTGTTCCACCTGTTATAATACCTTGCCATCGCTTTCCCGTTTGTATTTTTCTGGCTGGGATAATATATGAAGGCCTGTCATTAAGTACACTTGCGCCCAGTATTTTGTAAGCAGATTTTAATACAGATTCGTTGCGATAACCTTGCCCACTCAATCGTGTAATTACAGCAACAAAGTTATTTGGTTATCGTTATCAAATGTTTTCATGGAAGAATTCAAACTTACAGTCCCAGCCAAAATTAGGTTTCAGAAATCGAATTTCGCTTGGAAGAATAAATCGGTAAAATAACAAACAAACTTGATTTTTCGCATGTATTCCTCAAAAACTTAATAATGTTTACCAAAATATCAAATTTTTCTGCAAAGTCTTTGCATAGTTTACTCGAATAATCTACTTAATTTATAATTTTACCAATATCTTGACATCAATTTCTTGTCAATATGAGAAAATTTAAGAAAAAACGTAAGTAATCTAAAATTGCTCACTTTGTTTATATTAATATTAAAAAAATTATTTCTCAAAAATACTGGGATTCGGGATTTTGCCAATCCCGAAAATCCCGGGATTTCGGGATTTCCCGTTTGGCATCCCTAATGGACAGACAGACAGACGGACGGACAGACGGACATCGTTAAATCGAAATAAAAAAAAAATTCTAAGCCGATCGGTATACTATAAGGTGGGTCTAGGACCAATATTTTTTGGTGTTACAAACATCAGCACAAACTTATAATACCCTGACCACATAGTGGTGTAGGGTATAAATATGTATACTATAAAATCGTACTCACTTTTGTAACTCAGAGAAAAAAGTGGCAGAAATTAATGCTCGGGGACAAGTTTCCTTAAAATAATTTTTATAAAATTTTTCAACTTTCTGTTTGTGAGCAATAACACACGAAAACGTTAATTTAAAATTACATCTATAAAAAATGTGTTAGTGGTTGACAACATATTGTATATTATGTGTTTCTCTTTCTCGTGTAGTGTTGTATTACCAACAGAGCTTCCAAATAATTAATTCTTTATAATTTTTTTTAGTTCTAAAGCCACATTCACAATGATGGAGTACTCCACTCTGCAGAGTGGAATACTCCATCATTGTGAATCTGCATTAAAGTATGAATTCTTAAATCGAATTTCATATTTAAAAATATAAAAAAAATTTGCAATAATATGGAAAATATGCAATAAAAATCATAAATATGCAATAAAATATGCACTTAAAAGCAAAATATGCAAAAATATGCATTTATAACAAAATATGCAAAAATATGCAACAACAAATCGATGCCATTTTCTTGAAAATTCTTTGATTCGGAAAAGTATTTGGTCAAAATCATTTTTGGGAATTAAATGTGCTAAAATCCCGAAACTTATATAACAAATTGTGAAAAATAATCTGTTGAAGGCAAGTCCCTATTCGGATATCATTCTTGCCTTAAGAAATTGTCAGGGGACGACGTTTTTAGAATTTATAGAAATATTAGTTAAGTTAAATTACAAACTCAATCAGAATTTCTTGTTCTCGTCTAGGATTGTTATTAAACATTTAAGATATCAAAGAAAAAACAACAAAATAAGATTTACCACAATTTGCTTTGTCATGTTCCAATATACTACTCTGTTGTTTTGACAGATCTAGCAATGTAGTGACATCCATTCATGTATGACCAACAATAGAAAATAATATGTTTTTGGTAAAAAAGTGAAAAATTAATGTAAGCGAAAATTGTACTTAAATAAAATTTTCTCACGATTTCAAAAATGAGGTTTTTTTTCTAATTCGTCAAATGTGAATCCAATTAGAGCCATTTTTTAAAATTTTATACGTTCCAAAAATAAAAATAGTGAAAAATCACATTATTTAATGTCGTTGGCAATTAGTTACTGTTTTGTTCGCTTAGCGAACTATTCACAATTGAATTATATTTGGTTTTAGCCGTTAAGCACCTTAAGTTGTTTTTCACGTGGAAAATTTTCACTCAAACTTTAAACAGGCCTTAAAAAATAATTTAAATTCTGAAAATGAAATTTTTTTAATGCAATTAGCAAGCAACAATCACTATAAACACAAAGTGTCACTTTTCACAAGAAAATTTGAAAATTTGCTTGATAACAAAGTCTACACAATTTTCACGGGAAACACTTTGTCGTGAAAAATTAGATTTTTTATATGGAGTCTAACAGTTTTTTCACGTGAAACTCAAACAACTTACGGTGCTTTATATAGGAAAATAGCATAAATATTCGACCTTAAGTTTTGGGTGCACGTAAACTTTTTGGGTTATATGAAACCAAAATTAATTTCGGTTTTTTTCTTTTTTAATTCCAGAGGGGTTATATTTTTTTGACGAAACCCAATAAACTGCACTTTAGCGATTTATTATAAGAAACAACAAAATGTCTATTCGCGTGGCTACAAAAAGATTTTTCTAAAGAATTAAAGTGATTTCAAAACCAAAAAACTTGTTATTCATTGTTAGGCCACTGATTTTTTAGTCCATGTAGTGTTGTTCAACACAATCAAAAATATTTGTAATTTCGGCCTCATTGTCAATTAAAATTTTGTTATATTACCCAGGGGTATGGCACCACCAAAAAAATAATTTATAAAAATATCGTTATCACTAGATGGCACTTTGTTAAAAAAATTGACAATTTTCTTTTTTTATTTAATTTTAAATAATAACAAACAACAAAGCAAAAAAACAAGCGGATATTTAAAATTTTATTATTTGAATATATTCCGCGCTTGTTTTTAACTTATTTTGAGCAGTTTTCGAATTTTTATATATAGGCTGAGCTGATACTAAATAGTTGCTCAGGTAATACTAAATTTCAGCGCCCTCTATCGGTGAGTAGTGCAAGGTTTGATTTCCTATCTCTATAATAAATAGTCTCTGGTTAATTTCAATTTGTAAAACTGATTAATTTCGTTGTTTACATATCACAAATTTTTAATTGAAAATGAGCCAACAATACAAATTATTATCTTTCACTCTGTTATTAAGCTAATTTGACCTAATTCCTTCAATGTAATTAAAAATTTCAATACAAGATTATTTTTTTTTGTGAACACTAAAGTTTAGTGCTGAGATATCTCGTAGAAATTAACGAAAAAAAGTAACGTCAAAAATAATTCTAGGATTTTCTAATGAATGCTTCAGTTATCAAATCGATTAACTCCATAAAGAAAAATTAATGAGTCTCAATAAGAAAAATGACAAAATAGTATACATTAGACCGACTCACCAAAAAAAGTAAAAAAAAGTGCCCCCCCTCAAAATAAACCTTGGTTTGTTTTATGATGATTCCTAAAATATTTCGGGTCTAGCAATGAGATCTCACGAGCTTGACCATTTTTAAAAAAGGTATTTTTTTTAGTTTTTGTAAGAAATTTGCATATTAGCTGAAGACAACATACTCAATATGGGTATCATATGAACATTTTTTTAGAGGCGCGTCAAGCGGTATATATAACATGTTGAAGCATATCCTGACATGTCCTATTTTCAAGGATATTCTATAAAAAAACAAATTGTGATTGAAATGTCAAACTTACATATCATAATCTATATACGATTTAAGTGAACACGTGTTTCAGATGTTTTTTTTTATCAGAAATTCAATGTGGTGGAAATAATATGTTCTAAATAGGGCAATATGGATACCAAAACTTTTCTTTTGACAAGTAAATCATCGCTGAGAGGATATAGTTTAGAATTTTGCAAATTTCGCATGTATGACCATGAATACATGTTTATGAGCACGCACGCACATACATTTAACCTGTATGGATTCATATATGTACCAGAGAACGGTTTGAGTACATTCGTTTTTATTGTGCAGTCATACCATTCATTGCTTTTGCCATGTATTCATGCAGCAACAATAACTTATGCTATTGCTATTATATTCATTCATTGTTTTTGATGAGTGGTTTTTACGCATTAATTTTATATTGCCACTACATGTCAAGCAACGAAATGAAGAGATGACGCATTAAAAAAATAAAATCTATCACAACATTCATTTAGTCTTCGTTGACCTGTTGCAGTATTTTGAAAAATGCAGTGTGAAGAAATTTCAATTTTTTTTTATTAAATATGAAATATGTATACATTTTCTCATTTTTTTAATGTTTAAGTGAAAAAAATAAACACCAAAAATTTACTAAAATTTTTGACAGAAAAAAATGTTCAATTTTTATACAACCAATATTGCGACCATTCATAACAATCGGTTTGTATTCATACCAATCATTTTATATTCGTTGCTTTTGTGAGTGTTAGGTAAGATTAACAGAAGACATGCAGTGCAATGCATGGCTTTCGTCGTACTCACTTTTTTTCAATTGTGTCTGTATTGCTTTACTGAAATGATGTGTATTCACAACAATATGCATTTTTTTTGTGATTGCATTCAAAAGGATAAAATAAGGCACTCAAACCGTTCTCTGATATGTACATAAATCTCCATACATGAATCATATATGACCATACGTGTGCATTAACGAAATTTGAGGTAATATGTATATATTACCTCAAATTTCGTTAATGCACACGTATGGTCATATATGATTCATGTATGGAGATTTATGTATCCATGTATGACCATGAATACATGTTTATGAGCACGCACGCACATACATTTAACCTGTATGGATTCATATATGTCGATTTTTAGCTGGGGGATTAACTTTTTTTCGTAAAAAAATTTTTTTTTTATAAATTTTCAATTATAATTTAAATTCAGTTTCTAGTAGATCTAAGGATAAAAATTCAACTTAACAGAAAAAACCCAACACGCGCTTTTTTTTGGCGGAATTTCTTTTTTTTTCGCGAGAAAACGTATTATAAAATTTTATTTATGGTCAGCCTACACAGAGGGAATTTTGCTGGACGAATTTTAATGAAAATTTTCAGTAAACTAATGAAGTTTTGTTCACAAAGTAAATGAAAAATTGCTTATATTTGATGAAAAAGCTTCATATATTATATGAATCTAGTTTTAATAAAGCTTTTTCATTGAGTGTATGAAATTTTTAATAAATAAAATTAAATTTTTTACTACATTTAATGAAAAATTCCATTAATTCAACGAAAAGTTTCAATGGACGCGTTCCAGTGAAACTTCATTGGTTTTATGCAAAAATTCATTAATATGCAGATAACTCTCTCAGTGTATATTTAGACTTTTCTTAAAAAAATTGCAGACACGCGTATTTCGATAAAATATTTTATTTAATAATAAACCTACAAACAATTTTATAAAATTTTTTTATTGAATTGGGGTAGCTCTAAATTTTTACCAAGATTTGGTCTAGAGCACCGTGAAAAATGTATTAAATTTGCAAAGTTCTAAACTATATCCACTCAGCGATGATGTACTTGTCAAAAGAAAAGTTTTGGTATCCATATCCATATTGCCCTATTTAGAAAATATTGTTTCCACCACATTGAATTTCTGATAAAACGCGAAAAATCGCCAATTCAAAAAAAATCTGAAACACGTGTTCACTTAAATCGTCTATAAATTATGATATGTAAGTTTGACATTTCAATCACAAATATCTATGTACAAAAGAATCAAAAATTTGTTTTTATAGAAGAATATCCTTGAAAATAGGACATGTCAGGATATGCTTGAACATGTTATATATACCGCTGGACGCGCCTCAAGAAACCTTTCATATGATACCCATATTAAGTACGTTTTCTTCAGCTAAGATGCAGATTTCTTATAAAAACTAAAAAAAATACCTTTTTTAAAAATGGTCCAGCTCGTGAGATCTCATTCCTAGACCCGAAAAATTTTGAGAATCATCATAAAACAAACCAAGGTTTATTTTGGGAGGGGCACTTTTTTTACTTTTTTTCTGTCCATATAAGGTGTATACATATGTATGTATATTGTTTTTTAAAATTCCTGTTGAATTAAACATTTTGTCATTTCTTGTTACAAATGGAACGATACATTTATATGGCCTGTCAGCAAAAATTATTCACCTATTTAGTTTATTAGCTATCAAAAATTTATTTGTTATCTTTTAAAAAATCTTAAATTATGTTTTGACCAATTTGTCTTATAAATATGCCATCATTTACAAATATTAAGCTAATGTAATCTAGACAATATAATCCCACATATAAAAAAATTTCTTTGAAGTCAACAGGCCGAAATTCCAATTTATATCTGTTTAAATGTTGTTGCGTGTCGTGTCTATTATTTTTCTTCGTTAGTGGTAGTAAATACTATACAACATTTAAAATTCTCAATGAATTTTTTTTTTTTTTTGGTTTGAAATACTATGAATTCGAATGATCATTTTTACTGTTGTTTCAATCATTCAATTCAATTGAGTGTCGCTGCTTCAATTAAATGAAAACAAAAGCTTTTTTTTTTGAAAATCCTACACAGACATAATGGCAGACAAATATATACATGCATACGTATGAGAAAAACAATTCATGGAAATTCTTTTTAACAAATTATTTACATTTCTTTCTTTGATTTTTTTTCGCCGGTTATACGAATTTGAAAATTTCTACGAATACAGCGGTATAATTATTCATATTTAAAAAAATTGTGTAATGAGAATACATCGACAAAACGGAATGTTTAAGTTTAAAAAATAATAAAAACAATAATTTTATCCACTTTTTTTTTTAGAAAAATTGTTATTAATTAGAAAATAATCAAAACATGTGTTAGTAATGGATGTATTTATTTAACTAAAAAATATTTAAAACACAAAAATATGGAGCAAATTTTTTTTCCAGAAAACAAGTAAATATTTGTTAAGTATGTTTTGAAGTCATTACCCTTTAAATAGACAGAAACCCTCAATCTCTAAACTCAACATCAATCTTGGCTTTATAAACTGGTCGAATTTAACCTAATTGTAGTTTCTTAAGTAGTACGAATTTAGCCCCAATCGTAGCTCTTTAAATTATCGGTATTTAACTTCTTTTAACTATCCGAATTTGTCGAATTTAACGTCAACAGGGCAGAGCTTTGAAGAATTGATTCCAAAAGAATTTGTATCGAAGATGATTCAAGAATCAAAAAATTTAAAAATATTTCTGGCGAATTGTTAAATCAATGTATTCTATGAAAGTTAATTTCTTACAGATATATTAATGACTGAAATTGATTCGCGAATAATAAAAATACAACTTTAATCCGCGAATCAAAAAATCCAGACATAGTTCGCGAATCAAAAATAAATGTTATTAATGTTTTTAGTACATAATTAAATTATTACTGATGTTTGAATTATTTTTTTAATGGTCTGCAACCGCGGTTCTTTAAAATTAGTCTGAATTCAACTTTAACCGGGATTTTTAAAATAGTGCAAATACAACCTCAACCGTTGCTTCGTATACAGTTCGAATTAAATGTTAGCCTCATTTTCACAATGTCCCGTTAGCTAATACACTAATAGAAAAAAGTCTGTAAAAATTTAGTTAAAACTACTAAAAATTAGTTAAAAATGATGTTGCAGAAAAAACTGCTAAAATTAGCAGATTATTTTTGCTATATATTAGTAGGATACTAACATCAAGAATAACACAATTAAAAATGCAGAATTTTAGTTATATTTGAGTTAAATTTTTGTTAATAGAAAATAACAAATTAACATGCTAAAATCAGCGAAAAATTTTGCTAAATAATTAGTAGCCAAGAAAATCAAAAAAAGTTTTAAAATTTTCGAAGTTTTTTTCGATTTTTTAAATGCCAATACAAGTTGATCTTTAGAAAACAGCAGTTTACAATTTTTTATTAGCAAATATTTCTGCTGATTTAGCAGGATAGACTGCTATTTGCTTTCAACTAAATTTGGCTTAAAAATAACAAAAATTTTGTAGTTATAAGTCTACTAATATTTAGCAAAATTTTCTTCAGATTTTACAGAACAATTCGTCATTTACTTCGTCATACCTTAAAGTTAACTTGAATATAACTAAAATTCTGTAAATTGAACAGTTTTATTTTTGCTGTTCTTATTTTAATAGTATTTAGCAAAATATCTACTAATTTCAGCAGTTTTTCTGCTATTTTTACAGATTTATTTCTATGAGTGTAACTGTGATTTGAACTGACACATTTGTTGTGCTTTTACATCTAAAATTTAAATTTAGTTTTTGGCAACGTTTTAACTAGACTTGGTCGGATTTTAATCGTAGCTATTTAAAAAATACGAATTCAACCTCAGCCGTCGCTATTCAAATTGTCCCAATTCAACCTCAATCGTGGCTTAAAAGTAGTCTAGATTCGTGAACCTTTAATAGTCTGATTTTTACATTAATCATTGCTCTTTAAATAACCGGAGTTCAATCTTAATTGAGGTTCTTTAAATTGCCCGATTTAGCAATCGAGGTTTTTTAAATTGCCCAAATTAAATTTCAATCGAAGTTCTCTAAAATTCTGAACCCAGCCTCTATGGCGGTTCTATGAATTATCCGAATTTAACGTTAATCGTAACACATAATCTTATCTTAATTTTAGCGCTTTAAATAGTCCGAATTTGGTATTTATCATGGCTCTTCAAGTTTTTTTTAATTCGTAGATATTTAAGAGAGTCGGAATTCTGCTTCAGAAGTGGTATTTTAAATTTTCGGATTTTAAAGCAATTGAGCTCTTTAAATAGTCCGAATTTAATTTCAATCGGGTTTCAAATGGGTTAAAGCAATTGAGCTCTTTAAAAAGTCCGAATTTAATTTCAATCGGGTTTCAAATGGGTTAAACTATTCTGACAGCGATAATAATGATACTATATATACTTGGCATTGAAAAATAATTATGACAAAAATAATAAAATTTTGGCTAATCTCTTTATTTAGGCGATATGATGCAATTAAGGTTCAAGGCAGATCAAAAAATAATCAAATAAGTTTGGTTTTTGCTCTAAATAACACTATCCGTAAAATAAAATTGCGAAATTGACATTAAACATCAGTAAATTTGGGGAAATTGGTTTTGCTTACTTCTACACTCAAAAAAATAAGTTAGTAGAAAAATTAGTAAAACGTGTAGTATGTGAAGTATATTAGTTTTCAGCAAATTTTAATTATATTTTTTTTAACACCAGACTAATTTTAAACAAATGTTTTACTAATTTATTTTGCTACCAAAATTGTGCTGATAAACACATTTATAGTACGGTCAGCAACCAGACAGACAAGATGTTGATGTCGCAGATAAAGAAAATGTAGTGCAGATAAAGAAAATGATATTAAAACATGACTCTTCTAATACATATAAAAATACAACCGTGACGTCCTTTTATACATAAAATAAAAGGACGCCAAAAGATGCGTATACATAAAAATATAACACAATAAGATA
The DNA here is from genome assembly GCA_949987735.1 of Leucophora obtusa. NCBI lineage: Eukaryota > Metazoa > Arthropoda > Insecta > Diptera > Anthomyiidae > Leucophora > Leucophora obtusa. The sequence goes on along the minus strand of OX465298.1, from coordinate 187,585,699 downwards.
AAATATGATTTAAATTACAGACAAAATAAAATAATTTAAATTTAATGAAGATAAAGAAAAAGTGCCTATGCATAATAATATTAAAACATTTATAAAATGAATTTTTTAGGGAAAATTTGTTTTATAAGTAACTTATAAATATATTATATTACACATTTTAATAAAAAATAATTTTTTTTCTCTCGATTACAAAATAATGTGTAGCTCTTCAGCCTATTTAAAATTTGAAGTAAAAATTCCAAACCGTTCTCCAGTTAGTATGCTTTTATGCATTGGAGATGCAATACAAGTTTCTGATTTTTATTTGCAAACTAGGAATATATCAATAATAACAAATATCAACTAAACAAAAATTTTTAAAATTCAACGAAATTTCTTATTTTTTAAATAACTAAGAAAAACAACTATTTACTTTAAAAATACTGTTTTGGTAGTTGTTTACTATGATATTAAAAATAACGGATTTAAACAACTGTTACGAAATTACAGTACTTTTTCTTAGTTGTTTTTTGTTAAATAACTGTCATAAAAGTTGTTTTGTAGTTTTCCACAGAAAATCAACTGTTATTACGGTTAAAAACAACTACTGATTACTACACACACAACTTTCATGTAGTAACTGTCAAACTTTTTTGAGTGTGTGAAACAGTAAAGTGAAATTGAAAACCGTTTTTACTAACATTTTTTCTGAGTGTTGTTCGTGATAATTAATAGTCAAACAAATATAATGTAGGTTTTTTTTTGTAAAAGTTCAAAGAATATGCAAATTGTGGGAGTTTTTTTTCAACCCACATCTGCTTCTATAGTGCTAAACTTATTATGTAGGTTGGCTTCCAATTATTTGTTGCTAAGATACAAATAAAATTCTTATAAATTTAAATCCTTTGTTGTACATTCAACATTAATTTTCATATTCGATATTTTTCGGTCATAAACTTGCTGAACAATGTAAATGTTATTCTTCTGTATTTGACCTTCTCTATCTACTGCTGTGACTGTTTTAAGATAAAATAAAGAAATTTAAACAAACTGCCATCATCAATGAATGTCTTATTCCATGGCTTAAACAGCGAACAGTTTAATACAAACGTACCCTTATTAATATGATGTTGGTGGTCTATGTCCTATTAAATGGGTTAATACATTTTGTGTTAACAACAGTCATGTGCACAGCACACATGTTGCGAGACAACATGTTGTAAGGCAACATAGTTGATAATGTAGGGATTATAAATTGGTAACAGGGATGGAAATGAGTTTTTACATGTTGTACCAACCACATAAAAATATTGTACTTTTTCGACCCTCACGGTAACAAAATTTTTCATATATAGAAAATTTGTCAAAGCAATGTCCAACTTGAAGAAAATATTCTTTTACAAAAATTGTACTATTCCAGCCCTCACCAATTTTTTTGATATAAAAAGTATGTACGATCGAGGTCAAGCTTACAGGAATAATTATTCTATACGACACAAAGACCTGCTAACCAATAGTTGTGAATATCAAATTTATATGAAACTATTTGTTGCTAATGTTTTGTTTTGGTTATATTTTAGATAAGTTCCCCGTCCTGAAAAACAATGTAATATTTTTTTTACTTTTCAAAAAATATACGAAAGAGGCGGGTTAAATTCTCGAATTTTATGTAGTAGCAGCACTCAATCGACGCGTCTTGATGAGCTGATTAGGGGAAAATAATATATTTTTATGCAACATTGTGCATAAAAGTTGTCAGTTACAAGTTTTTGTTAGGATAATTTTAGTCCACGTCTGCAATTCGAATATTTGTCGACAGCTTTAAAGTACAACAAGTTCATTTAATACAAAAATTTTAAATTTGGAAATTTTTAAAATTGTACCAACTGGATCGCGGTAGTACCATGGTACCAACGGTGGTCAAAAGGTACCTAAAAAAGTACAATTATGGCATCAAATAATATCAAATTTGTGTAAAAATTATTTTTTGTAAATTTTGAAGGAATTGATAGCGAGAGGGGTTTAAAAAATCTTAATGCATCTGTATTTCTTCGAAGCTAAAAAAAGGCTACCCGCTGGTTTAAATTTGTAAATTAGCTCGGATTTGATCAAACTAAGAACCTTTGTTTATGAAAAAACATTTATATTTTAAGAACGGGTTTTTAAGATTCTCATAAGGAGACTCTCATAAGTGAGACTCTCGAATTCTCTGCGAGGATGTATAGACGTTCAGCTACTAAGTTCATACATTTTTTACGCCATTAGATTAAAGCAAAGGAATGTTTCCGTATTCGTGCAAGTGAAACCTTTTTTCTGGAAACCTTTTTGTAGAGCGATTGTTATATTTTGAAAATTTATTTCTACACATAGAAAAAATGTTAATAGAAAATTTTTAAATGGTTTTCACTTTCACTCTACTATTTTTGTATTAATTGTTAGTAAAAATATATATTTTAGTAAACATTTTTGATATTCTAATTTAACAAACATACCAGTCAGAAAAATACAAACGGGAAATTTTTGACAAGGCACTTTAACGGATGACACAAGTAGTGGAGAAAATTGCTTTCACATTCCCAAAATGATAACATCATTAGACAAAAGGACTGGCAATTTCTGACTGGAATTTTACAAATTTTTGAAAAGAGTGTTGGTAAAATTAGCAAAATATTGTACTAATAAAAACAGGATATTAAAGGTTTTTTTTTTTTTTTTTAATTTTCGGAACAATCGATATTGACAATTACTTTCGTCGCAAATACATGGGAAACTATCACTTCATAAATAAAAAGAAACACTATTTTTTAAATGCAAAATGCATCAGTGCTTTATTAATGCTTTATTTCATATTTGTGAGGTTTTAAAAAGTAAAGTTAAATTTGTTGCTAACTTTAGCAAATAATTGTTAAATTACCTTTCAGTTAGGAAATAAATCTAGTTTACCAAATATAAACACTAGACTGTCCCTTAAAATAGCGATTTGTCGATTTTGGTTCATTACACCCCCCAGTTTTATTGGAAATGGTCCCAAATGGAAGAAATCGATTTTTTTTTGGAAAACGTTAACCCGTGCCGAAAGTTGGACGAAAATGGCCCCTTTTGGAAAAAAGTGTATTACTATTAAAAATTCTCAAAATTCGAAATTTTGAAAAAAAATTATTTTTTATTTCATTTATTCATTTAATATAGTCAAAATAATTCAAACATGGAATTTTGACTTCATCGGGTATCCTTAACCCACTTTAGCCTGGAATCCAAAATGACCCACGAATTTGATAAAAATGCAAAAACGTGTTTTTTTTTAAATTAATTTTAAAGATTTTTTAAAATGCCTAATTTGGAGATGTCGATTGCTATTTGTACCACATAATAGTTGATATTAAAGAAAAAAAATAAATTGGAAAAATGATAATTCGAGTTTGTGTTTGGAGCGACTGCTTTCCAGGACATTTTACAAAAATTGCTCATTTTGTCAAAAATTTGAATATTTTCATAAAATTTTACACGGTTTTCGGAAAAACAGCACCTTAATTTGGTTAGAATACAATTATCTTTTCATTTCTTTTAAAAAAATTTAACCCTTAGTGGCCTGGGGTCAGAAAAGACCCATGGAACTTAATATTAATTATGACTACGAGATTGTAAAGCCATTAAATTTATACAAAAAATCTCAACTGGATAAAAATAATTATTTTGTGTAACGTGATCCATATGGGGTTAATTTTTATACTTTTGGCTAAAAACGCCCCACTAGGAAATTTACAGAATTTATAGCTAAATTTTGTTCAATCGCCAAATTAATTTTGTTCAATCGCCAAATTAATTTTAAAAATTGTAATGTTGACATGTATGGAGTTCATCGGAAATGCGAGTATTTTAAACTGTTTTAAAAAGTTGTTGTTGGTTACATACCACCCATTTGTGAACCGTTGATACAAAAAAAAACCCTCACCTTCTTAAACACTTTTTCAATGCAAATGTTATTATATTCTAACGTTTTTTTAAGAAATCCTCCAAACAAATAAACTCAAGGACCTTCTGCAGTCAGAATTTTTAAGTTATTTAAATAGTAAGAAGTGCGCCGTTAAAAAGTGTAACGTACAATTTTCTTAATGACTTTTCTCAGCTTTAATTAAAATAACTTTTCTTCATTAAATTCTAGTGGTTTGTTAGTTTACAATAGACATAAAAATAATTGAAACTATCAAAATAATCCATTGTGGACTTATAGAAAATATTCTACGGAAGTGCGCGTGACCAGGCATCCATTGTGGACTTATAGAAAATTTTCTACAGAAGTGCGCGTGACCAGGCAATCGTTTCAGGAGTGGTCAAAAAGTTCAACAATGACCTAATAGTTCAAAGAAAGCCTGGAACAAGTAAAGCAAAAGGCCCAGGAACAGAATCAATGCCAAAAATGTGGAGAAGCTATTAAGTGCGATTCCAAACATTTCTGACCGGGAAGTTTCACGGCGCGGAAACTTCCAATGTTCCGAAAATTTTGTGCGCAGAGTTAAATTTATTTAAAGTTCAGAACACAGAAAAAACTGTAGGCACCAACAGTGGGAATTTGTAAAAGCAATCACATTTTCTTTTAAATTAAAATTTTATTCCCAACAATTTTTTTGTTTGAAATATTTGTAACTCGTTTCTAAATTGTTATCTTTGATATAAAAATTGTTTAAAAATAAAAATTCAGTTACAAAAAGAAAAAGAATTTTTTTTTTTCGATTTACAAATTTCTTTGTGGGTGCCTTTTTAAAAAGTTTTTTTTTTTTGTATTTATAAATTTTCTTATAGGTGTTTAAAAATTTAATTAGAATTTTGTAAATTCTTTCTTTGAAAGTTCCGAACAGAAATGCTAAGAAGAAAGTTGATGCCAAAAAACGAGCTAAACTTCTCCGTCTTACATTTTTTAATGGCGCACTATTTCAGTTTTGTTATTTTAAGTGAAAATAACATTCATTTGTAGAAGAAAATTAAAAAAAAAAAACAACGTAAAATACTGAGAATTCGTAATATTTATTCTATTTAGTCATTTTGTTAAAAAATAAAATAAAACAAAACAAATGTATGTAAGTAATTTCTGTTAGTTGTTTTTACTAATTTGCGTTTCATTTTATTAACAGTCGAAAATAAAGAAAATGTAAGTTGAATTTAATGCAATGTTGGTGGTCCTGTTTTCAAGTAAAATTTAATTTGTTTTTAAGGGGTTACATGACATTCGCGGTAGAGAAAACAGACCTTTTTTTAAAAATTCATAACTCAGTCAAAAACAAACATTTTTCCAAATTTTTTTTTATTATTGTAGAGAATTGAACAAATTACAATTCAATTACAAATTCAAAAAAATATATTTTTCACTCCAACATGGTTTTATAGAGCTCCAAACTGGCGGCAGAGACAAAAAACGGGGACTCGTGGTTGCGGCGCTAGGAGTCGCAAAAATTGTCCGATCTGGAAAAAAAATGACTTTTTTAAATCTTAACAAAATTGGTTATCGTATGAATAACCAATCGAATAATAATACATTTTTTGGAAAACTGTTTTTGACTGAGTTATGAATTTTTAAAAAAGGTCTGTTTTCTCTGCCGTGTTTGTCATGTAACCCCTTAAACACATTTACAGCGGTCTTTACATACAAAATATTTTACATGTACTAAAAAGAAAAAAAAACCTTTTTTGATTTGAGATAATTTTCCTCTAAAACAATTCCTTTATTCGCATGGAATTTTTCTTATAAGATAACCGAGAACAAGTTTATAAAAATTCACATAGTACCGCGGTACTTTTTTAATTTAAAAAGTATCTATTGAAAATTTCTGTTGTACCAACATTATCAACCCTCATATAATTTTGTTGGGTGGTTGATTGCTCGGTTGGTTGGTTGTGTGGTTGGTTGTTGTGCTTTAAATAAGAGCAGGAAATTAATGTTTATCGAGTTTCCTTTTAGAACAGTTTGTTATTAGACGAATTCTTTGCTGGTATTGATAACGGGATATTCTTTTTTATAAAAATCAATTTTTTTTTATAATTTTGTGGTCGTGGTGTATAAACCATACAAATGTTTATAATATTTTGTATATAAAAAAACAAAAGCAGCAAACAAACAAAAAAAAATTGGCAAAACAAAATAAGTACTTTCTATTAGTTTAAAATGTTTCTTAACGATTACAACAAATACTACATTTTAATACAACGGAACGTGTATGGTATTTTAAATTAAATAAGTTATTTTTTTGTTTAAATAAATTATCGATTACGTTTTCTTTCATAACTTAAAACTAACCGGATCTCTATACCGGCTTTAATAAAATTTTTAATAAATGAAATTTACCAGAAATAGAAAAGTTCAAGAAATGTTGAAGTGTTTAAGTGTGTTACGTTAAATGAAGGAAAATCAATCAATTCTGCTTAAAGTTCTCTTCTTCAACATTGAAATTTGTCTATAACATGTTTGAACCAAAAAGGATATTTTGAAAACAGTTATTTGCCTAAATGTTGCAAACATAAAATTTTCAGGTTGGTATAACACAATAGAACAAAACAATAGCTGCCATTTATAGCTGGCAGTTTTAAAATTGTTAAACGCTTAATTTAACCTGTTGTTGTTTTAATTTAATTGCTGAAAACAAAAAACGGTTATTAAATTTTTAGGGCCAGTTTTATAGCGAGATTTTTGTTTTTTTAATTTTATTTAGTCAGAAATTTTTAAACTAAGGCTATGTTTATCTATTACGAAAATAGTCTAAACGATAAAAATTAACAATTATTTTCGTCAAAAATACATGGGAAACAAAAACAAATTTCCGTTACTTTGATTTCGTTAAGACCATTTTCATAATACATAAACCATGGCTGACTTAAGCAATATTTAAGAATATTCATTCTTATTTCTCACTATAAAACTGGCCTTAAATAATTTTTGTTAAAACTTAAATTTAAACTACCGGAAGTTGTAGTATGAAGTGATTATGTAGATTACCAAGTTATTGTTGTTGCTGTCACTGTTAAGTAAAAACAAACCTCCCTAGTCGCCTTTAAATCAATCTCATTGTGATGTTGTTGTCATCATCGACATTGTCGCAATTATTAACATCATACCAGACATCGTTATTATAATCATAGTATTGTATATGCAATATGACAAATGTACAAATTCCACACATACACAAATTATGTCAGTGTTGCCAGATCAAACTGAAAATAATTTACAAAAGTATGCAGAAATTTTAAGTTTGATGCATAAAATTTGCCTCTCTACACGCAGAAAAAAAACAGGTGATGCTTTATCTAAGTGCTATGTAATTATACAACTACATAAGTTCGAAGTAACTTTTACAATTTTCTAGCAAAATATATGTATTTTTTCGGATATTTTCCACTACACATGTATATATTTTGCAAGGATTGTATCTATTTTACAAAAAAATGTGCATATTTTACTAGAACTTTGTAAAACTAACTTGAAAATTATGTAGTTGTATAATTACGTAGCACTTAGGTAATATTCCCCCTGTTTTTTCTGCGTGTAAAAGAGATTAAAAGCTATTTTTATAAGAACATTTTTCTATAGACTAGCCACTAGAATTTAGAAATTTTTTCTACACTCAAAAAAGTTTTAAAGTTACTGCATGACCGCTGATTGTGTAGCAAACAGTAGTTGTTGTTTTTAACTGTAAGTAGTTGTTTTTTTTTTTTTTTTTGTCACAAAATATAAAACGACTAATATGACAGTGATTAAAAAAAACTAAGGAAAATTACTGTATTTTGTAATAGTTGTTTAAAGCTGTTATTTTTAATATTATAACATTTATTTTTTAGTTACTTAAAAAAGAAAAGATTTCGTTGAGTTTTTAAAAAATCTTGCTTAGTTTATATTTTTTTATTATTGACATATTTTAACCCTCTAACCGGCAAGCCCGCCTCCAGGCGGGGTATATTAAATTGACCAGAAATACGCCAAAGGAGTATTGTGTAATAAGAAATTATGCTTTTTCAACAGAAAACAAAATTTATTAAATTTTTTGTAAAGAATTTGTTTGTATACAATGCACATTTTGGAAGCGAGAAAGTGTCAAAAGTAAAATTTCGTAAAATTTCAAAAATTAAATATTTTAAAACAACCAAAATTTTCAAAAATCTTAAAAACATATTTAAATTGACTAAAACAATTGATAGTGACCACGAAGTAAGACTGGAGCTTAAGCTATTCAAAAAGTTCCTTACTTTGGTTCAACGATGCACAGGATCCCATAAGGATACCTTTAAAGGACATCGCCTTAACTTCAAAACGAATAGAGGGATTTTTCTGAAATTTGGCAAAAAGAATATATTTGGTATAGGTAGCAAAGTTTATAAATTTGAATAATATATATTGAAGTTTTGGTGCGTTTTCGCTCAATTTCGCGTTTTTCGAAAAACGAAAATCGCTACATCCTCTTAAGTAACAGCACAAAAAATGTAATTTTTTTATTGCAATTACATCTTGGTAAGAGAACTAATTTGTGCCTAAACCTAGTAATTTTTATGCGCTAGATTTCGAGATTCACCCTGTAACTATTTTGGCCCATATCGCCTAAAGTAGGCAACAAAAAAAAATTTTGTAGAAGAACTTTTGTTTATTTTTCGTGAGGAACACATGGTATAAATTTCATTGCAAAAAAGCTTAGACCGGTTAGAGGGTTAAGTTTGTAAATAAAAATCACAAGATTGTATTGTATATCCAATGCATAAAAGCGTAATAACTGGAAAACCGTTTGGATGAAGTAATAACACAGTTTCTTGTAATAGAAAGAAATTTTTAATTTTTTTATTTTTAAATTATAAAATAAAATTAACTGTAGGAAGAGGCAGTTTTTTACGAATTTTGTCAGTTATTTTAAAATTTTTGAAGATGAATGAGGGATATGTATAGTTGATCTCTTTATTTGGTAAATGAATGTGTTTAGTTCGATTTTTAGATCAAAAATTAATATCACTTTATGTTTTAATTTATTTTTTAAATTAAAGAAAGGTGATACAATTTTCACAAGTAAATTACAAAGAATAAAATTTTTTTGGAAAGAATTCGATAAGGCCAGCAGGACAGAATACGTATTTTCGGCTTTCGCTAGAAAGAAATCATCAGTGTCATTTGGCTTGGTGGGTGAATGATGATCTAATTATGCTAAATGTGAAAACAAATATAGTATATTAACAATTCAACTAGACTAGCATCAACGAAATCTAACAATTCTATTTTTATCCTTTTGTTATTACTGTTTTTTGCTTTGAACTTTAATTCTTAAAGTTTAACAGCTGGTTCTATTCAACTCTGTGCATGACAAACACAGATTAATGAATTAAAACGAACAGTTAAATTTAAATGTATGTTATTTAAATTATATTTTGCACCGTATCTTTTTGTTTTTTTTTAAGATGAATGAGGTGTACGTATAATTGATCTTTTTATTTGGTTAATGAATGGTTTTAGTTCGATTTTTAGATCATAAATTAATATCACTTTTTTATAGTTAAACTTTATCAGTTATTTTTACGCCATGGTTAAATATTTTTAATGCTAAACTAAATTTTTAGTTATTTTAAAGGTAAATAATTTTGTATCCTTTTTAGCTGCATATACCTTTGTTTTAACTACACCCAGAAAACATATTCAGATCTGATAACCGCATTTGTAGCCAATCGCATGGTTCGGTTGTGGAAGCCGAATTTTTCAGTTATGGCAACAGAAAACAAATTAAGACAGGACTAATTTGACTGTGACAACGGAATTTCAGTTGTATCAAGAATTATTCGGTAGCCACAACCGAAAAATTCCTTTGATGCAACTGAACCATTCGATTGGCAACAAATGGGGTTGTCAGCACCGAATCTGTTTTCTGGGTGTATAATTTTTGATAGATTCTACGTCTACTATTTTTGAGTGTACAGGTCGGAGAATATAGAAATTTTTAGGTAAAAAACAGCAATGCCAACTTTGCGCTTTTTGCTTTAAACTCATTGGATTTGGCTTTTTTTCTCTTCTCTGATTATTAATAATAATTTAATGAAATTTGGAAAATGCTAGAAATGTGACTAGCAGTGGTTTTGTTTATGTACAAGTTGAAAATTTTTATTTTAAATTTTGGAGTAGTTCTGCATTTTTAGTGTAACAGTTTATATAAAAATCGGCCAAAATTTATTTTGTATTTTTTTTATTTATAAAAAATGTCAGATGTTTTTCTATCGATTCAGAAAGTTTTAACATGTAACTTTGGTTTAGGCACGTGTTTAGCTAAAACACGTAGTTTAGCTCTTTATTCTATTACAACAGTTCTTTATTCTTTTACACTCGTTTTAGCTAAACACGTGTTTAAGATTAAGGTGTGAATGCCGTTTTAGAGAAAATATTCGTTTAGTATTGTTTATCCAAAATATTGCATACAAATTGAAATATTTGATTTGATCAGTTAGGACATCAGTACGTATAATCAATATTTTATCATATTGATTATACGTGCTGATGTCCGTTGCTGGTTATAGAAAAAATATCTTAACTGATTTTCGTTTCAGGCGAAAAAAAAAACCGGCCATGTGTTATGCAGCGTTGGATGTGTTATTCTAATTCTTTTTATGTTGTTACTATACATTAGACTGGTCAAAAAAAAAAATTGGAATTCTCACTTTCAACAACCCTAAAAATATGTCACTATGAAAATAAATATGGTCTGATAAAAAAAATCACCAAAAAAGTTTTGTTTAGATGTTGCACATCGCAATTGAAGTTTCGAGGTTGTGCTTGTTCTATTAATTAAAAATAATGGAAAAAATGAGAAAATCTAATATATTTTTAGGTGTACATTACAAATATGAAATAAAAATTTAAATCGTAGTCGCGGATTTCATACGAAAAATGTTTCATTTTGATCAGGATGTTTTCTTATATTTACCACTATGAAAATTTCTTTTTTGCATTAATGTATCTATGGAATATCCTATTATGTGAGATAGGATTTTAGGTAGCAATAAAATTATAGCAACTTAAATAATAGCGAAATATTTAAAAAGTCAAATTTTAAGTTAATTTACAAGGATATCTATTATCCTTTTTAAAATTAAAATCAGTGTTATATATAATGAATTCCCTTGGTAAGTAAATTGCAAAAGTATAACGAGTTGGATTTTTCGATAACACCCCTACGGGAAATTTTAACAAACTGTCACCGAACTGGCCCCTTTTTATGAAATAGACTGGTCACTTTTACATGGCGTTGCCATAGGACGTGGAAATTGACCCCTTGTGACATGTCACAAGACAAATCCTAGGACAGGTTACTGAATTCTCATAAAAAACAAAGTTCAGGGACCTGTCCTGCGATTTGTCTTGTGACATGTCAGAAGGCGTCAATTTCCCCCTCCTATGACAACGCCATGTAAAAGTGACCAGTCTATTTCGAATAAAGGGGCCAGTTCGGTGACAGTTTGTTAAAATTTCCCGTAGGGACCGTTTACAGGTAATTAGGAAAATACCTCCAAAAACTTGAGTTGTTTTGAATTTTAAAAAACCGCGAATAATTTATAAACCACAAATTTTTGTTTTTTAATTTTTTTTAATCTTTGTTAAAATAAAGATCAGGGGGCAAATTACCGCACTCGTGATCGAGTTTTATTCGATAGCAGTTATTGTTACTTAAAACATTACAAAGATTAAAACTAAGTTAGAGGAGAAGCTTTTCGTTCCTTTTTTACAAATGTGGGTTAAAGTTGGAACAATAGTTATTCGTGTTCTTTTATTTGCACTTTAAAAACGTGATTTTTTAACAATTTCGAACGCTTACGACTGCGGGAATCTGGACCCTGTTTTGAGAAATTTACGCATTATTGTAAAAAATAACAAAAAATTTAATTTTAATCCAATAAATTTTTTTATTGCAAAGATCAATACATTGCCTTAAGATTTGAAAATGATTTCGGGCATATGGCGAGAGGTGTCAAATCGCACGACCTTGAAGGCCAATTGACAGGTCCATTTCTGGAAATCGATTTGTTGCCAAATTTTTAATAAGTCGATGTTTGCGGTCGCCGTATGGCACGTAGCGCCATCCTGTAGAAACCACATCTCGGCCGGATTAATCCCCCTGATTATGTAAGGCGTAGGCGTAGACGTTTTTAGGAGTTTTTACAGCAAAGTCGCTAGAACAAATATTTTTACAATATTTGACCGTCGAGTAAGACTTATATTTTATCAAAATTGTATTAGATTCGTCAGAAAAATTTCACTTTTTGTTAATTTCGATTTTGAGAAATTCGATTTGTATGGAGGCGTTTTTACTAAATACGCCAACGCCTTACATAATCAGGGGGAATGTCATCCATATTTTCAAACATAAAATGATTGATCATGGTGTGCTAACGATCCCCATTGACTGCAACGCAAGCTCCGGTTTCATTTTTGAAGAAATAAGGTCTAATGATGCCACCAGTGTGTAAACCGCACCAAACGGTGCATTTTTCTGGATGTAATGGAGTCTGGAGGGTTTGCTGTGGATTGGTTTCACTCCACATGCGGCAATCTTGTTTATTAACAAACCCGTTAAGCCAAAAATGAGCCTCATGGCTAAACACAATTTTGCGATAAAACATCGGATCTGTTTCCAACTGCACTAGAGCCCAATCGGCGAAAGAACGACGTATATGATGGTCTCGTGGCTTTAATTCCTGCACCAGCTGGATCTTAAAGGGGTGTAGGCCAAAGGGGTATATACCTATTAGAGTGTCCCTTAAAAATAGATTTGTCATTACACCCCTCAGTTTTATTGGAAATGGTCCAAAATGGAGGAAATCAATTTTTTTTTTTTTTGGAAAACGTTAACCCGTGCCGAAAGTTGTATGAAAATGGCCCATTTTGGAAAAAAGGTGTATTACTATTAAAAATTTCCAAAATTCTAAATCTCGAAAAAAATTATTTTTTATTTCTTTTATTCATTTAATATAGCCGAAATGATTAAGATATGGAATTTTGACTTCATCGGATATCATTAACCCATTTTAGCCTGGAATCCAAAATGACGCACGAATTTGATAAAAATGCAAAAACGTGTTTTTTTTTTTAAATTAATTTTAAAGATTTTTTAAAATGCTTAATTTGGAGATGTCGATTGCTATTTGTACCAAATAATAGTTGATATCAAAGAAAAAAAAATAAATTGGAAAAATGATAATTCGAGTTTGTGTTTGGAGCGACTGCTTTCCAGGACAAAAAAATCTCAACTGGATAAAAATAATTATTTTATGTAACATGATCCATATGGGGTTAATTTTTATACTTTTGGCCAAAAACGACCCCACTAGTAAATTTACAGAATAACACCTTTCATAATTTTATGAAAAATATTACTTCAAATGAATAAAAAAAATTTTTTCCTCTTGATAAAAATTATTATTTTCAGTAACTTGATCCATATAGGGTTAATGTTCTCACTTTTCGGCAAAAAAAAGAACCACTAGGAAATTTACAGAATATCATTTATCAGATTTATATTAAATTGGGATATGCGATAGAGGGTACAAAACTAACGAACAAGCGTAATTCTCTATGGTCCCAATCTTATTTTTAAGAGTTAAAAAGGTGGGGTCGAAAGTGTCCGTATGTTTATAGAAATTTTTGTTTTGTAATCGTATTAGATTCTAATTAAAAGCTTTGTTTATTATGCACTTATTGTTTTCTATTCGGAAAGACGTTATTCTGTAAATTTCCAAGTGGGTATTTTTTGCCGAAAAGTGAAAACATTAACCTTATATGGATCAAGTTACACAAAATAATAATTTTTATCAAGTGGGAAAAAGATTTTTTTGATCCATTGGAAGTGATATTTTTCCGAAAATTATGAAAGGTGTTATTCTGTAAATTTCCTAGTGGGTTGTTTTTGGCCAAAAATATAAAAATTAACCCCATGTGGATCACGTTACATAAAATAATTATTTTTATCCAGTTGAGATTTTTTTTATCATACCATTAAGGCTTTACAATCTCGTGGTCATAATTAATATTAAGTTTCATGGGTATTTTCTGAACCCGGGCCACTAAGGGTTAAAGATTTTTTAAAGAAATATAAGGATAATTATAGTCTAACCAAAGCTAAGTGATGTTTTTCCGAAAACTGTGTAAAATTTGATGAAAACATTCAAATTATGTTAAATTTTTGATAAAATGAGCAAATTTTTGTAAAATGTCCTGGAAAGCAGTCGCTCAAAGCCCAAACTCGAATTATCATTTTTCCAATTTATTTTTTTTCTTTAATATCAACTATTGCATGGTACAAATATCAATCGGCATCTCCAAATTAGGCATTTTAAAAAATCTTTAAAATTAATTTACAAAAAAACTCGTTTTTGCATTTTTATTAAATTCGTGGGTCATTTTTGATTCCAGGCATGATATCCGATAAAGTCGCAATTCCACATCTGAATAATTTTGACTATATTAAATGAATAAGTGAAATAAAAAATTAATTTTTTCGAAATTTAGAATTTTGGGAATTTTTAATAGTACACTCAACCAAAAAAGTCTGTAATGGCTACTGAAAATTTTGCTGTTATTACGGGAAATTTAACTGTTTTGAGGCCAGCGGTATTTTTTGCTAATTTTAGCAACACATGTCTGCTGATCTGTAGTACAATAAAATTAGTAGAAAAAATTAGCAGCCGCTACTAAATTTTAGTAAAATTTATGTAAAATGCAATTCAAAATCGATTTGCTAAAATCAGCTAAAAAACTTACTAAATATCATAATTTTAGTACAATGAAATTAGTATAAATAATTAGTTGCAGCTACTAAATTTCAGTAAATTGCTGTAAACTGTAATTTAAAATCGATCTGCTGAATTAGCAAAAAATTGTACTAAAAAATAAAAAAACTGTAAAATCTAAAAAAAAAAAATTTCCTTTCGATTGTAACAAGCCTATAATTACTTCATCGTACTTGAAATTTGGAGTCAAAATTACAAAAGGTTCTCCAGTTATTGCCGCTTTATGCATTGGAGATGCAATAAAATTTTCTGGGTGTTATTTCTAAACTAAGAATATATCAATAGTAACAAATATAAACTAAACAAGAATTGTAAAAAATCAAAAAAAAAATATTTTTAAATTAGTATATTTTTCTGCTAAATTTAGCACTCGGTTTTGAAAAATTAGTAAAATGTTTTTCTGAAATCAGCAGCGAAAATTAGTAAAAAAATCCGTAATTTGTAATAAGAGAATAGCAAAAATGATTACTAAAAATAAAAATTGTACTAATAATCAGTATAAAAATAGTATAGTGCGATTGGAAACTATTTACAAATTTTTTTACAAACTTTTTTATCTGAGTGTAATATACTTTCTTTCCAAAATGGGCCATTTTTGTCCAACTTTCGGCACGGGTTAACGTTTTCCAAAAAAAAAAAATGATTTCTTCCATTTGGGACCATTTCCAATAAAACTGGGGGAAATGGTCCCAAAATCGCTATTTTAAGGGACAGTCTAATATATATATCTATTAAAGGATTAAACTTTTCCCATCAGTTCTAAACAGTTTCTTTCCTATTTATATTCGGCCACGAAAATCGAGCTAAAGATTGTTTCCAACTTGAAATTTTGTAAACTATTCACATTTAAATAATTTTATTTGTCGTTTTATGACTTCCATAAATTTAATTATAAGAAAATGTCGCCAAAATCTGGCAACAATCCCACAATTGTACGGTGTTGGCAATGTTAACGTGTATAATTATAATTATAAGCGTGTTGTTGCTGTTATATATACATATGTATATATAATTTTTCTTTTTTTTTGTATGTCTCGGTAGTTTTATTGGTGGCTGCATTTCGTTGCATACATTTCATTTCATTCTTGCAGTATTTGTACATGATCGACACTATATATATTTATAAAGTACACTTTGGTCAATGAGAATACTGTTTTTGTTTTATTAATAAAACATTAAATATCAATTTTATTACAATAAGTTTAATTTAATGGTATGAGGGTGGACGATTCTTCCGCCGGATATGACGAAACTTCTTTATAAACCCATATATTCAGATAGACAATTGGTATTACAGCGCAGCAAAAAGCATAATATAGTATAAATGTTTGGCTACAAACACAAATGGAAAAATATTAACACTAGTGCCCGACCGAATATTCGGCTTCTGAGTTCGGCCAAGTTCGTTGTTCGGCGAAATTTTAGGCGAACACCGAAATTTTATATATAAACCAATATTTAACTCTTAAATTTAGCATAGTAACATATAAACATGTTTGGCTGAAGATCGTCTTTGGCATCTGTTCGGCCATAAAAAGAAGAGTTCGGTCGGACACTAATTATCACTTCAGGTTTGCCATATATTGATTCAAATATTTCAATGCCGGAATTGTTTTAAAAAACTAAAAAAAAACCTAGAATTGCGTACAAAATTTTGTTTTTATACCCTACACTACTGCCTCGACAGGGTATATTGAGTTTGTGCTGATATTTATAGCACCAAAAATATTGGCCCTAACTCTAACTTTTACTATACCGATCGACTCAGAATCACTTTTTGATTCGATTTAGGAAGACATTTTATTTTATTTTGGTTAGAATCGGTATATGTTTGGACCTATTTAGTGCCAGTGTAAAGTTCCCAAAAAATTGGCTTTTATCATTGTTCGAACGGTACAGTTGACAAATATACCTTGACACACATGGGCCCAAGGACACAGTCCATTGATTTTAGATAGAATTGATACATATATGTAGACATAGCTTTCATAAGGAGTGAGATCATAAAAATGTTAACACACACTTTTGCCTATAACTTTGGTTTAAAGCTTCTCATATTTTTTTTTCGGCACCCAGCTAAAAATCGACATATATGAATACATACAGGTTAAATGCATGTTCATGCATGCTGATAAACATGCATTCATGTCCATACATGGATACATAAATCTCCATACATGTATCATATATGACCACACATGTACATTAACGAAATTTGAGGTAATATCTACATGTGTGTCCATGTATGAACACAAATGAACACGCATGAACATGCATGATCATGCATGTAGATATTACCTCAAATTTCGTTAATGTACATGTGTGGTCGTATATGATGCATGTATGGAGATTTATGTATCCATGTATGGACATGAATGCATGTTTATCAGCATGCATGAACATACATTTAACCTGTATGTATTCATATATGTCGATTTTTAGCTGGGCAATTTACATTTTAAAAATATGTCAGTAAATTAATTTACATCATGAGTTTTACTTTGCAATTTTTTACACAATGGACGATGAAAGAAAAGTGCGTTCAAAAATAATTAAATATTTTCAACAAAACCAAACATGGACATTAGAGTGGTCCAAAAAAAAAAAAAGTTGGAATTTTCACGCTACACAACCCTACAAATATGCCACTTTGAAAAAAAATGTAGTCTGATCAAAAAAATCACCAAAAAAGTTTTGTTTAGAGGTAGCACATCGCAATTGAAGTTTCGAGGTTGTACTTGTTCTATTATTTTTAATTAATTAAAAATAATGGAAAAAATGAGAAAAATTAAATATAATTATTATGATCGCGACATATCAAATCTAATATATTTTTAGGTGTACATTACGAATATGAAATCAAAATTGAAATCGGAGTCGCGGATTTCGCGAAATTTTAAAATTTCATACAAAAAAGGATCAACTTCGATCAGGATCTTTTCTTATATTTACCAATATGAAAATTTCGTTTTTGCATTAATATATATTTGCTAAATGTCCTATTACGTGGGATAGGGTTTTTGGTAGCAATAAAATTATAGCAATCTAAATAATAGCGAAATATTAAAAAATTTCAAATTTTAACTTAATTTGCAAGGATATCTGTTATCCTTTTTAAAATTAAAATCAGTGTTATATATAATGAAGGTCCTTGGTAATTAAATTGCAAAAGTATAACAAATTGCATTTTTCGATAACACCGTTTACAGGTAATTGGGAAAATATCTCAAAAAACTTGAGTTTTTTTGAATTTTCAAAAACCGCGAATAATTCATAAACCACAAATTTTTTTTAAGTTTCGATTGCTGATTCATAATCTCCGTTAAAATAAAGATCAGATTTGAGAAATTTGCCCATACAAGGCAAAAACAAGTTGAATTTTTAATTACATCTTTTCGGAAAATTTCGAAAATTTGACTAAAATATGTATTTTTTGTATAAATTTAAAAAAAACCGCGAATTACTTAAAAGTTACTTAATTTTTTTAAGTTTTGATTTCAAATTCCTTATATCCACATTAATTAAGACCAGATTTAAAAAAAATTGTTAAATAATAGCGTACAGGTTAAGAAATAATTAAATTTAAAATCAACCCTACTTTTTGTATAAATTACTCTAGAGATAAATTACTAATTCTTAAAAGACAACTTTTTGTGCTACCTCTAAATAACAGCGGATTTAGCTGAAACTTTGCACAGAGAGTTTTTAGACATTAGGGAATAGGGGCAACATTGTGGAGATCGCGAATTCCAACTTTCATGTTTTTTTGGACCACTCTAATGGACATACAAAAAAATTGCCAAAGAGACTAATGTATGCCGCCAAACAGTTTCAAAAGTGGTAAAAGTGTATCTGGAACACCTAACAATTGAAAGGAAGCCGGGAACCGGAACAACGACTGGTTATCGTAACATTCGTAAGGCATATAAAGTTAAAAGCATCCTTTAGAGAGCTCCTAACACGTCTGACAGAAAAACAGCTCGGTTAGCCCAATGCTCGGACTTTTTTGTACGTAAAGTGAAACGTATAGGTTCAATTAGACGTGCCATAACCATAACCATATACAACAGCTGTTCAAACCAATCTTATGGGCTACAATGTATTCGGTTATTGGTGACATGCCATAACGCCATAACCGTAACCGTAGATACCAATTGCATTTTGGTTTTCTGCTATGGCGTTATGGTTACGGCTATGGCGATAAGGCACGTCTAATTGAACCTTAAGGCAGGACTAAAGTCCTACAAAGTTCCCGATAGAAACGCTTTTAAAAATTTGGAGGCCAAAACCAGAGCTCGAAAATTGAAATCAAATTTTATACAAAAATACAACTGTTGTGTAATGGACGACGAAACTTATGTCCTGGCTGATTTTTAGCAGCTCCCTGGTCAAAAATTTTATGTTTCCGATGTTCGAAGAAATGTTGCGGAAAAATTTAGGTCGAAAAAGCAAACGAAATTCCCTAAAAAATACCTAGTATGGCAAGCCATATGTAGCTGCGGCCAAAGAAGCCAGTCATTTGTGACATCTGGCTCTATAAATAGCGAAATTTATATCAAGGAGTGTTTGCAGAAGAGACTTCTTCCATTTTTGAGTCAGCACAATGTATCCACTTACTTTTGGCCCGATTTAGCATCTTGTCACTACAGCAAGAAAGCGCTGGAGTGGTATAATGATAATAATGTGGTTTTTGTACCAAGAGAGGCAAATCCACCAAACTGCCCGGAGCTCAGGCCAGTGGAGAGATATTGGGCTCTTGTTAAAAGAGAATTAAAGGGCACAAAAAATGTCTCCCAGGACATGCAAAATTTCAAACGTAGATGGACCACCTGCTCTAAAAAGGTGACAGAAACTACCATAAAAGCCTTAATGGGAGGGTTTCCGGAAAAAGTGGATAACTTTGTTCGTAGTGGTTAAAATTCCATGCGGTTTTTTTTGTTTGATTTTGTATTAAATTTCATATAATAAAAATTTGGTTTGAAGTCGTGGTTTGTTTTTTATTTAACTTTATGTGTGTTAATATTTTTATGATCTCACTCCTTATAGACCATATTTCAGATTTTCTGTTAAATACACCTAACATTAGGTTAAATCAAAATTTACTGATTTCGATTTTTTTCAATTTATATTTATTTTTCAATAGATAACAAAATTATTAAATTTTTTGGGAAAAATTTTTTGTATACAGTGCACGGTTTCGAAGCGAGGAAGTGTCAAAAATAAAATTTAGAAAAAATAAATATTTTAAAACAAACAAAATTTGCAAAAATTTCAAAACCATATTTAAATTGACTAAAACAATTGATAATGGCCACAAAGTAAGATTGATGCTTAAACTATTGAAAAAATTCCTTACTTTGGTCCAAGCAAACACAGGACGAATTTTTCTGAAATTTGGTAAAAAGAATAAATTTGGTATAAGTAGCAAAACTTATAAGTTTGAATATTTTATATTTAAGTTATGGTGCGTTTTCGCTCAATTTCGCATTTTTCGAAAAACTAAAACGTAACAGCACAAAAAATGTAAATTTTTTATTGGAATTACATCCTGGTAATAAAATAATTTATGATTAAACCCAGTAATTTTTGTGACCTAGTTTTCGAGATTCCCTCTTAACCAAAGGTTTAAAAGGCTTAATTCTTTCATTCACTTTTTAAAAATTAATGAAATTTGGGTTAAATTTCATTCCCTAACAGCATTCTTATGGAATTAATTCGATAGCTTAATTCCCAATAGCTTTAAATTACATTAATTCATTCTATTTTGATTGAATTCTAACTGAATGAAACCCAATTTACCTGAATTCATTTAATAAAAAGGTGAATGAAAAATGATTTGTTTTCATTCACTTAATCATATGAAAAATTTAAATTTGCAAGTAATTGCTGAATATTAGCATAATACAAATGAAAAACGTTTAAAATTCATCTAACAGAAATAAATAGTATCGTATGCTTTGTTACAGCTTGTATGCTTTGGTTTTAATTATATGTTAGTTTCAAACTACACTGCACTAAGTGAATGGCAATAAAATTTCTACATTCAATTAGTAAAATGGCGAATGAACATGCCATTTAAATGATTCAAGTTAGGAATTCATTCAATTCATATTAAAGCTTCGGGAATGAAGCTTATGAATGAATTCTTTACGAATGGTTTAAGGGAATGGTTCATGAATATTTTTAAAATCTGAATTTAATTTTTCGTGATTTAAGCTTAAATCGAATTAAGTTTTTCGAAGCTCTGCTCTTAACCTCATATCGCCTAAAATAGACAACGAAAAAAAAAAATGTTGTAGAAGAACTTATTGTTTATTTTTCGTGAGGAACACATGGTATAAATTTCATTGCAAAAAAGCTTAGGCCGGTTAGAGGGTTAATTGACTTTAAATCCCAGTCTGATTTAAAGTAAGGTATCATATAGTCGACATGCCTGACTTAATTTTTTTTACTCGTTTAAATATTGCTTACTTAATAGAGCATCCAAATCGAGTAACCCGAGTAAAAGATAAATTGCTTTTAACTTTGTCAATCAACTTTCAAATGTAAAAAGTTATTACTAAAAACTCGTCAAAAAAAAAAAAAATATCTAGGAGGCTCCATAAAATTTTCATTTCTCCCCTTTAAGGTACGTTTACAATGGTAGAGTGACTCTACTCTGCAGCACAGATTGAAATGATAACTGTTCAAAATGCAGAGTAGAGTGACTTCAAAAGAATATTTGACATTTCAATACTTACCCAGTTTTTAGGGAATATCTTTAGACGATTTCCATTGCATGTAATATAAAATAATTTTTTATTTTATATATTTGTCCTAATTGAAATCAGTTGTTTTTATTTGTTATTATTTTCAATATTTTTTTTTATAATTTGTTGACAATTAGAGATGTGAACAAATTAGTGATGTATTTTTTTAGGTATATTTGTCATGTTAAACAGTTAACAGACCAATGTTAACTCTAGAGTGGAGCAAATTTGTACTCCAGAGTCAAACAAGTTTTACTCTGGAGTGAAATAAAAAGAGATAGCAAAATATAGAACACTGTTAGTATTAAAGAGAAGAAAACTAAATTTGCTATAGATTGGAGTACTCGAAAAATTGCTCGAACAAAAGAAAATTTTGTTTTTTTAAAAAACATCACTTGGCAAAAAATACTTAAGTAAATTAATAATTGTTAATAGCCCAGTAAAAAATTGGAAATAATGCTTTACAAACTACTTCTATCACTGCTTCACAAGTATCCGTAAGTGTATTTTTACTGCTTTTTTAGAAGTAAATCTGAACAACTTCAAAAAATCACTTCCTTCATTGCTTCCAAAGTAGCCGTTAGTATATTTTTAGAGCATTTTTAGAATTACTTCTGAACAACAAAAAAATCATTTAAGTATTGCTTCTAAGGAATAATTGCTGATGATTGCTGGTTCAATTCCCGGAGAGACCAATATTTTTTTAATTTTTTTTTTCTTATTTTTGTTTTTTTTTTTTAATATTTATAATTAATTTGTTTCAATTCATTATTTTTTTTAGTTTTTCAATTTTTAAAAATATATAAAATAAAAAAATAGTACTCAAAACAATACTGAATTGCAGTGGACCTTTTGCACTTGTTTAAAAAGTGTTTTCATTGAAGAGAATAAAGCAGAATATCTTGCAATGACAAAGTGGTGTTTTTATGCCAGTCAACTGTCATATCAAAGAATAGCTCAGCGGTAGAGAGCTAGACTAGCAATCATGAGGTCGTAAGTTCGATATCCGGTGGCGGCAATTAATAACTTTTGTAAAATAAAAATATATAATTTTATAATTTTTTTTGCGAAGTTTTTTTTTAACTTTAAATTGGTGAAAAAGAGCTTCCTTTGTACTCGTTGAAAAAGTACTGAAAAAGTGTTGAAGTGGGAGTACTCCTCTCCTATGACAATTCAATGTTAAAATCATTAGTGTTTATGTTAAAAAAGAAGCACATCTATATCATCAATTGTAGAGAAGCAGTAGATTCGGCATCTCTTTTTTTGCTGGGAGTTTTAACTATTTACTCTTTTTCTTTTCTTATCCATGTTGCTAAAAGTTTAAATTTTTCTATTGGTCCATAGTTTAAAATAGATAACGGCTTACTAGATTTTTACTCGATTGAAAACTCTATTATTTAAACCGATTTTCACAATGTCCAGTTAGCTACTTACTGGGACTTTAACTGATAAGTTTTTTGTTTCCCATATAAAATAACTGCAACTCTTAGCTAAATTTGAGCAGGTTAGAATTAACAGAAAAAAAATTAAAAATCTGATTTTGAACCAGTGTTGCTAGGTTTCTTAGGCACAAAATCGTCAAAAATTCTGGAAATATCGTCAAAATCGTCATAGCTTTTGAAAAATCGTCAAAATAACACTAATTGTGTTATAAGGACTCTAAAAACTTAATAAGCATTATAAAAATTATCCTTTTTTAATTATTCCGTGCTTGTTCGATTTAACATATTTACTAAAATTTTTATAAACATCATCGAAATTTGCCATATCCTGAAGTGGTTGCTTTAAACAAAAGGAAATACCACCCAAAATTTAAGATTTTAAAATATTTATTATGTATTTCACAGATATTCTTCCAAAAAATTGAGATTCGTTACTTGTAGTCTACACGAGACATAAATTAGTAAACATGGCCACTAACATCATGTTAATGTTAAGTGTGGACTACTCATTTTAATGTTATGATTTATATTTTTCCTGTGTTAACATAGTTGTTAACGCAGATGTTAAGGAAACTATTTTATAACATCTCAGTCGATTCCATATTTTGTTACTGCTTAATCCAACAAACAAAGCTTATAAAAAAAAACAAAGAAAATATATAAAAACAGTGTAATTGTGAAGTAATTTGCATTATTAGAACTTAAAATGTAGTATTCTTTTTATT
Source organism: Leucophora obtusa (assembly GCA_949987735.1). NCBI lineage: Eukaryota > Metazoa > Arthropoda > Insecta > Diptera > Anthomyiidae > Leucophora > Leucophora obtusa. The sequence goes on along the minus strand of OX465298.1, from coordinate 187,562,014 downwards.
TATCAAAGAAAAAATTTACAACCAATTAATTACTGTGAAATAAAAGACATTCATTTGCGACTGACTCAGGCAAGAAAAAATTAATAATTAAATTTCTTAACATTAGTGTTCTCCACCACAAAAGTGTTAGATTTTATTTCTGACTCTCATAACAGCTATCTTAACAGAATCTCATAGCTAATGGAGACTCAGAGTTATAGTTTCCCAGCAAAATATTGGTAATGACACCTCATTACTATCTGCATTACCAAAAATGATATATCATTACCTTTTGCATTATTTTATAATATAAAATAATGACTTCCTAATAACGACCTATTGTATTCATTGTTTCTAAATATAAAATAATGACTTACTCGTAATAGTTTAAATAAGTTCTTTTTATACAGTTAAATTTTATACATTTTTATTTATTATATGACGAGTCCTAAAATTACACACTAGAGAAAACTTACATTTTTCTGAATGTATTTCCTTAAGCTAATAGGATTTGCTTAACTCCTTATTTTTAAGAATCAAGTAAGCAATCGGATAATCACTTATAATTCAACTTTTTGTAAGCATGTGTGTAACCACTTATTATTCAAAATCTCATAACTACTTATTTCTCATTTTTTCGTAAGCGAGCGGGTAAGCGTGACTACTTATAAAAACGACCACGCCAAACAAAAATAATGAGTTTAGACGCCAAAAAATAAGTTGTGCGGAGCTATGAATTTCTAAGGCCCTATGCTCCTTGCAGGAGTAAAAGGAACGAATATATATATATATGAATTTCTATTATATAACCACTTATTTGGTAATGAAAGATTTTGCTGGGTTTAGGACAGAAGTTTTACACAAAAATTATCATATTTTGTATTATTTTTCCTATAAGTTTTGTACATTTCAAAATACATATCTTAAAGAAAAATTGGCAGTTTCGAAATAAATAAAAATTATGATGTAACTTGAATGGATTTTTACATTTTTTCGAGATATAATTATAATTAGAATTTCAATATGAACACTTTTAATCTAAAATTCTAAAATAATTTTCAAAAATCGTATAGATTAATTTGTTCCCACATTAATTTGCTTGCAATTCTGCATAATTTTAAAAACTAAAAATTTGAGATTTAGAATTATACATTTCTTTCTGTATTTGGTATTAAAAAAATCGTCATTTTGAAGGAAAAAATCGTCAAATCGTCATTTGGCTATTTTAGATAGTAAAAATCGTGAAAATGACGATAAATCGTCAAAACTGGCAACACTGTTTTGAACGTATTTGGTTTTATTGAAGAGTATCAGCCGGTCAACGTATCGACTTTGATTGCAAATATTTCTACTAGAGGGCGTGGTAGGATAATAAAAAAAAACCATAAAAATCTTATTTGCGTACAAGTCTTTGGCAAAACCCAATTTTAATTCAGCAGAATATGTAACACGTATGTAAAGTGATTTTGAAAAGAGTTCGACGCTGTATGAGAATGTTTGATCTATTATTATTTTTACTGAAATCGTATTGTATATTAAAATATGTCAGGAATAAAAATCATCCACTCGCAGAAATCGCGTCGTCCAGTGATATTAAATAAATTACTCCTTTGCGTTGTTAACAAGTTGTTGTTTATTTTCCCAGCTATTTCTTCAGATTTACTTTATAACGGACAATAAAGTTTTAAAATCTGTATACTTTTTGAACATGTTTCATGAACAGTTGTACAAACAAAAAATAAATATATATGTATATAAAAAACAAACAACAAATTATTTAAAGTTTCTGCAGTGCACCATTCCTTCCTTAATGTATTACAAGAGATTTTCTTTACAAAAAGTTTTTAATTTTTTTTCTCAACATTTTGTATATTGTTGTATTTTGGCTTGGTATATCATTGAAAATTTCGTGCATACCATGTGATTTTTGTTCTGCAAAAAATCCATATTTCAGCAATTTAGCAGTTTGACAATAGCAACTTTTCGTATTTAAACTAGAAACAAAACTTTAGTATATACATACATCAAGTTAAATTTTATTTAAATTTTTTACAAAAAGTTTGTTAACCTCTTTCTTGTATAAACCTAGCTAACCCGGTCCACGTTGTTGGACTTTATAAAGCCTATTGCATCTCTATTTAAATGCATATCATTATTTGAACATTTTGTTATTTTAAAACTTGGTAATTAATGGTATGTCACACTAAGACCTGCTAACTTATCTTAAAATAAACTGGGGTTAGTGCTTAACCAAAGTTATGAATGTCAAATTTATATGGAAATATCTGTGGTAACTTTTTTCCAACATAATCAAGGTTAAACGGTAACCATAGATATTTAAATATAAATTGCCATTTATAACAATGGTTAAGCACTAAACTCAGTTTATTTTAACATAAGTTACATTAAGGTTAAATTTTCCTATATGATGTTATGCATGTATGTATGTAGCTAAATTTGCGAAACAATAAAAATATTTCAAAACATATTGCACTTGTTTGCATTACATCTGCAGTAAATAATTTTATAATTTCAATATTTCACAAATAGGAAAAATAATCAAACTTTTGTTTATTGATTAAAAAAATTTTTGAATTAATTATTGAATTTACGTGAAAGTTTTTATCTCTATAAAATCGTTTTTAATATCAGACTTAATGTATACAGTATGTTTACTACACTAATGGGCAAAAAATAAAAAATGATAAAGAAAAGCTTTATCATTTCCCTACTATGCCGTATACCATTGACAGATCTCCTGGCCGGTCTTAAACTTTTTCATATAGTGTAAAGGTTCAAATAACCAAAATCGGATCTTTTTGTTTTTTAAATAAAAGAGTGTCCAAAAAAGCTTTTGAATTTCTTTTATTTTATTTTTTATTATGTATATCTATAGTAATTATAAAAATTTAAAAAAATTAATCAGAAGTTGATTGGTATGCACTTTTCTGGCTGCCACATTCCACTTAGTTCGGCAGTGTCTACTATAGTTCCTTTTCCACTTGAAGTTCCTTTTATAATTGACCAATATTCTTCTACGAGTATTGGTCGCAATTCTGGACAATTTTGTTGATTATTTTCTTTTGGTACAAAGTAGATTTCGTTGTTTTTGTACCTAGCAAAAACATGGTAATGACCATGCTGGTAACTTATTATTCTCACTTTTTTAATAGCTTTTCGTAAAGACCTCGACTGCGTGTTTTTGCTTTGGATTCCTACATGTATATACCTGGGCTTCATAACATTTGTGTCCATTACGCTGTTTGACATTCTGAACAAAATTTTGCGACTTCTTGATTTTACTCGCGACTGCGCGAGTTGAAATACCAGGGGTCGAATTACGGCATTCGTGATCGAAATTTTTCGTACGAAATTAGTTTTTTATTTCAGAAAATTATGAAATCTAATGAAATTTTTTGGGCCCGAGATAATGTAATTGGGCCCTAGATTGGATTAAAAGTAAAACATGCTGTTATCATTGCCAGATTTTACGTATTTACTCATGTAAAAAACGGCTTTCGAACAATTTCACTCGGTCACGTATGCCGTAATTCGGCCCCAGGATGCAGAAGTCCAGACGCTGAACCCAATTTTCGACGGTTTTCAAGCATAAATCGGCCGATATTCGTACGAAGTTCATCAATCGTCGCTGGCTTGTTGGCATAGACCATAGATTTGACGTAGCCCCATAGGAAAATGTCCAGCGGCGTCAAATCGCACGACCGAGGCGGCCAATCGACTGGACCATTTCGTGAGATAACACGTTCTCCAAACTTGGTTTGCAATAAATTGATTGTGACATTCGCTGTGTGGCTTGTGGCGCCGTCCTGTTGGAACCACATGTCCTCCAAGTCCATATCAACCAATTGGGGCCAAAAATATTCGGTTATCATTGAACGGTAGCGATTCCCATTCACAGTAACGTGCCGGTCTTGATCATCACGGAAGAAGTACGGCCCAATGACGCCGCCAGCCCATAAACCGCACCAAACCGTAATTTTTTCGGGATGCAATGATGACTCATGGAGTACGTGTGGATTGCTGTCTGACCAATAACGTATATTTTGTTTATTGACGAAGCCATTCAGCCAGAAATGAGGCTCATCGCTGAAGATGATTTTTCGATGAAAATCCGAATCATTTTCAAGTTGTTGCTCAGCCCAATTCACGAACATACGACACTTCTGGTGGTCAAGCGGCTTCAGTTCTTGCGTCAATTTGATCTTGTAAGGATGTAGGCCAATATCTTTTCGCAAAATTCGTCACAACGACGTCACAGAGATGCCCAACGCTTGAGAACGACGTGTGAGAGACACATTTGGGCTTTCTTCAACTGAAGCCTCAGCGGCAGCAATATTCTCGACACTACGGGCACTTCTTTGACTCACTGGCACAGGAACATTTTGTACTGTGCCTGTGGATTCAAAATTTTCCACTAGACGCTCAATTGTTGATCTGCTAGGACGATTATGACGACGATAAATTGGACGTAGCGCTCTTAACGTTGAGGCCACTGACTCCGAATTTCGGTAGTAAATTTTAATAATTTCGACTCGTTGTTGGCTCATATATCTTTCCATCATGAAATGGCAAACCTTACTGAAGAGAAATGTCAAAAGAGCGGCAAGAAATATGGCGTCGTTTGCTGTCCCTGTCTTTCTACTTTTGTAGCGTCCCTGTTGAAAAACCCTTTACGTTTATTTTTATTATATTCGTCAAAAATGCGTTTTCTTCGTTCAAGCTCCGAAGCTATTTTTCACAAAACTATTTAAAATATTAAATATCTATTTATTGATATAAGACGAAAAGATAATATGCTACTTAAATCATAAATCTTATTTTAATTAGTTTAGTAGTTTTTAAGATAGCTGAGATTAAAAATGGTTTCGATTTTTGGTTATTACAACCTTTATTTATTCAGTTCCTATTGAAAAGTTTCATAAACAACTTTTTTGCCCTTTAGTGTACTTGTCCATATGTATATGAGTAATTTTTGTTTTGGCTGGGGTATTTAAGAAATGTATGGAAATGATTTTTTGTATTCTTGTTAAAATAAATTTGTGAAAATTGGCAATGGTTCATGACACGAGAGCACACATTTTAATTATTTTAAACAACCGCAGAAATGTATTGTAAATGTTTTTAACAATTAAATACCGAGATTTAATATTGATTACCTGTTTTAAATGAATTTCAATGAAATAAATTACTATAATAAGTTTTGAAGACAATTTTTAAAAAGTTTAGTTAAACTAAAATTTAACGGTGGGTGTCATACTGCAGGTTTAAACCTTAGTTAATAGTTAACCCAAGAATTTGTTGTTGTTTTGTGTACATTTTTTTGACATTTTCATTTGTTTATAGTAAAGTTAAAGTTAAACCTCAAGTATGAGACCCACCGTAATTAGTTAACTTTTTTGTATTTCACTATACAGTCAAACCTTCCTTTCTGATTAGAGGTGAATTGGGACAGCAGTTTTATAAATTTAGGACGATAAAATGTACACACAGATCATGATTAGAGAAACCAAAATATCATAGTACACTCAGAAAAAAATGTTAGTAGGAAAATTTGTACACTGTTTTCAGTTTCACTTTAATATTTTTATACTAATTCCTTGGTTCCTTGGATGGAAAAGCTCTCAGATTTAAAGATTTTCTCAGTAAATCTAAAAAATTCTACGACTTTTTTTTCAAGCTAAGTCTTGTAAAAATATATTCCACTAGAAAAATTCTCTCGTCGTACGAGTACACCGAGAGAAATTCGTACGAATTGTTTTATTGAAATTTTTCAGTAAACTAATGAAGTTTTCTTCACAATGTAAATAAAAAATTTCTTAAAAATTATGAAAAAACTTCATCCATTTTTTGAATCTAGTTTTTGTGAAATTCTTTCGTTGTGTATATGAAACTTTAAATAAATAAAATTAAATATTTCACAAATTTTATGAAAAATTCCATTAATTCAATGAAAAGTTTCAGTGGACGAGTTCTAGATAATTCTCTCAGTGTAGGGTTAATTTAAACTTTCGCTTAATTATATTCACATTATATATAGGCTTCAATATTTCCCCTAACTTATCAAAGTTTTAATATTATTTTGGCATTGATTTTTTAAACAATTTCTTTAAAAAAACAAGAAGTGTGAAAAAGTAGTAATTTGGAAAAGTACTTCCATCACATTGTTTACATAGTACTCCTACCCATCAACAATTAAAAACGTGTTAAATATTTTCAAATTTATTAGATTTTATTAGTTTTTAATATTGTATTTTACCCGTTTTGTTTTGTAAACATTTCTAAACATTTGTAGTGTAAACAATACTCTCATAAAATAAACTCGTGTTTTATGATTCATAATCTCTTTGGCAAAAGAAAAGCAACATCATTATCGCCACCGACGTGTGTAATAGGGTGGCAGCTATTTATTAGGTGTTTTTAATATTCTAAAGAATCAGGAAATTTAAATTTTAATTTTGGATTTTTCTGTTCATTTTTAAGGATATTAAAAAGAAACAAACAAAAGTAGTGAGCGTAGACACACCTTATAGTACACCGATCGACTCAGAATTGCTGATGAGTTAGGTATCCGAATGACTTCTCTCGGATTTTAAAGAAATTTAGATATATGATAGAGAAGAAAAAAAAAAAAAAATAAGATGCACGTATTTTTTCTTATCGGCTCAATATTTCGTTTAGGGATTGAACAGTGAGATTAAAAACTTACCTATTTTTGTATGAAAACGTATCTGAAATTTACGAAATTTATATTTATTTGTACACAGCCCAGCAAAATCTTTCATTACCAAATAAGTGGTTATATAATGAAACTAAAATTTTTTACTGCTTATAAATAAAATAATTTCATATTGGTAACTACTTATATTTTAACCACTAATAGGTATCTGAGTAAGCCTTATTTTTAACAACTTGTTATTTTTAACTGCTTATTAGCACCTGAATAACTACTTATATTGTATATTTTTATAATGCAGCGGGTAAGCGGGTGTGTTTTTTCCTGCAGCGAATATGGACAACTACTTACAAAACGACCTTGTCGAACAAAAATAATGAGTTTTGACACCGAATTATGTAGTAGACCCTCATTCTACTGCTTATTATTTAGATAAAGGGTTCTTCAACAGGGACGCTACAAAAGTAGAAAGACAGGGACAGCAAACGACGCCATATTTCTTGCCGCTCTTTTGACATTTCTCTTCAGTAAGGTTTGCCTTGCCAACAACGAGTCGAAATTATAAAAATTTACTACCGAAATTCGGAGTCAGTGGCCTCAACGTTAAGAGCGCTACGTCCAATTAATGGTCGTCATAATGAATGGCTTCGTCAGTAAACAAAATATGCGTTATTGGTCAGACAGAAATCCACATGTACTCCATGAGTCATCATTGCATTCCGAAAAAATTACGGTTTGGTGCGGTTTATGGGCCGGCGGCGTCATTGGGCCGTACTTCTTCCGTGATGTTCAAGACCGGCACGATAATGTGAATGGGAATCGCTACCGTTCAATGATAACCGAATATTTTTGGCCCCAATTGGATGATATGGACTTGGAGGACATGTGGTTCCAACAGGACGGCGCCACAAGCCACACAGCGAATGTCACAATCAATTTATTGCAAACCAAGTTTGGATAACGTGTTATCTCACGAAATGGTCCAGTCGATTGGCCGCCTCGGTCGTGCGATTTGACGCCGTTGGACTATTTCCTGTGGGGCTACGTCAAATCTATGGTCTATGCCAACAAGCCAGCGACGATTGATGAACTTCGTACGAATATCGGCCGATTTATGCTTGAAAACCGTCGAAAATTGGGCTCAGCGTCTGGACTTCTGCAAGCGTGCCCGTGGTGGCCATGCAAAAGAGATCGATTTCCATACATAATGGCATCGAACGTACTTTCACAGGAATAAAGAATTTCATTGATATCCAAAACCGTTTTTGTTTTATTTAAAAAATCTTTTGTAGCGCTCTTATTGAAAAACCCTTTATTAGTAATGAGCACCCATTACTGAGATTTTGCTGGGAGCGTTAACGTACTCGAGAAAATAAAAAATATTTCAAACATTTGTGAAAATGGCGCCTTGGGAACAAGTCTTCCTAAAGCTGAACAATAAGGAAAATAATACGAAAAATCTAAAAATATGACAAAAAGAATGAGTCTAAAAATTGATTTTCAAAAAAAGAAGATTTATAAAAAAAATATTCTATCGACATGTAATGTTTGATAGATAAAAACATAATTGACCTGCTGCACAAGTCAGGTTACTCGTAAAAAAATCAAAAAATATGTGTTTACATATGTATGTATGTATATTAGGGTGGGTCGATTTAGCAACCGATATTGTGCCATCGATTTTTCGATAGCTTTTTTTGAGGAAAAAAAGTTCCACTACGACTAGGGTTGCCATTTCTATTTTGAGAAAATGAGGACGCCAACCTCAGAAAAGGAGGACATTTGTCTTAAAAAAGAGGTAAATTTTTTTAAATAAATTAATTTAAAAAAAATCAACGACGCGAGAAAATATACAAATAAAAATTTATTTTATAAATAAAACTAATTTTTATTCCCACTAAAAAAAATGCACGAAAAACAAAAAAAACATTCTGAAATTTAAATTAGTGGCACATAAATAAAAAAAAACCATGGATGGTAATCGAAACGATGCGGTTATCGGTAAGGGTAACGCTATTTTAGATTATTGCGGTATCGGTGTTTTAAGGATAACGGTTTTTTAGTTATTTCGGTAACGGTATTTTAAGGATAACGGTAGTCAGTTATTTCGATGCATCCTACAATTTTTTTTACAAGAAACAAACGAGATTAAAAACAAACCCAAACAAAGCCTGCCAACCCTGAAAAATACATAACGATTAACCAATTCATTGCATACATTTTCAGGAATGTACATTTCTATAATTTCTTGATACGAATTGTAAATGGTTTCATGAGTGTTTTTCAATGCTTCCAATTTGAATTACAATAGTATAGTAATGTCGCATTTCTTCAAATATTAATAAAACTCTTGAAAATTCATATCAAAATTTTATTTGACTTCAATAATATCAGAAATAGAACTAGAAATACACTCACAATATTTTCTCGTTAAAAACAACATAGATAGATACATATTAAATTAATTGAAAACAGAATTAAAAAAGGACTTCTGATTTTTCATTATATTCAAACCATTTTGCTATTTATTTTCAAACATTGTTTAAGCAATCCATAAAAGAAATAAAAATATCATCAATTTTTAACTGACAAAACGTAAAAAAAAACGATTTTATGGTTTGTTTTTTCATATTTGATAGTTTTTTTTGTTTGAAATTTCAAAACACCACACACCAACACTCACCTTCATATTTTTATTGGCTATATTTGTGTGTATGAGAAAAGAATTTCTTGTAATTTGAATGGAAATAATTTTGTATGTAAACAAACTATTTTAACACAAAATAAAACCGAAAATAATTGAATTTTTTGTTTTGCAAAGAACATATAATATTGAGTTACTAATAACTAGTTAATTGCTCCACTATTTCAAAATAAAAGATAATGCGTTACCAATAACGACTGATTTTTATCATTATTTCAAATATAAAGTATTCTAGATTTTTTAAATCTATTTTTAGACTCAAAATAAACGTAACCACATATTTTTTGATTTTGTGTATGTTTTTATCTAGCAAATATTACATGTCGAAATAGCTAAAATGTAGAGCTATTGACTAGAAATCTGGAGTCCCGGTTCGATTCCCGCACGAGCAAATTTTATTAAAAAAAATTTATAATAAAACAAAATATTTTTTTTATAAAACTTATTTTTTTGAAAATCTATTTTAGGCTCATTATCTTTGTCAATGCTGGTAAGCACATAGGTAACGGTATATTTTTTGATTTTTCATATGCTGTTGTGTAAGAAATGTAATATTAAAAGTTACTACTACTAGTTACCATTACCAATCATGTAGTTATGTAACTACATATCTGGTAATGATTTTATACACTGGGATTTAACAATTAAAAAAAAAAATTAATTTTACATCCATTATTTTTATTAATAATGAATGGCAAGCATACAGGTAACAACATATTTTTTAATTTTGCACGGCATCCCCATACAAAAGTAATAACAAATAAGAACCATTAGAATTCGTACGTAATATTAAAATCACCTTTTCCCATGGTTGGTAACCGAAACGATGCGGTTATCGGTAATGATAACGCTATCAAAGATTATTTTGGTAACGGTATTTTAAGGGTAATGCTATTTTATTTTCTTAAGTTTGTCCATACGAAATAAGTGACAACCTAATAAACATTCAATAAATAATATCTAATGTGCTTTAAAGATAGGAAGTAAAAAGTGTAGCATCATCTTTGTATCTCGTAGACATTCATACATAAATAAGTAAAAGTTTATATTATTTTACAATTCTTTTTTATCTTTATGCAGTAAATTGTACATCAGACAAACAATTTTTGTTGCTGTCTACGGTTACACACATAAACGAATGTGTTTTGTGGGGCAAGGTGGTAGCATACATGCCCCTTTCTACTAATTTGTTCTCTTTTTTGAAATAAAATCAAAGTGTTGAAAACCTTTTTGATTTCATGTCCTTTTGGGGTTCAATACACAAACTGTTACCGCTTAAACTGTTTTATTACCCTGAACCTTAAACCGCTAAATCAAAACGTTAGATATCATTTTCTAAAATGTTCTAATGCCAAAGTTTTTTTTTCATTTTCTTGTTCTTATACTCTAGCACAAGTGTACAATTGTACTGTGGTAAAGTGTTTTATATGTTTATATGCTAATATGAATTATATGATTGTAAATATTTCAAGGATATATATTTTGTAGACTGCCAAAATGTTAAAAATTTATCCATCATTTTAGTTATCATTGAAGCTTTAAGTTTTGTTGAGAAAATTTAGTATGTAGTAGGTTTGATTGTCGTATTATTCGAATTATGCGTTTTAATTTATTCAAACAATTATTTGATAAAATTTGAGCTAAGAAACCGTTTTTCGTAAGATTTTTGAGCTTTAGAGCTTTTTAGAGTTTCCTTATTTAAAATATTTTGTTACTGACAAAACCCATCTTTCTCTTTACAAACTTTTCCTATTAACCTTCCCAGGAAAATTTTCTGTTCCAAAGAATCGGTTGTAGAATAGCTACTTTTCCTTTACCAACCCCTTCTATTGTCAATTGTAACACCGTTGATTTTTGTTTGAAATTGTCTCAAAAGCAACCACTTCTATAGCTGCAAAGTAGAACCGGTTACCCTAGAATCAGTTCTGGAACTGATTCTACGTCAGTCATACCTTCTATCTGAGATCCGTGGAACTGGTTCCGGAACCAATTCCATGAAAGCGGTAGCAGTGGAACCTGTTTCAGAATTTGTGTGGTTGGCTACCGATTGTAAAAAATTTTTATGGATTACTATAAATGTCTTTATTTGACATTCCTTCAGTATATGCTCTCTATTATATTTTTTCCAAGTTGTTTGTGATTATGAACAATGCTACAGTGTTCATCACGGGCGGTCAAATGGTCAAAAAGTCAAAGTCATTTTATTTTTGTTTATGGAATTTCAAAAACAGAAAATTCAGAATCACCCCACTGTGCAACGAAAACTTAAAATTTATTATAAAATAATTGTAGTCTAATAATAGTCACCTAATGGCATATACTTCCTGTTTTTATTATCCTACCTTATAATTCATAATTTATAATATTGCAACAATTATATTTTTAAATTTAAATAAAATTGTAATGTGACATTAGTTTTGTTTAATTGTTTGTTGTATATTTCCGTATGTCGTATTTTTGGCCAAACACTTTTTGCAAAATAAATATTATTTGTTGCATTGTCTATTAGAGTTGCCAGAGAATAATTTATCTTACCCTCGCGTAAAAAATTAAAAATGCCCAAAAGTTCTCTTAAATACACATATTAACAGATTGTATATATATTTAATCCTTTAATTCCCATAGGAACATAGGGCCGCATTAACAGATTGTGGTTCACACAAATTTTAAAAATTTTTTACATTGTTAGTTAGGTATCAAACATAAAGTATTTAAGAGACCATTCTTAACCTTCTAATGCTCTTTCTTCTGATTAAGATAATATTTAAACTATATATTTGGCGTTGAAAATCCACTATGGAACAAATATTAACATTTTATCGCTTTATTTAGGCGATATAGCACAACAAAGATTGAAGACGTATCTAGAAACCCAGTAGTCAAATAATTTCGGTTTTTGCTATAAATAAAATTATGTACCGAAAATTGTTGATCAACTGTTGTGATTTCAGAAGTTATGGCGATTTTCGCTTTTTGAAAATTAAAAAATTTGGCGAATTTGGCACTAAACATCAATAGATTTTGAATAAATTAGTTCTGCTTACTACCTCTGAGCATATGCTTTGTGTTTAATTTCAAAAAAATCTGTTTTTGAGTTAGAGAGATATTCGTAAGACGTATCCTGCGGTTATCCTGTGAGTACTGGAGAAAAAATTTTAACTGATTTTACAATAAGAGACTCTAAACTAGGTTTGTTATTATCGATAATGTACGCCAGATCGTAAATGTATTTTTGGCGATTTTTCAAATATTTTTTTCTTTTTTAAAAAGTTAATTTTTTCAAATTTACTAAATTTTCACTTTACATGCTTTTCGCTTGAAAACCGTTCCTTATACAAAAAAAGTTTCAAGGCAAAAAAGTAGGTAAATAAGTTTTCTATGGATATAATATAAGTAGTTTAATAAAATATTGTTATTTAGCCAAAAACTATTTAAAATCTGAAGACCGCCTTTTGGCGGCCTTGGGCATTAGAGGGTTAGAGTGAAATATCCGGAAATAAAAAAAATTTCCTTGTAAGCCAGACCTTATCATAATGAAACTAAAATTTTGTCTAACTTTTCTTTTATGTCTTCAAATATTTTGCTGTTTTTATACCTTTCACCACTACTCAACAGAATACTGCACATTTTTACAACTTGAATAATATAAATTTTAACCCCTTAACTGGAGTAGACAGTATTTTTGCAATAAAAGAAAACCAAATTCTGAGACTAGGAATACCCTATACTACTAAATGAACAGGATAGGAGTTTGTGCTGATTCTTGTAACACCAAAAAATGTTGGACCTAGACCCTCCTTTAAATATACCGATCGACTCAGAATAACTTTTTAAGTCGATTTAGCGATGTCCGTCCGTCCGTGCCCGCCAAGTATGATTTCTTTGGGCACGCTAAGTCCGCAAATATTACTATATTTCGCCCTTTTAACTGCATTGCATATACCTTTGTTTTAACTGTCATTTTCAGTAGATTGATTTTTGAACTTTAAACGTTTTCATATCTACAATACATTGGCTTTGACTTTTCGTGCAAAGAAATCGAAACATTGGGCTAATCGGGCGGCTTTTCGTCCAGATGTATTCGGTGTTATTCTAAATATGTTCTCAAGTTTTCTTTCCGATCCCATGTCCTTTATCAGCGGTTAAGTCCTCTTCGTAACGTTTAATAGCCTTGGAAACAATATCAAGGTGTATTTTATGATGTTTTGCTATTTTTCTATAAGACCAATATGGATTTTGTTGAAAAGTTTTGATTATTTCAGCACGCACTTTAGGTTATCCATTGTATTTAAATTAACGAATATAAATTCAAAATTAATTTAATATCTTACATATTTTTGCAAGGTATCTTGATTTATGTAAAAAAAAACTTATTTATTATTATATTATTGAATGTGTATAAACAAAATTATTGGCGAAAATGTTTGATGGTTTTTTTTCGATCTCATTCCTTATATGCTAGTTGAAGTTTATCTTTTACGATAGATTTTTCTTTCTCGACTGCGTATGATCAGTATTAAATATTCAATATTACTCATACGTAAAAATAAATAATACTATATAAATTGTCCTAAGTTCAATATTATTTGTCTCGATAACCTGGTAAATTACCTGTAAACAAATAAAAAAAAATCTGGTGGCATTTTTTATTTACAACAAGCTCTTAACATATTTTTTTCTGTTCCTAATAAGAAATAATAATTTGTCTTTTGGCCAACGTGTCACTTGCGTCATGCTTACAATTGCTTGGCGTTTTTTTCTTTTCGTTTTTCTCGTCTTCACATCATTGCGATGCCCCAAAAGCTCTTGGCATTCATTACAAGAATTTGCGGTGCCGTGTTATTTAATTTGATGTCAAATCGAAAAAGATTCATTTTAATATATGTATACTTTTTTCATTAATTAATCGTGAATAATTTATTTAATTTTGTTCATATACTTTGGTTGAAATTTATTTATGAATTAACCACAGGCATTTTATTTTATAAGAGATTGAAATATTCTTAAAGGTTAATTAAAATATTTCATAACAAAAAGAACTTATGAGAAATGAAACGAAATTGCAGCAGTCATACTTAAAAGGAAATAATATTTAAATATAAAAAGAAAAAAAGCAAACTTGTGATTTATTTACAATTCATTTTCGGATGACCTTTACATACTTATTATACTGTTTTTTTTTTTATGAATTATCCAGACGAAATTTATATTAACACAGACATTTATATTTTTAGTTACTTATTTATTTTTTCAATATTAACACTTTATTTTATTATTATGTGACTTTAGCACTTTCTTAAAGGCATTTTCAAACATCCTGTGGCAAAAGTAAAGGTTTTTGAAATTTGTTCTATATACTCTTACTTGGCCAGTGTGGCGTATGAGTAATTCCCCGAAAATATAGTTTAAATTTAACTTTTTTCAAAACAAGATATCTTCTATTTGTCCTGTAAAATATCTAAGGTTTACGTTTAACTATGTGAGTTACTGTTTGTATATCATATTTCGTTTACAAAATAAATGAATGAACTTTAGGTTTTTTTAATATGTTTTTTCGTATGTCATATACAGATTTTTTTTTTCGTAGTCTGTGTTATTTCAGGGTTTTTGTAAATGTGTGTTAATATTTGTCAACATTTAAAATAAAATGATAAAAAAGGAAGTGAGACATACAAATCATTTATTATAACTTTCGGCCACAGACCACAATACGAGTATTTAGACATGAGAAATTGTTTGTTGTGCTACGATAAGTGTGAGCGCTTGTACTTATCCATATGTACATTTATACGTCTGACAGTAACGGATACAAATTTTAACACAAAAAGGAAATTAATATAAAATCATAATATGTACTCGTATTGCATACAAATAACGTAAAGGTAGATTAACTAAAATCGAAACAAATACACACTGAAAACAATCACGCTGCAGGAAACATACATCTGTGTACACTACACCGTACCAACTTACAGAAAAAAAAGTGCGCCGTACACCTTCAAATATAAAGCATTTTTGCAAGGCAATTCGAAAAAAAATTTTTGCCGAACGTAGAATTCGCTTTTTTTAATTTTTCGCTATAGTTTCGGCATTTAATGTCGGATTTTAAAGTGTGATAAATCGATTTTTTGCCTCGAGGAGACCAGTGTTTTGCTATAAAGGAAAAATCCAATGAAAAAAAATTTAAAAAGGCAACCACTATGTTCCGCAACCAAAAAATAAAAAAAAATTCTACTGGGTTTATCGAAAAACTTCCTTAGCAAAAGTTTAGTGATTTTTTGCGAGCTTTAATTTTTTGACATTAGGGTTGTACATTGGGGTTGTAGCAACTGAGATCTGGTGGGTAACTAATAGAACGGATACTTAAGGTCAATGGCCCTTAGAGCAAAACATTGGTCCCCTCGAGATAAAAACATTGATGTATCATACTTTAAATGCAAAATATATAACAAAAAATGTAAAATGGCAACCCCTACACTCAACCAAAAAAGTCTGTAATGGCTACAGAAACTTTAGCTGTTATTACGAGAAATTTAACTGTTTTGAGGCCAGCGGTATATTTTGCTAATTTTAGCAACGCATGTCTGCTGATCTGTTGTACAATAAAATTAGTAGAAAAAATTAGTAGCCGCTACTAAATTTTAGTAAAATTTATGTAAAATGCAATTCAAAATCGATTTGCTAAAATCAGTTAAAAAACTTACTAAATATCATAATTTTAGTACAATGAAATCAGTATAAATAATTAGTTGCAGCTACTAAATTTCAGTAAATTGCTGTAAACTGTAATTTAAAATCAATCTGCTGAAATTAGCAAAAATTGTACTAAAAAATAAAAAGACTGTAAAATCTAAAAAAAAAAAAAAATTTTTCTTTCGATTGTAACAAGCGTATAATTACTTCATAGTACTTGAAATTTGGAGTCAAAATTACAAACGGTTCTCCAGTTATTGCCGTTTTATGCATTGGAGATGCAATAAAATTTTCTGGGTGTTATTTCTAAACTAAGAATATATCAATAGTAACAAATATAAACTAAACAAAAATTGTAAAAAATCAAAAACAAATATTTTTAAATTAGTATATTTTTCTGCTAAATTTAGCACTCGGTTTTGAAAAATTAGTAAAATGTTTTTCTGAAATCAGCAGCGAAAATTAGTAAAAAAATCCGTAATTTGTAATAAGAGAATAGCAAAAATGATTACTAAAAATAAAAATTGTACTAATAATCAGTATAATAATAGTATAGTGCGATTGGAAACTGTTTACAAATTTTTTTACAAACTTTTTTATTTGAGTGTACGTTTGGCAAAAAAAAATTTGTTTTTTAAACCATCTTGCAAAAATAATTTAGATTGGACGGTGTAAGGCGAACTTTTTTTTTAGGTACGGTCTAATGTACACTCATAGAAATAAATCTGTAAAAATAGCAGAAAAAGTTACTAAAAATTAGTTAAAAATGATGCTGCAGAAAAAAAATGCTAAAATTAGCAGATTTTTTGCTAAATACTAGTAAAATAAAAATAGCAAATTTAAAACTGTTAAAGTTACAGAATTTTAGTTATATTTAAGCTAACTTTTAGTTAATTGAAAATAACAAATAAAAAAAGTCTGCAGAAAATTTTGCTAAATATTAGTAGACTAAAAATAGCAAAAATAAACTGTTATATCTACAAAATTTTTTGCTATTTTTAGGCTAAATTTATTTGAGTGCAAATAGCAGTTTATACTGCTAAAATCAGCAGAAATATTTGCTAAAAAATTGTAAACGGCTGTTTTCAAAAGGCTCGACTTTTATTTCAATTTAAGAAAAAATCGAAAAAAAAAACTTCTAAAATTTTTAATTTTTTTTATTTTTTAGGCTACTAATTATTTAGCAAAATTTTTTGCTGATTTTAGCAGGTTAATTTGCTATTTACAAAATTTTAACTCAAATATAACTAAAATTCTGTATATTTAACAGTTTTATTTTTGCTGTTCATATATTACTAATATATAGCAAATATAATCTGCTAATTTAGCAGTTTTTTTCTGCAGCATAATTTTTAACTAATTTTTGGTAGTTTTAACTAAATTTTTTACGGACTTTTTCTTAAAAATAGCTCTTGTTTATTTAGAAGCTTTTCTAATTTCTCGGCAGTGACAAATAGAGCCTGGATCAGCCAGACGTAAACGTAAACGTATCTCTGCATAGCTGAATTAATAAGTTAAATAAGAACAGGAGATATGTTGTGTTTTTTGTTTCATTCTTATGCATGCAATATAGAGCAAACGTAAATATACAACGAAAATCTATTCACAACAGATTTTTGTTGTGTATTTACGTCTGCTCTATATTGAATGCATAAGACTGAAACAAAAAACACAGCACATCTTCTGTTCTTATTTAACTTATTAATTCAGCTATGCAGAGATACGTTTACGTCTGGCTGATCCAGGCTTAGAGAATATACAAAAAACTGCTTTATCGACAAAACGTCGCACTGCGGTCGACACTGCGTTTATTTATTTGATATTTAGCTTTATATTTATTTGATATTTAGATGATTTTGTTAACAAATATTTCAACTTTTAAATTTATTTAATCTTTTTACAGATTTACATCTTCTAATATCAACTGTATTTCAAATTCCAACAACATGAATGGCTAAATCACAATTACCACGAACAGTTTGTTAGCTGCTACATCTACTCTACAAAATCATATCAAATTTCTTATAAAATCTAAAAAAAAACAACCTAAAACAAATCTAAATTATGTCAACATCATCAGTACAAAATATTCCAGTTTCTCATACTAATACTATTTCTACTCCTGCTACTACTACTACTTCTATTAATCCTACTGCTACTACGCAAAAACTGTCATCCATATCAATAATGTTGGATTATGATATTGACAACACTTTGAATAATTTTAAAGAAAACGGTGCTCATTTATTACAAAACGATACGAAAATGTTTACAAAAAATGAAAATAACATTTTAAATGATGATGCTGATGATCCAGTGATAACTGCTGTTGGTGAAACAACTGCAGGAGGTGCTACAAATAGAACAGCAACAACAGTGATAAATTCCAATTCTAGTCTTAAAATGCAACCTTTAACAGTAAAATGTGATGATATTAAAGCCATATTACCTCTAACACCTCCGGCCACACCTGTCATACAAAACACTGCCCGTAAACGTTGGAAAATCTTAGCCAAAGTCTTGCGCAAAGATTCCGAAGAAACGGTCTCCTCATCCGGCGAAGAATGTATTGATGAACAAACAGCATCGGTAAGACGTTTTAAATCATTTGACTTATTAAGACAAGACAGTTTTGAAGATCATGGAACTTTGAATTATTTGGGTAAACCAGAAAATTGGTATAAATATAAAGTGATATTAGATGGTCAGCAGCAAACACAACAAGAATTCACCGTAAATATCCATCATATGGAAAGACATTTAACAGCATCCGATTTAATGGGGTTCAATAATACTGGCAACATTTGTGTTTGGCCTTCAGAAGAAGCTTTAACCGCCTTTGTTTTATCCGATTTGCAGGCGTACAATAATAAATGGATTTTAGAATTAGGTGGTGGTTTCACCTGTCTTTCGGGTCTTATGTTATCAAAATATGCCAAACCCTATGCTGTCCATTTAACGGATGGCAATGAGGTTTCGGTGGAAAATGTTAAAAAGACTGTGTGTCTTAACGAAATAACTTGTTATACCAAATGTTCCGTTTTAAAATGGGAAGATAAAGCCGGCCGAGTACCTACAGAAGCTGGCAAGTTTGATGTTATACTCTCGGCTGATTGTCTATTCTTTGACGATGCCCGTTCTGCATTAGTCGATACTGTTTGGTATTATCTCTCCGCTATGGGAGAAGCTTTAATTATGGCTCCTAGACGTGGTAAAACTATGTCCTTATTTATCGAAGAATCTTTATCACATGGTTTTGCTGTACAGCTAACACAACGTTATAATGATACTATATGGAAACGTCATTTGGAATTGATGAACTCATTGTTATATGATGAAGATTTACATTATCCTGTATTATTACGTTTACGCAAACCACCCTCGTCGTCACAATATCCTCTATTAGCAGAAGTACTACCTATGGATATATGCAAAGAAGAAGAAGAAGACGAAGGAGGCAATGAACCCTAGGTGCTCGTTAGTAGTTAACCAATGACCATTTATTTTTTTTAATTACAATTATGATACTTTACTTCAATAATTCCATTTTTTATTCCACACTAAGGTGATGTCGTCATTTGATTCTAACTATGTATTTTATACCTTGTAAAAAAATTTATGTATTAAAATTAGTTTTACATACTGTGAAGGACAATAGGTTTTAGAGCATGTTTGTCAGCATGATGAACGGAATTTTATATTTATAACCGTAAAACCAAAAGTTTAATTTTGAGTAATTTTTGATCATAAATAGTAAAAATTTTGTACGATTTACCATGATGTGGTTTAGTAAAAGATTCGCCAAAGCCGAATTGGTTGATTTCAAAATATAATTTATCAATGGCAATTCGAAAACTATATTTCATCCATAAATTAAGAAATTGTGAATACTCTAATGCACGAGGCTGCCTTTAGGTACAGTTGACATTTTAGGCTATATCTTGAAAATTTACAATTTTTTTTTTTTTTTTTTTATCTGAAATACTGATGACGGTATAATTTTTTTTATTTTCGTGGTCTGCAACTAAATCTTAGTTAGAATGTAACAAAATTGACTTCATAGACCCCCTTCTTGCATGTTTAAAATGATTTTATTATTATTTTTGTCTCTCAACTTTCTTGCTTCGGATAGCGATAATAAGCGCATTTTTTAATCACCTGGATTTAAAATTTTTCATACAAATAGTGGATTTATTAAATCCAAAAAAAGTTAGATTTATTTATTTGGGTTTTGCACATAGCAATAAAAATGCAAATATATGAAACAACCTATTAATTTAATGTCAGAAAAAATACGAATGAAAATTAAAGGAGAAACAAAAAAATTGCAAAACTAGCAAATAAAAGGTTTTTCTTAAAATTTTTTGCATGAAATATATTTAGTAAAAAAAGCTACACCTCATCAAATGCATATTTTCCATCTTGGACATGGATAAATAGCTGATATAGAAATGACAATTTTTCAGTAATTTAAGTAATTTAATTAAATCCAATTATTGAATATTTAATATTGCAGTGCAATATTTTAATTGTGTAAAAATATAAAATAAAAAATAAACTGAAAAGACAGCCTGTTTTATATGAAATATAATTAAAAATTAAAAGCTAAAGTAAAATCCTTCATCATTGAATTCGGTATTAAAAATTAGGGTGGAAGAAGTGTCGTATAAAAAATTCTTTTTAAAGTAGGGAGAATCTAACCCTATCTGTTGAGCACTTTTTGAACTTCTTTTTGGATTCATTAAATCCAAGTGATTAAAAAAAGCGGTTAATATTTTTACTATATACAATATTTGGCATTGAAAACCTACTGTGGTAAAAATAATTAAATTTGAATTTATATATATATAGACGATATAGCACAATAAAATGTCAAGAAATCCAGTAGTTAAATAATTTCAGTTTTTGCTGTAAATAATATTAGATATCGAAAATTGTTGATCTATTGTTTTTATGGCAAAATTGATACTAATTAGTTCCGACGAAATTAATTCCGCGTACTACCAAATCTGAGTATAAATGTTAGTTTTTGAGTTAGAGTGATATTATGAAAACATGTACTGGCAATATCCTGTGAGTCCTGAAGCTAAAATAATAGGCCTGATTACGAGTGTCGAATATGTAGTCGAAATTTTCGACTTCATATAAAATGATTTTGTATATAATGGACATTATAAGAAAATGAAACTCTGATGCTGGATTTTTTTTAAATCTGAGTGCTATATGTATATGATAAATCCAATTGAAAAAGTGTTCAAAAGTTGTGTTTATTTCGAATTTTCAGCAAATTCGACTTAGTCTCGACTACGACTATGACACTCGTAATAAGGCCGAATAATTCCTCTTACACTCATAGAAATAAATCTGTAAAAATAGCAGAAAAAGTTACTAAGAATTAGTTAAAAATGATGCTGCAGAAAAAACTGCTAAAATTAGCAGTTTTATTTTACTAAATACTAGTAAAATGAGAACAGCAAATTTAAAACTGTTAAATTTTTAGTTATATTTAGGCAAACTTTTAGTTAATTGAAAATAGCAAATTGTACTGTAAAATCTGCAGAAAATTTTGCTAAATATTTGTAGAATAAAAATAGCAAAAATAAACTGTTAAATCTACAAAATTTTCACTATTTTTAAGCTAAATTTAGTTGAATGCAAATAGCAGTCTATTCTGCTAAAATCAGCAGAAATATTTGCTAAAAAATGTAAACTGCTATTTTCAAAAGGCTCAATTTTTATTTGCAAAATCGAAAAAAAAACTTCGAAAATTTTTAATTTTTTGGTGATTTTTTAGACTACTAATTATTTAGCAAAATTTTTTGCTGAATTTAGCAGCTTAATTTGCTATTCTCCATTTACAAAAATTTATCTCAAATATAACAAAAATTCTGTATATTTAACAGGTTTGTTTTGGCTGTTCCTATATTACTAATATATAGCAAAAATAATCTGCTAATTTAGCAGTTTTTTCTGCAGAATCATTTTTAACTAATTTTTAGTAGTTTTGACTAAATTTTTTACGTATTTTTTTTCTATTAGTGTACAAGTAAAGACTCCAAAATAGCTTTTATATTATCAATAGTGTGTATGTAAATGTATTTTTGAAGATTTTAAAAATTTTTCTGTTCTAAAAATGTAATTTTGTCAAATTTACGAAAGTTTGACTTTACATCCTTTACGCCTAAAAATCGTTCCCTGTTAAAAAAAAAACTGAAGTAAAAAAACTAGATAATTATGTTTAATATGGATCTACTACAATTACTTTGATAACAATTTTATATTTAGACCAAAGCAAAACTCTTTTTAAGATCTTAAGACCGCTTTTTGGCGTCCTTGGGCATTAGAGCGTTAAATTAACATTTCTTGTTAACCTTCTTTAAGGACTTGAAGAGGTAAGTGGGAGCAGATTGAAATTTACCGCACAATTGATTTGTGTTGTTCCCAATCCTTCTCTACAAATCATCTTTGAACATATTTTCTCTATATTTTACTAGGACAGTTTGAAGTGTCAAATACCTTGGGCAATCCTACTTTCCTGTGGTTGACAAAGTGTTAATTATTCCCTAATTATTTTTCTTAGATCTATCTAAAATTTTTACATTGTGATGAATTATAAAGCTTTTATATCTTAAAGCATTATTAAAAATTATCCTTCACAGTATGCAAATGAATGAAATTTTTTCCAGCTTAGTTTCTTTTACGTAAGACATGTTATCCTTTTTAATTTAATTTTAATTAGAACAAAAGAAAATAAAACCTAATTAAATTGTAAATAATTGAGGTATTAAAAGACTAAAAGAAAAATGTATGTATGTCATAACATGCATATAAAAAACACAAATTGGAACCAATATCTTATAAAATAAAATCAATTACTTAGAAGAAAACCAAAAATAATTAGATACATACGGTGCATGTACTACTACTAGTATTATGTACAACAACTAGAAATACATACTAAATATATATTATTAGAAACAGTGTGTATGTAGTTAAAGATTATTAACAAATTCTCACCCAATACCCAAACCAATTTCCAAAGCAACAACAACAATAGTAGCAACAACAAAAAGAAAATAGACAGACATACAACGTCATCACCCTTAAAATCATTGTTTTCTATGACAAAAAATACACATACTTCTCATATACACAGGACTATTAGGCAGGCACTTATTTTTATATACTTAAGGATTTTATAAAAATTCGGTTGTAAATTTTAGGAAAACTATTAAAATTTCTAATTTTTCCAAATTTTTTTTTATAGAAAAAACAATTGCTGACTTGTCCAAAATTAGAACCAAAGAAGACGAAATTGCAAGTTTTTGGGATCAGGAAATTTAAATATTGTAATGACTTTTTAATGTGACTAACCAATAGTGTTATTATTAAAGGATTTTAAAATATTTTGATTTAGCACGATTTTGAGTTCTATTATATATTATGGTTCTGTAAACACTGGTTCTTTATATATTGGAACAACTTTTATTAATTTGAATATAAGTCATACAATATAAAAGTTTACATTTTTTCCCTCAAAATGTTGAATCTTTTCAATTGTTCGATTTACTCTAAAATTGCAAAATTGGTGCCAACTTAATTGACATACATATGTATACACAACACATAAGAATCACATATATAGTTATATTCATTATACATTATATATAGTTATATACATATGTTTTAACAAAATTTATAAAAAAAAGCTCGTGTATTATTTTAAGAAATTATCGATTATCCTTTTTTATGTACCACTACGTCAAAGTATTATATTTTTATTTTTTATTATTATTTAGTTGTTTATATGTTTAATTGTAGGTATATTAGACATTTGTTTTCACAAGTACAAATCCCAATTATGTCAGAAAATACAATACTTAAAAAAGATTACTTACCAAAGAGACAGTCACACAAAGTGCCACACATACATACAAAAATATATAAACACACCTATAAATATTGTATCATGTAAAACATACAGTTATTATCACAATTGAAATTATAGCAAACTTTCAGGCGTTTATGGAACTAAATTTTTTTCTAATATGTATCGTATTCAGCGACTTTTATAACAAGGGCTTATATCATTTTAGTTAATTTGCTATCTACCAAACATTACTCAAATTTTATTTCGTTTATTAAATTCAAGGAAATAAAATAGTTCTGTATAGTGATATTTTTGACTATAGTTCAACTCCCTGATTCTAAGGCCATATTCAACAATTTTTATCACGTCACAATTTTGAGATAATCGTTCTACCTGTGTAAATAAAATCTTGAACAAAGAAATCTTTATTTGTATTATTTTGGAGGCAATACAGCTCCAAATTATCTGTTTGGAAGACTATAAAAAAAATAGAAAAAAAACAATAAATGTTGATGGTAATTTTAAATTATTTAAAAACAATAAATGTTCATGATAATTTCTTTGAATTTTCTTTTTTAAACTAATTAAATTACAAATGTAAGTTCAATTGTGTTTAGTAACTATTTGTGAAATTGTATTTACGTGCTTATAAATATATACGAAACAATATTCAAGTGGTTCTTTGGTGAACAATATGTCACTTGTCACGACTCTTTTATAAATACCAAGTGGGTGCATGTGTTTCTATTTAGACCATATTGAAAATTGCTATTGTCATACAAAATTAAAAATTGTAAAAGATTTTTTTGTAAGCATTAAAGGAGATTTTGCAATACATATTGAAATTTCTTAAGTCACATGTACGCGAGTGAGAAAAGTGCTAGAAAACGTGTCTAAATATCACAAAAAAGCTGTTCACAGACTTTTCTCTACCGTGCATATGGGGCAAAATTGTTAAAAATATTTGTGGTCGAAATATTTATACCTTTCTCTTGTCTGTAACTTCCAAAAATACAAATTAAATTAAAATTCAGTCTTGCCTGTTGAAAACTGCATTAGCTGATGCAGAAAGCCATGGAATGTTGTATAACAACCAAAAAAGATATTTGGGAAAAACTCCATTTTTCATACTTTTTGAATGGCGACATGTCTAAAATTTATGAAATTTAAAATTATTTTTACATAAGACGAATGTTCTATCAAAAAGAAAAAGTTTGATACCCTTGTTGTCTATGTTAAGTAGTCAGAGGTTCCCAAGTCTTTAAAAATGTAGACCTTCGAGAAAATTTGTCTCAAATCCGAAGTAGGCCGAATATCGAAAAAAACCGAAACACCCCCTTACTTAAATATTATAAGGATTAATATTTGTGAATTCGACCGTTAACCCTGTATACATCCCCATACAAAACGACCTACAATTTTGATGTTTTTTGTTATGCCATAAACAAAGAAGCATGTTTAAGCATTTTGTATGCAACGGTAAATAGGCCTCTTAAATACCTTTCGTTTGACAGCAAATTTTCCTATAGTTACTTTGGAAAAAATATAAAAGTAACGCGAAAAAACAAAAATGTAGCCATTTTTGACCCCATTTTCTAACTCTTTCGTGTCCCTCAAAACAACTAACAAATGCATTAAAAATAACTAGCAATTTCTAAAAAATAACTGACAAATTTTTACCACCAACATTTTAAATCAATAGACAAAATTGGTAAATACTAATGTGGGCCTGTTCGTAAATGCATCAGCTGGCAACACTGCAATTGTCAGAAGCTCGAAAATACATCAAACTAATCACAAATGCGCATCAAATGCAGAGCAGTGATGCCTTTCCTTTATTTTAGTAAAAAATAAAAAAAAATTTCTTTTGATTACAAAAAAAATCATACCACTTAAAATTTATAGTCAAAACTCAAAACTTCTCTCCCGTTATTACGTTTTTGTAATCTGCTCTGGGCTCTCGAAGATTATGGAGAACATGGTTAAATATAATCTTGTTAATTATCTCGAGCCGAATTTATTTCTTATTGATCGACAGTATGGCTTACGTAGAAGCCCTTTTACGGGAGAACTGATGGCATTTCTTTCAGAGCGTTGGAATCGCTCCAAACACGGATTTTGATATTTCAAAGGCTGTTGATCGTGTGTGGCATAATGCACTCGTGTCAAATCTTATTGCTTTTGGTGTTGGTGATGACTTCTCTTAAAGTTTTTTTTTCTAATTTTATCCCCGTTGCTTTTATTTTTAAAAATCGAAATAATAATTAAATTGTCCCCGAAGAACTGGAAGATGGTCTAGGAAATTGTAGGAATTTTTATAACAGCGTTTGTTTTTAATTTTGCTACCCGTTCTAAGTAGGCGTGGCTTTTAATGAAAAATTAGCGATATCGACCTTTTGTCAAATTACATTGTAAAATTTAGCGAGTACTGATCGCATCTATACAAACTGAATATTGTTGGAAATTCTACAAAATTTTCTTAAATCCTGCATTATTTTTATTCACAAATGGTGGCCATATTTAAAATGACAGCGCTTTAAATATGAGCAAATTTTTCTTTGTTTTTAACGATTTTTAAATAAAGTTAACAACAAACAACTATCTTGCAAAACTTGGGTGTATAAAAAATGTTTTATTAAGTTCAATTCAAGAGCTAATTAATTTTCATATTTCCTAATTTTTTTCACAGTCTTTTGCGATCATCAGCATTTTGCAAAATAAGACTAGATATTTTTTTATATGAAGAAAAAGCACTGCGGATTCTCTCTAAATTAGAACTTAATTTAATTTCTCTGCGTTTCTTCCATATTCGCATATTTTCTTTCTCACACTCCTTGAATGTTGCCATATTTTCAAAAAATAATCCCAATATTTGGTGATGTTCAGAGAATGCGAAGTTGAAACGAATGAATTTTTATATTATAAAATCCTTGTTCTTCATGTTTATTACTAGTTTCGAACTCATTAATCCTATCATTTTCATTTAATGATCTTTACCAAAGTTAAAATTAAAAAAATTTTAAAAATAAAAATTGTTCTATACCGAAACAGAAATCTCATTTTCCATCCCTCTCTGCACTAGAAAAAACAGTGCGCGGTACACCTTCGTATATAAAGTATTTTTGCAAGGCGATTTCGAAAAAAAATTTTTTTTGCCGAACTAGGGGTCGCCTTTCTTAATTTTTCGTTATAGCTTCGGCATTTACAGTCGGATTTTAGTGTGATATATTGAGGAGACCAGTGTTTTGCTATAAAGGAAAAATCCAATGAAAAAAAAAATTTAAAAAGGCGACCCCTACGTTCGGCAACAAATAAAAATTTTTCTGCTGAAATTATCGAAAAATTTACTTTGTAAAAGTTTTATGATTTTTTGAAAGCTTTAATTTTCTGACATTAGGTGGCTGAGTGGTTGGAACTGAGATCTGGTGGGTAAATACTAGAACGGAATACTTGAGGTCAATGGCCCTTAGGGCAAAACATTGGTCCCCTCTAGAGAAAAACATCGATATATCACACTCGAAGATCCGACTGTAAATGCCAAAGATATAACGCAAAATGTAAATATAATTGCAAATATAATTTAGATTCGAAGATGTACAGCGAATTTTTTTTGTAGTACGGTCTAATATACACACATCCACGTAAAGAAAATATGAATGTATGCGCAAATAAAAATAAATGTGTAAAAATAGCAGAAAAAGTTACTAAAAATTAGTTAAAAATTATGCTGCAGAAAAAACTACTAAAATTAGCAGATTTTTTTTGCTAAATACTAGTAAAATAAGAACAGCAAAATTAAAACTGCTAAATATAAAGAATTTTAGTTATATTTGAGTTAAATTTTTGTTAATGGAAAATAGCAAATTAACCTGCTAAAATCAGCAAAAAATTTTTCAAAATAGTTTGTGGCCTAAAAAATCAAAAAAATTTTAAATTTTGGAAATTTTTTTACAGTAAAGAATTAATTCACTTTTTTCCGTTCGATTTATAAAATTGAACGCATTCACCAGTGAATTAATTCATTTGATTTAATAAAAAGAACTATAGCAATTGAATTAATTCGTAACAAAATAAATCGAACGAAAACAAATACATATGAATTAATTCCATTCAATATATGGTGCTTTGTGAATTAATTCATCGAATTTTTAATTCAGAATTGAAAAATTGAATTAAGGAATTAATTCTTCAAAGCTCTGTCTATAGGCCGCTTAAGTAGTGTCGGGAATAATCTTGACAAAAAAATCATTAAACAGATAATTATAAAAATCAGTCTTTACATTATTGTTTGCTTGGTTTTCAGTATGCTTTTAATTCAATAACCTCTTGTGTATGTGTTTGCTCGTGTCCTTCAGTGTATAGATTGTATGAACGATAAATTAGCACTTGTCATTTAACGAAATTGTTTAAAGTCCTTTTGTTGTTTTTCTAAGTTCTTTTGAAAAAGAAATAATACTTTAACTAAAACTGAAAATTCAAGAAGATTTTTTTTATTTATAACAATTCTAGAACAATTTTAATTTTAATCAAGATTTTTATAATTATAAATTATATTCAAATTCCCTTACATCCAAAATGTTTGTTTCTTTTTATTTAAAAGTAGATTTTATAAATTTATAAGACAAACAATTTAAGAACAATTACTTTAGAAGTCCAGATAAATATCTACTGCTTAGATTTAGTATAAAAATAAAACCAATAAACTATTAAATAAAGTCACTATACAGGTTAAAATGTTAATAATACAAAAAGGTAACTCAACATAAAAATTATATACCTTTATTAGAAAATAATAATAAAAAAAAATTATAATTAAATTTATTAGAATTCAAATTGTTTTATTGAAAATTTTGAAGTGTTGTTCAAATGGTAAGTTTAAAAGAGCGTAAAAAATTAATAAAGTTTAATAAAAAAAAATTTTATGATCACAACTGTTCGCGAGTTCCTAAACATTTTAATTACAGTGGATTTGTAAAATCACGCGTAATTAAAAATTTCGGAAATATGCTGTTGCGGAAAAATTTTATAATTTGTAGACAAATTTTAAGATACATTTTTATAAATTTAAAGTCAAACAAAAATACACTCAAGGAATTATGTAGGTAAAATAAACTGCAAATAACAATTAAAAAAAACTGAATATTTAGTTCAAAATGTGTATACTACATTTTCCTTTAAATCATCTTCAGTATGTAGTTATTTTTAACTCTTAGAAAACAATTGACAGATACAGTAAAAACTACTACAAAGTGTAGCAAAATTTGCAATAAAAAATTGTTAAAAAAAACTGATAAATTTAGTTAAAAAAACTGAAAAGCGCTGTTAAATTTTCCAAAATTTAGTTTTCTATTTTACCTTTTAGAGAGCGACTCTTTGTCAATTAAAACTCACATATTATTTAAATTTAATAGAAACTTTATAAATAAAATATTTTACAAAAAAGGAAACGAGAATTGTAAAAGTAATGGATATGAAAAAAATGCGAATATATTAAAATTACTACTACATGAACTAGAGAAATCAAAAAATTGTATTTCCTATATATAAAAACGTAATATCTGGAGAATGGTTTGGAATTTTTGCTTCAAATTTCAAGTTTGTGTTTTTAAGTTTTTTATAATCGAGAGAAAAAATTGTTTTATTGAAGTATACTTTTACCTTTTTTGTCAGTTATTTTAAAATTGTTGTAGCAAAACTTTGTCAGTTAGTTTTTCGCTATTATTAATTATTTTAAATGCATTTGTTTGTTATTTTGCTACAGTTAAAAATAACTACTTTTTTAGTTACTTTAAAGATAAATACCTTTGTTACCTTTTTAACTGCATATACCTTTGTTTTAACTGTCATTTTCAGTAGATTCTACCGACAAACTTTTTTGAGTGTATCAAGAGACCGCTGCAAATTAAATTTCACTTGACAACAGGGCCATTAACATTGCATTAAGTTCAATTTACATTATCTTTTGTTTATGACTGTTAATTAAATGAACCACAAATTAGTCAAAACACAGTGTTGCCAACTCTTGAAGGCAGGAAAGCAGCGTGAGCATTGTGAAAATAGGTAAAAAGGCTAAAAATTTGCCAAAAATGGAGAAAAAAAGCACGATATTAATTTTTTTTAAAATTTATGTCAAGAATTTAAAAACACATTTTAGCTTAAAATCGTGTAAAAAAGGTTAAAAAAATAACCAAAAAACGTTATTACCCGTTTTTGGTTATTTTTCGAACCTTTTCGAAATTTACACCACCAAACTAATATTTCAAAAGTTTGAATATTAAATATAACAAAGTTGCTATTTAAAATTGTACTACAAACATTGAGAAAAAATATATTTTTTGTATAGTTCGTATTATTTTCTCAACTTTAACAGAAAATTCTATAAAATTTGAAAAAAACGAGAACAAATACTAAAAATATAAACTGTAGAAAAAGCACTGCCAGAAATCTAAAAAAGCACTGTAAATACCCGCTTTTTTTAAACGGGTATTCGTAAAAAACCACCGGGTACGGGAAGGAGAAAAGCACTTAAAAATACCCGAAAAGCTCTCAAATGGCAACACTGTCAAAACACCTAACAAAATATACTTACATACATTTCTTTCTGTTTATATATTTAAAAAACAAAATGACTGAATAAATTGAATGTAACAAATTTTTAATATTTCATGTTTGTTGACTTACGAATGTAGTTAAATTTATATTTCTTCTAAAAATGAATGTTATATTCACTTAACAAAACTGAAATACTACTTAAACAACTAACAAATTTGGTCCAACGAGCATATAATTAAAAGAGGTACCAACTCACCCAACCTCTGTTAAATCACTTCCTTCTTAATTTGTATCGAAAAATGTTACCATCAATGTTGCCAGTTTTGACGATTTATCGTCATTTTGACGATTTTTACTATCGAAAATAGCCAAATGACGATTTTACGATTTTCCTCTTCAAAATGACGATTTTTTTCAATAGGAAATATAGCAACAATTGTTCAAAAATACGTTATTTTTCCATTATCTAAATCAATAAATCTGAAAATTTATTCAGGTAATTTATAAATATTTGTCATAAAATGTTTATTTTAGAATCTGATGGTTTTTTGTAGGCAAATTAACACAGAATCTGGTAAATATTTTTATTTAAAATAGTTTTTCCTAAATCTCTAATAAATGTAACGTGTTTTTCGGAGGGATGTACATATATCTCATATCGGATTCTTTTTTTCATGTAAATTCTTTAGTAGGTACCTGTGAAATATCTCTAGACTAAGTACAATAAAATCTAAAGATTTTCAATACGAATTTTTTTAAAGTGAAGTTTTTCTTTCGAACAATTAATTTCAGTATATGGTAAATTTTCAATACTCGTACATACATAAAATTGATTGAAATTTGGGGCGTAATTTTGTAAAACACCTTGGTGAAGTGTTGCGTTATTTCTATAGAAATTGTTTTTGTTACAAAAACAATTTACATTGAAAGTTCCCTTCACTTCACCCAAGTGTTTTACGAAATTAGGTACTTGGAGATACGAGTATTAAAGGATTATTTTCTAAAATACTTCGGTGAAGTGTTGCATTATTTCTATAGAAATTCTTTTTGTTACAAAATCAATTTACATTGAAAGTTTCCTTCACTTCAACCAATCAAATAAAATACAAGTTTTAGAAGTTTTCTTAAATTAAATCTAACACCGAAAACCGGGTGGTTTTTTAAATTTTATATTATGATTTTATGGTTATAGTAATAAAAATATTTGATTATTAAAGTTTTGACGATTTTTAACAATATTTTGACGATATTTCAAAACGCAATGACGATTTTGACGATTTTTTCAAAAATATTTGACGATTTTGTGCCCAATTAACCTGGCAACACTGGTTACCATATGAATTACACATGGCTGCAAAGGCTAACATTTTTCGATACAATATGTCAATCTTCAAAAGAGAGCGACGAATACCGCCTGTACTAACCGCAGAAGTTCCCTGAGTGTTGCATTCAAATCAAACATGTTAGTGCATATCTTGTATACCCAAAGATATATGTAGATCTTCCAAATATATTCTATTTGATAACCACTTAGCTATAGTAGCCTTGAAAATATGAATAATCTTAAAAATACCGCTTTTCCTTCTATTTCACAAGCCGTTTTGACCAACTCTTCAATAATTTTTTTCTTCATTCCAATATGTAACGTATGGGAAACTAAAAATACACCAAATGACGACCTCATGCATTTTTTTCTATTGATTTTGACGACTAGCGCCTTCTAAGTGACACCAAGCTACAATACTATGCGGCCCCTGTATCTCTTTTTTAGTGTCCACACTAAAGAATCGAATTTTGAAAGAGAAAAAATACAGTGCAATAGGTATTTCAGCCAAATCGAGTAATTATATGCACATACATATATTAATGTTTTTGTATTTTTTATTAAATTTTTAGTGCATGTTTGCTTCCTAAAACATGAAAGTCACACCCCTGGTACTACCATGCAAATTTTTTCTAAATAAACTAATATCCATTTATTATTTACTGCAAGGCATTCATACTTTTTACTTTCAGTTAAATATTATAATTAGATTTTATTTTTTTTTCTGGAAACTAAATTATTGTGGAAATTCATTACTAGGGCTCGGGAGTTCATGCAAATACATATTTGTTCTCGTTATTGCATATTTTGTTGTAAATGCATATTTTTACATATCGTCATATGAAATAAAAAAAAGCCGTAAGTTACAAAAAATTCAAAATCGACTTTTTGATCGATTATGATGTACCGTATCAAAATACATATTCCTGCAAAATTTTACACTCCTACTAAACACGACGATTTTATTAACAAAATTCTAAACAGCCCCAAGCATAAGCCCAAACAATTTTAAAAAGTTTTTTGCTTCTCCTGTAAAATTTTTTAAATGTAACTTACGGCTTTTTTGATTTCATATGACGATATATTGCTATAAATGCAAATTTTAATACATATTTTGTCATATTTTTTGCATATTTTGAATCATGCTTTTAGATATTTTACAAAAGTTGCAAAATTTATATATTTTATAAAACAAAAGAAACTTTTCAAATTTATAAATATTCTTTTTATAAGAGGTATGTATATTCTTCTTTTTTTTTTTGTCAAAAAAACTCAATTGCTAACTTTCAACGAATTGAACTGCTTATCCTGAAGTCGTTGAAAAAATCAATAATAAATGCATATTTCTTAAATTTCAAATGCAAATTTTTCGATTTTAATATACCTATTTTATGTACATAAAACACGATTGTAAATGCATGAACTTCCGAGCCCTATTCATTACGCTTATTGTTCTGTTTTATATTATTGGGAGTGAGCGAACGATGACAACTACGAATTTGCCTTGTACAAATTTATTATTTATTTATGTTAATATTAACAATACGTTTGATATTTGGTCTAAAATTTGTTAACCACTGCTGATTTGTTGTTGTATATTTTATAGCAAAGCCACTAACAGCAAAATGAGCTTCAATTATGTTGATAGGTACACACATATATTAAGGTATCCCTTAAATTACGAATTGTGGAGTTTCTATGCTAACACCCCCAATACACTCTCAAAACAATTCCGTTGTGACAACCGAATTTTTTCCAACCGAATTCGTTCGGTTGCTGCAACCTCGTAATTCGATTGCCACAACTGAATTCGGTTGGGGCAACCGAATTACGAGGTTGCAGCAACCGAATCAATTCGGTTGGCAAAAAATTCGGTTTCCACAACGGAATTGTTCCGAGAGTGTATTGTCCCACATGAACACAAACTTAAAAATTTTATATTTTCAATTCATTTGAGTTTGTTACCCAAAAGTGTAAATTTTAGACATTCCCTAAAAGGTCAATATATCAGAAGTGATCCCCTTTGGTGTGTATCTATTGATATAATACAAATGAATTTAGAAAATCCCAAATATTGCTCAAGTGCTGCTAACGCAAGTTAAAATAAAGTCAATTGAAAAATGGGGTAGTATGGGCAGTAGGGATATAACTTTTTGCAATTTTTTGCAAATATCAAAATGGCCCTAGCATAGTCGAATAGGCCATTGAAAATTATATAAAAAAATGCTA
This sequence comes from Leucophora obtusa, assembly GCA_949987735.1. Taxonomy (NCBI): domain Eukaryota; kingdom Metazoa; phylum Arthropoda; class Insecta; order Diptera; family Anthomyiidae; genus Leucophora; species Leucophora obtusa. Next base: position 187,527,969 of record OX465298.1, on the reverse strand, counting down.
TTACTTTTTCGCAGTTGTCAAAAAAGTTCACCCACCAAACGCGGTAAAGTTTTTAAATGATTTATTTTTTTATTTATTTACCTAAAAGGCGCAAAAAAGTTTTTTTATCAATATATCAACCTGCATTTAACATTTGTGTAAATACTTACGAAGCTGAATGTATGTCATTGAAAATTACGTTATGTACTTTAATTGTTTTTATTATTCAAAGAAAATTATTAATGTGTTTCAAATATTCCGAGTTTGTGTTTAATACTTAAAAACAATGGATTTTAAAAGAAGTCGTGGGTGAGGTTTTTTATCCGAAATGACCCCAAAATTATTTTTTCGTAAATAACACAACCTTCGCCATCGCGTGGTGCTAGGGCCAAAAATTGGTTATACCCCTAATGGGCAGGCACTATCCACGGCTCTCATCTGAAAAACTGAACTGGTTTTAAGAGAGTTTCAATGTAAAATAACGAAAAACGTGAAAAAGTGGTATTTTTAATTAATTAATTTTATTGTTTTTAAGCAATTTTAATTAAATTGTAAAGTGCACTTGTGTTGTTTGATATGTTCTCTGTATTAGTTTTGTATAATTAGCACAAAATTTTGCTTATTAATATTAAAAAATACGCGTTAAAAAAACACTAAAAACTGTTTCTCTTAAAACCAGTTTGCATATAAAATTAAAGAGACTTTTTAACAGCAGTGGAGGCTGGTGGCAAAGGTTTAAAAGGCTTAATTCTTTCATTCACTTTTTAAAAATTAATGAAATTTGGGTTAAATTTCATTCCGTAATAGCATTCTTATGGAATTAATTCGATAGCTTAATTCCCAATTCCGCCCTTGCGAATGGTATATCACACCTTGTCATTTTTATGACGATGTATGATATATTATTTGCTTATGGGAAGCACAGCTGAGTGCTACCGGACGCGTCACAGGTTGCGGATAGTGATTCCGCAGAAGTGTGGAGTAGCTGCCAATGGCAGCCGCGGACAGTCAGCGGTTACAAGGGGAGAGTCTCGGAGGGTCTTTCGAGCTCCCACTAAGTCCCGAGTTTGCCTATGATCCTTGTAACGTCGTGGCGAGCAATTGGCGCCAACCAAAAAACCAATATCCCAACCGACCATGGGCGGTATAACCCTATTGGCGCTTGGATTAAATCCCTGCGCAACCACTGCAGGCCTGGAGGCAATGTTGGCAGCCCCAACACCAGGATCGGATGCTTTGGCCCAATCAGCCATTCATCTTAAACCAAACATGATTACCGAAACCGTAAAAATTTTGCGGCCCTATGCTCCTTGCAGGAGTAAAAGGAACAAATATATATATATATAATTCCCAATAGCTTTAAATTATATGAATTCATTCTATTTTGATTGAATTCTAACTGAATGAAACCCAATTTACCTGAATTCATTTAATAAAAAGGTGAATGAAAAATGATTTGTTTTCATTCACTTAATCAAATGAAAAATTTAAATTTGCATGTAATTGCTGAAATATTAGCATAATACCAATGATAAACGTTTAAAATTCATCTAACAGAAATAAATAGTATCGTATGCTTTCTTACAGCTTGTATGCTTTGGTTTTGATTATATGTTAGTTTCAAACTACACTGCACTAAGTGAATGGTAATAAAATTTCTTCATTCGATTAGTAAAATGGTGAATGAACATGCGATTTGAATGATTCAAGTTAGGAATTCATTCAATTCATATTAAAGCTTTGGGAATGAAGCTTATGAATGAATTCTTTACGATTGGTTTAAGGGAATGGTACATGAATATTTTTAAAATCTGAATTTAATTTTTGGTGATTAAAGCTTAAATTGAATTAAGTTTTTCGAAGCTCTGGCTGGTGGTTTGTCTTTAGTCTATATAGTCGTTGGTATGGGAAACGCAAAAATTTTGCATGTTTACTAAAAGCCTAAAGATGATAAATATGTTAAAAAAATGATAAGTGAAATTTGAATGAATAAATTTAAATTTAATTTTTTTTTTAAGAAAAGCAACACTTAGGAAATTCTTCTATAGTTAACGTGTTGCTTTCTTTAGAAAGGGAATAGAGAAGAGTTGAAAGGTAGTGAAAGATGAATGGCTTCAAATATGGCAACAATGTAATTGCGCGAGATGTTGAATTTTAGAACAATTCTTGCGCGCCATCTGATTGTGAGTTGGCGATTATTATTTTACTTTGATGGGGTTAAGTTAGAGTGTCCAAAACCGTAACCGAAAACCGGTTAACCGGTTTCGAATAATTTCTAAATTCGAATAAACCGAAAACCGGTTATTATTTGTCGGTTAACCGGTTTTTTAAAACAAGTTTATATCAAAACTATTTTTAAGCTAATCGTTCTAAAATTTTCCTTTATATAAAAAACTAATATCTTATCACATGTATTCAAATAAATAAGATAAGAAAATCCTTTGTAATCGTTTAAAATACTTTTAAAATTCAGGGTGGCTGATGAATGTTGCTACAAAAATCATAATAACTTTTTCGTTGTAATTATTAGGTTCCATTTATAAAAAATGTACGATTGGGATGATGAAACAAGAACTGTTAAATCTACAAAAATCTTACTTATATTTAAATAACTTTTAGTTGAATGCAAATAACATTCTATTCTGCTAAAAGCAGTAGAAGTTTTTGCTGAATATTAGTAGATAGTGCTTTTTATAAAAATGTGCTAGTTTGACGTTTTCCTATTTTTAATCCACCGCTTTTAGCGCCTTTATGGTAAAACCTTTATTCTGATACAATTTTATTTAATTTAAATGTTTTGTTATTATATATTATTGTGATATTAAATTATATTTTACCATAATAATGATTTTTTTATTTTCATAACAAAAAAAAGCGAAACTCCGTAACCGAAACCGGTTTTTCAAAAATAGCAATTTTCGAACAAACCGAAAACCGGTTTTCTGAAATGGCCGGTTTTTTGGTCACTCTAGTTAAGTGCGCAGAAAAAACAGGTGGAACTTTATCTAAGTGCTATGTAATTATACAACTACATAAGTTCGAAGTAAGTTTTACAATTTTCTAGCAAAATATATGTAATTTTTCGGATATTTTCCACTACACATGTATATATTTTGCAAGAACTTTTACTAGAACTTTGTAAAACTATCTTGAAAATTATGTAGTTGTATAATTACATAGCTCTTAGGTAATATTAATCATAAATATTATTTTTCCAGTTTTGGTTTTTTTTATTTTCTTACCTTTTATATGTCGATATTTACCATTAAATCTAAGCTATTTAGAAATTTTCTTGGTTTAAGGTCATATTTTGGGAATTTCGCAGTTTCCCCCAACTTTTCCCAATTTACCCTAAACTTTCCTGTTTCGAAAGACCACCAAATCCGACCAAACGAAAAATTATTTTTTTTTCTTAATAAGGCACACCACTAGCGAATTTATGGAATATTTCCTCTAAAACAATTAAAAAAAATATTCATAGGCGCTTTTTTTTAGCCTGATAAAAACTATTCCCAAATTACCCCAACTCCCATATTAATTTGTGGTTGACACTTTAGCATTTAATTTGTAACAAGTGGTGCCAGACCTTTTTGGTAAAAAATCGTCTAAAATGTAAACAAATAGCGTCAAAATCATCAGCAATTTTATGAAAAATCATCAAGAAATCGTCTTCAGTTAAATATCATAAAAACACTAGTTTCATATATTTTTTTATTCGAAATTCAATTAATTTTAACTGCTTTTCTATATTACCGCTTTTAAGATAATTCACAGCTTTTATAAATGCGAATTATATATAACTGGACATTATTTTTTACTTCATCTATAAAAAGGTGATATTTATGCTACGATTAGTTACAGAAAAAATATCATCATGCGTTATGCGGTTTAAAGTCTCATAAATAATTTATATAGACTTTAAGTTTGTGACTCCGAACCCTGTTTTTAAAACCTTCAGTCACATCATAATTGTTCTATATTTTACAAAAAAGCCAAACATAGCATATTGTGGGATTTTTAACCGCGATTTTTTAAAAAATGTGACGCGATTGAGACATTTGTAAAATAGATTTAGAATCAGTTTAAATCCCTGCAAAAAATTAATTTTGTAAAGCTGTGTAAATTAAAAATTAATCTAGTATTTCGAATTCCAAAAACACTATTCGAAAAGAACAATTTGCAGTTTTTGTAAACGCTTTTTTCTATAGTTTTGCTTAAAATTCGTTAAAGTCAGTAATTTTCCTAAATCGTCAAAACATATGGAGCTTTTATTCAAAAGTCGTCAACCGTCATTTGTAAAATTTTGACTGAAAAAATTGTCAAAATAACGTTAAATCGTCACATCTGACACCACTGTTTGTAACAATGCGAAAAACTCAATTTTAAAGAGAAAGAATAAATTGTAATGATACAACGGTAAATGTGTTTTTAAGTTCTGCTGAAAAAATTGTGTTTTTGGAATAACTGCTTTTGTTAAAGTCTACAGATGTGTTTACAGCAGGTTTGTCATACAAGTTGCAAAAGGTATGACACTCTGTGGCAGGGATGATAAATGGGATTTTCAAGATAGTACCAACCAGCTTCAAAATAGTACTTTTGCGACTTCCATAGTACCAAAAAGTATTCTAAACCACTCTGTATGTATATTGACATCAGTCCGTCTGTCCATATAAAATGACCGATCCTTGTAATCAAACTACAGGTCGCACTTTTAAATATAATTTGTTGAAATTCGGTACATAAGTTTGTAATACCGCAAGGACTAATCCTATTGCAAATGGTTAAAATCGGTGCATACTTTCACCTAGTAGCTATGTAGAGATCCTATCTGAGCTTGAATATATTGATATTTAAGTATACCATTAAAGACCAAACCAAAGAGATTTTAGACGATTTCTTCCACGAGATCTATATATTTTTATTCGTTAATCATTCCGAGAAACATACCAAACATTGAAATTCACCTAATTGCTTATACGTTTGTGTACATATTTTAACAATTTGTTTGATTGAATCACGTTTCTCTCAATTTTTAAATTTTTTACTTGAGTTTTTTGATGATTTATTCATTTTAAACACAATATTTTGTATGAAACTTAAAAAAACATTAATATGAAAATTTATAAATAGTACTAAATGAGTCATAGGAGTACCATAGTACTTTTGAGGTTCAAATAGTACCATACAAAGTACTATAGTACTAACTTTATCATCCCTGCTCTGTGGGCGTTTGATGTTTGAGCCAGAAATATCTGATTGGAGAATTACACCGTTTTTAACTAAATACAGAAAATTTAATATGGTGTCAAAAAAAGCATTAATTCTAGATAAATACAGTTTTTTCGTGAGAGCGATTTTTCAGCCTCAAGTTCCGTTTTTATTTATTTTAGTAAAAACCGTGCGTATCCAGTAATAATAATAAAGGTTATGATTAAAGTAATAATAATTAAGGTTTTTTATTTCAGTCTTAAATGCTACATTAAAGGTCCATTAGTCTAGTAGTATCGTGTCAGCTGTTCACTTTTAGTTAATACACTAGGGTGGACCTTATTTTTCAACTTTGCGATTTAAAAATTCAAGTGCTTTAAATTCTGCTTGAAGTAAAGTATATTTCAAATTCTAGCACTTGTATATTTAACAAAAATATTTCAAACTTGAATTTTTGTTTCCCTTTTGCTGTAAAAAAATGTAATAAAAATTGTATTCAAGCCTTGAAACTGGAAAACAGGGCTGGAATTGAACTTGATTTCAACTTGAATTCCAGTGAAATTTTTTATAGGGTTGTTTTGATTTATTATAAATTATTTTTATTGATAAAATCTTCAAAACAACATTATTCACCTATGATTAACGAGTCAATCGTTCACTAACTTTATGAATCACTAACAATTTATTTAATAGTGGAGACCAGTGTTACCATATATTTTTTTAGAAAAACTGTAAAAAAACTGTTTCTTTATAGAAAAACTGTTTTTCGAAAAAATTTAAAAAATCGGAAGAAATTCTGGAATCCCGATGTATAGTGGGATTAAAATATTATCAAAGGGTCTCAATTTTCAAAATATCGAGATTTGAACAATTTGCCGTTTGGCATTTATATTAATCGACTTTTTGCACAGCCTTCTAACAAAACTTTTTTAAGAATTTTGGTCTCCTAGGCCCGAATCTGAAGTTAAAAAAAAGTTCATCGAATCACCCTTCCGAGAAGTGAGCCTTTTTTTATTAACTCCTGACTTAGGATAGAATACTTTACTGGTCAATGTTATACTTCAAAATATTTTTTATGGATTTGCATTCTGCATAAAACTACCTTTTATTCGATTGAGTATTATTATGTCGGGAATTGTTTGACGGCGTGTAAAAACCCCGTAAAAATCTCGAAAATCACGTTTTTTGGAATAGTCCTTGATCATAATTTAAAATTAAAAAAAAATTTATTAAGTTGATTGATTAAATTTAAAAAAGTAGTAAACTGTTATCCAGAATTGGCAAATATTTATTTTAAAAAAAATGAATTTCGGACTTTTTTGATGAGACATTGTTTTAAAAATTTTTTCAAAAAAATATAACTTTCTAAATTATCCTTCATTTAGAAATGATCTGAAAAGTTCGGCTAAAAAATGTCCATGCCAGATGTGGTTTAGCTAATTTTATTCCATGCTAATATTTGATGAAATTTGTTAAAATTGTCGTTTTTTCAGTAAGCATATTTTGTAGTACAATAATGGCATTTTTAAATTTATTTATGTTTCGATTTGTACCTAATTTTTCAGCACAATATGAAAGTTTTATTGTAATTTTTGGGTCATATGCATAATCACTTTCTAAGTTTATAAATGTCTTATAAGAAAAATATTTTATACAAAATTAATTTTATAAACGTGTTATAAGGTTTTCAAATTATTATGCATAAGCACTTTTATATTTGAATTCTTAATTTTTAGTTAAAAAATTAAAAAAAATTGTACATGAAACAAATTTGCCGATTTAATATGAAAAAACTGTAAAATAATCCATGAATTTAAAAAAAAAACGGTTTTTTACATGCAAAAACTGAAAAACTGTTAGGCTTCCCAAAAAACTGTAAAAAAAACAGTTAAAACTGGCTATATGGCAACACTGGTGGAGACACATTTTATAAGGGTGTTGCCAGAATAAAACGAGAAACTAACAAACTGTTATTTAACGATTATGCATCACATTTTTTTAATAAACGTTTAATAAGGAAAATGAATACTTTAGCAATTGTATTTCTTAACGAAAAATCAAAGGTGAAATTTTTAAAATTTTTCGATTTTTCCTGGAAGTATGAAGATCAAAACCATACATTGGAATTTTTCATTACCATTGAAATTTCATTACCATTAGTTCATACTAATGACAATGAAAAAAATTTCATTACCATTTAATGGTAATGAAATATTTTTCATTAGAAAAATCATTACTAATGGTAATGAAGTTACACTAATGTATAAAAAAACTAATTACAATTGATTAAAAACCATTTGTTTACAAAAATATTCAGACAAATGAAAACGAACAACGGGTTTGGCTGGGGAAGTTATAATACATAATTTTTTAAGGAGGATCCATTCCCTTCCGTTAAACTTTATCTGGATACAAATAACAATGGAATAGAAAGTAATATTTAATTTCAAATGAGCATGAGCCTGAGTTAGCATATTCCATCTTCGATTTCAGCGAGTTTTACTCCATTTTTACGTATTTCTGTCAATGACAATTATTTTTTTTAATTTATTCATTATCAATGGTAATGAAATTTAAAATCATTGTCATTAATCAATGAAATTAAATTTGAGAATCATTACCATTAATTAAAAAAATGGTAATGAAAATAATTTCATTACAATTGATATCAATGCAATGGTAATGAAATCATCAATTAATTAGTCCACCTAATTAATTAGTCCCATGTATGATCAAAACAATGTGTTGCTTCTTGCGGAATTTGATGAAAGTTATCCAAATAACTCTGCTAACACCAAATTTTATACTTAGTAAAAAAAAAATTAGAAATTAACCCTTATAGGCAGATGGGGTCAAAACGACCCCAAATTTTTGAAATGTAAAAAAGTGTCATTTGACATGGAAATCGATATAAAAACCTTTATTTAAGCATTTTCTAGAAAAAAAAATATAAATTAACCTGTTTGTGAACGTGGCGTCAAACTGACCCATTTTTTATGTGTCCCTGGTTGGCTGAAAAAATGATGTAGAAACTATAAATTGTTGTTTAAAAAATGTGAAGAAAGGAGTTAATTTCGATTTTTTATGGTTTTAAATACATTTTTCAGCCAACCAGCGTTACTTACCATAAAAAATCTAAATCGTATAATACGTGTCAATTGGTCATCTCCAATGACAACGCCTTGTTAAAGTGATATGTCAGAAAAAAAGACCGATGGCTCCTTGAGACCTATCCTGCGTGGCATCTGGGACCGATCCCTTTTCTACTGCTTTGGCATCTCTTTTTTTTTGCTGGGTAGTTCCATAGGTAGTTCTGACCATAAAATTAATATCAAAATTAAAAAAATGTTATGGTCGAGTTGTAATTTTGACAAAAATATAAGTTTTTTATTAGAAATTTTCATGACTATCACGAACCCCTAGAGATCTCAATTTGATTTTTACACCCAACCCCACTCTGTGGTAAAGGGTATATTCAGTTTGTGCTGATGTTTGTAACTATGTATATTAGGGTGGGTCGATTCAGCAATCGATATTGCGTACTCGATTTTTCTAAAGCTTTTAGCATGGGGAAAAAAAGTTCCACTACGACATATCAAAAAAATCATTTTCGAGGCTCTCAAATTTAAATTTTTTGCAATTTTCTAATAAATGCTAGATTAGCGCCATCTTGAGGTGGCTTTTTGAAACAACTAATAAAGTTGTAAACAATATAACATTACAACCTTTCCAGAAAGGTACTACTTATGAAAATCGGATAAAAAATGTGGCAACTAGAGGTAAAAGTATATAAGTAAAATTATTTTCTGCTTGATGATGAAATGATGATAATGATGAGAAATGATGATAATGATGTTGATGACAACAAGGAGAAAATAATTTTACTTATATTCTTTTACCTCTAGTTGCCACATTTTTTATCCGATTTTCATAAGTAATACCTTTCTGGAAAGGTTGTAATATTATATTGTTTACAACTTTATTAGTTGTTTCAAAAAGCCACCTCAAGATGACGCTAATCTAGCATTTATTACAAAATTGCAAAAAATTTAAATTTGGGAGCCTCGAAAATGATTTTTTTGATATGTCGTAGTGGAACTTTTCCCCATGCTAAAAGCTTTCGAAAAATCGAGTACGCAATATCAAAAAATTTTTATCCATACAATTTGACCCGCCCTAATGTATATATGTATGTAGTAAACCGATTGACTCAGAATCATTTGCTGAGTTGACTGAGGAATGTACGTCCGTCCGTCTATCCATGTTCAATCAACGACCCTTGTAAATAAAGTGCAGATCGTAATTAAGGGTTTCAAATTCCCGACGTTTTCGAACTCCCGGAAATCGGGAATTTTTTCCTGGGATGTATCAATTTGACGAAAATTGATAATTCAGAGGGGCGATTCTGTAACTTTTTAACTACAAAATTCTGTAGTTAAATTGACAAGTTTTCATAGTAAACTGACACCTTAACTACCGAATTTTGTCGTTAAAAAGTTAAAGAATCTACAGAAATCTTTTTTACATTTGACTTAATTGAAAAAATTATAAATTATATGATTTCGAAAAAAATGTTGAAAAAAGCTCATTTAAATAAAATGCCCTATACAGATTTGATTTTTCCAGAAAAAACCGAGTATAGGACATCCGTGGAGATCTCCGCTTAAAATTTAAAATCCATAAATATATTTTAAGATATCCCAGAAAAAGGTTTTACAATCGGATGCAAATCACATCAGTTCTCTAAGTGGATCCACTGCAACCGATTCCATGGAACTAGTTCCGGAACCAATCTTATATGGAAAGTATGACGGACGTAGAATCAGTGCTAGAACTAGTGCCAGAACTAATCCGGTTCCACTTTGGAGCTATAGAGGTGGTTGCTTTTAGGATAATTTCAAACAAAATTTACGGGTCGTACAGTTGTGAGTAGAAGGGGGTGTAAAGGAAAAGTAGCTCTTATACAACCGATTCTTTGGAACAACAATTGCTCCTGGGATGCTATTTTTTTTTTTTTTTTTGCTTTTTTTAAGGATTTTCATTTTAAGATAAATGGTTGTTTCAGTTTATTTTTGAAATACCGGGAATTATAAGGAAAATTCCTGAGAATAGGCAAAGTTCCCGAAAGATAATTGGATGAAACTCAGTACATAATTTTGTAGTACCACAGGAATGAAGCTTATTGAAAATGGTTAAAATCGGTCCGTGTTTTGACCCATTAGCTACGGAGATGTGCTTGAATGTATTAAAATTAGCGGACCACGCGTTCAAAAACTATTACGATTTGAACAGTATCCATTTTAAAACAGCGATTAAACATGAACGACAACGAATTTGTAAAATCTGAAAAGTTTATATTTCGTAAATATTAAATAGGACAATAATTATACCGGAAGACGTAAAATAGTAAATGTAGTTTTTTTTATTAATACGCGTACTGAAATCACCCAGCATACATTTTTGTTCTGCTTGTTAATACCTAAATTCCTAATAATTATTTTTACAAAATTTTCTGTTGATCGCCCAATAACAATAGGGTTTTTTTTTTAAATATTCAACAAAACGTCGCATGTCAGAAAAATTCTAGAGTATGTAACTATTTGTATGCGTGCGATATTTTGGATTAACCTATAGGTGATCTTTAAGTATTTTCCTTTCTCGCCCTTATTGATCAAAAATATAAGTGACACCGTCTAAAAGTTGTTTTTACACAGTTGCCACACGCAGAAGAAAAAACAGGGGGAACTTTATCTAAGTGCTATGTAATTATACAACTACATAAGTTCGAAATAAGTTTTACAATTTCCAACAAAATATATGTATTTTTTCGGATATTTTCCACACACATGTATAAATTTAGCAAAGATTGTATATATTTTACAAAAAAATGTGCATACTTTACTAGAACTTTGTAAAACTAACTTGAAAATTATGTAGTTGTATAATTACATAGCACTTAGGTAATATTCCCCCTGTTTTCTTCTGCGTGCAGAGTTTGCATAATTGTATTGTTGTTACATTTAAAAAACGTTCAAGTTGAACTTAAAGACATTCGATTTTGTTTCCAAATTTCTTGCAAAAGTAAAAAAAATTTAATTTGATATAAACATCATAATATATATACGCTAAACTGTAAATTCATAAATACTTTATAAAGTTATAAGCGGCTTATGAAACAAACTTTATAAAACTTTTATGAATTTACACATATAAGAATATTTCTTCCACAAAAACAAAAATCAAACAAACAAAACAGCAAGTCAAACTTTAGAAATAAACTGCATGTTTTTATAAAAAGAATCCGACGAATTCGTTAAAACACTTGTGTGAAAAACACAAACTTAGATACATTTCTCTTTACAATTTTTTGGCCGCATCTGTTCTACAGAAATTTGTGCAAAAATTTTTAACTAAAAACATTTTTAAATTAGTGTTTTTGACACAAATTTTTTAACGAATTCGTCCGATTCTTTTTACAAAAACACCCAGTAAAACTGTCCCTTAGAGTTTATGACAAATTAGGTTAGATTTTACTCTAAATTTACAAATTATTTGGATGTTAAATTTAATTGCTACAAAAGATATAATAAATTCTATAAAAGATATCAAAAAATGCCCACTCATTTCAAAGAGTATAAGAAAAAGCTTTAACTCAAAAAAAAAAAATAGTAAACAAGAAAAAGCTTAGCTCATAACATCTTCACTCATATGCAACAACAGCCTTGGCCATGACTTTGACTTATTTCAGCTGTTTGCCAAGCGGCATAACAAACATAAAATCAGTTGTTAAAGATTTTTGCTACGAAAAGGTTGTAATTAACGGGAGAAACGCGTATAAGACGAAATAAAAATCTAAACTCAAGTTAACAAACTTAAACAAGAATGTTTGTTGCTTAAGTCTTTTGTTTTGATGGTTCAATAGAAAAAAGACGTTTGTTGCCTAAGTCTTGCGTTTGATAAATTAATTAAATTCAATTAGAAGTTTTAGCAAAAAAATAAAAACATAAATTGCAGGGAAAATTAATAACTTGTAAATAAAATAGCAAATTACTAATAGTATGCGTGTTTTGTAACAATCATTTTAGTTTTCGTTTAATTTGTTTTCGTTTTCTGTATTCAACCATCTGAAATATTTCTTTTTTACAACAAAAGAAGAAAAAAAATATATAAAATATAAAAAATGAGAGTGTATTCACCACATAATCGTTATAATAAAAGTGCAAAAAATAATACAAAATTAATACAACATCTGGTTAATGTTGATGTTCAACCACCACAATGGTCATTGCCTATAAAAAGATGTTTCGCTTGTATATTCGTTATGCTTTTCATGCAACATTATTTGGCGGCTGCTGTACTGGCTACTGATACAAGCAGCAGTAGTGTAACAAAAGGATTAAAATCACGTATGCGTTCACCTAAAATAGCCAGTATTCATATTTTACAAGCAGTACCCGAAAGTTTACTAAAGAATCAACACACTGATGTTTCTTCCTCAACTTCTTCTGTAGATAATCAAACAAATCTACCACCAGCTGGTAAATTTGGTAAGTCTATTTGTGGTTTGTTGTTAGAAGTCAAGGTCAAGGATAATTTTAACAACTAAATTTTGTAATAATTTCAAAATGCCAAGTTGGTTTGGAATATGCATTTAAATTCTATATGGAAGATTGCACTCTAAAATTTTCGTTAGGGTCATTATTGTAACAACTTTTGAAATTTTAAATTCAAGAATAGCTAAATTATGCACAGTAAAAAAATATTTCCAAAGTTATAGCACAAAATTTGGTAAAAATTTTATAAAAATAACCTGGGGCTTAATATTGATGATGAAAATAACTTTTTTTTTATAAAACTCATGAGCTATAAATGCCATATAACACTGAAACAACTAAAACTTTATCATTCACACTGCTGAAACGATAATGATTAAGGTGTCTTTAGGGTGCCAAATTCAAAATTACATAAGTATAATACTTAGTACATGCTTGTCTATTCCAAAATTATAAGCGTTTCCATAAAAGTTTTAAATAAAATTCTTAAAACTTTAAAAAGCGTAGAATCCTGTGGGGTAAAGTAGAAAATTTTATTTTTTTACTTCAAAAAAATAGCTACTAATAATTTTGCTAATTCTTCTGAAGGATCTATTCCATAGATTGATTCGTTGTCTCACTTTATTGATTTGTCTTTCTATGTGTTTTTTCGAAACAGGTTATTTTGGGGTAAAGTGGGAAAACCTACTAAAAATTAGTTAAAAATGACCTATCAGAAAAATGCTGAAATTTGTTTGCTAAATACTAGTAAAATAAGGATAGCAAAAATAAAACTGTTAAATTTAAAAAATTTTAGTTATATTTGAGTTAACTTTTCGTAAATTGGAAATCACAAATTGTACTGTGAAAATATAACAAAATTTTGTTAAATATTAGTAGACTAAAAGTGGCAAAAACAAGCTGTTATACAAATATTTTAATTTTTGCATTAAAAAATACAAAAATTGTTTTTCGGAATTCCTATATTTACATATATTTAGTTAGAATATAGTTCTACCTCAAGTCCAAATTTTAATATGATATTGTTATATTAGATTTTAAGTGTTGTTTCAAAAAGGTTGATAATTTTCATGATAGACAGACAATACAATTGTTTCGTGGACATCACCCCAACTCATCAGTAGAGATGAGCGATATTTTCATACCGGTGATTTAATCACAGTTATTGATAAATCACTGGTAACGGCAGTGATCAAATATTTCAAGTCGCAGTTACTCTGAATGTCGTTCTTTTAATATTTGTGTACTATTCTTTCTTGCAAACTTCATTGTGCACAGTAATACATGTTTTTTTTTCAATAACAGTGACTTGCTTTCACACTCTTCTGAATAAAATGTCTCCTTCTATCATGTCTTTGTTACGGTCGCAACTATTCTTCTTTTAAGGCCCAGTTTTTAGGAAGTGGATTATTTTTAAACTTAGTTTAACGCAGTTTGTAACTGGATTACTGCTTTTAAAATGTGGTTTATTTTTTTATTTAAATAAAAAAATAAATTATACTCAAGAAAAAGTTTTTCCGGCAAATTTTTGTTAATAAACTTTGAAATGGCTGACAAAATTCGTTTTCGGTTTAACTAAACCAAGTTTAACTGACATCTTAAAAACTCGCCATAAATATTATTTCGTTTATTTATCAGAAAATCGCAGTCTTTTCCATAGAAAAACCTTGATCACGATCACAGTTTAAAAGAACAGCGATTTGCAAATCACATTCCCTGAGAACAATGTTACTGAAAAATCGCCGGATCGCCCACATCTATTACAAACCCGTGATCACGGTCACTGTTTAAAAGAACGGTGATTTGAAAATCACGATCACTGGTAGCAGCGTTATTCAAAAATCACCGGATCGCTCATCTCTACTCATCAGTTGTCCGCAATAAAACAATTTTGACTGGATTATCCAAACCGAGACATTATATAAGGAACAAAAATTCAACGGGAACGAGAATTTTGTGCTTTGTTATATCTTAAATTTTTTTTTATGTTTAGGTTAAACTCAGTTGAATGCAAATAGCATGTTCGCACGCTACCAGTTGCAAATACGAAGAAATTTTTATGAAATTTAGTACTGATTTACATGGGCTCATGAACGAAACTTATTGATTTTATTTAGAAACGGTCCATGTTTAGCCCTAGTGCCCGTATAAAGGGCCCCCAAAAACTTATTTATTTATTTCAATTCATCTACAGAATTCGATTCTTACATATTACTGTACAATACAAAAGAAACCCTGAAAAACTAGTTAAAATGTTCAAATAAAAATAACTTTAGTAGGTTTGAGGTTAAGAAGAAGAATAAACTTTTTTTCTAAAAGTTATAAACACATTAATGTGCAAATCAGACTAGATCTAGTTTCCTTATTTTTTGAATATCTCGAAAACTATAATAGCTACAAGAATGTTTCTTAGCTCGTTTTAAAGAGGATATTGTTCGAAAACCTAAGCAACTTCTCCTAATAAAGTAATTAAAGTCTTATATGTTCTTTTTAAATTGGTTTAGTTTCGAACAATAATATATGGAGTCAATTTCATTTTTGTTTTTTTTTTTTACTGGCAAGGAAATGGAATTAAATTTTTGTTGTTATTATTAGAATGTAGGCACATAACATAATAAAAATTAAAAGTGTTATTTTGCACAAATCAATTTAAAAAGAATATATAAGACTTTGATTACCTTATTAGGACAAGTTGCATAGGTTTCGAACAATACTGTATATAGGTATTAAAAAAAAAAATTAAAATAAAAAATTTTTTAATTTTACAATTTTAAAAGTCGAAAAACCAAAAAACTATCTTGTTTTAGCTCAACTATTTTTTTGTATAAAATAAAAATTGAGCAAAAAAATAGGTTTTTGATTTGTCGATTTTTCGATTTTTAAAATTGTAAAATTTTAAATTTTATTATTTTTAATTTTTTTTAACACACACGTGCTAAGAACTATTGCTGTAGCTACGAGTATTATAGTTTTCGAGATATTAAAAAAATAATCTCGTAACAAAACAAAAAATTCGAAAAATTTTGACATTTTTTTGAAATATTAAATATTGCATAACTTTCGAAAACAAATTTTGTAACTTTTTTCTTTGCCAAAACTTCGTTATAGATGAAAGAAAAGTTCTTACCAAAATTCATCCAAATCGAAAGGCGTCAATTCCAACACTGAAAATATTATTACAGTAACTGACTGTAGTTTATTTAAAAAGTTATCCGTACATTTATTTTTAAATGACAATTCAGTTAAAATACAAAGAAATATATTTTTTAACTGTTTTTGTCGTTTATTTAAAAAATAAATTACATATAAATACGGATTTTCTGTTACAGTTAAAATTTTCATTTAAAATGTTTTGTTAAAAAAAAGAATTCCTTTTCGATTTCTAGGTCAGTTAAAAAAATTAAATAAACTAAATATCATTTATTCTTACGGATTTTGTAGTTAATTTTTTGAAATTTAAAAAACCGAAATAAATGAAAAATCATTATTTTTTAAGGATTTTGTAGTTTATTTATTAACATTTAAAAATAAATGAAAAGTTCTTTTGATTTAAATGAAAAGTCAGTAGACCGGTTTTCAACTGATTTTTCATTTATTTTAAATTACATATTCAGTTAATTTAAACTACAAACTATTTTGAGTGAACCATTGGACGATTTGGGATCGAATGATTATTTAAAAAGTAATAGGTAAAGTTTGTTTTTAATTGAAGAATCAATTAAAATACTGCAGCGGATTATTTTTCACAATTTGTTAAATACGTTTGGGATTTTTAGCATATTTAATTCCTTTGATGCAATTAATGTATATCCCGATAAAATAAAATTAAAAAACTAATATGCAAGTGCTTGTGCAAATTTAAATGTTACTGACACTTTAGAAAACATTGTTCTCTATTGTTGTTTCTACATGAATGGATGTCACTACATTGCTAGATCTGTCAAAACAACAGAGTAGTACATTGGAAGATGACAAAGCAAATTGTGGAAAATTTTCTGTTGTTGTTTTTGTTTTTTCTTTGATATTTTAAATATTTAATAACGCTCCTAGACGAGAACAAAAAATGCTCATTGAGTTTGTAATTTAACTTAACAAATATTTCCAGAAATTCTAAAAACGTCGTCCCCTGACGATTTCCTTAGGCAAGAATGAAATCCGGATAGGGACATGCCTGCAGCGGATTATTTTTCACAATTTGTTAAATACGTTTGGGATTTTTAGCATATTTAATTCCTTTGATGCAATTAATGTATATCCCGATAAAATAAAATTAAAAAACTAATATGCAAGTGCTTGTGCAAATTTAAATGTTACTGACACTTTAGAAAACATTGTTCTCTATTGTTGTTTCTACATGAATGGATGTCACTACATTGCTAGATCTGTCAAAACAACAGAGTAGTACATTGGAAGATGACAAAGCAAATTGTGGAAAATTTTCTGTTGTTGTTTTTGTTTTTTCTTTGATATTTTAAATGTTTAATAACGCTCCTAGACGAGAACAAAAAATTCTCATTGAGTTTGTAATTTAACTTAACAAATATTTCCAGAAATTCTAAAAACGTCGTCCCCTGACGATTTCCTTAGGCAAGAATGAAATCCGGATAGGGACATGCCTGCAGCGGATTATTTTTCACAATTTGTTAAATACGTTTGGGATTTTTAGCATATTTAATTCCTTTGATGCAATTAATGTATATCCCGATAAAATAAAATTAAAAAACATTGAAACATATTGTTTAACTTTTTTTATCAATCAATAAAAAATAAACCAGAAAAAATATGTAACGTCTGTAGGAGGTGTTTTTTTCAGTCAAATATTCTATTTTTAGGTTTATATTTTTAGAAAAAATAATTTAAATAATTTCGTTGTTTTCTGTTTTAAAACAAAAAACTCAAATATTTTCGGTTTTCTTTTTTGTTAAAATAGTTTGTTTATATACAAAATTATTTCAATTCAAATTACAAGAAATTCTTTACGCATACACACAAACATAGCCAATAAAAATATGAACGTGTGTATTGTGTGTGAGTTTTGAAAATCCAAACAAAAAAAAAACTTTCAAATATGAAAAAACAAACCACAAAATCGTTTTTTTTTACGTTTTGTCACTTAAAAATTGATGATTTTTTTAATAGACTTTTCAATTATTTTTATTTATTTTATTGATTGTTTAAACAATGTTTGAAAATAAATAGCAAAATAGTTTGAATATAATGAAAAATCAGTAGTCCTTTTTTTAATTTTGTTTTCAATTATTTTAATATGTATTTTAGGTTGTTTTTAAGGATAAAATATTGTGAGTACATTTACATAAAACTTCAATGCGTTTTGTGCGGGAACTTGTTTAACGATCGCGAAAAAGTAAAATCGTAGTTCTTAATATTTTTTCATGCTCTACTTGATTTTGCCTTGGGAGAAATAATATTGGCGAAAATTGCAAAAAGTTATATCCCTTATACACAAACATAGCAAATAAAAATATGTATTGTGGTGTAGTATTTTGAAAATTCAAACAAAGAAAAAAAACTTTCAAATATGAAAAAAAAATTACAAAATTGTTTTTCGAACGTTTTATCAGTTAAATATTGAAAATTGTTTTAACAGATTTTCGACTGTTTCTGCTCCTTTTGTAGATTACACTGCCCGACAAAAAAAGGTGAATGATATTGCAGTGGATTTAGGATAACTGAGGGGGGGGGGGGGGGCTGCTGATTTAGAATCTGCAACCAAATTTCTTAAAATTGGCTCTAAATTTTGCACAAACCGCCATTTTACTTTTTTCATTTTTGAAGCGATTTTTTTAATAAAAAATTTATAAAATTTTAAATATAAGACGAAGTACGATTTTAAACATCAAAGCCAATTTGGAAAGAAAAGAGTCCAAAATGTGTATATTTGTCATATTGCGTAAATAAATTATGTATATCGTCGTCGAAAATCCAGAAGTAGGTACGTATTATAAAAAAATCAATATCGTTTTTTTTTATTGATTTTGATTCATTAGTTTAAACTACATGCATCTACCAATTTTTAGACTTCTGTGATCTAAAAATTGTTATGTTGAATAATTTGTTTTCATATCTGAAATATTTTTCATTTTATACAATAACGCTTTCTACTTCTCCTGTAAAATAAAAAAGTGATGTTACGTACTTTTGGATTTTCGAAGACGATATGCACTTTTAGAGCCTTTTGTAATTAAAAAGTTTTAAGTAAAAAGTTTTAGTGAACTTATGTGTGTTTTTGAGATTTTTGAAAATTGTGTTCATTTTAAAATAATTATTTTTTGAAATTTTACGAAATTTTAGTTTAGACACATTCTCGCTTCGAAAGTTTTAGGGAATTTTTTCTATCGAAATTGCTTTAGTTATGATCAGAGACTATTAATTATAGAGATAGGAAATCAAAACATAAACTACTCACCGATAGAGGGCGCTGATATATAATATTACCTGAGCAACTATTTAGTATCAATTTAATATCAGTTGAACCTATATTTATAAACTCAAAAACTGCTGAAAACTGCTCAAAATAAGGAAAAAACAAACGCGGAATATATTCAAATAATAACATTTTAACCCCTAAATTCATAAACGCTTTGTAAAATTATAGGAGGTTTATTGAACAAATTTTGTATGAAAATGACGTTTTGTAAACCTGCTATAACTTTACAAAGCATTTATGAATTTAGGGGTAAATATTTGTTTGTATTTTTTCCTTTGTTGTTTGTTATTATTTAAATTTAAATAAAAAAAAAAAAAATTGTCAATTTTTTTTACAAAGTGCCATCTAGTGATAACGATTTTTTTACAACTTATTTTTTTAGTGATGCCATACCCCTGGTTATGATAATAAAATATGTATACATTTGACACATTTATGCGTAATTTTATGATAGCTGCCCTGAGGCATCCTTAACAGTTAGAGGGTTAAAGATCTTTATTATTAAATTACTCCATCAAATTTCATACACAATTTCATATGGTTACTATGTCAAAAATATACGTATGCTCAAAATAACCGCAGAAGTTATTATGACAACATTATACGATATATCATTCATGTATGTGTGTTTGTGTATACAACATACAACAACACTTCTTGTTGTGATTAAAAAAAACCAAAGTTGTAAATTTTTAATCAAATACTTGTATAGTTAGAACAAACATTTAGATGGACGTACAAACGTACTAACTAATGCCACCATTCTTTTTTAATGACTTTAAACTTTTAGGAAATGAATAATGGCTGTCATAATGAAAATGACAATGTAAATGTTAACAGCAACAACGACAACGACAACCGCATACATTTGTGCATTTTTTTATAGTACATACAATGCAAACACAACTAAGCCAGACATACATGGAACAGAATGAACAGCAAAAAACAAATAAGGCATTAAGTTTAAAATTACACACAAATACACTATGTTCAAAAAGTGTATCTACACAAATCTTAAAAACAGAATCATGTCAACAACCGCATTTCTTGCCAACTGAATAGATTGGTTGCTGCAACCAAATAATTTGGTTGTCGCAATCAAACATGTTCCTGACACAATTCAAATATATTATTTCACCGGAAATTCTATTGTACGAGGGCAGTACGAAATGTTCTTAGCCTTACATAGAGATGGCGGTATAAACAGCAAAAAGCTTTGTATAATGGCAACTTCCATCCGTCATATGAACACATGTTAAATTTCATTTCGATCTGCCAACTCATTCGTATATTAACAGAAGTTCAAAAAAGGCGCTTAAGTGACTTTTTTATAATGGAAAAATTAGAAATTCGTGGTGCGATTAAATATTTACAAGAAATTCATAATGGTATGTTGATTGTGTTAGGTGAAAGTGCTCCTTTATATGCAACAGTAAAAAATTGGATTGCTGAATTTAAACGTGGTCGTACAAGCATTGAAGATGAACCACGAAGTGGACGTCCAAAAACTGCAACAACGCCAGGAATCATAGCTAAAGTCCATGATATGGTATTAGACGATCGACGAGTGAAAGTGCGTGAAATATGTAATGCCATAGGCATCTCAAATGATCGAGTACATTTTATTTTGCATCAAGAATTACAGATGAAAAAGCTTTCTGCAAGATGGGTGCCGCATTTGTTAACATTTGACCAAAAACCCATTCGAATGAAAATTTCAAAATTCAACGAATTGAAGTACGAATTGCTTGATCACGCACCTTAATATCCTTATTTAACTCCCTCTGACTTCTACCTGTTCCCAAATCTAAAAAAATTCCTTGCTGGCAAACGTTTTACTTCGAATGAAGATTCAATGGCAGCTGTTAACGATTATTTTGAGGAGCTTCAGGAGAATTATTTGAATTAAGGGATAGAATTGCTAGAAAAATGTTGGACTAAGTGTATTGAAGTTTCAGGAGATTGTATTGAAAAATAAAATAATTTTAAAAATCTAGCTCTTGTTTTTCATTGTTAGGCTAAGAATATTTCGAACTGCCATCGTATAAATTGAATTTCTGTTACCACAATCAAATATATCGTTGGCTACAACCAAATCATGCGATTGCCAAAAAATTCAGTTGTCACAATGAATCTCTGTTCTCTGTATAATAATTTAAATGGTTTGATCTTCATATGAATTATGTTGTAACTTAAAGAACCTCAAAGCTTTGGATGTGCAATTTAATGGAGTTTCTCAGAAAATATAATAATACAATTTCGGATACTATTTCTCTTTAGGGTTTATCCACATATGAGTAATAAGCGCCATAACCATGCCATAGTATAATTTATTTTGCATTTTTGTTGGTGTTGTTGTTCAAACTTACTTGTTAAACCAAACTTAGAACATCTTCCTTAATTTTTTGTTAACATGTTTTACTAAAAAAAAAAACATTCATACATACGACTACAATATAACCACTACGCCAACACACAGTGGTGCAGTATCAAGAAAAGTTTGGAAATAAATTAGTTATTCCATACTGGCTGATACCGCCAAAAAAAAAATATATTTTTATCAGAAACAGACCTACTAGAAGCAAAACTTCGAAATCTGAACTGATTTGGACAAATGAAACATGTTCGTAATCTGTTAGTCAAACCCAATAAAAAAAAAAAACATTTTTACACACACAGTGACGATCAATATAAAAGAATGAATTAAGGTTTTTTTTGTAAATGTAATAGCCTTTATTTTTAAAGATCAAAATCATGGTTAGGTACATTGTCCCCGAAAAACTGGAAGATGGTCCAGAACATTGTAGAGATTTTTAATGTAAAGGTTGTTTTTAAATTTTTTCCAACTGTTTTAAGTGCGCGTGGATTTTAATGACAAATTAGGGACATCGGCCTTTTATGAAATTACAGTAGCCGCTCGGTTATATGAATATCCAGTTATATTAACTTCCAGAATAGTGAACAACAAAATTTAAACACAGGAGGTTCTAAAGAGTGAACACAGCCTATCTCTATTATGTGAACAGCTTTCACGGGAAGAGATTCAGACGTGGAATCAAGACATTGGTAGCGAAGATATAGATAGCGAAGTTGAAGATGATGATCAAGAGCAGTGCATCGTAACAACAGCTGAAATTAGCACAACGGAGGCAATCGAAGCATTCAATAAAGTTATTGCTTGGAGTGAAAATAATATATCTGATATTAATGATATTTTGGCATTGCGAAAAAGTACAAAAAATATAACCGACTACTTTCATGTACATTAATTATTAAAAAACTTATAAAAATTAAAAACTTATTGTAATAAAAATCATTTGAATTACTTATTTTATATTCTCTCGATTATGTGAACTTCTCCATTTAGTGAACAGGCTCTGTTTGAATTAGTTCATATAACCGAGCGACTCCTGTATATATAAATTATCATATTATATTAAGCGAAGTACTGATCAGATCTATACAAATTGTATACTAAGTTTGTTCACAAGGAGTGTGATATTCGTTGTATCATTGTATCTAACTGTGTTAAAACGTCGGTAATTTTTCATTTCGTTAATTTTTCATTAAAAGACATGCCCACTTAAAACAACTGAAAAAATTAAATAAAAAACTTACCCCACTGTAAAACATGCAGCAAAACTCCAATAATAACAACAACAACAAAAACTTTGTTAACAAATTTTCATTACAGCAACAACAACGCACAAAAAAAAGAACTTAAGTAGAAGTACGTGTGTATGTATGTAAGTGAATAAGTATGTAATAAGTAGTAGAGTCGTGACAAGAATTTTTGCTGTTAAATTCTACATACTGCATGTTTGAAGACATTTATGTTGGTTGTTTGTTTTTGGTTTTGTCTTAAAATCCGACTACATATGTATTTATTTTTCATATTCGCGGCACTCATACTGTATCTATGTACATAAACTTGGAATTAATAAAAATGTACCTGGTTATATTAAGTTTGTATTATGTTTGAATGGGTTAACCAAAAGTTTCGTTTTTTTACCGTGTCAATTCAATGCTACATTTATCTACATATGAAGCTTTCTATAGCAACCGTCTAGCTAACAAATAAAGCCTATCACATTAATGCCAAACTTACAGTATATTACATTTGTCCTTTACTGATACGAATTAAATATGGAACTACTTTTTAAATTTTTATAAAAAGGAGCCAAAGTAAGTGTGGTTAAATATTGACAAATTTAGAAATTTTTGAACTATTTTTTTTTAATCTACTATTTACTATAATTTATGGGAATTTGAATAATGCTGAAAATCAGACTATACCTATCTAAATAGTTCCATATGGGCAATTTGGCAAAAATATAATATTTCGTAAAATTTTTGAACTAGTTCTGTATTTTTAGTTTAATATATAACTCAATTTAACTAAAAATCTGGCAATATTTTTATTACCTTTATTCCAAAAAATGTTTAGATTTTTTTTATCGCTTCATACAGTTTCAGCGTGTTATTTGTTGTAGGAAAAAATTCGGTGAATGTTGCACATCGCACATAGTCAAAAATTTTTTTATTTTCATTACATCGGTTAAATAATAACAATAACTAATTAATCTTCCAGTTAGTGGGTTGATAAATCACCTTAAATCAATACTTAAGATACTTATGTTTAATATTATTGAATTTGAATTAAGCGAGAAAATATTTCCATGTCAAAAGCAGCGATGTAAATGTATGACGCTTTAGTTTTCTGAGCACCGTCGACTCCGTTTCCGGTAGACTTCTTAGATCAGTATTCGAATGTCATGAGAGGCGATTGATATGGCTTATACTGAAATATTAAGGGTAACGCTATTTCTTTTTCGGTAATGGCGTTTCAAGGATATCGATATTTCAATAATTTCGGTAACGGTATTTCAAGGTTGACGCTATTTAAATTATTTCGGTAACGGTATTTCAAGGATAACGGTACTTTAATTATTTTGGTAAATGTTGCAATTGTTTGTCGCAATAAACAACCTAAATAAAGAACTTAATTTATGAAAAATACTCCATAACTACGTGCAACTACCAGGTAACGGTATTTTAAGGATAACGATATTTCACTTATTTCAGTAACCGTATTTTAAGGGTATCGATATTTCCTTTATGTCGGTGTCTGTATTTTAAGAATAACGGTATTTTTTGTTATTTCGGTAACGATATTTTAAGGATAACAACGTTTCGGTTATTTCGATAACGGTGTTTTAAAGTTTACGGTAGTCAGTTGCCTGCCAACCCTGATTTCTATTGAATATTTGTAAAAAACAATTGTAAATTAAATATTAACCTATTTCAAACTTTTGTTTGTTAATTACTTTAAACCTCGAACATATTTTTCCACTTATACCCGACCCGAGTATTGCGAGTTCCAAAAACACGATTCGAAAAAAATAATTTGCGGTTTTTTACACGCTTTTCCTTATAGTTTTGCTTAAAATTCATTAAAAAGTCAGTAATTTTCCTAATCGTCAAAACATACGGAGTTTTTATTCAAAAATCATCAATCGTCATTTGTAAAATTTTGACTAAAAAATTGTCAAAATGACGTTAAATCGTCACAACTGGCAATTTAGGACAATAGCCGTTTTTTCTAATCACTTGTATTTACTAAATCCAAAAAGTATTTCTAAAAGTGCTCAACAGATGGGGTTAGATTCTCTCTATTTTAAAAAGAATTTTCTGTCCGACACTTCTTTCACCCTAATTTTTAATACCGAATTCGATGATGAAGGATTTTACTTTAACTTTTAATTTTTAATTATATTTTATATAAAACAGCGATAAAAAGTCCGCCTTTTCAGTTTATCACTTCAATTTATATTTTTACACAATTGAAAAATTCCATTGCAATATTTAATATTCACTAATTGGATTTAATTAAATTACTTACTGTAGAGTGAAAAATTGCCATTTCTATTTCAGGTATTTCTCCATGTCCAAGATTAAAAATATGTATTTGGTGAGGTGTAGTTTGTTTTTCTAAACATATTTCATAAAAAAATTTAATAAAAACCTTTTATTTGTTAGTTTTTCAATTTTTTTGTTTCTCTTTTAATTTTTATTCGTATTTTTTTCTGACATTAAATTAATAGGCTGTTTCATATATTTGTGCTTTTATTATGGATTTATTAAATCCAGCTTTTTTTTTGGATTTAATAAATCCATTTTTTGTATGAAAAATTCTAAATCCAGGTGATTAAAAAAACGCTAAATATTTATATACTGTAAGTTTGACTACTTCGCTTTTTTTAGGTAGGTAGTTTGTGTAGAAAGCCTTATATGTATATAGGTACTTACATCACAAATGCACAACAATCATACGCACTGTGGTTCTCAGGCACATATTGTACAATACATAAATATAATTTGTATTCACTCTTTTGTTTGTCATGTTAACAAAGAATCGTAAAACACAATATTCTTTCTTTAAAATCTACTGAATATGCACTTTGGACCGTACTACCTTACAGGAAAAAAAGTGCGCGGTGCACCTTCGAATATAAAGTATTTTTGCAAGGCAATTTCTAAATATTTTTTTTGCGCAAATGCAGGGGTAGTTTTTTAATTTTTCGTTATAACTTCGCCATTTACAGTCGGATCTTAAAGTGTAATATATTGATTTTTTTTTTTTTTTGCCTCGAGGAGACCGATGTTTTGCTATAAAAGAAAAATGTTCGGCAACAAAAAAAATAAAAAAATTTTCTGCTGGAATTATCGAAAAACTTCCTTTGCAAAAGTTTAATGATTTTTTGCGAGCTTAAATTTTCTGACATTAGGGTTGTACATTAGAGGCAAAAAAAAAAGTGCGCCGTACACCCTCCAATATGAAGTATTTTTGCAAGGCAATTTAAAAAAAATTTTTTTGTCGAACGTAGGGGTCGCCATTTTACATTTTTCGTTATATCTTTGGCATTTACAGTCGGATCTTAAAGTATGATACATCGATATTTTTCTCTAGAGGAGACCAGTGTTTTGCTCTTTGCCATTGACCTCAAGTATCCCATTCTAGTAGTTAACCACCAGATCTCAGTTGCTACCACCCTAATGTACCATCCTCATGTCAGAAAATTAAAGCTCGCAAGAAATCATTAAACTTTTGTATTAGGTATATTTTTAGTCTTTTTTACAACTTAGGGGGATTTGTCAAAAAAGACTTGGCAACACTGGTGAGCAGCGTATACTTGATACAACTCGATTAAATAAATCGTGAATTCTATTTGGAATTTGTCATATTTGATCTTAAAATCGAACAAAAATAACACTCACTGTAACAATCTTCAGATCAAATAAAACTCTACGGTAAAATAGCGAATGTTTTATAATGTTTATAGCTCTGACATTTTATATTCTGGTCTTAATTTTCTTTTCTCCAAAACAATTTTTTTTTGTATACAATGCTTTTTTCTTCAATTATAATTGGTTGCTTTGAAGCATTGGTGTACGTCTCATTCTCATTAGTTTAATCAACCTAATTGAAAAAAATTTCATTGGCGTTGAATGGTAATGAAATTTTTTTGGCATTGGCATTGATATCAAGTAATGACGATTAAATTTCAATGCCAATAAAAAATTACCAAGTGTGGCATTAACACAAATGAAAAGTCTTTCAAAAAGGGGACTACGTACTTTTCATTTGAAACAATTGTATTTTGTCGTTTTTTATAATTGTTAATTAATTAGCTGACAAAATTGCGAAGATTTTTGGTTAATTTCAATATTCGATCTACTATAAGAAATGCTTCTTTTCAAAAGACAATTTTGATTGAATATTTTAACTAATATTGAAAGTCAACATTTTTGTATATTTTTTTGCTTGAATGACTTATAAAAAATATATTTCACTGTAATTTAACTACTTACTCAATTACAAAAAACTTTACTGATTTACTTTTTGAATAACTATTGAACCTTTAAGGTAAACACAATGAGAGTGTATTTAGCGACATTTTTATTTACAACGGGTAAAATTTCTGTTATTTTAAAGGTAAATAAATACACTCAGGGAACTTGTGCAGTCAGAATTTATTAGTTATTCAAGTAGTATTTCAGTTTTGTTATTTTAAATAAAAATAACATTCATTTGTAGAAGAAATGTAAACTTTAACTACATTCGTAAGTCATTAAAAAAAAAAACAATATAAAATACGGAAAATTCGTAACATTCATTTTATGCAGTTGTTTTGTTAAAAAAAAAATAAACCAAATAAAATGTAATTGTTTTGACTAATTCGTGGTTCATTTTATTAACAGCTAAAAACAAAAGACCACTTTGTATTACAACAAGGTGACTACAAAATAAAGTTTCTGAAAGCTTTACTCCTCAATTGTAATTAGTAGTTTTCTGTGTAGAAATCCATCCATTAGTTTAGATCTGGCATATTTATTACCATTTTATTTTTTTTTTTTTTTTGGTTTAGAACCACTGTGTTCTGTACTTCATACTGCAACTTTTTGTTGCTGTCGCCGTTTTTTTTTTTAGCTGACCACATCTTTAGATCTTTAGTTATGTATTTGTATAATTCTTGTCTTTTTGTTGTTAATTTATTGCAACAACTTCTTTTTCTTCTATTGAAATGTTGTAGTTTATTGTTGTCTTTTTTGCTTTTGTCTTCGTCTATTATCTTAAATTATTGAATTTATACATTAAAAAAAAGGAAAAACTTCAGCAAAATTGATTCATTAAAGAAACCAAAATAACTAAAACTTTCACTCTCATATCTCTAGATTGTTTGTTTTCTAAATAAATATATTTTTATGGGGGAAGTTTGTATTTTGCGAAGAAGAGCGAGAACAATAGACAATTACATATTTAATTTTCGGGCAATTGCCCAATGCGGCCAAATAGTGAAATGTCGAAAATTAATCGTCCATTGTGTTAAATGATGAAGATGGCTTTGGAGTTAGTTTACGAAAATGTAAAGTTTCTACTATTTATTTTCTTATTTAACAAAAAGAAACAAATTTTTAATGAATTATTAAATTTAGGTAAAAAAAAAAACAATAGTGTATCATATACATAATGCGAGTATTCATATTTTTTGCTTTTCTTTCTATACTTTGTCGTAAGTTAAATATTATAGGAAGTGGTAGTAGGTACGAGTAATAATACTTTGTATTTCCTACATTCATATAAGAAGATTCATATTTAATACACGATTATAGAAAGTCTTAACTATTAATCACTCTTTTTTTTTCTTTTTTCTTGTTTAAAAACCGTGTGTGACGTACAATATGTAGATTGATTTTTAGTTTAACGGTAAAAATTTTACGTTTTACGCCACTTGACCGAAAACTTTTGTTTTTAGTTTTACCGGAAATTATATGTTAATGTTATTTTTTTGTTATGGAGTTACTATCGAAATTCTTAGCCTTTTTAGAATGTTTCTTTCTTTAAGAATATTTTAGGGTTGGCAAGTACAATTGCTAAAATACCGTTGCCGATTCAAAAGCCTTTTCATTCAAATGCCGATAGTCGCAATAAAATGAATGAAATACCCCACTAAACGAATTAGATCGGTAAAATTAACTGCAATTGCAGTTAAAAAAGTGTACACTGCATTTGTATTTAAAATAAACTGCTACTGTAATTATTTCAACTACAATTGCATTTAAAAATAACTGCAATTGTAGTTAATTCAAACGCAACTGCAGTGTACACTTTTTTAACTGCAATTGCAGTTAATTTTAACGACAAATTTATCTGAATTCGTCATCCTTAAAATACCGCTATCGAAAAAACTGAAATACCGCTACTATATGTGTTCCCATTTATGAATATGTTTTTTTTTAATTGTTTTGGTTTTTATACTTTGTTAATTTTAAATTATATTCTCTTTGAATTTTTTGAAAACTGGTTTTCAAACAAATGTAAAATATTTTCATTGACTTACTGAATTTGAAATAAAAAAGAACTTATTAAATTCTGTTAAAAACAAAATAATTTGTCAATCACTACACTACCATTAAAATACAAGTACTGAAATAATTTAAAATAGCATTACCGTTAACTATAACCATATTGTTTCGCTTGTTAACCCTCGTTTAATACGAGTACTTTTAATGCTGAAGCACTTTCTGATTTTAAACATTATCAGTGGGTCTTATACTGGAGGTTTAAGCCTTAAAAAATACTCGTAGTTAACCCAAAACTTCGATGTTGTTTTGTATACAATTTTTTGAAATTTTTTTTTTTGTTTGATAGTTAAGTTAAAGTTAAACCTACAGTATGAGACTGGGCTACCCGCTGAAAATATTTATTTGGGTGTAAAACTATATCCCCCAAAAAATTAGGTTAATCAGATATCGGGAAGACGTGCCGCATCGGCCCTGAAGTTGTTTATTACCCGGTTTAAGTTTTCATTACTTTATTACTTATAAAGACAATTCATTTCGAATCGCGATTCTATAATGTTTTTAATTCGAATTAGTTTTAAAATATTAATGTTTTTGAGAAAATATGCAAAAATATATTTTCCCTTTGTAATCCGTTTTTCAAACTTCAGGACCGATGCGGCACGTCTTCCCGATAACCGATTATCCTAATTTGGGGGGGGGGGGCGTAGTTTTACACCCAAATAAACAAATATTTTCATAGGGTAGCCCGGAAAATGCTTATAGAGAGAGATCATTATAATTTGAAAAAATCACTAAAATTTAAAAAATCGTAAAAATTAAAATTCCAAAAATTTAAATATCGCTAAAATTGAAAAAATGTCAAAAATAAAAAAACTGATAACAAATCGCTAAAATTTAAAAATTGCTAGAAATCAAAAAAAATACTGATATTAGCAAAAAAAAATCGTTTGACTTAAATAACTAGAAAATTAATGAAAACGCTAGTCTTTAAAAAAATTAAACATTTATTTTATAATTTTGAGATTTAAAAATTTTTTTCTTCTAATTTTGGCTATTTTTTTATTTGGGCAATTTGTTTAATTTTAGATTTTTTTTTCTAATTTTTAACAATTAAAGCAAATTTTTTGCTGCTAGCGATTTTTTATTTTGTGCGATTTTTCACTTTTAGCGATTCTTCTTTCAATTTTATCTGTTTTTGTTTTTTTTTTTTTTATTTTCGGGATTTTTCTTTAATTAATCAATTTATTTCCATTTCTGTAATTTTTTCCACTTTGTAATTTTTTTTTCCAAATTTTGGTGATTTTTTCACTTTAAGCGATTTTTATAAATTTTGGCGATTTTGTTCAGTAGTTGTTTCGAACTGTAATTACAATTATTTTTCTATTAAAAAATACAAAACAACTTCTATGACAGTTATTTAAGAAAAAAGAAAAAAACTAACGAAAAGTACTGTAAATTCGTAACAATTGTTTAAAGCAGTTATTTTTAATACAAAAATAAACAACCAACAAAACAGTATTGTATAGTAAATACGATAAATTAATTTCACATTTCTTATAGTCGAATGAATAAAATAGTTTTTGCTATTAAAATATACATTTATAATATCAAAAAATTTAACTATAAAAAACAGTAGATTATACCTATTTTGTCAGTTGTTTAATAAATGTAGTACAAATTTGTAGTACATTTATAGTACAAATTTGCGAGTTTATTTTAAGGTCATATGAATAAAACTTAGCAATTACTTCGAAGTAATTACTTTGGGCTTAGGAATGGCTTTTAACTCCAAATTTAATATTTGGCTGGTAGAATAGCATGAAATGTAAAAGAAAATTAAAAAATTAAATTTCTAGTCTACTCCCAAGCAGACTTGTGAAATAATTGCTTAAAAAACCCTGTATTTCCCTCTATTACTAATATCTATTTTTTATTCATACGAGCCAAATAGTGGATGTTAATTTTTTGCAGTGTTTAATTTAGATATGCCCCGGACTAAAGGAAAACTATTTGTTAAAACTTTTTTAAATTTTTAATATCAGATTGTCCAAATTATTAGGTGCTATTTAAAATTTTCAATGAATTGAATGAAATATCTAACACATAATTTACTTTATTTAAAAATTATATAATGGGCGGTAAATACCATAATGTCATACTATTGTATGTCCACCATTTAGATCAACTGGGAATTTAAGAAGTAATAATTGAATGAATAGTTTGTATAACCAATGGGAAAAAAAACACATGTTTAAATTGCAATTATTTCATGCCACTCACTTAATTAAAAATTTAAATCAATATTGTTTTTACTCCAATAATTTTTTCAACTTATTCCAATTTTCAATAAACATAAAGTTGTTTTTAATAAAACAATTAAAATAAATTAGTTCGTCTCAAGGGTTTCCAAATCTTTTACGATTAAAAGGCATTAAAAAAAATTAAGAAAATTGCCACAAAATAGGTCGATTTTAATTAAAATTGGTTATTGTATTGAAAAAAGTTAATAGCAACAGCAAGGAACATGTAAACCATGAAGTACAAATAGAGCGTTATCGGGATGTACGCCAGGACAAGTTATTGTTCACTAATGCTCCAGAAAAAATATGAGCACAATGAAGCAGGCGTTTGTGACCCCACAGAACAATATTCTTGAAGAAATTAAATTACTCTTCTTTTTCTGCATACAAACAGAAAACGAGTAGTTTTTAAGAAAAACCAAAGGTGAATTTAATTGTACGGTTAAATTATAATAAATATGACGAAAACAATCGTAGAGTATTTGCAGAAACATTTTATATATTTTTTTTTCTCAGTAACTGTGAGCGCTGCATTCGCTATATTTTGTCAACTCTTTGCTTAAACATTAAATTGAATGAATTATTTCCTTTAAATATCTACCCACAAGTAAATATGGTTAACACGACACTTTAATCATGTTAAGATAATGGCTGTCTGTCTGGTTGGTAGGTTTTGAGGTGCCCCTTAATTTATGAACCATCGAATTTACATGCTAATAACACCAGTTTTGTTCTATTTACTCTCAAATGTATGAATTTGAAAAAAAATTCGAATTCTAGTTCTATGATTATGGTATTTGAAGCTGATTTATATATATATATATATTAGGGCTGGTCAAATTGTATGGATAAAAATTATGGATAAAAATTTTTTGATATTGCGTACTCGATTTTTCGAAAGCTTTTAGCATGGGAAAAAAAAGTCTCAATACGACATATCAAAAAAATCATTTTCGAGGCTCTCAAATTTAAATTTTTTTGCAATTTTCTAATAAATCTAGATTAGCGCCATCTTGAGGTGGCTTTTTGAAACAACTAATAAAGTTGTAAACAATATAACATTACAACCTTTCCAGAAAGGTATTATGAAAATCGGATAAAAAATGTGGCAACTAGAGGTAAAAGTATATAAGTAAAATTATGATGTCATCAACATCATTATCATCATTTCTCATCATTATCGTCATTTCATCATCAAGCAGAAAATAATTTTGCATTATAAAAGATTCTGTCACAGCTCAAAACAAAAAACAACGATTTGACCGAACTAGTTCACTAAATCGGATAGATGACAATTACCGAGTTAACAAAGAACTTGTTGAGTTTCAACAAACAAGTTTAATTAGAAAAAAACTTGGAAATTTATCATATCTACAAAATATTTAATTGACTTAATTAAAAATGTCGTTGAAATTAAAATTGAATTTTTAACAATTATTTTTGTCACTTTGGTGATATATTTATCTGTTAATACTTTTATCTGACATGGGGTTCATCGATTCCCAAAAACATTGTTGCACAGAGTTATTCAACAGGCGTAATAAATATTGAGAAATAAAAAAATTCGGCATTATAAAAATATATTTTAATAAAAACCAAAAAACAAAAAATGTTTTTTCTTTAAAATAAATGTTTAATTACATTATCCTTGTTACAATTTAAAGTTAAAATTCCACGTAGTACTCCCGTTATTACGTTTTATTGTTTTGGAGATGGAATAAAGTTATCTGATTTTTATTTGCAAAAGGGTATATCAGAAGATACAAATATAAACTAAGCAACAATTTTCAAAAAAATAATTTTTTTATTAAAATAGGTCGGCCCAAAAACATGTGGTTTTGGTATATCTTTAAAATGGAACGACATGAGTTTTTTTCCTCGAAAAATAGGGCCTGATGACTCCGCCAGCGTAAATGGCACAGCATAGAGTGACTTTGAGTGGATGTAATGGCTCTTCGTGAATGATATGTGGATTCTCAGTGCCCCAGAAGCACGTCCGTTGCGTCGTTGAGGTTTAGAAGAGCGTGAGCGTAGCAATATGGCTTGCCGACATATATTCCGTATATGTTTACTTCACAAATATTAAAACAAAACTGATTTGCAAAAGTTATAGCATCTTCCGATAGGGTGATATATTTTAGGTCACCTTGTAATTAATAAATAACTGTTCACTGCAAAAATACTGTTTTGGTAGTTATTATTATATTAAAAATTACTGCTTTTTACAACTGTTACATAAAAAATACAGTAATTTTCGTTTGTTGTTTTTTAAATAGCTGCAATAAAGTTTTTTTTTGTATTTTCCCATAGAAAATCAACTGTAATTACAGTTAAAAATAACAACTACTGAATAATACACAAATAACTTCCTTGGGGTTGCTGAAAAACTTTTTTAAGTGTATATATTCAAGGATCATTGAAATATGCTTTCAAAACTTCAGGCTTTTGCAAAGAGTGTATAATTTATAGAGAAATTATGCTACTCACGGTCATATCAATAATTAGCGAACTGGGAAACAATATATTCGTAAAAACTGCTATCATATAGAGCTACACTTAACCAAAAAAGTCTGTATTGGCTACTGAAAATTTTGCTGTTATTACGTCAAATTTAACTGTTTTGAGCCCAGCGGTATTTTTGCTAATTTTAGCAATACATGTTTAATGATTCGCAGTACAATAAAATTAGTAGAAAAAATTTATAGCCGCTACTAAATTTCGACTATTCGTAATTTAAGGGACACCTTAGTAGGCATCTAATAATATCTATTAACAAATTGATGCGTTTAAAATCTATTTGTCGTTACATCAGTATTAATGACACATTATAAACGATTACAACAAAATTACAAAAAAGAAAACTAGAAAAATTACAGCTTACGAACTAAATTACGACTAGTACAGTTTACAAAATAACCGTTTAATACAATTGATGAGTGGGTGTCAATTTACAATAAAAAATAATAGAAACAACAATAAAAAAGCTACGAAAATTGTTGACATAAGTTTATAACTTCAACTCTAATTGGAGTTTAGCACAACAAACGACTTTTCCATCATAAAGAAGTTATTTGGCTTCCTTATTTCAAGTTTTAATTTCATCATCAGTTAAGCCCCATTTAGAAATGTGTTGTATAAAGAAAATGTGTAATAGTGTAAACATAATTAGTTACACACATCGACGCTGCGCCAGCGAGACATCTCAGGTGTTTTAAGAGACTCCTACACACAAAATAATCCATGCATAAAAATACGAAATTAATGTTTAAACAACAAAAACTTTCGTAAAATAAACCATTTTTCATATATTTTACAAAGTTTTTTGTTATTTTGACATTTTTTCGTAATTTTATGCATGGATTATTATCAGTGTAAAAAGCGGCCTTAGTTGCTCTTTCCCGATATATTTTTAATAACGTTTTTTTACAAATATATTAACAACATATTAAATTTTTAGTTTGTAAAAACATAACTTTAAAAAAACATCGCAGAAGGTCAAATTAAAGGATTTTTTAAAACTTTCAAAAACACATGTCGTATCTAGCTGGCGCAGCGTCGACAAAATGACTGTTAAAAACTGTTAAACTTCTCTGAACAGTTTTATACTTTATATTCAACAATATAATTTTTTATAATAAACAAAGATTAAAAGCAATTAATAACGATAAAATTGTAATAATAAGAAAAAAATATGTTTTCATTTACATACGAATATTTGTTATGTTCGACATACATTTTGTTAACTAAAAAGATTTTCTTTTAAACTTTTTGACAAACAGACAATTTCAGCATATTCTTCATCCTACTTAAGTGAAAAATATAACAACTTGTGTGCTACTGCGAATGGGGCTTTACGAGTTATCAACTTATGACCATCGATATGTAGAACCATTGTTCTATTTCTATTCTTGACCATGTTTTATTTTCTAAAATAAAAACAAAATAGAAAATATTGTAAACATAATACCGCTTACAATTAGTTTACTTTACTTTTATTTGTTAAATTTAACTGTTCGAATGCAAAAAAAAGCTACAAACTGTGTTTTTATTTTGTTTTGTTGTTTTTTTACAGGTTCTTTGAACAGCAAAAGGTGATCGATCGATCGATTTTCCGTTTTGTAAACTTGCAAAATAACTTTATTTACATTTTCTTTTATGTGTGTTTAATTACACTCATAAAAAATAGTTTGGTTGTACTAAACTTCATTTTATTGGCAATTTTTAAGAGATTTTAGTGTAGGACAGGAAATTGATTTTCCATAATCTCAACTTCTATTTAGATACTGGTTAGTTACACAAATTAGTTTAAATTACTTTAAATATATACTCCCAGAAAAATAAAATCTTGAAATTAAGCAGAAACAACATTAATTCAAGTAGAAAGAGCTTTGAAATCAAAATAAGTTTGTATCCTTTTTAATTTAATTTTGTTTCTACTTATTTTTAAAGTGCGAAAATTAAGTCTACACAGATTCATAAATATATAACAATATAATTCAGTTCAACAAAATAATAAGTACATAATTTAATAGCAACAATAAATACATTTTAATAGAAAATATATTTTTGGTCGTCACTGTGTGTTGAAAAATTCTTGCTCCTTTTAAAGCTTAATCTCTCTTTTGATCTTCTATATTTGGTTGTTTTTAGAGTTGTGTCGTTCATGACCGAACTAGTTCATTTGACCGATTCAGTTAATTGAACGATATGATATCATTCACCATTGTTCGCTCTTTTCGTCCATTTCGTTGTTTTTAATTTTTTTTTAAAGATTTTTTTTTTTACTAAAAATCATTTTTATTTTTCTTAAAGTCGAAATTTTCTTATACTCTTATAGCCAACTACATAGACAGTCTGGTGGTTCTTTTAATAGTCTTATAAAACAAATTTGTTGTTTTTTACAAGCTCATTTGATTTATAAGACTGTTAAAAAAATCAACAAAATGTCTATGCATTTGGCTTTCCGTCTTTGTGCAATAAAATTAATGAAAAAACATGCAACATGCACCAACAATTTGTCAAACGAACGACACAGTTCTCAAACCGCTGTTCATTCACAAGCTCATAACAAGAAATAACGGTTTGAATCAATGAATTATATTAAAAAACGATTTTAAGCACAACTCTAGTTATCTTTTCCGAAATTAGCTTTAAATTACGCATCGTCTGAGTGCTTCAAGTAATCAATACATAATTAGGTTTAAGTCTCATTTTTTAAATAAATTATATTTTTGGTCGAATGACTCACAGGATACCTCCAGGATACTTAAAGGACACCCTCCTAACTAGAAACGGAAACACGAATTTTAATAAAATACAACAAAACTAATAAACTTTTAATTAGTAGCACAATAAAATAAATGCTTTTGGGCTATAATTTATGTCAAACGTAAGACCAACTGGGAAATTAAGTTTTAATTGAATGAATAGCTTACATAAGCAATGGGAAAAAATACACACAACAATTGCAATTTATTAACGTCATTTAGTTGCAGTAAGTAGCCAGAACTTTAAAAGAATTCATTTGCTAAAAAATTAAACAACTATAGGGCCATTTTTAAATTCAGAACTAAGAACGAATTTTTTCTAAAATTTTACTTAAGTTGTTCTTTAAATTGCCATATTTTCTTTTCTAGCCCCTTTCCTGCTAAAAAAAACAGTACTTTTCATTGGTTGTTTTTTAAATCACTGTGAAAACAGTTGTTTTCTATTTTTCCATAGAAAAACAACTGTATTTGCTACTGATTAGTACACAAACAACATTCATGCTGTAATTAAAAAAATTTTTGGAGGGTAATTACATATATGCCAAGAATTGGGAATTTGTGATAATTTTCGCGTCTTATCTTTAATTTATTTCATTTAAATTTACACATTCTATTGTGTTTTCAATTTGCGATATTACAAACTCATGTACCAAATTTCGTCCAATTATCTCTAGAATTGATAGTTTGATTACAAGGTTCGTTCATTTTGCAAGGCCAGACGGACGGAATTTCGGGTGGTATTCCATCAGGGCCTGCAGATTTACCGGACCTCAGAACTTTAATTGCAGCTGTTGTTTCTTCGGGTGAAGGTGTTGAGGTGTTTATATCGTTTCTTATGTTGTTTATGTGTTGTATTGGATCGCAATCACATATTGTTTTAGATTGTGTCGGATTGACCGACAACAATTTGGAATAATAATTCTCCCACAACTCCATCTGTTGATCTTTGGTATAGATCAATTCGCCCTTATCGTTGCGAATGGGTTTAGAGCATTGAAGTGGCTATGGCCGGAAATCTTCTTCGTAATACGGTATATGCCTTTAAATCGACACGTTTCAATTACTATTTGCGCATCTGCCCACTATCTTTATCTTCTCTTGCATTTCATTTAACTTTTGATATTCATTTACTTTGGTTTTAGTTTGCCTTCTTGATTCTATTAAATGCCATGTTATGTCGGATATCCATAGCTTATTTGTTTTTCTAGCGTATCCTTTTTCACTTTTAGCCGTTTCAATAAATGTTGGTTTCACATCTTTCCAGTAAGATTCTATATTTTGTTGGGTCTGCTCTGTTCCGCAGTGCGTTGGAAAACCGGACAGGACACCTCATGGCTATTTAAATTCTGCAGAATCTGAATCCTAACTCCGATGTTATTGCAAAATTCTATTTGATCGTGGGGATAAAGTACTTTAAAACCCTTTAACTTACTCTAATAAAAAGAAAAATAAAAATAAAAAAACTTAGTAGTATTTCTTAAACTAGTGCTACGATTCTTTTTTTAAATAGTTATAACACATCGGCTGAAAACTCCGTCGGATAACCAATAAAACAACAATTTTTTGGCAAAATTCGACTTTATTCATCAACATAGTCTCCTTCAAGAGCGATACAGTCACTCCAACGACTTTCTAACATTCCGATACCTTTTTTATAGAATGATTATTCTTTGGCCTCAAAATAGGCCTCTGTTCCGACAATCAGCTTTTCATTCGAACCAAATCTCCTTCCCGTTAGAATTTTTCTGAAGTCTGAAAACAGGTAAAAATTGCTTGGAGCCAAATCTGGGTGCGGAAGCAATTGAAAGTGTAATTCCTGCAATTTGGCCATGGTAGCCAACGACTTGTGAACCGGCGCATTGTCTTGGTGAAAGAGCACTTTTTCTTTGCGATTTCCTCCTTTAAACGCACCAGTTGGGCCATGTATGGTCTGGCCCTTCTCAAGGTAATCAATGTACAAAATTCCAGCCACATCCCAAAATACTGATGCCATAACTTTACCAGTTGACTGTTGCGTCTTTGGCTTCTCCGGGCGAGGTTCGCCAGTTGCTGTCCACTCAGCTGACTGCCGATTCAACTCTGGAGTGAAGTGGTAGATCCAAGTTTCGTCCATTATTACATACCGTTGCAAAAAGTCCTTTTTATCTCACCGAAACAGCTCCAAACAGCTGTCGGAATCATCGACACGTTGTTGGTTTTGGTGCACTGTGAGCAAACGCGGCACCCATTTCAAAAACAGCTTTCTCATGGACAAATGTTCATGCAAAATAAAGCCGACATGTTCCTTCGACATCTTTAAGGCATCAGCTATCTCCTGTAACTTCACTTTACGGTCTGCCAAAACGATTTTGTGAACTTTTTTGATGTTTTCCGGTATCACCACCTCCTTTGGGCGACCGACCAGAGTGTTCGGTGTCATCGGCGTCATTGTACGACCACGTTTGAGGTCGGCAAACGACTTTTTTACCATTTTCTCGATGGAGCAGAGTCTGAATAACAAACTTTAGCTTGAATGGTGTTTTTTCCCATTAAAAAGCAATGATAAATCAACACACGAAATTGCTTTGAATACATTGTTTTCAAAATCACAAAAGTAGCGTCACTAAAACAGCTGTAACTTGTTCACTAATGCACGAATTATCATTAAATTTTGACAGGTACCATTTGAAGGTTGGTAGTTCCAAAAAATTATATGAATTTTTTATTAGTGGCGCCACCTATGTGTCATCCTACGGATTTTTCAGCCGGTGCGTTATTTGAAATTCGTTATAAAATGCTTTAAATTCATATACTAAACTTTCTGTGAAGTATATTTTTTTTTGTAAATTCATGATTGCAGACTAGGTATGATGTCCTCATTTAATCTGCGCTAGAATTTATTTAATTTAAACATAAGTGTGTGCCTGGGTTATTTCGATATTCCTGTATTTTAGGGCTTTTTAGCAACATATTTTTTATAGTGTATATTCTTATATTATTTAGGTGTACAAAGTTTATAGAATAAGGTTTTCGAATGTATGATAAAACGTGTTTATTTCCTATTTTTACAATGTTGTTGTTTTAATAATTCCTAGGTAAGAATTATAAATGTTAACCACACGTAATTTTATACTTTTTCTTCTTACTGATTATTTTTTGTAAAAAAAATTTCCATCGAATCTCTGTTCTATCGTTTTGTTTTTGTTATTCTTCTCCTGACTACTAATAATAATTTTTCATAAAAGTTTGTTGTGTTTATTGCAATTTTTGTTAACATTAATCTTTTGCTTTCCTAACGCAATCTATGCCATTGACATAATTTCTCTCGTGTACAAATTTTATATTCCAACTTGCAACTGTTGCTGTTGCTGCTGGCAGATGTTACTGAGTTGCTGGATTTAAACTGAGTCAAGACCTTCACGTTCAGAATGTTGCCAACAGTTGTAGTATGCTATAAGTAACATGTTCTTATTCTAATGAATCTCCTAGCAGCAGCTAAAGGCGGCTTTTATACAGCATGTTTGTTGCATACATAGTATTTTCAACGATCATGATTTTCACTTGAAATCCTATTAAGTTCCCTCTTGACAAACTGGAATATATTTAAGTACTCGTTTTTACATATTAACTAACCACAATACGATAGCAGGCAGCCAGGCAGTAGCAAAAGCTTTTAAAACTTCCTTAATGTACGAGTAAGATTTGATTCTTGTGGTTCTTTAGAAACCGTGTTTGCTTTTACTTAACAACACATTATGTTCATAAATAACCAGAAATTGTTTATGCATTTGTAGGAAACAGGACATCATAAAAATGCAATGACTTTATTAATGTCAACAAGTTTGTTGATGTGTTAATGAACTTTTTATAACGGATTTTAAAAATCATGTTTGATTAATAAATTAGTTTGATTTTCAAAGTAATCGGTTAATGCTCTAAAAAGCTGGATTTTTTTATAAACTAAAAAACACATCATGGCAATATTTATATGAGGGTGGTTGGTTGCATCTTAAATGGATGAAAAAGTTGTTTGTACATAGAAAGTTAAACTTTGAACGAATTTCTTTTTTTTTATGACTAAGTAACGTCATAATGATATATCACCTAAAACAAAATTAATGACAATTTAAAAAATCCAGATAATTAAGCTATTTTTTCGTAGACTATATTAGATAACACTCTGCAACAATAAGAGCGTCATTGCTTAGGGCCTCAACCCAACTAAATGGAATTGAAAGTACTTTTGCATGATAGTAAAACCTCCGCTTGTTTAAGCAAATACTTCCCAGCGCTGGGTCGACACTTTAAAGTTAAAAGCTTTGATCAGCTATCAGCAGCAAACTTTAGTCCTACGTAGTTTTGGTAGATTGGTCACTTAATCATAAGTGTGAAATTTCCTTAATTTAAAAAGAATATATATTTTTTGTCTTTTAGTAAACCAAACGGTTACATTTTTGTTCAGTTTGTGTACAGAAACGCTACAAAAATATTGTTTTGTTTTTTCAAACATTCTGATTGATTAAAAACCAGGCACCCGATATTAATACTTTTAAGACGTTTTATTTTGTTTTTTCCTCAATAAAAAAAAATCACTTGTGTACAAATGAATTTATTTTTCTTGATGGATATTTTGTTTTCATAAATTTTTTTATTTTTTGTTTTCTTTTCGAAAACAAAATTTTAAAAATATCCGTACTGATATTTTCAGGAAAGTTGAGAATTATTTTTATTTTTGTACTGAGGAAAAAACAAAAAAAAACGTTTTTTTTTGTATTGAGGAAAAAACAAAATAAAACGTTTTAAAACGTTTTTTTTAGTTTTTTCTGATTACAATTACATATAAATTTTGTAAAAATTCTTAAAACAACATTCATATAGACACATTTCTGCATCCAATGATATATACCTTTGCGTTATTAAAAAGTAATAAAAATTTCCGCCGAAAAGACTTCTACAAAGCATACATAATCAGCGATTAACATTCTGCAAGCAAATATATTGATGCAAAACTATTCCTTTTTGCAAAATTTTTTGTCGTGATTTTTTGTTTTTGCAATCTAACTAGCTAAGTTTGGTATAGGATATATGTATTATAGTCCCTAGATTATGGATTTTAAAGAACCCCACTTAAAAAATTGCAAACTAATGGCGGAACGCGAAAAAAAACTTTATGGTACAAAAAATGAATTAAAAATTGTTATCAGAAATTTACATTCTGCAAACAAATACACTGATGCAAAAAATTTTCTTTTCGGAAAATTTTTTTCGCGAATTTTTTTTGCAAACTAACCACCAAACTTTTATATGAGAATATTGGTATTATAGTCCCAAGATTATGAATTTTAAAAATCCGCACTTAAAAAATTGCAAAAAAAATCGCGGAACGCGAAAAAAAGCTTTTTGGTACAAAAAATAAATTAAAAAACTCAGTCAGCGATTTACATTCTGCAAACGAATATGTTGATGCAGAAATTTTCCTTTTTGCAAAATTTATTTTTCGCGAAATTTTTTGCATACGAACTACCAAACTTTGGCATAAGATATGGGTATCATAGTCCCAAATTTATGAATTTTAAAAAACCGCACTCAAAATTTTTTAAACTTAATCAGCGATTAACATTCTGCTATACATATGTTATATACATATATATACATATATGTATATTAATGCAAAACTATTCCTTTTTGAAAAATTTTTTTTCAAAAATAAATAAATTAAAAAACTCCGTCAGCGATTTACATTCTTCAAAAGAATATGTTGATTGAAAAATTTTCCTTTTTGCTAAATTTTTTTTCGCGAAACTTTTTGCATACTAACCACCAAACTTCGGCATAAGATATGGGAATTATTGTCCTAAAGTTAAAAATTTTAAAAAACCGCACTCAAAAAATTGCAAAATATTGGCGGAATGCGAAAAAGCCTTTATGATACAAAAAAATAGTTAAGAAACCTAATCAGCAATTTATATTCTGCAAAAGAATAGATTAATGGAAAAAAATTTTTTTTTGCTAATTTTTTTTGGCAATTTTTTTTTTGCGAACTAATTACCAAACTTTGGTATGAGATATGGGTATTATGGTCCCTAGGTTATAAATTTTAAAAATCTGCACTTAAAAAATTGTGAATTAATGGCGGAATGCGAAAAAGGTTTCATGGTGCAAAAATTTAATTAGAAAACTTATACAGCGATTTCATTCCGAAAATGAATAATATTATTGCAAAATGCTGGTCAATTGGCAAACATTTTAGCAAAAAAAAAATATTTGCAATATATGTTTGTATGTATATACCGCTCAACAGTTCACTCCAGGGTATTATATGATTTTCTACAGATTTGAAAACAAAAACCATAATAGTATCTCCACCATAAAAATAAAACAAAAATTTTAAAATTCTATTCATATTTTTGTACTTAGTACAAAGATGAAAAACAAAAAAAAAACGTTTTTTAAAACGTTTTAAAAAGTTTTATTTTTTTATCAACTTTTTTATCTTTGATATTTATACCTAAAGATATTTTTCGAATTTCAACTTGAGGGATATTTTTGTTTTAAAGTACATTTGAAATTTTTTGTTTTCGATTGAGAAATAAAAACATTTTGAACTTTAGTGATATTTATTTTTGATAAAAACAAAAAAAAAAACGTTTTCTGTTGCCTGTTAAAAACAAATCTACCAAGCAGAATGCTTAAAAAACACATTAGATTTTGAATTCTTTCTTTGGCTAAACAAAAAAGAATTGCGATGAGGCAGAGTAAAACCCATCGGGAGTTTTACTACCATATCCAAGAACTTTCATTTCCATTTGATTTGGTTTGGCTGAAGCCCTAAAATGTTTGTTGCAGTGTGTAATATTAAAAAGTCTACAAGTACTACAAATTTTTGTACGTTAATGGCCTAGGGTAAGCTGATAATACCAGAGGTGTTCATGTTCAGTAAGATATCCTTTAAAAGAAGACAACAACTCCTGTTGTTCCAACTGAAATAAAACTTTGCTTAGTTAAGACCAGTCATAAGATACCGTACACAAAGAATTATTTGGAAAATATCCCGGAAAACAGACCTTACTCTGGAAAGGGTACTGAGCCTAGTATTGTTGTTGAAATGGAAATTAAATTTAAACGATTATTTTTGTCACTTAAAATTTGGAGATATTTTTATCTGTGTAAATATTAGGGGTTTTTATAGAAACTCGTATCCTACTCGTAAATGGTGTAAACCTGGTATGTTTATGAGTTTAATGTCAACCTCCGTATATAAAACATATGGTTTGTATTTATACAAGGTTTAAAAGGAATTTACGAGTTTATTTGAAAACCCCTATTGTTTCTAAATTGTGAAATTTAAAGTAGGAATAGTACTTGTGACACATTGTGACCGTCATAAGACTGACAGTCATAACTTTTCATACAAAACAACAATAAAATTCGAAAAATTCAAATTTTATTTGCCAGTATTATGATTGGGTCGATACCAAGTCATAATTTTTTTGAAATTTTGAAACAAAAATTTGATTAAATATACTTTATTGTGACTTTGCAACAACAAATACATGGGGAATACAGTCACAACTACGAGTCACAGACTTTTGGTAGGAATAGGCACGTTAATTTATTAATAACACTGTACAACACAAAAAAAAGTTTCTTGCATTTTAGGTATAGAGTGTTTTCAGCGAACTTATGTAAAATACTACATGGAACATTTTAACCCTATTACTCAACTAAAGGGACTTTTTGACCTTTTTTAAAAAGGTACAAAAATCCCGTAACTTGAAGAGTTAGAGGGTTAAAATGTTCCGCAGAAATATTTGTCATAAAATTCTACTATAAGTCTCTGAAGACATCAAAGAGGAAAATTTAGCTTCAATGCCAGAAATAATGAATGAATCTTCAGCGAA
The DNA here is from genome assembly GCA_949987735.1 of Leucophora obtusa. Lineage (NCBI taxonomy): Eukaryota > Metazoa > Arthropoda > Insecta > Diptera > Anthomyiidae > Leucophora > Leucophora obtusa. The sequence goes on along the minus strand of OX465298.1, from coordinate 187,483,467 downwards.
CTTATGTGAAACACTACGAGGAACATTTTTGTGGAATATTTTAATCCTCCAAGAGATTAATCACAACTGGGTCGACAACTTCAACGAGAATTGCTTTTTCATATATTTTGTATGGGAAACAAAATGTTGCCATTTCGTCCGGCGATTTGTCGTCGTAATAGAATCTATTCTATTTTCTTGATGACAAACTAACACACATTCAACATATTTGTCAAATTGTTGCCATATTTTTAACTAATCAAGGGTTGCCATTAGAACAGAGCTGTAGAAATTCGTATTAGAGCTCCAAAAATTCGTACTGTTTACAAAAATTTATTTTTTTGGCAGAAGAAATATAATTAAAAATAAAAATACATAATTTATCGCAAAAATCCAAAATTCATTAATATTTTTTCAATTAAACCTTCAATCATATCAATTAAAATTTAATTAAAAACCGCCAACATTTCCAATTAAATTTTTAATTATATCAATTAAAACTATAATTGAAGCTCTTACCAAAAATCAATTGAAATTTTAATTTAAATCTTGAGAAAAAAATCAATTAAAATTTTAATCAAATGTATTAAATTATTAATTGAAATTCTAGGTTCAAATAAATTAAAAGATTTTTTAAATGGTTTAAAATTTGAATTAAAATTCTAGGTAAAATCCAATTTAAATTTTAAAATTACTGAATTATTTTTTAATTCGATAAATTTCATAAAAATGGGTATAAAACCTAGTGGCCGACCGAAGGCAATTTTTCGGGAAAATTTACAATAATCGGACTAAGCCAATGCTGAACCCGATTAATTTTATTTAAAAAGAATCGGGTTCAGCATTGAGTTATATTTTACTTAATTGCAAATGAAAGTTTATTCAGCTGAAATCAGCAAAAAATGTTGCTGAATATTAGTAATCATTTTGCATTCATTTAATTGCATTTTTTTTTTTTTTTTTTATTTTCTCATTTCAGAAATTCGTAGTGTATCTGGAGAACCCAATTACAAATCTGTTAATCTAACATGGGAGGTGGAATTTGTACCCTCACCCGATGATGCTGTGACAAATAGCAGTGATGAAGTAGAACCACCAAAAGCATTTCAACTATTCTTTTGTGAATTACAATCATTTGGTCCACATAGATGTCGTTCGAAAGTAGTCAGTGGCATCAATACACAGCAGACCTATGAAAATAATGACAATGATTTAGATGTCATAGAAAAAATGTACGAATTAAAGCTGATGTCAAAAAAAATTAATTTAAAATTAAAATGTGGTTTTTATAAAATTTTTAAATGAAAACATTTTAACACAAAATTGTGAAACATTTTCATTAAAATTCGAATGATTTGCTAACTATTCTAAAGTTTCAATGGTTTAAAAAAAAATCGTTACACGTTCGCTTATGAGGAGCAACAAAATAATTAATTAATTCATGAATTATTCATAATTAATTTATTTTGTAGCTCCTCGTTAGCAGTATATGGACTTTTGTCAAAATATCTTAACATTTTTTGTGATAAATAATTTTGATTCTTCTTTCCAGAGACTGTTTTTGTTTGAACTTTAACTTTTTGTGTGAGAAAGCTAATACTATAAACTTCTACACTCAGTTGGCCGATAGATTCTACTGAAAATGACAAAGTTATTTACCTTTAAAGTAACGGAAAATGTAGTTCTTTTTAACTATTAGAAATAACTAACAAAGGTGGTGAAATTACCTAAAATGTCGTAATTGTAACTAACAATGTCGTAAAAATAACTGTAAAATTTAAACTAATTTATAATTCCTGTTTTAAAATTTAAACCACTGATAAAATGGGGTTCCCAAAAGTCCAACGATATTTGTTATTTTTTTATATAATAACAAAAATAAACTTACTGCAAAAATACTATTTTATTAGTTGTTTCAAAATATTATAATTTTTGTACTAAAAATACAAAACAAATGTTTTTTCAGACTTTCTATATTTTCGTATATTTATGTTCTACCTCAAATCCAAAATCCATATGAAATTGTTATATTAGATTTTTTTATTGCTTCAAAAAGATTGATCATTTTCATAGCAGACAATATAATTATTTCCTGGGCATCACACCATATAAAAATTACTACTATTACAGTTACAAACCACAACTACTGATTAACACACAAACAACTGTCATATAGTAACTGACAAACTTTCTCGAGTGTATACTCTTCTAAAAATACTTGCAAAAAGTCTTACTTATGGCCAAAAAAAATCTTTAGGAGAGAAATTTTAGGCAAAAAAATTTAAACCGATTTTAATTCTTTTGTCAAAAATCCACACATATTTTATTGTTCAAATACTCGGAAAATATTTTGACTGATACTCAGATAGAAACCTTCTTAATAATTGACTTTTTTAATTATAAATTTTAGAAGACAAGTACGCCAGTATATGGCCCAGGTGGATAATTTAAGAATGGCGACCAAATATAGTTTTCATATACGTTCAGTACCAAAACGTAAAAACATGAAGATAACTGGTCGTTCAGAAAATTTTGATAATGAAATAGAAAATGATGATTTCCTGAGTAATGATTTGGGAGCACAAACTATTGTGATACCTACTAAAGGATGTAAGTTTTAAAGAATCGAAGTACCAATTTTCATAAAGAACCACAATAACTCCCTACAAGTATAGTCGAAAATTCTTGACACAGATTACAGAGATAGAAATCAATCCGAGTCTGTTGGAGTCTGTTATTCCTATCTCACTCTAAAAATCACTGTAATGTAAACAAAAAAGAAAACTTTTTTTGACATATGTCATTGGTAGCCTGTCTGTGTAGTCTGTGTTTGTCTAATTGTAGAGAAAAGTGTATAAATTATGTTTTTTACTTCTATGTTGTCTTGACAGTTACGGCTGAAGCTACTAGATGTTTGCCAAATGCTTCGGAAATCGAAGTTGAAACGGGTCCTAATTTTGGTGGTAAAATTGTCGTTGATGGTGGCAGTTGTGGCATTAAGGGAAATCCAAATGATGTCAAGGATAAATATATAATGCGTATTGATCATAAAGCCTGTGGTAGTATGGTTAAACCAGAAACCAATACCGTCGAAACGTTTATAACAGTTCAGGAAAATTTGGGTATTTTTACGCACAGTACAAGAAGGTAAGATTTGTAACATTTGTAAATTTTACAAAAATTTATTTATTAAAACATGATGATAGCAACATTTCTCAAAAGTTTTTCCATGAATCATATATCATCATATATGAACATACATGATCATACATTGACTAGTAATGTTAGAAAGGCGTTGGAGTTATTGTATCGCTCTTGAAGGAGATCATGTTAATGAATAAAGTCGAATTATGGCAAAAAAAAATTTGTTTTATTGGTTATCTTACGGAGTTTGCAGCCGATGTGTTACCCTCTCAATGACTGTGACAAGAAAAATCTGAGTTATTTATTCTCCGCAATTTTTACTTGCCCATGTGAAAATCGAAATATGTAAAAACGTACATGATCATACATGGGCATACATGATCGTATACATCAATGCATAGTTCAATGTATGACCATACATGATCTCATATATTTCCACATATCTTCGGATCTGAAATTTGAGGGTATATGGAGGTATATGGCCATATATGATCATATATGAGCATACATGAATCATATGTGAGCATATATGGTCATATATGGACATGTACGGCCATATACCCTCAAATTTCGGATCCGAAGATATATGGAAATATATGAGATAATGTATGGTCATGCATTGAACTATGCATGGACGTATATGATCATGTATGCCCATGTATGATCATGTACGTTTTTACATATTTCGATTTTCACATGGGCAAGTAAAAATTGCGGAGAATACATAACTCAGGTTTTTCTTGTCACAGTCATTGAGAGGGTAACACATCGGCTGCAAACTCCGTAAGATAACCAATAAAACAAAATTTTTTTGCAATATCTCCTTCAAGAGCGATACAATAACTCCAACGCCTTTCTAACATTTCGATACTTTTTTTTATAGAATGATTTATCTTTGGCCTCTTTTACATGGCGTTGTTATAGGAGGGAGAAATTGACCCCTTGTGACATGTCACAAGACAAATCCTAGGACAGGTCCCTGAACTTTGTGTTTTTATGAGAGTTCAGTAACCTGTCCTAGGATTTGTCTTGTGACATGTCCTATGACAACGCCATGTAAAAGTGACCACTCTATTTCATATAAAGGGGCCAGTTCGGTGACAGTTTGTTAAACTTTCCAGTAGGGTTGTTCACTAATAAACGAATTGTCATTAAATTTTGACAGGTATCATCTGAAGGTTGGTAGTTCCAAAAAAATCATATCGTCGACCGGCCTGCAAAAAGTCACATGTGTTTTTTAATAGATTTTCAGGAGAGCGAAAAACTGTTACAAAATCTATTTTTAAGATATTTTATTGGCATCATATGCCTTAATGATGATTTTACTAAATGAGGTCGTGAATCATTAAGGCATATGATGCCAATAAAATATCTTAAAAGTAGATTTTGTAACAGTTTCTTCGCTCTCCTGAAAATCTATTAAAAAACACATGTGACATTTTGCAGGCCGATCGACGATATGGATTTTTCATTAGTGGCGCCACCTATGTATCATCCTACGACATTTTAGCCGATTTTTTAATATGGGCACTTGCTGGTGATGTATCCAGCTCCAGTTTTTTTATTTGCAATACTTTCTAATGTAGTTACAGAGAAATTTCGTTCATCAGTCGGACTACACTCGCATGGAAATTCTATTGGGACAACCGAGTTTTTCCAACCAAGTTGAATTGGTAGCCACAACCTTCACAGCCGAATTAGCTTTGTGCAAACAAATGCGGGTAGTGACAATCCAATTTACGAGGTTGTGACAACCGATTCATTTCGGTTGTAAAAACTGGGTTATCACAACAACCGACTGACGAACGAAATTTCTCTGTAATGCGATCCACTGTACAATCGACCTCAAACGGATGATCTCTACTATATTAGAGGGTATTGCAAATAAAAAACTTGAGTTGGATAAAATATTGGTAGAATTTTTATGAGAATGTAATCATATGTTGAATAAACTTTCCGCACAGGTCTTGCCTAACATTTACAACTTAGGGAAGGAATTTCCAGTAAAATATCCACAAACAGTAGATAGTTTCTCTTTCCACTATCCTATAATCCATATTTCTATCCATTAACAAAATACACTGGCATTAGTAGGGTCATCCGCCGAGTGTTGGTCTTATGTAAAAATAGTCTGAATAGTCTGTCTATTCGTGGCGTCTTTTAAAGTTTATTATTTCCTTTTCTCTTCTATCCCAAAAAAATAGATTCGTTGTCGTCTGCAGTTATCAATCTGGTTTACAAACTGTACGAGCAAGTTTTTCGGTACCCGGTAGAGGTGGCGTTGCTGCTGTACAAAATGATCCCTTCATAGAAGACGAACGTACGGGTAGAGGTTTAAAACCCATACGTTACGTTGATAAAAGTGAATTGGTATTAAAAGAAACCACTGAAGATAATGTGACTTCTGATGAAACTGAAGCTATAATTGAAGAAATGAATAATCCTACCTTGAATTATAATCAAACTGAAGCTCTCACAACAGACAATACAACAAATGCTGTAGCTATATTGGAAAATATTATACCGGGTGTAAATGAGGAGCATATAAAAATGAAACATAAAGAAAATGAACAACAACAACACAACAATGTTGAAGATGATAATAATGAAAATGATGTAGAGTTACAACATGATGGTAATGGTGCTGTCGATAGAAATAATGATCATGAACAATTTTCTGCAAAATTTGCTAAATTTACATTGCAACGCAATGAACAGGAAGTAAATGATGATAATGATGATTATTTAGCTGCAACACCCACAGGAAGAGGTAAATATAGGGATTTGGTATAACAAAAAAAATTATATTAAAGGGAAATATTTTTAACACAACTGTTAAGTAATTTTATAAAATCCTTTTTAATATTTCTTCAGTAATTTTGTTTGAAAATTTCTTAATTAATTAATTAAGAAACAAGAGCAAGATCGAGCTTAGTGCTGACTATAAAACTGGCCATTAATAGAAATGGCCAAAGCGATCCTAAATTTATAGAAGATAGTAAATCTAATTTTTGAAATTTTCATATTTCTCAGGGAAAATTTAAAAAATTAAAATAAAATTTCCCTTTATATCATAAAAAGATATAAAGCGAAAGGGAAGCAAATTCGACCATAAATTAACAACTACCTTTTCATGGTTGTTCTTTTTCTATTTTCCAGAATTTGCTTCAGCTTTGGAACTAATCACCATTAATATGGGAAGTGTTATGTTGACTGTTATATTATCTGTGATATTAATCGGTATATTTATCTTTGTCTTATATCGTGAAAGTAATTTGCCACAACATATTAATCATGGACAATCATCGGCAACAACATCAATATCGTCGTCAGCAACAGCAACATTATCACGACAACAGCATAAATATTTAAAAGAAATTCAGACACTACCAAGAACATTAAGAACCAAAAATTCAGATTTATTAGCTTAAAATCTTGAAATGAAAACAAATCTATATATTTTAATTTCAAATATACTCAATAAAGATTTTAAACAACCTCTTTGCCTGCTCCTCTTTACTCCTTCCAACTTTTTTCAATAGTAGTTAAAACTACGCTTTATTGTCTTGCTGAAAATTTTGAAATTTTTGTTTTTTCAATATTTTCATTTCAAAACGACTAAGCGTAGTCACACCATATTGCATATTTCCATCCCTGCCCTTACCCCTCTTCTATTTCTTTTTTATTTTTATATACTCATAGTATAGTTTGAAATAATAGATATTAAATAAATATTGAAAATGGCACTCTGTTTTTTTTAAGACTTAATTAATAATAAGCACAAATTATCTATAAGTTTAACTTTTTTAGATCTTAAGAATTTTTGTATAAAAATGGAAATAAATAATAAAAAACTGAAAATCATCTAAACTTAATGCTTTTTATTGTTTACTTTTCAGTGAGGATTAGAGATGAGGATGAGGTACCGTTTTTGTGGTACTTTATTAATCAAAGTTTAATTGGCCAAAAAATATATAATAATGAGTTACTAACAACTAGTTACTTTTTTCTATAATTTCAAAACAAAAACTAATGCGTAGCCAATAATAATTTAATTTCATCATTATTTCAAATACAATGTTCTAGAATTTTTCGTAAATTTTCTGAAAATCTGTTTTTAGACTCAATATTTTTTCAACACTTGTAAGGCTATATGTAACAATATATTTTTTGTATGTTTTCGAGGAAGCATATATGTATGGGAACTAGGGATGCCAAACGGGAAATCCTGAATCCCGAAATCCCGGGATTTTCGGGATTGGCAAAATCTTATTTTTTTTATAAAATTTTATTTTCTTATTTTTTAATATTAATATAAACGCTAATAAGCAAAGTGAGCAATTTTAGACTACCTACTTTTTTTGAATTTTCCCATATTTACAAGAAATTGATGCCAAGATATTGGTAAAATTATAATATAAGTAGATTATTCGAGTAAACTATGCAGACTGCAGAAAAATTTGAAAATTTGGTAAAAAAATATTAAGTTTTTGAGTAATTTATGCGAAAAATAAAGTTGGTTTGTTATTTTACGGGTTTATTCTTCCAAGCGAAATTCGATTTCTGAAACCTAATTTTGGCTGGGACTGTAAGTTTGAATTCTTCCATGACATTGAAACATTTGATAACGATAACCAAATAACTTTGTTGCTGTGCTGTAATTAGACGATTTAGTGGGCAAGGTTGTCGCAACCCTTCATATATTTTCCTAGCCAGAAAAATACAAACCGGAAAGTGATGGAAAGGTATTTTAACAGGTGATACAAGTACTGGCAAAAATTGTTTTCCCATTTCCAATATGATAACGTCAATAGACAAAAGGACCGGCAGTTCAAAAAGCGCCGGAAAAGTACTGGAGAAACAAATGGTCTGGAATTATATTTTAAAAAATAAAATTTTAAAAAATTTCATATGTATCTTTTTTTGGCCCTGCCGTGATATGGCAGACGACAGCTCTACACACTGAGCTAACTAGACATATAATATATGGTGTCTTAAAACGTAAATGAATGATAACAACTGGACAACTACTGGCTGTACTAAAATGATAGCACTCGCAAAAAGTTTTTTGTAACTAATATGCCAGCGTTGGGAAAACAGAAAAAAGTTGGTCTAAAAGAAGCTTTTCCACAAACAAAAAATTTAGTCTTATAAAACAAAATAAAAAGTTTAAATTAAAAAAAAAATGTTTTTCCTTGTAACCGGATTTGAACTCGGAACCTCCTCACACCACAAACCTTTTTTAACAAAGCGTTATCATTTTTATAAAATCATTGCTCTACCAGTGAACTTATTTTTATACCGCTGCAATTTTTGACAAGGTAGCACTGGATAACCACTTGCTGCTAACGTTGGCATATCACTCTAAGCCCACTCTTTGCCAGTTTTTTTTTTATAAACCAGGAAATTTTTGTAAAACAAATACTGGCAAAATGATTTTTGTAAACGCTGGAAAAGCGTCTCTAATGAGTGTTCTGCCAGTCATTTATTTTTAACACATGCAGGTACTTGATTTTTTGTACCACTGTCAATTTCTGACTGGGATGTTTCAATATTCATAAAATGTACCACATTATTAATTAACAACTATAAAATAATTATAAAAGGCTTTATTCTATAAAAAAAATTAGTTACAGAACATAAATTTTTTTACAAATAAAGGAAAATTTAAATCCCGAAAAATCCCGTAGTCCCGAAAATCCCGGGGATTTTCAGGATTTTGAAAATCCCGATCCCGGGATTTTCAAAATCCTGAATCCCCCGATTTTCAAATATCAATTCCGATTGGCATCCCTAATGAGTACTGATATTTCTATTTTTATCCATTAAATATAACATGTCGATATAGCTCAGATGGTAGAGCTATCAACTGGCAATCTGTAGTTCCATGTTCGACTCCAAGCAAATGTTACATATTTTCTGCCTTGCTGGTCTATCGAATTTTTTCAATAATTTTTATTCTTTGTAATTTACTTGTAAAAATTGTATCATCCTTCTTTGATTTGAAAATAATTTAAACAGAAAGTGATATTAATTTATGATCTTGAGTCAAACTAAAATAACATTCATTTATTCAAAAAAATTTTTTTCATAAAAAATCTATTTGAAAATCTATTTTTAATTAGGTAATGAATTTTTGATTTTTCGAATGCTGGTGTATAAGTATAACTCATTATTTTGTGCGACTTCGCCATACAAAATGTAATAAGCAAAGTAACTAGTTACAAGGGCGGATCAATAAATCCGTAAATTTTCTACTTTCCCTCGTAGTTACATGAAATTCAACATTGTTTCGGTCAACTAGCAAATGTTAATAGACTACTGTCAAATTTTGCGTTTAACAGCTTATCAAAGGAAAAACCTCGTAGATTTTTGTAAAAATTTAAAAAAGTTAATGTTGAGTGCTCATCAAACATTAACATTGAAGGGAAAAAAACCGTCACTCAAACCAAGAAAAAGCTTGATGAGTACAATGAGGACTCTGTACCACCAACTTCAGTGGTAAAAAGTGGTTTAGTGAATTTCGGTGTGGTCGCACAAGCACTAGTCACGCTGAATGTTCTGGACGGCCAAATGAGGTAATGTCGCGATTCTAAAGATAATTGGGTGAATCGAGGTATATAAGTTTGTTGAAAATAGTTTAAATCGGTCCATGTTTTGATTCAGTAACTATAGAAATGTATTTTTAGCTAAAAAGCTATAAATTTGACAACTAAAGTTTCAAGACACCAAAAAAAAATCACGATCGCCATTTGGGATTTATCTCAGAAACTGATAACTAAGCAAGAACACTTCACTAAACTTGACTTACATTTTTATTATTTTTTTTTTTTTTTTGACTGTTAATAAAATGAACAACAAATTAGTGAAAACAACTAACAAAAATTACTTATTTTCTTTTTTATAAAATGACTGAATAAAACGATTTCTCAGTATTTTATGTTATTTTTTTTTTAATGACTTACAATGGTAGTAAATTTTTACATTTCTGCTACAAGAACAATAACAGAAAGCTGAATAGGAAAGAAAACTACGAATTAGTTACATTGCACTTAGGGTTTGTTGAAAAAATTATCATATAGAGACAATCTGACAATAACATAAACGTATAAACAATTAATACAATTTAATGGAAAATCACTGATGAGGCCTGTCTGTAGAAAAAGACAAAAACTGTATCTAGTCTGATTTGCAAATTTAATGTGTTTATAACTTTTGAAAAAATGTTTATTCTTTTTCTTAACCTCAAATGTAGGGTAGAGGGGGGATCCTTCGCCACTTTTTTTTCAAAGCACTGTGCTTTCTTAACCCCTAATTATTTATCAAAAATTACTTTCAAATTGAAGATCTACATATCTTGGCTTTAATTTCTATGATTTTTATTCTAATTATTTGCATACTTTCTATTACTTTTTTTATGATTTCCAAAGTAACCCAAATCGGCGTATCTGCCCCAAACCTGGGGGATATTCGCCAAAAGAGCTAGATACAATTTCAACAAAAAAATATTGTTAATACGGCAAAGTCAATGTTTTAATGACTGAAATAAATAATTTAGAATAAGTTCTTTAAGGTATATGATTTTTTTTAATCAATAAATCTCCACTACATTAAAAAAAATAATTTAAAACTATAATATAATGATTCTTCAAAATTACAAAAAACTGAATAATTAATATAAATTTAAGAATGAACACGATTGTACTAATTTACTATTGAACATATTTTAAACATATAGAAAAGTCTTATAGAGCATTTTAGGCAGGGAAGCACCAACTATTGGTAGCTCCAGGGGCCATCTGGTGATTGTGCCCCAGAGGCAGGCACTAACATAAAATTAATATTTTTTCACACTTTTTAAGCATTCACACGATTTGAGGAAGTTATTGCAAAATGTAGTTGCTATCAATTATTTTTTTGGCACCCCAAAAAACACAAAAACACGTCTATCTGCGACCACATGTGATATAAATTCATCAAAGTGGATGTCAAGGAAAGGCAATTGAAAAATGCACAAAATATATTTATTCCAATTTTTTATCTCCCTTAACATCGGAAAAAAATGGGATTAGTGTATGTGCCCCACTGGCGAAGGATCCCCCCTCTACCCTACTAAATTAAAATTAATAAAAATGCATATTAATTACGATATTAATTGCAGTTGTTCTATATGACGCGTTTGAAAAAACAACACTTTACTAAAAACTGCAGAATTACCGTGAGGGTATAACGACTTTGTGTTGATTTCTGTTAACCAAAAATATTTGACTCAGACCCACTTTTTATTACACCTATTATTATAAATGTCACTAAGTTTATTCCCGAAATATAGCCATAATCGTGTTGCAAGATAATTTTGTTATTGCATTAGATTCTAGTGCCCTGTGAGAGTCTACACTTTTCTACTTATGACTTCATATTTCATTATTCTTTAAATTTTACTATAAATTCATATTGCTACGAAATTGGATTGGTCTAGTATGGAAAACTCTGGAATTTCCTGGAAGAAAATATCCCGAAAAACGGGACTTACTGAAATCGTCAATCTGGCAGCACTACATTTAAGTATAATGTTAGTACTCTAGGTGTTTCCGGAATTCTCTACCACAACGGAAGTAAAAATATATAAGGCTGCCATATTTTCTTTAATTAGTCAGTTGATTATTAGCGATTGTGTACATCAGTCGCGCTTTAATAAATCGTTTTGTTAAAATCACTAGAGTTTGTGTGAGCGTCATATTGTTGTATTTAAAGTAATAAAGCGTTTAATAAATAAGTGTTTAAGCTATTTCAAACTTAAGAGTGTGTGTGTTATTTTAATTATATAAGAGCACCAGCCCGGTTTATCTAAAGGATCGTTTATCGTTTTTATAAGATAAAACGTAACAATTGCTGTCAGAAGTGAGATTGGTTATGTTGATTGCAATAGAAAAGAACCCGGTTTATTTAAAGGAAGTAAACAAACGTTTTTTAAAGGGTAAAACGTAACAATAGTCGTTTTTTCTTAATCATTGAGTTTATTTTTGGATTTATTTATTTAGTTTCGTTAAAAAATCCACGTTTTAACTTTTGATTTGAAAAAATTAATATCTTTACCAAAATCTAATACTTATTCGCTAATATAATGTGAAAGAAAATCATTAAATTTTATAAAAATGTGAACACAGGAATTGTATTAAGCTAAATCTAAAATGGATTTATGAAATAAATAAATCCGTTTTAGACTTAGCTTAATTTAATTCAAGTAATTTCATTTTTGCAAAATTTTAATTTTTTCTTTTGCTTATATTAGTGAATAAGTATTAGATTTGTATAAAAATATAAAATATTGAAAATTGAAAAACAAAATATGGATTTTTTAACAATATAAAATAAATACAGTGATTAAAAAAAACGCCTAATATTTTAGTTAATGTTTCAGCACATTTCGTTGCATATTTTGTTGCATATTTTGCTATAATTGCATTTTTTTCGGCTAATCTTACTAAAAATCAATGTTTTTAAGAATATATTTTACTAAAAACCCTATTTTTGCTCATTTTCATCATTAATATAAATAATTTTTCAAATGTATAAATAAATTCTTGATTTTTTTATCATGCATACAGAAATATCAGAAAAATTCAATTGTTGATGATTAACGGTAATTTGCAATATTTAAACCACGTTCAAAGACAAAAGGTACTAAAATAATTTAATAAGAATGGAATTTGTTATATTGAAAAAGTGCATATTTTTCGATTTTTAATATTAAGGGTTTTCACAAGGGGTGTACTATTTGTTGTATCGTTGTATCGTCCTAACAAAAAACAGAGTTGTTAAAAATTAAATTGAAAAAATACAACATTTGAGAATAGCACGATACAACATTTTTACGTATGTTTAGTGTCCTATATTTGAGTGTGCTAACAGATAGAAAACTGAATAGAAAATCGTTGTTAAACACAAATAAAAATTTTAACAACTCTGTTTTTTGTTAGGACGATACAACGATACAACAGATAGCACACCCCTTATGAACAACCTTATTGTAAATATTTTAAAACGCGATATAAATGAAAGAATTCCCGAGCCCTAGTAGTAATTAAGTCATACTTGTTATTGTTTGATTATTACTGACTATTTGATCATTACTGTTACTTAATCCTGAGGATGCCAGCCAGAGGATGGCGAAATATTGATTGAATAAATGAAATAAATTTTTAATTTATTAAACAAAATTGACATTGATCTTAATAATTTTGAAAAAAAAAATTTAAATGATATATAAGGTCTAAAAAACATCAACATTTGTCCATGGACCAATACATATTTATATACCATATTTCGTCTGCAATTGTCTTCAGAATTGCAAAGAGTAGTTTGATTATAAGGATACAGGGACAGACGGACGGACGGACATCGGTTAATCGAATCAGAAAGTGATTCTTTGTCAATCAGTCTTCACGCATTATTTTTGGTAGTTACTAAACTAAATATACCCTGTTGCAATGCAAGTTAGGGGCATATTAACATTTTAGTATAATTTTAACGATTTAAGTACCAAATTCTGAATTTTATTTATCACTTCTGCACTCAAACATTCTTTAAACATTAATAAAACAAAAAATCCAAACCACTAAAAACGTGACTTAACAAGAAAAGCTTAAGGTTTTAGCCAGATTTTTTTATGGCATTGTATTTTATTTGTTACTTTTTTTTTTTGTGTCTTGTACTGTATGAGTGGAGTTGAAAAAAAGTGGAACAATTTTTTCACGAAGCCCTTTTTTATTGTAAACTCTAAGTATAACTAGGTTATCTTGTTGTGTCTTGCGCTAGTTACTTAAGTAAAATAAAGTGTGTATCAATAAGAAGTGTAACACACAGTTTTCTTAATAACTTTTACCACCTTTAATTAAAATAATTTTTTTTACCAAAATATCTTTGAGGAATATGGCAGATTTCAAAATTTAAAACTATTCAAAATAATGCATTGTGGACTTATAAAAAAAATTGGAATAGAAGTATACGTGACCAGGTAATGTGTTTCCAAAGTGTTCAAACAATTCAACAAGGACTTAATAATTAAAAGAAAGCCTCGAACGGGTAAAACAAAAGGACCCAGGAACGAAACTAAACTCAAAAAGGAGAATAAACAATGTTCAGAAACTTTTGTGAGCAGAATTAAAGCTAACGTTGTGTTTAAAACATATAAAAGTTCATAAAGTTCCGTACAGAAATGCTAAGAGAAACGTTGATGCCAAAAAACGAGCAAAACTTCTCCGTGTTGCAGTTTTTAATGGCGCACTCTTTAGTAGTTTTCCATTCTGTATTACAACATTAATATAAATAGGTTGGGTTTAAAGTGTGAAGAAATATTTTAATCTGGAAATTGAGCAGAGTATGTTAAAAGAAAGAAGTATAATTTAGTGTAATAAAGAAACAACACCACACAACGGTTATTATTAATAGTATTCTAAAGCATTTGTAGAGATTGATATAGATTGTTAACAAATTATAGTAATTTTAAGCAATTTTATTAAATGAGGGAAAAAGTAGATAAAAGGTTTTGCAAAGGAAACCTTTTATTAGTCTTGAATTTGATAAACTATGAAAAATTGCAACATTGAATGAAAAAAATTTGTGGATTTGACAACTTTTGAAAAAATACACTATTGAAATCTCTTTTTAAAAAAACAACCAGCAATTAAATTATTAAATTTCTGGTTGGATTCTTAATAGAAATTAAGCATATTTTTAAAAGGTACCAAATTTCAAGTTTCAATTGTAGGTTTTTTTTTTTTAAGTGGTGAGTAAGAAAGTTATCATTTTCTTATTTTTTCTTAATTTGGACTTGAGGTGGAAGAATATTCTAACTAAATATATGAAAATATAGAAAGTCCGAAAAAACAATTTTTGTATTTTTTAATGCAAAAATTAAAATAATTGTGGTGATAAATTTTTAGATAAAATTGTGCAATTTGTATAAAAATATAATTTCTTTAAATCCTAAATTGATACGTTTTGTCAAAGTTCATCATAGAATCTAAAAATTAAGCATAATAAGCTGAAAAAATTATTACATTTTGACGAAGTAATTAGATTTTTATAATTTTTTTACACCTTAATATGTACCTCAAGGGGCCCCTAGTCAGTGTGTTGTGCACTAACATGAAATAATTTTTCCCCTAATCCACTATTAGTTTATCTATGGAAATTTGTATAGCACTACTTTCTATTGTTATGTTAAATTGAAACACAGTAACAAATTATAGAGAAACATTTCATAATAATGACTAAATAATTAATGTTCTACGGCCAATTTAAGTATTTTAACAAAAAGGTAAAATAGAATGTATCTAACCATTAAGCTATACATAAAGTTTTAAATTCTATGTAATTTTGCCAACATAATAAATTGCTACACTAGCTGCACAACACTGACTAGGGGCCCCTTGCGATATTAAGGTGTCAAAAACATAATAAAAATCTAATTGCTTCGTCAAAATGTAATCATTTTTTTCAGCTTATTTTCCAAACATAAAAAAAAAAATGTAATAAGTAGTAAAAAAAAAGTAGATTGTGGAAGGGGAAAAACTCTTGTGATTTGTGTGTAAATACTCGTATATATTATTAATGTTTATTTCTGTGAATGGCTGCCAAGAAAAACAAAAGACTTCAGCAACAAACTTGTTTTTTTTTATACAATGCATTAAGAACAAACAAACCAGTGTATTTTAGCTTATGTAAGCTAAATATTGATAGAGTTCTTACTCGTACTACGACGATCTTCTTATTCTTAACACACTTGTCAGTTCCACTACATTTTTTTTTACGATATTTCTAGTTCTTTTTTGTCTTGTTGCTGTTGTTTTTTTTGTTTGCTTGTTGTTGTGAAAAAAAGGGCTTAACATTGTAGAACAAAAGTTATGTCCACATATCAAGATATCGTCATCATGGTTGTAATATATTAAGATTGATGACATTAAAACAAATGTTTGTATATTAATCAAAATGTCAAGCTTAGAAGAGTTAGAGCCGTACAATAAGTTTAAGTCGAATACTAGATACATATACACTCACAGAATTACTGCATATATGATTCGTTAGTAGCATTATGACAAACAAATTGTTTGCCAACGGAATGGTTTTGTTAGAGCCACCGATATATTTATTTGTGGCTACAGAAATTCGATTAAAAATTAAAAATATTATATAAAAAAATTACTTATAAAAATAGTAAAATTTACTGTCTCGCTGTATTTTCACGCCAATGTGAAAGTCGCCAAAAAATGTTACCAAAAATGGAAAATATCGCTAAAAGGAGCTAAAATTATAAAATCGCTAGAATGTTGAAAAAATCTTAAAATTAGTTAAAATCGCTACGAACTGATAAAAGCTGGAATTAAAAAATAGCCATGATTAAAAAAGGCTGAAATTGAGAAGTCGCTTACAGTAAAGAAAAAAAATCACTAAAAATTGTTAGAATGTTGAAAAAAAAAGCAAAATTAATTAAAATCGCTAGGAATTGAAAAAGGCTAGAATTAAAAAATCTCCCGAATTTAAAAAATCGCCAAAATTAAAAAAAGCTCAAATTGCAAAGTCGCTTACAGTAAAAAAATCGCAATATTGGCTAAAAATAAAATAAAATAAATCGCTATGAACTAATAAAATCTAGAATTAAAAAATCGCCCAAACTAAAAAAAAATCGCCAAAATTAAAAAAACGCTGAAATTGAAAAATCGCTTACAGTAAAAAAATCACAAAAATTCGCTAGAATGTTGAAAAAAGCTAAATTAACTAAAATCGCTAGGAATTGAAAAAAGCTAGAATTAAAAAAATCGCCTAAATTAAAAAAACGACAAAATTAAAAAACGCTAGAACTGAACAAAATCACAAAATTAAGTAAAATCACTAGAAATTGAAAAAAGCTGAATTAATAAAATTGCCAAAATTAAAAAAAGCTGAAACTAAAAAGTCGCTTACAGTAAATCGCTTGAATTGAGAAAAAAATCGCAAAATTTGCTAAAATCGCTAGGAATTAAAAGAAGTTAAAATAAATAAGAAAGCGCTGAAATTAAAGTCACTAACAGTAAAAAGATCACTAAAAATAAAAAAATACCAAAATTGATAAAAATCATAAAAATTTTGAACATCACTAAAAATGTAAAAAAAAATTTTCAATTGAAAAAAAAATTTTTAAATCGCCAAAATAAAAAATTTATAAAAATTAAGAAAATCTGCAAAACTGAATGTTTTCTGTTAGACTTCAGATCATACAAATAAATTACAGAGAATAAAAATTGAAAAAACTCGATAAGGCCAGTACACAGAAAGAATTTAAATTAAATTTTTAAACACCTTTCTCATACCAAATTTGTAAATACAAAAAACCAATTTTTAAAAACGCACCAACAAAGAAATTTGTTTTTTTTTTGTAACTTTGAAATTCTATTTTTAAACAAATTTTATACGAAAGATAACAATTTACAAATGAGTTATAAATATCTCAAACAAAAAAATTGTTGGGAATAAAATTTCAATTTAAAAGAAAATGTGATTGCTTTTACAAATTCCCATTGTTGATGCCTACTGGTTTTTCTGTGTAGGATAGAATACGTATTTTCGGATCCCGCTGCAGACCCATCTTCAATAACCATGCCTTTATGGGTTAATAATTGATAATGATCTACTTATACTGACTGCGAAACAAATAAACAAATGTAAACACAACTCAATTAGACTAACATCAACGAAATTTTAACAACGCTATTTTTATCCTCTGTTATTACTGTTTTTGCTTTGAGTTTTAATTCTTAAAGTATCGTAGCTGTTTCTATTCAACTCTGATCATCAGATTATGAATCACAGATTTATTGAACGTCAACGTACCGTTAATTTTAAATATTAAATACATATTCTAATTATTTTTAACCTACAACATAAATGCATGTTGATAGTAAACAATTAGGCATATTAAATTATATTTTTCACTGTATCTAGTGTGTTGAGATGTATGAAAGTATATTTGATCTTTTAATTGGTAAATGAATGTATTTTCTTAGATTTCAGATCATACAAGTAAATTACAGAGAATAAAAATTGAAAAAATTCTTTAAAAATCACCAAAACTGAAGAAATATCAAAAATGGAGGGAAAAAATCAGCAAAAGTTTAAAAAAATCGATAAAATTTAAAAAAAATTCAAAATTGGAAAAATAGCTAAAGTTAAAAAAATTAAAACAAACCACCAAAACTGAAAATATCGGTTAAATTGAAAAAACCCCAAAAATTAAAATACCACTAAAATTGAAAAAATAGCACTTAAATTTCAAAAATTGATCACTTAAAAATAAAAAAAAAATCGCCAAAATCGAAAAAAAAAATCTTTTTCTAAAGCTGTTTATACGAATAAGAAGAAATAATTTTTTTTGAAAATTTTAAAAAACACAAGAGAATTACCAGACTGCCACAGTTTCGTCTCAATTGATCGAAGTATTTTTTAATTTAATTTGTCTCTATATGAAAAACTTTTTGTGCATGCCATGGCCGGGGATCGAACCGACAGCCCCTATGACCCCCTCTGGAATTAAAACAGAAAATTTTTTTTCTATATGGTGTTAAGGGGGCCGGGGCCCCCGGGACCCGCTAGGTCCGAAAAAAGGAAACATGCCCAAAATGGAACGTGTGACGACTCAAATTAAAGGAAATTTTCTCCCGATTTCAAAAATGCATTTGTTTTCATTATCCATTTTGGGCGTGTTTTGGTTTTTTGGACCTAGCGGGCCCCAGGGGCCCCGGCCCCCTTAACACCGTATAGAAAAAAATGTTCGTTTTTAATTCCAGAGGGGGTCATATATATTTTTTTGAAGGGTGCCCAATTAAGTGAACTTCTGCCAAAATGAAAAAATCTAAATATTAAAAAATTTGCTAAAATTGAAAAAAAATTTACAAAACTGAAAAATTATTCCAAAATTTTAAAAATCGACAAAACTAAAAAATGTTAAGATTGAAAAAAAAACACTAAAATTGAAAAAATCGTCAATATTTAAAAATAATTTCAAAATTGAAGAAAATCAATCACTGAAAAATCGCTAAACTTAAAAATAATCGATAAAATTAAAAAAAAAAAATCCCTTAAATAGAAAAAATAACTGCAAAAATAATACCACTTAGTTAAAATTTAAAAAATCGCTAAAACTCAAAAAATCTCCGTAAATAAAAAATTAGAGAATTGAAAAAATTTACAAAAGAAGTCAAAAATTTGTAAAATGTGAAAAAATAAAAAGGATATTAGGCATGTTCCTCAACCTTTTTTAGTTTTCGAGATATGGATGTTTAAAATTTTCTTTAAGCGATTTTTATATTTTTGGCAGATGGCCCATTATGGTTGTTTTTTCTACTAAGGCGATTTTTTCACATGTTTAACGAGTTTTTCAGTTTCATTTTCTCATACTTTTTTTTTTTAAATTGCGATTTTTTTATTATGTATTTTCAAAATGACAATTTTTTTAAAACTTTAACATTTTTTAAAATTTTTCAAAATGTTTTGGGAATTTTTAAATTTAAAAGATTTTTGTGAATATTGATTTTTTCAATTTAAATTTTTTTCAACTTTGGCGTTTTCTAATTTAAGAGATTTCAAATTTCTTATTATATTTTTTAAATTTTTTCGATTATTTAACTGTAGCGTTTTTTTATTTTAGTTAGATTCCTAAAGCCGACGGGTTGTTCAAAAATTATCATATAGAGACAATCTGACAATAAATTATAAACAATAATACAATTTAATGTAAAATCACTGATGAAGCCTGTCCATCAGATCTAGTCTGATTTGCAAATTAATGTGTTTATAACTTTTAGAAAAAAGGTTTATTCTTCTTCTTAACCTCAAACTTACTAAAATAAAAAAAAAAAATAAAAAAAGTATAGTTTATGTTTTTTTAAGTTTTTTTTTTCATATACTATGTATGTACGTTAAAATAATCACAATACAGCCATTTGGCAACAAACCATATTTTTCAATAAAAATCACTTTTAAAAGAAGGTAGGGTATTAAAACATTCCGCCTTTATGATAAACAAAATGTTAACTTTGTTCTTAACTCACTTGTCAGTTCGAGTTTTTTTTTTCTATCCATGGTTTTCTTATGCGCATATATTTTTACAAAGGGTTTTTTCGACATTTGGAAAATATTTGTTCACAACCTTAAAAGATATACAGTAGTGGACTAAAGTGGATACATTAATTCAAGATTTTTCGAAATTTGTTATAATTTTTGTTTTATTATAGAAACTTAATGATTTTTTTTAAAGCATAAAAATTAAACATTCTTCTTCAATAAAAACCTAAATATAGTAGACTAACTATATCATTAAGAAGTTAATGAAAAAAGTAATTGCAAATTGTGACCGCTTTTATCCAGTATTGTTCATATTTCAAATTTTCGGCAAGGTCTTTCTTTAATATTTATTCCAAAGTCCTTTGTTCTTTAAAATAGATTTTATGTAAGAAGGCACAATTCTTTTAACAATTCTCCCACAAATTCTCGATGAGATTCAAATCGGGGCTTTGAGTTGGCCACTTCAAAAACTGGAAAAACCACCATTGGATATCACAAATTGAACAAAAGTTATTAATATAGTTTTAAAAAAATTCAAATATGTATCCACTTTAGTCCACTACTGTATATCAAGATATTGTCATCATGCACGTACAAATAAAGTTAGGATTGATACAAATAAAGCAAATGTTTGGAACATCCATCAAAATGTCAAGCTTAGAAACAAAGATGTATATTAGAAAATGTATCACGAGTCGGTTTACATGATTTCATTTGTTCGTTGGTATCATTTAATCAAGGAATGAAAAGCAAAAAGAACATAAATGCCCATTAGGGTGGAACGATTTCGGCCTTTGGGTAAGTAAGCAAGTTGTATTAATGTTCGACTTGCGCTTTTCATCTGAAATTTTCAAACAAACTGAAATTTTTTTTTTATATCATTTTTTTTCACCAAAGATACTTCTTCATTTTCTTATTTACTAGAAACAACAAAAAAGTTTGATCGGACAAAAATATGCGTTCTCCACCCCGAATTGTTCAGAAAAAAGTAAATTTTTATCAATTTCAGTAATATTTTAATCTTACATACATTTGCTGTGGAGGCCAAAGATGCGAGCCGACCCAAAATTGCGGCGGCGGTAGCTTAGTCGGCTTAAGTCGACAGGTTTTCCCTGTACTAACCAATTCATTCAAGATTTAAGTAATAAATTTCGAAAATAACTTTTAAAACTATCTGATTTCTTATTTTTAGATGTCGAACGGCTCAGCAGAGATTAAAAAGATAATTCTTTTGGGAATAAACTCGTATTAAAATTGTTTAATTTCATAAATCAGTGGATAATTCGTTATAATTTTATATCAATGATTTGAAATTTAAAAATGTGAGGATGAGATTTATTCAAATTAAAATTGTAAATTGTAAAACAACACTGTACTAAAATACATAAATGGTATATTTGAGCGCCAATTCTGAATAAGTACGAAATTAACCTTTAAAAACATTTTAACTTTTGACTTATTTCTAGCATTGAAGTTGAATTTTTAACTTTGATGCTTTCAGAGACTCATAGTGAAATTTCATGACAAATAATTTTGCGAAACATTTTAACCCTCCAACTCTTCAAACTACGGGTCTTTTTTGTCCATTTCAAAAATGGGCCACAAGAGTTAGAGGGTTAAAGTGTTGCACAAAAATATTCCTCATAGTCTTTTACATAAGTTCGCTGAACACGTCCTTTTCCTAGAAGATACACATGGTTTCCTATGCCGATTCACAATTAACATTTACAAAAGGGGGTTAGTTTTAAGTTTCGACTTCTTTCTGGCAATGAAGTCAACTTTTCAACTTCGGTGTCTTCAGAGAGCACAATTTCATGTCAAATATTTTTGCGAAACATTTTAATCCTCTAACTCTTCAACTTACTGGTCTTTCTTGTCCCTTTTTAAAAATGGGCTAAAATAGTCCCTTTAATTGAAGAGTTAGAGGGTTAAAATGTTCCACAAAAATCTTCGTCGTAGTGTTTTACATAAGTTGGCTGAACTTATCCTATACCTAAAATGGAAGATACACATGGTTTCCTATGCCGATTCACAATAAACATTTGCAAAAGGGGGAAACTTTAACCGTCCAAAAAATATAAGGCCAGACGTAAACTTTTAAAACGCCGATACACGTTACTTTTCTTTGGGCCCCTCTGCCAGAATCAGTTGTCAGAACTTTGCTATTTTTTTTTGTATTGTACAGTGTAATTTTATGTGGATAGAATTGTTTTCAATGTTCTTGCCTTACCAGTATTTAGCAAAAAATCTGATAATTCCAGTAGTTCTTTTTTCAAGGTAATTTTTAAATAATTTTTAGTAGCTGTTTCTGTTTTTTATTTTTACAGGTTTATTTCTGTGTTTAACATCTGTTCAAAACTTGTCTTCCCCTGCCCTGAACGAATTTCTACAAAGGCCGCATTTGATCCACGCTAATAATCATAGAAATATAAATATTTAAGTACGAGGGTTAAAACAAAAGTGTTAAAAACAAAAAGTTTACTTGTTTAGAAGAATTCTTTGAAATGTTTATGGAGTTTGGCCAGTAGATAAGATAAGTATTTGAAAACCTTATAAAATTTTTTTTATTGTTTTCCAAGAGAAATCTTCAATTTACATTGAAATAAGTAAAAAAAAAAACAAAAACTAATAAAATTTTCCATTGTGTTAAACGTAGTTCACTGAATGGAAAAATATATTTTTGTTGTCCATTGCCACGCCCACTTAACTTTCAAGCAATCTTTGCATAGAAGTGTTAAGTTCAAGTGTTTTTTGTCAGTTTTTAGTTAAACCAAGTGCGTCCGTCCTCATCATTGTCCATCAACACTATAATTAACATTTTTTATAACTTTTTTTTAGTTAAAACTATCTCGTATAACTATAAGAAAATTGTTTTTTAATGTGTGCATAAATTTTACTTTTATTATTGTGTTCGTTGCTGATGTTTTAAATTACAGAAATGCTATGAAAGAACTGACTGACTCCTCAAACTGACTGAAATGAATAGACAAAAGTCGTCGTAAAAGAAGAAAATACCAACAACAACAATGAATTAATGAAATGTTTGTGCACCTTGAAGGTATCAAATGTGACCGACCTTAATTACTGAAGTAATAAAAGGCAAACAAACCAAAACAAATAAAAAAAATCTAAAAGTGGCACTACTAGTAAAAGTGGCAAAAAAATATAAACCTACGACTCATCAAAAGATCATTAATAAAGGTTGTAAGAAGAAGCTTACAAAGAATGTAAAGAAGACTGAATTCTTAAAAAAAAAAACATAAAATGGATATTACAGAGGGTCAAGAACAAAAAAAAAAAATAGAATCAGTCCAGGCCGACTATATGATAACCTAACAGAGCTTGAAACAAAAATATTTTTTTAATCAAATCGCATAAAATTTTATACACTTCGTAAATCAGTGAGCACAGATATAATTTATTTCAATTTATAATAATTCAATTTTGATTCGGCTGAATAAGTTAAAACAACTAAAATTATAATTAAAACAGCAATGACTATGTTTTTCGTTAACATGTCAAAAAAAAAAACATAGTCATTTTTAACTATTTAAAAATTAACTAAACAGTAGTGAAATAAAAATACAAAAACTGTGTCAAAATTACCAACATAATTCGTTTATCTATCTGTCTTTTAAAATCAACTACAAATGTAGTAAAAATAACAAACGGATATCTACTACATACATAGTCAAAATAACTAACAATATTATTAAAATAACAAAAACTTTCTTTTTTACTTTATTTAATATCACTATACAAAAATTTAAATATAACAGGAATAACATCAGCAACGCACAGTGGGAATATTTGGTTATTTATTAGTTATATTATAGATATTAAAAATCATAAACTTTTTTGTGTTAACAAAATTTTTATGTTGATTTCACTTAAGACTTTTGCTTTAATGTAGGAGAAAGTCCTAAAAATTTGAGGTTTTTCTAAAGGAAAAATCCTTTAAAGCTGATTTTTTTTCTATAGAAAAAAGAACGCAGAATCTAAGGCTTTTCCTATAGAAATTGGGTTCTTTCTATAGGAAAAAGTACTCTTAATCTGATGTTGATTTTTAGGAAGAAGTGGCAGCAATCTAAGGCTTTTCCTAACAGAAAAATTACTGATGAGATTTCCCTATAGTTTTTCTACAGGGAAATCACCTCATGTTAAGCTTAAATATTGTAACATTTTTCAATAAAACTGTAAAACAAAATCAAATTTTTCCAAAATAACAAGGTTCTGACAACTGATTCTGGCAGAGGGTACCATAAAAAAATATATGTGTATCGGCGTTTAAAAACTTTAAGTCTGGCCCTATGTTTTTGGGGGGTTAAAGTTTCCCACCTTTTGCAAATATTGTGAATCTGCAGAGGAAACCTTGGGAATCTTCCGTTTTAGATATAGGATGTGTTCATCGAACTTATGTAAAACACTACGGAGAACATTTTTGTGGAACATTTGAACCCTCTCACTCTTCAATTAAAGGGATATTTTTGCCCCTAAGTTGAAGAGTTATAGCAGTAAAATGTTGCGTAACAATATTTGTCATGAAATTCTACTACAAGTTTCTGATATTTACAAAAGTTATTGAGATATTGATATACACTTAAGTTTGAAAAATAGAACACGAAATTAAGCTTAAACTACGTAAAGGGTTTTCTTTCTAGAGCTATAGCTACGAAATTATAAATTCTTTATTGAAAAATTCGGTTGAAAAATGGAAAAAAGTAAAATCGCGAATAGTGAAAAATCTAGAGCCAATTTGAACAAACTGGTTGCAGATTCGAAATCTGCACCAGTTTTGCTAAGTTAGGCGTTTTCCTCCTAGATTTAAGGGGTTTTCAACCATTTAGAGGGAATGTTAGGGGTACCAATTTGTTAGGGTGAAATATGGGGGGTAATAAAATTATTTCAGGGGTAGTTTTGCCTTTAAAAAAATTAAATTTTAGATTCTGATGATTGGTTTTGTCAAATTGTTGATAGTTTTTCATATAAATTTTTATTTTCTTTCAGCCTACACATTTTTGAAGCGGAAAATTTTAGACTGTGACTAGGAAAGCAAAGAAAACCAGCTAAAATATAACGAAGTTTTTTTTTTATTTTAACAACAACAAAAATTGATTATTTGCATTTATTAAAAATTAAATTAAAAAAAAAACATAGAAAATTGTTGGAATTTGGAAAATTTATTTTAGGGGGATGTTTTTTAGTGGTAGAACAAATTTAAGGGGTTTTTTGGACACTTTAGGGGATTTGTAAAAAAAAGACTTGGCAACACTGATCAGCACGCCCCAATTATCCTAAATCCACTGCAATAGCATGCACTTTTTTTTGTAGAGTAGTATAATTAATCATATTTAACTCTAATATTTTTACCACTTGAATTTCCTGGTTAAGTCTCATTTTCACCTGTCACGGGATAGGTACTTTTAAACCGGTGCTCTTTTCACCACTCACAGGACTGGTACTTTGAGACCAGTCCTGTTTTCAGCGGTTACGGGACAGGTCAGAATGAAGGTCCTTTCAGACCGGTCATGAGACAGGATAGGTTCTTTCAGACCAGTACTGCTTTCACCGGTCACGGGACAGGTGCCCGCATTACAGCTGACTGCTGTATTCCCACAGGGCAGTTACTTCGATTATTCAAAATATTAATTGATTCATCATGATTTTGGTTAATTAAATTTATGACTAATTGAATAATATCTTGTATTTCTCCGTTAAAGACGGCAGAAACTTAAGAATTGACATTGGTTAAGTCTGACCTGAGAGCAAGCAATCTCTCTGATTTTCTTTATTTGGAGCTATATAAGGCATCGCCACAAAACAAAGAAAAAATTTCCGTATTTTTTCACTTTTAAAAATTATTCAGTTTTGATTAACCGAAATTCAAATTAATCGATTAATCACAATTCTGATAAAAAAAAAATGGTCAATTAATCAATTAACTGATTAATCAAAGTTCTGTTTGATGGATCGATTAATCGCACATCCCTAGTTACACGTATTTATGAAATTTTCTGAAATATAAATGTAAAAAAAGTTTTATTACGTAATTTCCGTTCATTTTTTATAAATCGCTTTTACAGAATCAAATTCAGTTTCCAACTCAATTCTGGTACGGATTTCATAAAAACCACGATAATCTCCAAAAACCATGAAAGAGTTTAATCGGTTGCAAAATAGTTATAATATCTGTGAGATTTAAGACCGAATTATAGTGGAGATTACGACTGAATGTTTTTTTCAGTCAATGCCCAATTCTGTCGTCACAACAACCGAGCAATTCGATTTGGGCCAAATTCAGTTGCGACTTTGCGTACTTTTTAAACCAAGAATTTGGAAAACCTACAATAAAGGTGGCAGAAGCTGTAAAATGTTTTACACACCACCAATACATGCAGATTAAACGAAAAGTTGTTTGTAATCTTCCGGTGTTGCCTGCTATTTATTTATTTACAAACAAAAAACATAAAAATAAATAACTTTTCTTAAGTTCTGGCATTAAAATACAGGTTTATTCTATTCGCCTTTCTTCTTGTAACTACAAATCATCAGTGATGTTTTTAAAGAATCTCTTAGTAAATTGAATGGTTAAAGATCTTTAAAAATGTTAAGACATTTTGTTATTTATAACCAATAGTTAAAAGTCCTTAAGGTAAAATAACGGTAACCAAGAAGATTAGCTACATATGTAGATTAACTATTAAGATTTCAATTTTCTTTTTATAATAAAGCTAAATTTAAATCCCTTCTCTGATGAAGTTGATTTTTTATGAATTTTCACAATTCAAGAAAAGTGACAATATTGTGGTTGGTAATCTTAGATATTTTATTTTTTTGTTAAATTGTAATTAGAAACCATATAGTACTCGTATAAGCATATGAAAATTATAAGAATCCAAAAAAGAAAAGCGAATTTCTACGGAAGATACTTAAAGTTAGAAACTTTTCTTCTTAAGTTTATTGTATTATGGCAAAGTACACAAAACCTCAACCTATTTTTTATTTAAATTTCTTTCTTAATACTTTTAATAATAATAATAAAAAACAAAAACCACCAAAGTAAACTAATTGACATACTTTTTCCTTCTCATTTTCTTATTTTTTTTTTTTCTTAAAATAAAGTATCTTTTTCCTCTATATACAGTTTTAGTTATATAAAATTAATGACAAATTAATTATTTTATTTTGAGAAAAAAAAATTCCAAAACAAAATTTACGATCGTAGATCTTAAAATTAAGATAAACGCAAATTTCTTTGACACACTATTTTACTTTTTACAAATAGACTCTTCTCTACTCGTTTTAGTTTTTCTTGTCAAATTACTTAAATATCTAGAGCACAACATAATTATCCGAAAAAAAAATTGCGGAAAAAATAAACTAGAGAATCGTTAATGTAAATAATTGTGTAAATCTTCTTATTGTCATGATTTTTGTAAGAAACGTGAATACGACAACTGTTATACGAGTAGGCACGTATAAAACAGGGTGCTAACATTTGATTTATGAATCTTCTACAATAAAACTATTTAAATTAGATTTTATATTAACAATTTGTAAAAACATAAAATATAAAGTTCTTCATACACAACCGTTAGCACTATTTGAAAAATCTGTAAAGCCATAAACAATGGTGATCAATTTTGCCACTTTCGAAATGCTTACTTAGACACCTTAATGGACAAAAAACTTGATTAAACTTTCAATTCTGCAGAGTGGATTCGAAAATATTTGAAAAAATATATCAAAATTTAGTATTAGATTCGTATGTCCTTCCTTTTTTTTTATCACTATTCACTTTTGTTTCGTTTATTTATAAAGCAAAACATTAAATTTTATAGTGTCCGACCAATTAATATGCTTCGGCATTATATTCCACCAATAATCGGTAATAATACTTAGCAAAGAAACGTTCATTACTTTACTGAAAAATTTGATTAAAACTCGTCCAGCAAAATTCTCTCTGTGTACGACCGATTTAAATGTCCCATTTTTTTAACTATAATATTGTTACAAAACTGGAAGAAAAATATCCCAAGAGACCATATTTACTAAACCGTTCAAACTGGCAGCACTGCATTTAAGTATAATCAGTATAAATGTTAAGTAGTTGGGCTCTGTTATGAATAACATAAGTGTTATAATTTTAGAAGCACTGGAATTTTTTACGTTTCACGTGAAAAAACTGTTATACTCCATATAAAAAAAATAATTTTTCACGACAATGAGTTTAACATGAAAATTGTGTAGACTTTGTTTTCACGCAAATTTAATGTTCAAGACTATTATATTGCTTGTGAAAAAGTGTTTAATGTGACTGGATCTTTCTAATAATTTAAAATAAATTTTGAGGCATTTTAAGTTCGAGTGAAAATTTTCCACGTGAAAAACAACTTACGGTACTTTACGAAGGAAGAGTAAGTGAAGTTGTACTTTAACATTTGTGCTGTTAAGATGCGTATTAGAGTTGGTATAGTTAATTTGCGCATAGAGTTTGTGTGTGTGTTATACGGTTTTGTGTATAAAGTAAATAGAGTGTTAAATAAATAAGTGTATAAGCTAAATCAAACTAAAGAAAGTGTGTTGAGCACCAACACGGTTTATCTAAAGGAGATAAACGTAAGTTTTAGAGGGACACGTAATAATTGGTATCAACGGTGGGATTGTTTATTTTGATTGCAATAGAAAAAACCCGGTTTATTTAAAGGAAATAAACCAACGTTTTTAAAAGGTAAAAACGTAACAATATGGATAGAAATTTAGTCTTTTATAGGGTTTCGAAGGTTTCTAATCTGAAATCTGATATCAAAACTTAAGAAAATACAAAAAAGCAAATCTGTTACGGCGTCCATGTTTTTTTTTAATTTTTATTATATTTCATTTTAATTACTGTGCACGAACCAGAGATATTTTTCCGACATGCGGGGCACCCAGTTGTTAAAACTATTTCGGGTACACTGAATCCAATGGTGCTAGCCGTTTTTCTAGGTTAGCTCTTAAAAAAAGATATTTGAATTACCTTGACTGTGGGATTTGTCTCTGTCAGTTCTTGCTGATTTTCTGATAAAATCTGTATCGAGTTTAGCCGTTTTTCTAGGTTAGCTCTTAATAAAAGATATTTGAATTACCTTGACTGTGGGATTTGTCTCTGTCAGTTCTTGCTGATTTTCTGATAAAATCTGTATTGAGTTTAGGTTTTTTCGCGTAGTAGCCTTTCCATGTGAGGCAGACTTAAAGTTATCGTAATGGGCTTGCGAAAGAACCTAACGATTGATGAGCTCCTACTCAAACTTACCTAATCTATCTTGAATCCAAAATTTAGAGAAAATAGCACTCACTGAATCAATTTCAATTTCCCACCCTGTACTTACTGCATTATGTTTTTTTATTTCCAAACTCTAATTTAATGATATCTTGCAAATAAAAAGAATAACAAATAGTACAATAACAAACATAAAAGTGTACCCAAAAATTATTCTGAGACTTTAAAGTTTCGTGACTTACAATAACATTTTTTTTTATTTTTTTAAAAACTACACAAGAACTAAGTGGATTCCCTCAATTTAATAGAAGAATAAGGAAAAAAATAACAGCTTGACTTAATTCAGTTTTGACTTAATTTAGTCAAAGAGCAGGCAGCCAAACAGAGTATAAATCCAGCTAGAATTAACTAGTACCAAACAAATGAATGTTGGAGTGGAGCAGAGTGGAGTAGTGTAATCGTGCACAGTTATTTAAACCAATATACAAAAACATTAAATTAAACTTCACACGCGTAAGTTTTGTCTTTTTTGTTTTTGCTATTTATAGTGTAGAGTTATTCAAGGGAACAATTTTAAAACGTGAACAGTTATTATGAGACATCTACAAGACGATGAAAACGACTACTCACGGTTGGTCTTAAAAGAATGATTACCGAAGAAAATAAGATAAAATTATAAAGGAAAGCATTTCACAGGCTGCATTCTTAAGGAGAAATGATTTGAGACATATATGTAGGTCTATAAGAATTAGGCATCTGTCCAGGCTTCCGCCCTCCCTCTTGTATTCCCCCACTTTGATATCCCTCTGTTTACTCGATATATAGCATAGGAATAAGCTATTGTAGATGTTGGATAATTTTGGAATATTTATATCACAATATTTTCGTACATATTTATAATGAGTTTGTCGAGAAATAATCGTAGAAACATTCCGAGTACATGATTTGAATATAAACTTTGAAAACAAAATTGTTATTATTTTTTAATTCGTCGCTAGATTTGTTTAAATAATTTAAAAAAAAGTTAACCAAAGTCATCACTGGCCATTTATTTATTATGGAGCATTGATCTTTTTAGACCAACCGTGTACGCTGAATAAGATGATGACGATGATGGTAAGAAATAAAAATGTTAAGCACTTAATGTCTTTAATCAGAGCATACTATAAATACTAACTACACAATAAATAAACTTCTTTACATAATTTTTGCTTAAGATTTCACAATATACGAAGAAGTGAATGAAAAAGAAGAAAACTTGTTTCACAAATGTGATGAGCTCATGTTGTGGGAGTTTCATATTTTGTCGTAGCATTTAACGGCTTCTCATCAGAATTAAATGTGATAACATAATTTCTCCATTAAAATACAAGAGAAGACGACATAAAAAGATAATTTATACATAAAATTAAAAACATTAACAATGTCTTTCGGTTTTTTTTTTTATTGTCTTAATTTGAATTTTTGCTTAAACAAACAGGGTCAATAATCAAATAATTGAAATTTATTACCATTACATAAATGGACATAAATCTTTATTGGATTAAACCATCTTTGTAAGAGGATTAATGATTTGCAGTAGATATAAACGACGTTATGATATACTACGATATGCGCATGAAGAAAATTGGTGCCAGCCCAAGATGAAAATTGGCCGATTTTATTGCAAATCGAATGGTTCGAGTGCAGCTAGTGAATTTTTTCTGTTTTTACTACCGAATTGCTACGGCCTAACATGCCTAACTCAAAGAGAGGTCAATGAAAACTTTGAATGAGCTTGTCACTTTCAATAAGCCTCAACGGGAATTTATACTACCTGACATGTTTCTTTCACTTTTCGCACTTTTTTTAAGTGTAAGCATTGTAAAGATTTGAAGAAAAGGACAGCGCATCGAATGATAAATATAAGGAAGCGACGGCGCCTTTATGCCAATCGGTATCTGGAAACCACTACCGATCTCATCAAGTTAGCTGTACAACTTCTGGCGGACTACTATTTAACCTAACCTTTTGATACCAAAATCAATGAATTTCCACAAATAAATATAAATTCTTAAACATATTTCAGTCACTGGTTTTTGAGTCTCAATCTATGGACTATCAATATTGTTACATGAGTCCTCACTAGAAACTGGCCAATATGCTGAACGGATTTACTCTCTCACTCAAAAAGGTATGTAGAGGTTGCTGGAACGACAAGCTGCAGACAGTGTACGAATATAAATAAAGTACCGATAGCCCAGGATAGCTGAGAATATGATCGGTTTTTCGTACTTTTATACCCTACACTCCGTGGAACAGGGGTTTAAATGTTAACTACAGATATTTCCATAGAAATTTAACATTTATAACTATGGTTAAGCACTTAACTTTATTTTGAGACAATATGTCAGGTACAAGTGATTTGCTTCAATTAATTCCTTTTCAGGAATTAAAAGAACATCCTAGGGATCACAAAAGAAAACTTCCACCCTATGACAAGCCTATGTAAAATTCATTGGTTCCGATTCAAATTTTCACAATATCGAAATCCAAATCACGGCTCCTTTTTCTCTTCTTTTGATAATTTTTTTTGCTGGGAATATATAAAATGAAGCTTACCTAAATTTAGCAGACCATGATTCTTAACTTTATTGGAAATTCTGTAGGCATTATTACTATTTTCGGTTATCTTAGAGGAATTTTGAATGTTGAGTGCACTTTAGGGCGGGTCGATTTAATAATCGCCCATGGCTCGGTGAAAATCGTATTCTAGGGATCAAAATAAGAAACTTTACCGAAGGAACCATACCTCTAAAACGAATTCTACTACCCCCAACTGTTGACTTTTGTCCCGTAGGGTCAAGTTTTGAAAAATCCCACTTTGACCCATTTAGAGTGCCCCAATCGAGTCCAAATGTATGACCGACCCCCACTAACTTTGGAGGGCCGATCCACCCATGCCAGTGGCACACCCCTGGAACTCCCCTGGGGGGTTCCCCATACAAACATTTTAAAAAATCACCATTTTTGGCACTTTATTATTTTTTATTTATTTTATTTATTTTTATTATTTTATTTATTTTTTTTCTTTAGAAATTTATTTAGTGAGAACATATGTAAATGAAAAAATTAATTTAACTTAGTAATAGAAAAGAAAACAAAAAAAATTACTGTTTGAAGTCTTTTTTGCTTTCAAGTCTGGTCAATTTCGCACGGCTCTCTAATGTCGTCACCATAACAGCCTCTACATTTTCCGGTATAACTCGTTTGGAAACGCTAGCTAGCAATTGAACGTGTCGTTCTGTTGCAGGTCGTAAAATAGGTTGTGTGGGTTTTTTAAGCCACCACAAGACACAGCTGCATGTCGTAAACTTACTTAAGCTAAATCGGTTACAGGTAGAATTGAGCATAAAATTATCATAAAGGATTTTCCAGAAGTAATAAAAGGCGCACTTGCTTAACAGAATTTGTGGTCAGATTAACGTTTAATTTACATGTAAGTACTTTATGGGCAGTTTTGACAACAAAATCGGTTACAGGTAGAATTGAGCATAAAATTATCATAAAGGATTTTCCAGAAGTAATAAAAGGCGCACTTGCTTAACAGAATTTGTAGTCAGATTAACGTTTAATTTACATGTAAGTACTTTATGGGCAGTTTTGACAACAAAATCGGTTACAGGTAGAATTGAAATTACCATTTCATTCTTATTACCTCGTCTCCTAGACCATATATAACGCAACAGTTTTTGTGAATGCATTAAGTCGTTGTGAAGAACTCGAAGTGTGAAGTGCTAATTTGAGATAAAAAAATATTTTAAAAAAAATCATTCCAAATCAAGAAGTTTACAATGAATCCACCATCCTCTACACCGCAAGATGAAGCAATAACAACATCAACAACTATCGAAAACCCAATGAGTCATATACCCAGGCATGATGTTACTGTTTTTGGTGTGTCTACTGATTTGACTGATCTTAATTTACCAACCCATCTGGATATCTTGAGATATTATTTTTACTTGAGCGAACAAAAAAAGTTGTCCTATAAAGCATTCACTATTCAAGTACAAGATAAGTTGATTGGAATTTGGGAAAAACTTGGTATGGAAATAATGCTGAAAAAAAGTGTATGTAATAAATTGAATAGATTGCTTGACAAATATCAAGAGCAAATCAAGAGAAGAAACAAACCCCAACAATTTACAGAGTATGTAAAATCTCTGGAAACAATTTTTTTCATTGGAACATGTAAATGCGATTTGAAGGCAGCTCCATGTGCATGCGGTTTGGTTCCCGAACGCCTCAAAGAGTTTATGCACGATCAACATAATCAGAGAAGTCTAACAATGGATGGATTTGCGATGGAAATTGAAGAGAAAGGAGCAACGTCTATGTCATCAATGCCAACATACCAAGATCCCGATGATTCAACATACGCACCGCCACCGGTTCAAGAAGATTTGGATATAAGCACAAGTTCACAATACACACAGAGATACGATTGTTTTAACTTTGCCTTGGTATGTGACAGATTTGGCGTGCCTGATAGAGTAGCATCAGCAATGGGAACAGCTCTTTTCCAAGATTTTAAAATGAAAGATATCCATGGCAAACCTCTCATCATGGATAAATCGAAAGTTCGCCGAGAAAAAGAGAAATGCAGACAAGAAGTGCTTCGCAAACGGTTAGATGATACCAATTTGTTAGCATTTTCATTCGATGGCAGAAAAGATGATACTTTAACGAGAGATACAATTGATGAGAAGTATCATACTAGAATGGTAAAAGAACCTCATCTTGTTATTTTGAGAGAACCGAATTCTGAATTGATTGGTTACGTAAGACTGGAACATGAAACCGCTGAATACAAAACAACCAAATTAAATGATTTTTTCAACGATAAAAATATATCGTTTACGCAAAATTGTCAATAAAGTAATTACAGATAATTCATATTATGCGCATTCGGAAAATATCTTGTTATCAATGTTGTTTGATGATAGCAAAGAAAAGCACGACTGTGCTATCAAGATAATTCTACGCTATCGAACCGATGTTGACGACCCAACGGGACTTAGAGCTTATAAAAAACCAGATATAAACTTTTATTGCACAAGTTACACGGAAATGATCAATATGAATGACATAAATGACGTATTTGAACCACCATTCACGCGAAGCATTCCATACGATACTTTGAAAGAATATTTAAATCAAGATGATCCACCGTTTAATGATCCAAAAATTCCATCACACATACAAGAAACAGAACGACACGTTCAATTGCTAGCTAGCGTTTCCAAACCGGAAAATGTAGAGGCTGTTATGGCGACGACATTAGAGAGCCGTGCGAAATTGCCCAGACTTGAAAGCAAAAAAGACTTCAAACAGTAATTTTTTATTTTTTCTTTTCTATTACTAAGTTAAATTAATTTTTTCATTTACATATGTTCTGACTAAATAAATTTCTAAGGAGAAAAAATAAATAAAATAATAAAAATAAATAAAATAAATAAAAAATAATAAAATAAAGTGCCAAAAATGGTGATTTTTTAAAATGTTTGTATGGGGAACCCCCCAGGGGAGTTCCAGGGGGTGTGCCACTGGCATGGGTGGATCGGCCCTCCAAAGTTAGTGGGGGTCGGTCATACATTTGGACTCGATTGGGGCACTCTAAATGGGTCAAAGTGTGATTTTTCAAAACTTGACCCTACGGGACAAAAGTCAACTGTTCGGGGTAGTAGAATTCGTTTTAGAGGTATGGTTCCTTCGGCAAAGTTTCTTATTTTGATCCCTAGAATACGATTTTCCCTGAGCCATGGGCGATTTTTTTGCCTCCCCACAAATCGACCCGGCCTAGTGCACTTGTATAAAAAGTACTGAAAAAAAATATTGAATTGGAAAATAGCAAATTCCCTGTTAAAATATGCAAAAAAATTTGCTGAATATTAGTAGAGCAAAAATATCAAAAACAAACTGTTATATCTACAAAATTTTAGTTATATTTAAGTTAAATTTAGTTGAATGCAAATAACAGTTTAGTTAGCCAAATTCAGCTTAAAAAGTGAAAAAAAAAATTTTACCGTACATTTTTAGTTGACCTGATGAGTATTATTTGTGTTCTGTATTAAGATCAAATATTTTACAACAAACAGAGAAAAAACGTATGAAAAAAATTTCCTAGAACCAATGATTGACAATTAATGCATTTTCAAGTACTACTAAACACTATCATCAGATTGTTCTTATGGGGGTTCTCTCTAGATTATAATGTTGATTTTACTTTTTGGAGTTAAGATCAAATATGACAAATTCCAAATAGTCATTTGCTTTACTACTAAAGGGACTTTGGTTAAAGCAGCAACTATAACATAGAGAAAAATAATAGCTTTGTAAAAAACATGTGCTTTTCGTTGTAATACATAAATAACTAGTAAAAATGTTCGAATTTATTTCTCATCCCATTATTTAGTGGGGAGTTTACGTAAACACAAAAACTAAAATATACATTATAACCTAGAGTGAACCCCATAACAACAATCTGATGACAGTGCTTGGTAGTACTTGCAAATGCATTAATTGTCAACCATTTGTTCTAGGAAAGTTTTTTTCATAAGTTTTTTTTCTCTATTTGTTGTAAAATAAAATTGTGAATTCTATTTAGAATTTGTCATATTTGATCTTAAAACCGAACAAAAGTAACACTCATTGTAAAACCTAAAATTTTTGTGATTTTTTTAGCTTGATAAGATGTATTGGATTCTGATGTAATAATAGCCTTGGCTACCTGTGTAAAAATTCAATCTAACGTTACAAACTTCCTCTCAAGCTTATCATGCCATCCTTAAATATCAAAATTTATTGTGGGTTCTTTTAAAAAATTAATCATTGAACTCTTATAAAAAAAAACTGGTCTAAATATATCAGTTGACCAAGATATAAAATGAAAATCAAACTACTTTTTTTTCTTAATTTTACAGTTGTTTTGCAATCAAATGAAAACGACCAACTTTCATAAATGCATCATCACAATGTTCAAAAAAAAAACATGTATTCTGCTAGTATTCTTGTGGTATTCAAATACTACAAATATTGATTTCATTTTTGTTTTTTAGCCTCTTTCATTTACTAAGATTTCCATTTTTAAAGAAATTCTTTTCTAAGAGACGTCAGCTTAAATATACATGTAGAAGTAGAAGCCGAAGAAGCTAAAGTTGTTAATATTAATGATGTATTTTCAATTTTCTAAAAATAAAAAAGAAACTACTACTTTTCTATTTTTTTCATCGACTTTGACTAAAAAAATTAATGATATGCATCTAAACTAGTTTCTTGTTTCATTTCTTTAAAGATTTTTAGATGACACTAGAGCGTACGCGTACGAGTGAATAGAACAAATTTCTATGACACAGTAGGAAAATGAAAAAATATAAATAAATCATATAATACTCTACATTATTGTTGGTTGGAAATATTGAAATGATTTTTTTTTATTAATGTGCTACTTCAGTTTAAGAGAATTTACTGTTTCAAAAACTTTACTAAATTAATTAATTTTAATAGCCTATTTTAAAGAATAACAGCTTTGTAATTCTAAAGATTATTTTTCATAAATTGAATTATATTCCAATCAAAAGAAACAAGTTTCGTAGGGTTTTCATTATGGCACACTAATAGAAAAAATTCTGTAAAAATTTTAGCTAAAACTACTAAAAATTTGTTAAAAATGAGCTTATAGGAAAAACCGCTGAAATTAGCAGATTGTTTTTGTTAAATTTTAGTAAGATAGCAACAGCAAAAATAAAACTGTTAAATTTTAGCTATATACGAGGGGTACTACTTATATTTCGGGAACTGGAAACACTAATGTCAATAGCTAAAATCTGGCAACACCATAATAAAATTTGAGATTTTCTAGCATAAACGTACTCACAATGTTTTGATCTACAAGTGCTATTTGTTTTGTTTACAGTGAGTTAAGAAATTCAAATTGGCCAAAAAATGGAAATTTCAAGAGAATTCCGTGAAGGTCGTCCAAAATCGGTTGTTGTGCCAAAAAATATCGATGTAGCGCGTGAACTGATAATGCAAGATCGTCATGTGACATATCGTGAGATAGAGGCATCCTTGAACATTAGTTCCACTTTAATACATTCGATTTTGCATTAACACTTAGTTGTAAATAAAATTTGCTCTCGTTAGATACCCCATAATTTATCAATCGCTCAAAAAAAGGCTCGCGTCGATTTGTGTAAGGGAATGATTAAAAAGTTCGACCGTGGTGCTTCAAAAGACGTGTATAAAATCGTGACAGGTGACCAATCATGGATATATGCGCATGAGCCGGAAACAAAACATCAATCGAGCGTGTGGAATCCAACAAAAGTTGTTTGTGGAAGAAGCACAGCGAAGCAAATGGTCGCCTATTTCTTCGGCCGAATGGGTCATGTGGCCACTGTTCCTCTTGAGCAACGTCGGACGGTCAATTCTGAGTGGTACACGACCATTTGTTTGCCGGAAGTCCCCAAAGACGATTCATTTCCATCATGACAATGCGTGCTTTCATACATCTCGTCAAACAGTTGAATTTTTGAGCAGTCAAAACATCGAATTGATGACTCATCCTCCGTACAATCCTGACTTGGCACCCAATGACTTCTTGTTCCCGAATATCAAAGGTAAACTGCGTGGTCAACGATTTACAAGCGCCGAAGAAGCAGTTGAAGCATTCAAAAACCATGTTTTGGAGGTGTCTCAAGAGGAATGGAAAAATGGCTATGACAAATGGTTGGAACGAATGCAAAAGTATATTGATCATCAAGGGGAATATTTTGAAAACCAATAAAGCCATTTTTATTTGAAAATGTTTGTTATTATTTGCTATTCCCGAAATATAAATAGTACCCCTCGTATGAGTTAAATTTTAGTTAATAGAATACAGCAACTTAACCTGCCAAAATCAGCAGAAAAATTTGCTCTATAAGAGATTAATCAGAACTGGGTCGACATCGACATGTGCTTTTTCATATATTTTGTATTGGAAGCAAATTGTCGTCCGGCGATTTGTCGTCGTAATAGAATCCATTCTATTTTTTGACCACACACTAATACACACTCAAAATATTTGTCAAATTGTTGCCATATTTTTAACTAATTAAAGATTGCCATTAGAACAGAGTTGTATCGTTCGTACACAGAAAAAATTTACAAAATTCTGTTTGTAATGTTAAACACCTTTTTTGCATAAACAAACAAAAAATTTTTTAAAAAGCCACCAACAATGGAATTTGTATATACAAATCCCTTTTTGTAACTTTTTTGTAATTTGTTAAAAATAAAATCAATTTTTTTTTTAACAATGTGTTTTGTAAATACAATAATTTTTTTTTGTAACTTGTTTGTATTTGTTAAAAATAAAAAAATAAAATTCAACAACGAGTTTGTTATATTAAACCAATTATTCGCTTTATGTTGTCGTATTGACAAAAAAAATACTTTTTTGAAATTTTTGTTACAATTTACAAACATTTGAGCAATTGAAAACAAAAAATAAATGATTTGTTTTTTTTTTGTTTCAAAAAATTCTAAGGCTATTTTTTTTGATATTTTTGATACAATTTATAAACATTTAATAAAAAAATTGTTCGATATCTAAGTAAAAAGCCAACAATTTTTTTTAATTACTTAAAATTTTGTGATACTTTTTTCTGTGTATTAGAGCTGCAAAAATTGGTACTTTGTTTACAAAATATTTATTTTTTTGACAGAAGAAATATAATTGAAATTTAAAATACATAATTTACCGCAATAAAGCAAAATTAAATACAATAAAATGTAAAACAACAAGAATAATTGAAAGACCAATTGAACTGGTGAAGAATTGTGATGAAACAAATACAACCATATTCTTGTTTTGATTTCCTTTTTTTTAAACGTCAAAAAATGTCGACGGTCGATTGTCGCTGAATTTAAATTAATCGCGACGACTTTTGCTGTCGTCGGTCGACAATCGACCCAGTTGTGATTAAACTCTAATAGGTAGACTAAAAAATCACAAAAAATTAAAAATGTTTAAAAGATTTTTTTTCGATTTTTTAATGCAAATAAAAATTTCCAATCAGCACTTTACTATTTTTTTTTTTAAGCTTCTGTTAATTTTACAGGATAGACTGCTATTTGCATTCAACTAAATTTAACTTAAAAATAATAAAAATTTTGTACTTATAACAGTTTGTTTTTGCTATTTTTAGTCTACTACTATTTAGCAAAATTTTCTGTAAATTTTATAGCATAATTTGTCATTTTCAATTGACTACAATTTAACTAAAATTCTGTAAATTTAACAGATTTACTTTTGCTGTTCTTATTTTACTAATATTTAGCAAAAAAAAAATCTGCTTATTTTAACGCTTATTTTGCAGGGCCATTTTTATCGAATTTTTCGCAGCTTTTTCTGCTATTTTTACAAGTTTATTTCTATTAGTGTAAGATTCAGTATCTCGCGCAATTACAGTGTTGCCATATTTGAAGCTATTCATCTTTCACCACCATTCGTATTCCATCTCTATCCCCTTTTCAAAGAAAACAACACGTTAATTAATAGGAAGAATTTCCTCAGTGTTGCTTCTCTTTAAAGGAAATAGGAGTTGATTTATAACTGGTTTTACCAAATCAGACAGTTCATATACGAAAGTACAAAATTCTTATCCCGTTGGTTTTTTGTACCTTATGTAATGTCTCGGTTTGAGTAGGAAAGTTATCATTTTCTTAGCGGACAACTGAAGAGTAGAGTGATGTCTACGAAACAATTGTATTGTCTATCATGAAAATGATCAACCCTTTTTGAAACAACAAATAAAAATCTAATATGACAATATCATATTAGAATTTGGACTTGAGGTGGAAGAATATTCTAACTAAATATATGGAAAATATTTCCCTGAGGATTTCCTCATGCAGAAATTAAATCCGAGTGGGTACAAGCCTAAAGCAATTTTTTTTCACAATTTCTTTTTGGGGATTTAAGCACATTTAGGTGCTTTCCAGCAAAACCTTGGTAATATCGTATAATTATCATAACTAACTGATATGATTTTCGCAATCGTAAAAACCCAAAAATATATGTTATGATGTTCTACAAATATGGTATTCCCTAACATTTTTTTTTCTTTGTATGTATGTATGTATGTTGTACATTTCGTTTTGCGTGTCGTCTGAAATTTTTTCGCATATATAAAATGTTTGCTTGGTTTGTGTAAAATAAATAAAATAATTATAATAAAAAATTTGTACCTTATTTTAAAAACTGTCCAAACAGAGACCAGAACAGGAACACTGATTGTTATTAAAATATGTGTATTATTTTCTTGAAAACTGCAGAATTCTTGAAATAGACACTTGTTTTGCTTACCATAAAATCTAAATTGTAAAATAAAAGAAAATAGAATAATTAATTTTAATTGAGTACATAAATTATGTAGTACATATACAATACACATAATTATACTTTATTTATTTTTTATTTATTTTTTTTCATAAGATACTGAATTTTATTTATATAAATAATAATTATCATTATCAACTTAAACTGAAGTTAGTTTTTTGTTTTACTTATTGTCAAGTCATGTTGATTTGATTTTTATTTAATTCATTAATATTATTAATTATTGACTATTATTATTTATATGTATATCATTAATTATAAATAATGATACATACTTATAAATATTTACTAAATAGTTGTTTAAATATTTTGGGGTTTTTGGTATATTAAAAAAATTTACTAAAATTAAATTAAATATAAAAAACAATTTTAATTTATAAAATTTTTCATTAATTTTAGATTAGGATTGTGCAAATACAACCGACTAATAAAACTAAAATATAAATACATAAAGTTGTTAAAACAACTCAGGTTTCTTTTTAGCCAAAAACAACTAAAAAAAAAAAGTTTACTAACAAGCTCGATGGTATTTTTGAAACAATTATGTTTATCAATTTATTAACTAAACTTGTAATGAAAATTTACAAGCACTTAACTATCAGGATGAAGCATTAATATCCTAATTAGGAATGGGCGATTATATAACACTGGGCAGCACTAATTAAGGGTGGAAGTGTATAATTCCAACGCCAAACAAAAGTACTTTTTTAGTGTAGTAAACGTCGAAAGTCTTTGATGCTGGTAGGTAAAAACATTAAGTTATCGCTAAAAGAAAGTTGTAATTTTTTGTCATAAAGTGTATGAAATAAGTAAAAAAATTGTGTAAATATACTTTTGAAGATAAGTTTTATGGTCCGTCATTTATAATACAATTTTAAACTGGAAATAGTTCTCAAAACAGAAATGGAAATCAGTTAAATATTAGTG
This sequence comes from Leucophora obtusa, assembly GCA_949987735.1. Lineage (NCBI taxonomy): Eukaryota > Metazoa > Arthropoda > Insecta > Diptera > Anthomyiidae > Leucophora > Leucophora obtusa. The sequence continues at coordinate 187,441,627 of OX465298.1, read as the reverse complement.
ATTAAATGAAAATGTTGCCTTCAAATAGTGTTAATTTATGGCTGGTTTAATCAAATCAGACAGTTTATATACAAAAGTACAAAATTCTCGTCCCGTTCAATTTTTGTACCTTATGTAATGTCTCGGTTTGCATGTTCCAGCCATCATTTTCTTATTGAGGACAAAGAGTTCGGGTGATGCCCACAAAAAAATTGTATTGTCTATCATGATAAAGATCAACCTTGTTGAAATAATAAATATAATCTACGAGTAATATGACAATATCATACTAGAATTTGGACTTGAGGTAGAACAATATTATAACTAAATATATTAATGAGAAAAGTAATATTATTTATTTATTTTTACCTCAAAATTGTATTTTTTTTTTTTTATTTAAACCACAACTGGTAAAAATGCAATTCACTATTTTTGCGATTTAGCATCTTCGAATAAATTTCTTGTCTTTGACAACCCCTAGTAGAATTTGCAACCAAGTATATTCGCGAAATATATTAACCCTTAAAACGCTCGTTTTAGGACGCTTTTTTGTATTTCTGAAAGAATTGAAGTGGCCCATAAAAAATACAGGTTAAAATGTTACTCATAACATTTCACTGTGGACATCCGAACACAGAATTAAGCATAGGTGAACTTTTATATTGTTTTTACGTCTTATTTCATACAGTGTTGAAACACTATACCCACAAAAGAAAAATAAACTTTGACGGTGGGTCTCATACTGTAGGTTTAACTTTAACTTAACTATAAACAAAAGAAAATGTCAAAAAAATGTACACAAAACAACAACAAATTTTTGGGTTAACTATTAACTAAAGTTTAAACCTGCAGTATGAGACCCACCGTGAGGGTTTTACTATACTGACCTAATTCATTTTTTTTAAGAGAAGCAACACAGCAAATTTTTTCTATTAATTAACGTGTTGCTTTCTTTTGGGATAGAGAATAAATGAAAAATGGTGAAAGATAAAGAGCTTCAAAGATGGCAACACTGCAATTGAGCGAGATGTTGAATCTTAGAATAGTTGTTGCGCGCCATCTGATGAAGAGTTGGAGAAATTTGTTGAAGGTTTTTAGTTCATAGTCCTGTTATATTATTTTACTTTGGTGGGGTTAAGTGCTATGGGAACACCGAAGGAGGACGCTGCGATATGTATGAGAGTTGGAAAACTCACACATACTATTTTTTTAAATTTATGTTGCCGTGGCTGGGGATCGAACAAGCAACCTTCTGTGTAACTGTCCAATGCGCTAACAATTACATCATAACGCCCTCAACTAGTTTCAATTACGAAATTGATAAAAGCTGTATTTTTGCTCATATCTAATAACGTTCAGTATTTAAAACAAATCTACGTTGAACCGATTATTGTATAAAAAATTTTAACACTGTTGATGTGTATAATAATTGCGGTATAATCGAACGTACATCATCAAAACTTTTTAGGAAGTAACACGAAGAAGTTACTTTAGGTGTGAAAATGCATAAAGGTTGATTTTTCAACGTTGGTAATTATCGACTTTCAAAGTTAACGTGCATGCGAAAAGTAAAGTGTTAGGTTTTGTCTTAAACGCGTTTCGTTGAATTCTTTTGTGAATTGACGGATATAGTTTAGTCAAAAACACAGCTAATATCAATCACTATTTTAATTGACTTTGCATCTATCACACAAATGATAATATTGACTACTAAAAATTGTGTACGATTTAGACAATTCAAATGTTTACCTGATTCAATTAACTATTTGTTTAGAAATAAATTTTATTTTAAACAAAAAAAAAATGAAGTAGGTAATTCAGACTAATATTTTTTTGTGTGTAGTGTTATTCGTTTAAAAAAGTCAGATTAATTAAACTATTGATTAAAATGTTAACCACACTTTTAATTCATTGAAATATCAATTGATCAGAAGTTAAATAATTGTTTTGTAAAAATATATAGAAAAGTCTAACTTTTGATCAGAACTACGAGCGAATTTTTACTAAAATTTTGCTTAAGTCTGAAATTATTAAACAAAATTTCGAATAGCTTGCTTAGACAGCAAAATGAATCTACTTGATTAAAGTTAAACCAACTTTTTTATCTTCATCGTTTACACATGCATTTTTTGACAGTTAAAAGATGAACTTGATAGTTAAAAATTTAACTCTGTCAGTTTAAAATACAAAGGTGGCGCCGATAACGATCTAGTATGCGATGAGCATGTAAAATATCGGCGTTAGCAACACATTTGTCGACAGCGCCGAAATATTTTTGGGCAGCGTCTTAACGTTAATTATTTTCTAATTGTGTGTGTGTGGTTTTTAGTGTTACCAACCGTCATTATAACTAAAAAGAGCGTTGCATATAGGGTATTCAATTAATCGACATTTTAATTTAATCGATTAATCGCTCAAATAATTATTTGGGTTTTTTTCTTAGCCGATTAAACGAATAAAATTTTTAATTTGTTTTAAGCGGGCGTGGCTTTTAATGAAAAATTAGCAATATCGACCTTTTATCAAACTACATAGTACAATCTAGTGAGTACTGATCGGTTCTGTACAAACTGTATATTTTTGGAAATCCTTTAACATTTCCTTAAGTCTGGCATTATTTTTATCTACAAATGGTCGCCAGACTTAAAATGACAGTGCCTTAAACAAGGGCAACTTTTTCTTTAGTTTTAGCGATTTTTTATTTTACCACTGAAATTTTAACACGAAATTCTTCAAAAATGACTTTTCGAATCTAAGGGGGTTTTCGTATTTGTAAAATTAAAAGTATGCAGAAAATTAATCCGTTTTTAATTTTTATCGGGACATACATTAATTGCATTAAAGGAATTAAATATGCTAAAATAGCAAAGGTATTTTACAAATTGTGAAAAATAATCTGTTGGAGGCATGTCCCTATCCGGATTTCATTCTTGCCTAAGGAACTCGTCGGGGGACGATGTTTTTAGAACTTCTGGATATATTTGTTAAGTTAAATTACAAACTCTCAACTAGCATAAAAGCCTACAAATCTGAGAGTTGCCAAATAACAATTTTTCAGGGTTGGCAGGCAATACAGCTAAAATACCGTTATCGATTCAAAACCCTTACGCCTAAAACACCGTTACAGAAATAAAGTTATCATTAAAATACCATTACCGATATAACTGAAATGCCGTTAACCTTAAAATACCGTTACCGAAATAATCCAAATACCGTTATCCTTAAAAACCCGTTACCGAAATAACTAAAAATTGGGTTACACTTACCGATAACCGCATTGTTTCGGTTACCATCCACACTGAACCAAAAGTAGTAAGTGAAATCAACATAAATATTTTGATACTTTTTGATGAAACAAATTGTTAAAACAATATGTTTTTTATTCAAATTAATGTATTTTTTTCAAATCAACTAGTTTTGTTTAATACACATACTTATTTGGCCTTTTTTTTAATCACCGGATTTATTTTTGGATTTATTTTATCTTGTTAAAAAATCCACATTTTCTTTTTAAATTTAAAAAATTTTATATTTTTATTCAAATTATACACTTAATCGCTAATATAATGTAAAAGACAAAATTTTAATTTTGCGAAAATACAATTTCTAGAATTAAATTAAGCTAAATCGAAAACGGATTTATTTATTTTATAAATCCATTTTGGATTTAGCTTAATTCAATTCCTGTATTTACATTTTTACAAAATTAAATGATTTTCTTTCACATTATATTATCGAATAAGTGTTAGATTTTGATAAAAATATTCAATTTTGAAAATTAAAAACCAAAATGTGGATTTTTTAACAAAATAAAATAAATCCGAAAATAAATCCAGTGATTAAAAAAAACGGCCATTGTCAGCAAAAATACTCCACGATGCAATTGTTGTTTTGACAAATTTGTATTTGCTAATTTTAAAAAGTTTTGTTGAAAAGTCAGTAAAGTTAATTTAATAAAATTGTTCGTCAATTTGAAAAAACGTATTAAATCTGTAGAAAAAAAAAATTAGTGTGGTTAGTTGTGTCGCGTCATTCCTCGTGTAAGCGGGTAATAGTTGGAAATATTAATAAATTAACAAATTAAATTTAGTGACTTGTAAATATTTATTAATTTTAATTAATATAAATTTATGTAATTTTATAGTTACGAGTATTATGTAAATTGTAATATTTAAATACCGCAATTATATTTTATATTCTCTGTCTTTAAATTATTTTCTTTTATTGTGAAGTAAACTATATATTTCAATGTAAAATGTATTATAATTATTAAAAATATTAAATAAATTTATATGTTTTTGGTCATGTGTTTCATGTATTTTAAGAATTGAGTTTTAAGTGTGAACATAAGTATTATTATTTCAATTTTTTATTTCGTTATTTTAATATTTTATCAAATTAATAAATTTTGTTTAGATTTTACATTGATAAAATATAATAAATAATAAAATATAAATCCAGAGAATATAAAATATGAATTAATTGAACAAAACGCATTGTTGAATTGAATAAAATATATTGGTATAACAACAAAATAATTATTTTATTTGATGAAATATAACTGTTGGCGTAACAAATTTTTGTTAATACATTTGATGATATTTTGTCAAAATAACACCACATCAAATAGTCAAACGTCAAAATGTAAATTTAATAAATAATATGTTAAATTGAAGGACAGGTTTTGTTGGTTATATAGTGATCACCCATTCATCAATTTAATATGGATTTTAGTTGATTTCAACGCTATATTTGGTTCAGTGCATGCAATCCTTACAAAATTGGCTAAAAATATAATTTTTTTTTTAATTCTTAAAAATAGCGTGAAAGAAATAATTCAAATTTTTGTAATTTTTTTACAGAAATTTGTATTATCAAAGTATAAAAATTAATTTTTTAAAAAATAGTAACCCTTGAAGTGCGTGAAAAGTCTCAAACGAAATTATTTATACCACCACTAAGGGGCGCGACTAAACTTTAAAAGTTACAACAAATGCTTTCTGCGAATCCGACCTATCCTTCTACCAAGTTTTGTGAAAAAAATTTGCACGGAATTCATGCTTGTAAAAAAATGGGTTAAAAAAGTGGCCAAATTTTTATAAAATCAATACTCTACCAGTGCATTGATTTTGTACCGCTGGCAATTTTTGTGGAAAACCCTTTGTTACAAACCTTGGCATAGTACTTTACGCCAATTCTTTGCCAATGGTTTTTTATAAACCATAGACAAAAACGCTTTTTGCGTACGCTGGCAAAGCGTTACAAATGAGTGTTCTGCCATTCATTTGTTTTTAACAACACGGTTACCCAGTGTCATGCCAATGCTTGATTTTCTTGTACCACTGGCAATTTCTGACTGGGTGACCCCAACTATAATTATTCAAATTATTTAATTAATCACCCATTCCTTAGTTGATATCTTAAATATGTATTTTTAAGAAAAACTATTTTAAATAAATAATAAATAATTAGTTTTTTTGTTCTTAATTGTTATTACTACAAAATGTATAATAATTCGTTGATCGCTTGAATGTTTTTTCATTCTTTGTAAATTTGTTTAGAAAAATTTTCAACTAAATTCAAATATTAGTGCATTTTTTGTTTACAGTAAATCTACTTCCATAGTCAACATTTTGGTGTATTACTACTGGACGTACTGCCAGTTTCTAAATGTTGCATTAACAATTGTTGCAAATTAACACGCAAGGCTACTTCATCGTTGATAACCTGCTTAATTTGAGTCATATCCTGTTGCAATTGACGTATGGCTGTCCATAATTGACGCAGAGTTGGTGTCATATCCTCATTTTCCAACCCTTTTTTAGTTTCATCATCATGGTCAATCATCAATTCATCAAAAGATCAACGAATTGTGTGGTGGTTTGATTGATAGTGGTTGGGTGAATATTTGTGGTGCAGATGTTTTCAAAAAGGAGGAATAAAAAAAAGAAGAGAAAAATAAAAAAACACAATGGTAATGTGTTTTGTGATATATTTTCTTTTGTTCATAAAAATAAATGATGTACTATGGTAACTATGGAGTAAGTATAAATATGATTATGTTTAACATGATGAGAAACATTCTACATATACAAAAATAAATCATAATACATACAGTTGGGGGCAAAATAATATAACAATTATTTTTACAGTTAAAAATTTATAGAAACTAAAAAAAAATATTAACAAATTTTATTATATTTATGAATTTGTTTCAAAAAACCAAAAGATTATTAGAATTCAGCTTATGGATGAAATCATGTCAACTCAATACCTACCGATTAACCATCTCCGATTTAAATGAAATTCACCATAATCTGCAGTACACTACAAGAGCTCAACGATGCAAAAATTTCGGAACCTAGACCCGTTTGGTTTCCGAAATATCACTACATAAAAATTGGAAAAAACGTTAAAATTTGACTAAAGTATCGTTAACTATACAAGACACAAAATTTCTTTGTACACGCAGAGAAATGATATAGTTACAATATGATCACGGCTACAAAACCATGTTCCCTAGCTGGCTGCAAGCAAATTATTAATATTGCTATGAATTTGAATTAGTCTAGTATAGAAAATTATGGAATTTTGGAAGAAAAAAATGCCGAAAAAAATTATTTTATACAAAAACGAAATATTTTATAAAATCGTCAATCTGGCAGCAATAATAGCTGTATTTGTGTGACTCTCTATCAGTGTTATCACGAACCATTTTGACAGTTTTTCAACGTATTTCGGCTTTCTACTGTCAAAATTGTTCGAGATATCATTGATAGGAATGCCGCACAAACACAGCTAATGTTAGTAATCTAGGAGTTTCCGGAATTCTCTACCACCACAGAAGTAAAACTATATAAGGCTGCCATATGTCATTTAGTTAGTCAGTTGATTATTAGCGATTGTGTAATTAAGTCCGGCTTTAGTAAATCGTTGTATTAAAAGTCGTTGGCAAACTTGTGTGTGTTTTATATTGTTGTATTTAAAGTAATACGGTGTTAAATAAACAAGTGTCTGTATGTAGTATTTAAATAGCAACGAGCACCAACCTGGTTTATCTAAAGCAGATAAACGAACATTTTAGAAGGTAAACGTAGCAATTGGTGTCAATGGTGAGATTGGTTATTTCCATTGTAATAGAAAAGCACCCGATTGTAATAGAAAAGATGCCCTATAAAATGATATGATCAACGATTTTTTAATGAAAGTGTCAAAGGAATATTTTTAAGGTCTTCAGTCCAATGTCAATACTTTAAAAAGCGCTAAAAAAATATATGTTTATTTTTGAATCTTCTTTTACATTTCTGAAAATGCAAAGGTCCCCGTTTTTTCCATACAATTTGACAATTAATATCGTGCAACGATTTCCGTGAGAGATAAAACTTATTTTATTTTCTCAACGGAATTTCTTATTCTCCTCTTTTCACTCTTAGATTATTTTACTAATGTTGCCAGATTTTTACACAATTTCAATCACAGTACAAGTATAGTACTATTACATGGTTGATTTCGTCATGTCCATGCATTAGTAATATCAAAGGATTTAACTTTATATATTTATAAAATATATAAAAAACAGCAATAAAACAATAACACTTTCACAGCCTTTTATTTTAACTAATCTCAAACAGCTTTAATACGTTGCAATGTGGCAAGAAGAAAAATTTTAAATATAACCAACTTGGCTTTCTATGTGTTCTGTGTTGTAAAAATCAGATTCCGTTTCCGTTGCTATTTTGTTAAATTTTTTTCCGTCACGATTTAAGATTCCTTTTCCATTTGTATTGTGCTTATTCTCTTAGACGTTAGACGTACCGTGATCAAAATTTTAGATTTTCCGAGCAAATAAAAAAATAAATAATTTTCGAATTATAAATTGTGACTGCACAAACTCAACTCACAGTGGTGTGGAGTATACAAAATTATATGCAATTTTGTAACGATACTTTAGTCAAACTTAAACTTTTTTTTCATTTCCATGACGTCATATTTCGGAAAGTGTCTGGACTTCGTGTAGTATTCGATAGTTGTGGCAAATTTCATTTTAATTGGAGATGGTAAATCCGAAAATGGCACTTCTTTGTGTTGAGTTGGCATAGATTTTCCCCTATGTAATTTTTCATTAAATTTATAAATGTTTGGTTAAAATTTTCGTTAAAATTTTTTTGGAAAATTTTACTTGTTTTTAAGAAAATTTAAAATAATTATTAGAAAAATTTCATAAAGAGTAAAGTTTTATAAATTGATGAAACTTTTCATTAATCATATGAAATTTTTCATTGATATTATGAAAACATTTCATTAGTTTAATGAAAAAAAATCATATATTGGGTGAAAAAAACGTTATTGCCTTGAAGAAAAGATTTCATTAGTTTAACGGAAAAATTTTTTTATTAATTTAATGGAAAAAAATTTCATTAATTTAATGTATGTTTTATTACCGGATATTAATGAAAATTCTTTTGGCGTTTTAGAAAAGTTTTTGGAAATATCTAATAATCTAGAAAGATTTTCTGTGCAAAAAATCGTTCTTAATTTATAATCTTTTAGAATTTCACTACACTCGGAGAATTATTTAATGCTGATTGTTTCATAATCTGATGATTTTAATGACAAAAATGTTTTTTATGTATGAAAAGTTTCATATATTTTATGAAAAAGTTTCATTAAAAAATAAGTTTCATAAAAATTAAGAAGCTTTTCAATAATGCTAAGAAATTTTGCGTTGATTTTGTGAAAAAAAATTATTATTTTAATGCAAATTTCGTTGAAAGTCTTAAAATGACAAACTTGTTTCTCAAAATCTGAGGATATTTCTTAAGGCACATGCACACGCGAGCGAAAACTTCTAGAGATAGAGCACAAGGCAACCCGAAATAGCTTAAATAATTTATAATATAGCTATTTAGAGGTGTTTTTGCACTATATCTAGCAGTTTTCTCTCGCATTTAAATGTGCCTTTATAAAATTTTACAATTTTATTATTTAAACTTAAAAAAAAAATTTATTATAACCAACCGTCAAAATAAAAACAAATATACATATCATACTAAATTTATTATAATACAGTAGACTTGTGGCGTTCGTGAACGAACTAGTTCAATTCAACTAGTCACTCAATTGAACCAAAAATCTAGTTCACTACTAATCGCTCTTTTATTTCAATCGTTCATTTTATTACCTTTCGTTGGCGATAATTTTCTTTTTAATTAATTAAAGAAAAACTTTTTTTTTTACAAAACAGTTTTTTTGTTCTTAAAATTCTTAATTTATCTAAAAGACGACCAAGATGAGTAGGTAGCTAACAAAATTACCAAACGAAAAATCCTTTTTTGATCGCTTGAACGATATCGTCAAAGGGCGATTGAACTAGAAAAGCAAACTAGTTCTGTATAACAAATTGAACTAGATGGAGCTGTTACCAAAACGAACTAGAATGCCCAAGCCTATAATAATTTTTTTTTAAATCATTTTTTTAGATAATTAAAAAAAAAAACACTTCATAAAATGCTGCAAATCAAAATAAAATGTAAGTTTTTTTGTTTTAATAAGAATTCTATTTATAGTACGATTGTATGCCAATTTTGTTTAAAACACAAAATAAACAGATTTTTAAGAAAAATTTAAAAACAAAAACAAAACTAATGGTGCCAGATGTTTTTAAACTTTTTGATATTGATTTCGATGTCCATCATTTACAAAAATTTATAGAATGACTTTTTAAAACACACAGAAAAACTAAATAAAAATAAATGAAAGGCAAACAAAATATTTATTCGTTGCATTACAAAATTTTTTATTTATTTTTATTATTCTTTGGCAATATGTTAGTAAAATGCTATACTAATTGTTTATGATATTATTAAGTATAATAAATGACAACACTGTGATAAAACAATATAATACAACAGTTATTTAAACGATAAAATTTGTTAAACTCGCAAATTTTCTTAGAAAATGTGATTCCAAGTCTTAAATATTATGAACCCAACAATAACATAGAAATAAGAAGATTAAAACTACATTTTATTATGACAACTAGCAAACATATTTTATTATTAAACTTTTAAAGTTAAAATCTGTTTGTTATTGCAAAAATAACATATTTTTTCGTTCAAATAACAAATTTTTTTTATAAGCTTTTTGCGTTTTGATATAATGATATTGCAGACATTGCAGATTTCTAAAATAAAATAAATTATCTAAAACAATAATAACGGTAAAATGTCACTGTTAACCTCAACAAAATCTAGCATAACACTGGTCCAGAAAATCCTCCGCCTAAACAATTTGAGAGTTTTTATCCATAGAAAAATTCTGCACTTTATTCACATTCAATAGTTAGTTACCAAGTGTAGGTCAGAGATGTCGTTGCCGCTGGGCAAATTTTATGTTGTTTTTGAGTAAAGTGTTTACAACTGCCACATAGACAATCGTAATTAATATTAGAATGAACTGAGGAATTCTCTAAAGCTCATTTATCAAATGCTTATTGTGAATCGGTATAGGAAACCATGTGAAACTTACATTTTAGGTATAGGATGTGTTCACCGAACTTATGTAAAACACTACGAGGAACATTTTTGTGGAACATTTTTGTGGAACATTTTAACCCTTTAACTCTGCCATTAAAGGGACTTTCCTCGTCCCTTTTTAAAAAGGTACAAAAAAGACCCGTAAGTTGAAGAGTTAGAGGGTTAAAATGTTCTACAAATATATTCTTGGTAGTGTTATACATAAGTTCGCTGAACACATCCTATACCTAAAATGGAAGATTCACATGGTTTCCCCCTAAAATCCAGGTTTGTTGGACATTTGAGCGCCAATTCTTAATAAGTGCGATATTAACCCTTAAACACATTTTAAGTGTTGACTTATTTCCGGCATTAATTCAAATTTTCAACCTTGATGTCTTCAGAGACTTGAAGTAGAATTTCATGATAAATATTTTTGCTGAACATTTTAACCCTCTAACTCTTCAACTTACGGGAATTTTTTTCCCTACCTAAAAAGGGGTCAAAAAAGTCCCTTTAATTGAAGAGTCAGAGGGTTAAAATGTTTGGTAGAAATAATTGGAATGGAATTATACTACACTCATAGAAATAAATCTGTAAAAATAGCAGAAAAAGTTACTCAAAATTAGTTAAAAATGATGCTGCAGAAAAAACTGCTGAAATTAGCAGATTTTTTTGCTAAATACTACACCATTTTCAGTTTTATTTCAGAAAATTCCAAATATATTTCCAAATTGTCCAAAAATGTGTTAAAAGTTCCCAAATATATTTTAAAATTGTCTACAAATATTACAAAATTGTCTCAAATGTTTCAAAATTATCCAAAAATGTTTTAAAATTATCCAAAAATGTTTTAAAATTATCCAAAAATCATTTAAAATTGTACAAAAATGTTTTAGAATTGTCCAAAAATCTTTCAAAATTGTGCAAATATTGTTCAAAATTGTCTAAAAACCTTTTATATTTGTCCAATTGCATTTCCAAATTGTCCAAAATGTATTTTAAAATTTTCAAAATGTGTTTCAAAATTATACAAATATATTTTAAAATATTACAAATATATTTTAAAATATTTTATTTGTATTTAAGAAAATTCTATTTGTATTTTAAAATTGTCCAAATGTATTTCAAAATTAATCATTTGTATTTAAAAATTTTAAATGCATTTCAAATAATTCCATTTGTATTTCAAAATTCTCCAAATGTATTTCAGAAAATTCCACATGTATTTAAAAAAAACTATATTTGTGTTCCAGAATAGTTTTTTTAAATATATTTGGAATTTTCTCAAATACATTTGGAGAATTTTGAAATACAAATGGAATTATTTGAAATGCATTTGGACAATTTTGAAATACAGATTTAAAATGTTTAAATACAAATGAATAATTTTGAAATACATTTAGACAATTTTAAAATTCAAATGGAATTTTCTTAAATACAAATAAAATATTTTAAAATATATTTGTAATATTTTAAAATATATTTGTATAATTTTTAAATACATTTTGAAAATTTTAAAATACATTTTGAAAATTTTAAAATACATTTTGAAAATTTTAAAATACATTTTGAAAATTTTAAAATACATTTTGAAATGCAATTGGACAAATATCAAAGGTCTTTAGACAATTTCAAACAATATTTGGACAATTTTGAAAGATTTTTTAATTCTAAAATATTTTTGGACAATTTTGAATGAACATTTTTGGAAAATTTTATAACATTTTTGGATAATTTTGAAATATTTTAGACAATTTTAAAACATTTTTAGAAAATTTTAAAATATATTTAGACAACTTTAAAATTTTTTGGACAGTTTTAAAACATTTTTGGATAATTTTAAAATGTTTTTAGACAATTTTGAAATATATTTGGAATTTTCTGAAATAAATGGTGTAGTAAAATATGCACAGCAAAATGAAAACTGTTAAATTTACACGATTTTAGTTATATTTAAGTTAACTTTTAGTTAATTGAAAATAAAAAATTGTACTGTAGAATCTGCAGAAAATTTTGCTGAATATTAGCAGACAAAAAATAGCAAAAATAAACCTTTATATCTACAAAATGTTTGCTATTTTTAAGCTAAATTTAGTTAAATGTAAATAGCAGTCTATCCTGCTAAAATGTGCAGAAATATTTTCTAAAAAAAATTGTAAACTGCGGTTTTCGAAAGGCTCGATTTTTATTTGCATTTAAAAAAAATAAGAAAAAAAAACTTAGAAAATTTTTAATTTTTTTGTGATTTTTTTAGCTACAAATTATTTAGCGAATTTTTTTTGCTGATTTTAGCAGGTTAATTTGCTATTTTTCATTAACAAAAATTTAATTCAAATATAACTAAAATTCAGTATATTTAACAGTTTTAATTTTGCTGTTCCTCTATTACTAATAAATAGCAAAAATAATCTGCTAATTTTAGCAGTTTTTTCTGCAGCATAATTTTTAACTAATTTTTAGTAACTTTTTCTGTTATTTTTTCTGCTATGAGTGTACATATCTAAAAAAATATGTCAAAAGTTACAAAAAAAGGGGGTATCGACCAAAAATTATTTTTCTTCCCAAATTTGAATTCAGCACACCAAAGTTTATTAGAATATATATGTATATTGCAACAAAAGGTTTTTAAGGTATTTTTGCGATTTGAAGAATTCTTAGGTTTCAGTTAGATATATTTTAATTCACCTCAGTCACTCCTTTATGGAGCTTTTCAATTTACTAAATTTGATCATTACTTTACAGCTTTCGTAATAGGTGAGATTTTATACAAAATTGTAATTGTATAAATTACATTTTTGTAATATTTATCAATTACATTTATGTAATATCCCTACGGGAAATTTTAACAAACTGTCACCGAACTGGCCCCTTTATATGAAATAGACTGGTCACTTTTACATGGCGTGTCACAAGGAGTCAATTTCCCCCTCCTAAGACAACGCCATGTAAAAGTAACCAGTCTATTTCATATAAAGGGGCCAGTGCGGTGACAGTTTGTTAAAATTTCCCGTAGGGATTCGTTTTTGAGGTTAGTTACAGAACCGTTATGAAAGTGAATCTATCCACAAAATGGAGTAACGCGAATATTTAATAGTGCATTTTCTTCATAATACAAGTAAACGGTATAAAAAATTTAATAATTCTATATGCTCTCAAAGACTAAAATTAGTTCTACTATTGATTTTTTGGACACTTGTTATTAAAACTTTAATATTTAAAGTAAGTATTTGCAATTTTAGTTCTACTATATAAATAGTAAAATATATTCGTTATAAAATATAGATAAACGTTAAGTACATACTTATTAAACTAAGTAAATCAATTTGTTAAAGCTTTTTTTTAAATAAATTAATCTTAATATTTTGTCTTAATAAAATATCATGAATATGGCATGTGTGGCAAATGTAAATGAAGCAAAAAAAACTGTTTAATTTTTTTTATATAAAAACGGACGGTTAAAATTTGTTTTTCCATTGGGAAATTTAAAAAAAAATCACTCATTTTAAAAATAGTAAATAGTTTTAGAAAATTACGATTTTTAGTGCGATTTTAGAAATTATATTAAGTTTTATGGCAAACTCAAAAGTAAAAGCCAAATTATAAAATCAAAGTAATGGAGCATAAAACCCAATTCCATTCACGAAATAATCTCGTTATAAAAAGATTTTGATAATCTCGATAGGAAATATTATCACATGATCTAAATCTTGTTTTAACAAGATTTTGTTCTAAATTTAATAACCCCGTTCTCAATAAAGTTTTGTAAGCGATTTAGCAATCAGATTTGGAAACTAATCAAAACTGTTCACATAAGGATGACGGGGTTATCATTAAGTGCGTTCCCGTACGTTGCCAATGTTACCGAAATTTACCCAAAGTTACCGAAATTTACCCAAAGGCGTTCCCGTACTCGAAAATTGGGTGAATGAGTGCGCTAATGAGAGTGTATTAGTGTGTCTCTTTTTACCAAAATTTACCCAGACTTTTTCTTCGGGTAAACTTTGGTAAAACAGCTGATGTAAATATAAACAAAAAACAATCGTGAAAATATGTTTAAAATTTTAATTAAATAAAGAAATAAGCAAATGAAACTTGTTTTTTATAAGAATTAATTGAATAACATCAAAAACAACTTTCAAATGCGAATAAATATGGGTATTTGTGCCAATTTGCAAACTGAAATTATACGCATTTTCACATTAGTGATGGGATTTGTTGCACAATCTAAGATTGATTGGTACAATGGCACAACCGATTTTGGCACATTTTGGTTATCTACAAAATTTAATAGAAAATGGATTTAAAAAATAACAATTCTTTAAAAATTCCTTAATTTTTAGTTTCTAAGCATTTATTGGTATTAAAATACCTTTTCGAACAAAGCAAAAATTTAAAAATTCTAATGATTTAAATTTATAATTTAAGTTTAATTCATGAAAAATATAATTCAGTTTTAGAAAATGTTTCTATGTACACCATTACGTGTAACCATTCCTAAAGAATTCATTCATTGGCTGCATTCCCAAATATTTAATAAGAATCGAATGAACTTCAATTATCAGTCACCTTTGAACCTTTGAATGAATTCAAGAAAATTTTAATGCATTCGGTTAGAATTCTTTCAAAATAGAATTGATTCCATAAGAATGCTATTACGAAATGAAATTAAAGGTGAATTACACGAAAAGAAATTAAAGTTGAAAACACGGGTACTGAGTGAAAATTGAGTTTTGGCACAATGAAGGCCCATTTGGCACATTTTAGTCACACACTTGGCACAAAACAATATTTTTCAAGTCCCATCACCGTTTCACATTATTCTTTGAAATAAATGTTTGGGCTAGAAAAGTGGTTTTCTGCGTTCCCGTACAATTGGGTAATTTTGTCATTTTGTGAGAAGATTTTGTGCTTACTCTCATTTTACCGAACTTTACCCAAAAAGTAAAGAAACACACCTATTATGTATCTCGTTAACAGCTGTTTCGTTAATTTTGTAAACAAAAAATATTTGTGACCTAACCAAAAATTTTACAAAATATTTCAAAAAGAATATTTTTTATGGCCGGAACACAGTATTTATCAACTTTTTGTTAAGATACAACGGTATTATTGATGTGGAAAACCGTTTTGAATGGGGATGAACAGTTTAAAGATGAAATTTTAAATTTTTGGGTCAGGGAAAGACTGCAGCTTTTGAAGAACTGTTTCCATAAAATTTCTATTTAGATTTATTTTTTTGTTTACATTTACGCCATTACGGACAAAAATATAAAATTTTAATTCTAATAAATGATTTATACAGAATTAGACAGAATCCTGTTTTTAAAGCTTTCCATCACGTCATAATTTTTCCACAGTTAAAAAATAAGCCCAAAAAGCTCATTTCTGCATATTCAATCGCGATCAAAATTGTGAACTCGTGAAGAAATTTGGAAAACAGTTCAATAATCACAGTCTAAAATCTTTATAAAAACTTTCCAACAAAGTTCAAACTCCTCGTTTTTTTTTTTTTTTGTACAGCTGCGCTATTTACATTGATTGACTTAATGCTATCGCAGGCTCGACGCCAAAATTCAAATTGTTCGTTTAAAACATTGTTTTTAAATATTTGCAATACGCGTCGAGCATGCGCGGCTCCAGCAATTAATATAAGGGGGAAAATCATACGCCACCGTAGACAAACACATTGACTTGGCCACTGTGGCGTATGATTTTTCCCCTTATATTAATTGCTGGAGCCGCGCATGCTCGGCGCGTATTGCAAATATTTAAAAACAAGGTTTTAAACAAACAATTTGATTTTTAAAATTCTTTTCTTACAGGTTTGCTTAAAATTCATTAAAAAAATCTGTAATATTCAGAAATCGTCAAAACTTATGGTATTTTTTACCAAAAAATCGTCAATTGTCATTTGGCAATTTTCTAATAAAAAATCGTCAAAATGACGTAAAATCGTCAGGGACTGATTACCGAGCATATTCACTGCTGGTAGAAATGGAAAAATCAACTCTGAACACAAGAGAAATAGTTTCGAACTTTGACTTTTAAGAGATAATTGAGGGGATTTATAAATTATCTCATCAAATTGAAGTGACTATTAAAAGAATATTTTTATGGAAAATCCCGTGATAATTAATGAGATAAAGCAAAAATCTTTAAGATAACTGAAAACTAGTTCATGTGAATGGGGTATAAATGGAATATAAAACACACATATCGATCCCGAAATGAATGTTGTGTTATGTTTCCCCGATTGCCACACTGTTATGTTGCAGTTTTACATTTGTTTAATTATTTTTTTTTTACTAATTAATATTCACTCAAACTTGATGTAATTTCTAAAATCGTTCTATTTAAGTCTTGTTTTAAGATGCTTTCTTTGAAAAATCTCATTAAGTCTTTAAGTTTTTGGATTTGTTATTTAAATAATTTGCTTCATTAAACATTTTTTGATAAATATAGTAGACGACAAATATAAATATGTGAATGCGTTGAATACATTAGATGCAAGATTTATAATCAAATTTCTCTTTTAGTAATTTTAAAGGTTTTAAACCAAACAAAAACAATATGAAATTTTGATTGTAATCAGCTTGTTTTTCTGTGTTTTTTTAATAATGTTGATATTTTAATGAATGATGTAGATGCATGTTGATGATGAAAATCATTCAATTTTCATAATTTTCATTATGGTTTCATTAGGCGTTAATCAGTAATTATTGATTTTACGCCATTGTTTCATCACAAAATTACCACAACACCAATTATCAGAAGATTGTCCCTGTTGAGAATCACCATCACCACCGCCAGCAGCAGCATTTCCTGCACCCATTCCAGTAACTGACGAATAATTATGACCATTTCCTAACAAAGCCTCTGTGCATCCTTTTGCAGTTAGATTATGACAATCAGGATCATCACTATCTAAACCATCGGCTGGTAATTGTGGTGTACTTCTACGTAATGAGGTGGATTTAAGACCATAACCCATCATATAACCTCCACCATAACCAGCATAACGATGTGAAGTACCAGCAGTTTCAAAAGAACGATTCAAACGTCTATCGTAGAGACCTGGATGATGGGGTAACTGTTGCTGTCTATTTACACTTGTATTCGATTGACGATCTTCCGATATATTACGCACCAGTTGTGGTGGCGTTTGACGTTGTTGATAGACATTTTTCACAATTTTAGGTGAACCTTTATTTTTACGCGGCAACAGGGGTGTCATAAATATATTATCATATCCCGAACCAAAACCACTTTTAAGTCGATTCAAAGACTTTCTCGTGGCTCTCTCTTCCGATAAAGCTCGATAATCTAATCCTCCTGAAGAGGTTACACCGCTAGTATTTCCTGCCACACCCGTTGTACCTGCAGCATTTCCACTACCCGTTAAGGAATAACGATAACCCACGCCCGTACTATTATTTAATGAAGATATTGATGATGAGTATAAATTGAAATTATTAGGACTAGCTTCACGCCATATATACGATGAGTTAAGGCTTGAAGTTGAGCTTTGTTTATTTGTATTTACACTATTGGCATTGGCGGCATTGGCTCCCGGAAACTGTACTCCCGTATTGCAGAGAAATGGTAAGTGAGGATTTGATGTTGAAAAATGTTTACTGGTTTTAAGTTTTCCGCCACGTATGGGCAAACAAGGTGTCCATGGTTGCAAAGCTGTATAAGAAAGGTTTTGGAAGAGATATTGTTGTTTGGGTTTTGTTGTTGTTTAGAAGGACGAAAAAAGAAGAGAGAAAGATAAAGAGAAAACAATGATAGAAAAAAGAAAACTGAATGATATACGAAGAACAAAAACTAAAAAAAAAAAAACAATTAACGAACGAGACAACACAAATTCAAATGTGGGTAAGTGGTTGTTGATTGGTGGTAGGTGGGAACAGATAACAGCAATACACATTTAACAAAACTGCATAGACAAATTATAAAAAAAGTAAGCATATGGACAAAAAAAATATGGAATATTAATAGCAGCAAAATCCTTGAGATTTGTTTGGAAAATATTGCTCTAGTCCCATTTGTACACTCAAAAAAGTTTGTCGATAGAATCTACTAAAAGTTGCAGTTAAAATAAATCGTCAACTTGTTATTGGTTTGAACTACACTCATACAAATAAATCTGTAAAAATAGCAGAAAAAGTTTCTAAAGTTTAGTTAAAAATTATGCTGCAGAAAAAACTGCTGAAATTAGCAGATTTTTTTCCCAAATACTAGTAAAATAAGAACAGCAAAAATAAAACTGCTAAATTTACAGAATTTTAGTTATATTTAAATTAACTTTTAGTTAATTGAAAATAAAAAATTGTACTGTAGAATCTGCAGAAAATTTTGCTGAATATTAGTAGACTAAAAATAGCAAAAATAAACTGTTATATCTACAAAATTTTTGCTATTTTTCAGCTAAATTTAGTTGAATGCAAATAGCAGCCTATGCTGCTAAAATCAGCAGAAGTAGTTGCTAAAAAAATTGTACACTGCTGTTTTCGAAAGGCTCAATTTTTATTTGCATTTAAAAAAATCGAAAAAAAAACTTAGAAAATTTTAAATTTTTATGTGATTTTTTAGGCTAGTAATAATTTAGCTGATTTTAGCATTTTTTTGCTGATTTTAGCAGGTTAATTTGCTATTTTCCATTAACAAAAATTGAACTGAAATATAACTAAAAATCTGTTTATTTAACAGTTTAAATTTTTCTGTTCTTATTTTACTAGTATTTAGCAAAAAAATCTGCTAATTTCATAATTTTTTTCACCACCCATGTGAAAATTGATATATGTATATATGAACAGACATTGACTTGTATATGATCATGGATGGGCATACATAGTCATATACGTCCATGTCTAGTTCGATCGACTATACATGATCTCATATATTTCCATACTACTAATTTTTAGTAGTTTTAACTAAAATTTTTACAGCCTTTTTTCTATTAGTACTTCTAGTAAGAATTAATGTTTAATTTGAAGAAGTGAATTCATTCCTTCGAATCCTTTGGGAATTTAATCGATTGATTTTATTGAATTATTTCATGTCGAATTCAATTAATATATAAATCTGAGAATTTAATCGAATTCTTAAATTCGAGTAATTTGCAGACGCCTTCTGATTTGCCACCCTTGAAAGAAAGTCGGAAAATGGGGCAAGTGTTTCATAAATTTAGAACGATAAATTTTAAAAACTGTTTTTTTTATTTAAAACGTATTTAGCGCTTCTTTTAAGATAGATATAAATTGGAACGTGTGTTCCGTAAGTTTGAAAAAAATTATTGGCAATTCATCGTTGCATATTTATGGAACAGACGTTCCGATTTACGTCGGTGCCTAATGAGCGAAATTTGGTTGGAATTCATTCAAAGATTTAGTAATTCCCTTAGAAATCTTAATATTTTTGTCCATATCAGCACATTGATTAACAAATTGTTTGTGTTTGAAATGACAAGCTTTGTGAAATGTTTTGTAACCAAATATGCTAAAACAATAATAACAAAAACAACAAAATAATTTATCTTAATACATATATAAATGGACCATATATGGAACCAACATTTAAAATGAGCTTAAGTGGTTTACGGAATCTCGAATATGAAAAATTACATATGTATATAGAATTATTAGGGCACTATTATATGACCAGTAATGCTATCCGTAACTTTTTAACGACAAAATTCGATAGTAACAGTGTAAATAAAACTTCGATAATTAACAACAAAATTCGTTAAAAGTTATTCTATAATTTTTTACAGTTAAGTTAACAATCTTTTAACGTTAAAAAGATTGTTAACTTAACTGCAGAATTTCTTTTAAGTTTAAATTAACGATTTTTGTCATTACTTTATACAGTCTTAAAGCAGTCTTTTTCGTTAATTCAACCGATAATTTTCGTTAGTTCACGATATCGATAAAATCATTAAGAAAGTTAGGGAATCGCATAGGGTTCAAAACTAGGCCGGCTTCTCTACATTACTACGTGGAGAGGTTTTAATAAGTTTGTGATGATGTTTGTTACTACCGAATATACCAGAGCTAGACCCAAAGATACCCAGGAAGATTTTCTGTTCCAAAGAATCGGTTGTGGAATAGCTACTTTTCATTCACAACCCCTTCTACTGTCGATTCTAACACCGATTCTTTTTGTTTGAAATTGTCCCAAAAGCAAACCGTTCTGTAGCTCCAAAGTGGAACCGGTTGCTTTAGAATCAGTTCTGAAACTGATTCTACTTCACCCACACCTTCCATATGGGATCCCAGTAACTGGTTCCGGAAACAGTTCCATGGAATCGGCTGCACTGGAACCGGCTGCACTGGAACCGGCTGCACTGGAACCAGTTGTAGAATGGGTGTGGTTGGCTACCGATTGTAAAAAATTTTCCTGGGTAGCTTTAAAGAAAATCGGATCAAATTTGGAGCTAGCCCCCATGTAAACCCATCTTCCCGATATTGGGTAAAATGAACTTTCGCAGCAATTTCATTAACTACACTAATAGAAATAAATCTGTAAAAATAGCAAAAAAAAAAAAAAGTTACTAAAAATTAGTTAAAAATGATGCTGCAGAAAAAACTGCTGAAATTAGCAGATTTTTTTGCTAAATACTAGTAAAATAAGAACAGCAAAATTAAAACTGTTAAATATACAGAATTTTAGTTAAAATTTTGTTAATGGAAAATAGCAAATTAACCTGCTAAAATCAGCAAAAAATTTTGCTAAATAATTTGTAGCCTAAAAGCTCACAAAAAAATTTTAAATTTTCGAAGTTTTTTTTATTTTTTTTAAATGCAAATAAAAATCGAGCCTTTCGAAAATAGCAGTTCACAATTTTTTTTAGCAAAATTTCTGCTGATTTTAGCAGAATAGACTCCTATTTGCATTCAACTAAATTTAACTTAAAAATTTTGTAGATATAACAGTTTATTTTTGCTGTTTTTAGTTTACTAATATTTAGCAAAATTTTTTGCAGATTCTACAGTACAATTTGTTATTTTCAATTAACTAAAAGTTAACGTAAATATAACTAAAATTCTGTATATTTAACAGTTTTAATTTTGCTGTATTTAGCAAAAAATCTGCTAATTTCAATTTTTCTGTAGAATAATTTTTAACTAATTTTTAGTAACTTTTCCTGGTATTTTTACAGATTTATTTGTGTACCAACCTTCGTTAGCTATTCTAAGAACCTAAGTGTAGACTGCAAAATTTTACAAAAGATTTTCAGGTTTTGGACTAAAAAACGGAATATTGAGATCGACATATCAATGGTCACAAGTTGATACTTTATAACTGACAATTTTTAATAAACCTGATATAATGGCTCAACATAAGTACGCATTAGCGTAATATTTTAACTCAAGGTTCATATAAAAGGGAACCTTAAAAACATACGATTGTATTTTATGACAAGAAAGGTCTTTAGAGAGAATTCCTCTCAATGCAACGAAATAGCGATATGTGTTACTGCAGACAAAACTTAAAAAAAAAACGAGTAAAAAGGTTAAAGTCGGGCATGCCGACTATACAATACCCTACACCAGTCTGGTTAAGAGTCAACTAATGTTTGGATCCGAAATTCGAATGGGTTAAAATGGGACTTGTGTCAAAAATTTCTATAAAATTATAAAAGAAGAGAAAATCGTAAATATAGCCCATATGGGCGATAAGTCTAAATATGGACCGATTTATCTAGAATCTATCGGCTTTTTTCTCTGGACCATGCGAGTCAGCAAACCAAATTTCGTTAAAATATCTAAATATTTGCGACCTGCAGCGTGTAACCAAGCCAATTTTGGGGGGACCCTTATATGGGCACTAGGTCTAAACATGGATCGGTGTTCACCAAAATCAATAGGCTCGTCCTTGGGCCGACATAGGTCGCTGTACCAAATTTCATCAAAATATTTTAATATTTGAGACCTGCAGCGTATAAACAATATAATTTTGGGGGGACCCTTATATGGGCACTAGGTATAAACATGGACCGATGTTAACCAAAATCTATAGGCTTCGTCCTTGGGCCAACATAGGTCTGTGTACCAAATTTCATAGAAATATCTTAATATTTGCGACCTGCAGCGTATAAACAATATAATTTTGGGTAGACCCTAATATGGGAACTAGGTCTAAATATGGACCGATTTCAACCAAAATCAATAGGTGTCGTCCTTGGACCGACATAAGTTGGTGTACCAAATTTCATCAAAATATGTTAATATTTGCGACCTGTAGAGTGCGCACAAGAATGCATGGACAGACAGACGGAGGGACGGACGGACAGACGGACATCGTTAAATCGATTATTCTATCCCCACGTAGTGGTGTAGGGTATAATAATCTTTTAGTGGCACAATCCCATATTTCAAAAAATCCATATTTTTAAGAGACCAATCCAAACTATAAAACTACAAATAGTTAAGTTTTGCCTACTCTTAATAAATCTAAAATTAATCGAATTTGGATATCATCACCTTGGGAAATATTTCTCTACTAGAAATTGAGTACCCGAGTAAAAAAGTTTTGATATAACCATATATTATTTTATGTAATTGCATATAGTAAGTTATAGTTACATATGGCCACATATGCTTTTAAATTCAAGCAAATATACTTTTATATAGTCATATGTTAGATATTTTTTCCTCAAAGGTTTTAATATGGAGACATATGTGATTTTATATTATTACATACTGGCCTACATATAATTGCATGTGCAATATATAAGTACATAAAGTAACATATTACAGATATAATTACGTATACGTTTATATATAATTTAGTATGACACTATACATAATAATATAATACTATATGTGGAGCCATATAAGAAATATTGCATAATTTGTGTTAGATATGACTATATATGGACGAATAAGAACCCATATATAACTTAATATGGTTCCATATCTACAATATTTCATGATTTCTTTAATATATAACAATATAACGTTCTTTATAACATCATCTATAATTATATATCATCCCACATAAGCAATTATTTCAAAGTGATTTTATATAAAACCGTATTATATTATATGTGGTTCTATGTTAACAATGATTTTGAACTAGTTTTAGATTTAGTAATTACTAGGGATTGGCGCGTGACTAGAAATGTGAGTCACGTTATTCACACGTGATCGTGAGTAATAATTACTATACTCAAGTGATTCGTGCGTGAGTCTGAGAATATATAATTCGTACTTGATTCGTACGTGAGCGGGAATAAGAATATATAACCCGTGCATGATTCGTGTGTGAGTTTATTTTTTGCATTATATATTTTTAGTAATTTTTACTATTTTGTAATATTTTACTACTTTTTTACTATTTTTCTTATATCTTGGTTGTATAACATAATCCTATTAACTTTAAAATTTCAGTCTTGTTAACTTTATTTTAAAATTACTAAAAATAAAGAAAATTTTGTTCATGTTTAATGCACTGTCATGGTAAATCTGGATAAAAGTAATGGAAGATTTATCGAAATTATAGGATCTCCAGCAGACCTTTGGGTTAATCATTATATTTGGAAATTAATTACACATGCAATTACACAATTACATGTAATTGTAATTAAAAAAAAATAATTACAAGTAATTAGTAATTGAAAATTTTCAATTATACATTACATATAATTGTAATTGAAAAAATGTAAATTACAATTACATTTTTCGGAAAAGAAATAATGAGAAAAAGCCCAACATGACGTATTCTTTTTATACTTATCCACGCCTATCCAACCTATCCCAGTCAGTTTTTTCTACAAAATTTTAACAAAAAACACTTTAATTCTAAATGTAATTGAAATTTGTAATAGAAATCACTTTCAATTACAATTACTTGTAATTGAA
Organism: Leucophora obtusa; assembly: GCA_949987735.1. Taxonomy (NCBI): domain Eukaryota; kingdom Metazoa; phylum Arthropoda; class Insecta; order Diptera; family Anthomyiidae; genus Leucophora; species Leucophora obtusa. The sequence goes on along the minus strand of OX465298.1, from coordinate 187,417,263 downwards.
AATATTCTATTACAGTTACATGAAATGTAATTGAGTTTTTTTTAATTTCACTTACATTCATTTGCAATTGTAATTGAAATCCCCCAGGTCTGATCTCCAGATATTGCATATCTTTTTTATTTAAAAAAATAATTTTTGTATATTGTTAGATGTGGTCATATATAATATGATCTAGAGTATAAGGTAAATTTTTAGATATAATTGTATCAAACTATGTCCACTTTTATAACATTTTATATAATTTTATATAAAAAGGTATAATTTGATGTAATTGGATGAGGACAAAATTCGGATACAATTGTATCGAATAGTATAAAATTGTATCAAATTGTACCAAATTGTATACAATTGTATACAATTCGATACAATAAGATACAATAAGATGTTCTCATTTTTCGGATATAATTATATCTAATTACATAAAAGATTATATATAATTAAATATAACTTCATATGGCTCCATATCATTTTTTTTAATTGGGTAGATAATAATACGTACATAAGAAATTATCCATATTCGAAATTCCGTCAACCTAACAATTTTACGATTAAAATGAAACCAAAATGTTTTCCCCAGATTAGAAACCCCAGCTGATTTCCTTAATTATCTAACGAGAGCTGTTATCACTACAACAAAAGAGTGAACATTGAATTGTGCGTGTCGGGGAAAAAGAACAAAACAAAATTAAAAATACATAACATAATTTTTAAACAATAGGCTTTAAATTAATAAATTAAAAATACATTAATAATTGTTATAACTAAAATCCATAACTAATTGGGTGATGGAATAATGTATAAATAAGTGAGCTTAAAGATATTTACAGATTTTTGTATTAAAGAAAAATTATACCACTTATACTATTAACAAAAAGAAAAAACCTAAACCTTAATTGTGTGTAAGTAGCAACTTTCTTTTCCGTTATAATTAATAATGTGTTACAATTATTAAAAAAAAATATAATATTAAAATTAGGGATGAACTTATAAAAAATACATATACAATTGGCAAAATATATTGAAATGATAATTGAAAAAAAAAAAAAATAATAATATTGAATTCTAAAAATTAAGGGCCAGTTTTATAGTCAGAACCATGGCATAACAATACCTGGTAGGCACATTAAAAAACGTGATTACAACAACAAAATGACAAATATTTATTAAAAGAAAAAACCTAAAATGTCAAAAACACCAAATTTTTGCTAATGACTTAGTCAGAAATTTTTAAACAAAATTTCTAACTTAAGAAATAGAAATAGATACAAATCGTTCTTAGTTCTGTTTATAAAACAGGCCCTAAGTTATAGTTATAAAAAACATTAAACTCGAAATTAAAAAAATTGGCCAAAACATATGATATAATAAAAATGTGGAATGAGAAGTGATTGCAGCAAGTTATGAGGTGTTTTTAATTATATCTTTTTTTAAAAATCTGAAAAGCAAATGATCATGTCTTGTTGTTTTTATTCAAAAATAACACCAGCAGAAGCCCCCCAATGTTATGAAATTCATGTTCTTTCTTTGGTTTGCTTTAACAAAGGGCGGCTCTGTTTTAATTAATATTTAATGCACTAACATATATTAATTAAAAAAAAAATTATAAAAGAAAATGTATAAAAAAGCATGGTATCAAGCTGTTTTTTAGTTTCCAAAAATAAACCACTAAATATGCGTTTGTTTGTGATTATGACATGTTAAGAGGTATGTATATAAAAAAGAAGTTGAAAACAAATTAAATTCCAAAATAGAAACTTACCCGAATGTATGGTATTACGTGTTGTATTCTGGTATGCTGCACAGTAGGCTTCAAAAACTCGTAACACTAAGGCATCTTCTTCAAAAGTAGGTTGATTTTTTCGACCACTACTATAACTGGATAAGGTATTTAAACTGACAACACCACCACCACCTCCGCCACCACTATTACCACTGCCACTGGTAGTGTTCGAACTCAAAAGATTTGGGCGTAATGGTGGTGCTGGACGCATGTTGGTTATACTCCAATTAGCTAAAATGATATAAGATGAAGGGAATGGTGTTAAAAGATAACAGCGATAAAAAGGGAGGAATGGAAAATCTTACTTCTTACAAAATCCTATTGAAATTGAACTCAATTGGATTTTTTTTTTTTTTGAAAGAGAATCAACATTTAAGAAATTCTTCCTATTAGTTAGAGTGTTGTTTTCTTTGGAAAAGGGATACAGAGATGAAAAGTGGTGAAAGATGAGGGCTTTAAATATGACAAAACGGTAGTTGCGCGAGATGTAAAATTTTCTTCGGTGGGGTTAAGTGCTAAGGATGTTGCGATATTAGGGATAGAAAAATCAAAAATATTTTTGACGCCCACAGTTTAGAATTTGGTACCACGAAAGATTCCTATAGACTAAGCATCTCAAAGATCGTGAAAGTACCAGCAAGGAATGTATGCCCGGAGTCACAAACCGATTTATGTCAGTTTTAGAGCCCCAAACGTAGATCATTACTTTTGAGCCACCCTGTATTAAGAGCAAAGTTTCTGAAAATCATATTTCAAAAATCGATTTTTGAAAGTCAGAGTACCTAACTGATGTCAGAGTTTCAGACATCTAATTAAACTAATATTGCTTAGTGTTGGCCTTTCGGCTCATATGATGATTGAAATCTGCATTGAAAAGTGGATTAATAGCAAGTTTAAATTCGTCTTAAGAAATTATTTACAACATCATGATATTAGTCTTATTAAAGCAAGATTACCGGTTACGATTCAAAAATCAATTAATCAAAATGTTTCAATTATCTTGATTTCGATTGCAGTAATCAAAAATAACGGATGAATTTACAATTCCAATCTTCAAAGGCCAAATTGGTGGATGAATTGCATAAAATAGTTCCATCCACTGATACAATTGCTTCCTGCGGCCCTATGCTCCTTGGAGTAAAAGGAACTAATATATATATCTGGAATCACGACTGCAGTTACCAAACCCAAGAGAAGATTTTACAAGTTCAGTCTTTAAACTTCAAATTGGTAAATTAATTTGAGGCATTAAAAAGTAAAACTCCCGCGATTCATTAAATAATTTTGTATTTCAAAAAGCTGAGAAGGGATTAAAGACTTTGAAATGAAGTATTTGATTGTTGGGGTTTCTAAACTCCAGTGCGCTAAATGAATCTAAAGGATTCTGTCATCGTAACCATATTATTCTTATAAAGTTTTGAAATTAGTATATTATGCATACCTTTTGTGCTTCCGGTCCTTGCGTTTGTGCCCATGTTTGGGGTTGGAAGTACTGGGGCCGTTGTCCTCGAAATACTGTTCGATGTCTGGACTAAATTTGATTTGTGGTTTTGAACTGCCACTGGATGATTTGGTAGACTTGGTGGTTGTTGTTGATGATGCATTTGATGAGGTTGTTGATGCTGAGTGTGTGTGTATTGATTGTAACTGAGATGATGGTTGAACGAAAGGCTCCGTTTGTGTTGTGACGGAAGTGCTGGTGGTGCAATTGCCGCTGGGTTTTCTCTCCCCACCATTGAGTTTGTTGTTGACGCTGACTGTTGTTGTTGCTGCTGTTGTTGTTGATTGTTCATGCGCTGGCTTAACATTCCGAGATTGGCTGGAGGAGACATCTATAATTAATAATAAAAACAGACGGTGATTGTTAGAAAATTTTGCTGGTTTTTGTTTTGTCTTGGAAAATTATTAGTTTAAAGACATTCAATTAGGGTGAGTAACTAAATTAAAGAAGAAAAAACAAACTCTTATTAGAATTGTGTAAAGTAACATTCCTGAAAAAAAATTAGTTTTCACGTTCATTGGTTCATTTTGTGCCGATCCTGGTGCAGACAGACCGATAAATTAAAAGCGCAAGCATGTTAAGCATTTTATGAGTTTGGTTGGTTTGTGAGCAATGTTTTGAAATTCGTTTTATATTTTAAAGTTTCCATTCGATGATAACGAGTTGATGAACAAGTACATAATATAATTTAAGGTGAATAATATACGAATTTCATAATCATTAATATGTATTTTACAGGGTTTTAGAATATTCTGAGTTTTAAACAATGTTCCAACTTACTGGAATTGTATTTATCTTAATTTTTAGAGTATTCATAATGATTTCTTGTCCTTTTTGAAAGAATGAATTAATTTAAAATCAGGCAAATGAATGAAATGTATAATGTTTGATTGGATGAAAAGCAAAAGTTCAGAAAAAAACGACAAAAACTGAAGTTAGTTATCAAATAGTCTCAATTTTCAATAAACGCTTATAGTTCTCTATGCAAAAATAATGGTTTAGATTTTGGAATGACTTGATTATGATTTTAAAGGGAGTAGGAAAATCAATATATCATATCACAGGCATAACGTGGTCAACTCGATTGTGATTTAAAGCACAATTCCAGACATCTGGAATTAGAAGAGAATTTTAGTCTTAAAACATTGTATTGCAGAATTTAAAACTCTTTAAAGTCATGATCATAGCCATGATTTCTGTATTCAAGAGGCTTGATGAATTTCGGAGTTACAATCAACTAAAAATATGGGCGATGTTGGATCTTCAACCGTCTTCAATTTCCTAGGCCACGATTTTAACCATTCTATGCCCAAGGCCCAATAAATGTTATACAAATGGTTGCAAAAGATGGAGGAGCGCCGAAGCTGCGGTTTATTTCAAAATCTAAATGCCTAGGAGTGGTACAAACTGCCTGGTAAGTGTATTTTTCTCAGGCTCAAAACCGTGTATCCGGACGTTGCATAAAAAGGCAATGATTGAGCAAACTTGTCTGGCAAAAGGGACAATGTTCACTTGTAATCTGATTTAATATTACAAATGAGATAAAGAAGCCACTATGACAAAGATATCTGCGGCGGTGTGGGGAAACACCATAACGTACAGAGTATCTGAAGTTACATCAACCTTCAAGGCGCTTGTAGACTTTTGTTAGCGTTTTGAATGCGGGACGATTGGCTCATTGATTTATTTGCCACAAAAAATATGGCCAGAGTTGAAATGATAAGATAACGTATATCTCGACATGAGAGTTTGCACCTCTCTCTATTTAAGAGTCTGGATATCATCACATCAAACTAACTTGAAGTAATGGTTATCCTTTTAATCTCATAACGCTTGATACAAGGCCAGCTGAATCTAACCATGAAAAGATGAGCCATAAGTTGATATTTATCATCCAGTTCATTTATTATTTAATATTTTTTGCATAGAAAACTTTCTGCAACGTATGAAACTTGATTCACACACTCTCCATCCCTGTCCATTCATATCCACTGTTTCCCAATATTGAGGGTACAAAATGTGATTTTCATGAGAAAATTTACAAAAATTTTACAATTCATATCCCCAATACTGGGTAATAGATTACATAGGTCTCTTACTCTTTGACATTCGCTTTTAGTGAATGTGTTTGAAAAAATATGTTTGTTGACAAAAGAAGAAGTGTTTGTTATCTACATACATACATATGTAATCTATGATAATAATAGATAGGGATAGGCGACGTGTGACTTGTCCTTGAATGAAAATAAAGCAACAAATATGATTTAATTAAAAAAGAATTAGAAAAATGTAATCGATTAAATTAAAAAAGAAAAACGAATTTACAAAACAAGAACGTGCACAAACGCGCATATCAATTCCATACATTTTAGGACCCAAAAAAAGAAACAGGAATGGGAACAAAATGTATACATTTGATATATAGCTTAAAATGCTTGCCTTCTGCAAACGCCGCCGCTGCTTTAGGGACAATGACATCTTCCAATATGGAACCAAAGGAGTCGGGACGAGCAATATAAGCACCACTGCATATAGGACAATCCACAGAAGTTGTAGGACTATTCACAGCACTTGATGGTGAACTACTACTTAAACGATTGGTGGTGGAAAGAGTATTACAGCATAGAGGGCAATCAGCCGCTGTTATAGTAGTGGTTGTATTTGTTGTCATATCGTCCGCTCTTGAAGTACTACACAAAGAGGAATTACAGTCTTGACATATGGAACAATAAGTCGCACCTTCACTAAAACAACCAGCTTCGAGGGAACAATAACAGCTAGAACAGATGGAACAGATTGAATAGTGTGATTCCTGGCTAGATTGTTTCGAGGGTGGTAGTCTTTTGTTATAAACTTTTGCTATGCCTTTAATAACTTCTTTAGGTAATTGTTCCTTTTTCCACCAATGAGCATACATGCCAGAACGAAACATTCCTGTTCCCGGTTGATTAGCCGCTGGATTGTGCTCTGTAGAGGAGGTAAACATAAGATTTGAGGAGCAGGAGGGAGGTTCATTTGTCAAGATCTCCCGATTACTAGGTGCTGGTGAATTTATTAGAATACTTTTACGATTTATTTGGAATTCTGCAGTAGTTGATGTTATGGGAAGTGACATGGAATTAGGCGATTCCTCTTTTTCTTCTTGGTACTGTTGCTGCTGCTGTTGTTGTTGTTGTTGAATAGCCTCTAGAAATTTTTCACGAAATGTGCCACATACATCAAATCGTGTGAGATCATTAGGTACTACATTTTTTGTTGGTGTTGCATGTTTAGAGATCAATTTTAATGAACCATCTACATCGTAATAGGCTTCATAGGTTTCTTCAGTTTGAGGAGGATCTGGTGAATTTATGGTACAACTTCCTGCCATTCCCGAATCACTAGATCTGGGACTAGGACACTGTGAACTTTCACAACATTTACATTTTGATGTTGTAGAACCATCAACGGTATCATTACCACCAAAACGTCTTTGGTTTCGTTCATGATTTTGAGATTGAAAGTTTCTTTCGGTCACTAAATTGGGATTGGAATTTTTACGCGTATCCTCTTCCGCACTATCACTGGCTAAGGGAACATAATGATAGCTAATACAACGCTTAATAGAATCACGTTTTCCTTTTGAATCATTACTGCTACGTTTTGCTTCAATGCATAATTCTGTTTGGGAGTTTGAGAAACCTTCTTTTGATTTTCTTTGCTGCTCTTCTTGTAGAGATTTATACATAGAGGGCGGCGCAATAACATCTGTTTCATCAAAATTATATAAAAGTTCGGCTTGTAGTTTATCTGGTGCTTCACGGCACAAAGCTGGTAAATCCAAACAACTAGATTGTATCTCTTCGCCATTTAAATCTTTATTTTCCACAACATCAGCACTTTGATTTTGCATTTCATTGCGATCTTTCCAGGTGGGTACATATACGGCCGTTTTTGAACTACGATTAAAACGATTACCCACAAACATATTAGGCATACTATGCCGTTCTGGAGGTGATGCAGCCAATTCTGAACAAGCATTTTTTATCTTGGCATCATCTGAAAGATCTGCTAGATTTTCACAAGCTAAATATGCTGCTCCTAGACCACGACCATGATAGCAAGATGATAAATCTGAAGTTTCTGACATTTGTTGTTGTACGAAAGATGGTTTTAAATTTACTTCAGTATTGGCTGTAGAACCTAATTCTAAATGAGCTTCAGAGGTATGTATTATTATGCTTTGTTCGGTAGATTTTCTGGCTATAGCTCTCATAGTTTTGGAACCAATAACTAAAGATTCCTTCTTCATTTCATTCGCTTGTGTCAACGGATGATTATCATCACAAGAAGAATCTAAATTTATTAAATTTATAGAAGAACAATATCTTGGCTTTCGTGGTGATGTCGCTCCAGAACCATGATCTATAAATGTTCCAGTCGATGCAAAAGAATCATGTTTATCTTGACTATCGAATTTTATAAATTCAAAATCGTCATCATGTTCATGATCCTCACCATCCTCTCCTTCAGAATCTGTAGGTAATTCAAAAGCATCTTGTCTTTCAAGTTCTGTTCTATCCGAAGATCCCGATTCCTCTTCACCATCTGATAACTTTCTCACCAGTTTCTTAGAAGACTTATGACTTCGTTTTTTCCTTAATGGGATGCTTTTCATATTAATACTTTGCCGAGACTGAGGATATAATAGCATTTTGATGAGTACACTTTTGAGTAGTCCCTTCTTTACCAGTCTGGCAAAATGATCACTTAAATTAGCATAGGGAGCTGTTGGTGGATAATTACTGGGTGGTAATGTTATACGATATGTAGCTATTGTGGGCGTATTGTAGTAGGCACATAAAGAAAACCGGGTACAATAACCACGGGCATCCAAATTATGAGTAAACTATACACACACATTTTTGATGAGTGTAAATGAGTAAAAGTTTTGGTCGTTTTTTTTTTTTTGTTGTGTGTTAACCAAAAAAATGTTTGAATTGTATGGTAAATATATAGAACTGCTAAATAATTATACTTACGTGATTGGGAGGTGTTGCTATATGGCTACCACTAATGGATGCATTACTTAAATTACTAAGTTCGCGTTTAATGCCTATAGGTATGCTGACATTGGAGGAAGTCAATAAATCTACCCATTTGTTAGCATCATTGGGACCTTGGCATACGGCAACAATGCGATCTATCAGGGGACTATTGATTTCAAAGGCATTTTTATATGTATCCGAATCGTCGAGACGATTCACAACAATACCGGTTAGTGGTAATTTACCCTGGAAAACAAAAGAAAATAAAAAAACTGTTATATTTATTGTGCTATACAGATACATATATTTATATAAGGTTTGTTTTTTTCGAATTTTATACCTATATATATAACGACTTGTAAAAAAAACGACTATCCGTACTTACCTGATTTTCTTTTATTTTTTGTAAACAAACAAAATTTCAACATTTGGGGTCGCCTCTGTACAAAAGCTGTTTTCGTACAAAGACTTCGCCGGAACTCGAAATGGAGCAATAATCTTGTGTGCCCTGCTCTACATTTACTAACAAACGCATAATTCATTTGCTAGCTTTTGTTGTTTCAGATATTTTATGAAATAAAAAATTCTAAAATTTCAAATATTTCTATGACAAATATTTTTGTTTGTTGAAAGAGAAAAGCCAAGAATTTTTAAGACTTGGTAGCATTTTTATAACTACTTACATAATTTTTAAGAAGCTAAATTTATACCTACTTAAAAGTTTTATAAATGCTTAAATTTGTATGGAATATTTATACAAAATTCGAAAAAAAACAAACCTATAAAAAAATAAAAATATAAAATGCTAATTTGGATAAAGATATATGAGAAAATATGTCTTCAAAAACTTCGGTTTTCAATTTGCAATAAATTTACATATACAAAATTAGTCTGGCTATTAATAAAACAAATAATGATATAGAAATTCCAACGATATACAATCACTAGGTGTGTTTCTTTACTTTTTGGGTAAAGTTCGGTAAAATGAGAGTTAACAAGAAATACTCTCACGAAGTGACAAAAATGCCCAAAAGTAAGCGAACGCGAAAAACCATATTTGAAGCCCGAAAAACAAACGTCAATAGATTTGTGCATTATAGTTCGTTTTGGTGAGCGCTCTTTCTAGTTCTTGTTCAATTTGTTGTACACTCAAAAAAAAAAGTCAGTAAAGTCAGCAAAAAATGTTGCTGTGTCAGCAAATTTTTAGTCAGGAGCGTGCTTGCAAAAAAGTTGGTAATTTCAGCAAAAGATTTGCTGATTTTTGAAGCTGATTTTTACCAAAAAAATAGTAATCTTCAGAAAAAGTTTTGCTAATACTTAGTCGACTGCAAATGAAAAAATTCCTTGCTAAAATCACTAAAATTTTTGCTGAATATTAGTAGACTGAAAAAAACTCAAAAAACTTGTAGCAAAATTTTACTTTAGTTAATTTATTTGCTGAAAATTTAAATATAGAATATGTGTAGAGTTGTTTTTCTTTTTTTGTCATTTCCGTTTCCAGACAAGCTGCGACATCTACATCTTGTCTATCTGGTTGTCGTCCACGCTATGAATGCGGTTGTCAGCACAATTTTTGTAGCAAAATAAATTAGTAAAACATTAGTTCAAAATTAGTTTAGTGCTAAAAAAATATAACTAAAATTTTTGCTGAAAACGGAATTTCAGCAAAAAAATTGCTAAAAATTAGTACACTTGATATACAAGACGTTTTACTAATTTTTCTACTAACTTATTTTTTTGAGTGTAAAAATCTAGATAGATTCTCTAGTTATACCCCTTTTTAAATCAAAAATTTTCTTCTCAGGCATTTTTATATACAAAAAGGAATATGTAATTTATTAAATTTGGTAAAGATTTTAATATTAAACAAAAGCTTCGATTTATTTACATATTTATCTCTTTAACACATTTAAACAAGCGTTTCCAAAAAATTGTCGGTAATTTTATGGAGTTGTAACATAACCGATAAACTTTAGCAACTTTTATACTAATTTTTGTAAATGATAAACATATTTTCTGAATGAATTAAATGAGCGATTGAACTAAAAGAGCTATTAGTTGTGAACTAGGTCTTTGGTTTAAATTAGTGCATAGTTCAATTGAACTAGTTGAACCCAACTGATGATATAACAGCTGATAAAAATAATTTAGCCAAATTTACACGAAAAAAAAGTCTGGGCTTTTTCGTGCAAGAAGAACAAGAATATTACTCTCTCATGACAGTTCTCATTTACCCAATTGTGCAGTAAGAAAACGCTTTTTGGTAAAATTGGGATCCCGCGGGATCCCAATGTTGAGTAGCCGACCAGGCTTACTATATGGAAAACCGCAATGTCTATAGCTATTAACCCTTTGGCGAATGGCGTACATTATAATTTACGTCGACTTCATCAACTCGGCACCGATTTGTATTTTAACCAAAGCGCTATTCATTTACAGTTATCAATTCGTTTTTTTGTTCTTATTAAAATTTTATGCAGGGTGTGAAATTTCAGAACAACATCAGTTCACTATAGTGCGTTTTGTCTTGTGATCGTCAACGCTGCTGAGAATGTGTTAAAATTTTAAAGTTAAAAAAAGGCTAAAGTTTAGTTTTAAAAACTGTGTGATGAATAAAATTCAAAAACTCAAAAGATTTTGTGTAGAGATTAGTAATAGAAAAAATATAAAATTAAAATTTAAAAAAAATTTTAACCCGCTCGAGGTCGGCAGCATGTTAATATTTGAACGTTAATTCCAAATATCTCCGCTAGGGGGTGCTGCAAAGCCATAAAAGTAATAAACAATATTTCTTGGGCATATGACTACATTTCCACGAAGTTTGGTCAGAAAATTCTCAGCCATTAAAATTCCCATGTCAGAGGGTTAATAAATAAAATTTTCTCTTCTATTTCGAAATATTAATAAGAACATTTTTTTCGTTCAACATGTATTTTTAAAAAGAATACACTGATAGGGTCAAAAATTTTCCGAATTTGTAAAAACTTTAGAATGCAGGAATCTAAATTTGAAGACACCTCAAAATTTTATATGGAGATTTCTGATGTATTCTTATTTTTTTTTTATCATAACTTTTGAACCGCTACACTGATCATATTTAACATAAAGCTGCTGACAAGAATAACAAACAACATGGGTAAAAATGAATCGCCAAAATATTAGAAAAATTGCTTTTTTGGAAGGTTTTTGAAACCATAATTTTCATATGCAAATAATTATTTTTAAGTTTCTTTTTCGCTCGGAATTTGTGGAAGTTTCTTCTGGCGGGAGCAACTGTTACCCGAAAGCAATTCTTTCAGGCAATATGAAAGCAATTTAAAATATATGTATTATCAACAAATTATTACCGGCAAGATAAATCCGCGACATGTTAACGACATTTTTTATAGCCAAATTTTTGACGCAAAGATAAGTCCAAACATTTATTATGATAATAAAAAGCAAATATTGCCGCAATATCTTCTTGGCGACATATTTTTCAAATGTTTGTAGGGTCCATTTAAGCTAATTGCATTCAAGCTCAGATAGGACCTTTTATGGCCAATTTTAACCATTTTCAAAAGGGTTAGTTTTTTGGGCAAGTACACAATGTCGTCCAATTATCTTCAGAATCGCGGACTGTAGTTTTATTACAGAGATACATGGACGAACGGACGGACGAAATGACAGGGCCTACGATCAAATCCGGGAAGCTCGTTAGTCGAGTATTTTTTATTTTTTTATCTTATTCATCACTATGTAATTTTAAAGCCTTGTGGTCAATTAATAAATTACAGTATGTCAGTAACTCAAGGAGTAGCTCCCCAGCAGAAATTCGGAAACGGTAAAAATGATTAGTGGTTCTTTTCTGCTTCGTCTACTGCTTCTGAGGATTTATAGCTTGCAGTAGCGTGTTAAAAAAACGCAATAAAGTTTTGTTTACCACACTTTATCGCTCTAACAAAGCAGGAAAGAATGACAATGATAACCAAATTTACTAGTTAAAAGTTGTGATTTCATGACATTATTTGGAGCTATGATAGAAGCGCATATCGGATATCGAAACAAGTGCTTTCACGCGAGCTATCTCGAACAAAAATCATGCCTTATATCACCAATAATGCAAGCGCTACACTATTTTCTTTTCCTGACGAACCTGCTTCCAAGCAAGCAGTATTTTTTGCTGGGTCGGGTAGTGAAAAAGAATTTTTATTAGTTTGAACTGAAGATCGGCACGTGACAGAATTTTGCATTATTCTCGTGAATCACGCGTCATCACGCGTGAATGTGAGTAAAATCCGTATGTACTCAAGCTAGTGAGTGAAAAAATGGTCATGAGTGATTGTGCGTGATTGGAATTTTTCTCTCGTGAGCGTAAGTGTGTATGAGTCACAATTCACATACTTTCTAGATTCGTAGAATATTCATATTAAATCTCACCTCGACATAAAAAACTTATTTTAATTTCACGATTAAGGTTTTTAACACTCTAATGCCCAAGGCCGTCAAAAAGAGGTCTTAATTTATAGTCTTGACCAGCCACAACAAATTTTTGTTGTAATTGTTTTGCATGCAAATTGTTTCATGTTCGCACAAATACATTGCTAGTCAAGACTATAAGTCAGATCTTAAAAAGTTTTTGTATAAATAACAATTTTCTATTAAACTACCCAGCCAGAAATTGCCGATGTAAAGAAAAATAAAGCACTGGCAAAGGACTTTTTGCCAATGTTGCAACAAATAGAGTGCTGGCAAAGCACTGATTTCAAACGCTCTTCCAACATTAGTAAAAAGTGCGTTGCCAGTATTTGATTTACAAAATTTACAATCGTAAAAATAATAAAAGCGCTGGCACAGCCCTGGTTTAGAATGCTTTCCCATCGTTTGCTAAAAGTGCTTTGCCAGTGCTTAATTTAGAATATTTACAATCTTTAAAATAATAAAAGCACTGGCGCAACCCTGTTTTAGAAAAGGGTTGCGCCAGTGGCAAAAAGTGTTTTGCCAATACTTAATTCACAAAATTAACAACCATAAAAATTACAAAAATACTCGCACAACCCTCGTTTAGAACGCTTTCCCAACGTTGGCAAAAAAGAGTTTTGGCAACAAAATTTACAATCGAAAAAATAATAAAAGCACTGGTAGAGGGCTAGTTTAGAACGCTTCGCCAAACGATGGTAAAAAGTGTTTTGCCAGCATGTAATTTCGAGTTCGAGTAATTCTAAAGTTTAGTCACTTTTTTACCTTTCTAAAATTCAAAAATATTCTTAAATAACCTTTCTAAAATTCAAAAACATTTTTTTGTCTGAAATATTTTTTGAAAATATTATTTTTTAAAATTTTATTTTACATATTTTATTGCAAATATTTATGTAAAAGAGTTATATCAATTGTTTCAATACTTATAGTAAGTAGTAAGAATACACTTAAATTCTACCATATTTACATTTATTTATTTAAGTACCAGCAAAGCACTATATTTTTTGTTTTTCCAATGCTTTGCCGACTCTTTAAAATACTGTCGGTGAAGCCCAGCCCGGTGTTATCATTTTAGGGTCGGCAAAGCACTTATTTTACAGTGAAAAAGTGCTTTATAGATTGTTTTAACAATGCTTTGCCAGCTTTTTAAAATTCTAATTTTGATATTGGCGTACCAATAATTTTATTATTTTAAAAGTACTTTATTGATTATTTGGCCAGTTTTTTGCCAACGCTCTATTATTTGGATTTGGCAAAGCACGATTTCTATAAAAATCTTTCGCTCTGCCAACGCTGGTACCACCGTTAAAAGTACTGGTCCAACGCTTTGCCGTTCGTATTTCTCTGGCTGGTTAGTTATATTATATCGATAGAAAACATAATTAAATACTTTTCTGGCGGAAAACTTTTTTTGTACATTGAACGATTTTCAAGCGAAAAAGATGTAAAGTAAAGTTTCGTAAATTTGAAAAAATTAAGTTTTTAAAACAGAAGAAAATATGAAAAATTATAAAAAATTTAATTTATAATGTGGCAAGTAAAAATGGATATATTTTCTTTATACTTAGAATTTTACAAATAAGGAAACACCTTGATTCGATCAGTCAATTTTTGCTTAACTACGTATTAAACAAAGAATTTCCGTTTTCCTAAATATTTTTTAATATGTCTTTATTGAAATCAGTATCACTTTTATTACGCCAAACTTATATTTTTCAATATTTTTTTGAAAAAAAGCTTTAAAAAGTCAGAAATATAAATGTGTTTATAAGCAAGACCTTAAACTATCACATGTTTTTTGCTGCGTTGTTATATCGCTCTGACACTGCTGTACTTTTACGAGTCAAAGGGTATTGAAAAATCACCAGAATATAGAGATTTCCATATCGAATGTTATTATCGTCAAAATCTTCGGGCCAGTTTTATAGCCAGAACTAAGTTCGATTTTTGTCTTAAATATTTTTAAATAAGAAGTTTTGTTTGAAAATGTCTTACTTAGAAAATACGTAAGAACAAATTCGAATTTAGTTCTGACTATTAAACTGGCCCTTAGATTTATTCTTAACAAAAAAATTATCCTCGAATATTTTTTATTTTAATTGTTATAGAAGAAAAAAATAATAGAATCTTTAAATTTGTCAATGAGAATAGACCACATTAGTTTTTAGCTTACCTCATAAATAAAGGCACTCATTCTTTGGCTAACACTTAAAATGAGTAAAGTTTGTGGAAATAGTACAAAATAACGATCACGATGATCGGGACCAACAGCAACACTACCCATATGGATAATTTCACCTAACGAACTTAATTCTTGGCCTTGCCAGCCTCTAACAGGACCAGTTAATACTTGAAGTTCTAATTCTTTTTGTCTTCTAGTCGCAGAACAGGTGGCCTAAAACAAAAATAGAAAGAAAGAACAAAAATTATAATAACAATCTATTAAAAAATAATCCAAATATTTACAGCTATATCTTTGTAAACAGCCACACTACGTTGTGTGTCACCCCTATCGGGATGACTACTTTCCATATGTCTCTCCAATTCTTGTAGCATGGCAGAATATTTATCTAAACGACGAAAAGGTTTCGATAAACCTGTGGTGAGTACCAAGAGACCGGGTGTAGCAGCACCTTGTCGCTCCATATATTTTTCCAATTCATCTCTTAATTGAAAAGGAGAAAAATTTATTAGTTCCTATTGTAAAGGGTTACCAAAGGGTTTTCATACTTACTTATATTTATCTAATATGACAATAGCTTTGGGATGTTGTGCACAGTAGGCTTGATGAACTTGTTTCATATATGGCGCCTTATTTAAAAATAATTTACCCACACGATCATTGCACTCTTCCATTTGTGTTAATAACTCCTCATGTGTCTTAACAATCTCTACAAAATTGCACATTAATTGAGCATACTCATCGGGAGTGAGTCTAAGAATTAAAAAGAAAATTTCTTTAAGTTATAACACGGAAATAATTAATAAAATCCAGAAAAAATCTATTTAAATCCCAAATTTCTCCGACTCTGAAAATGTTTCTAAAAAAGAAGAAATTTTTTAAAGAAAAAAAAAATTCATAACATCGCAGAAATAAGCAATGGTATAAAAAATCAAGCACTGGTATACCACTGGCAAACCACTGGGTAACAGTGGAGAAAATAATAACTGACTGGCAGACCACTCATTGCCTGCATTTGCAAAAGCATTTTCATAAGCGCAACGAGTAGTTACCCAGCTGTTATCACTCATTTACGTTCTTAGCTATCAATAAGTATATATGTCTCTTCAGCTTACAAGGAAGGTATCCCAATGGATTCTCTCTAATTTTAATGGAATTTGAATATGTGATAGAGAATAAATAAATAAGAAAGACATATTTTGTTAAGCGGCCCAACCTCACGTTTAAGGGTTAAAAAGAGCGAACAAAACCATGTCTGAAATTAACGAAATTAAGAATTATTTGACACAGCGTTAAAGTACTAGAAAAACAAAAATTTTGATAACCATATTGCTAATATCGTAGTCCAGGGTTGCCACTTAATTTAAATATTTAAAATATTAGTGTAAAAGGCGATATGGGACCAATTACATATGAACATTTATTTTAATTTTATTTTTTAAATATATTTATAGTCCACATATTTTGTGTTTTTGCCAGCGTTATGCTGATTTTTCCCAGTGTCTTCCTGGCGCTTTATGAACAGTCTGCCCTCTTGTCTAATGTTGTTATCATTTTGGGAATAGAAAAACACTTTTTGTCAGCATTTGTTCCACCTCTTAAAATCAGGGTTGGCAGGCAATACCGCTAAAATACCGTAATCGATTCAAAACCCTTTCAACTGACTACCGTTACCGAAATAACTGAAATACCGTTATCCTTAAAATAACGATACCGAAATAAATGAAATATCGATACCTTTAAAATACCGTTACCGAAATAAATGAAATAACCCCTAAAATATCATTACCGTTATTTTTAATTTTCTGCTTTTGGTAACTGCACGTGGTTATTGAGTATTTTTCGTACTTTAAGTTGGTAAATTGGTTCTGTTTTTCATCTCGTTTGTTTTTTGTAAAAAAAATTGCAGGATGAATCGAAATAACTGACCACCGTTATCCTTAAAATACCGTTACCGAAACAACTGAAATATCGCTAACCTTAAAATACCGTTAGCGAAATAATCAAAAAACCGTTATCCTTAAAATACCGATACCGAAATAAATGAAATAGCGTTACCCTTAAAATACCGTTACCGAAATAATCTGAAATAGCGTTACCCTTACCGATAACCGCATCATTTCGGTTACCATCCATAATTAAAATGCATTGCTTTACTGTGTGTATTTTTCTTACTGGAATATTTTTTTTAAAAGAACCTAGAACTTTCTCAACAGAAAATAATTTTTAGAGTTTTAGAGAAATTTTCTATAGAAAAATCATCTAAGAAACAGGCAATTTAGCTATAGAAAAATCATTTTAGAATCTGAAAATTTTTATTTAGATAATAACTTTTTATAGAAAAATCTATATTTTATAGAAAATTCACCTAAGAGTCTGAGAAATTTTCTGAAGAAAATTTATTTTAGAACCTAGAATATGAGAATTTTTCTGTACAAAAATCATTGCAGGATTACAGGATAAGGATTCAGATAAATTTTTCTATAAAAAATCTTTCGAAAATCAGAGAAATTTTCTATATAAAAGTATTTCATCCCAGAATTTAAGAATTTCTCTATAAAAATCGTCTCAGAATCTAAGAATTTTTCTAAATGCAAAATTCATCTAGGAGTCTGAACATTTTTATTTAGAAAAATCACTTCAGAGTCTGGAAAAATCATAAATGGAAGATATATTAAATGGTGTACTAAAAATAGTAAAAAGTTTTCAAACAAAAATGTTTCCAACAACTTTGAAACTCATTTTAGCCCACTTAATGTGGTTATGGGCCGATATGTTTAGGCAGTGTTGCCAACTTTTGAAGGCAGGAAAGCACCGTGAGAATTTTGAAAACGGGTAAAAAGGGTAAAAATTTACCAAAAATGGGGTAAAAAAGCACGATACTAATTTTTTGAAAAATTTAAGTCAAGAATTTAAAAACACATTTTAGCTTTGTAAAATCGTGTAAAAAAGTTCAAAAAATAACCAAAAAAGGAGTAAAAAAGCACCAAACTAAAATCTAAAAATTTTAAAGTTTAAATATATCGAAGTTGCTATTTAAAATTGTACTACAAACATTGTGAAAAAATGTATTTTTGTTTAGTTCGTATTATTTTTTCAACTTTGACAGAAAATTGAAGAAAAATTAAAAAAAACGAGAACAAATACCAAAAATATAAACTGTACAAAGAGCACTAAAAGCACTGCCAGAAATCTGAAAAAGCACTGTAAATACCCGCTTTTTTTAAACGGGTATTTGTAAAAAATCACCGGGTACAAGAAGGAAAAAAGCACCAAAAAATACCCGAAAAGCACTGAAATGGCAACACTGTGTTTAGGACTGAAATTTTTTTATTTTGTCCCCTCTATCACATATCCAAATTTCATCGACATCTGAGTGGCTCTCCTAGTCAGATTTCATAAATTTTTATACAGAAGAATTCCAAGATCCTAAGGTGATTTTCCAATGGAAAAAATTTTTAGTTCTGAGTTGGTTTTTTTAGAAAAATTTTTCGCATTTGAAAGTTAATCTCAGAATCTAAAAATTTATTGAGAGAAAAATCATTTGTATGGGAAAATGATTTCAAAATCTGAAATAGAAAATGTGAGAATTTTTTATAGAAAAATTACCTCACACATGGAAAATTTTTCTGTATAAAAAGTATTCTAGAATCTGAAAGTTTTCCAATAGGAAAATCATCTCAGAATCTGAGGAAATTTATTTCTACGATCAAAGTCGTATAATTTTCTCCCTAGAACTTCATCTTAGATTGTGAAAAAATAGATTTTAAAAATTTATAAATTTTTTTAACCATTTTTCAATAGCAAACTTTTATCAGTAAAAAGACGATTTTTTAAATAAAATAAAAACACTTGATTTCTTCTGAATATAAATCGTTTAATTATGCAATCTAAAAACATTGTCTGACTTACATTTGTGTTTGTTGTAATGGTTCTAAAAAATTCTCCATCAAACCCTGTATTTCGGCTACATGTGCTCTTTCTGAATCTAGTAAATCTTTCAGAACCACCGATCTATATTCTTGTATCTCTTCGGGTGGTCTTATTGAATCTGTGACGGGTAGTGGAGCTTTATATTCCATAACATAATTGCTGGGAAACCAGCCAGTCTTTTCGTTTAGTGTACCCTCCCACCAACCACCTTCTTCACGTTGTGTTACAGTGATTAAATCACCTTTTTTGAAACACAATTCATCATTATTGCCACCTTTAAAGGAATACTCGGCCTGTACTATCAGTGGTTGCTCCATTTTTTACGTATTTATGATAATATCGTCTTTATTATATATTTCACATACAAATAATTATAATTTAGCAATTAATCTGTAAAGTAAAAGTAAAAGAAAATTCATTAATATTTTTGTTATTCAATTTTCAGTTCAAATTTATGTCAGCAATTATTTAACTGAAATATTTAAGTGCAACAACAATTAACATTTGAATTTTTTCGAATGTTTTTTATTATTTCTTTTTCTATTTTAAATCTAAAATATTTCCAAAACATGTGTTTCTTAAGAATGTTATTGTTATGATCTGCCCATTATTCACTCATTCAAAAACATATATGTATCAAACATGTAGCTAAAAAATAGGTTCTTTGCTGGCCAAGGTTGAGCAATGAAAAAGAAATGTGTTTGTGATATTTTTTAACACTGTGTTTACCAATTTTTGGGTACTTAAAATATTAAAAAATACATATTAGAAATTATTAAAAGTTTTTGTTAATAACTTGTGGCACGCGTCGCTGTAAAATTGATGTCTGTGAATAATTGACGTAAGATAAAAATGGGTCACAGTATGATAGTGACTAATCATTTTGATTTAAAAATTATCTACAAACTACAATTATCTCTTCTAATTAGTACTTTTTCTTGTTGAGCGTTAGGTTGGCTCTTATTTTACAAAATGTTAGTTTCCAAATGTAAATTTTATAAAAAAAACATGTATTTTTTAGCGGCCCAATCTCGTGTTTGGGGGTTGAGGTTAAGAAGTACCTGGATTTTTTTTTATGGAAACATGTTTGAAATTTACGAAATTTTAAGTTTTTGTGCACACCGTTATAGTACTCCAGGAAACAAAAGTTTCTACACTGAGAGAATTATCTACATGATGGTAATGAATTTTTGCATAAAACCAATGAAGTTTCACTGAAACTCGTCCATTGAAAATTTTCATTGAATTAATGATATTTTTCATAAAATGTTGTGAAAAATTTCATTTTATTTATTAAAAGTTTCATACACGAAAAAAAAGAATAAGTTAGTAGAACAATTAGTAAAACGTATTGCATATGAAGTATACTATTTTCAGCAACTTTTTATACCCTACACCACTATGTGGTCAGGGTATTATAAGTTTGTGCTGATGTTTGTAACACCAAAAAATATTGGTCGTAGACCCACCTTATAGTATACCGATCGGCTCAGAATTTTTTTTTATTTCGATTTAACGATGTCCGTCTGTCCGTCCGTCCGTCTGTCTGTCTGTCTGTCCATGGAATCTTGTGCGCACTCTACAGGTCGCAAATATTAAGATATTTTGATGAAATTTGGTACGCATGTTGGCCCAAGGACGAACAAGTTTGATTTTGGTGAACATCGGTCCATGTTTAGACCTAGTGCCCATATAAGGGTCCTACCAAAATTATATTGTTTATACGCTGCAGGTCGTAAATATTAAGATATTTTGATGAAATTTGGTACACAGACCTATGTTGGCCCAATAACGCAGCCTATTGATTTTGGTGAACATCGGTCCATGCAGGTCGCCAATATTAAGATATTTTAATTAAATTTGGTGCGCTGACTCACATTATAGAAAATTTTGACACAAGCCTCATTTTAACCCATTCGAATTTCGGATCCAAACATTAGTTGGCTTTTAACCAGACTGGTGTAGGGTATTGTATAGTCAGCATGCCCGACTTTAACCTTTTTACTCGTTTTTTGCTTAAAATGTGTTTTCAGCAAAAGTTTTAGTTATATTTTTTTATCACTAAACTAATTTTCAACTAATATTTTACTAATTTATTTTGCTAACAAAATTGTGCTGATAAACACATTTATAGTGCGAACAACAACCAGACGGACAAGATGTAGATGTCTTAGATTTGACATTTGATGTAGTGCGGACAAAGAAAATGATACTTAAACACAGCTCTTAAATACAATCGTGAAAGATTTTTGTATCTATATTTCATGCATAAAACGAAAGGACACCGAAAGATTGCATATACATAAAAATATAACACAATAAGATAAAATATGATTTAAATTATACACAAAATAAAATATTTAAATTTTATTAAGATAAAGATAAAAACTGAATGTATAAACAAAATGTTTATAAATAGTGATTATGTGAAATGCAAGGACAGACATTCAGTGGTTTGGGTATTTTTTTTTGTGTTCCCCGTCGCTTTTTTAAAAAAAAGGTTTTTATAAAATAAAAGCCGTAGTTTATATCCTTTTTTATTTTTTAGAATTGTCTACTAATGTGAAAGACTGGACATTTTCATATTTTACGAAGTTTCTTAAATAATGTTCGAAAGAATCTAAAAGCACAATTTTAAGACTTAAATTTTCAGCAAATAAATTAACTAAAGTAGAATTTCACGGCAAATTTTTTGAGTTGTTTTCAGTCTACTACTATTCAGCAAAAAGTTTTATTGATTTGAGGAAGGAGTCTTTTCATTTGCAATCGCATAAGCGTTAGCAAAACTTTCGCTGAGATTACTATTTTTTTGGTAAAAATCTGCTATCTGATTTTCAGGAAACTACTCTTGCTGCAATTACCAATTTTTTTTGCAAGCACGCTCCTGACTAAAAATTTGCCGACACAGCAACAATTTTTGCTGACTTTGCTGACTTTTTTTTTTGAGTGTACCTTCAATGAAAAAGTTTTATTAAAACTAGGTTCATAAAATATATGAAGTTTTTCAGAAAATTCATGAAATTTTTCATTTACTTTGTGAAGAAAATTTCATTGGTTTACTGAAAAATGTCATTGAAACTCGTCCAGCAAAATTCTCTCTGTGTATTACCATATTGCAACATATTTGAAGTATGGGTGATAAAAGCTCTACACTAATAAAAAAAAGTTAATACAAAAGTCTGTTAAGCGCATTCTGATTAAATTGAACTAATTTTTCTGTTATTTTCTCTAAAAAAGTCCGTACAAATAGGTAAAAATTCTGCTAAAATAACAGAAAATAGTACATGTATTTGCGCCAGCACAATTTCGACCTATTTGTACGGACTTTTTTTATGAGTGTACAAAAAAATCGCTCAAAGGCGAATTACGTTTACGAATATCGAAAAAACACTAGACACTCTCTCAATTAACCCTTAATTGCATGGTATAGCCATTTGGCAACATACCGGTTTTTTAATAAAAAAACCACCTTGTTGCACAAAACTGCATTTTTTGGTATTAGGGGCCCCTTCTGTACATATTTTTCCTATAGTTTAGCGCAGAATTTTTAAACAGTCAGAGCAAAAATCTTGGTTTTGCTCTGTATATTTGTGAAAAATCTAAAACACGTTTTTTTTTACAAAAAGTGTAATATTCAAAAATATTTGTTTAAATATGTAAAGTGGTATTCTCGCAATAAAATTAATTTTTGTTTTTTGTAAATGTATAAATTATAGTTTATACATTTTTTTTGTTTCTTTTTCATACACGTTAAAATAATCACAATTTAGCTATTTGGCAAAAAACCATATTTTTCAATAAAAATCACTTTTTTTTAAACTAATTTTTTTGGTATTTTTCTTGAAATGTACACGCCTTTAGAAATCATATATAAAAAACTGGTTAAAATCGAAGAGATCATGCATTTAAGGTTTAAACTAAATATTTATTATTTTATATAATTTAACTAGAACCAATAACAATTTCCCAGCAAAATCTCAGTAATAGGTGCTCATTACTAATATCTAAATAATAAGCAGTAGAATTAGGGTATACTGCTTATAATTCGGTGTCAAAACTCATTATTTTTGTTCGATAAGGTCGTTTTTGTAAGTAGTTGTCCATATTCGCTGCATGAAAAACCGCACAAAATTTGTGCACCCGCTTACCCGCTGCATTACAAAAGTATATAAAATAAGTAGTTACCAAAAATAAGTAGTTATTCGTGTGCTTATACGCAGTTAAAAAATTAATGGTTACAAGTTGTTAAATAATACGACTTATTTATATACTTACTAGTGTTTAAAAAATGAGTAGTTACCAAATTCGCATTATCTTTATAAATAAAGAACTACCCAGTGTAGAAACGGTAATGACATATCATTATTTTTTGGAGTACCAGTAATAGCACCCACTTACCTTCTACATTATTTTAAAACATATAATAATGAGTTACTGATAATGATTTATTTTTATCATTATTTCAAATAAAAAATAATTTTTTAGATTTTTTTGAAATCTATTTTTAGACTCAATATTTTTTAAACACTAGTAAGGATATATGTAACCACATATTTTTTGATTTTTTGTATGTTGGCGAGTAAGCTTACTTGTGTGCAGCAGGTCAATTATGTTTTTATCTATTAAATATTACATGTCGATATAGCTCAGATGGTAGAGCTGTTGACTGACAATTTGTAGACCCAGGTTCGATTCCCGCACCAGCAAATTTTATTTAAAAAAAAAATACAATAAAAAATATTTTTTTATATAATTTCTTTTTTTGAAAATCTATTTTTAGACTCATTATTTTTGTCAGTACTGGTAAGCACATAGGTAACGATATATTTTTTATTTTTCGTATGCTGGTGTAACGACAACTCATTATTTTTCGCGACATCGCCATATAAAGGTAATAAGAAATGTAATAACAAAAGTAACTAGTTACCATTACCAAGTATGTAGTTACATAACCACATATCTGGTAATGATTTTCTATACTGGGTAGTCGCGCGTAAGCTAGACTGCTTATAAAAACGGCTTCGCCTAACAAAAATAACTAGTACTGACGCCGAATTATAAGTAGTAAAAAATTTTAGTTTCTTTATATAACCACTTATTGGGTAATTAAAGATTTTGCTGGGCAATAACAATTTCCTATTCAAACTCAAATAATACTTTTTGAATAATCGAGATCAACAGTTTTTTGTTTAAAACCTGTAAGCATAATTCTGCATTGTACTTAGCAGATGGAAAAACTATTGATCTTGAACTTTAATAATCTTGCTAGTGTCATAATTTATGATAAAAGATCGAAAAATTAATTCTTTTAAATTAAAAATAATAAAAACTTTTTTAATTTATTTTTAACAACCAAGCAAACAAAGATGACAATTTATAACTCGAAAATAGACTCAAAACATAAAATTTTTCAGTTCAAAAGAACTGTTTACTCAAAAAAAAACGACGTATAAAATCGAAATTTTCCTCATAAATTTTAATAATTTTGAGGTCCTTCAGTCTGAAAAATAACTGTTTAAAAAAAAACATAATCAGTTTTATTACTAATCATTAAAAAACTAATTTATAAGCGCTATGAAGAAACAAATTTTAAAAACGAAAATTATATAATTTTTGACCCCTGAACTTAAGATAGAGAGAGCATCTAAAAAATACGATTTTTTTTCTCCTCTATTATTTATCTAAATTTAATTAAGATCGTAGGGAACTCATCGGAATAGTTTCATTGTAAGTTTAGCTGACATCCAAAAAACTAACACTATTTTTGAAGTAGTACACTAATAGAAAAAAGTGTGCCAAAATTTTTGTTAGAACTCAAAATGATATTGCAGAAAAATTGCTAAAATTAGCAGATTATTTTTGCTATATATTAGTAAAATAGGAACAGCAAAAATAAAACTGTTAAATATACAGAATTTTATTTATACAAGGTAGCGCAAAAGTCATGTCATAATGTGAATTGCTTACCATTTTCATAGAAAGGAAAAAATGAGTTCTGTTTTCACGAAAAGTTCACAGAAAAAAGTATCACAAAATTTTAAGTAATTAAAAAAAATTGTTGGCTTTTTACTTAGATATCTAAAAATTTTTTTATTAAATGTTTGGAAATTGTATCAAAAATATCAAAAAAATAGCCTTAGAATTTTTTGAAACAAAAAAAAACAAATCATTTATTTTTTGTTTTCAATTGCTCAAATGTTTGTAAATTGTAACAAAAATTTCAAAAAAGTATTTTTTTTTTGTCAATACGACAACACAAAGCGAATAATTGTTTTAATATAACAAACTCGTTGTTGAATTTTAACTTTTTATTTTTAACAAATACAAACAAGTTACAAAAAAAAATTATTGTATTTACAAATTGTTAAAAAAAAAATTGATTTTATTTTTAACAAATTACAAAAAAGTTACAAAAAGGGATTTATATATACAAATTCCATTGTTGGTGCCTTTTTAAAAAATTTTTTGTTTGTTTTATGCAAAAAAGGTGTTTAACATTACAAACAGAATTTTGTAAATTTTTTCTGTGTTTATTTGAAGATGTAAAATTTGTTATATTAAGTTGAAAAAATTATAACGGTCAAACAACCACCTCCCGAGTTGATGCACCTTTGTGCTCGTTTTACGGCATTTTGCATTGTTGCTCGCAAAACATCATGCTCCAAATTGGCGATTTCTTCTTCAATGTTAGCTTTCAACTCTTACAAGGTTTGTGGTTTGTTGTGGAAAACACGAGATTTTAAAAAGGAAGAAGACTGCCGCCGTTAGATCTGGCGATCTCGACGGCCAGTTCCAATCTCCAAAACGGGAGATCACTCGGCCCCGAAATTGGTGTCTTAAAATCTCCATCGTTGATCGAGCCAACAATTATCGATACCCATTGTCGGAAAAAAAACTCGTAAACTGTAACGCTCACCAGTTACGGTTACGCTGGTTTCATCGGCGTCCTCAAAAAAATAAGGGCCAATCACCTTTTCACTGCAAATTCCACGCCAAACAGTCACTTTAACGCTTTGACGACCGAACATAAACTGCTGGAAAATTTGTATTTTTTTCTTCGGATTCGTGATAATCGACCCAACATTTCTAAACAAAAGTGTCGTCAAAAATATTTTTTTCAACTCCTTCATCGAAAAAATCAATGGGATACCATTGGTCGTCAACGGTAAAAATTCGTGAACAACTAACTTACTCTGCTCGTATCGAGTATTGTGTTTTTTGTTATAGTTTTTGAAGAAATACTTGCATTTTTGGTTTTGTTGTTGTTGTAAATTTTTACATAGTGTCGATTACTAGTTTTTTTTGTTTTTCTTATCATGCGCAGTAGTTTGCATATCGCGTTTTGTGCTTAAAATCGAGTGTTCTAACGTTTTTTCAAAATAATTTTGCTCATTTGGAAAAATCGATTAACAAGTGAAAGAAAAAACTATGTTTAGTCAAAATGCGTACTCAATTTTTCATGATCACTTTAGTAGTCCTTAAAAAGGACTTTAAATTTTCAGCGCATGCTTTTTGGCAAACTCTTTTTTAAGGATATTTTGTACAGTCCATGATGCTGATCAAATCAAATGATCAAATGAAAGAGGAGAATTTCTACATTTTAAAAAAGCTTTTCTTTTTTTTCTACTGAAAATTTTAAAAAATATTTTCTTCGTCATTTTTTGTTAAAATTTATATTATCACTTAACTTGTTTGATGCCCATTTTGGAGAGAAGAGAAATAATATATATACCTATTTCCATTTTAGTATGAATTAGTAGAAGTCAGAAGTCCTTTAAAAAGGACGTCTGACGTAATGGATATGCAGTTCATCTATAAATGGTGTCTACCTTCACATATATTTTGATTCCTCCATGGGTGAGAGCAAAATTTGAAAATGTTGCACGTTGTAATACATATATAACTGCAAGAAGAAAAGAAATAACCAAAGTCGATTTTATGCAACAGATGATGAAGTTATAGAACTGCTTAACGCATATCAAAATTATGAAACCCACCAATTAACATAACCAGTATACTCTTTGCCACTTGGTTGTTATGGTTCGGCCACGATTTGAAGAAATTCGGATTTCACAAAGAATGTTCAGCAACCAAGCCATCACGATCCATCATATGATCGAGCATATAGAATTAAACCAATTTAGAATAATTATAATTCGTCATTTAGAAGAGCTATGAGTGAAACCAAAGGAAAGTCAATAGGAATCGAGATATATCGATTTGAAGTTAGTAACTACCATATAGGGGAAATTGTCACCTTTGGTGGTCTTTTTTTAGACATAACTCGAGAACCACTAGTCCGATTTTGCTCAATTTTAAAAAAATTAAAAATTACAATTACTTTAATCTGTTCATATAACGTTTTTCTATATACTCAACAGTTTTGCCGGTAAAAATAAATGTATGAAGAAAAAAAAATATTTTTTGCCTAAAATATTAAATTTTTTTATTTTTTAAATTCATAAAAAATCCAAAACGGAAAAAAAGGCAAGTCGTATTACTTTCACGCAAAGTCACATAACCTTTAAACAAAATGAGACATAGATCATGAAAATCGATGGACGCGTTTCGCTTTTATTCACAATTAAGTGAAGGTGTCTCATTTTGACAAGAATATTGATTTTATGTTTCAATGAGTTTGGATAATATTTATTATATATTATTTATTATTAACACGTAAAATTAAAAATATGACCGTTTTTTAGTTTGTTACCGCTACCATAAAAATCAAATAACCTTTTGTTTATTACTTTTTTTTAATATTTTAGGCAAAAAATATTTTTTTCTTCATATAACTTTCCCCGGTAGTTTGAACCCTTCCTGATCACTGACCCCTACCATTTGTCTCACAGTGTAATTATCTCATGTAAAATTTGAAGTTAGAAGTTGCCAATTTCATTATCAGTGGTCGCGTTCGACATAAAAACTTACTCAGCAATAGAGAAGTTGTAGCGTTTCATGAGAAATTTATTTTTTTAAAGGTGACAGGTCTTTGGGATAAGTACTGTGACACCTTCCTTAGCGTCAGTCCTGTGACAGGTTCTTTTGCTTCAGTCCTGGCTGTCAAAGAGACATATAATTAACAATAGCTTTTTTAACTAAAACAAAACAAAAAACCAACTAAAAACTTAATGTACACAACAATTTTTTAAAGTTTACCTGCGGCGCTAAAGTCAAATAGAGTGGTTATTAAAAAAAAATTTTTAAAACGCGCGTTCTTTTTCAAAAAAAAAAAAGCAGAAAGAATTTTCCATTCTTTTAATAAAAACTGTGTACACAAAAATTTTAATATTTTGTAGAAAAAAAAAGAGAGTGGTTTTTCATTAATTTTGTAGCAAATTTCACAAAAACAAACAACAACAAAAAAAATCGCTAAAACAGTTTACGTACACAAAAAAAATATGTATATATGAGGGTCGATCAAATTTGTTCTATGGGTCATTCCAAGAAACTTTGCCGAAGAAACCATAGCTCAAAAATGAACTTCGAGCCAGGGAATTTTTCAAAATAGAAAGTTAAATATTCGTCAATTTTTACAACAATTTCGTCAATTTTCTCAAAAAAAAGCGATAAAATCCAAAAAATGTACAAAGCGCCCTCTGGCGGCACTCAAAATAAAAATAAATTTCAAAAAGGGATTCCTCGACCCAAAAAAAACCCCGCATACACATTTGACTAGAGGAAATAAAATTTTCTTTTGCCTCGATTCTTGAATATTTAATCCGGGGGCTCGAAGTTCATTTTTGAGCTATGGTTTCTTCGGCAGTTTCTTGGAATGAACCATAGAACAAGAACCGCGATGCGCCTTTGTAAATTTTTCAGCCCCCTATAATTCGACCCACCCTAATATATATATATATTAGGGTCGGTCAATTTGTTCGGCTGAAAAAACAAACATGACAGGCGTATAGTAGTTTGTCGTGCGACGTTTTGTCGTAACAGTAGTTTTTTGTATTTTCTTTATTTGTCACTGCCGAGAAATTAGAAAAATTTCTAAATAAACAAGAGCTGTTTTTAAACAAAACGTAATAAGAAATTTTTAAAAATATTAAATCGTTTTCGCGAAATTCTAGAAAAAAAATTTGGCAGCACTGTCCAATTTTACAATGTGGTTCGGACTTTAGAAAGTATGGGTCTAAAATTAAAACCTAAAAAAAAATCAAATTGACCCACCCTAGTATATATAAATATATATACATACTTAAAATGGGTCTAGATGGAACCACATTTTATGAATCTTTAAAATTCCTGATCTTTTTGATTTCCTGAGGAAATTACATATTTATGTACAGTAGTGGACAAAATGTTGCATTAATTCAACATTTTTCGAAATTTGTTATAATTTTTATTTTATTAAAGAAACTTAAATGATTTTTTTTAAAGCATGAAACTAAAACATTCTTCTTCAATAAAAACCTAAATAGAGTAGACTATAGCATTAAGAAGTTAATGAAAAAAATAATTGCAAATTGTGACCTCTTTTTTCCAGTATTGTTCATATTTGAAATTTTCGGCAAGCTCTTTCTTTAATATTTTGTCGCAAGTCCTTTGTTCTTTAAAACAGATTTTATGCGAGAAGGAATGCTTTCCACGATATTTTTAATAGTTTGAGGTGGAATATTAGCCCATTCCGCTGAAACTCCCGACCAAAGATCATCTAAGTTGATCGGTGCTCGTTCGCATTGGGAGAGTCTTCTTTTGACAATTGCCCACCAATTCTCGATGGGATTCAAATCGGGGCTCTGACCTGGTCACTTCAAAAGCTGGAAAAACTACACTTGGATATCACAAATTGAACAAAAGTTATTAATACAGATTTAAAAATATTCAAATATGTATCCACTTTAGTCCACTACTGTATATGTTACTAGGCGTACCCTTAACTCAAGATAGAAAATAAATTATTTTTTAATTGTAGAGGGGTCATATTTTTTCTATGAACGCCCGATAAAGTGAACTTTTGCCTAATTTTAAATTGAATTTAGTTTTTGCCCAGTAAAAAAGCCATATCCAAAACAACTGGTTTCAAAACACTTTATATTGTATTGTCATAAGTTCTAACTTATGTTTACAACCGATTCTTCTCCTTCAAACTAGAACAGGCTGTTTTAGAATCGGTTCTAGACTCCCAGAAATCTGTTCTATAACCTATTACACGGAGCGTGTGGTAAAAGAACCTGTTCTAGAATAGATTCAAAGGTTATCGGTTGTAAAAAATTTCGCTGGCCAAGTAAAAACTTTACAAATAGAGCAGCTAAATTGTTAAAAGAATTTTAAAATTTTGAATTTTATAAAATTTATTTTTAGTACTGTTAACAAATTCTGCCTAGGATGATTCATTCGGAAATACCCAATTCCGAAATTCTGTTTTTGAATTATTGTTTTAAATCGATTATAATTTACATCACTTCCGGTATACGGGTATAATTTAAAATATACTACTTTGTATATGTATGTTATTTTATAATTTCAGTCTTAAATTATCATAATTCAGATTTTGCATATTATTATTAGATTTTTCATTCTTTTGCTGTTTATTGCTAACTTTAAAATATTTTATATTTTATAAAAATAATAAATAACAAAATGCACATATTTTAAATAATAAATTTTCAAGTTCAATATAACATACCTTGGACAAAGCTAAATAATTTTAAACAAATTACTGTTTAAAATGTATTAAACAGACTGCATTTTCCAAAGAAAAATAATTATCAATTTCAAGTAGAAATTTTTTATGATGATTTAATAAAAAAAAAATCACAAATTTGTTGACAACAATTCTGAAGAAATATACAGCAATAATAATTATTTATATATATGGTTGCACAAAATGCAATTAAAAAAAATAGATGTATATTTAAAACAACACGAAACAAAAATATACGAACAATATGAAAACGATGATATATAAGGTCTGCGGTGTAGTTCACCCCGATTTTGATGAGATTTAAATATGTTATAGCGGAGAAAAAATTAATGATAACTTATGGTTTTTTTATCGGTCCAATGTTATATTCAGTGGTTGAAAAACAACGGGGTAAACAATGCATGTCTGAAATTTACAAAATTCAGTTTTTTATCTATTTTATTATAATTATTTAAAAAAAAAACTGAATGTGACAATTTTTATTTATTGGTTGAAGGCATTTCCGATCTACACACCACAAAATATAAGAATAATATTCAAAACAACACAATTTTTTTTTAAATATATTTTCCTTTTTGCTCAAGGTCGTAGATTTTTTTAAAATAAGAAAAAGAACTACGATTTAATTATTATTAGGTTTTTGTAATTTTTTTTTCTTTTCCCCTAATTGTAAATTCTAGGAAAGTCTATGTTTTAATTAAAGCATAATTATTTTTTTTTTTTTTCAATATTTGCACTATATATTCTTTTAAATTTTATTACCGAACAAAATAACAAACAGATTGAAATAAATATATACATATTTATTTTAAACATGAAATGAGGAAAAGTTCACATTTTCCGAGTTTTCTTTTTTTAAATCTTATCACGTTCGTGTACACCGGATAACTAATATCGAGAGTAGAAAATTATTTTAGCAATGCTTTTGCAAACGAAAATTTTTTGTAAAACATCTACACTCAAGAAAATTGTTTTAAAAACAAGAAAACAATTGTCGATTGCTCGATAAACATTTATTTAGCTGACATTGAACTTGGAGAATTTTTCAAAACCTTACAAAAGAAAATTAGAAAATATGTATTCCAAAAGTTAGTAAAATGAAGTTACCAAATTACTTGATAAAAAAGCTTAAAAAATATATTTTCTCTATTTTTATATTAAACAATTTAAGTTTTTTTTTTTAATTATTTCTTTTTTCAGTTTTTTCTCTGTGAAAAGAAAATAGATCAAATGATTTTATATAAAAAGAAGAGAAAATTGTATTTTCCTAAAATTTTTGTGGAAGATATATAGGAAGGTTGATAACAACATAGACTCGTGTCGAAGATAAACAACAAATATATTCGAATATTTAAAGAGATATTGCCGATTGACGTCCGAAGGAACTCTTAACATCTCTGTTAGAATTAAATACATAATTTCATAATTAGTGTAAAAAAATTTTTTAAATTCATATTATGTTATTTAAAATTGTCGAATATTTAAATGTTTATATTTTAATAATTTAATAACTTGGCTTGATTAAACTAAATCCAATTTTTACTCTTCAAAAAAATGCATATATAAACATGCATTTTTTTGACAGTTTAAAACTTAACTTGACAGTAAAAAAGTTTAACTTTGAGAGTTTGGAACAACAAGATGGCGCCACAGCGATAAGATGAACATGAAAGATATTTAGTGCTAGCAACAAATTTGTTCACAGTGCTAAAATATTTTTTTGACAACGTCTTAACGTTAATTACACCCTACACTCTGTTGTAGAAGGTACATATATTGCATGGATGGTAACCGAAACGATGCGGTTATCGGTGAGGGTAACGCTATTTCAGATTATTTCGGTAACGGTATTTTAACCCTTTGACGACCATAGGAAAGTATGCTTGCCTAAGGGTTTTTCGCATTTATAATTGCCCAGGCAAAAGATAGAGTAAATATATTAAAGGAGTGGATCTACGAAGCCAATTTTTCTTGGCATAACTATTATAAGGTCGGAGATTATGAAAATCGCAAAATTTTCAAAATCTCTTCGGCAGAAAATGTATGGTCCTCAAAGGGTTAAGGGTAACGCTATTTCATTTATTTCGTTATTGGTATTTTAACTATAACGGTTTTTTAATTATTTCGGTAACGGTATTTTAAGGATAACAGTTTTTTGATAATTTCGGTGACGGTATTTAAGGTTAGTGATATTTTAGTTTTTTCGGTAACGGTATTTTAATGATAACAGTAGTCAGTTATTTCGATTCATCCCGCAATTTTTTTTTTTACAAAAAACAAACGAGATGAAAAACAGAACCAATTTACCAACTTAAAGTACGAAAAATACTCAATAACCACGTGCAATAACAAAAAGCAGAAAATTAAAAATAACGTCAACGGTATTTTAGTGGTAACGGTATTTCATTTATTTCGGTAACGGTATTTTAAGGGTATCGATATTTCATCTATTTCGGTATCGGTATTTTAAGGATAACGGTATTTCAGTTATTTCGGTAACGGTATATCGGTTATTTCCGTAACGGTATTTTAGAGGTAATGGTAGTCAGTTGAAAGGGTTTTGAATCGATAACGGTATTTTAGGGGTATTGCCTGCCAACCCTGGTATATTGAGTTTGTGCTGCTGTTTGTAACCACAAAAAATAATGGGCGTAGACCTACTAACCGGCTCACTTTTTGAGTCGATGTCAGCAGGTCGCAATTCTTTAGCTAATTGGACGAAAATTGGTACACAAGTTTGTAGTGGCGCAAGGAAAATGGTTGAAGTCGGTGCCAGTAGCCATTTAACTGTCCAATCTAAGCTTGAATCCATTGAGCTTAAATATAGTTGCCAAACCGAAGCGATTTTAAGCAATTTATTGAATGGGACTCATATAATTTTGGTCATTATTCAGATAGTGCTTTTTCACGCAAAAACCAGATCTAACTTTGGTTCAGTTCCTACCGTTATTTTCTTGGTAGTATTTCAAAGGCCGAAACATTCGAAAAATTGCGACAATTTTATTGCTCTTTCTTTTATTGCTTCTCAAAAAAGATTTTTTTTTAACTTTGCATGTTGTGCAATGGACGATGAAACTTTCGCAGCTTCCTGGTGAGGAATATTATGTGAGGTATAGTCAAGGAAATGTTCCAGAAGATTATCGAACGAAAAACCATTAGAAATTTCCTTAAGTTTCTAGTATGGCAAGCCATTTGTAGCTGCGGAAAAAGGAGTCAATCTTTTGTTATATTGGGCTAAATAAACTCAGATATTTATATTAAAGTGTGAGTAACTTCAAAATAGATTACTTCCACTTCTGACTATCTTCCCATTAAATTAAAAGCACAATCAAAATAATGTTATTTTTGTACAAAAAGAGGACAACCTACCAAACTGCACAGAACTGCCCCCAACTGAAAGATACTGGGCTCTGGTCAAAAGATAACTAAGGAAGGACCAATCAGTGCCTAAAACCATTACTAATTTTGTATATAAATGAACAGCTGGTACCAAAAAGGTCACCGAAGACACTATAAAATTGCTTATGGGGGCATATTAAATAAAGGGAAAAAAAATTATATCATGAGATTGAAATATTAGCCGCTTTTTCTAATCTCTTGGATTTAATAAATCCAAAAAGTAGTTCTAAAAGCTCTTAACAGATGGGGTTAGATTCTCCCTATTTTAAAAAGAATTTTCTGTTCGATACTTCTTTCACCCTAATTTTTAATACCGAATTCCATGATGAAGTATTTTACTTCAACTTTTAATTGTATTTTATATAAAATACAATTAAATTTAATTTTCAGTTTTATTACTTCAATTTATAATTTTACACAATTGAAAAATTCCATTTCAATATTTAATATTCACTAATTGGATTTAATTAAATTACTTACAGTAGAGTGAAAAATTGTCATTTCTATTTCAGCTATTTCTCCATGTCCAAGACGGAAAATATGTATTTGGTGAGGTGTAGTTTTTTTTAACATATTTCATAAAAAAATGTAATAAAACCTTTTATTTGTTAGTTTTTCAATTTTTTTGTTTCTCTTTTAATTTTCATTCGTATTTTTTTCTGACATTAAATTAATAGGCTGTTTCATATGTTTGTGCTTTTATTGTAGATTTATTAAATCCAGCTTTTTTTGGATTTAATAAATCC
Organism: Leucophora obtusa; assembly: GCA_949987735.1. Taxonomy (NCBI): domain Eukaryota; kingdom Metazoa; phylum Arthropoda; class Insecta; order Diptera; family Anthomyiidae; genus Leucophora; species Leucophora obtusa. Next base: position 187,382,587 of record OX465298.1, on the reverse strand, counting down.
CCTTTTTGTATGAAAAATTCAAAATCCAGGTGATTTAAAAAAAAAAAACGCTAATTATGTAAAATGACACAGAATAAATATATATAAAAATGCAACAAGTACCCAGTCAGAAAAATACAAACGGGAAAGCGATTGCAAGGCACTTTAACAGGTGGCAAAAAGTGCTTTGCTATTCCAAAAATGAAAACATCACAAAAGGACCGGCTGTTCAAAAAGCACCGGAAAAGCACGTTGGTGGTCTGGAATTATATTTTCCAAAATAAAATTTAAAAAATTTAATATACCTTTTGCAAACACTGGCAAAGCGTCCCAAATGAGTGTTCTACCAGTCATTTATTTTTAACACAGCGGTTACCCAGTGGTATGCCAATGCTTGATTTTTTGTACCACTGCCAATTTCTGACTGGGTAGTTTTTATTTTAATTTTAACTTATTTCAGTTATCTTTTATTCAGAGTTTTATGTGTTTTACTAATTAATGGCACACTTCTTAGTACTCTAACAGAAAAAACTTTGTCAAAAACTAATTAAAACTACTAAAAATACCTTGCAGAAAAAACTTGTGAAATTAGCAGATTATTTTTGCTATATATTAATAACATAGGAACATCAAAATAAAAGTGTTGAATACACAAAATTTCAATTTTAGTTATTAGAAAATAACAACTTTACCTGCTAAAATCAGCAAAAAAATTTTACTAAGCAATTAGTAGGCAAAAACTCACAAAAAAATAAATGCTTTAGAAGTTTTTTTCTGAAACTATTATTTAGCAAAGATTTCTGCTGATTTTAACAGGAGTGACTGCTATTTCCATTCAACTGAATTTAAATAACAAAAATTTTGTAGATTTTGTTTTTGCTATTTTTAGTCTACACCGAAAAAATTTTTCAGTTATTGGCTACTAAATTTTCAACTGAAACTTAGGTGAAATACTCCATACTGAGCAACAGTTATTAAAATTAATTAAAAGTAATTAATTTTTTCAATATGGTTTCGTTACTGTTTGTTCAGTTGAAGGCAACGAAATTGTTAGTTCTTATGAAACAAATCCTAAGTTCAGTTGAAAATAACCAACGACCATAGAAAATATTTTTTTAATGATAAGAAACTCTACTTTTTCCTATATTTAACTTTTTTAAATATAATTAAATAAAAACAAATCCATTATGGCAAACAACTCTTCATTTCCAAGTTATGTAGTTTTAATATTCCTCATCAAAATATGTCTTTCAAGAATTTTGGAAGACCTTTTTCTGGGAAACAATATAGTATTTTATTTATACATATATGTAATTGTCTAAAAAAATTACAAAATCAGTTAAATTTAACTTACCATGGACCCAATCTTTAACAAATATTAGTTTTCATAAAAATATTTTAGTTCTTTTTCACTTTTTATGCAATTTATTTATGGACAATTAAATATTTGACAATTCACAGGAATCTGAAAATTCTATTTACAGGGTCACTGAAAAATTGTTTTCTTTAAATAAAAAGTTAGTTGATAGCAATTATTTTAGTTAATTGAAAATATTTCTGTTTCAACTAAGATATTTTTTAACTGAGCAACTGAGAAATTCTTTCGGTGTACTAATATTTAGAAAAATGTTCTCCAGATTTTACAGTATAATTTGTCATTCTGAATTAACTAAAAGTTAACTCAATTATAACTAAAATTCTGTAAATTTAACAATTTTGTTTTTGCATTTCTTATAGTATTTAGCAAAATAAATCTGCTACTTTTAGCAGATTTTTATTTAATGCTACTTTTACATTTTAATTTCTACACTTATATAAAAAGGTTAGTACAAAAGTCTGTTAAACGCGTTCTGGCGCAAATAAACAGATTTTTCTGTTATTTTGTCTTAAAATTTAGGATTGATATTTTTGTAAATCCTATTTAGCATAACAATTATTTTAATCCGTATTTGAACTAACTTAGCATCCTAATTTTTAGTAATTTATGTCTCTTAATTTTAAAAATTTTTCAGCTAATTTAAACCCAACGGTTATATTTTTGTGTCTCTGATATTAATATCACATAGAGATGGCGCTATATTTTCATAATTTTCTATTTTATAATCACAAAATGGCTTATATCTCGGAAACTAAGCGATTCTATGAACTTATCTATCATTATAAGCCTCCTATACTCCCAAAAATAAATATGGGCCTGTCTCGGGGCAGATCCGTAGACCCCCAAAACCAAGACTGTAACCGATATTTTAGCAGAAATTGTCAGTTAAATCAGGTAATGTTTCTGTTGAATTTAGCTAAAATTTCTTAGCTAAGTTAACTGGAATTGTGTGTGTATTTAGCAGTGTGTACAATTTAGCTTACCTAAATTTAGCACACCATAATTCTCAACTTCATTGAAAATTCTGCTGGCGCAAATACAGGTACTATTTCCTTTTATTTTAGCAGAATTTTGAACTACTTGTACGGGCTTTTTTATGAGTGTATAACTGTATAAATTGGGTTTAAGAAAGAAACAAACATTTTTTTTATTTTTAATAAATTAATGAAAATTTCTTTCATATTTTCATCCTAAAAATATTCGAAAATATTCGATTTTTTACTTTTTTAAAACCCGTTTTAAGAAAACGGAAAAATGGGAAACCCCGGTTTATCGAATAAATCGAAATCTGGTATCAAAACTTAGCCGTTTTCAAATGCACTAAAATAAAAATGTATAAACCAATTTTCTTTAAAGAGTAACACGGTAAAAAGAAGACTTATGCACTCAAAAAAAAAAAAAAACATTAGTACAAAAATCTGTTAAATGCGTTCTGATTCAAGTGAACTACTTTTTATGTAATTTTCTCTTAAAATTACAGATTGGACTTATATTTTTTGTAATTTCTCATTTTTAGTAATTTATGTTTCTTAAATTTACAAATTTTCCAGCTAATTTACACCATTATTATTTTCAAATGATAATTTTTTTATTATATAAAATGGTTTATATCTCATTAACTACGCCAGATAGAGCAAATACGTTACTCTGTACCAGTAAGTTAATCCTTAATAAATAAATATGGCATACCTTCAATTTACACTACTAAAATCAATAATAAATTTTGCTGAATAATTAATAAGTTAAAATATCAGAAAAAAAATAAAATTTTCAAAGTTTTTTCAGATCTTTTTGCAATCTGCTATTTTTAACAAATATTTCAGTGGATTTCAGCAAGATAAAACTGTTATTTGTATTCAACTGAATTTAACTTTAATATAACTAAAATTCTGTAAATATTATAGTTTTTTCTGCTGGTTTTTGTTTACCAATATTCACAAAAATTGCTTATTTAAACAGGATAATTTGTCGTTTTCATTTAACTAAAATTTAACTTAAATATAACTAAAAATTTTTATATTTACCAGTTTTATTTTTGCTGTTCTTATCTTACTAGTATTTAGCAAAAAAAAAAAATGTGCTAACTTCGGCAGATTTCAAAATTCGAACTTAAGCGAGTACGCTAAAATACAGATATGATCTTTAACCTAATAAAATAGCCCTCATTGTGAAAACTAATACTCAAGTCAAATAAGTTCATTAACAATTTCTCCTATGAAACATGAAAAGTTCTGCAACAAATCCAACACGTTATTGAAAAACATAATTTGATTTTATTTATTTATACAACAAAAATACCTTTAAAATATTGAACTGCAGACATACTGAAATAAAAATATGCGATAATAACTATTAAACAAATGTTCATATTTAATATTAATTATTTTTCTAATATTTTGCGATTATTTTTCTGCATTTCCAGCTGTTGCCAACACTAAATTTTGCAGTTTTATATAAATACATTTTATTTACATTGTGTTAGATTATTGTGGGTATATTTATTTAAAAAGAAAATTTGTTTATTTTCTCTGCATTCCATCTAAGTTAGTATCAATTATTTTTCGATTTGTGTTGTTTGGTCACTTTATTTGACGGAATTTCTTATATTTTCGGTTTCGCATGCTGAGCAGAAATAGCTCAAAAATGTTTTTTGTTTGTTTAAAATTCAATTGGAAAAAAGCCAAAATTAATATTATTTTTTTTTCTTTAAGCGAAAAAAATAAAAAATTAAATAAAGAGATAAAGAACGAGAGAAAAAATAAGTTATTTGGTTATTTTTCATTCAGCACATTCAAAAAAAAATGCATATATTATATATGAAATAATATTTATTTATTGACAGAAATAAAATTTATAATATTTTACGCATCTTTCTTTCTCGGATGACTTACCGGATGTTTTAAGACATTAACATTTTTGAAAATCGGATTATTTTTATTTCATTATCTACCCTTTTTAATTTCGAATATCTTCTGAGCCTGATAGTACATGAATTAAAATACGTACACCACCTGCCTGTATGTCTACTTTTTCGTTCGATGGGCAGGCAGGCAGGCGATCAGCTAACGATACAGTCACTCAGTTGTGCCTGCTATTGTTTATTTGCAACACTATTATACTTTGCAACAATAGAAACAACATTTATTACCGTGACGTCTGCCTTTAATTACAAACACTCAATTGTAATTATACATATTTGTTGAATTTAATTATGATTAGTTTATAAATTGTTTTCACCTTGTTTAAATGGTTTAATTAAATTTCGCTATTTTGTTTGATATATATGTAGTATAATTAGTAAATAGTACAGTATATAAATTATCTAAAGTGTTTATTTGTTTATATTTTCCAATTCAGCACGTTTCTATTGTGTCGAATAAATACTAGGCTTACAATTGCAATTTTCAATTATTATAATAAATAATTAAGTTAACCATTTATCAGAAATTTTCAAGACTGGGCAACAATTAACTACTGAAAACAAGAAATGTTAAAAAACACACAATTAGTCCTTATCAGTACGCTTAATTCGGTTTCAGCAGCAAATAAAAGTTTTCAGAAACCTTTTTATCACTCTTTTACCAAATATGTAAAGAAATAAAAATGTGTAGAGGAAGTGTGAAACAGTTGATTCCAAAAAAGTTAAAGCCGAATGAATATCTTCTAAACTATTCAATATTTTTTCTTGCTTTAAATTTTGTTTAAAAATTTCTGAAATAGGTATCTTCCTTTCTAAAAAAATTTTATGGGCCCGTGTAAAAAAGTTTAGATCTGATCAGATCTTTTTGGATCTAAATAGATATGATTGAATGTAATTAGATCCTGTACCAGATCTCATCAAATATGATCAGATATGGCATATGTCATAATACCTTTTGGCAAGAACTGATCAGATCTAGTGCAGGGAAACAAGCCGATCAAAATCTTCGGCGGCGGCGGCGATTAAGGTTAAGCCGGGTAAAAATCGGCGGCGGCGGCGCAACCAAATAATCGGCGGCGGCGGCGGCTTGATTGGCTTGATAGAACATTATACACGTAATTTAAAGATGTTTAAGGTTTTTTTTTCCAAAATATAGCAGTAGAAAATTGTGCAAAAAATTTGGAATTATCAAATAAAAAATAATTTTAAGTTAAATTCATCGATAAAAATTACAAATTTAGGATTTTTAATTTTTTGAACGGAGCTAGAAGGAGAGATAGTTGGGCTTTCCAAATATATACATATGTTTATATATTCAACAAAATTGTGTGGAAATATTTGCAAATAAAACTGATTTTCTTAATTTTTTCTAATTTTGTTTAATTTTGACGTCTTTTAATTGCAATATTTTGTTAAAAAAAAAACAAAATTTTATCTAATTTATTCTTTATTCAGGGTAAAATGAAGTTCTACTTTAATCGCTTTAAAATTGTCAAAGTTATACATTTTTTTTATAAACATGGAATCTCTGCATTTATAAGAAAATTGAAAATATTAACCTTAATGATTGTGCAAACAAGAACATCGAGTGGTCTTACAATAGCTGAAATTAAATGTTTAGAAAAACTACGATAACTTTTTCAATTAATTTAAACGAAAAAAAAATGATTTTATTAAGAACTAAACCCATTTTCAGAATAAATTACAATAGTAAAGAATTGTTTAATACTGTAAAAAAGCCGTCATAGTATACAAATTAAAAAAAATTAATTTTAATATTTAAAAAAAAACTGTCAACATATTTCAGTTACAAATAAATAATTCTATAGGTATATATTTGGAAAGCTAAATTTTTTGTCTTTCCAAAAACGTTACATTAGCTGTGTTTTTGCGACAAGCTATCAACGTTGGCTTATGTCATTCCCATATAAATTTGACATTAGCCAACGTTTAGTGTTAACTCTTAACGTTAGTAATGTCAATTTTGTATGGGAATGACATAAGCCAACGTTGATAGCTTGCCGCACAATCACAGCTAATATTCAAAATCGGTTGAATTGCTGATAGTCTGGCATGTGATGAAAATCGAACGGTTTCAAACCGATCGTTTTTGAAATTTCAATCCTGAATATTTCGTATTATTTTTAATTTAAAAGAGATAAGAAGACGTAAATCGATATATCTGATACAACTAAAGCGGTTTAAAAGAATTTCAAACTTCTTTGCCTTTTCTATCCTTTATTTAATTTTTCATTTTTAACCAAATCGATCGAAATCAAAATCGATCGTGTTCCATCACATGCCAGAGTGTAAAAAACAGAGTTTTGACATTATCACCCCTGTTCTGAATTCCAAAACTTTTTAATTAGAGTGGTTTTGTAAAATCACACAAAATTCAAAATGTCGGAAATTGACTGTTTCAACAAATTTTAGCATACTGACAAATTTTAAAATACATTTTAACATATTAATTTTTGCAACAAAATATTCGTTTTACTTTCACCAAGCTTTTCCAACACGAAATAAAACGAAAAAAATAATTCGGATGTGGATCACAGAACAGCAAAAAAATTCGGAATGTTTCACTTTAGAATTTTTTTGTGGATTCGGAACTCAGAACAGCGTCGGTTATTGTAAATATCTCCCCAATTTTATAAGTCGACCGAGAAACAACTTAACATTTTGTTCGTCCGCAATGTCTTAAAAATGTGTCTTTTGATTATAATTTCAGGTGTACTGAAATTTCTGAAAAATGTGATGTGATCTACTTAACCAAACCTACGACCATAAATTCGAATGAATTAATTCTTTAATTCACTTTTGGACTTTTAATTAAAATTTACTAATATATCATTCGTTTATACCATTCCTTATGAATTCATTCACTGGCTTCATGCTTTTAATTTTCATGCATATTGAATGAATTCTTTCATGAATTCATTCTTTTTATAATGATCTTTCACGTTTTGTTCCGTTTGTAAAAGATTAAAACAAATGTTGCGTTTCTAATTATTTTTATGGGTTGTGTATATGATATCAATATTAAATCCCTAAAATAAGCCACATTTTTATTTAATTTGTAATTATAAACTAAAGTGTTGTCAGAATCATTAGTATATTCATACCTTAGATCTTTTACGGAATGAATAAAATGACAATTTTTATAAGCCATTTTGTAAAAGATTAGAATTAATGAAAAAATTAATTATTCAAATTGATTGTAATTCATTAAGGAATGTATTCAACATAAGAATGCATTCTATTTAATATTAAACTTTGGGAATGAAACCTATGAATTAATTATAAAGGAATGGTTTGATGGAATGATACATATTCAATTTCTAAAGCTGAATTCGGTTTTGTGCGAATTAAGCTAAAATTGAACTAATTCTTTCGAAGCTCTGCCTACAATCTACAATTGGTCATTTGAAAAGTATATATGTAAATTTTTTATTTTATTTTGTAACACTGTGTAATTTGTATCCAAAACTATTGGTGCTAAATACGCGTTCATTTGGATTCTCTCCTCTATTGCATATCTAAATTTCAGCGAAATCTGTCAGAAGTTTTCAAGCAAAACTTCCAACTTAAGAAATATTTATGAAAAAATTCTTCTTAGCTCTGACTATAAAACTGGTTCTTTTATTTTTTTTTAACTAAAAAGAAATACTCTTGATGGTTCAGGAAATGATGTAGTAGAAAATTTGTTTTAAAAATGACATTTGCTTTTAATTTTTTTATTTTGGAAAATTGATACTTCCAGCCGAAATGAGCCGAAAAAAATCGGCGGCGGCGGCTGAGGCAAAAATGACCGGCGGCGGCGGCTTAAACGGCTTACGGCGGCTGGCTTGTTTCTCTGATCTAGTGCCAAATCTGTTCAAATCTAAAGTGATCTGGACAATTGCGATGGCACCATATATGAGATCTAATTAGAACTGGTAAGATCTACTGAGATCTGGCCAGATATGCCTAGATCTGATCAGATGTAATTAGATCTCAAATTTGTCCCCAATTTTGAGATCTAATTAGATCTGGTAAGATCTACTGAGATCTGGCCAGATCTGATCTTTTTTACACGGGGGTTTACAAATTTTTGAGTAAACTACCGCAAGATTTTTTCATGTGGTAAAATTTCATTCGAACTTTAAAGACCTTAAATCGTAATTTAATTTTCGAAAATATTAAATTTCTTTATACTATAAGAAGGACACATTCATAAAAAATATAAAATTAAAATTTTCAGCTAAACCTGCATAATGATTCGCTCCAACGAGGCTTAATTTTTTTCTTAAAAATTCTTAATTTAAAATCTTGTTTTTCATTACAATCTTTAGAGACAAAAGGGAAACAAATTTTTGTTAAACTAATTTTAAAATTTTGTGAGCTATATTTTCGATTGTCTTCAGACGGCTAATGGTTTCTCTTAAAAAAAGTGTTTCGCAGAAAATAATTCGATATTTGAAATAGTTACACACAAAGAAAATAAATTGGTTGGAATTCTATCGGAGGAACCAACAAAATTTTTTCGTTAACCAATAATTTTAAATGCAATTACTTAAAGTTCACCATCAGGAAAATTAAATTTATTTATGAACTGAAAATACATACGATTAACCAAAACACTGTCACATGATCCAAAATATTGGCTATTCTAATCAATATTGAAAAAATACTACCTTCTACATTACCTTCAATACCAACAACCATCAATTTGTCGAAGATTTAGTCATCTGAATAAAATATCGGCAGCAAAAATCTAGTATCAGTTGTGTTTTAATAAAATATATCACTCTATCCAAAGATTAGTTTTTGCTATCAGTTTAAAATTTTTTTTTTGTCAACTTCAGTTCCATTAACCATTAATTCCCATTATTTGATAATTATAATAATATATTGAGACTAGGAACAGAAATTTTATCATAATACAATTTTGGAGCGTATCATATTTTTTCGTTTCATACATATGCATATTTACCCAGCAAAATCTTTCATTACCAAATAAGTGGTTATATAATGAAACTAAAAATTTTTACTGCTTATAATTCGGCGTCAGTACTAGTTATTTTTGTTAGACGAAGACGTGTTTGTAAGCAGTCTAGCTTACGCGCGACTACTTATTTAATTACAAAAATAATTTGATTTTGGTAACTTCTTATTTTTTAACCACTAATAAGTATATGAGTAAGCCTAATTTTTAACAACTTGTAACCACTTATTTTTAACTGCTTATTAGCACCCGAATAACTAATTATTTTGTAAAGTACTTATTTTATATATTTTTATAATGCAGCGGGTAAGCGGGTGCACAAATTTTGTTTGTTTTTTCCTGCATCGAATATGGACAACTACTTACAAAAACGACTTTGCCGAACAAAAATAATGAGTTTTGACACCGAATTATATGTAGTCGACCCTTATTCTGCTGCTCATAATTTGGATTTTGGTAATGAGCACTCATTACTGAGATTTTGCTGCGTAAATTCAAAGTTAGACAACAACTAAATATAAATGTCTGTGGTGGAGCAGGTAGAAATACAATCTGTTAGCCTTAGCGATCTGACTTCAAACCTCAGTCAAAATATTAATATGGAGAGGCTATATTCAAAATATGTCAACTTAAATTTGGTCAAAATGAGTTTCCGATGGCAAATAGCTCCCCTATGCAATACCCATCTGTTCTCGTTTTATATCAATTTTTATTATTATGCTATCTCAAAGAACATTTTTTTTTTGGTGAAAATAAATGCTAACTCCCATAGTAAATTTCCAACTTTTTAAAAAAATATTAATTTATTATAAATTTACAACACATCTTATTGCATTTGGCATACCGAATACGAATCTGGAAAAGATTTTGATATATTCAATGGCTAGTTTTCGAGATATGGTAATATTATCATATTAGTAAATAGAGGTTCCAAACAAAAAAAATTGGTAATATACATGTAACTTTTAAAATATTTATCGGATTGAAATATTACGTATGGGCGATTATAGTCAATGATATAAGCTTCCAAATGGAGTGACCCTGTTTCAATACAGCGTGAGTTAAAGAGTGCCAAAGTTGACCACCTCGAGTAGTTTTTTAATTTTTCTATTTAATATGGAATAAAACATCTCATAAAATGCTTAAATAATAAACATTTTTCAAAAAAATCGTATTTTTATTTTCCGACAAAATATGCTAACTCGAAAAAATATTTGTTTTTTGATATACTAAAAATATGCTATCTGAAAAAAATATGTAAAAAAGTGCAAAATGTGATATTTTTTGAATAGATATAAATTAGTAAGAATATTTAAACCAAAAATATAAACAATAATACAATTTAATGGAAGATCACTGATGAAGCCTGTCCATAAAAAGGCAGAAACTAGATCTAGTCTGATTTGCAAATTTAATGTGTTCATAACTTTTGAGGAAGGTTTATTCTTCTTCTTAACCTCAAACCTACCATCTTATTCATTGTTTATTTTTACAATAATAAGCGAAATAACTAGTTTTTAGCTCTCCTGAGAAGTTAGCTTTTTTGAGTTGGCATTTATTGAATATACACTCATAAAAAAAAGTTAGTACAAAAGTCTGTTAAACGCGTTCTAATTCAGTTGAACTAATTTTTCCTGTTGTTTTCGTTTAAATCCGTTGTTTAGCTAAAGTTCTTAGTTATTCAATTTCACCACAAAAACATATTTCTGCTGTACTTGAACTAATTTTTCCTCCTGATATTTAGCTATTTTTTTATAAATGATTTTGACAATGTATCAGCTAATATAGCTATAAATTTGTTGGCAATTTTTTTATTATTTGTGTTTTCAAAAGAAAACGATAGGGGCGCTAGTGTATAGTGATTGATGGTGCTTGATGGTGAAGTGTGTATTTGTGACCAATAGAATTGCCGACCAATAGAAATTAGAAAATTTCTAGTGACGCTTACCAATACAAATAAAAATAATATGGCGCTTGTTAAGAAAGTTCTAGTAAATAAAATAATATGATAAGAGCATGTTTTCTCTTGTTTCTGTTAGTCAGCAAAGGAACGCAAAAGAAAACGGAGGTATACTGGACATTAACATTTCGCAGTTAAAATTGTATTAAAAGAATAAAATAATAGAGGTTTGTTTTATAATATAAACTATATTTATTTACGGGAATACTATTAAATATGTTATTGCTTTTCTGAAGGTAGACGAAAAAAAGGAACCAAATAATACAACTTCCACTGGCACACATACATACTGGCAAGAAAACAAAAGTGATATTTAGTGCAAATAGTGTTTTTGGGTTGTGTAATTTATTCGAAAATAAAATTAACAATATTTACATTAATTTGTTTTTATTCAATTAATAACAAAAAGTGATTGTAATTTTAGCAACATGTTTTGCAGATTTCAACTGACCCACTTTCATTTCTATTAAACGAACATTCTTCTAAATTTTTGAATGTTAACTGAATTTTTTACCTGTTTATAACCAACTAAAATTTAGCAGAAAACATGTGCTGATTTCAACTAACAAGGGAAGTATTTCAGACTAAACACTCAGATTTTGATGAAATTTGGATATGTGATAGAGAAAAAAATCTAAGATCGACCTGTATCAGCTTATCGGCCACCTCGGAATTTTAAGGGTCCAAAAAGGGGTTCAAAAATGGGTCCTTTTTAGCTTTTTTTGCTTTTTAAGATATTTTGACCAAAGGAATCATGTGCAATAGACCGTACCTCAAAAAAAAAAAGTTCGCCGTACACCCTCCAATATGATGTATTTTTGGAAGGCGATTTCAAAAAAAAATTTTTTTTTTGCCGACCGTAGTGGTCGCCTTTTTTAATTTTTTGTTATAGCTTTGGCATTTAAAATCGGATTTTAAAGTGTGATATATCGATTTTTTGCCTCGAGGAGACCAGTGTTTTGCTATATAGTAAAAATACAATTAAAAAAAATTTAAAAAGGCGACCCCTAAGTTCGGCATCCAATATATAAAAAAAATTTCTACTGGGTTTAGCGAAAAACTTCCTTAGCAAAAGTTTAATGATTTTTTGCGAGCTTTAATTTTCTGACCTTAGGGTGGTACATTAGGGTGGTAGCAACTGAGATCTGGTGGGTAACTACTAGAACGGGATACTTGAGGTCAAAATGTCCTGAGAACAAAACACTGGTCACCTCGAGAGAAAAACATCGATGTATCATACTTTAAGATCCGACTGTAAATACCAAAGATATAACGAATATAATGTAAATGGAGACCCCTACGTTTGGCATAAAAAAATAAAAAAAAATTTTTTGAAACCTCCTTGCAAAAATACTTCATATTGGAGGGTGTACGGCGCACTTTTTTTTTTTGCCTGTAAGGTGGTACGCTCTAATTTGCAAGTGTGGTATTGTTGGAAAGAAATTTTTGAGGGCTTTTCACTGGTACCTTTTTTTGGTACGTTTTTGCTCTTTCAAATTTGCTGTTTTAAAATATAGAAAAGTATACTGCTATGGATGCTGAATTCATATATATTATTCCTTATTAAATTTAAGCGGACACGTGTTTTTGCGTTTTTCGATATTCGCACTACATAAGGTTTGGCAAAATTTTTCCCGAAACACATTTTTTCGTACATTTTTAAAGATTTAGGCCGCTTTCTGTGTTAAACATAGGAAATATTTACATTAAACTTCATATTTTGATGGATATATTAATCCTGTGGTATTTTTTAATTTCGTAAATTTGAAATGTGCTCCCATACAAAAAGTTTAAAAAAATGCGTTTTTTACATACTCCGTCTTTTTAACATAAAATGTTATACTTATTTTCACATCAGATCATGTATTTTTTTATAAGCTTTCCCGTGATATAAACTTAAATATAACTAAAGTTCTGTAAACTAAACAGTTTTATTTTTATTTTACTAGTATTTAGCAAAACAATTTACTGGTTCCAGCAGTTTTTCTGCAGGATGATTTTTAAATAATTTTTATTTGCTTTTTCTGCTATTTTTACAGATTTATTTAATTAAGACACCTGAAATCATTGTTTAAATCAGTGTTTCAACTAAAAATGTGTTAAAATTCAGTCAAATCAAGTGTGCTGTTAAAAAAATATATAGTGTTACTCCCTGACAAGTAGTTCCAGAACGAGCGATTTTAGAACCGGTTACAAAATACATTAAAACCTTCTAAAATTATGGAAAACTCTTAGAAGGAATGCTTTAAAAAATCTACTACGATTTGTTTTTTTTATTGTACATCATAATATTTTTCTATGATAAAATTCTTAGTTGACAATGAATATAAAGAACTAATAACATACATATTTTTTTTTTTGTAATTTTAAAATCATAATTTATTCATGAAATGAGTGTAGAGTAGTCTATGTATATTTCTATAAATTTTTTATATTGAATTTTTTTATTTGCATTTGGTGTTTGGTGTTGTCGATGTTCTTTTTCAATTACACTAGCCAACAGAAACTAACTGAATAAAGCGCAATATTTTTAATAGAATACAAAATCAATCATATTAATTGTTAAGTTGTCAATGATTTCAAAAACAAATTAAAAAATGGTTTCATCTATGAAATTTTTTACAATAAGTACATTTACTTCTCCTATATCAGATATATAATTTATGCTTAATTAGATTGGCCTTCAAAATGCCAATCATGTTAAACCCAATTAGTCTGTGATTATTTTGGAACAAATTCTTTTAATATGTGTTTCTGCTGAAAATAGATATTTGATTTATCGTCAGATTTATATGGGGTTTCTATAAGACGTTCGTTGTATTGCACGTAGCTTGTTATTGTATTTTTGTTCTTCTGAGACAAAATGTCATGTGGAAACACCACATTAGTCACAATTATGCTCGAATTTTTCGACTACTTCAGTGACCCTTGTTCAATCAATGCTGTATGGATTTGTTTCTTGTCCAATTACACGTTCAAACAATAAAATTCGGATCTTTGAACTTGTTGATGTCAAATATCTGTTTTTTATGAATTTTTCTTTGAAATTTATCCACCTTAGACTATGTCGAATAGTGTAAAGCTTCTAAACAAATAAAAAAAGACAAATAAAAAATTTACATTGCTATTGAGAACTGCAAGTTACAAATCGTCATCTAAAATGATAAAAGCCCTAACATCACTTTATTTTTTAAAGAATGGTTTGAAACCGAAAAAGTTATTTGTTTGTATTTTTCGGTAACGATATTTTAAGGGTAAAGCTATTTCACTTAATTCGGTATCGATATTTTAAGGTTAACGGTATTTCAGATATGCCAGTAACGGTATTTTAAGGATAATGATATTTCGGTTATTTCATTTATGGCATTATAAGGTTAACGATATTTCAGTTATTTCGGTAATGGGTATCCAAGCAAAAATATTAAAGACTACACTCATAAAAAAAAGTTAGTACAAAAGACTGTTAAACGCGTTCTAATTCAGTTGAACTAATTTTTCCTGTTGTTTTCGTTTAAATCCGTTGTTTAGCTAAAGTTGTTAGTTATTCAATTTCACCACAAAAACATATTTCTGCTGTACTTGAACTAATTTTTCCTCCCGATATTTAGTTATTTTTTTATAAATGATTTTGACAATGTATCAGCTAATATAGATAAATTTGTTGGCAAATTTTTTAATATTTGTGTTTTCAAAAGAAAACTGTAGGGGCGCTAGTGTATAGTGCTTGATGATGCTTGATGGTTTTTTTCTTAAGTGTGCATTGGTGAGTTTGCCGACCAATTCAAATTAGAAAATTTCTAGTAAGTGTATTTTAATGTGTGTGATGAGTCATCACTGATGACGCATACCAATACAAATAAAAATGATATGGCGCTTGTTAAGAAAGTTCTAGTAAATAAAATAATATGATAAGAGCATCTTTTAGTCAGCAAAGGAACGCAAAAGAAAACGGAGGTATATTGGACATTAACATTTCGCAGTTAAAAATTGTATTGAAGAAATAAAATAATGAGGTTTGTTTTATAATATAAACTATATTTATTTACGGGAATACTATTAAATATGTTATTGTTTTTCTTTTTTTCAGCCCTTTAACATTTTCATCTAAATTCTATCTGCAGGTAGACGAAAAAAGGAACCAAATAATACAACTTCCGCTGGTACACATATTGGCAAGAAAATAAGTGATATTTAGTGCAAATAGTGATTTTGGATTGTGTAATTTATTCGAAAATAAAATTAACAATATTTACATTAATTTGTTTTTATTCAATTAATAACAAGAAGTAATTGTAATTTTAGCAGCATGTTTTGCAGATTTCAACTGACCTGACCCACTTTCATTTCTATTAAACGGACATTCTTCTAAATTTTTGAATGTTAACTGAATTTTTTACCTGTTTATAACCAACTAAAATTTAGCAGAAAACATGTGCTGATTTCAACTAAGTAATTTTCATTTCCATTAAACAACATTTTTTATAAATTATTGTATTTGAACTAACTTTTTTACCTAAAATTTAGGTCACCTATATTTAGCAGACCATGTTTCATAACATCATTGAAATTTCTGCTGGGGCAAATTCAGGTATTATTTCCTGTTATTTTAGCAGAATTTTTAACTATTTGTACGGGCTTTTTTTTATGAGTGTACTTCAAAAAGCATGACTATTTTATCTACATCCAATAAAATAATATGCAAAACTAAAATAATACAAATACAACAACACATAGGGACATAGAGACATGATGCACAATCATAGTTTTCTACCGAAAATTTGTTAAATTTACAACAGTTACTAAAAATTAGTTAAAAATGATGCTGCAGAAAAAACTGCTAAAATTAGCAGATTTTTTTTACTAAATACTAGTAAAATGAGAACAGCAAAATTAAAACTGTTAAATTTACAGAATTTTAGTAATATTTAGGCTAACTTTTAGTTAATTGAAAATAGCAAATTGTACTGCAAAATCTGCAGAAAATTTTGATAAATATTTGTAGACTAAAAATAGCAAAAATAAACTGTTAAATCTACAAAATTTTTGCTATTTTTAAGATAAATTTAGTTGAATGCAAATAGCAGTCTATTCTGCTAAAATCAGCAGAAATATTTGCTAAAAAATTGTAAACTGCTGTTTTCAAAAGGCTCGATTTTAATTTGCATTTAAAAAAAATCGAAAACTTCGAAAATTTTAAATTTTTTGGTAATTTTTTAGGCTTCTAATTATTTAGCAAAATTTTTTCTGATTTTAGGAGGTTAATTTGCTATTCTCCATTTACAAAAATTTAGCTCAAATATAACTTAAATTCTGTATATTTAACAGTTTTGTGTCTGCTGTTGCTATAGTACTAATAAAGAGCAAAAATAATCTGCATATTTAGCAGTTTTTTTCTGCAGCATCATTTTTAACTAATTTTTAGTAGTTTTATTTAAAATTTTTTTGGAAAATAATAAGTTTTAACTAAATTTTTTACGGACTTTTTTCTATTAGTGTATGACATGCAGGTGTTGAATTCATTGATGGAAAAGCCAAATTTGAACTACTCTTATTTTTGAGTTGTGTTGCTTCTGGAACTGGTAGCATTTTAAAATTTGGCATTTCCATCAATGAATTTAACATGTGCGTGTCATAGGGAAGAACAGATGTCGTTGTAAATTTAACCCTTAAATGCATTGTGTAGCCATTTGGCAACATACCGGTTTTTTTATAAAAAAAACCCCACTTGATGCACAAAACTGCACTTTTGGGCATTAGGTGCCCCTTCTGTACAGTGTTCCTATAGTTTAGTTCAGAATTTTTAAACAGTTAGAGTAAAAATCTTGGTTTTGCTCTGCATATTTGTGAAAAATCTAAAACGCGTTTTTTTACAAAAAGTGTCATATTAAAAAATATTTGTTTAAATATTTAAAGTGGTATTCTCGCAATAAAATTCATTTCGGCGATAATAAATGTATAAATTATAGTTTATAAATTTTTTTTACATACACGTTAAAATAATGACAATTTAGCTATTTGGCAAAAAACCATATTTTTCAATAAAAATCACTTTTTTTAAAAATAATTTTTTTTTTTTGTATTTTTCTTGAAATGTACACGCCTTTAGAAATCATATATGAAAAAAATGGTTAAAATCGAAGAGATCATGCATTTAAGGGTTAACAAATGTTCGTATTTGTGCAGACTTTTTTCTCGGGGGTATTTTTCTATGGTGTCTAGTTTCGCCAAACCTTATTGAATTGAAACTTTGATCACATAATGACAAAGTTTGGAGTCCTGTTTGAATATATGGTAAATATGCCCAAAGACAAGAATCCCTAACAGTCAATTTAAAAAAGAAAATGTGCAGTTAAGTCATTTTGCATTTTATTCAGCGAAATACTCATACAATATTTGTGGCAGAATGAAAGAAAGAACTAAATATATTGTATGTAATCTGTTGATAGAGATTACCACGAGTTGAAAAAATACAAATAACAACTGTAAAATAATCATCACAAGCAATTGATGCAGAAACAGACATAGTTACGCCATTTATTCTATGACATGTCAATTGAAGTTTTTAATCTTACAAACTATGAATAAATAAGTAAACGTTTAAAGGGACTATTCGAAAAAGGCAGGTCATTCAACGGTTTTAAAGAGTTTCAATTACGAAATTGACTATACTATCAATTACTAAAAACTGTGTACGATTAATTGAATCAATTAATGCTTATATGCATTTTAGGACAAACTTTTAGATCTTTCCTACTTGACTTATTGCCAAAAAATTATGACCTTTTCAAGATAGAGAGAAAATGTAGAATTTTGTAAAAAAAACTGTCTCCTGAAAGAATTTCAACATTTTTGTTTCGAAAAAATAAATTATTTTGATCATAGTTCACTAATGTACGTCATAGCAACGACAAAGTGAATAATAAAGGAGGGAATCAAATATTAAGGGTCATATCATAATCACTTTGAAAATTTTAAAGTGACTTATAAAACAAATTTTGCATACAAAATTAATTTTATAAATGTGTTATAAGGTTTTGAAATTATTATGAATAGGCAATTAAATATTTTGCATAATTATTGAACAAATGAAGAAAATTTATTAGAAATTTTCACCTTATAAATATTCGAAAATGTCGAATTATTCGACACGAAAAAACCGGTTTCTGGAATAATTCGAAAACCTGGAAATATGGAAAAAACCGGTTTATCGAATAATTCGGAATCTGGTTTTGACAACTCCAATCGCCGATTTATCTTCGTGGTGTATTGCTTTCGTATTGCCTGTAAGTATTGCTTTCGGATAACAGTTGTTCCCGACGGATAAAATTTCCGCAATACGAAACTAATATTGCCGGCAATAAATGTTTTCTTCCTGGCAATATGATCGGGGAAACTTCTTCGTATAGCCATGCCTGCTGGGATGCTTTTTCAAAAGTTGGCAAAGCACTCCAAATGATTGTTCTAACAGTTATTTATTTTCAAGTTCACAGTTACTCAGCGGTACAACAGTGCTTGATTTTTTGCAATTTATTAAATGTGTAAATGTGTTCATAACCAAAAAAATAAAAAAAAGGAATAGGTTTCCGATTTTGAAGGTTTTTCTATAAAAAAATATTAAAGAATGATAATTTTTCCTAAAGACAATTATTATCAATCTGAGTTTTCTTTTCTCTAAAGATTTATTTTTCTTTATGAAAAAGTTCTTAGATTTTTGGAGTCTTTCTAATGAAAAATCTTTAGAATTTAATGGCATCATTTGTTGTTGCATATATTATGTCTGTTCCCGTACTTTACCGCGGTTACCCAAACTAGCCCAAAGGCGTTCCCGTACTCAAAATTGTGAGTAAATTGTTGTTGTTTGGGCTGTTTTGGGATCCCGCGGGTACCCGCGGTAACGTACGGGAATGCACATTTTGTTATAAAAGCATATTTTGCTTTTAAGTGTTAAGTATTAAACTAGAAGGAAAACATCAATTTGTCATCTACTTATACATTTATATTGGATTTAATTTTTAATAAATATAATTTTTAAAAATCGATAAATTTAATGTGCAGTTTTTGGTTTTAAGCTTTTACTTTTGGATATTTAGTGTATAGTTTTTTGTTTTTAGTGCATATTTCCATTTAGGTGCATATTTAAATGCATATTTTGAATTTTTTTACTGCATAATTTAAGTGCATATATTCGAATTTTAAGTGCATGAAAGTCGCTGCCCTGGTTATGACTATAAAACTGGCATTGAAACAGTATCGACTGGATGATATTAATAATAAAATCTATGGACTTTAATTGGAATTCGCTTATGGAAACTTTTAAATAAATAACCTTTTAATGGCAAACAGTTTTTGACTTCGAAGGTTGCATGAACCAAAATTGTTCTATCTTTTCTTCTGTGGAAGGACTATATTTTCAGATTTTGCATAACCAATAGTGAAATCATGTTGTACATATTTTAAAAAATTATAATTAAACTTACTTTTAGGGAGCTGAATTGCTTCTCCTTTTAAGGCTCTTTATTTTGATTTATACTTTTTCGTCTGTAATCCCAAGTAATGTCACATATAAAATGTTTAATTTAACGCCACTTTAAACATAAAACTCACTTTTGTAGTATTTTTATATATATTTTCAATTAATTCTTTTTAGAAAAAAACACAAACTGGCAGTTAAAATATAGAAATCAATCAGCGAAAGATTATAATTTTGTTAATTTCTTATTGTTGTTTTATTAGTTCCACGCATTTAAAATTCTATAGTGGGATGATAAAATAAATGTATGTACTTATTTTTATTATAAAATATTTCAAAAATTAAAAATTTTAGTTTTGATTTTTATTTCTCACTGTCGACTGTAGCAGAAACGGAATTGGTATATTGGTGTAGCACCAAAAAGGTGGCAAGCAACACTTACGCACACAACAGAAAAGTTGCAATGTTCCAAAAGAAAATCTTTAAGATACTTTGTGCCTTTGATGAGTAATTTTTCTATATTTTTTTTGTTCATATCACTTTTCACTTGCTTTATTACTGCCAGAATTTATTATAAAATTTTAACTATTTGTATACCTTCACTTCTGTGTACAATTTTTAATTTATTTTTTCATTAATTATTTAACTATTTTTAGAAAATATTCAACAAAAAAATCACAAAAAAAACTACACAGAAGAATGATGTGAAGCAGTGATGAAATTTATGGCACAATTGTGCCAGGTTATTGGTACACTCGCACAATTGATACTGTTTTGGCTCATTTTGGTTTATCTTCAAAATTTTGTACAAATTGAATTTATTTAAAAAAACAATTCTTAATATAAAAATTCTTTAATTTTTATCTAACTTGTATTAAAAATACATTTTCGAACAAAGCAAAACTCAAACATATCATCGAAGATATTCCTGAATACGCATCTAAGTTTTAAAAGTTCAAGTTCTTTAAATTAAGCTCAGAGTTTCGAAATAATTAATTCAATTTTAAGATTAGTTCACGAAAAATAGAATTTAGTTTAAAAAAATGTTCATATACCATTCCTAGCATTAATAAGAATTGATTTAACTTCCAACATAAACTATTCGAATCGTGTGTTCACCACACGCAGAAAAAAACAGGTGGAACTTTATCTAAGTGCTATGTAATTATACAACTACTTACACTACATAAGTTCGAAATAAGTTTTATAATTTTCTAGAATAATATATGTAATTTTTCGGATATTTTCCGCTACACATGCATATTTTTTGCAAGGATTGTATATATTTTACAAAAAAAATTGCATATTTTACTAGAACTTTGTAAAACTAATTTGAAAATTATGTAGTTGTACAATAGCTATTAGGTAATATTCCCCCGATTTTTTTCTGTTTGTAATTCAAAGAAAACATTTCAGTATCTTGCATTTAGTGCAATGTAGTTTAAAAACAAAATAAAGTAAATTAATTAACTCCATAAGAATGCTATTACGGAATGAAATTTAAATCAAATTACATTAATTTTTTAAAATTGAATTAATGAATTAATTCTTTTTAAGAATTGATTTGGCTTGAAGCAAAATAGATTTCAGACTCTTTCATTCGTTTATTTATTAACAATATTTAAAAATGTAATTTTTGTATTTTTTTGTTTCTCTTTTGGTAAAGTATGGTTGAAATAAAATTTAATAGAAGCCTTCCAGAAGAATTCCATTTTCCGCACCCTTAATTTTTAATACTTTTTCAATAGAAATAATATTGATTTAAGAAATAAATATAGAGAGCTTTTTCTTAAAAAAATCAAAAATAAATTTAATATTTTTTTAGCCTGGGTAAAAATTTGGTTTTAGCACAATGAAAGCGCATTTGGCACATTTTAGTCACACACTTGGCACAAAACAACAATCTTCAAAACCCATCACTGATGTGAAGTCGACTGCAAAACAGTAGACTTTGCCGTCCATAACCGAACTAGTTCAATTGAACGATTCAGTTAATAGAATAATCTTCGGTCATTATTAGCGTTGCCAGACATTCCATTGACATCAATTCCCGAATCAAAAAATATGAAAATAATTTGTGCAAATTATCTTTAATTTTTTTTAATTCGTGAATTTATATTTTTAAAAGCTCTGATTTAATTATACTTCGCGAATTATTTCATAATTATTCAATCGAATCAAAATTTAATGAATATGAATTTGACGAAATCATTATCTCTATTCAAAAGGGTTATAAAGGCAATACCGCTAAAATAAAATTCAAAATCCTTTCAACTGACTACCGTTACCCCTAAAATACCGTTTCTGAAATACCGCTATCCTTAAAATACCTTTACCGAAATAACTGACATACCGTTATCCTTAAAATACCGATATAAATGAAATATAGATACCCTTAAAATACCGTTACCGAAATAACTGAAATTTAGCTAACCTTAAAATACTGTTACCGAAATAATCAAAAAACCGTTATCCTTAAAATACCGTTACCGAAATTACTAAAAACCCGTTATCCTTAAAATACCGATACCGAAATAAATGAAATAGCGTTCCCCTTAAAATGCCGTTACCAAAATAATCTAAAATAGCGTTACCCTTACCGATAACAGCATCGTTTCGATTACCATCCATGCTATTCAATATTACTTGTAGTCTACACGGGACATCGATTTGTTCAACCAACGAACAATTTCTTGTTCGTCCATGAATTTGTCTCGTGTGGACCACTCTTGTTCATGTTTTGTTCTTGTTCAGACAACGTTGTCAGCACAATTGTTCTCACAACTATGTGCAACAACAACCACGATGCCAGATCTAATTTTTACTTAGTGGCATTACTAAAAAATAAAGAAAATGAATAAAATATTAAGAAAAAGTAAATAATTTGTATTATTATTGAATTTAATGCAATTTACTTTTTATTATTAGAAAAAAATCAGTGAAAAACACATTGAAAACATGAAAATAAATAGTTTCGTTTGTGACCTAGTCCAACAAAAACAAAAAATAATGAATTGTCTGCCATTACGTATTCTCCACCCAAAACAAATGGACAAATTTTTTCCCGTTATTCTGCTGACGATTAGTTTTTGGGCAAACAAATCAATGTCTCGTCAAGACGCTAAGTTAAGGATTTTCACAAGGGGTGTGCTATTTGTTGTATCGTCCTAACAAAAAACAAAGTTGTTAAAAATTAAATTGAAAAAATACAACATTTGAGAATAGCACGATACAACATTTTTACGTATGTTTAGTGTCCTATGGTTTTATTTGTTTTTCCAATTCAATTCTTGCCAAATTTTTACCTAAATAAGGGTTGCCTATCAGGACAGAGTTGTAGAAATTCTTATCAGAGCTTCAATAATTTGTACTTTGTTTAAAAAAAATTGTTTTTTTTGGAAAAGAAATGTAAGTGAAGATAAAAATACAGACTACCGCAAAAAGGCAAAATTAAATGCAATAAAATGAAAAACAACAATAATTAATGCAAACCCAATTGAATTGGAGAAGAGTTATGGCAAAACAAATACAACCATATTTTTATGTTCAAAAGCGGAGAATTCACGAGGGAAAATTCGTGAAAAAATGCCAATTTTTTTGTGAATGTGTGTATGTGTGCGTGTTGACATCGTGCAATTCGTGTTTACAAAATTTTTTGATATTTCGTCGACATTTTTTGACGTTTAAGCGGAGAATACACGAGTGTGTTCCCTACTCAATGTTCCTTCGTGTATTCTCCGCTTAAACGTCAAAAAATGTCGACGGTCGATTGTCGATGAATTAAATTTAAATTAAACGCATCGATTTTTGCTATCGTCGGTCGACAGTCGACCCAGATGTGAATATCGATTCTGAATAGTTTGCAAGCGGCGAAGTGATAAAAACTGCCATTTGTTTGGAATCCGGTACTCACCCAGCAAAAAAAAACCGAATGCATTCTACAAGAATGCCTTTTTCACTGCATATAAAGTAGCTATATATGCTGATTTCTTACTTCCAATAAACGTATTTTAAATGACTTCCAAAATGCCATTAATTAAAAACTTTTCTTTACTTCCCAGCAAAAAAATAGCTGACCAAGATCCGTAAAAGCACCTATACTGTTCGGCACAAATGCGTTCAAATTGAGGTGAAAAACGCATTTTTTTAACATTGGCTTGTCATAGGAGAGAAGGTGTTTATGCTACTTCAAGTCTGCTTTGCGCGTCATAAAAATGAGTGCTTGGAAGTTCTTTTTTATATAGGAAAGCAATTCATTATTTTTACTATCTAAGGAGAGATGAAAAGTAACTTCTTGTGAATGCATTCAAATATATATTTAAGAAGTGATATTTATGACTTTTGAATGCATTCCCAAGAAGGTACTTTTCATCTCTCCTTAGATAGTAAAAAAAATGAATTGCTTTCCTATATAAAAAAGAACATCCAAGTACTCATTTTTATGACGTGCAAAGCAGACTTAAAGTAGCATAAACACCTTCTCTCCTATGACAAGCCAATGTTAAAAAAATGCCTTTTTCACCTCAATTTGAACGCATTCGTGCCGAACAATATAGGTGATTTTACGGATCTTGGTCAGGTATTTTTTTGCTGGGCAGCAAACAATCAAAAAAAAACTGTAGATCTCAAAAATTGCTTTTCTGTATTTGAAGCCACTGTGAAATATGTTTCATTTCACAGTTCCCTTTCTGTCTATCAGATGTCATCAGGATCAGCGATTTTTGTTTAATCTTTAAGTTGGCAGCACATTCCTAAATGTAAATAAACAAGTTTTGCGAATTTTAACCGAAAAAATGAATCCATTAGAAAAAATACACGTTTTAGACGAAATTGAGAAAGAAATAATATTATGCTTACAAAGTGCAGGTGAATAAACAAAAGAACAGCAACAAATATAGGGAATAAAAACGAAACTTTGGATCATTTTAGGAAATGCCCTGCAGGAATTAAGCAAAGAAAAATCATCCCAAAAAAATGCCGAAACACAAACCCAACAGTTTACCAAATCACTATCAAATGTGGAAATGAAACTTAGTGAACAAATCAACTATTTAACACAAGTATCTACTGGACAGCCTCATGAGGGTTCCGGATATGCTTCCGCCAAAGTGTTACAAATGGCTTGGCATCGCATATCTCATGTGCGTTCTAGAGTAAGAGAATTAGAGGAAACCAAAGCAAAATATACACATGCTGCTAGACAACAGCAACAACAGAGACAACAACAACATGCTCAACAGGCAGCTGCTGCAGCCCAGCAACAACAATTGGCTCAACAACAGCAGCAGCAACAACAACAGTCACATCAACAAGATGCTGGCTCTTCTGGTGGCAGCAATACAAATCAAGATGTAGCAATGCAACAAAGTGGGGGAAACTAAAAAATAAAATATTGTAATTTTTTCTTTTTATTTCCTATTGCTTTTGTTAGTCGCATGGTAATATTCCACTTGAAGCTATTTTTCTTTATATCCTTTCATATTAAAGAATTTTTTCTTTCCCTAGAACTTTGGTTATAAAAATTGATTTCTAAATTAAAATTTCTACGTTTTTATTCTCAATCTGGTTTTGTATGATTGCTTTTTTGACCTACTCCAAAATAGTTATTTTCACATACATACCGCACGCACTGAAGTAAGACATTACGTTCATGCCTTATATCGGTTTCTAATAATTTTTCCAACATGGTATTCTGTTTCCGCAGGCGTCCCTTGCGATAATCTAGACCAGATTTTCTTTTAGCTAAAGGTTGTTTTGTTTTAAAAGGCTCATCAGCAGTTTTACAACGTTTTGCTACAGTTTCTTCATTTGTGTGTGATGGCATAACCTTTTCCGGTTTTATAGAATAGCCTGGTATACTACGTTGTATTGGAGTCTCTGCAGGAGCTTCATCAGAAGAGTTTTCATCAATGGCGGCAGTAAGATCTTTGTCATTTAAGTTTTCTGTGGTTATTTCTTTATATGTAGCTGATATTGTAGTATCTTCAGCAAGCATTTTTGTTAGGCTTTGGCTCTCAGTCCTAAAGGACTTGTCTTCTACTTCTTCATTTGTTTGATTGGACACAGGAGATTTTTCAATTTCATCATTATTAAAAGAATTCTGTACGTTATTTCCTAATTGAATCGAGTTTTCTAGAGGGCTTTCACCAGAGTTTATAATATATATTTTGTCACAGATTTTTTGGTCATCGGTGGACATATTTGGTTTCATATCTGCATCAATATTGTCGCTTATACTTGGGAAGTTTGTAGACTTACTAAAATTACCTTCTGAGACATCATCACAATCATTTTCGCTTTCATTTTCCTCCATGGAGTCATCGTCGGAACCATACATACCAACCAAACCAAATAAAGCATTTTGAATTGGAAGTTTCTTTTTATCACTAAAATGTTTATAATTTTTCATTTGTCCAGTACCTCTAAACATTTTAACTCCACCACAAGTGGCTTCACAAGATTCTTCATTACTTTCCTCAACTTTTTGCTTTACCTCTTGTCTGTCCTTATGCTCCCTTGATTTCTGATTACGTTTATTTTTACGATTACGTTTATTTCTTTGATTTTGCTGTTTTCCCTCTCTAGGTACCTGCTCACCTTCAGAGTTTTTAGCTTCATTTTGATTTGATTGCGCCCGTTGTCTGTCATTAATCTTGCCAAAACGATTTTTACCAGCCTGTAAACGTTCACCACGTTTTTGTCGCTGCTCTTGAGCCTTTTGTTTTAAAAGAACATTGGCAATGGTTGGATATTTCTTCTTTCTTTCCTCTCTCCAAGCGGCAATCTCCTCAGGGGTACTTAGTTTTTTGAATTTATCAAATAATCCAGAAGCATGTAATGCATTTATGTGTTTATCCATCACAATAGGATGACCTTTATATAGACAACCTGCTACTGGACATTTTTCATGTTGAGTCCGATGCCTTTTTAGGTCTTCAAAAGATTGGAATTCAATCTCACATGGTTCACAATATTGTTTAAAGGGAGGTTCTTCTGCTAACTGTTGGCCTGTTGAATGATGCGGTAAATATTTTGGTGGCACTGTTGGTCCAAGTTTACCATACATGGGTGGCGGTTGTTTTTCACGAGGTAGTAATGACATTCCAGAAGGAGTTAGGAAATGTGGTTTTGTTTTAAAGGCATCTTTACCAATTTTATTGAAATTTGGTGAAGGCAAAGTAAATTTAAATGTTTTTTCCATTCTGAATTGTCTTTTGTTTTTATCCAGAGACTTATAATACGTTTTTATCTCAAAATTTCTATTTTACAGCATGGTTTAAATGTTTTGATTTTTATTGCCTGTATTGCCACCTGAAAATTTGTTTAAAAACGGGAATATTTGAGCTAAAAGTGCTACCATATTTTGAATGATTGCGGTTGTCGTTGTCGTTATCGACTGTAGGCGTTTTTACTAAAAAATCGTAAAATTGCGTTTACTTGGTTTCAAATTCCGAGATTTCAATGGAAATCTTACAGTAGCGAGATTTCGATTTGACATCTGCATTTCTTTTGTAAAGAAAGTACCATAAAAAAATTACCTCAAATTAAAAATATTTCTAAAAACTATTTTATTTATTGGCGGAGTACAATTTACATTATTTTATGTAAAGATCTAACGCAATATTTTGGTGGAAGGAAGACATGTATTTCCTAATGCTTTCTTCATAGTTATGCTTCGCCGGAAGCAAAAATTAACACCACGCAACACTTATAGTCATTAGTACATTTCCAGAGGGCCTTAAGCTATATTTATTATGTTTATAATAATTTTTTTATTTCATTATTTTGTGTTATTTTTAAGTTAATTTATTAGTCAGCTGTTGACCATCGTTGCCACTTTTTCATGCAAAAACTCTACAAATTAAGCGAAACGTAGTGTTGTATTCTGCTAGAAATAATAAATAAATCATTGATGACAGGAACATTCCCTGATAATTGGAAAGAGTCTATGGTAACGCTAATTTAAAAGATTGCGAAAACAAGAAAATGTGAGGAGTTTCGCCCAATAAACACGTTAAAGACATGCGAGAAGATAATCGAAAAAATAGTAAAGGATCAATTGGAGAAATACTTGGAATCAAATAAACTAATATCAAAATATCAATCAGGATTTAGAAAGAATTTTTCATGTGAAACATCAATTAATTACCTAATCAACAGATGGAAAAAAATAGAAAAAAAGAAAATTGTTGCAATATTTTTGGACTTTAAACGAGCATTTGAAACCATAGACAGAACAATACTACTACAAAAAATCGGCATCCAGTACCGGTGTTCTGTAACTATGTGAGAAGTTACTCACATAAAAATTGCAACTCTACGATGTGTCTACGATATTTAAAACAGGGTGAGTCACAAAATTTCAAATTGAATATAAGTAAATTTTTTTTACATACCTCTGCCTAAATTTGACATTATGATACTCACTCTCTTTTAAATATGGCAGAGTTGCAATTTTTATGTCAGAAACTTCTCACATAGTTACAGAACACCGGTACAGGATATTGAATTAGAATGGTTCAAATCATATTTAACAAAAAGAAGGCAAATTACGAAAGTGAATAACGTGAAATCAAATGTTATAAATAATGAATATGGAGTACCACAAAGATCAATTTTGGGAGCCTTGCTATTTATTTTATACATAAACGATATGCCTAACATAGTGGATAACTGTGAAATAATATTGTATGCAGATGATACATTAATTTTTGGTAAAGGAGATTTAGATAATCAGTGTTATGACAAACTAAATCATGACATGCAAGATGTTAATAAGTGGCTAAAAATGAATAAGCTTAAATTAAACGAAAATAAAACAAAAATAATGGAAATAAACACTAAAAGCAAAATCATTTTTAAAATTAATAATGAAATAATTAAAAAGGTAGAACAAATGAAGTATTTAGACTTTGTAATTGACAAAAACTTAAATTTTAAAAGTCACATTGACTATATCTGTACAAAAATCGGCAAAATATTAGTTTCATCATGCGGTTAAGAAAACAAATATCGATATTAACGGCAGTTAATATATACAACACCATGATTAAACCACATTTCGAATTCGGGTCTATAATCCAATACTCATGCTGTACAACAAATCAAATTGAACGAATGCAAAAACTACAAAATATGTCAATGCGCGTCATATTAAAATGCAATCGGTATACATCTATTAATTTTATGCTGAAAACACTAAAATGGCTGAATATAAAGCAAAGGCTTCAATTAAATACAATAAACTTTATACAAAAAAGAAAACAGGAAAATCACCAGAATAAGGAACAAATAGTATACGTCAGAGAGGCTCAACCGTATCTGCTAAGAAATAACGAAAATTTTAGACTATAAAAGGCATCATAAACTGCAAACAAGCGCTCACTATTTTACAAAGGGTTACAATTATACAACGATTTGCCAAATAACGTTAAAACGGAAAGTAACATGAATGTATTTAAAAGACACGTTGTATGCTATGTAAAGAATAATAATTTATAATATAAATATATGTTAAACAAATGTTATTATGGAATATTAAAAGTATTTTAAATACTAATAAAGAAAGAATAATATATATAATATATAAAAATCTCCATATTTGTGAGATTTTCATGAGATTTCTTTGTATTGATATTAAATAAAAATAAAATAAAAATAAAAAAATAAATCTCGCAAATTCACAGGATTTCTTTTGTATGGGGAATCTCGGGATTTCACATGAGATTTTCACTGAAATCTAAATTTTAGTCGAAATCTTGGGATTTGGGGGCAGATGTAAATGCAACATAATTGATATTTATTAAGCCTCTGTTGAAAATTTAGTAGCTGGCAACTGAAAATTTTTTCTGGTATAAAAAAAAAAAAAATTAATAGCATTGAAACAAGTGGAAGGAAAAAACAGTTAAAAAATAATTTGTGAGAGGCTAATCACAACTGTGTCGATTGTCGACCGACGACAGCAAAAGTCGCCGCGAATAATTTAAATTCAGCGACAATCGATTGTCGACATTTTTTGACATTTAGAAAAAAATTAAAGCAAAACAAGAATATGATTGTATTTTTTTCGCCACAATTCTTCACCAATTCAATTGGTTTTCCATTAATTCTTGTTGTTTTACATTTTTTTGTATTTAATTTTGCTTTTTTGCGGTAAATTATGCATTTTTATTTTCAATTATATTTCTTCTATCAAAAAAATATTTTCTTTGTAAACAAAGTACGAATTTTTGCAACTCTAATACGAATTTCTGCAACTCTGTTTCCTTAATTAGTTAAAAATATGGCAACTATTTGACAAATATTTTGAGTGTGTATTAGTGTGTCGTCACGAAAATAGAATAAATTCTATTACGACGACAAATCGCCGGACGACATGGCGACATTTTGCTTCCCATACAAAATATATGAAAAAGCACATGTCGTTGTCGACCCAGTTCTGATTAAGCTCTGAGGTTAAATTTTATATTTCATAATCTGGTAACACTTCTTTTTTGTGACATTTTAGTTTTGTTGTCAAATTTCTGTTTGCGGCATTCTTCTTTTTAACGTGCTGTAGTGAATTACACGTGTTTTTTCCGAAGCCTTTCATATATTTTGCTGAAAAAGTGAAATTTCATTAAAAAAAAATCGTTATCAAAATGGCTGATGTTGTAGAAAAACCAACTGAACAAGTCGAGGAAGTTACAAAGGAAACTCCCGTCGTAGAAATCACGGAAACTGAAGTAAAAGAAACTGCTGATAATGGTTCGCCTAAAGAAGAAACTACCACCGAAGGAAGTCCCGTCAGAGAAGCCGTCACCGAAGAAAATGGCTCGGAAAAAGTCTCAAAAAACGAACACAAAATTATACAGCAAGTTGAATATTACTTCGGTGATGCCAATTTGAATCGTGATAAATTCCTATTGGAAACAATTGGTAAAGATGAAGAAGGTTGGGTACCCATTAGTGTTTTGCTAACTTTCAAACGTTTGGCTGCACTTAGCACCGACCCCAACGTTATTACCGAGGCCTTAATGAAATCCGATAATGGGTTAGTTGAGGTTAGCGAGGATAAATCAAAGATTAGACGTCATCCCGAAAGACCCATACCCGAACATAATGAAGAAAGACGTAAGGAGATAATGTCACGTACAGCATATGTTAAAGGTTTTCCATTAGATATCGATATTGATACATTATTGCAATATTTTGCTGATTTCGAGAAAGTCTCACATGTTAATATGCGTAAATATTTGGATAAACCATCGAAGACTTATAAATTTAAGGGTAGCGTATTTGCAACATTTGACACAAAAGAACAAGCTGCAGAATTTATTGAAAAGAAAGAGGTAAGTTTAATTTTATTTACGTCCTAAAGGAAATGGGGCCTGCATTGCATTTTATTGGGCACACTAAAACTAACAAAAAAAAAAAAAACCATTCAATGTGGAATAAAAGTAAAAAAAAATACCGAAAACCGGTACGTCTATAAACATGAAATTGTGGCTACTCAAAAGAAAATTTTCTCACGATTTCAAAAATGAATTTATTTTTATGATGCCTCAACCCTACATACAGAAATAATTATGCCTGCAATACTAAAATAAAATAATGCATTTTCTGAATTTAAAAAGCAGGGTTATAAACTTGTTTGATTATTTGCAAAAAGTATGCGCCAAAAATGTTCCTGAGACGGTTTAACACTATAAACCCTTGAACAAACAAACGATTTCTTTAAAAAAAAAATGAACAATTAATAATTTCTTTTTAAAATTTTTATATTGAAACACCTTATTTTCTTAAAAAAACAATACATCTTAAATCGTGTCATGACCACATCGTTTGCTTATATTTTTCGTGACCGCAGTGTCGCTTAAAATATTTTTTCTTTATTAACGTAAAAACTTTGGGAGTCTCAGGCATGTTATTTTTTTTGTACCTCACATTACCCGGTGTCTTCAAATGCAATAAATTACACTGCATGACACTAAAAAAATTAATGGAGATCTGACCATCAGTTCTATGTATTTTGCAACAAGAGTTTTTAGAGGTGACCCTATAATATACTAAAAGTTGGAAATTTCGAAAGCTATGCTGCCATTCAACATTTTTGAAAAATCCCGATTTTAACGTATAGGCCGATATAGATGAATACATTTTTTTTATTGAAATATTTTCCTTTTAATTGCTTCCTTACTAAGACATTACATTTATTGAGGTCGATTGTACGATTGAAATAGCAAAAAACCATAAAAACCTATATTAAACGCTAAGTAGTGGTTTAAATCAGAGTAGAAAAATAAACTGTACACAACATGTAGGGTAGGGTACGGCTAAGGAACACATACCGTATCTATCGTTTTAGCGGTTGTGTGTTTGTACACAAACCGAATGTGGTACACTACGATTCTCTGATGAACGCAAACGCTACGAATATGTACTGTACTTTCAACACATATTTACACCCCGTAGCGTACCGAATTCGGTTTGTGTGTATAAACACAAACACTAATTGCAGAGTATAGCTTATGTGTTTTCTACGCAACCAATATGCTTGCGTACTGTTTTCGCGATGTGTGGTACGCAACCATAAAAGTAGGGTTCGTTAGAGTTTATTTTCCTACTCTGGTTTAAATATCAAGTTTAGCACTACGTATTTATATCGTAAATATGGCCACAGGTTTAAGTAGGCTATAGTATTATTATCTTAAAAGTAGTTTAAATATCATCGTCAAAAAGTTAGTAACTATATTTATCGAACACTTTCGTTTCCGTGAATTAAAAGATCAAAAAAATGTTTATAAATTTAAGGAAAAGAATTATTTTAAAGGTAAATTTTCCCAAAAAGCTAAGATTTTGATAGAATCAAGAGTACGATTTGTAATAATATGCAATAAAACATGATGGGCTACAATATACATATATTAAAATATGCATTTAGAGCAAAATATGCAAAAATATGCACTTCTTGCTAAATACATATTACCAATTCGATGCAATTTTATTGCAAATATGTATTTGCAAAAAGTCCCTTTTTCTAATAACAACTAAAAACTAATTTTTTTTTTGGAGAATTTTTTCCTTAATATACTTTATTTTGTAAAATAAATTGAAAATCTCCCAATCTGAAATTAATATTCAACAATTTTTCAGCAAAAATTTCCGCTAATTTCAGCAAATTTCCTTTTTGTGTGTTTTCTACTAATATTCAGATAAGTTTTTGCTGATATGTGAAGGGTAAGTTGTTATTAAAAACGAACCAAAATATCACCCAAATATAGCTGAAATTTTTCAGATTTAACAGTTTCATTTTTTCTGTTTTTATCTAATTAAAATTTACTTAACAGATTCTGCTACAGTCGACAGTTTTTTCTGCAGGGCCATTTTTAACAAATTTTTAGCAGCTTTTTCTGCTAGTTGTACAGATTTATTTCTATCACTATATTTGTATTTGCTGGTGTAAGTCATGAAACAAAGTGCAATTCAAACAAAATGTAAGCCTTAACTTTGATTTCCAAACCTATATATACTTTGAGGGACCAAACCTATAAAACTTTAGATACATTTTTTGATAAATTACAAAAAAAAAAACAAAATTTTTATAAGACGGGGCTATAGCACCCCCTCCCGATGCATAACATTTTTCTTATTTTGTTGTACTGTGTTATTTTAGAATTGGCTTGGCTTTTGTTGCAGCAAATGCCACCAAAAAATTCCAGTTCAATTGATATATTAGATTTTACCGAATCGGCACCATTAACTTTTACTATCATTTCAAAAAGGTTGTTGTATTTATGATTTAGCATAACACCTTTTAACTCGTAAAATTGTGATTGTAAAATATTTCTTTTTATCCTTTGTAACATATACAAATTTCATCGCAATCGATCTTCTATAACTAACATAACAACAACAAAAATATATGTAGATATAAAATGACGGTTTTGTCGCTTAAGGTATTTTATCGGTCATGGCACAATATGAAAGTTTTTCCAACACCCTTATGCCTAAATAGAAAAAAAATTTAATTCCCCTGGGGTATTTTTTAACTGTGCACTACATTTTTTGAGAATTCAGATATCAGCTTTAAATTTTAAGCATCACCGTAATGTAATTTTAACTAACTTATTTTTAATTTACAGCCTGAATATAAAAATAACAAATTAATTTGCAAATGGCAAGAAAAATATCTGGAAGAAAAACGTGAAGAGCAAAAGTCCAAGACTAACAAAAAGAAGGAAAAGAAAGATAAAGAAGAAAATCCAGCCTTCATATTACCAAAACGTTCAGTTGTATATTTTGAAGATGCCGATGAAGGAGTTAGCCGTGAACTTATACGTGAAGCTATTGAAAAGATATCACAAGATTTTGAAATAGCATTTATTGACTTTAGCAAAGGTGATAAGACTGGTCATGTACGTTTTACCGAAGAAGATACAGCAGCCAAATTTTTGGAAAAATTAGAAGAGAAAAAGGTTGGTTAAACAACAAATTTTTCTAAATGAATTAAAACTACTATTTTCATCTCTCCTTTTTAGATAAAACTTAATGATGATATATCATTGGTATTGCGTACTCTCAGCGAGGATGAGGAACTGGCTTTCCTTGCCAAGGCTGTGGAGAATATGAAAAATCGTCGCAACCATTTAAATCAAAAAAAGGGTCATCATGGTCATCATCATCATCATGGCCGCAAACGCCGTGGCGGTAATGATCGTAATGATGAGAAGAAATCCAAATCTGATGATTAAATTTATTAACACTCCTTATATAACTACAATATAATAAACATATATTTAAATATTAATCATTTCATTAACAAACGTAGTTTGTAGGCTCTTTTTGCGACTCATTGAAAATTATTTTTTCGAAATAACGTTTTTATGTTTTATCTTTTGATATAATTTATGAATTCCTTCTTTACAACGTATTTTTTTTCAAGTTGTACTGATTTTGAAACATAGAGTTTAACAGTTTATGTTTTTAATTTTATATTCACTTTATAATACATATGATCTTTTTATATTATTCTTAATTATAAGGATTTTCTTTTTTGAAAAAGAAGAAATATATACATATGTAAAACATTTAAAATATTTCACTTAATAAAAAAGGGTTCTTTACAAAAAAACTGAATTTTTTATACTAGTGGATTAGGTGAGTTAGTAGTTTAGCCGGTAGACAATATTTTTTAATATAATGTTCTAATAAAATGGCCCAGCTGACATCGCAATATGAAGGCGTTTCCCCAATCGTATTGCCTGGAAGAAAAATTTTATTGCGTCAACAGTCATCTTCGCATTGCGGAAGATACCCCAATTGTTAGAAAATCTGTCCCGAATGCAATAATTTACAACAATACGAAATAAATTGGCAATATCGCTAAATCATCTGGAAGATAAAAAAGTAGCGTATATATCTACAGTTGTGGCCAAGAATTTAAGTCAATTTCAATTTTTTCTAATTTTATTGTTGTTGCCTTTATTTTTAAAGATCAAAATAGTGGCTAAATTCGCCACGAAAGGCAAGGAGATGGTTCAGAAAATTGTACAGAATTTTAACGTAATGTTTGTTTTTCATTTTGTCACTTGTTTTAAGTGGGCGTGGCTTTTAACGAAAAATTAGCGATATCAATCTTTTATCAAATTACATAGTAAAATTTAGGCAGTACTGATCGGTTCTGTACAAACTGCATATTTTTGGAAATCTTATAAAATTTCCTTAAGTCTTGCATTATTTTTATCTACAAATAGTCGCAAGACTTAAAATTGCAGCACTTTAAACATGACCAAATTTTTCTTTGAAATTTGTCACCAATAACGGTTAAGCGTTTGCTCAGATAATTCAAAAAGGACTGAATGTAACAGTAAGTGTTGAAACTATTTATTGGAGTATGCGAGATAACAATTTGAATGCATGTAGTCCCCGAAAAGTGCCATTGCTCTAACGTAAGCATTTGACGGGCCCTTCGTTGTATGGGCGATTTTAACGTTGTTCAAAATCTCCCGCTCCCCGTGGATTATTTTATGAGGTTACTGGAAAAACTAATCCAGAAAAAAAGGAATTTTAAAACTGAATATTTTACGAAAAAATACTTTTTTACTCGAACTTTAAAGCCTAAACCACATAAACGCAGTGTCGTCCGCAGTGCGACGTTTTGTCGATAAAGCAGTTTTTGTATCTTCTATATTTGTCACTGCCGAGAAATTAGAAAATTTTCTAAATAAACAAGAGCTGTTTTTAAACAAAACGTAATAGGAATTTTTTAAAAATGTTAAATCGTTTTCCCGAAATTCAAGAACAAAGTTTGACAGCACTGCCACTGTGCACTGGCACTTTCACTGTGTGGTTTGGGCTTAAAGGTTCCAAATCTTTATTTAAATTGTGAAAGTAAACAATTCTTTTTTCTAAGAAAGACAATCACAATAAACCTGAAATGTCACTTTTTTACCAGAAAAATACATTAATTTTTCGAGAAAACAAATTTTATCTAATTTTAACGCATCGTAAAAAATCTTTTTATTTAAAATTTGTATGGAATTGACAAGTAAATACAAGTTTTCAAAAACTACATGCAAGTTTTTTTAAGTGTAAATATAGTATTACGTTCTAGCGCATGTAAACTATTTTTGACATTGAAGGAATTCACAGTTTGAAGTGCTAAAGTTATCACGTTGTAAAATAGCATGATTTTTGAAGTTTAATAGTCTCTGGTTTAACCTATAGAAAGTTGTCAAATTTACGATAAATGTTAATTTACTACTTAAAATAGCATGAACTGTGAATACCCTCATTGATTTTGCATAAATCGAGTTTATACGACTCGAGATTAAATGAAAATCGCAACTACTGCGTATGATCAATATTATCGATCATACGCAGTGTGGCTAATTGAAATTAACACCCCCAGCAAAATCTTTCATTACCAAATAATTATTATTATTTTTTGGCGTCTAAACTCATTATTTTTGTTTGGCGTGGTCGTTTTTATAAGTAGTCACGCTTACCCGCTCGCTTACGAAAAAATGAGAAATAAGTTGTTATGAGAATTTGAATATTAAGTGGTTACACACATGCTTACAAAAAGTTGAATTATAAGTGGTTATCCGATTGCTTACTTGATTCTTATAAATCAGAAGTTAAGCTTAAGGAAATACATTCAGAAAAATTTAAGTTTTCTCTAGTGTGTAATTTTAGCACTCGTCATAACAATTTAAACATAAAACATATTTACATATAATAAATAAAAATGTATAAAATTTACCTGTGTAAAAAGTACTTATTTAAACTATTACGAGTAAGTCATTATTTTATATTTAGAAACAATGAATACAATAGGCCGTTATTAGG
The DNA here is from genome assembly GCA_949987735.1 of Leucophora obtusa. Taxonomy (NCBI): domain Eukaryota; kingdom Metazoa; phylum Arthropoda; class Insecta; order Diptera; family Anthomyiidae; genus Leucophora; species Leucophora obtusa. The sequence goes on along the minus strand of OX465298.1, from coordinate 187,345,562 downwards.
AAGTCATTATTTTATATTATAAAATAATGCAAAAGGTAATGATATATCATTTTTGGTAATGCAGATAGTAATGAGGTGTTATTACCAATATTTTGCTGGGCCCTTATTCTAAACTTTATAACAATAACAAAATTGTGACAACACCGACCATCCACCTCAGTGGTTAATTAACATTGGGCTATAGCCTATAGATAGTTTTGCTGTCTAAACTAAATATTAAAAAATTGTTGTGGTTTTGAAATAAAATCGCACTCAAAAAAGTTTGAAAGTTACTACAAGGCAGTTGTTTGTGTAGTAATAAGTAGTTGTTGTTTTAAACTGTAATTACAGTTCGTTTTTATGGAAAAATACAAAACAACTAAAATGACAGTTGTTTAAAAAATAAACTAACGAAAAATACTGTAATTTAGTAAGAGTTTTTTAAATCAGTTATTTTTAATACCACAATAAACAACTACACCGAAAAAATTGTTCAGTTACTGGCTACTAAAATTTCAACTGAGCCCCAGGTGAAATACTAATTCTATTTTAAAATTTAACGGAGCCCTCAGTTAAAATAAAACAAAACTTGAAATTAGTAACTAATGCCAATTCAATAGTTTGAATTAACATCATATATTTTTTTATACGGTTGTAAATATAGAAACAAATGTATTTTGTGTACTATTTAAAATAAATGCAAAATTAATTTTGATTTTTTCTTCTGCTTCTGTTTCCATAATTTTTCACAATTTTGTTCCATATTTTTTTCATTCTCGAAACAATTAGTTACCTGTAAATCATTAAATCAATTAAAAATAATTAAAATCAATTTTATTTTCCACAAAAAACAAGAACTTACCATAAATTGAAAATTTTTCATAATTTTATATTTTGGATTATTTTTTATTATTTATAAATTTCTTGGCAACTGAATGATTTGAAATTCACAGGCTGACTGAAAATTAGTCTTTATTATCTAAATATTAGTTGCTCAGTTAAAAAGGTTAAAGTCGGGCATACCGACAATACAATACCCTACACCAGTCTGGTTAAGAGCCAACTAATGTTTGGATCCGAAATAGAATCGGTCCATATTTGGACCTATCGCCCATATGGGTTATATTTACGATTTTCTCTTCTTTTATTATTTTATAGAAAATTTTGACACAAGTCCCATTTTAACCCATTCGAATTTCGGATCCAAACATTGGTTGGCTTTTAACCGAACTGGTGTAGGGTATTGTATAGTCGGCATGGCCGACTTTAACCTTTTTACTCGTTTTTAGTATAGGGATGATTAGTTCAAAGCAAAAATATTTGGTGTTTTGTCAGTGGTTTTGCCTGCGTCATCAAATGATTTTTCATAGTTTTTCTTCTTCAAATACAAAAACAAAAAGAAAAAAAAAAATAGCCGTCTTCAGCTTTTAATATTTCTTTCAATTAGAAATAAAAGATTTTGTTATGTTATTCCCTAATTTTTTAAGTTATTAGGTCCATTCGATTACTGGATAATTTGTACAAATTTGACAAATTTTTACTGGATGGCGTTCGTTAACACAAATACTCAGTAAACAGAAAGAAAAAAGAGAGAATAAAGTGACAGTTCTATGATGAGAGTTTCTAAGTCTTCTTCTTTTTCTTGCAAATTTTTACTGGATAAATTTTTGCCAGTAAGAATTTGCAAGCAGAAAAAAATATGTTTCGAAAACATATGTATGTTTGTTTATTTTAAATAAAAAAAAATATTTTCAAATTATATTATTTCTTGGAAATGCACAGCACTAAAACTTTCAAAATAAATTATAGAAAAGATAAGAAAACCTTCTGAAAATTGTCTGCTTAAGATTTAACATCAAAAATTCTATTCTTCCATAGCGACCAGTTAAAATTTATTTGTATATTTGGTGTTGTAATCAGCTGTGTCTACAAACTTGCAAATTGTTGCAAATTTTCTGTTTGCGTACATGTTTGGGAAAATTTTATTTTGAGAGTAAATCTTGTCTTACTCTATGTAAGTTTGTACTGAGTAATTCTTACTCGACTTGACTGCGAAAAGTAATCGAATGGACCTATTAAATAAATCGTATTTTTGTTAATTTTTTATGACATACACAGCTGTTAAATGTTGCCACTTTTTCTGCAAACTTCCCTACTTTTCTCCAAATATGGGAGAAAAATTGGATTTCGATAAGTTTTCGTCGAAATCCAAATTAAACTGGGACTTCATTTCATATGGTAAATCTGTTGGAAATCCAAAATTTTTATTGAATTTCCGTCGAAATCTATCAAAATTAATTTTTACTCGATTTCAATCGTAATGTAAATTCGTTATAAAATAAATTATGTAGTACCTATTATGAGCTATGTTATAGCTTGTGTGCTTTGTGTTTGATTATGTGTTAGTTTCAAACTACTCTGCATTAAGTGAATGATAATAAAATTCCTTCATTCAATTAGTAAAATGTTGAATGAAAGTGAAATTTGGATGATTCAAGTTGGCAATTCATTGAATTCTTATTAAAGTTTTGGGAATGATGCTTAAAAGTGAATTCTTTAGGAATGCTTTATCGGAATGGTGTATAAACATTTTTAAAATTTGAATTCAATTTTTCGTGAATTAATGTCTTTCAAAACATTCGCAAAACATTCTCTTATACAACACCAAGACGTTTTTTTTTTGTTTTTTCTGTAATGATCTTAATTTGAATATCCTGTAAATAAGTGGTAGATAAGTCGGTTTTTTTATTTTTTTTATTAAAAATCGTCAAATCTGGCATAAGTGCATGCAAGAGAATGTGTTGTAAAATATTCATGCAGCCCTCTAGTGCGTTTAAATTAATAAAATTATTGTATTTTTTAACTCTACTATTTTCTTGAGCTTAAGGTTTGGTTTTTATTTTTAAAAAGTTTTTTATTTTCGATATTTCGCTACTCCAATGTGTAGCATCTTCAGGAAATAACAATTAAATGTTATTGTTATTTCCTGAAGATGCTACACATTGGAGTAGCGAAATATCGAAAATAAAAAACTTTTTAAAAATAAAAACCAAACCTTAAGCTCAAGAAAATAGTAGAGTTAAAAAATTTAAAAAGAAGGTTAAATAAACGAAAAGAATTTAAAATTATTGTATTTAGGAAACAAAACTTATAATGTTCTTATACTTAAAAAAAAATCCAATAAAAAATGCGTAAAAATAAATTAATAGCATTGTTATTAATTGTGTTCACACCAGTGCACAGTGGGTAAAATTGGACTAAATAGTTTTTGCTATCTAAATTCAGTATTAAGGGTGGGTGCGAACTTGCTAAATAAAATCTAAACTAAATTCAGGTTTCCAAATTTCTATGAAATTTGAAAAAGTTTTCAAACAATTTTCAAAGAAATTTTAAACCCTTTTGTCAACTTGCATTTAGTTTAGAATTTATTTAGCCACCTTGTACAGGGCCTAAGTGTTGAAGTTTTGAACTAAATTCGGTTGATTTAAAGTTATTGTAAACAAAATTAGACAATTTTGATAATTAAAACGATTTTTTTTAGTTCTTGATTACTTTTTTGAGTTTCTTCTTTTAGATTTTTTATTTTTTTTGTAATTTTTATTGCTTAGTTACTGATGTTTTCACTTATTTCTTGTAATGGATAATTTTTAAATATTTTTATTTTACTTTATTTTTGTAATTTTGTTTTCAACAATTATTTTTTTCTTTAAATATACTATATAACATTAATTTGTATTTAAATTTATTTTTGTGTTTGTTTTCTTTAATGATTAAATGGTTTGGTATAATAGTTTATTTTAATTGTATTTTATCAATAATATTAACATCAAATTGCAAATATACGAAAAATTTATCAAATAAAGTTTTTATTTTTTGAATTTAATTGTTTTTAAAAATTAAATGCAATTAAAATTTACAAATAATATAAAATGAAATGAAATGTTTAACATTCTTTAAAAGATAAACATTAAATAAAAGAAAAATGATAATAAATGAAATTAAACAGTGTGATTTTAAAATTAAATAAAATGTTTTTTTATTAAATAATTAATTTACAGCTTAAAGGGAATGCTAAAGGTTTTAGTTTTCATATTTAAACACTTACGGTGGGTCTCATACTGAAGGTTTTGGAGTTAACTAATAGTATACCCAAAAATTTGTTTTTGTTATATATACAATTTTTTGACATTTTCTTCTGTTCAATAGTTAAGTTAAAATTAACCCCACAGCAGGAGACCTACCGTTAAAAATTGTTAAATGGTTCAAAGATGTATGATTATGATTTTTTTTAGAAATCATAATATTAATTCGAATTTTAGTTATAATTATGTATATTTTATTTTTTCTTCTTCATGTTTTTAATTAAAATTATAATAAATACAAAATTTATAATATATAAAAATTTATTAACATAATCGTAGTAAATTTCTATGATAGGAATATGTAAGTTAGGTAACTAAATAAGTAAAATTAATATAAACCAGACAAAACTAATCAAAATTTTATAATAAAAACAAAACAAAAAAAAGTCCTTTAAATAACTAAGATTTTCTTTTTCTATTCTCACGAAATTTACTATGTACAAATAATGATTATAAAGTTTTTCTTAAACACTGACGATCTTTAATTTTTTTTAAGGAAAGCATTAAAGGCAGCCTCATTTTTCTTTTTAAACAATGTGCGTTAAATTAACAGAACGTTTAAACAAAAGATTTCTGTGAAGAACGATATTAAGGATTCTATTGAAACTTGTCATACAACATGTCCGTTCGAAAATGTAATTAAATCCGTATTTTGATTCTACGGAATTCAAATCGAAAACATATTTTGGCATGAAATTTCTTAAGGAAACACGAATGAAATTTATGTTTATATCTACTGAAATTTGAAAAAAACAAAAATCCAAATGTAGTTGAAAATAGAATAATTTGAATAAAAAAAAATTGTTAAATAAAAACTCAACTATTTTCAAATTTTAATGAATAATCTTAACTAATGTGAGATTTTCAAAATAATATTTGCATTTCAATTTACATATTATTGGGCTCTTATAAAGAAGGCACACTAGGCCAAACGTTGGGCGCCCAATAAGTGGATTTTGTTAACACATTCAAACGAAAATTTTATAACATACCAAATCATTTTCAAAAATATTAATAATTCATAGAAACATTTCGAATCCTTAATTGAAATAAGTGAAATTTGCTTTTGATAAATTTTAAAACACTCCAAATAGGCATCAATTCATATGCATCAAATTCTTGTCTCAATTCAAGTCAAAAATATGTATAAAAATATATGTTTACCAAGTTTTTACCTAAATCTTTGCTGCCTGAATACCCTATAATAAAACTATCCAAAATTATATAAGCAAAGGACATTTAAAATTACGATTTAACAAGAAAACATTTTAGTCTTTGAACATAAATACATCTATACATACAAAAGAACACACAAACTAATCCGTTTTATGGGTTTATAGTAAAAAAAAATCAAATAAATCAATTATAAAATTAAATTTCTAATTATCCTTAAGCCCATAAATAGTCAGGTCAGTATGATGATAACTCTTTCTTTTCCATCTCAGCATTTACATATTAGAATTCTTTTTTTCTGTTTCAATACAAAATTTCTTTAAAAAATAATTCCTTCATTTCCATACAGGCGATAAATCTAGTGTGAGATTCTTTATTGTTCGGTTACGTGCCGAGGAACGTTTTTGTTTAGCCGTTCGTGAAATTTCCATAACAAGACCTCGACAGTCATTGCAAACGGCTACTAGTTCTCCGCGCATTTTTTCTTGATCTTGACTCAGTTGAGTTCCGGAAGCTGATAGAGTGTAAGTTCGAGAAAATTTACTTCTATAAAGAAAGTAAAAATATGTTAAATGATAAGTTATATTAATTAAATATAATAAATAATTGAATTGATAAAATTTTCAATTAAATAAAGATTTTCTATTTCTAATTAAATTGAATTCGGTATGTAATTATGGGAGAATTCAACTAACCTAGTGCCTTCAAATGCAATAAAAAATGCCATAAAATTTACGAATTACTCACAAAGCAACAACAAAATTATTTTCGTTGTTATTATTGTTTTGTGTGGTATTTTAAAATTTCTTCTCACATTTCATTGCATTTGTAGACACTATGTAGGTTAAATTGAGATTTGCCATTTCAGCAGTGCTGCCATATAACCAGTTTTAACTCTTTTTGCCAGTTTTTTGAGTTGCTTAACAGTTTTCCAGTTTTTTCATGAAAAATACAGTTTTTTTTAATTTAATATAGTTTTCCAGTTTTTTTTTTCATGTAAACTGTTTATTTAGTACATGCATTTTTTATCTTTTTTTCATATTATAACAGCATAGTTGTTCCATTTAGACCTGTTAACTTATCTATAAATAAACTGAGTTTAGTGCTTAACTATAGTTATGAATGTTAAATTTATATGGAAATATCTGTGGTTAACGTTTAGCCTTGGTTATGTTGGAAATAAGTTACTCGCTCTTAGGCCCAGTTTTAAGGACGTGGATTATCTTTAAACTTAGTTTAACGCAGTTTGTAAAAATGTTAACAAAAATGTTGTTAAAATTAACAAATCGATACTAAATCAAAAAACAGACATACATTTCGTTAAATCTAATTAATTTTTTTGTTGCACTTACAGACATATTATTTTGAGTGTAAATATATAGTAACATATCACTATATATAAACTAGATATTTTTATATCTGGCATTTAATTATTAACAAGCTTCGTTTTATTGGCATCAAATTGATGCAGTCATATCTGGTAAAAATCGGATAATTTTGTATCAAATTTAATCTGATCTGATGTAGATAAATATAAGTAGATCATATCGTATTCTATATAAAATTGGATCCACTATTTTTTGGATCTAAATTAATATTTTTGTATTAATTTCGTTTTTCTCGTGTAAAGTATTACTTCAGTAGAACCATTGGATTTAATGGATGTTTTTACTAATACTACATTTTTACTTGAGCAAAAACCACCTAGTTTTTGTACAAAACTACACTCAAAAAAAAATCAGTAAAGTCAGCAAAAAATGTTGCTGTGTCAGCAAATTTTTAGTCAGGAGCGTGCTTGCAAAAAAGTTGGTAATTTCAGCAAAAGTTTTGCTAACATTTCGTCGACTGCAAATGAAAAAAATTCTTGCTAAAATCACTAAACTTTTTACTGAATATTAGTAGACTGAAAAAATTCAAAAAACTTGTAGCGAAATTTTACTTTAGTTAATTTATTTGCTGAAAATTTGAATATAGAATAGGTGTAGTTGTTTTTCTTTTTTTGTCATTTCCGTTTCCAGACAAGCTGCGACATCTACATCTTGTCTACCTGGTTGTCGTCCAGGTTTTGTAGCAAAATAAATTAGTAAAACATTAGTTCAAAATTGGTTTAGTGCTAAAAAAATATAACTAAAAATTTTGCTGAAAACGGAATTTCAGCAAAAAAATTGCTGAAAACTAGTACACTTGATATACAAGACGTTTTACTAATTTTTCTACTAACTTATTTTTTTGAGTGTAGTTATATCCTACACCACTATGTGGTCAGGGTATTATAAGTTTGTGCTGATGTTTGTAACACCAAAAAATATTGGTCCTAGACCCACCTTATAGTATACCGATCGGCTCAGAATTTTTTTTATTTCGATTTAACGATGTCCGTCTGTCCGTCCGTCCGTCCGTCCGTCCGTCCGTCTGTCTGTCCATGCATTCTTGTGCGCACTCTACAGGTCGCAAATATTAAGATATTTTGATGAAACTTGGTACACCGACTTATGTCGGCCGAAGGACGACGCCTATTGATTTTGGTGAACATCGGTCCATGTTTAGACCTAGTACCCATATAAGGGTCCTACCAAAATTATATTGTTTATACGCTGCAGGTCGCAAATATTAAGATATTTTGATGAAATATGGTACACCGACTTATGTCGGCCCAAGGACGAAACCTATTGATTTTGGTGAACATCGGTCCATGTTTAGACCTAGTGCCCATATAAGGGTCCTACTAAAATTATATGGTTTATACGCTGCAGGTCGCAAATATTAAGATATTTTGATGAAATTTGGTACACAGACCTACGGTGGCCCAAGGACGAAGCCTATTGATTTTGGTGAACATCGGTCCATGTTTAGACCTAGTGCCCATATAAGGGTCCCCCCAAAATTATATTGTTCATACGCTGCAAGTCGCAAATATTAAGATATTTTGATGAAATTTGGTACACAGACCTATTTTGGCCCAAGAACGAAGCCTATTGATTTTGGTGAACATCGGTCCATGTTTAAACCAAGTGCCCATACAAGGGTCCCCCCAAAATTGGCTTGGTTACAAACTGCAGATCGCAAATATTAAGATATTTTAATGAAATTTGGTGCGCTGACTCACATTATAGAAAATTTTGACACAAGCCCCATTTTAACCCATTCGAATTTCGGATCCAAACATTAGTTGGCTTTTAACCAGACTGGTGTAGGGTATTGTATAGTCGGCATGCCCGACTTTAACCTTTTTACTCGTTTTTGCTTGTTTTTTTGTATGCATTTTGACAAATTTAAAACTACAAGAACCAAAAACTAGGTAGTTTTTGCTCAGGTATAAATGTAGTATAAACAACTTTAAGGCTTTTCAACTTTTTAATTTTCGTGAAAGAATTGATAAATTTTGAAATGATTTCACTTACTTTCTATCCAATGTACTACTATTGGAATGTGGTCTGGAAGCAGGACTATGTACTGGTAAGCTTCGTGGTCCTTCCATACTACGTGACATAATACTAAAACGACTATTGTTGGCTGCATGATTTTCCTTACAACTGCTATAACAACCACCATTGTCCAACATCATCATGGAAGAAGGTTGCTGCTGGCGTTGGTGGTAAGTGATCACACCAGCCGTATATGAACATGTCATCGATGAGGAAGCAGAATTATCGTGAATAGCCTCAACTGCTTGCCCTGCAGCAGCAACTTCAACACCACCGGCCATAATGCCCGGGGTGCTCATATTTGATCTTTGGTGTTTAGGAGAAGATGGAGCACTGCCCACTGAGTTGCGAGCCTGCAAAATAAGATTTAATTAGAAATAATAATTTTGTTGAATTGACTATCTTATAAATTATATACCTTACGCTCAGCTTCTGAACCCATTAGCCTCTCAATTAACGATTTTGGAAATGTTTCATCCAATATATTGCCCGTTGAATTGGAGTGCGTATAACGAGCATGATGTGAAGGTGAGGGTGTACTCGAACCAGCAGGACTTGCTAATAATGATGGAGAAATTAAAACCAAAGGTACATTACGAAAGTGTTCCGAAGGTATGCGCATCTAAAACAAGAATAAATTTTAAAAATATTAAAGGAAATTCTTGAAGATATGAGCTTTTACCAAGGTTGGATAACATTTCGGTTTTAAAATAACGATCCACCATGCCGAAATGAAACCGAGATCAAAGCTGAAAATACGAAAAAATTTCAAAATAATGAATTCGTTTATTTGACGAAAGTTTTCGTTATTTTGACATTCATTTCGTACGAACACGCTTTTGTGCTGGTTTGGTTGGAATGGAACAGACTTATTGTTGCCGTGTAATTTCGTTAAATATGTAAATCACCGCTATAAAATCGCTAAAATATCGAAACAGTAATTTATAACGGTTATTGGCGGCTAATAGAAAATTGCAACTGCAAAAATGGAATTTGAAAATGTTCATAACGGCTTTGCCTTCGTCATGGTAGACAATTCACTTAAATTTAAAACTGATACGATATCGCACTTTGATTTATGCACTCTTACCTTTGTATAACATTTTGAACACACTGTACGTTGGCATATTTTACATTGTATACCCCAGGGACCAAATATTGAAAACCTTGTACGCAGGCACAGAAAGCATATTTTACGCTTTTCAACATCCTCCTTGACACGTATCCCAACCGGAAGACCTTCCAACTCTGCTTTAGTCATAACCGAACGTATATGAACAATCTCTTCTAAGGTTAAAGAGAGACGATCATCGCCACGTTCGTTCCAGGTCTTCTCATCCATAAAGGATTTGTTCCACGGGCCAAGTGAGGATGAAGAATTGCTACAGCTTTTACTATCTTCATCTATAGGACTTTGTGAACGTTTAAGTTGTTGCTGTTGTTGCTGCTGCTGTTGCTCTTGTTGTTGGTTATAATCATTGTGTAGCTGTTTATAAAACATATTTTAATTAAAATTATGTTTTTGAATTTTTAAAATTAAAAAAATTTAAATTTTACCTTTTTAGCTGTGCTCACATTATCACCGCCAACATTAGCGTGTATATCCGACTGTCGCGATTCGGGCCTTGAAGGTGGCACTGAATGTGTTTCGTCAAAGTTACTTTGACACCCTACGATAGTATGACGTCGTGCTGAGGCCCGACGAGATTCACACTGTGTGGCCAAATCATAAGCTAAGGATACAGAAATTGAGTAAATATTTATTACTAAATGTCATGGCGGTGCATAAATCGTGATTTTTAATGTTCTGAATTTTATGTCTTTCATGGAATAATGTAAATATAGTAAAATGGTGACATTCTGAAATATTTTATGTCTTTATTAAAAATATCACCCTCCGATTCTTAGGACTTTTTTGCAAAAAAAAAAGAAAATCCCCACAGTCGTGATAAGTACCGGTGTTCTGTAAATGTTCTGTAACTATGTGAGAAGTTACTCACATAAAAATTGCAACTCTACGATGTGTCTACGATATTTAAAGCAGGGTGAGTCACAATGTTTCAAACTGAATATAAGTAAATTTTTTTTATATACCTCTGGCTAAATTTGACATTATGATACTCTGTTTTAAATATGGCAGAGTTGCAATTTTTATGTGAGAAACTTCTCACATAGTTACAAAATACCGGTACAGTTTACATTAGTCGAATTACTCAGAGACTGAGAATAGCCAGATTCTTAGGAATATTTTACAAAGAAACATCAGTGTCTAAGGATTTTTGCTATACAAACATTTTTTCTATAAAATAAACCGCAAGGGTCTGTTCCTTCTCCTTCTCTATTTCTTAGTTTTTTGAAAGACTTCCTCTGTTAGACATCCTATCTACTCTTTTGCAAATGACAGCAACATTTGCTATTCATATTTCTTCGATCATAAGACAAACTTTGTGGAGATTGGGGGTATGAGGCAGATTATAATTGACACACTCAATCAAGACTTAACTACAATCTCTGAGTGGGGTTGCGCGAATAGGGTCGATTTTAATCCACGTAAAACCCAATATTGTATGCTAACTCATAGGACCGCGGAGCCATCAATGTCATCTGTATACATGGGTGGTATCAGTATTGAGCAATCTTAAGCACTTCATGTTCTGGGCATGAGAATCCATTGTGATGCCCGTTGGAAGGATTACGTCATTCAAGTATCGAAAGAGGCATTCAAGTGTCTTGGCTTTCTTAATCGGTGTAAGAACGACTTCACTTCTTCTGATCTCCTTACTATTTATTCCATCTAAATATATCCGGCCGAAGATGGAATATAAATCTCATATATGTATAGGGGTAGTAACTGGAAAACTTTTTTGAGTGCAGAGATTACTCAAAAGCAATTACATATCCCAAATTTTTAGATATACATATATATTTTTTTCGATTTGAAGAAATTTCAGAGATAATTATTTGATTTTTGAGCAAAACCTTCAAATTTTTAAACAAGTCCTAAAACAGACTAGATCTAGTTTCTGCCTTTTTATGGACAGGCTTCATCAGTGATCTTCCATTAAATTCTTAACCTCAAACCTACTAAATTAGAATTAATAAAAATACATATTAATGACAATATTAATTGTATTTGGTCTATAAGACGCGTTTGAAAAAACAACACTTTACCTAAAACATGTTTAATTTTTTCTCTCTAAATAAAATTTTTTTTCGGAATGCCACCTATTTATGAAAAATGTTTTTTTAAATATGTAAAGTTAATTTAAAATAAAGTCAAAATAAGCCATGCAAATAAATTTGTAAATTTTATTTAACTAAATTAAAAGCAAAAAATTTAATGAAACAATAATGGTAATAAAGCTGTAAGCATTTGATAACAAAAGAAGCATAGCAAAAGCAGTTAAATGGAAATAATATGGCAGGGACCTATAGAAAAATAAATCCAGCACACCCATCTTCATTAGAGATAAAATACGAGGTACGAGTAGAGATACAAAGAATGTTTTTATGTAAATGTATGTATGCTTGAAAATGAAAGTTAAAACAATAGATTTAACTGTCATACGACGAGACAGAGACATGTAATGGTTGTAGTTGTTTTTTGTTTTTTACAAATATATGAACGTCTGACTGATTGAATGTGTTTTTTTTTTTTGAAATTTATAATCATTTAATACACATATATTTACATTCTAAGGCGTTGTCAAAGAATCTATGATAATCATCCTTTGTATAGGGATCCTCTGTTTTTTCTATATATTTTTTATTTTTGTTTGGAGTAGTAGACAGAATTCATCATACGTAGTAGTAGGAGCATTAGAAGTAGTAATTGAATGGAGTTGCCAACATCAAGGATATATTGTTGTTTTTATTTTTTTCAATTTTGAAAAATTTTAATATCAAATTTTATATAAAATATTGTAGTGTTTGTTAGATTTTACTGTTGAATCTACTTAACAAACTACTAATACATAACAAACATATTTTGGTAAAACTTAAGGAACATTTTTTAACAAGGAAAAAAAAAATCATGCCAATAACAAACATGTTGCAAATGTTCATAAATTAAACTTTTTAAAATATCTTTTTCCTTTTAAAATACCAATAATGAATTGAAGTTAATTTTTTTAATAAATCTAACGACTAGTTTTAGGTTTATTTTTTGTTCAGAAGCTTTTTTTAATAAAAAATTATTAATGTTAGGAAATCTACTTTTTTTTAACAACTACCAAGCAAAACCCACAAAATTAAATGCCTTTAAAAAAAGAATAAAATAAAATAAAAAATAAAAATAAATTATAACACAATATTTAAAATTATTAAGAAAGTAAGAAAAATTATTTAAAATAATAAAATATAAATTAAATAATATAAAATATTGATAAATTATAAAAACTACAAAATCTTTTATAATAATACTGGTCAACTTCAAATACTAGTTTACTATAGCACTTAACCCCACCGAAGTAAAATAACATAACAGGGCTACGAACTAAAAAGCTTCAACAAAGTTCACCAACCCTTCATCAGATGCCGCGCAACAACTGTTCTAAGATTCAACATCTCGCGCAATTACAGTGTTGCCATATTTGAAGCCCCTTATCTTTGACCACCTTTCACTTCTTCTCTATCCCCTTTCCAAAGGAAACAATACGTTAATTAATAGGAAGAATTTGCTTCTCTTTATAAAAAAAAAAAATTTAAAAAACCAATCGAAATCGGTTAACCCACCTTGGCAGCCTATTTTCAACTCACAGTTCTAAGAAAACCGCATTTAAAATTTATATTCTGTTCTACATTGGCATGAACACAATTATAAAAGCGCTATTAATTTATTTTTACGAATTTTTTATTCGTTTTTATACCCTACACCACTATGTGGTCAGGGTATTATAAGTTTGTGCTGATATTTGTAACACCAAAAAATATTGGTCGTAGACCCACCTTATAGTATACCGATCGGTTCAGAATTTTTTTTTATTTCGATTTAACGATGTCCGTCTGTCTGTCTGTCCATGCAATCTTGTGCGCACTTTACAGGTCGCAACTATTAAGATATTTTGATGAAATTTGGTACGCAGACCTATGTTGGCCCAAGGACGAACAAGTTTGATTTTTTTGAACATCGGTCCATGTTTAGACCTAGTGCCCATATAAGGGTCCTACCAAAATTATACTGTTTATATGCTGCAGGTCGTAAATATTAAGATATTTTGATGAAATTTGGTACACAGACCTATATTGGCCCAATAATGCAGCCTATTGATTTTGGTGAACATCGGTCCATGTTTAGACCTAGTGCCCATATAAGGGTCCTATCAAAATTATACTGTTTATACGCTGCAGGTCGTAAATATTAAGATATTTTGATGAAATTTGGTACACTGACCTACATTGGCCCAATAACGCAGCCTATTGATTTTGGTGAACATCGGTCCATGTTTAGACCTAGTGCCCATATAAGGGTCCTACCAAAATTATAATGTTTATACGCTGCAGGTCGCAAATATTAAGATATTTTGATGAAATTTGATACACAGACCTATATTGCCCCAATAACGCAGCCTATTGATTTTGGTGAACATCGGTCTATGTTTAGACCTAGTGCCCATATAAGGGTCCTACCAAAATTATACTGTTTATACGCTGCAGGTCGCAAATATTAAGATATTTTGATGAAATTTGGTACATAGACCTATGTTGGCCCAAGGACGAAGCCTATTGATTTTGGTGAACATCGGTCCATGTTTAGAACTAGTGCCCATATAAGGGTCCCCCCAAAATTATATTGTTTATACGCTGCAGGTCGCAAATATTAAGCTATTTTGATGAAATTTGGTACATAGACCTATGTTGGCCCAAGGACGAGGCCTATTGATTTTGGTGAACATCGGTCCATGTTTAGAACTAGTGCCCATATAAGGGTCCCCCCAAAATTGGATTGGTTACAAACTGCAGGTCGCAAATATTAAGATATTTTAATGAAATTTGGTGCGCTGACTCACATAATAGAAAATTTTGACATAAGCCCCATTTTAACCCATTCGAATTTCGGATCCAAACAATACACCAGACTGGTGTAGGGTATTGTATAGTCGGCATGCCCGACTTTAACCTTTTTACTCGTTTTTAGTATAAGAACGCTACGCGGAAATAAAATATAAAAAAGTCGAAAATTGCGCAGCTATTTTAAATTTGATTTCAATTACCCACACTGCGTATGATCAATATTAATTATAGATAAAAAATAATATTTATCATACGCACCGTAGGAAAAGGTTGTAATTGGGGATGCCAATCGGAATTGGTTTTATAAAATCCCGGGATTTGGGATTTAAAAATTAAAAAAACGGGATCACGGGATCCTGTTATATTTTTGCAACTGTAAAAATCCCGGGATTCGGGACTCATTTTAATTGAATAATCCCGGGATTTTGGGATTGGCATTCCTAGTTGTAATGCAAAAATGTTCTCCAAAAATATTTGTCTTGAAATTCTACTATGTATAAGTCTCTGAATACATCAAAGTTGAAAATTTAACTTCAATGCCAGAAATAAGTTAATACTTAAAATGTGATTAAGGATTAATCTCGTACACTCAAAAAAATAAGTTAGTAGAAAAATTAGTAAAACGTCTTGCATATCAAGTGTACTAGTTTTCAGCAATTTTTTTGCTGAAATTCCGTTTTCAGCAAAAATTTTAGTTATATTTTTTTTAGCACTAAACTAGTTTTGAACTAATGTTTTACTAATTTATTTTGCTACAAAAATTGTGCTGATAACCCCATTCATAGCGTGGACGACAACCAGATAGACAAGATGTAGATGTCGCAGCTTGTCTGGAAACGGGAATGACAAAAAAAGAAAAACAACTCTACACATATTCTATATTTAAATTTTCAGCAAATAAATTAACTAAAGTAAAATTTCGCTATAAGATTTTTGAGTTTTTTTCAGTCTACTAATATTCAGCAAAGTTTGGTGATTTTAGCAAGGCTTTTTTTCATTTGCAGTCAACTAAGTGTTAGCAAAACTTTTGCTGAAGATTACTATTTTTTTGGTAAAAATCAGCTCGCTGATTTTCAGCAAACGTTTTGTGAAATTACCAACTTTTTTGCAAGCACGCTCCTGACTAAAAATTTGGAGCTCGGCGATAGTGGTTTATATGGAGAGGCGGTAGAACTCGTAATAGTTGTCTGGTTCCAATAAACTAGTACATAACTGGTGTCGAAATATGTAGTATATTTTACTACTGGGCCGTTTTTCATTTTGTGTATGAGAACCTAAAAAAATACTTATATTTTATATTTTTATAAACAAACGGATATCTCAAATTTATTATTTTAATACTTTCCTTATTTTGAGCAGTTTTTGAGTTTTTAAATATAGGCTCAGCTGATTCTAAACTGATACTAAATAATTGCTCAGGAAATATTAAATTACAATGCCCTCCTTGCTGAATTAATTCACCACTGAATTTGTTCAATAGTAAGTAACCAAAAAAAAATTATATTCAGTGAATTAAAAACAAAAAATCTGAATTTAAAAGCTGTTTTCTGCCGGTCAGTACACAGTGGGGAGTTTTAAAAATATTTTGGAAATACAATAATTCAGCCATTTCATTCCATAGCTTACCTTTTTCGATTTAAGAACCAATTCCAAAAAAGGTATTAATATTTATATAAATTTGCAATTTTTCACTTCTTTTTTTATAGGTTTGCTCAAAATTTCTTAAAAATCTGTAATTTTCCCAAATCGTCAGAATTTATTGTATTTTAACCCAAAAATCATCAATCGTCTTTTGGAGAATTTTGACTAAGAAAATCGTCAAAATGACGTAAAATCTGGCACTACTACTCAGTAGTAATAATAAAAATATCAATTATTAAATTAAAATGTGCGAAAAAAATTCAATTTCCTATTTGCAGCCACATTTAATAAGTTTTTTTCTTAGTAAATAAGAGGACTGGTGTTTCGAGAGTTGTAGTAGCTGTGGCCAATTAAGAAACTGCTGTTGACAATCATTTAAATTTTTCTTGTATGATTAATTAAACCAGGAAAATTTTTTAAAATCGGTTGCCAAACACACCAATTCTGCAACTGGTTCCATTGGTTCCGGAACCAGTTTCACGAATCTTGTATGGAAGATACAATAGAACTGACGGGGAATCAGTTCTATTGTAGTTCTAGTTCCAGAACTGATTCCTGGGCAACCGGTTCCACTTTGGAGCTATAGAAGCGGTTGCTTTTGGGAAAATTTCAAACAAAAATCATCGGGTGTAGATTGACGGTGGTTGTTAATCGGCTATTCTACAACCGATTCTTTGGAATAGAAAATTTTCCTGGAAATATAAATTGTGTTGACCAGTATTATAGATATAAATACTAAAGTACTTTTGCATAATAATTTGAAAAAACACGTTTATAAAATGAATTTTGTATAAAAAATTTGTTTAATAAACCATTTAGAAATCGAAAAAGTTATTATGAATATGACCCTAAGAATAAATAAAACAAATTATTAAATAAATAAACAATAAAAAGTCCAATTTTATAAAATCATTCATTAATAAGAAAACCTACATAACCATGTTATATGTACGTATGTATATAATAATAACAACGTATAAAAATAAATATTTATATAAATACTGCTAATATTTTCATTTGGATTTTTATATGTAGGTATACATGTCACTTATAGCAACACTGCTACTTACTTGTACGACGCGTTACACGTGTCGTGGGTTGTTGATTATGTTGTTGTTGCTGTTGTTGGCTGGTATTACTGTTGGTGTTTGTATTTTTAAGTCCTTTTGACGCAGCCATTGTATCACTCATCATATAACCACCTATTGGATAGGGAGGCATTTTCGGTTGTGAACACACACCTTTATTGTGTCCAACAACACCACCACTGTTATGACCATGTATTGTTGTTGATGTAGATGAAGATGTGGAGGCCAAAGACGACTCATCGAAACAAGTATCATCGTCCTAATGAAGAAATATAAAAGGATACGAGAGAAATATAAAAAATTTAAATTTATTTAAGTGTATGAATTTAATTTTGGTTTGTTGCGTTTAATATATTCATGAGATTTCTCTTTGTCATTTGTGTGTAGTAGATGTTTTGTATGTCCAGTCATATTTTGCATCTTTTCGATATTGCTGTTATAGAAGTTTTTATGTAAATTTTATTTTCATTTTGCTTGTTTTTTACTATAATTTAACTTATGATGCTTTTAGACTTTAGATTAAAATAAACTTTAAAACTTGAATTGGATAAGAGTTTAATTAAAATTAAACATTTGTCGCTCTTCCCATTACCTTAAATGGAAGTCTCAAAATTTCATGACGATTAAAATAAATGGGTAAATTTTAAGGATTTATTTAAAGAGATTGTCCACAATAGTGTATTTATAGATGTCACTTGAAGGCGAATCGCTTAAAACTGTTTATCATTTGCTATATGGGTCTGCAGAAAATTACGACCTTACATGGGACTTGCTACAAAATAAATAGAGAAGAGAATAACCGAAAATCACTCGCAGAAAATATTAAATATCCAGTTGTATGCCGAAAATCAGAAGAATTTTCGAATAAATTATATGCGTATTATTTTAAATTAAAATCGATCAAATTTTGTCTATTAAAGTACTTCAAAATTTCTCCAAAATATTTGAGTTATTGAAGAAATATTGTCTAAATATTTATAAATCTTGAAATAACGAAAAGCAACTAAGCTCAATAATTAATTAAAAAAATCTTCTGTTTACGAAATACTGAAATTGCTACATGCAAAGGACTCAGAAAAAATAAATTTTGTGTAAGTTCAAAAAGTATTAGGGGTTTTTATTTAACCCCGTATGTACCTTCCGAATCGTGTTAACTCGACTTATGCAAACTTATGTGTAAATTCATAAATGCTTTGTAAAGTTATAGTAGACTTACAAAACAAATTTTTCATACAAAATTTGTTTCAGAAGGCTGCTATAACTTTAGAAAACATTTATGAATTTAACGTGTAAATATTTAAAATAGTTTATAAGCCCTAGAACTTACACCTACTAGATTTACACTTAACCAAAAACTAGTAGTTTTTTAAAACTACTCGTATTTACTAGTCAAATTCCATACAAATAAAAAAAAAGAATTTGCACGGTAAAGAAAATTGTGTAGAATTTGTTCCCTCAAAAATTTAATGTACAAGACTATTATTTTAAAAAGCGACATTTTAGCTTAATTGTGATTGTGTCTTTCTTATAATAGAAAATTGTTTACTTTCACAATTTAAACAAAGATTTGTGGCCTTTAAAGTTCGGGTGAAAAAAATAAGTATTTCTTCGTAAAATATTAAATTTTATTTACTTTTCTGAGCCATTTCTTTATACTTTTCTGGACTTAAGAACGATGCGTGCTTAGCTTATATTTTTTTCTTTTAAACTGGCTTTTTGTTTAAATTAAAACGAATTGGGTATAAAATTGGCGATTTAAACTTTCAAAATGGAAATGAGCTAAAACTTTTCTGGCAACACTTCTCAGTTTAATGGGGAGCAGTGTTGCCAGAAAAAGAAAAAAACAACAGTCAGCGCCATCTGTCACATTAAAAACAGGTGTTGACATAATTCAGGAACATGTGAGACTCCTGCTATTATAGCTTAGCTGATTATAAGATAGGTCGAAAGATCGACCATAGGTTAGTCTGATCAGATGGTTATCAGTAGGGCAAGGAATTTCATACACTTAAAAATAGAAAATATGCGCCTAAAATATGTGGCTAAAAAAGACAAATATGCATTAAAAATATAAAAGATATGCACTAAAAACTATTATTTTTGCAAAAATAATGCACTTAAAAATATATTTAAGTTATTTATTTTGCAAACAAACACAGAACTCCAAGCTTTTCCATAGGTCAATAAGGTTTTTAAGAATGTTTATTTTTGAAAATAAGCGCATTTATTAATCACCTGGATTTAGATTTTTCGTACAAAAAGCGGATTTAATAAATCGAAAAAAAAGTTGGATTTATTTATCTGGGTTTACATATAACAATAAAAACACAAATATATGAAACATTCTGTTAATTTAATGTCAGGAAAAAATACGAATGAAAATTAAAAGAGAAACAAAAAAATTGTAAAGCTAGGAAACAAAAGCATTTTCGTTAAATTTTTTGTATTAGTTTAGAAAATAAGAATATGTTTAGAAAAAAAAACTGCACTTCCGTAAATACTTATTTTCTATCTTGGACATGGAGAAATGGCTGAAATAGAAATAGCAATTTTTCACGCTACGGTAAGTAATTTAATTACATCCAATTGGTGAATATTTAACATTACAGGGGAATATTTTAATTGTGTAGAAATATAAATTGAAGTGATGAAACTCAAAACTCTTCCTTGTTTTATATAAAGTATAATAAAGAAATCATTGTATTTCTTATTAAAATTTAGGGTGAAAGAAGGTCGGATAGAAAAATTCTGTTAAAATAGGTGGAAACTGACTCCATCTATTGGGCACTTTGAGAACTAATTTTTGGATTTATTAAATCCAAGTGATTAAAAAAAATCGATTAATAATGAGACAAAAATAAATATTTTGTTTAGCAGGTTTGAGGTTAAGAAGAAGAAACCTTTTCTTCAAAAGTTTGATTGAATCAAAATATATGAAAATGTTTAATTTTTATATTTTTCGACAAAATAAAAATGCTTCCAAAAATTAAAAAGCACAAAATATGCATTAAAAAGGCACCAAATATTTCTGTTGATTTAAACAGGAAAGACTGATATTTGCAACATATTTTGATTTTTTATTAACTGAGAGTCTAGGAAATTATTTACTAATTTGTAACTAAATTTTTAGTAGCTTTACAGGTTTATTTTAATGAGCGTACATTAAAATTAGTACATTAAATAATTTCAGTTATATTGAAAAACGGTCAAAATTTAATGATTGCTAATGCCATATTTGTTGCAGTTACCATTTAAGAGGTTTGGTAAATTTGTTTGATGTGGTGTTCACACTTGAGTGTAACAGCATCTCATTCTTAGTTGTTTTTGAAGCAATTGTGAATGAATTTTATGCAATTGAGATTTTCTAAAGACCTTCATGCAAGTCGCAAAAAGTTGTCTAATATGAGCAGCTATAATTAGAATCCGATGTTGCATAAAAAAACACCCCAAATCTCAAAACAATCTAAAAGCTATATTTACCATTCTGTGACGTCAATTGTATATACAATCAACTTTAAATAAACTAACCCAGAAGGGAAAATAAGTGTAGTATAAATAGTTTTTTCGTTGTATGTTTTAAAACTCATAAATTGTTTTAATATCCTTGTGTCAAATGGTGAAAATTACATTTCATTTACACCCCTTTTGGTCATTTGCAGTTTATTTACGAGTTTCTTGTAAATATTCTACAAATAACAAATAAATTTTAAGGATATAAAAGATTTGAATCTTTGCAACTTTAAATATAAGTTATTTTGTTATTTTATGCAAAATATTAAGAGTCCTTTTCGATATTTACGTAATTTTTTATGATATTGAGCAAAAACTATATGAGTTTTCATAAATATTGTGTATTTTTATTTTAACTATTTTCAGGTTAAGAGCAATTAATTTATTTATTTCGAGCATCCTAATATTACAAAAAAAATTTATTTTCATAATGAAAATTTTTTGGCACAAAACCAAAAAGTCAGGGTATTAAAATGAATATTTTAAAATCCGAAATCAAATACTTTTTAACCCTTTACTGCATGCATTTTCTGATATTAATTAAAGCTGTATATTCTCATATTATTGCCTGTCAACTCGGGTTCGGTAAATACTAGTAAGTCAAGAACAGCAAAAATAAAACTGCTAAATTTACAAAATTTAAGTTGTATTTGAGTTAACATTTAGTTAATTGAAATTGACAAAAAAAGTCTCCAGAAAATTTTGTTAAATATTAGTCGACTAAAAAAATACAACAAAGCCCTAGAGCCGCTGCACAGTGCTTTGATCCCATATAACGATTGGACAAAAATAGAAGGAGTGGAGACAGAGTTTCGAAATTTGGTACACTGACATAGAATCCCTTAGTTAAGAAAAATTTTAATTTTTCGAAATATCGGGCCAATGACACACCCACCTCTATAAGTCCTGAAATTTAAAAATATTATATTAGCTACATATATATTGAGATACACATAAAACTGGAAACGTTTGTGTCAATTTTTATCAAAATCGAAGCAAGGACTCTTAGTCCTGCCATCATGCGCGGTTCCAGCAATTAATATAAGGGGAAAAATCATACGCCTCAGTGTCCAACTCAATGTATTTGTCTACGGTGGCGTATGATTTTTCCCCTTATATTAATTGCTGGAACCGCGCATGCCCGCCATATATCCTTTATCTTAAAATCTTTATAAAACCTGTAAAAAAATCTGAATGCCATGAAATTTAGCACGTGAATTGATATAAGGTCAAGACATATTTGTGCCAAATTTGGGTAAAATCGATTCATTAATAAAAAAAAAAATGCCTCTCATAAAAAATGCGTTTTAAATAATTTTTCTAAAAAAAAAAAAAAAAAAAAAATTAAATAGTATTAAAAAAGGAAACCATGTGAATCCTCCATTTTAGGTATAGGATGTGTTCAGCGAACTTATGTAGAACACTTGGGGAAATATTTTTGTGTAACATTTTAACCTTCTAGCTCTTCAATTAAAGGGACTTTTTTAGCGCCTTTTTAAAACGGGACAAAAAAGACCCGTAAGTTGAAGAGTTAGAGGGTGAAAATGTTCCGCAAAAATATTTTTTATTAAATTCTACTATAAGTCTTTTAAGACATCAGCATTGAAAATTTAACTTCAGTGCCAGTAATAAGTAAAAACTTAAAATGTGTTTAAGGATTCATTTCGTACTTATTCAGAATTGGCGCTCAAATGTCCCACAAACCTGGATTTTAGGGAGAAACCATGGGAATCTTCCATTTTAGGTATAGGGTGTGTTCAGCGAACTTATGTAAAACACTACGAGAAATATTTTTGTGGAACATTTTAACCCTCTAGCTCTTCAACTTACGGGTCTTTTTTATCCCTTTTAAAAAAGGGGTCAAAAAATTTTCTTTTAATGCAGAGTTAGAGGGTTAGAATGTTCCACAAAAATGTTCCTCGTGGTCTTTTACGAAAGTCCGCTCAACACTACCTATACCTAAAATGGAAGGTTGACATGGTTTGAATACTAAACACTCTTAAGTGCGTAAAATTTGTGTAAAGATCATGAAAATAGGCATTTCAAAAAATCCATTTTTTTTTAATTTGTGGTAAAAAATAGTAACTAATTTTTTAATGGTCTATTATATAATAGTATAATCTTACAAACAAAGGAAAAAAAATCTAATTTTATATAATTTTTTTTTATACTCCATCAAACTTAAGTAATTTTTGAATTTTCAACAAAAAAAAATGTGTTTTTCGGAGCAATAAAAAATAATTGTTTTGTAAACATATACTAAAATCCATATTTTGATTTAACTACAAATATATTGAAGTAATTAAAAAACAAATCTTCGAACAAGTTTTTAAAAAAATGTATTTTTGAGAATTATTTTCGTGAAACAATTAAAACCCATTTTTCTGTTAAGTCATTTTTGCATAAAATTCTCTGAGTTTAGGGTCCTCTCTTGGCGACGAAAGCAATCACACCAAATTTTTTTTCACATTTGTTTGATTTATTTTCTTATCTTTAAAAAAATCCTTCTTTACTCACAATTTGAAACAAACATTTTTTTTGTTGATTTTTGTCTATGGGACGAAGCTTAGTGCGTTGAGGCCTAATATTGTATGACTTAATAATAAAATCAAGAACGGTTACAAAGGCTGCAAGAACCGATTCCTAAAAACCCAAAATGAATACGAAGGGCTATTTCAATTTTTACACTAGTGGGCTATATTACCGTGTATAGATCTTTCCACACATAAAATAAAAAAAAAAACTAAATTCTTCTTCTTCCATTTGGGCGCCATATTGTTGGGAACAGACCTCAGTGGCACTAGGTCGAATAGGCACCGGCTATAAGCGAACAGACTCTTTGTTCCGGGTGCGAATCCCAACCCTTCGACCTTGCCCAAGGACTGCAACAATTAAAATTCAAAAATTCCAAAACTCAAAAAAAAAACGTTAACTTACAAAAATTACCACACCTGGAGTGGGAGATAGATGGCGTCCTCCAGCCGCCCAGACCCAACCTTGGTCACCAGGTTCTCCACCAGACGCCATACTATTGCAGACGTTGGAACAATATCTTGAATGTCCCAACGATTTGCTCAATGTGTTAATGGAAATGATAAAAATAGCACAGTCACATTTGAAAAAAATGGCAACATGTGGACTACAAGTGGGCTCTGCCAGATCAAATGGCCCATTTGTCAGATTTGTTCAGTGCTTTCATTTCCGATGCCCTGTGGTTTTCCGGTGGTCGAAATCGTAAGTTAAAATTTAACATAATTTTCCTTTACAAAAAAAATGCACTTAGCCTTTCCCCAATGATCTTATATGACCTTTGTATTTACATAGTGAAAAACAAACGAAAAACTGTATCAGCGTCCATAAAAGTCCCAAAAATGTCATCGCATTATTCCAATGTTCCCCCTGCTGTTACATATGACGGCCATATGTGTATTACAGAGTAAAATATATACCATGAATGTGACCCAACCTGGCACAAGCTGTTTGGGGTCACGCTGCATCTGTTTGCGATTCAGTTCTACCCTCTGTACCTCTTGTACGTCCACTTCCACATGTGTACCAGGCTTGAGCACAAGAAAACTGGAGGCATATTTCATCGATGGCTGTTCCGAATATTATCGAACGTGATCTACCACCAGAAATCGGCAAAGTTAAAAATGAACTCGACATTGATAATGGCTCCGGAATTAATTCCAGTGATACTTGCAAACAAATACCATCACCGACTAATATTAAAAGTGGTGGTAAAACGATCACTAGTGCACAACTTATCAAGACATTCACTTTGAGTGGGAAAGGAAAACAACAATCCTGGTATAAATCTACTAAAGACACCAGGAGGGATGGATGGAAGGAATCTTACGGGGTGGCCACCGCAACATGCTCCATGAAAATGTGATTCACCACTGGTGGTCAGTAAACAAAATCTGAATTTCTGGAACACCTAGACTAGTCGCCGCATTTCCAAGTATAGGCGCTAATAGATGTTATCCATACCCGAGTAAAACGGGTTATACATTATTTTATATTATTTAATACAATTAGGTCTCGTTATATATTGCTTTGTATGGCACTATATATAATAAGACGTAATTTCCGGATTTTGAAAAATTTTTATATGACCCAATATCTAAATATATCTTTTTACATATGTTGTCATATTTAATCAGATCTCGACCATGGAATTTAAATTGTAAGACCAAATATAGCCCAGTTTCATGTTCAATTTAAATTTCATTTAAGATTTTATCGACATCAATTACAATCCATTTTTAATTGGAAAATATTATTTTACAAAAACAAATTTTGAAATAAAGTTCAAGTGATTTAAAAAATAATAACATGAAAACGAAAAACCGGTAAAATATATTTGAATAGAATCTGAGTGATATTATCTGACAGATGACCAATACATTATCGACGTTGAAAATATTATGTTAAAAGAGTTAATGCTTAACATACGCAGTCAGACTTTGTATAGGATTTCGTACCAGATATGTATAGCAACAAAACAAACCTATTGATTAAAAAAAAACATTTATTTTCCCTATATAATCTATGGTATATTCTTGTTTTAAATGAACTCTTAATCTTAGTAAATTGAAATTGAAATTCATTTTCATTTAAAATGCTATAAATTTACATCGAAACAACAGATTATTTTATTTTAAAATTGAATATTGGGCCATATTAATAAAAGTTAGCCAATTCTTGGAAGTAATTATTTTGGTTTAGGAACAACGTAGCACCAAATTTATTAATAGGCTTGAAGGATATCATGAAATACAAATGAAAACTAAAACAAAAAATTTTTAAACGATTATTTCAAGACATTTAATTTTATTAAAAACTCATGTCAAATTTGTTGTCACAATTTTAATGTATTTTTCTCATTTTAAAATGAGTAGCCCAAAAATTAAAGCTTCATTTGAACTTTTCTCACTTTCAAAATAAAAATATCACCTTCAGTGAAAAATCCAGTAATGTTTTATGGAAAATTATTTGAAATTTCATTTTATTTAGAATATTTTTATTTTATGGATTATTCTTGAACTATACTATAGCTGTGTTTTCGACTTAACTATATCCGTTAACTCAGAAAAACCTCAAAGTGCATAAAAACGCTTTTAAGACAAAAACTAACACATTACTTTTCGTATTCACGTTAACTTTCAACGCGGATAATTATCAACGTTGAAAACTCAACGTTTATACATTTTCACATCTAACGTAACTTATTCGCGTTACTTCCTAGGAACTTTTGCAGACGTACGTTCGATTATAACGGAAAAATTATAAATATAACCTGTTTATCTATCAACTTAACGTTGATAGGCATGAGCCAAAATACATATATCCTATAAGTACTCATTAATAAGTAGATACTTTTTATGTATGCAGTTACACATAAAGACTCTAAAAGTTACTAGATTTGCTTAGTTTACAAAATACACGAAACCTTACGTGAATCCCCCATTGTTTTTCAGTGCAATATTTAATAAAAACAAAAATTCCAAAATTTTAATAAAATTGGACCTAATTGCATCAAATTTTAACTATTAAGATATTATTTAATACAATAATGTCTGGTCAAAATTCGGATTAAATTGTATATAATTTAAAGTAATTAAATCCAATTTGATCCACTTAGATACAATTGTATTCACCATTTTTCGGATTAAATTGTATCTGATTAGTTATTGTATTTCATCAAATTAGATATGTCACCATATCATCTTTTTTAATCGGGTACGAACATTTTGGTGTATCACACTTATATCCTATCTGTTTTTTGTGAAGTTGCTCCATGAAAATGTGATTCACCAATGGTGGTCAGTAAACAAAATCTGAATTTATGGAATACCTAGACTAGTCGCCGCATTTCTAATTATGGACGCAAATAGGCCCTATTCATATGAATATTTTGGTGTATCACACTTATATCCTACCAGTTTTTTGTGGAGTTGCTCCATGAAAATGTGATTCACCACTGGTGGTCAGTAAACAAAATCTGAAATTCTGGAAGACCTAGACTAGTCGCCGCATTTCCAAGTGTAGGCGCTAATAGATTTTATCCATACGAACATTTTGGTGTATCACACTTATATCCTATCTGTTTTTTGTGGAGTTGCTCCATGAAAATGTGATTCACCAATGGTGGTCAGTAAACAAAATCTGAATTTATGGAATACCTAGACAAGTCGCCGCATTTCTAATTACGGACGTAAATAGGCCTTCTTCATACGAACATTTTGGTGTATCACACTTATATCTCACCAGTTTTTTGTGGAGTTGCTCCATGAAAATGTGATTCACCACTGGTGGTCAGTAAACAAAATCTGAATTTCTGGAAGACCTAGACTAGTCGCCGCATTTCCAAGTGTAGGCGCTAATATATTTTATCCATACGAACATTTTGGTGTATCCAATTTATATCCTATCAGTTTTTTGTGGAGTTGCTCCATGAAAATGTGATTCACCACTGGTGGTCAGTAAACAAAATCTGAATTTCTGGAACACCTAGACTAGTCGCCGCATTTCCAAGTGTAGGCGCTAATAGATTTTATCCATACGAACATTTTGGTGTATCACACTTATATCCTATCTGTTTTTTGTGGAGTTGCTCCATGAAAATGTGATTCACCAATGGTGGTCAGTAAACAAAATCTGAATTTATGGAATACCTAGACAAGTCGCCGCATTTCTAATTACGGACGTAAATAGGCCTTCTTCATACGAACATTTTGGTGTATCACACTTATATCTCACCAGTTTTTTGTGGAGTTGCTCCATGAAAATGTGATTCACCACTGGTGGTCAGTAAACAAAATCTGAAATTCTGGAAGACCTAGACTAGTCGCCGCATTTCCAAGTGTAGGCGCTAATAGATTTTATCCATACGAACATTTTGGTGTATCCAATTTATATCCTATCAGTTTTTTGTGGAGTTGCTCCATGAAAATGTGATTCACCACTGGTGGTCAGTAAACAAAATCTGAATTTCTGGAACACCTAGACTAGTCGCCGCATTTCCAAGTGTAGGCGCTAATAGATTTTATCCATACGAACATTTTGGTGTATCACACTTATATCCTATCTGTTTTTTGTGAAGTTGCTCCATGAAAATGTGATTCACCAATGGTGGTCAGTAAACAAAATCTGAATTTATGGAATACCTAGACTAGTCGCCGCATTTCTAATTATGGACGCAAATAGGCCCTATTCATATGAATATTTTGGTGTATCACACTTATATCCTACCAGTTTTTTGTGGAGTTGCTCCATGAAAATGTGATTCACCACTGGTGGTCAGTAAACAAAATCTGAATTTCTGGAAGACCTAGACTAGTCGCCCCATTTCCAAGTGTAGGCGCTAATATATTTTATCCATACGAACATTTTGGTGTATCCAACTTATATCCTATCAGTTTTTTGTGAAGTTGCTCCATGAAAATGTGATTCACCAATGGTGGTCAGTAAACAAAATCTGAATTTATGGAATACCTAGACTAGTCGCCGCATTTCTAATTATGGGCGCAAATAGGCCTTCTTCATACGAACATTTTGGTGTATCACACTTATTTATGGAATACCTAGACTAGTCGCCGCATTTCTAATTATGGACGCAAATAGGCCTTCTTCATGCGAACATTTTGGTGTATCACACTTCTATCCTACCAGTTTTTTGTGGAGTTGCTCCATGAAAATGTGATTCACCACTGGTGGTCAGTAAACAAAATCTGAATTTATGGAATACCTAGACTAGTCGCCGCATTTCTAATTATGGACGCAAATAGGCCTTCTTCATACGAAAATTTTGGTGTATCACACTTATATCCTACCAGTTTTTTGTGGAGTTGCTCCATGAAAATGTGATTCACCACTGGTGGTCAGTAAACAAAATCTGAATTTCTGGAACACCTAGACTAGTCGCCGCATTTCCAAGTGTAGGCGCTAATAGATTTTATCCATACGAACATTTTGGTGTATCACACTTATATCCTATCTGTTTTTTGTGGAGTTGCTCCATGAAAATGTGATTCACCAATGGTGGTCAGTAAACAAAATCTGAATTTATGGAATACCTAGACCAGTCGCCGCATTTCTAATTATGGACGCAAATAGGTCTTCTTCATACGAACATTTTGGTGTATCACACTTATATCCCAGCAGTTTTTTGTGGAGTTGCCCATGAAAATGTGATTCACCACTGGTGGTCAGTAAACAAAATCTGAAATTCTGGAAGACCTAGACTAGTCGCCGCATTTCCAAGTGTAGACGCTAATAGATTTTATCCATACGAACATTTTGGTGTATCCAACTTATATCCTGTCAGTTTTTTGTGAAGTTGCTCCATGAAAATGTGATTCACCAATGGTGGTCAGTAAACAAAATCTGAATTTATGGAATACCTAGACTAGTCGCCGCATTTCTAATTATGGACGCAAATAGGCCTTCCTCATACGAACATTTTGGTGTATCACACTTATATCCTACCAGTTTTTTGTGGAGTTGCTCCATGAAAATGTGATTCACCACTGGTGGTCAGTAAACAAAATCTGAATTTCTGGAACACCTAGACTAGTCGCCGCATTTCCAAGTGTAGGCGCTAATAGATTTTATCCATACGAACATTTTGGTGTATCCAACTTATATCCTATCAGTTTTTTGTGAAGTTGCTCCATGAAAATGTGATTCACCAATGGTGGTCAGTAAACAAAATCTGAATTTATGGAATACCTAGACTAGTCGCCGCATTTCTAATTATGGACGCAAATAGGCCTTCTTCATACGAACATTTTGGTGTATCACACTTATATCCTACCAGTTTTTTGTGGAGTTGCTCCATGAAAATGTGATTCACCACTGGTGGTCAGTAAACAAAATCTGAATTTCTGGAAGACCTAGACTAGTCGCCGCATTTCCAAGTGTAGGCGCTAATAGATTTTATCCATACGAACATTTTGGTGTATCCAACTTATATCCTATCAGTTTTTTGTGGAGTTGCTCCATGAAAATGTGATTCACCACTGGTGGTCAGTAAACAAAATCTGAATTTCTGGAACACCTAGACTAGTCGCCGCATTTCCAAGTGTAGGCGCTAATAGATTTTATCCATACGAACATTTTGGTGTATCCCACTTATATCCTGTCAGTTTTTTGTGGAGTTGCTCCATGAAAATGTGATTCACCACTGGTGGTCAGTAAACAAAATCTGAATTTCTGGAAGACCTAGACTAGTCGCCGCATTTCTAATTATGGACGCAAATAGGCCTTCTTCATACGAATATTTTGGTGTATCACACTTATATCCTACCAGTTTTTTGTGGAGTTGCTCCATGAAAATGTGATTCACCACTGGTGGTCAGTAAAAAAAATCTGAATTTCTGGAATAGCTAGACTAGTCGCCGCATTTCTAATTATGGACGCAAATAGGCCTTCTTCATACGAACATTTTGGTGTATCACACTTATATCCTATCAGTTTTTTGTGGAGTTGCTCCATGAAAATGTGATTCACCACTGGTGGTCAGTAAACAAAATCTGAATTTTTGGAACACCTAGACTAGTCGCCGCATTTCCAAGTGTAGGTGCTAATAGATTTTATCCATACGAACATTTTGGTGTATCCCACTTATATCCTATCAGTTTTTTGTGGAGTTGCTCCATGAAAATGTGATTCACCACTGGTGGTCAGTAAACAAAATCTGAATTTCTGGAACACCTAGACTAGTCGCCGCATTTCCAAGTGTAGGCGCTAATATATTTTATCCATACGAACATTTTGGTGTATCCCACTTATATCCTATCAGTTTTTTGTGGAGTTGCTCCATGAAAATGTGATTCACCACTGGTGGTCAGTAAACAAAATCTGAATTTCTGGAACACCTAGACTAGCCGCCGCATTTCCAAGTGTAGGCGCTAATAGATTTTATCCATACGAACATTTTGGTGTATCACACTTATATCCTACCAGTTTTTTGTGGAGTTGCTCCATGAAAATGTGATTCACCACTGGTGGTCAGTAAATAAAATCTGAATTTCTGGAAGACCTAGACTAGTCGCCGCATTTCCAAGTGTAGGCGCTAATAGATTTTATCCATACGAACATTTTGGTGTATCCCACTTATATCCTATCAGTTTTTTGTGGAGATGCTCCATGAAAATGTGATTCACCACTGGTGGTCAGTAAAAAAAATCTGAATTTCTGGAATACCTAGACTAGTCGCCGCATTTCTAATTATGGACACAAATAGGCCCTATTCATATGAATATTTTGGTGTATCACACTTATATCCTACCAGTTTTTTGTGGAGTTGCTCCATGCAAATGTGATTCACCACTGGTGGTCAGTAAACAAAATCTGAATTTCTGGAAGACCTAGACTAGTCGCCGCATTTCCAAGTGTAGGCGCTAATAGATTTTATCCATACGAACATTTTGGTGTATCCCCCTTATATCCTATCAGTTTTTTGTGGAGTTGCTCCATGAAAATGTGATTCACCACTGGTGGTCAGTAAAAAAAATCTGAATTTCTGGAATACCTAGACTAGTCGCCGCATTTCTAATTATGGACGCAAATAGGCCTTCTTCATACGAACATTTTGGTGTATCACACTTATATCCTACCAGTTTTTTGTAGACTTGCTCCATGAAAATGTGATTCACCACTGGTGGTCAGTAAACAAAATCTGAATTTCTGGAAGACCTAGACTAGTCGCCGCATTTCCAAGTGTAGGCGCTAATAGATTTTATCCATACGAACATTTTGGTGTATCACACTTATATCCTACCAGTTTTTTGTGGAGTTGCTCCATGAAAATGTGATTCACCACTGGTGGTCAGTAAACAAAATCTGAATTTCTGAAAGACCTAGACTAGTCGCCGCATTTCCAAGTGTAGGCGCTAATAGATTTTATCCATACGAACATTTTGGTGTATCACACTTATATCCTACCAGTTTTTTGTGGAGTTGCTCCATGAAAATGTGATTCACCACTGGTGGTCAGTAAACAAAATCTGAATTTCTGGAAGACTTAGACTAGTCGCCGCATTTCCAAGTGTAGGCGCTAATAGATTTTATCCATACGAACATTTTGGTGTATCCCACTTATATCCTATCAGTTTTTTGTGGAGTTGCTCCATGAAAATGTGATTCACCACTGGTGGTCAGTAAAAAAAATCTGAATTTCTGGAATACCTAGACTAGTCGCCGCATTTCTAATTATGGACACAAATAGGCCCTATTCATATGAATATTTTGGTGTATCACACTTATATCCTACCAGTTTTTTGTGGAGTTGTTCCATGAAAATGTGATTCACCACTGGTGGTCAGTAAACAAAATCTGAATTTTTGGAATACCTAGACTAGTCGCCGCATTTCCAAGTGTAGGCGCTAATAGATTTTATCCATACGAACATTTTGGTGTATCCCACTTATATCCTATCAGTTTTTTGTGGAGTTGCTCCATGAAAATGTGATTCAACACTGGTGGTTAGTAAACAAAATCTGAATCTCTGGATTACCTAGACTAGCCGCCGCATTTCTAAGTATGGGCACTAATAGATTTTATCCATACGAACATTTTGGTGTATCACACTTATATCCTATCTGTTTTTTGTGGAGTTGCTCCATGAAAATGTGATTCACCAATGGTGGTCAGTAAACAAAATCTGAATTTATGGAAGACCTAGACTAGTCGCCGCATTTCTAATTATGCACGCAAATAGGCCTTCTTCATACGAACATTTTGGTGTATCACACTTATATCCTACCAGTTTTTTGTGGAGTTGCTCCATGAAAATGTGATTCACCACTGGTGGTCAGTAAACAAAATCTGAATTTCTGGAAGACCTAGACTAGTCGCCGCATTTCTAATTATGGACGCAAATAGGCCTTCTTCATACGAACATTTTGGTGTATCACACTTATATCCTACCAGTTTTTTGTGGAGTTGCTCCATGAAAATGTGATTCACCACTGGTGGTCAGTAAACAAAATCTGAATTTCTGGAACATTTAAAAACATAAAAAATAATAGCAAAACCAAACCGTTATATCTACAAAATTTTTGTTATATTTAAGTTAAATTTAGTTGAATGCAAATAGCAGCCTATACTGCTGAAATCAACAGAAATATTTGCTTAAATATCGTAAACTGCTGATTATTGAAGTTTAGCATTTTATTCGTATTAAAATATGTATTCGTTGACAAAAAATGTGTATTTATAGCAAAATATGCAAAAATATGAATTAACAAATCGATGCCATTTTGCTGCAAATTTTGCCTAGAACTTTAGTTTATGCTGTTCTCAAGATAGCAACAACAAACATGTATTTACATGAAGTTCCTTGTCCTGATTATAATCAATAAAACAATTATATTTCTTATGGCTTTTTGAACTTTGGCAATACGTTGCCCCAGCAGGTATTCATAAAGGTGCTTTAAAAATCTGTAGTTGTGTTAGTTGATTGATTTATTAGCACTTTTTGTTTGTAAGGATTTTAAGAATTTTCACTTGCCTTTTTCTAATTTAATATATCTTGAATTTTAGGCTTTAACTTGAATTTAGTTTCTAAATTTTTTTTGAATTCCACAATTAATTTTGGCAATTTACTTCCAAATACCCAACAAATAATAGGGAGTACTCACAAATTTGCATACATCTGAACTAAGCTGTGAATATTTCATTAAGTTACAATTTAAAATTGAAATTACTTTGAATTCCTGTTGTTTTTTTTAATTTGGATTTATTGATTACAAATTTTCTGAACGCACCTGCAACAATGAGAAATCAACTTTGATTAGACGTTGTTTTGAACGCGGCGTTGTGTGTGGCTCCATGTTCTCCTGTAACTTTAATGAATCACGCAGTTTATTATGAGGTTGATGCTGATGATGTTGTTGTTGATGCTGAGCAACAGTTGTTGCTGTTGATGATGTTGCTGTAGTCGCTGGAGGAAGCACTGTAATGAAAATAAAAGATTGATGATAAATAAAGAAAATTTATGTAAATAAGTTACAATTTTATGTGAATGTGAAAGAAATCACATCATTTTAATGATTATTATTATTATTATTATTAATGTTATATCATCTGCAGCAGCTGACAATAAGTTTCGAAAGATTTCATATTTTTTGCAATTACTCAAATTACTTTCAGCATAGTTTTACGTTAACTTTGTTAACTGGAAAATGTTACTTTGTCTATATAATTATCATATTATGGTGTTGAACAGAGCCTCAAAGGAATGAATTAATTTTCTAATGAAACGGTATGAGTGATATATATTAACAAGGAACCTAATTGAGACAAATGCAAAACAAAAATTGCTGGCCATAATATTATATATCTTCATAATATTAATGCCTTTTTTAATAGAAGCAATGACATTGCACTGGAACTCGTCCGTTAAAATTTTTTATTAAGATAATGAAAACTTATTTAAAAATTTTTTAATTTTAATAATGCAAAAATTAAGATGATTTTTTAATTTCCTTATTATGAATTAACATAATAAGTACTTTTTTCAAAAACTGCTATTTTTCTTCATCAGGATACTCTCCTGACAAATACTTCACAGAGTTTTTGCTTTCAAAAACCTCAACACTTTCAGGAATGAAAAGACGATTGTTTCGGGGTTTTTCCAGGTCCCCTTCATCAGTTTTCTTTAGAATGTGATGGCATAAAAAGTTTCATAAACTCAAGGAAGAAGTTTCATTAAAAATCTGACTTCATACAAAGTAATTTTTAATTAATTTTAGGAAATTTATCGTTCACTATATGTGACGCGCAAAATAGAAAGGGACCTAAGGATAGAAAGGGACCTAAGGTCAGGAGAGCATGGGATCGGTCTCATTCGATGCTCAGATGTTGTCCACAAAAAAAAAAAAAAAATTGATTTTTTTACCCTTAGGTCCCTTTCTCTATGCGCTGTCACATATAAAGAAAAGTTTCATTAGTTTACCGAAAATTTCATTATATTTCGTCCACCAAAATTCTCTATGTGCACAGAGTTAACTTTCATTAAACTAATGAAGTTTTCTTCACAAATTTCCTAAATTTTATAAAAAAGCTTCATAGTTATTATGAAACTTTTTCATTTGGTTTATAACATTATTAATAAATAATTTGAAATTTTTCATAAAATTTGATGAAAAACTGCATTAATTTAATGAAATGTTTCAATGGACGAATTCCAGCGAAACTTCATTGAAATGTAATGTAAAAATTCATTAATAGCAGGCAGATAATTCTTTCAGTGTGCAAAACAATCTTTCGAGGTACCCAAATCTGTTTGGGATCTATAAATATTGTTGGAGGTAAAAAGTCACCTCGAGGAGTATTACAGTAAAAAATTTAAAACATTTTTTTTCACCAGATGCTGTAATTAAATTGTACACTTTTATACATTTTATTAACTTTTTAATCGTTTATTAAATACTTTAGAATAAAATAAGCACTCTCTTATTAGATGTACACAGAGATAATTTTGCTGGACGAGTTTTAATGAAGTAAATGAAAAAGTGAAAAAAGTTTCAATGGACGAGTTCCAGTGAAACTTCATTGGTTTTATTAAAAAATTCATTAGTGTCATATATCAGAGCGCGATATATTAAATACACAATTTGTTGAAGGTTAACGAATTCTCTTTAATAAGGTTAACGAATTCACTTTAGTAGATTTTATTAGAAATTTATTTTGGACAACGAAATCTTTTAAGTCTCTGCTATACAGTGGCATAATACACCTAGTTTTTTTGTCATTCTGAGTATTGTTTTTAGTTTTAGTCCCACCGACTATTAAATTGTATTCAGTATGAATTTACGCCCATAAAAAAGTTTGTATGTACTTTATGTCATAAAATGAAAAAAACTAGTTTACTAACGAGTACTATGGGAAAATGTAACTTTCTTGTAAACAAAGTAATTTAATTAGGCCATACGGTGAATAAAATCCATATTTAGTTTGACGAATAAACATATAAAAATAATGCCACAAATTTAACAATATGCCATTTTTATAACTGCTGAAAAGTAGTTAGTGATGAATTTAAAATCATACTTTTAATAAATACTTAGGTTGTTCATAAGGGGTGTGCTATCTGTTGTATCGTTGTATCGTCCTAACAAAAAACAGAGTTGTTAAAATTTTTATTTGTGTTTAACAACGATTTTCTATTCAGTTTTCTATCGGTTAGCACATTCAAACATAGTACACTAAACATACGTAAAAATGTTGTATCGTGCTATTCTCAAAAGTTGTATTTTTTGAATTTAATTTTTAAAATTTTGGAAAAATCTAATTTTAATATGAAAATATTTGTTTTTAGAAATGTTCTATTTTAAATGTTGGATAACAGTTTTTTGTGCAATTTTTTGTTTTTATCGTTTACAAAATGCGTAGTCAGATAAAAATCTAGTTTGCCAGTTTTCAAATGGATATTTGAAATTTGACTTTTTACAAGTTCTTCTGTTGTGCTAGTACACTTTCACCAAGAGTCACTTGGCATCTATATAT
Organism: Leucophora obtusa; assembly: GCA_949987735.1. NCBI lineage: Eukaryota > Metazoa > Arthropoda > Insecta > Diptera > Anthomyiidae > Leucophora > Leucophora obtusa. The sequence continues at coordinate 187,309,073 of OX465298.1, read as the reverse complement.
CAAGTTGTGAACTTATGATGGGAGAACAAGGGACATGGTATAAAAGTTTATCCGAGTAATTCACTTAGAACTTTCTACTAAAAAAATTACCATTTGTGGTATTTATGAAATCCCCAATGGAATTCGATTGGAAACGGAATTGGATTCTATAAACGGCTTTACACAAATTAACGGAAATTGCATTATAATGACGACATAAAACTTTTTAAATATTTATGTTTCAGAAAATCTATTAAATATGTAACAAAATAATAACGCTAAAAAGTGGCTTTGTTAATTTAAGAAAACAATTTTAGTCTGATCCGAAATTTCCTCATCAAATCCGTAGAGTGGATATATGGAATCCAACGATGGGAAATTTCCGTAAGAAATATGTAGAAAATTTCCTCATTCCATTCCTTGTACGGAAATTTCCGATACTGGATTCTATAAATCCTCTCTACGGATTTGATGAGGAAATTTCCAATTCGATTAAAATTATTTTCGTTAAATTAATAAATTTTAATAAAAAATTTTGAATGTTACATATATATTCTTGTCGTTTATTTAAACTTCTTTTTTAATTTTTAACTCCACAATTTTCTTGAGCGTAAAGTTTATTTTTTTATATATAAAATATTCTTTATTTTCGATATTTCGCTACTCCATTGTGTAGCATCTTCAGGAAACAACAATTAAATTAACAAATTATAAACAATTTGAAAAAGTTTGAAAAGTATTTGCCAAACTTTTTCAAATTGTTTATAATTTGTTCTTTATTTTCGATATTTCGCTACCCATTGTGTAGCATCTTCAGGAAACAACAATTAAATTAACAAATTAAAAACAATTTGAAAAAGTTTGAAAAGTATTTGTCAAACTTTTTCAAATTGTTTATAATTTGTTAATTTAATTGTTGTTTCCTGAAGATGATACACAATGGAGTAGCGAAATATCGAAAATAAAGAACATTTTATATATAAAAAAATAAACCTTACGCCCAAGAAAATTGTGGAGTTAAAAATGTTAAATATATATTTATTGTACGTTTTTATTTAAAATTTTAAAACATAAATATATTAAAAGTTTTATGACGTCATTGTAATACCATTTCCGCTAATTTTTATAAGCCCGTTTACAAAATCCTATCCGGATTCCAATCCAATTCCGGTGGGGATTTCATAAAGACCCAGATTGATTACTTTATTCTTCCCTTGTGAACTTTACTTGTGAACTGTGAACTTTACTTGTGAACCTACAGTGAACTTTAATAACACAGAAATAAAAACAATTTTAGTTGTTTTAATACTATACTCAAAATAGTTTGTAGTTTAAATTAACTGAATATGTAATTTAAAATAAATGAAAAATCACTTGAAACCCGGTCTACTGACTTTTCATTTAAATCAAAAGAACTTTAATTTATTTTTAAATTTCAAAAAATTAACTACAAAATCCGTAAGAATAAATGATATTTAGTTTATTTCGTTTTTTTTTTAACTGACCTAGAAATCGAAAAGGAATTTTTTTTTTAACAAAACATTTTAAATGAAAATATTAACTGTAACAGAAAATTCGTATTTATATGTAATTTATTTATTAAATAAACGACAAAAACGTTTAAAAAATATATTTCTTTGTATTTTAACTGCATAATCACTTAAAAATAAATGTACGGATAACTTTTTAAATAAACCACAGTCAGTTACTGTAACAATATTTTCAGTGTTTGTAGTAATTTTTTTCAATATTTTTTTACTATAATTTTTTAATAATTTTTGCTTACTTAGTTTCCTGAGCGCATTGACCAACCCCTTTTTAGTAATTTTAGGTAAATCTAGCGTGGAAATCTCAAACCCTAATAAAAATAATTTTTGAAAGTTACATATGAAAACTTGAAACCAGTATTCGTAAAGTTTTAAGTACTGTGTAAAGAAAGAAAACTAGATATTTGTAACAAGTAACGGTTTGCCCTTGCCACTTATTATTTAACACATCAACACCTTAGAATACAAACGTCAGACGAAAAATGTTGCAAAACTACCCCAAATTTCTTATGAAAATAACAAATACTGTAGACAACATTAAATAATATGAACAATAATTCAAATAGAAACTCACCATAAATTATATTTGTAGCATACATATAAAATAAAAAAAAAGTTTTGAAAAATATCATATGCATGACTAGATACAAGAGAAACAACAAATTATAAAGGAAACAAATAGTGCGTGTGAATAGACCATAGAACAAGGTTTTTTCTTTACTATACAACACTATTTCCGAAGAGAATTAAAATTAAAATTAACAAGTTAATGCTAAAACAAGCATAAAAAGCTTAGTAGCAAAAAATTTGTTAAAAAGGGCCTGCAGAAAAAAATCCTGATACCAGCTGAATTTGTTTATTAAAAATTAGTAAGCTAAAAACAGCCAGAAAAAGCTATATTAATTCTAAAACATTTTATATTTTAGTTATTTCCAAATATTTTTTTTATATTTTAGTTATTTCCAATGATGAAATCAGGTAGATATTTACTAGATAAACAGTTATATCTACAAAATTTTAGTTATAAATGAGTTAAATTCAGTTGAATGCAACTAACAATAGTCCTTCTAAAATCAACCAAAAATATTTGCTAAACATTGGTAGTATAGCGCCGATTTCAGAAGGTTTAATTGTTATTCATATTAAAAATATCTAAAAAAAATTTTTTAGTGATTTTTTTTAGACTACTAATGTTCAACAAATTTATTTTGCTGATTTTAACAAGCTAAATTGATATTTGTAACTAACTAATATATAGCTAAAATTTTGTAAATTTAAAAAATATTTTCTTGCTGTTTTATTTTAATCTTACTAATGGTTAGCAAACAGATTCTGCTGCATTTAGCAGTTTTTTCCGCAGGGCCCTTTTGAACTAATTTTTAGTAACTTTAGCAAATATATTTATTTACAGACTTTTTCTGTTATAGTTTGAGTTTTTTTTAATGAAACTAAATGGAAAACTAAAAAACGAAATTATTTAACAAAATTGTGAAATGGTATAATTTGTAATAGGCGGGTTAAACGAAATATATAACTAAAAAGTATCTTGAAATTGAATTACAAATGTGTTATTAAATGATAAGTAGTACAAGCATGTATCATATTTCCATATTGTTGTTGTTCTTGATATACATATGTATGTACTTAGAAAGTACTTTTTACCTGAACGGGGTTTTGGTGTAGGTGCTGAGGAAGATGATGTTGACTTTGAAGGTGGTTGATTATTATTAGTGCGTGGCCTGGGAGCTGCTCTTGGTGTAGGTAGCGGGTCTTGTGTACTTCCACTAGCACCACAGCCACCGCTACCACCACCACAATATAAAGAGGCATCACTGGCCTCGTCAACACAATCGGAAGCACGTGTTGGGGTTGATTTCGTTTTGTTAGAAGAAACTTTAAAACCGGTAGTTGTAGTCATTTTTAAGGAATTTTTATATTTTCTTTGTTGTGCATTTGACACTTGGGGATTCATGGAATTAACTTTTTTTTGGTTGGCTTAAAATGTGTTATATATTAATTTTTATTTATTTTTGTTATTATTCGAACATGCATTAGTCATTCATTTATATTTGTAGGCTAAATATTTTTATGATTTTATCCTTATTGCCATTTTATTGCTTCCATTGCCATTTTATTCCTTTTGTAAATTGAATGACCACTTTGGAAATGAAACTCTATTAACATAAACATATAAAGGCTGTACACGAAATTATTTTTTTAAATTTCTCGAGTGTAATTGAAAATGTATGTTTAAGGATTATTTACTCAGCCGAAAAAGGGATGCCAAATCAGTAGAGAATGGATTACAATTAATGAGCTAGATCTACTTCTGTTTTAACAGAAACAATAATGATTGTAACATTGAGTTGTCACAGGAGAGGAGTACTGCCGCTTTAACATTTTTTCAGTACTTTTTGAACGAGTGCAAAGGAAACCCTTTTTCATCAATTGAAAATTCTTTTTTTATTTATAAAAATGTTTTTTATTGCCGACACTGTATGTCGAACTTGCCACCTCAATAGTGCTAGTCTTGCCTTTGGTCTAGCTCTCTACCGCTGAACTATTCTTTGATATGAAAGTTGTCTGCCATAAAAACATCACCTTGTCATTGCGAGATTTTGTGTCTTATTCTCTTCAAAAAAAGTACTTATTAAACGAGTGAGGTTGTTCAGAATTATTTCTAAACAATCAGAAAAAATGCACAAACAGATAATTTTGAAGATAGTTTTGAAAAAATTTATTGCTGAAGCATGACTTCCAATTTTTTTCCTGGGCCAATAGAATAAATACTTTGAAAAAAATGTCTCAGAATCAATGAAATAGAAAAACATTGATGAATACAAAAAAGTTTATTTCTAAAAAAAATTGGAGGTCTTTATATTGGTATCTACACATGGACCGAATCTAAATAAAATCAATGGACTTTGTTCGTACGTCCATGTGAATCAGTGTATCAAATTTTAATATTTGCGACCTGTAGCGTACGAAGGAGACAATTTTGGGGATTACATTTATGTGGGGATAAATTTAAACATGGACCGCTCTTAACCAAAATCCGTTGGTCGTGAAATAAGTCAGTGTACGAAATGTCATCAAAATATCTTAATATTTGCGACCTGTGGTGTGCGAAATTTCCATTTAGGGTGGAGGGACTCTTATTGGGGCACTAGGTCTACACAAGACTGATTCTAAACCAGGGTTGGCAGGCAATACCGCTAAAATACCGTTATCGATTCAAAACCCTTTCAACTGACTACCGTTACCCCTAAAATACCGTTACCGAAACACCCGGAACTCAAATACCGTTATCCTTAAAATACCGATACCGAAATAAATGAAATATAAATACCCTTAAAATACCGTTACCGAAACAATTGAAATATTGTTATCCCTAAAATACCGTTTTTATTTTTCTGCTTTTCTTAATTTCACGCGGTTATTGAGTTTTTTTATACATTAAATTGATAAATTGGTTCTGTTTTTAATCTCGTTGTTTTTTGTAAAAAAAATTGCGAGACGCATCGAAATAACTGACTACCGTTACCCTTAAAATACCGTCACCGATATAACTGAAATACCGTTAACCTTAAAATACCGTTACCAAAATAACTCAAATACCGTTATCCTTAAAATACCGATACCGAAATAAATGAAATATCGTTCCCCTTAAAATACCGTTACCGAAATAACATAAAATATCGTTACCCTAACGATAACCGCATTCGTTTCGGTTACCATCCATGTTCTAAACCAAATCAACAGACTTGGTCAACGAAACCATCAGTGTACCAAATTTTATTGAAATACATTCGTATTTGCCTTCGGTAGAATGCGAAAAAACCAATTTTAGTGGCATCTTTATATGGGCACTACTTTTAAAAATCGGCCGATTTTAACCAAAAGCAATAGGTTTCATTCTTGGGCCGATATAAGACGGTGCACTGCATTTTATTAAAATATCTTAATATTTGCGACCTGCAGCGTGCAAATAAAAGAATTTTTTGGAAACATTTATATGGGACTAGGTGTAACCAAGAACCGATTTTAACCAAAATTAATAGGCTTCGTAATTGGGCTAAAATAAGTCAGTGTACCAAATTTTATCAAAATATCTTAATATTTGCTACCTGTAGCGTGTGCACAAGAATACATGGACAGAACACAGACGGACGGACGGACATCATTAAATCGAAACCAAAAGTGATTCTGAGTCGATCGGTGTACTAAAAGGTGTGTTGGTATTATAATCAACAACACAAACTGTCCCTGTCGTCGCAGTGGTGTATGGTATAAAAATTACATTATGTTCGCAATTTCTCACAAGGGTATATTGTTTAATACAATTATAAAATGTTTTTTTAAGGACTATGTGCAAAATCATAACCATAATTAGTCATAATCCCCAGTTAAAAATCGACATAATACCCGTAGAGAATTAATAACGTATTTTAAAAGAACATAATCACCAATCAGTAGCCCAAAAACGATGTTAACCAAATACTTTTCCGAATGAAACAATTTGTAACAAAATGGCATCGATGGCATCTTGCATATTTTTTTATACTATATACTAAATGCATATTTTTTGCATATTTTATAATTTTTAAAATTTTGTTTTATTTAAAATGTCGGTCTATCTGTCCATGTATCCTTGTACTTAATTGTTACTTGTTACTTAAACAAACTACAGGCCGCAATTTTGATGAGAACACAGTACAACATTTTTCAGTTCATTGATGTGGGACTCAATTCTGAAAATTGCACGTGAAAATAGCCCCAAAAATAAGAACTTCTGCATCATTCATTTTGTCAAGTTGGCTGTACTAAAAATTTAATGGCCATACGAATTTTTTGGCTCAAGGCGGATTTTTAGCACTTTTTCTATATTTTAACACCGTTATATCTCGGTATACCGTACGGAATAACTCTTTTGTGTCTGAAGCAAAGTTGTAGATATTGAATAGGAGAAAAAAAAATGCTGAACAAACCTACCCGGGTAGGCTTTGGTTCATATTTGTATTAATTTAGTAATATGCCTTCGGTTGACCGGTCATGGGATAGGTCCTTGGAGGGCAATTGACTCCTCATTCCCCGTAGGGCTTTGATTCATACAAACTTTGTGTGTGGGTTTTCTAATGTTGGAAAGCATCGTTATAACAAAACACAGAGTTGCTAACAATCAGTAGTATGAATACAGAAAAAGTAAGTCGGATTAATTATTAATCAAACAGATTAAAATATGGTATAATCGATTTGTTTAGCGCCCGATTAAGCAGTTAATCCGACTTTAACTAGATAAACTTTTCTGTATGAATTGGATATAAGTAAAATATTCGTATAATTGGCTGGTTATATATAAATTTGTCATTGTATTTGTAGAATCTTATAAACTTTCTGTACTATTTTCTTAGAATATCTGAAATAAGATAATTATTAAAATCATTTCTGTATAAAAAATAAAATAAAAATTTAAAGAAATCGATAAGGCCAGTAGGATAGAATATGTACGTATTTTTGGGTTCCGCTACAGACCCATCTCCAGTATCTTTGCATTTATGGGTAAATAATTGATAATGATCTACTTATATTTACTGCGAAACAAATAAACAAATGTAAACAAAACTCAATTAGATTAACATCATCGGAATTTTAACAATATTCAGGCATGTCACAGGTTTTTTACGGAATTGATTTGATTTCGCAATTTTACTTCCGCAATTTTTTTCCTAAAGTGATCGAAAACAATTTTTTTCCTTCTGAATTTGCAGTTTAGGGTGCTACGGATAATTTTGTATTGAAAATGTAACGTTCTGGTAAGTATCGAGTATGCTACTTAACTACTTGGCTTAATAGTGGTACTTAAAACGTTAAAAGTTTCGAAAAACGAAAAAAATATCGTTTTCATTCCACTTTCAAAAACCAAAGTGGAATTGATATTTAGAGCAGCTTCAACTCATAAAAGCTTTTCAATAGTGCTTGGTATGTATTTCCTAAAGTGTCGTTAACTATTTCACTTAAAAAAATTTACATTTAAAGCGCTTTTTGTTGGTAAATTCAATAATTTTCTTATAGATTAGCAAAACGTAATTTTTTCTAAAAAATTCAAATTTAAAATTTTGATCGGCGATCATCTCTTTTTTAACTACAAATGGCAACTTATATAAAAATTTAGCAGTTGGAACAAGAATTTACCACAAAAAGTCTTTTTTTAACATTTCAAAATTTACGAAAACGCAAAAAACCTGAAGAAGCTAAAGTAAAACGTTACGAAATTGTACATCGAAATCATATTAATTTTATGCGAAATATGTGTTAAAACCTTAAATGAGTTCTCTAACAAAAACTTTTTTAAGTGAAATTGTTAAAAACAGGATTCTTAACTTATAATTGATAATGTTTATTTGTTATATTTGGTCTATATATGCAAAAATAGCATTAACTTCTGGAGAAGCAATTTGCGTTTTCAATTTCACTTTCAAGTGAAATTGAAGTCTGTGACATGCCTGATTATTTTTATCCTCTATTATTACTATTTTTGCTTTGAACTTTAATTCTTCAAGTATCGCATCTGGTTCTATTCAACTCTGATCGTCAGCTTATGAATCACAGATTTATTGAACGACAACGAACCGTTAATTTTAAATTCATATTTTAATTATTTTTAACCTACAACATAAATCCATGTTGATAGAAAACATATATTTAAACATATTAAATTATATTTTTCACTATATCCAGTGTGTTCATCTTTTCTTTAATTTAAAAATTTTAAAATAAAAGAATAATATTGATATGCAATGCGGAACTTTGGAGACAGACAAATCAGCGGCCAATTCATATTGAAATATTAAATCGTAAATGGCGTTGGATTGGTCACACGCTGCGCAGGCCTCCTGGCGACGTAACTAAAATCGCCATTGACTGGAACCCATAGGGTAGGACACGAAGAGTAGGCAGACCGTCCCACAGGTGGCGTCGTCAACTAAACATCGAAGTCAGCCGTACTGATCTAAGCTGGGGAGAAGTAAAAAGAATATCATCAAACCGGACCGAATGGGATCAATTTGTTGTGGCCCTTTGTTCCCAATATTGATATTTAAAATTATTATATCTGCTTATTTTAATTTTTAAAAAAATCGATTTCGTGTACAGCCTTTTTATTCCAATTTTATAGCGTTCCTTTTCTTTGACACACATGACATTTCATTTAAATTTTTTCATTATTTTTTTCACTCACTATCGATCCGTAAGAAAAAATAAAATATTGAATGCCTTAAAGATGGACATTTAAATTAAACAAACATTTAAGACATATTTTTTTCATTAAAATGTAATCGAAAACACTGTAACCGCAAAACTTGAAATTAATTTAGTATTTATCTCAAAACATTTTCTATTATAATGCAATTCTTTTCACATTTTTTTTTTGTTGTTTATTTTCTTTGTTTTTTTGAGCTTTATTTATATTTTCCGTTTAAAACATTTCGTCTTAAATATGTCAACTTTTTACTACATTCAAAATTAAACTGAGTATTGTAACTAACGTTTTGTTATTTAAACCAACACAAAACAATGTTTCAATTTCCGTTATGTTTCATTTATTGTTTGTTTAACGGTCATGCGCATGTGTAGTAAAAATGTTACGAGTAAAAACTTTATAGTTGAAAGCTTAAAGCTTTATCTAAATGTAGCACAGTATGAGTTTATTTGGAACACACACAAAAAGGATTATTTTAAATGTTAACAGTCATTAATGTAATTATAATTTATAACTGCATTCATATGCTTTTTAATATCCTTGTGCTCTTCTTATCTGAAATGTTTATCATTATGCAATTGTTGATGAATTGAATAGGAAAATTTACATAAATGTTGTTATAGTTATCAGTATTGTCATTTGAATACACAATTCCTATCTGACATTTAGTTTAATATTGAATAGAGAGGTCTTTCGTTTTTTTTTATAGACATTGAATACCAATAAAATGATTTATGACTAAGGTCCAATTAATGAATGTCTGTATGCCAAATTTTTATATGGCAGGTAACAACAAATGTGTCAGTTAAAAACCCAGTTAGCAGCTAACGGGACATTGTGAAAATTAGGCTAAAAGGAATGTAATAACATATAATTAGGTTGACCCAGACATAATAAACAAATATTTTTGGAAAGCTTTTTTATAAGCATGAAATAGGGATAAAGAAAAATATTAAGGGATACACTTTTGGCGGGATTTTATAAAACTTTGTTACTTACTATGTGAGTTTTGAGAAAAAATCTATAGAAATTCTTATATGTAATGCTGGACTCTAATTATGTATCTTTTTTACGACACACCATAGTGAAATGACACCTAAATCATTATCGTTTCAGCAATGTTAATGATAAAATTTTAACTGATTCAGTGTCATATGGCTTTATAACTCATGACATTTATAAATAAACTGAGTTCCATCGTCAAAACGATAATTATTTAGGTGTCATTTCTCTATCGTGTGCCGTTAAAAAGATCCATAATTAACCTCCTGAATATAGAATAAGTAAAACTGCCAAGTTTTCGTATGTAACTAGTTTTTGTTTGTTCTTTATATAAGGGTTTTGACAAGTAAAAATTAGTAAGTAGCAAACCCACAAATAAATGGGTGATATTACCCTATCACTTACAAAATATATAAACTACTGACTACCCATTACTTTTGGGACATCGCGAACAAAAGTCATTAAGCGAGTAAATAGGCTAGTAAATATTTGAAAACCTGTTTTTGCGGGTACAGTCTCTCCTGCTAAAATCAAGAGAAATATTCGATAAAAAATATTAGACTGCTGAAATAGATTTTTATTCGTATTGAAAAACATATTAGTACAGTGTTGTTTGAACGTCATATAGATAATTGTAATTAATATTGTAATTAATATTATGAAAAAATACATTAATTCAATGAAAAGTTTCAATTGCCGAGTTCCAGTGAAACTTCATTGGTTTTATGCAAAAATTCAATAATATCATGCAGATAATTCTCTCAGTGTACATGATAATTTTTAAACAATACATTGAGACGAGTTGCCACAGGGTAAATTTCATAATGTATTTTAGTACAGTGTGGTTTTAATGTCATGTAGACATTTGCAATTAATATTGTAATTAATATGCATTCAGAGCTTCTAAAGACTTCAATCCTTCGTTCTATTTTCAATTCTGATTGACTACGGAATGATAGAATTCTTAAACTGCAATTAAACACATCGAATGCAGTCTTCATTGGTCTATTTCGATTTAATTTTAAAGATTTCAATAACTTTTTCATCATTCGATCATTAATTTCAATCGAGGTTTTCTCAACCGATTGAAAAATTTTTGGATTTTTCAAATTTTTTGAATCGAATGTAATTCCCAAATTGTTTAATCAAATGATACAAAATAGAATGATTGATTGAATTCCAAAATTGTCAATCAAATGAGTGAGAAATCGAAGAATTCCTTATGATTGAATTCAACGATTGACACAATCAAATGAGATAAATTGATTGAATTTCTTAAAAATGAATTCGATTGAATGAATTCCAAAGAATAGAGACTCTGGGATTGCAAAATAGAATTCATTCTTCGAAGCTCTGTATGCATTTTAACAATTTTAATTTAATAAGGCTGGGGTTAAGAATAAGAATAAATATAGAATAAAATATAGAAAGTACGAAAAAACAATTTTTGTATTTTTTAAGGCAAAAATTAAAAATAATTGTTGGATAATAATAAACGTTTACATTTTCTTTGTTTTGTTTTTTGTATGCTACTAATATTTAGCAAAATTTATATCTGGCACTAGCAGGGTACATTTTTATTTTAATTAACTACAACTAAACTCAAATATAAAGAAAATTCCGTATATAGAGGCCCGATTACTGAATTTCCAGTTAGTTGTTGTTTCCCATATACAATTTGGATTTAGCTGTCGGTTAAATTTTAACTGGACATTTAGTAATCGGGCCTTAATAGCTTTATTTTAGCTATTAAGAAGTAATTTTGAAAACTGCATAAACGTTAGTTTCAACTGTCATTTTCAGTAGATTATACCGACAATTTTTTTGAGTGTATTTTTCTTTTAAACAACCTTGAAATTTGTATGCAAAAACAACCCTTGTTGTTGTTTGTATTAATATAAAAAGTGTTGAGAGTGCAAATAACCTGTTATACAATTATCCTTAACATTTAAAATAAAATTTCTAACCTACTTTATTCATTAAAAATTTAATTTTGTTTAAATTTAATTAAAAACAGGTTAAAAAATTTTGGGGATTAAAAATATTTGTTGGGATTTTTGGGTAATTTAATTTGCGAAATAAGGTCATGAGCTTAAACTTTTCTGGCAACAACGCTGATAAATTCAATTCATTTCATTCAACACACTCAACAAACAAAGCTTAATAGTTCAACACTTTTTCACCAAACCCAGAAAAACATCGAAAATTCCCGACGAAAAAAGTTTATGTGGGAAAGTTTTGTGTCGAAACCGTTTCGGAAAGTATTGACTATGCTACAGACTTTACAGTGGTATTTAAAATGTTATAAGATTCTCCAGAAAATATAAAAAGAAAAAAAAAAATTTATTCTACTTTCAAAAACCAAAGTGGAATTGCTATTTAGAGCAGCTTTAACTCATAAAAACTATGCAGTAGTTCTTCGTATGTATTCCCTAAGGTGCCTTCAATCATTTCATCTGAAAACAGAAAATTTAATTCTGATCGAAAATTCTATTGTTAACTAAAAATGGAAACTTTTATCAAAATTTAGCAGTTGGAACACAAAATTATTAAAAAAGTTTTTTTTTTAACATTTTAGAATTTACAAAAACGAAAAACAATTCTGAAGAAGCAAAAGTAAAACGTTACGAGACTGTACTATGAAATAATATAAATTTCATATGAAATGTGTGTTAAAACTTTAAATATGCCCACTAATAAATTTCATTTTAATTGAAATTAATAAAAACAGCATTCCTAATTTATAATTAGTTGTGTTTACCTATTATATTTGGTGTAAATGTGACAAAATACCATCGATTTCTTAAGAAATAATTTACGTTTTCAATATCACTTTCACACAAAATTGAAGTCTGTTACATGTCTGAATGAATATATAATTATATCGAAACTTTTTTCATCGGGTTGTTTATTTGGTTGTTGTCTAAGCTAAAGTCGATGTTATGGTATCACAATGGTGAGTATATTTATGCGGTGGTGGATTTATTTTACCACCATCCGCTTTAGAGCTGCCAGATGAATAACAGTAGTAAACAGGGCAGTGACTTTGCGGCTTTTATGAATAAAATATTAGGTCTAAAGATGCGCAAGAGATTATTTTATATATTCAGTAAATCATACATGGGACTAGTGATTTGAACTGACCAATTAATTGACGATTTCATTGGCACTATTTCATAGCAATGATAATAAATTTTTTTGGCATTACTATTGAAAAATCGCAATTAAATTTCATTCTTAATTGGCATTGTTCAGTGCCTAGAACGACCAATTATAATTGATGAAAAAGTTTTTATTTTCAAAAACATTTGTTTTGATAAAAGAACAAATTTAGAAAAAAATTTAAAACTCGCGTACTTCTCACCTAAATATTTGCTATTTCGTCAAGTATACGTTTCAAGAGGCTTAACTATCTAGGCTAACTTGTAAACCGTACCACAAAAAAAAGTTCGCCGTACACCGTCGAATCAAAATTATTTTTTCAAGGAGGTTTCGAAAAATTTTGTTTGCCGGACGTAAGGGTCGACTTTTTAAAATTTTCGTTATATCTTTGGCCTCTACAGTCGAATCTTAAAGTTTAAATCGATGTTTTTGTGTAGAGGGCATCAATGTTTTGCTCTAAGGGCCATTGACTGCAAGTAACCCGTTCTGGTATTTACCCACCAGATCTCAGTTCCTACCAGACTAATGGACAATCCTAATGTCAGAAAATTAAAGCTCGCAAAAAATCATAAAACTTTTGCTAAGGAAGTTTTTCGATAATTACAGCAGAAAATTTTTTTATTTTTTTTTTTTTGCCAAACGTAGGGGTTGGTCACGGTATCAATTTTTGTTTTTATTGGATTTTACTTTTATAGCAAAACACTGGTCTCCTCGAGGCAAAAAAAAAGAAGATATATCACACTTTAAAATCCGACCGTAAATGTCGAAGATATAATAAAAAATTAAAACAGGCGAGCCCTACGCTCCGCAAAAAATTTTTGTTTCCAAATTGCCTTGTAATAATACTTTCTTTTTTTGCCTGTAAGGTGGCACGGTCTACTAACCAGTGTTCAAAAAAGAGTGAACAATGTTTACTTGAAACAACTTGATAAAATAGCAAGTGATTTTTATTTTCTTTTCTCAATTTCGTTTTTTCCAAAACAATTTTTTTTTGTATACAATGGTTTTTTTCAATTATAATTATTTTTTTTGAGGCATTGCTGTACATTTCATTACCGCTGGTTTAATCAGTGCCAATTGAAAAAAAATTCATTGGTGTTGAATTCTAATTAAATTTTTTGACAATGACAAATTAGATTTCAATACCAATGAAAAATTCCCAAGTATGCTCTAAAGTTTTCTAATAGATAACTAGCAGATATTCAAAATATAATGTTGCATATTTTAGGGCTCAAATTTAATTAAAGACTGCCTTATTATTTCCATCTGGGAAAGCAGAGTTATCATTTAATGGAAGTTTAAATGTATATTTATGGTGATTTCGAATTTTAAATATCTATGCGATGAAATTAAGGAAACATTAATATTAATCGTATTTTCAAAATCGGTTATAAATATTATTGACACATAAAAATGTGACATGTCTTAAATGAAAATTACACGATGAAATAAATTAAATTATATATTTTTTTGCAACTGACAAATATTCGTATGTTGAACATTTAGTTACTACACATGACATCATTTTCTATACATAATTTTTTCCATTTCACGGAAGCCATTTAATAAAAGTTGAACTTTGTTTTCGTAATTTTTCAAGGTGCATTGTTTTACTAAGAAAATAGCGAACAAAAAAAGAAATTTACCGTCAACTCTATTTCTTGTTTTTTGTGAAGGCAACTGATGTCAATTGCCGATAAGAGTTATTTTTCTAAAGATGCAAGAGCAATTTTCACACCTTGAATCGACTGCAATACTGTTGGATATTTGTGTTTGTTGGTTTTTCTGTTTTTTGGTTGGTGGGAGTGAAATTATATGAAATTTTCCCTCCTCAAGCATTGTATTTGTATTGTTTGGTATTTTGGAAGGTTACTTACAATGTATTTAAAACAAGAAATTACAAAAAAAACAATCACAAAATAAAACAATTGGAAAATAAACTTTAATGTTGTAATTGTTGACTGACTGCCTAACAAAGAGCACCTAGGCTTTAAGTATTTTAAAAGCACTTGAACTTTTAAGTAAAACATTAAAAAATATTATTTTTTCGTGCAAAAATCTATTTAAATGTTAATAAAGTTTCACCTACGCATGCCATCATATGTTACAAAGGTTTCTGAGTATTTGTGTTAACGTTTTTTATAACTAATGATGTTATTTTTTTTTATAATTTTTCCTTGCAATTTTCTTTTGTTTTCTTGAAAATTATTTGATTACTCACTTGCTGACACATTTGTTGGTGGTCAGAAGCAGGTGGATTTAATTGTTTTCGTGAAATGGCTAAACCAAAGAAACCACAAAACTTTAATTTATTCTTTTAATGTTAATAAGCAAATCATATTTTAAATAAAATTGGAGATAATAAACAATTTTTTTTATAAAAGTATAGAACATTAAAACAAAAGGTTTAGAGAAGATATGAAAGATTTAGCTACACTCAGTGAATTATATCGGTAAAATTAACTGGTTGACTTGTCCTGATGGCATTTTTAAATTTGTATGAAAATGTCAGCAGGTGTCTATAGGTAGCTTGTAAGGGAGCAGATCAGCGATGACGGTGAAGAGTCACTAAGCCATCATGAAGACGTCTTCACGAAATTTCCAACTGAGTATATACATATAAACTTTTGCCGTCGGGTCATCCAATTTCCCGAAGGTTCGGTAAAAAGTATATGTTAATAGTAGAGGGGCCTAAGTTGAATTTGTACCACTGCGGAAAAATATTTTAAATCTTGGAAAATTAAAATTTTCAAAATTGGTTAATTTCTTCGGTATCCGGTAGCCGATGGATACATCCAATACAATACATCATTTATAGTTCACAGGTATCAAAAATATACCAACCCTACTTTTGACGAAAATTGAATTTTTATCGTTAAGCACCGTAAGTTTTTTCGATATCACGTGAAAAAACTGTTATACTTCATATAAAAAAACAAATTTTTCACGATAATGAGTTTCACGTGAAAATCGTGTAGACTTTGGTTTCACGCAAATTTAATATACAAGACTTACATTTTTCTTGTAAAATGGTGACATTTTATGTTTATTCTGATTGTGTCTTTCTAATAAAATAAAAAATTGTTAATTTTAAGGATTTAGATGAACTTTTGAGGCTTTTTAATTTCGAGTGAAATTTTTCACGTGGAAAACAACTTACGGTGCTTTACTCTAGGAATTTTGAAAAGTCATAAAATTTCTTTCTTTTTGCCATATTTGTATTCAGCATATGGAAATTAAGTGAAAACGATGTGTCACACAATACAAATTAACTGTTAGAAATTTAGGGAACTGCGATTGCTTACCGGAAACTGCGATCGCTTATTGGAATAAAATATATTATGTATGGAATATTTTTCCGCGGCGGTACAAATTCAGAATAGAACATTTTGTAACCTCGACCCACTCTCATAAATAGTAACAAATGAGGGCATTGTGGACTAATGGTTAGAGCTTTGGACTGTTACACATAAGGATACGGGTTTGATTCCCAGCCACGGCAACATTAATTTCGAAAAATAACACTGTACAACAATTTCGAAATTTTTCTAAAATTATGGGGTTCTGACAATGGATTCTAGTAAAGGGAACCAAAAACAAATTACGTGTGTCGGCGTTTTGAAAGATCACATCGGAATTTTATTTTAGGGGGGGAGGGGTTAAAGTTTCACCCCTTTTTAAAATACACCCAGAAAACAGATTCGGTGCTGACAACCCCATTTGTTGCCAATCGAATGGTTAAGTTGCATCAAATGAATTTTTCGGTTACGGCTACCGAATTATTCTTGATACAACTGAAATTCCGTTGCCACAGTCAAATTAGTCCTGTCTCAATTGGTTTTCTGTTGCCACAACTGAAAAATTCGGCTACCACAACCGAACCATGCTATTGGCTACAAATGCAGTTATCAGAACTGAATCTGTTTTCTGGGTGTATGTATTGGGAATCGGCATAGGAAACCATGTGACTCTTCGACTTTACGTATAGGATGTTTTCAGCGAACTTATGTACAATATCATAAGGAACATTTTTGTCGAACATTTTAACCCTCTAACTCTTCAATTAAAGGCACTTTTTTGGCACCTTTTCAAAAAGGGACAAAAAAAAAAATCCGTAAGTTGAAGAGTTAGAGGGTTAGAATGTTTCACAAAAATGTTTCTCGTAGTGTTTTACATAAGTTTGCTGAACACATCCTATACCTAAAATGAAAGATTCACATTTTTAAGTTTTGATTTATTTCTGGCATTGAAGTTAAATTATCAACTTCGATGTCTTCATAGACTTAAAGTAGAATTTCAACAAATATTGTTGCGGAACATTTAAAATAAAATTCCGATGAGATCTTTCAAAACGCCGACATGAATATTTTATTTGATTTCCTCTACTAGAATTCATTGTCAGAACACCGAATTTTTTTTTCGTGTTATACTGTGTAATATATATTAGTTTTCTATCCCTTATACATATCGCAGCGTCCTCCATCGGTGTTCCCATAGCTCTTAACACGACTGAAGTAAAATAACACAACAGAGCTATGAAATTAAAAGCTTCAAAAAGTTCGCTATCTTTTCATTCGATGGCGCACAACAGCTGTTCTAAGATTCAATATCTAGCGCAATTACGGTTTTGTCATATTTTAAGCCTTCTTTTTAACTTCTTCTCAATCCCCTTTCCAAAGAAAGCAACACATTAATTAATAGGAAAGGTTTTCTGAGTCCTGCTTCTCTTAAAAAAAAAACATATATATACCCAGTGTAGAAACGGTAATGACATGTCATTGTCATTGGACTACCAGCTTACTTTTTGCATTATTTTAAAAGATATAATAATGATTTACTAATAAAAACTTACTTTTTTCATTATTTCAAAAAAAAAAGTAATGTATTACCAATAGGGATGTGCGATTAATCGATTAATCAAACGGTATGATTAATCAGAACTTTGATTAATCAGTTAATTGATTAATTGAAAATTTGATTAAATAGAATTATGATTAATCGATTAATTTCAATTTTGATTAATCAGAACTTGAATAGTTTTAATTAATATTGAAAAAATAATTAAAAATAAAACAATTACAGCAATTCTGTCTTTGTTTTGTGGCGATGCTATATATATCTCCAAATAAAGAAAATCAGAGAGACTATTCGATCACTGGCCACACTTGACCAATGTCCATTCTTAAGTTTCATGTATCTGTATTGAACTGGAGTTAAAAGGCGTCTTCAACGGAGCAAAACCAGTTACTTTTGTTATTACATTTCTTATTACCTTTATATGGCGATATCGCGAAAAATAATGAGTTATGGTTACACACAAGCATACGAAAAATCAAAAAATATATCGTTACCTATGTGCTTACCAGTACTGACAAAAATAATGAGTCTAAAAATAGATTTTCAAAAAAATAAATTATATAAAAAAATATTTTTTATTGTATTTTTTCTTTAAATAAAATTTGCTGGTGCGGGAATCGAACCTGGGTCTACAGATTGCCAGTCAATAGCTCCACCATCTGTGCTATATCGACATGTAATATTTAATAGATAAAAACATAATTGACCTGCTGTACACAAGCAAGCTTACTCGCCAACATACAAAAAATCAAAAAATATGTGGTTACATATATCCTTACCAGTGTTGAAAAAATATTGAGTCTAAAAATAATTTCAAAAGTTTTTAAAAAAAATCTAGAAAATTATTTTCTATTTGAAATAATGGTAAAAATAAGTCATTATCAGTAACTCATTATTATATGTTTTAAAATAATGCAGAAGGTAAGTGGGTGTCATTACTGGTAGTCCAAAAAATAATGATATGTCATTACCGTTTCTACACTGGGAAGTATGTAGTTCTGGTATCTGGTAATAATTTTCTATACTGGGCACTTTAATTAATTCTTAATATAAAATTTATGATTTTTTAACTTACGTCGATCGTTTAGGCGGGGAAGTGTTGGCGATGGTATGTGTTTTAACGTACGACCTTGACGTATTGAATCCATTAATTGCTCTCTAGGTGAAGGAGTACGTTTAATCGGCGGGGGAAGTTTACGTTCAGATGCCTTTACAAATAAAAAAAATAAATAAATATGAAATTAAATTTCTTATCAGCAAAATCTCTTAAAAATTAAACACTCATAATTACACTTGTATTTACTATAAGTAATTACAAACGTTTAATGAAAACTAACAATATCAAATAAAAAATACTAACCTTCTTTAGAGGTGGCCGTGACCTAATAAACTCTAATATTAAAGCATGAGCATCTTTTTTTACACGCGGTGGAATATCACCATTAACCATAACTTTACGTAATTGATATTTTCTGTAAAAACATGAAGGAATTATAAATTATTTATTATTTTTCTGTTGGTAACACAAATTTCAAATATAATCTACCTGGATCTTATATCCTCCATGAGTATTTCATAAGGTGTTAATTCATATTCTGTTGGCGCTCTTTCATAGTTGGCCTTTTTTAAACGTACACCTCTCCTCAACTCATCAATAACTTGGACCCAAAAACGTGCCTGGAATTAGGGAATGATAGCAACAAATTAATGTGGTTGTTAAGAAAAACTAATAAAACAGAGGTTTAAAAGATAAATTCAAAAATGTTTTTATATCCAAAAAAAGCATGCAAAAGATTTAGGTTTTGCTATTAACCTACTTGCACTGTTCTCCATATTTCCAGTTCATCCTAAGTTTTGTTAATTGTTTTAAATGAAATATAAAATAAACAGGACATGTTTGTATTAATTTTTCAAAATAGAATAAAAAATGCTCCGAAAACTTAGCTTTATAAGTTTTAAGCTTAAGAGACAGTTAAGCTTTAAAGAGCTTAAAGTTTAAACGTGAATTAAAGTTTAAAAAGTAGTGATTTAAAGTTTTAAAGCTTTAAGCTTTAAAAAGCTTTATAGGGTTTTGATGTTCAAATAGCTTTAAGCTTTAATTTCAAAGCTTTTTAACTTAAATAGGGGTTTAGAAGATGTTTGCTATACTAAACAGGCTATCATAAAGAGAATAATAATCTTGCCAAGCATTTCTTTTCCTTAAAAGTTCTTATTTGTCTATGAGCAGTTAAGGAGGCAAAACTACAAAAGTTCACAATAAAAAAACCTGTTGTCATTGTTTTACTGATTCTGCCACTTTTCTATCTATTGCAATTTTATAAACGGATGCACACAATAATCATGATGAACAACATCGCCATCATAATGATCATCATACATGTAGAAGCAAAATAGAAAAAAACAGTGGTTGTAACAAACAGTTTATTGCAAATCAGTTCTGGTTTGTTGAACGTCTTTTTTCTTGTTGTAATTCGTATTAAACTGCTGCTGAAAAGTTGAACTTAAGGCGTTGCCATGTAACAACAATCAAATTGTACCATAGCAGCAACAAGCAACAACAATAACACTAGCAACACCAATAAGAGAGCGGCAATAAGCAAAGCGTGTTTGTTGATGCGTTTAACGCTTCTGTTGCAAAAGATTTAACGGCAATTGTTTGTACAGTAAATCGCATTTAATACGAACTCGGTTAAGACGAATTCTCGATTAATACGAACTAATTTGACAGTCTCAATGTTTTGGTATCAATTTTCATATAAAAAACATCTATTAACAATTCTCCATATTTAATACGAACTTCTCAAAAATTGGAACTTTCGATATACATTTTTTTCAATTTGACAAATCTTAAATTTTTAACATAGATATTTTTAAATTTTTTTTGTCGTTTATTTAACCTTCTTTTTCAATTTTTAACTTCACAATTTTCTTGAGCGTAAGGTTTGTTTTTTATATATAAAAAATGTTTTAAATGAAAAATGCTCTTAAAATTTTTTCAAACTTTCAAATTGTTTATAATTTGTTAATTTATTAATTTAATTGTTATTTCCTGAAGATGCTACACAATGGAGTAGCGAAATATCGAAAATAAAACATTTTTTATATATAAAAAACAAACCTTACGCTCAAGAAAATTGTGAAGTTAAAAAGAGATATTTTTATTAAAATTTTATTAAAAAAGTTTATTAATGCAAATGCAACGAAAGGGTCACATCATTATCTTTTATTAAAATTTTTAGTTAAATTAAAAATTTTAAATATTTTGTTAATACAAACTTGGCTTAAGACGAACTAATCTCTTTGGTCCCTCGGAGTCGTCTTAACCGAGTTTTACTGTAGTTTTTTTTTTTTTTTTTTTTTATTTGCTGCCGTTTTTTACTATTGTATTGTATCTGTACTAAAGTATATTGTGTGTAATGTAGTGTTTTTTTAACCAATTTTTATTATTTATGTATGTATGTCATGTGTACCTGGCAGAGACTTGAAAGGATTTTATGTAAAAAATTTGGAAAACTTGAGATAAATAACTTTTTTAAATTCTATTTAAGAAAAGTATTTCAATTTCAAAAAACTGTTACAATTTTAAACATCTAAAGATTATTTCTGGTGAATAAATTGCAAATTATTTAATTGACCAGATTGATTAAAAAAGAAAAATTCATATTATTTTTTACACAAGATTTATGAATTCATTAGAAATTAAAGCAGATTGTCATAAACAAAATTTTAATTTTAAAAAAGTTTTATGTGCTTATGCATAATAACTTAAAAACCTTATAACACGCTTATAAAATTAATTTTTTTATGAAATATTTGTTTTACAAGTTTTTTATAAATTTTAAAAGTGATTATGCTTATGTTTTTCATGAAATATTAATAAATAGTAAGACTAAAAGAGAGTTTCATTTAATTTGTGCTTTGAACCAAAATCAATAATAGAATTTTATTAAATTTATAAGAAAATATTGAAAATGAATGTGAAATTTTCAATAAAAACTAAAAACTAATAGTTATTCAATGCAAAATTCTTTTTATTATCCCCGTCGGATAGAAGGACTAAATTCAATGAGATGAATTCAATTCATATCGGAGTAGTTATCAATATAACTGATTTTTCATTCATTACTTTACGCTGTTAATGTTACTGCGTCGATAAGGCATCACCATGAAATCCTTAGTGAAAATTTTATAAGCTCCTTAAAATTTTCATGCACCACTTTCTGTGAGTATTATTTACTTTATTTATTTTTATACCCCACACCACTCTGTGGTACAGAATTTATTGAGTTTGTGCTGATATTTGTAACTACCAAAAATATTGGGCCTAGACTCAACTTATACTGATCGACATAGAATCACTTGCTGAGTCGATTAAGCAATGTCAGTCGGTCTATAAATGTAAAATGAACGACTCTTGTAATCGAAATACAGGTCGCAATTTTGAAGATATTTGATTTAAAATTTTGTAGTGCCACAAGGAACTATTGAAAATTGTTTAACCCATATTCTCCTGAATTAAGAATTTTTTTTAACGAAAATTGGTATGGCAAAAGACCTGTAACCAGCGAAGATATTTGCAACTAAAGTCGAAATGTTAATCCGCTGAAATTCTTCAATGGATCTTGATTTTTGCAAAGTTATATTTTTAATGTATTCTCTTAACTAAAATCTACTTAAATAATCAAAGTTTCTTAAAAAAAATAATACACAATTTTTAGAATTATTTCTTTAACCCTTAAATGCATGGTGTAGCCATTTGGCAACATAACGGTTTTTGAATAAAAAAACCCACTTGATGCACAAAACTGCATTTTTGGGCATTAGGGGCCCCTTCTGTACATAGTGTTCCTATAGTTTAGCGCAGAATTTTTAAATAGTTAGAGTAAAAATCTTGGTTTTGCTCTGTATATTTGTGAAATATCTAAAACACGCGTTTTTTTCAAAAATATTTGTTTAAATATTTAAAGTGGTATTCTCGCAATAAAATTAATTTTGGCGACAATAATTGTATAAATTATAATTTATAGATATTTTTTATTTTTTTTTTTACACGTTAAAATAATCACAATTTAGCTATTTGGCAAAAAACCATATTTTTCGATAAAAATCACCTTTTTTCTTAAAATATATTTTTTTTGGTATTATTCTTGAAATGTACACGTCTTTAGATATCATATATAAAAAAATGGTTAAAATCGAAGAGATAATGCATTTAGGGGTTAATGTTTGTTTTGAGGTTTTTATCAGCTTTTTAAAAAAAGTCCTACATTAAGATTTTTAGATCAATATGTGGCAACGCCGTAACGATAGTCTTAATTTTTTTTTATTTGTGATTATAGCCAAACTTTCATTCAATTTTATGCTTTTTACTGCGATGTCATTTCAAATACGGTTTTGAAAACATAGGTTTTTGAAGTTGCGTCATCCTATGACGACGCTAGGATAATAAGGATTAAATCGGTGCATAGTTTTACCCAATAGTGTCATGTCTGGGCTCGAATTGAGTTACAATTTTATTAACAAACAAAAGAAAGAGATTTTAAGCAATTTCTTGCACCGCCTTTTTTTAATCACTGGATTTATTTTTGGATTTATTTTTTTTGTTAAAAAATCCATATTTTGTTTTTTAGTTTTTCAAAATTTATAATTTTTATCAAAGTCTAGTACTTTTTCGCCAATATAATGTGCAAGAAAATTGTTCACTTGGCGAACAAAAGGTACCATACAATGGTACCAAAGAGGCCAACACCAACCCTTCTCAACTAATGACATTTGCATGTCAAAAAGCTGCAGCCAATTCGAAACAAAATATTCAATCCATCGACCTAACAACGTCGTCTTTGATCGTGTCGCAGGGTTGAAACTAGTGAGAGTGCAAATACCTATCACAAAGTGTTTAAATTTGAAAAAGAAACAAAAACCCTTAAATATAAAATTGAAACCTTAAATCTAACGTTAAAACTTAAAGCTAATGTTAAAACTTAAATATACAGTTAAATAAAAACCCCCCATTTTTATAACGATAAAAAGAAAAAACCTCCATCTTTTTATTTGGATGTACAATTTCCCGCCATATAGGACTTGTACATAGGAACGTAGACGTTTTTAAATACCCTTAACCCGTAAAGATACAAAAATCATTAAATTTTGTAAAAATGTGAACACAGGAATTGAAATAAGCTATATCCAAAATTTATTTAAAAAATAAATCCGTTTTGGATTTAGCTTAATTTTATTCCAGAAATTACATTTTCGTAAAATTAGGGAATAAGTGTTAGATTTGGACAAAAATATAAAATTTTGAAAACTTAATAACAAAATGTGGATTCTTTAACAAAATAAAATAAATCCAAAAATAAACCTAGGGATTAAAAAAAAGTTCTTATGTAATTTTATCAAATACTCAGACAGTGCTCATTCCAGGCAAAATAACCCGGGTCTAACTATGACTCAGTTCTTCCCAGTTCTAATTTTACGCACTTTGAAGGCCGAAACATTCGAAAAATTACGAAAATGTTGTTGGTGTTTCGTGGTTGTTTTCATTCTTTTTTTTTTGCTCTCCCAACTCTGGCATATTAGTTCTAAAAACCTGTTTCTGAACAGCCGGTGCTTTTGTCAACTGATGTTATCATTTTGGGAATGGGAAAGCACTTTTTGCCAGTATTTTCCTGTTTGCTTTCCCGTTTGTATTTTTCTGGCTGGGTATCAATGGCCAATACTTTGAATAAATTTATATTGTACCAATGTTTCACAATAAACGCCCAAAATTTGCCAAAAATCCTGCATTTTTAAGTTATACGCCCATATATACAAAATTTTAATTATATTTGAGTCAACTTTTAGTTAATTTTAAATTACAAATTATACTGTAAAATCTGTAAAAAATATTTGCTAAATATTAGTGGACTAACACAGAGATACAAGTCGAGTGGCGCAAAGTCGATACGCCGCCGCCGCCGACTTTTTTTTAGTAGTCGAGCTGCCGCCGACGTAAGCGGCTGGTTTCGGCTTATATTTGCTAGTTGGTCAAATCCGCTTAGCCGATATATTTCTTTTATATTTTTTTACAGTAATAAAAAAATTGGAAATAGGAAAATTGACAATATTTTTTTACAGTCGAAAAAACGTCGTGAACAACGAATTTAAAATCACTTTAATCACTTGGATTTAATAAATTCAAAAAGTATTTCTAAAAGTGCTCAACAGATGGGGTTAGATTTTTCCTATTTTAAAAAAATTTTCTGTCCGACACTTCTTTCACCCTAATTTTTAATACCGAATTCGATGATGAAGGATTCTACTTTAACTTTTAATTTATAATTATATTTTACATAAAACAGCGATAAACAGTCTGCCTTTTCAGTTTTACCACTTCAATTTATATTTTTACACAATTGAAAAATTCCATTGCAATATTTAATATTCACTAATTGGATTTAATTAAATTACCTACTGTAGAGTGAAAATTTGCCATTTCTATTTCAGCTATTTCTCCATGTCCAAGATGAAAAATATGTATTTGGAGAGGTGTAGTTTTTTTATCTAAACATATTTCATAAAAAAAAATTAAGAAAAACCTTTTATTTGTTAGTTTTTCAATATTTTTATTTCTCTTTTAATTTTCATTCGTATTTTTTTCTGACATTAAATTAATAGGCTGTTTCATATATTTGTGCTTTTATTGTGGATTTATTAAATCCAGCTTTTTTTTGGATTTAATAAATCCATTTTTTGTATGAAAAATTCTAAATCCAGGTGATTAAAAACACGCTAAATATAAAAATCTTTGAGACAATTTTATCATCAGACTGAATAATAATTTCATTATTTTATTTATTTAAACTTAATTTTTAATACTCTAAGAACGCCATTTTTTTACTATAACATTATCTTGAATTTTTTTATTCACGTATATATTTTTTGTAACTTTTTGTAATGAATTCAATTTTAAAAAATCGATTTTTGTTAACTTCGGCTTCAGCCGACTTTGAGCAGCCGCCGCTCATTTTTTGCCAAGCCGCCGCCGCCGACTTTTTTTGAGTCGACTTGTATCTCTGGACTAACAACGGCAAAAACAAATTGTTATATCTACAAAATTTTTGTTATATTCAGCTTAAATTTAGTTGAGTGCAGTCTATCCCGCTAAAGTCAACAGAAATATTTGCTAAAAAAAATAGTAAACTGCTGAAATCAGAATGCTAGATTTTTATTCGCATTAAAAAAAATAAAAAAAGAAAAACTTTGAAAATTAAAAATTTTTGTTGTGAGTTTTTAGTCTACTAATTATTCATGAATTTTTTTTGCTGATTTTAGCAAATTAAGTTGTTATTTTCTATTAACTGAACTTTAACTTAAATATAACTAAAATTTCCTATATTTTTTGTTGCTATCTTACTAATATTTAGGAAAATTATACTGCTACTTTACGCAGTTTTTTCTGCAGTGTTTTCTGTTAGTGTAACAGAAAACCTCTCAGTGATATTTGGCATCTGGCGAAAAAAATTAAATATTTTTTATTTCTAATAATTTTTTTCTTTTAAAAATCACTTTTGTAATCAAACTACAGGTCGAAGTTCTGAAGATAATTTAACGAAATTTAGTACATAAGTTTGTATCGCACTAATGACGAACTGGATTAAAAATGGTTCAAATCGATCCATGTTTTGGTCTAGTTGCCATTGAAAGGTCCTATATCAGCTTGAATATATTGATATTAAATGATATTACTAAAGCAAAACGATTTTAAGCCTTAGAGACAGCATATAACCTGCAAATTCGATCGGCTCCAATATTGGGAAATCACGATTTAAATTTTTTTATGTGGCATCGGATATAATTACTTTGTGCTGATATATGTTACTAACAAAAATGCTTGACTGCGTTTTGTTTTTATTTACCTTTTTGAAATTGCAAATAAGATAGCGGCATTTAGGTTTCTATCGTTTAATTCTAAAATTGGATACATTAATTATTTTAAAAATCATTGAGACAGCATTAATTAATTCCTTTAAACTACTGTTACATCACATACATGTGTAAATACGAATATTGTTTGTTGCCTGTTTTGGGGAAAAAGATTTTCTAGCCTTTATTTCTTCAACAGTCGCTTACACTTGAAACTGTTTGTTGTACTTCTGTATGTTTTATATGCGCTGTGATTTGGCCTATTATGCGGAAGCTGTGTATGGGGAATTGGTGCTGCTGCTGCCACT
Source organism: Leucophora obtusa (assembly GCA_949987735.1). Taxonomy (NCBI): domain Eukaryota; kingdom Metazoa; phylum Arthropoda; class Insecta; order Diptera; family Anthomyiidae; genus Leucophora; species Leucophora obtusa. The sequence goes on along the minus strand of OX465298.1, from coordinate 187,282,056 downwards.
TTTTATTGCAAATAAATTGGACATTATTGGAAAGTATTACTTTTCGTTGTTGTTGTTGTTGTTGTTGTTGCCGTTGTATTTATAAAATTATAATATATTTAATATGTTGTGATGCACATGCATAAATATTTGCATTTATTTGCAATTTCGTTTTTTCTGTTTTATTTCTTTATGCTACATTAAGTTTATTTTTATTGTACAAATACGTTTTAATATTTCAGTTTAGGAATATTTCAATAACTTTCAGCAACATTTGCAAAGCTAAACAACATCATCATGATTAACACAATGGAACATTTGACGATTACATCATATCCTGCCTTTTTGGATGTTTCACAAAAAACTTAAAAAAAAAAAAAAAAACCAACAAATTTTCTACTTATTTGATCTTAACATACATATGAGTAGATATTTGTTTTTGTGTGTGCGCAAATTTTGAAGCAACATTTACGAAATTTGCATTTTAACAATTGTTAGGAATCTCTTAATATTAGCTTCCTGATTATTGCTTGGTTGGTTGCTGTTCGCTTCATCATTTGCCCTTTTTTGCATGTTTAAAACATTAACAAAAACCTCAAATGGCTAAATACACACAAAAAACCCACTTGCTTTTGCAAAACTTTTTTTTTTTTTGCTTGAAATCACGTAAAGTTTCATTATTTTAAGTCATACATGGCTACTTGAACGAATAATCATTATAAAATCATAAGGATCATGTAATAGACAAATAAATTTAATTAATTTCATTTAAAAATTTAACATTTAAAAAAATAAAAATTGTTGGGCAATACCTTAAATGGCGTCCAATTAAGTTTTAAAATTTATGCAAACAAATCCGTTGGGTCTTTAACTAAACAAATAATTACAATGAAATTCTACTGAAGATTATTACATGGGAATGTATGAAATCATAATATAGAAATTCCACAATATATATAACACTTAATAATTTGAATTTTTTTTTATTATTTCTAAATAATTTTTGCGAAATATATTTGGTTTTCCTTTTTATTAACAATTGTACACAGTTATTAAAAGAAAGAAAAAAAAATTGTTTGTTGTTTAACATATTTTGGCGCCCAACCGGAATTAGCATTATTAACACTAAATTGAAGGACAAACCTTAAATAAATATTTATTTTAGATTCGGATTAGTCTTATCACAGATAAACAAATATTTGAAGCAACCTATATCAAAATTTAACCCTTATGCAACATTGCATTTCATTCAAAATCTGTTATTAACTCAACAAAGATTTAGGGTCATATGCATAATCACTTTTAAAATTTATAAGTGACTTATAAAACAAATTTTTCATACAAAATTCATTTTATAAACGTGTTATAAGGTTTTGAAATTATTATGCATAAGCACTTTAATCTTTTAAAACTCTATAAATACGAGCATAATAATCATATGAATTGCGTAAAAAACTGCATAAATACAGAATTATAATATTTGTCATTTTGTGTCATATGGAGTTGAAATCATAAGTGATTTTTTTTCGAAATCATTCATTTCATATTTGTTTTATAGTCATTTCATGCATTTATATTTTGGAAATCTGTCTGTATAAAATGCTTATATGTAAAACGTATGGGAGAAATAACAAAAAAAAAAAAAAAAAATTGAAAAGATTTGTCTGACTAAATTTGAAAAACAGTTTGACAAAGGTTTGTGACAGGTTTTAATTTTTTCGACTGAATTTTGGTTGATCTGTGCGAGTTGCATTCATATGTTGGTGGTGCTGCTTGATGAATGAATGTATGAATAGCTGGCTTGTTGGTTTGGTTATGCTTACTGCATTTTTATATAATTTGCATAAATTATTTAGATCTTTTTGTTCGAAAACTTAAAATAAATACAAAAATTTGTTAAAGTATTTTTTATTTGTTGCAGCAAAAATTGTTTTGAAAATTGTTACATAACTTTAGTTAAACTGGTTGCGGGAATTAAAACGAATAAGAATTATTACGATTATGTTATACATATGTTATGTATGATGAATAATAGGGATATGACTTTTTGCATATTGTTTACAAATATCAAAAACTACATTGCTAGTTGCCGCTAGTTGCTCATCGCAGTTATTTGTACAGTAATACGGTAGCAGTTATTTTAAAAGATACTTCAGTTATTTTACGTAGGGAAAATATTTTTTGGCAGTTGCTTTTTTAAAGAACTACTGCATTTTAATTATATTTACTTTATGAAGTTGCTTTGAAATTTGCAGTCATAAATTTTATTAAATGATTAAAATAATGAGGCTAGTTTTGAATAGAAATTATATTAATTTACGTGAATATTATTAAATATTGCAGTACATTTCTTTTCTTTCAGCTTTTTAATATTTTCATCTCTATTTTATCTGCAGAAAAAAAGAAAAACATTAAATCCCGCAATAAGATAAGAACACTCAGGAATAATGTCGCTAAAATTAACTGTTAAAACGCTTTTTGCAAACGCTGGCAAAGCGTCCTATATGAGTGTTCTGCCCGTCATTTTTTATTTTTAACACCGTGGTTACCCAGTGGTATGCCAGTGCTTGATTTTTTGTATACTGGCGATTTCTGACTGGGTAATCATAACAAAATATCTTGTAGTACAACTTTTAAATTCTAATGAAAATTTTTGCCCAGCATTCATCATGTATCAGATTCATCGGTTCGAAGGACCATAACGGCATTTCTTCACTTAAAAAAGTTTGTCTTTCCACCCAGATTCGTGCTGACAACCAAATTTATTGGCAATCGAATGGTTCAGTTGCGGAAACTGAATTTTTTCGGTTCGAAATACCATAAACAAGTTTCAAAAAATGATGACAGATATTTAATTTTGCTACAGCTTTCATCCCTTTATACAAAAATTGTTAATCAAAGTATTTTTTACGTAAATTGCGTTTTAAATTCCGAGATTCGCAAAGTTTTATATTTCTATTAAACAAAATATAGAACACTTCAATTCAAAGTATAATACACTCACAACAAAAAATTATACACTCACAATATTTTATCGTTAAAAACAACCTAAACTACATATTAAATTAATTGAAAACACAATTAAAATAAGGACTATTGATTTTTCATTATATTCAAACCATTTTGCTATTTATTTTCAAGCATTGTGTAAACAATCCATGAAAGAAATAAAAATAATTGAAGAGTCTGTTAAAACAATCATCAATTTTTAACTGACAAAACGTAAAAAAAAAAACGATTTTCTTCATATTTTTATTGGCTATGTTTGTGTGTATGAGTAAATAATTTCTTGTAATTTGAATGGAAATAATTTTGTATATAAACAAACTATTTCAACAAAAAAGAAAACCGAAAATATTTGAATTTTTTGTTTTAAAACAGAAAACAACGAAATTATTTATATTATTTTTTCTAAAAATAGAATATTTGACTGAAAATATTAACTCCTACAGACGATACATATTTTTTGTGGTTTGCTTTTTATTGATTGATAAAAAAAGTTAAACAATATGTTTTAATGTATTTTAATTGATTCTTCAATTGAAAACAAACTTTACCTATTACTTTTCAAATAAACCTCAATCGGTTATGGAGAATATATTGTGAGTGTATGTGTAATGTCTAAATTCATAAATGCTTTAGAAAGTTATAGTAAAGTTAGTATGCTTATGAAATCAATTTTGTATGAAAAATTTGTTTTGTAACCCTTCTATAATTTTACAAAGCATTTATGAATTTAGATATAAATATTTTTTTTAAATGTGAAAAACTTCTCTCATATAAAATTATTGAAATTTAACAGTTTGAAGAACTATAATTTTTTGGCAAATTCTTTGTTTTTCCAACAAAAAAAAAACATAGAATATTACAAAATTATCTTTAAATAAAATTAGATAAAAGACTTTTCTAGGACATTTTTGATACTGAAGACTTTTGCTTAATAAAACAAAAACTTGTTATTGCAATCTTAATTTAAAATCTTATTAAATTTCATTGCTCTTGATATAAAATTAACACAAGTCAACACATTATTTGATTTGATTGAAGTATATGGAAGTAAAAGTGAAAATTTTAATGATTGAAAATGATTTTCACATACATTTATTGAATGAAAGTACAATTTATTTACTATGTGGTTATAGTCAATAAAAATCTATTTTAAAAAATAAGTGTATCAAGATAAGATGTAAAGAAATGCAATAAAAACAACAAATATAAGAATTTTAAAATCTTAAGATTTTAAAATATTATTATGAATTACAATCGATATCTATACTTTCAATTATATTAAGTTAATCCAATTTTACAAGCTTTTCTATTTAAATTTAACTGATATTTTTATCAAAATCACTGAAAATTTAAGGAATTAACACTTACATTACTAATTTATATTTAAATTAATTAGTTAAGAAATGTATCGTCTCTGCTCTATTTAAATAAGAATTAATAATTTTATATTCTCAATGTCGTTTAAAGTTTCAACAACTATTGACGTAATTTGTACAAAAATAAATAATAAAATAATTTACTTTCAAAAACAAATATGATAAGAAAAAGAAAAATTTGATTAAGAGTTTTGCAAAGAAAAACAATTGTAATTATAAAACCACAAAAGAAACTTGAAAGCATTTTAGAAAATTTTTCAAATTCTGACTAATAATTTTTGTTAAGGTTTAAGCGTTTATATTTTCACATTGATAATTTAATTGGCAGCAATTGTTGTTGACCAGCAAAGAGGGAGCAATTATAATTCAAAGCAAAACAAAAGGAATATATGTTACAAACTAAAATCAATTTTGTTATCAGAATTTAAAATCTACAAAGCACTATAAAAGCTCTTCAAAATAGATAGTGTTTGTGTTTGATAAATAATGAGTTGTAAAAAAATAGAAATACTGTGGGAACTAGAATAAATGGAATAAAAGCTAAAATTACTGTTCGTAAGAAGAAGACAGAAAATAGAATAGCTTTTATAAATGATTTTTAATTTTAGTCTTGAAAAAACCCCTGGAATCTTTTATTACAGAATGTTTGGTTTGAAGGACCACAACCGAGTTCCGGTTATGGTCCTTTTTTTCTGTTCTGAAGAAAAAAAAATCATACAATATAAATTTAAAGGACCATATACATTTTCAGAGGTAAACAAATTTGCTGACTCAGCAAAATTTTAGTCAGGAGGGCGCTAGCAGAAAAATTGCAAATATCAGCAAAAACACTTTCCTTAAATCAGCGAGATGATTTTAAGCAAAAAAATAATAAATTCTACTAAGCTTAGTCGATAACAAATGAAAAAAATCCTTGCCAAAATTAATAAAAGTTTTTGCTGAATATTAGTAGATTGAAGAAAACTCAAAGAATTTGTAGAGAAATTTTATTTTAGTTAATTTATTTCCTAATTTATTTATTTATTTCAGGGACCGAAAATAACCGTAATTGTTGATATTTTAAACAAAGAAAGCATATATCACCAAATATCGAAGAACTAATTCAAATACATCATAATGATCCTTGTGGACTAGGCTTCCAAAAAATGCTTTGCTTTTTTGACTTTTATTTTTTTGGCCAAAAATAAAAATTATTTTTTAATATGTATATTTTTTTACTTTTATTTTTCCGAGCAGAAATAAAACTTAATTTTTGACTTTTATTTTTCTGAGCAAGAATAAAAGTTATTTTTTGACTCTTATTTTTTCAAGCAAAAAATAACAGCTATTTTTTTATCTTTATTTTTTTGAGCAAGAGTAAAACTTTTTTTTTTTGAAATCAATGACACCTGAGAATTGCCTGAAGCTCGCTTTAATAGGGATTTCTCATATTTTTATGTGTCTGATATGAATTTGTCAACATTTTAATATTTAAATGTATTTTTTTGTCAAAACAAAAACTTTTACTTTTGCTCAAAAAAATAAAAGTCTAAAAATAACTTTTTTAATCTGACTTTTATGATCAAAGACATAACCGTTACATTGCCTGATTTATTTACTACTAAAACCTTTATTGAAAACACAATTTGAGCAAAATAATTGCTGAAAACTAGAACACTTGGTATACAAAAAACTTTACTAATTTTTCTACTAACTTATTTTTTGAGTGTATATTCATAAATTAAAAAAAAAATTTCTTTCAATTTAAAAAATTTTTTAAAAATTATTTTCCACGAAGACGAAAATGTCAGAAAAATACAATTATCAACTTTCCGAATATAACCCAGTCAGAAATTGCCAATGGTACAATAAATCAAGCACAGTTAAAAATAAATGACTGGAAAAACACCCACGCTGTGCCAGAGCTTCAAAAAACTTTTTTTGCTTGCAACCGGATTTGAACTTGCTACCTTCTGACTACAAACTTTTTTTCCAGACCACTTATTTATTAGTTTTGCCAACGTTGAACATTTTGTTACCCAAGTGATTTTCCGGTGCTTTTTTGAATAGCCGGTCCTTTTGTCTAATGAAAATGATAAAGCCCTTTTTCACAGTACTTGTATTTATTACCTGTTGAAGTGTCTTGTTATAGCTTTTTCGTTTATATTTTTCTGGCTGGGTAAAATTATCTGTTCCAAGGAGTCGGTTGTAAAATAACTTATTTTTCTCCCTTTCTACTGCCCAGCAAAAAAATTAAAGTCATGCTTTAAAAGTCACTCCTTTTATTGCTTCAAAAGTTCCGTAAGTGTATTTTTACTGGTTTTTTATATGTAAATCTGAAAAACATCCAAAAAATCACCTAAGTATTGCTTCTAAAGAATTATTGCTCTAAAAGTGGTCCTAATTAATTTTTTAATTTTATATAAAACAAAATAAAAATATAAATTAAAATGATGAAAAATCGTTTTTTATGCGTTTGTCAAAATAATACTGGAAGAAATACTGAATTGTAGTGCACATTTTCCACTTGTTTAATAAGTACTTTTATTGAAGAGAATAAGACTCAATATTTTGAAATGACAAAGTGGTGTTTTTATGCCAGTCAGCTTTCATATCAAATAATAGCTCATCGGTAGAGAGCTAGAGTAGCAATCTTGATGTCGCAACTACGATACACGGTGGCGACTAGGGATACCGATCCCGAAATCCCGATCCCGAAAATCCCGGGATTTCCGATTTCATTATTTGCCATTTTATCACTTTTTGTATTTGTTTATATTGTTATATTCGACCTAAATCACTTAAATCAAATATCTTATTAAATGTTCATACACTCATAAAAAAAGTTAGTACAAAAGTCTGTTAAACGCGTTCTGATTAAATTGAACTAATTTTTCTGTTATTTTCTCCAAAAGAGCCCGTACAAATAGGTCAAAATTCTGCTAAAATAACAGGAAATAGTACATGTATTTTATTAGAGATTAAATATATCTGAATAAAAACATTAATAATTTAAAAACGTTTATTTAGCTTTAAAACTTTTCAGATTTATTTGATCTTTTAAAGGACAGTTCTTATTTATTTTATTAATGATTTGCTGAAATCATAACTTCATACAATATAATTTTGCCGAATATTAGTATACCAAAAACAGCAAATTTTTGTTATAGTATTTAGCAAAATATAACATCGACCTTTTTGAAATCAGCAAAGGTATTTGCACAATATTTCACATTAGTAGACTTAAAAAATCATGCTTTCAGCAGAGTAGTTTGTATTTGCATTTAATTCATTTTAGATTAGTAGCTTTTTCTGCTATTTTTACATACTTATTTCTATGAGTGTAGTTATCGTTTAAAGCCAAATTCACAATGCTGTAGTACTCCACTCAGAGTGGATTTTTTGTTCCTTGCTTTTTGGCACATACATATTTTTCGTATCAAGCCATCTCTATTCTAGTAAACTCCACTCTGCAGCTTTGAACACTCTGCAGCATTGTGAATCCGGCTTAATTTATTTATTTTTTCGTACTACAGGAAATAAATAAGTGGATTTATAATGAACTATTTTAATTTCTAGGGTTTAGGTTAGCTATTTATTTTTAAAATTAAAAATATAATGAAGCAAGAAAATCCCGAAACCCCGAAAAATCCCGGGATCCCGGAATTTCAATTTTCAAAATCCCGAATCCCGGTTCGTCCCGTTCGGCTTCCCTAGTGGCGACAATAAAACAAATGTTTAAAATAAAAAAAGCAAAAAACTTTTTTTGCCAACATTTTTATCCAACTTTTAGTTGATGAAAAAGAGTTTCCTTTCCACTAGTTCAAAAAGTACTGAAATAATTTTGCAGTCAGAGTACTCCTCTCCTATGACAACTCAATGTTAAAATCATTAGTGTTTCTGATTGTAAAAAACATTTTCCTGGTCCCTTAAATTGAAATGATGAATAAATGCATATTTTCTTCATCGTTTACACATATATTTTTGGACATTTATAAGTTTAACTCTGCCAGTTTAAATTACCAAGGTGGCGCCGATAGCTTTCCGATACATGATGAACATGGAAAATGTCGGCGTTAGCAATGTATTGAGTTTAAATTGCTGAAATACTATTCACTATTCTGTTTTGTGTGTTCCCGTGCTTTTAGGCGGTTTTAATTGTTATGACCAAGGGCAGCGACTTTCATGCAAATGCATTTTTGTAGTCGTTAATCCAAAAATGATTTTGACCAAATACTTTTCCCAATCAAAAAATTTGCAACAAAATGGCATCGATTTGTTGTTGCATATTTTATTATAAATGCACATTTTGCTTTTAAGTGCATATTTTTTGCATATTTTTTATTAAATTGCATATTTTCTTCATATTTTTTAAAAAATTAAAAGTAAGAATAATGAAAAATAAAGAAAAAGAATAATTTGCAAACCTTAACGCAGCACTTAACTAGAAGGAAAACATCAAGTTGTCATCTACTTAGAAATTTAAAGAACATTAATTTACTTAAATAAGAGATCAACTAAACATTCCCCCCATTCATCTTAGAAATTTATATTGGATTTAATTTTATACCAAACGCTCCCGAGTAATAAATACGATTTTTAAAAATCGATTTAAATTTAAATTGCATTTTTTTATTTGAAGCATTTATTTTTGGATTATTAGTGCATATTTTTGGATTTTTAGGGCATATTTCCATTTAAGTGCACATTTTCCATTTTTTACTGCATATTTTAAGCGTTTTAGTTTTATTGTGTTTGTGAAAAATATTAAATTTCCTTTAATAAAAACTAATAACGTAGTTGTTTATTTTAAAATCGAAAGCAGAAAATTGAATGTCATTCCTGAATTAAGGGCGGATTACTGGACCGTAAATGTAAATGTGCTGTAACTGTAACAGCCGTAGCTAAAAAGTTCACTTATAGAAAAACGTAAACGGCATTACAATTTAGCATCTATTTCATGTCGTTTTTTTATTTTATTTTAAAATTAAAAAAATTCTCTTTTTAAATATTAATTTATTTGTTAATTTTATTTCGTATTTGTTGTTTGAATCTGTTTTCTTTATTCATTTTATATTTTTTCCGACTAAAATCATTCAGCTGTTTCGATGACGGATAGAAAATTCAGATTTCATAGAATGATCCGGAAAGTACGTTTACATTTAGTAACCATTTGTATACACTTGTTTTTGTGGTTTCGAAACAGCTGATTCATTACAGTTACGTTTGCGGTTGGGTAACTCACCCTTTACTCAATCGAATGAAAGGAAATCGATTAAATTACACTGTGAGACAAATGGTAGGGGTCAGTGATCGGGAAGGGTTCAAACTACCGGGGAAAGTTATATCGGTAAAAAAGAAGTTATACGTGTCCCGGCGTTTCGCTGGGTCATCCCTAGGAATCGAGATATATCGATTTGACCTTTGGTGTTCTTTTTTTTGACATAACTCGAGAACCACTAGTCCGATTTTGCTCAAACAATTTTAAAAAAATTAAAAATTACAATTCCTTTAATCTGTTCATATAACGTTTTTCTATATACTCAACAGTTTTGCCGGTAAAAATAAATGTATGAAGAAAAAATTATTTTTTGCCTAAAATATTAAAAAAAAGTAATAAACAAAAGGTTATTGATTTTTATGGTAGCGGTAACAAACATTTATTTTTACCGGCAAAACTGTTGAGTATATAGAAAAACGTTATATGAACAGATTAAAGGAATTGTAATTTTTAATTTTTTTAAAATTGTTTGAGCAAAATCGGACTAGTGGTTCTCGAGTTATGTCAAAAAAAAGATATATCTCGATTCCTAGGGGTGACCCAGCGAAACGCCGGGACACGTATAACTTGTTTTTGACCGATATAACATTTCCCGTTGGTTTCATCCCATCCCGATTTTGACTGTCGCATAGTGTTATTAACCATTGAATTTAGTGATTGAACAAATCGAATGATGATAACTGATTGAAATCTTTTAAAATTAAATCGAATGAAATAAATTAAAAATTCAGTCGATGAGTAAAATTGTAATTGAGAATTCAATCATTCCATAGTCCAACAGAATGGAAAATCGAATGAGGGATTAAAATTTTTTAAAAGCTCTTACTGATAGGCAACCTTAATTCAAATAAAAATATGGCAACCATTTAATAAATACTTTGAGTGTGTGTTAAGGTAAACATACACTTTCAATATTATTGATCAATGTTTTTAAAATAAAAAAATCAGAACAAATTATTTAAAAATAAAATGTTTTGATTGGATGATTTTTGAAAAATTGAAATACGTCCATACATAGTTCAATGGTCATACATTCCATCTCCATACACTTCCATATATCTTCGGATCCGAAATTTGAGGGTATATGGATGTATATGGCCATATTTGAGCATACCTGAGTCATATGTGAGCATATATGGTCATATATGGACATGTACGGTCATATACCCTCAAATTTCGGATCCGAAGATATATGGAAATATATGAGACGATGTATGGTCATACATTGACCTATGTATTGACGTATATGATCATGTATGCCCATGTATGCTCATATACTAGTTAATGTATGGTCATGAATGTTCATATATATTTCGATTTTCACATGGGTTGTGTAAATAAAGTTTGAAGTCAAGGAAGGACCTTGAAGTAATTGCTAAGAACTTGTTTTTTTATTTTGAATTTGTAAATAGTTTTCTTTCCTTTCAAAGCTTTTTGCCTAAATATATAATTAATTTTATTTTTTATAATTTTTTCAAATTTGTTTATAATTGATAAGAAAACCTTGTGCTGTTTTTGATGTAAATATTTATGTAATGTGGTTAATAAATCATTTTCAATATTTCTAAGGCATGAGATTGTCTGCACGTGTGTGGTCTCCAAAAAAAACGGCACCTAAACTTTATAATGAATTTACTATCAACGAATAACAAAAAGAATAAAATATAACAAACACGCAATCTAAGGCCTATTAATGGATAAGTAATATTTTTGGTTGGTCAATTCATATAAAGCCTTAAATATAATTATGATTTAAATCATTATGAATTAGTTAAAGAAAAATAATATTTAAACACATTCCAAAGGAGTGGCTGTAGCCAACAATTTGGAATTGTAACTGAAAAAGACGGGTTAGAAAAAAGTACACACAAAAAGTTAATTCAATAATGACCAAATAATAATGGTAATGATTCCTTTATACAAAAAAAAAAAACCTCACAAATTTTAATATATTGGAATAATTTATCAACTCGCGTACGCGAAAAAAGTCTAAGAAAATTAAATTTTTAAATGTAACACACTTACCCAATCACTAAAGCCCAATTTGGCCAATTCCAGCTGTGATGTTTGTGTATCGGCTTTTAAGTGTAAGTTATCAGCACCTGTATGAAAACACAGAAATAACAAAAAAAAAATTGATTTAAACAAATTAATAATAATTAAATGTTTAAATGGTTGTGATTAACAAATAAGTAAAAAGAAACAACTATACCTTGTGTTAAAACTTGCTGTAGAAATATTCGCAACTCAAGAGTTTCTGTTACTAATGCTCTACATACAGCTTTATAGTGCTCTTCAGGTACAGTGGGTTTTATATGATTTTTGCAGACCTAAAAAAGAAAGAGTAAAACATACGAAAAAATAATTAAATATTTTTAGAATAGGAGTATAAAAAAGATTTGTAGACTACCATAGTCTGAAAAACTTATATTTTATTTAAAAAAAAAATCAGAATTACTTAGAATTACCTTAGCAGAAATTTTTATACAAAAAATGTTTTTATATTCTTTTTTAATTTAAAGGAAAATAAACAAGTATTCATATAAAATTTATGCCAGATTCTTAGGAACCCGATCAAAAAATTTATATATTGTCGTATATAGTAATATCTCGTTTTATCTTATAATATGTGAGTATATATGTTGTCATGAATAGCTATATATAATTATATGTTTCTTATGTGGTGCCTTATATAACCATATACTTTTATATATTGTCTTTTATAAAATTAGATATCAACCATATATGCTATACATTTTTCATTTTTTCATTTTTTTTTTTTATTTATTTTTTATTTATTTATTTATTTATTTAATTTCTTATAATTCAGTACAAAGATTTAATCTTATATAAAAGCACTGAATAGTAATTATTGGTAAATTTGTCAATGTGCATTCAAAATACATATACATATAATATAATATTTACTAACAAAAATTAATTTATAAAAAAAAAAATAATGGACAAAATAATAATAATAATACATAAAGGAAAAAAAGTAGAAAATAAAAAAATTATATTGTTAAACTTCTAAAAATTTGGTCGAAATTTAATTGAAATGTTATTTATAATATTCATATATTAGTTTTTTAAATTGCATTGCGTTGCTAATTATCTGTAAATGAGGGGGCAAACTATTCCAAATTCTTATGGCATTAATATAGAAGTGTAGATCCGAAAAAGTAGTCGTATGTTGTATCTGAATAATACGGAGGCCTCTTTCAGACCTGAAGAAGTTAAGTCTCCCGTAAAGGTATTCTGGCTGACGAGAGTAGATTATTTTATGAAGGTATATTAATGTCTTACACTTTAAAAGGTTTTGAAATGTGACACCAAAAATTTGCTTTGAGTAGTGTGATATTCTTCCACGTCGTTGTATGCCAAATACATATCGTGCAATATTATTAAAAGCGACGTTCAATTTGCTCATACTGATTGAATCACAATTTGAAAACAACTCACAACCATAAAGTAAAGTCGGTATTAAATAGGTCTTAGCTAGAAGCATTCTGATTTTGAGTGGTACGAACCATTGTGTGCACCATAAATTTCTTAGCATACCGTATACTTTTCCAGTTGTGACGATAACGTGATCTTTCCAGTGCAGGTACTTATTAAATGTGACTCCAAGGTTTTTCACCTTATCCACAAAATCGATTTTCGACTCACCCAAAGTTATGACGGGAATATATGGCATAATTAGTGTTCTTTTAGTAATCAACATACATTTTGACTTATTTGGATTGAGGCATAATCCGTTAGTTGTAGCCCAAGATCTGATATTATCCAAGTCAGCATTAATTTTGCGCGTACAGTCATCAATTTCAGAAATTTTGCAACTTATATATAGTTGAACATCATCTGCATACATTTGGATATTACAGTATTGTAGTTGATTCGGAAGATCATTGGCATAAGCTGAGTATAATAGTGGACCCAAAATAGATCCTTGTGGTACACCTCTTGCTAGTTCTATTGTACTAGATATATTTTCACCATTGAACACCGATTGTGATCTGCCAGTTAAATATGAAGCCATCAACTTTGTAGCCGTAGAAGAAATATTAAATATTTTACTTAACTTCAATGTAAGTATTTCAGTATTGACGGTATCAAATGCCTTGGAATGGTCTAAGAGAATTAAAAAACAAACTTTATCATCATCAATTTGTGATCGTATATTTTCTGCCACATCAATCAAAGCAGACACACAGCTGTGTTGAGGACGAAACCCCGATTGTCTAGGAGTAAGCAAGTTGTTATCCTGAATAAATTTACTGAGTTGGTGATGCATTAAGCGTTCAATTATTTTTGACAAGAAGGGTAGTATAGCTATTGGGCGGAATTCTTTTTCGGTTTTTGGTATAGGAACAATTTTGGCGTGCTTCCATTTAGTAGGATATGTTGATTTAGTAATAATCGAGTTGAAAAGGTGCGTAATATATGGTATTATAGTAGGGAATATGATTTTTATAAATCTTGGATGAACACCATCGTAGCTAGTCGCATTAGACTTGATACTCAGAAAGCTTTTGTATATTTCAGTTTGAGTAAAGCAACTAAAAGAAAATTGGTTTGGATCACCTACATTATTTTGGTTCTTATAATACGAAACATTAGCGGTAGGTACTGGCAAATCCGTAAATTTTCTATTTAAATCATCAACATTTATATCCGTAGTATAACCTCTCGTTTTGTTAACTATTCCAATATTTCGAATTTCGCTCCATTTCGCCTTAACGTTTAAGCAGTTTGAAAATTTTGTGTTATAGTAGGAAGATTTGGCAGTTCTAACACTGGTATTAACTTTATTTCTAAGAAAGCGAAATGTTGCTTGTAGTTCAGGGATCTTAAATCTTTTCCATCTCGTATAAGCTATATTACGTTGTTCGATTAGATATTTAATATCAGCCGTAAACCATGGGTTCGCTGTTGTTGTTTTCCTTTTTGTTTTCATAGGAACAAATTCATCGAAGAGTTGTTTGATGTTTACTTGAATAAAGTTAAGTTGCCAAGCATAATGAGATATGACAGATCTATTGTCATATATAATTATAAATGATCATATACAACATAATATATGATGACATATGGTGGCATATAAGCCATATATTTCGAGATATAGTAATATATGCCCTGTTTTAAAAATTTTTTGCTTGTATGATGTAAGATATTTTTATATATGATTATATATTACATTAACTGATATAAGATATGATTATATATGATTCCATATATGGTGCAATATTAACAATATAATTTTAGATATGGTTATATATGGTCCCACGTCAGTAATATTTACTATGTGTTTAATATATAATTATATATAGTCACATATTACCTGAGAGATCCTACTATCGAATCCCAGCTCGGGCACAAAAAATTTTTTTTTTTTTTTTTACTTTTTTAACTCAATTTAATTTACATGTAAATATTCTTTTAACAGATCTTAAAATAATTAACCCATTTACTGCCAACAGCACCTGAAAGTTACGTTTACTGCAACTTGGAATTAATAATATTTTAATATGTTATTATATATTGTCATATATAACCCCACACATAATTATATATGTGACTGAGGTACTATTATCGAATCCCAGCTCGGGCATTCTTTTTTTTTATTTTTACTTTTTTTAACTCGACTTGATTTACTTATAAATATTTTTTTTACAGATCTTAAAAAGGTTAAACCATTTTGTGTCAACAGCATCTGCAAATTATGTTTTCAATTAATAGTATTTTAAATATATAATTAGATATCGTTATATATAATAATTTCGTTAAAGTTCTGAATTTGAGTTCTTCCAGAGCGAAATTATTTTTTTTTTGTAATATTTGTACATACAATTTTGGCAATATTTTGATTTTTGTACTCCTACTTTTAATACAAACAAAACAATTTGTGAAAAAGTGTTGGATAAGAGTATTTTTTCCAAAGGATTGCTAAGCTTATATATGTCATACCTTATTTACCTTTTAAATAACATTTACAGTGGGGAGCATTATTGAGTACATGTCAGCACTTGAGGAAACTTACAAGTGCAGGCATAAAAATATCGGACAAGGGGACTAAAGTATACTTTTCTGAAAGCAAAAGGTTTGCTTAATCTAAATTTGGCCACAGAAATGACCTTCCATATCAGACTTTCGAGCTATATAAATGGGAAAAACTTAACTTTTCTTCAAAATATTTCGAATCGTATGTTTCCTCGAAAAATATTTTTAACA
Organism: Leucophora obtusa; assembly: GCA_949987735.1. NCBI lineage: Eukaryota > Metazoa > Arthropoda > Insecta > Diptera > Anthomyiidae > Leucophora > Leucophora obtusa. The sequence continues at coordinate 187,266,201 of OX465298.1, read as the reverse complement.
AGATTTGTAACGGCATCTGAATATACTACTCTTTCTCTTTAAAATAGTTTTTGAATTCTTTTGATAACATATTTTTTTACGGATATATCGTTTTTTGAAATTTGGGTCATTTATTTTTTTTTTACAATTTTACTTTGAAATTGCGGTGAAGGCCCAAATTTCAATAAACGATGTATCCGTAAAAAAATATGTTATCAAAAGAATTCAAAAAGCATTTTAAAGAGAAAGAGTAGTATATTCAGATGCCGTTACGAATCTTGTTAAAAATATTTTTCAAGAAAATATACGATTCGAAATATTTTGAAGAAAGGTTAAGTCTTTCCCATTTATATAGCTCGAAAGTCTGATAAGGAAGGTCATTTCTGAGGTCAGATTTAGATTAAGCGAACCTTTTGCTTTCAGAAAAGTATACTTTAGTCCCCTTGACTGATATTTTATGACTGCACTTGTAAGTTTCCTCAAGTACTGACATGTACTCAATAATGCTCCCCACTGTATATTGCTCTTATCCCATTATTAATTTCGCAAATACAGACTGTTGGTATTTAGATTTTTGAGCCATATAAATCGGTGCCTTGACCCTTCAACAAACATTTTATCTTATTCACCAAAAAATGTCCGTCAGTGGAAAACATTTAAGATTTTTAATTTTTGTTTTTTTGATAGAATGTCATTAATTTATTTTTTCTAAGTCATCTATATATATAAATTTATATAATTATATATAACTCAGTAACACAAAAATGTTGTCTCATATAGTCAGTCATGTTGTACAGCAGTGTTTGGCTGAGTGAGTTAAGTGGCCGACTACAACGCCAGCAACTTGGGTTCAAATCCTGCCGACGGCATTTTTTTTTAATGAAATAAATATTTTTTAAATAATAAATGTTTTTTTTTAATTTTTTGTGTTATTTTTTAAAATTTTTTTAAAATTTAAATAATTCCAAATATATCATAGGATAAATTTTGATCTCAAGTTATCCAATTCGATCTGCCAAAAATAGCTTATCCGTTTGCATCTAATTGGATGTAAATTAATCCCATGGGATATTTTAGGATCTATCAGGATCTTAATTTGATATTATTGTATATTATTGGATCTCCCAATTTTGAGATCTATTTGGATCTTATTTAATCCTGTAATATATTTGAGGGATCTGATTGGATATTACTGGATACCCCAATTTTGAGATGAACTTGGATAAGTTCATATGTCGATCTATATCAAATGAGATATGACTACATATGCTAGATATAATGTTTTTTTGATCGGGAATATATAATCCGACCAACCCTTCCGATTTTGACGGGATTATCCCGCTTAAGATTTTAATCTCGCTTTTCAACCAAAGAATTTAGAATTTTTAATAATATCGGCGAATTTTTAATTGGCATTGCTCGATAGATAATTTTATCTCATTTCAAAAATAAAGAGTACCAGTTGAGTACGGAGGAGTAGAATGGAATGCCTCTGGTAGAGTGGTCTGCGGTGTGGTTCACTCTGATTTGGATACAATTTGAATATGTGACAGAGTGGACTAAAACAATAAGCGCATTTTTTAATAACCTGAATTTAGAGTTTTTCATACAAAAATTGTATTCATTAAATCCAGAAAAAAGTTGGATTTATTTATCTAGGTTTACACATCACAAATATATGAAACATTCTGTTAATTTAATGAAATTTAAAAACTACGAATGAAAGTTAAAAGAGAAACAAAAAAATTTTAAAACTAGCAAACAAAAGCTTTTTTGTGTTAAATGTGCTTAAAAGAAAAAACTACACCTCACCAAATACTTATTTTCCATCCAGAACAAGGAAAAATAGCTGAAATAGAAATGGCTGAAATGGAAAGGATGAAAGAAGGTCGTATAGAAAAATTCTGTTAAAATAGGTGGAAGCTAACTCCATCTATTGAACATTTTGAGAATTACTTTTTGGATTAATTAAATCCTAGTGATTAAAAAAAGCAATTAGTAAAGGGTTTTTCAATAAGAGCGCTACAAAAGTAAAAAAGTTTAAATAAAACAAAAACGGTTTTGGATATCAATAAAATTCTTTATTCCTGTGAAAGTACGTTCGATGCCATTATGTATGGAAATCGATCTCTTTTGCATGGCCACCACGGACACGCTTGAAGAAGTCCAGACGGTGAACCCAATTTTCGACGGTTTTCAAGCATAAATCGGCCGATACTGCTGCAATTTCACGTTCGATATTCGTACGAAGTTCATCAATCGTCGCTGGCTTGTTGGCATAGACCATAGATTTGACGTAGCCCCACGCTCAATTGTTGATCTGCTAGGACGATTATGACGACCATAAATTGGACGTAGCGCTCTTAACGTTAAGGCCACTGGCTCCGAATTTCGTTAGTAAATTTTAATAATTTCGACTCGTTGTTGGCTCGTATATCTTTCCATCATGAAATGGCAAACCTTACTGAAGAGAAATGTCAAAAGAGCGGCAAGAAATATGGCGTCGTTTGCTGTCCCTGTCTTTCTACTTTTGTAGCGTCCCTGTTGAACAACCCTTTATGTATGTTTAGAAAATATTTTCTCAAATAACACATATTTTATGCTTTTGAGTTTCTAAAGAATTACTGATATTATTTTTGGTCCTCTTTTTAAATAAAAGGATTAGGAATATAACAAAAAAAAAATTGTATTAATTTTAAAATTTAATTCTAACCAGTTAAAAAACACGAATAATTATTTGCCTAAATGATCGAATAAAATAAAAAGTCGCTGAATTGAATGCCCTAATTGAGGCCCAAAGATCTAGTCAAGTTTGTTTTTTTTTATGTGCCCAACTAGAAATTACCACTGATTAAAAAAACAAAACAATGGTATTCAACTGGGTAACTGTGGAGTTAAAAATAAATGACTAACAGAACATTAATTTTTACGATTTAAAATTTTAAAATGACACTGTTGAAAATGACGCTTTGTTAAAAAAAGTTTGTAGTCAGAAGGTTTCGAGTTCAAATCCGGTTACTGACATTAGTTCTAGTTTTATTTTTTTATTAAAAAATTTTTTTATTTTATAAAATTGATTCTTTTTGGGGAAAAGCTTTTTTTACCATTTTTTGTTTTTTTTTTGTTTTTCCCACAAACTATTAGCGCTATCAGTAGCTATCCAACTGTTATCATTCATTTACGTTTTTAGGAATATTATACGATTATGTCTCGTTTGCTGATTGGGTAGGTAGAGCTGTGGTCTACCAATCTGAAGGTATAGTTTAAATTAAAAAAAAAAAATCCAGGCAAACTATATTGCCAATGCTGCACAGAGGAGTATTCGAACCGAAAAGCTGGCCAAAATTATTAAACGTGTTTTTTGAACTAAAACTTCGGGGATTTTGATATTTTAGGTTTAAGCACCGTAAGTGGTTTTTCACGTGGAAAAATTTCACTCGAATTGCAATTTAATTTATAAAAATTAAAAATTTTTTTAATTTTATAACAAAGACATAATCACAATAAATACGAAATGTCACTTTTTCCCAACAAAAATAATAGTCTTGTACATTAAATTTGCCTGAAAACACACTAAGATGATTGGTGCGAACCAATACAACCCTATTTACTTATAAGTTCCAGAAAATGAGGTTCTTCATAGTCCAACTGCAGTAAAATCTCATCAAGGTATTTACATAATCGGTGGAGAAGAGAGTTAGGCTTTACTTCCGATAAGGTTTCAGTTACGGTCATGGCATCTTCAAATTCTTTTTAGCAATATAATTTCATATTGGTTTCTCGTACCGGGTTGACCTCAGAAGTTGTTAAAGATTGCTTGCAAATTCTTGCTTTTCAAGGAGATCTCGTTATATCCATTATTAATTTGGCCGCATCATTATGTTTACGACTCACAAAAAAATATGAGAAAAAGTGCCTGATGAGCAAAAATTGAAAAAAGATGAAATTTTCAAAAAATCACCAAAAATCATGGCGCAAACTTTTTTTCTTTTGTTTAAAATAAGAGATGTCCAATTTTATTTTGGTATATAACGTTTTTAATACACTCAGTACCTTGGCTTTTAAAAATCTTCTTCTTTTTTTTTTTTTGCAAAAAAAGTGTGTAAAAAATTTTTTTTTAATTTTTGAACGAAGTGTTTTAACATAAATATTGAAGATACAATTTTTTAAAAATTGCTGAAAATAGCATTAATCAAGTCTGTCATTGAAAAAAGAAAAATCAATTTAAAATTTGCATTCGTTCAGCCATAAAAAAATATCATATAAACCTCTTAAAACTGAAAAAAATCAATAAAAAAGGATGAACTTTTTTAACTTTCCTGACTTTAACAGTGTCCCGGAACAACAAATCTCAAATAAATATCTTGAAAATTTGTAATGTAATGCAGAATTTAGTTGCCTATTTAGCTGCGTACTTTGTTTTTTAGATTTCTTTAAATTCATTTTTGCCTTTTTGGCCAGCTTTTCGGGTCAAATACTCCTCTGGGCGCTGGTTGGGACAGCCTAATAATATTATCATATTGGGATTGAGAAAGCGTTTTTTGCCAGCACTTATACATATAACCCGTTAAAGTGCCTTGCCAGCGTTTTCCCGTTTGTATTTTTCTGATTGGGCATATAAGTCTGGTATTAGCTATGTTTGTGCGGCATGCGGCTTATGTCTTTCCCATACAAATTTGATATTAGAAACTTTTAGAGTTAACACTAAACGTTGGCTAATGTCAAATGTATGGGAATGACTTAAGCCAACATTGATAGCTTACCGTACAAACACAGCTATTGTTAGAAAGAGATTTACATTTGTCTTAAGCCTTAATGGTCATTTGTACCAAAATTTATGATAAACTTTCTGTAGCAAAAGTTTTCTGGATTCTTAAGTATTTTCTATGTTAAATTTGTTCTAAACAAATTATATTTCATGTACATAATTTAAACTATATTTGTGTGAACTTGCCATTGAATTGTATAATTCGTTAAACACTCGATTATTTCTGGATTATACAAAATTTGAATATCATTTCACTTTACTGAAACAGTCGCTGACTACTTGTACATGATGTATGATTTTTTAGGTGTTAATTTAAATGACACGAGTGCGAGCGACTACACTACATCAATTGTATGTACATAACTTTTTACATATTTTTTTGTAGTGTTTTATTTAACTTTTCAATGGTAATTTTTAATGCCATTATTTAAACTAAAACAAAAAATAAAACAAGTGTGATAAATTTAAATACATATACTCTACAATAGGCAGAGGGTAGTCCAGAAATTTTAATATGCAAACTCTGTGCATCCAAAAAATAAGTGGGAGTATTTTACATATATTAAAAAAAAGCTTCATTAACTGAATTCTAACGAAACTTCAGAAATTTTATATAAAAAATTTAATTATTTAAAAAAAAAATAAACCAAGGGATGTGGGACATCTTTTAGGGGCGTAATTGTGATTCTGTTAGAAAAATGAACATCATCTGTGTCTTCCCTATAGATTTCAAACCTCTAGTTCAACCTAAAATACCTCCTGTATTTAATTGATAATAACGAAAAACAAACATTGTATTGAAAACGTACTCCTCGATCATTTGTAACATGTGTGCTTGTCCAGTAAATAAACACCATCCATTCACATGTACAGATGCGGCTGCGGCTCTTCATGTATTTATTAATATTTATTTGAAAATTGAAAAATTACACTTGCGATTAAATAATTGCAACCAAACCCATAGAAATGACAAGAAAAACCAAACGAAAATGCAAGAAAAGAGGAGGCAATAAATGAATTGTGCATGTAACTGTAACTGTGCATGTAACTCGAATGTGAAATAATATTGTTACAGTTTATTTTTATTATAAATTAATATATAGTAAATATATAGGGTACTGTGGGGTGCATTCGTAATGAGAATGTTTTCGAATTGAAGGGAGATTTAAAATTGTAACAATTGATCGTTTCTGCTATTACCGATTATATTTTATATCTACAATTTTGGCACTTCGATATCATGGGATTACTTCGAAATTAAAACGAAACTTCGAATCTATTAGATACAGACAGCCAGTACGTTTTATGATTGAGTGCGCTGGTCAGCTTAAAAAAAAGTTTCCTATGGGTTGCAAATTTTTGGGTTTGGTTTTGAAAAATTTAAGTTTAAATCATTAGATATAATTATTATTCTCAAATTAATATTACTTATATTATAACCAGGGCAGCGACTTTCATGCAAATGCATGTTTGTAGTCATTAATCCAAAAATGATTTTGACCAAATACTTTTCCGAATCAAAGAGTTTGCAACAAAATGTGGCATATTTTTGCATATTTTGTTATAAATGCATATTTTTGCATATTTTTCATTAAATTGCTTATTTTTGCATATTTTTTAAAAAACTAAAAATAAGATTTAATGAAAAATAAAGAAAAGGAAGAATTTGCAAACCTCAATGCAGTACTTAACTATAAGGAAAACATCAAGTTGTCATCTACTTTGACATTTTTATTGGAATTAATTTTTAACCAAACGCACTCCAGTAATAAATATGATTTTTAAAAGTCGATGAATTTAAATTGCCTTTTTTGGTTTAAGATAAGGTTTATTTTTGGATCTTTAGTGCATATTTTTTTGGTTTTTAGTGCATATTCCCATTTAAAAGCATATTTTGAATTTTTTAAGCGCATATTGTAAATTTTTAAGTGCATGAAATTCGCTAACCTGATTATAACATTACTACACTGAAAAATGAAAATGTAACGAACGCACCACACTCTACACTATTAGGTGAGTAGGAAAATTTAAAAGATTTTTTCACACCTTAGTGATATTTTTACTATATTACTGACATTTTTATATATTATTTGTGGTTTTTCATATATCTAGTTTAGTAGATGTGATCCACAAAATTCCCCCGTTTTTTAAAACCATCATAATGCAACCCAACCAACCATCTCGTCTAACACTAATTTGAAATTGAAATTGATATATGAAAATACTTTGAAGTGATATTATAATAAAAAAATATTATTATTATTATTATATGGTATAATAGATGGAATTTTTACATTGTTTTTTTTTTCTTTACTGCTTCTACGTTTTATAAAACAAAATTACTTAATAAGTGTAAAATTACCATATATTTTTTTAAAGCAATTGTTTTGTAGCAGCTTGTTTGTTTTTAATACACCTGATACACAATTTTAAAGACGTAATTTTAATGCAAGAATGAATATAACTGTAAAATGTTTTCTTTTCTATAAAACTTTTTAATGATTATGACGGTTTAACTCGTTAATATGTAACAAGAATAAGGAAAATAAGCAGGGAATTAGAAATTTGTTGGAAATACTAAACTTTTTCAATAAAATTTCTTACAATATTTTTTGGTGCGAAGGACCATTAAGAGCTTTGAAAATATACTAAAAATACTTTAATTCTAAAACAGCAATAGTGATTGGTATTTTCCAAAAGTCTGTGAAACTGTTTTTGTAAAAAATTAATGAAAAAACTTCCCAACCACTATTTTCTAAATTGTTTTTAACCGCTCTTGCAACATGTGTTCGAACGTTGTCATGATGGATTATGGATTCATGTCTGCTCCCACATTCCGGGCGTTATTCGGACAATGCTTGCTTCAAACGATCACAGGGGACCTGTTCGGTACAGATCCCCTGTGATAGTCTGGCCCGATTTCAGCAGCTCATAACAGATGGGAACCTTCTGATCCCACTAAATACAGATCATTACCTTGGCGCCATGCGTTGATTGGCGTTGATTTTATACGATTTCTTGCGCTTCGACTTCTCATAATGGATCCATTTTTATCAGTAATCATTTGATGAAAAAATTACTTCTTTTTATGGCGGTCAAGCAGCATTTCAGACATGCAAAACCGTCTTTCAACGGCTTCAACTCGTGTGGTACCCAATTTCCTTGCTTTTGGATGAATCCTGCTGCTTACAAACATTTTTGCAACTTCTTCTTGAATTTGGCAACAATCTTCATCGAATAATGCCTCCAATTCATCACATTCTCTAAGTTTTTTGGCTGACCTGGGCGGTCTTTATCTTCCGTGACAAAATCACTACTTCTGAACCGCCTAATCCGTCTCTCGCACTTGGAAATCGATAACACATGTTCAGGATAAGCTTCGGTGAGCAATCGATGTTCTTCAGATTCATTTTTGTTTCAAATTCAAGAAGTAAAGCAAAACTTCCAGTAAATGATGCCTTGTTGGTACAAAATTCGACATTTTTGAAACAAATAAAAATGGTTCTTGTTTACGCTATTTTGCTCAATAACTAAGTGGGAATAAATGACGGATGTTTACTCTCCAAAATGCCATATAAGTTATTAAAGACACAAACCATGTGTAAAAGATACGCCACCTGTTGTGAATCCCGAATTTTAAAGCTATACACCCAATACCAATTTTTTGCATCATGCTATCTCTAATTTAGTACACACAGTTTGCATAATTATGAATCCGGCTTAAGTCTCAAAATAATTTTGCAAGGAATTTCTGATTTTATTCGCATTATAATTTACACTTACCTCTAATACATAATCAAATTCTTTGGTTTCATCATTTTCATCGTCCCAACGTTTGTAGCCTTCGTCAATACCTTCATCGATACAATCATCATCAGCTTCTAAAAACAAAATTGAAAATTTAATAATATTTACATTAAGGCCCGATTACTGAATGTTCAGTTAAAATTTAGCCAATAGTTAAATTCAAATTTTATATGATAAACAACAAAAAATGAGCCAGTTAGAGTCACAGTTAGTAGCTAACTGAACATTCAGTAATTGGGTCTTAAAAGCAATATTCAAATGTTAACTAAAAACTTTATTCCCTCATTGTTTTATCGCATTATAGAATTGCTTTTGGTTTCATGGTCCTTCGAAATACCCCAAACACAATTAGCAATCAATCGTCACTTTAATTACATAAATTTGATGAAATACGTTTTGATTGAAAATTTTTCCATAGTTTTATAGAAAAATTCCATAAATTCCAGTTGAGCTTTAATGGTTATTTAAAAAGTAAATCAGTAAAGCTATTTACAGTTCAATAAATATTAAAATTACAAAGAAATACAGTTTCAACTTTTCTTACCAGTCATTCAAAAAACAATCGATTGGTTTTAACGATTTTTTACTCAATTTATTGGGAATTAAAAATAAATTACAAAAAAAAGTTGTTTTAAATGCAAACTGTGAAGTGCCGTTTATGACTGATTTTCAGTTTTAAGGAAATGTTATTGGGAGTGTATATTTTCGAGAGAGATAGAAGAAAATGAAGTAAAACTTTAACTCCACTTAACTTTGATACATTTTCCTAAGAGTGTTTTCTCTTTTTCAAAAATAGGACTATTGAGGGATGAGGGATCAGGGTGAGGGTCACGGTATTTCAGTTATTCCTTGTAAAGGTATATTAATGGGACAAGGTAGCTAATTGAAAGGAGTTCTAATTACACTGTGGAACAAATTCACGTTAGCAAAAGTTAGGTCGATTCTGAGAGTGAGGGGTGAAAATAGAGGCTAAATTAGAAGACCCGTATCGCGGCGTTTGCTTATGTTAGTTCGAATTTTTTATATGGTTTTTGGCTATAACTCGTCGACTAATTGATATTTTTTAAATCTGTAAAAGCCAAATTATAGCTAGACCCCTGAACAACAATAAAAAAAAAAACAAAAAAAAAATCAATCAAATCAATTTTTTTTTAAAAATTTTAATTGTTGTTCAGTACCGGTGTTATGTAACTATGTGAGAAGTTACTCACATAAAAATTGCAACTCTACGATGTGTCTACGATATTTAATACAGGGTGAGTCACAAAATTTCAAACTTAATATAAGTAAATTTTTTTACATACCTCTGGCTAAATTTGACATTATGATACTCACTCTGTTTTAAATATGGCAGAGTTGCAATTTTTATGTGAAAAACTTCTCACATAGTTACAGAACACCGGTACAGGTCTCTAGCAATAATTTGCTTTTACAGATTTAAAAAATATCAATTAGTCCACGAGTTATAGCCAAAAAATCATATAAACAATATGAAAAAATTCGAACTCACATAAGCAAACGCCTCTATTTTCACCCCTCACTCTCAGAATCGACCTAACTTTTGCTAACCTGAATTTGTTCCACAGTGTTAGCATTGAAGCGATTTTGCTTGCCAACCCTGATAAATTCCTTTAAATTTAAGTCTGTGATTCATATAAAAAAAAATTGCCAACCAATGGTTTTAAAGTTTCAAAACTGTTTGACATTTTGAACTAACATTTAATAAAATGCATAAAAACAAAACAACTATTTCAGTGTTTCTTTTGTCTTTCCCATACGACTGTCTTAAGTTTACGAACTATAATTTTTTTAAGCTTTTGAATATTTAATTGTACACGTACCATCTTCCGTCATATGGGCAATAAGTTCTTCCAATTCTTGCGACATTTGACATTGTTCATCTTCGTGTAAATTGTAATCCAAGGCATTATAAACAATAACAGCAACATTACGAAGAATCTGCAAAGAAGAAGAACAAAATTAAAAACTGTTAATAATTAAGAAGAAAAGGGTAACAAAACTTAAAGATTATGTAATAAGGGCATTCATAAAAGGCTGGAAAATCTGGACTTTGAACTTATGTATTGAATTTAATAATACACAGCCAGTAAACTTTAGATACTTTTTTGAGTGTTCTTATTTTAGAAGTCAAGAATTACTCAACAGTTAGCTACTAACTGGGATTATAACTGACAATTTGAATTTAACTATCGGCTAAGTTTCAACTGGACATTCAGTAATCGGAACTAAAACACATATTTTTGAAATTCAAAAAACTTTTTTGTCAAAAATTGCTTATTTTTTTGGACGCAAACTACATAAATATATATTCCGAATTGACTCAGAAATGTAAATAAATTTCAATATTTTGTGAGAAATTCAAGAAAGGCTTAAAAAAGATTATTTTTTGAGCCTATAGAATGTTTTTAAATCTTTATTTTTTGTGTAATTTTTGATTTAAAAAAGAAGGCTCTTTTGGATAAACCACTTTCATAAAACATTTTAACTTATAACATATTTTAAACTCTTTTTTGGTTAATATTTGGCCTTGTCTGCAGGTTGGGTAATTAATTAAAAAAGAAACAAACACTTCGGCAAACGAGCATCTTAGAAATATTTACATACATACCTACATACATATTTTTCCTATAAATGGGAACACCCTTAATGTTTTCACTTCATCTAAATGTTGGATAGAAGCATTCTATCTATTATGATAGAAATTAAAAATGTTACGATTTTTCACCTGGTATTACTGTAATTACGCACAATCGAGCAATTATGGAATAGAAAATGATTCTCCTTTAGTTTTCCGTAAAAGCTAGTTAAATTCTAGGAAAACATTTAAATTTAATTGCATATAAATTAGTTTATGTGGGAATAAGTTTAGAATATATTATATATTTCCCATACTCTCCAGTCGATGTGAATATAATGAAATTGAAAATTGCATGTTTTTAATCCATTATTTTTGTATTACAACAATCCCTTCTTTTACCAGGAGAAACTATGTACGAGTATGTAGAATATTGTAGACAATCCGTACTAAATACATGTTTTTAAAATATAGAATTTCCGCTAATAAAACAATAAATAAAGAAAGAGTTGTAGATAATTTATGGATTAATATAACTAATACAAAGGGAAGCAAGCTATAATTTATTGCTGGTAGGTAGTGAGAATTTCAAGTTTTGTGGGAAATTGTAAAAAGTTTCAACAAAAAAGAGACTCTTTTTTATTGGCAAATCACAACAAATATATTAATCTGGCAGCACTAACATTTAATAGCTAAAATGGTTAGCAAAATTTTAAATATCAGTGATTTGAAGTAAAAGGGGGAGTAAATGAAATAAGCGTAACAAGATTTCTTACAATCTAATTAAATTCTGTTGAAATTTACCCAACTTATAGTGAGAAACTGTACTCCTACAATAAATTGGGTAAATTTACTCTATATGTGTAATTGAAAAAAAAAAACAAATTCGCACATTGTGTTTCAGTTGGTTCACAAATAATGTGTAATTTTACATTGAAAATGCGTAAAAATTTACAAAAAATGCTCAAAAATCCACAGAAAGTGCGTAAAAATCCCCCAAAAATGCGTATATTTACCACAGCTGTGATTAAAAAATTGATATCATAATAAAAATTTGTTATAACTAGAGCAAGGAATTTCATGCACTTAAAAATCAAAAGTATGCGCCTAAAAAATGCGGTTAAAAAAGACAAATATGCATTAAAACGAGTAAAAAGGTTAAAGTCGGGCATGCCGACTATACAATACCCTACCCCAGTCTGGGTAAAAGCCAACTAATGTTTGGATCCGAAATTCGAATGGGTTAAAAGGGGCTTGTGTCAAAATTTTCTATAATGTGAGTCAGCGCACCAAATTTCATTAAAATATCTTAATATTTGCGATCTGCAGTTTGAAACCAAGCCAATTTTGGGGGGACCCTTATATGGGCACTAGGTCTAAACATGGACCGGTGTTAACCAAAATCAATAGGCTTCGTCCTTGGGCTGACATAGGTCGGTGTACCAAATTTCATCAAAATATCTTAATATTTGCGACCTGCAGCGTATATTTTTTGGTGTTACAAACATCAGCACAAACTTATAATACCCTGACCACATAGAGGTGTAGGGTATAAATATACAGTAGTTTTGATTAAACTGCCTTTTTCTTAAGTGCACATTTGCTATAGCTGCACAAAATTTTGGTTTCGTTTCTATTTTACAAAATTATGTACGCAATTGTCTTCTTTAAGTGCACTTTTTCTACCTGCGCATTTAAGATAACTGCCTCATATTTTTGTCAGTTTTACATTATTTTCATAAAAAAGATCACCGTTAGCTGCATCTTGTGTTTGGCTTTGTTTTTCAATTCTAAGAAAAAAAAACACACATAAAATAAAGGTGTTGACAACTTTTTTTATGACAAAAATATCCTACTTTAGTCGTTTTTTAACCATAAAAATCGCAAGATCTGGTGCAAAGCACAAAGTTATCATCATTAGCTTAATTTGTTTTGTTTGTTTTCAGTCTGTATTGGTATACCTGCACATTAAGGCAGGTAAACAATTTGACTTAGCTGCGTTTTTGGCTTACCTGCACAAAAATTCTTGCAAAAGTTGGTTGTGCAGCTAAGTCAAAATTACTGTAAAAAATATTCACTTTTTAAAAAGGAGCCAAAAATTGAAGAGTTAGAGGGTTAAATGTTCCCCAAAACTGTTCCTCGTTTTATATAAGTTTGCTGAATACCTAAAATAAAAAATTCACATGCTTTCCTATGCCGATACACAACATTTGCAAAATGTGGTAAACTTTAACCCCCACAAAAAAGATTAAGCCAGAAGTAAACTTTTAAAACGCCGATACACGTGTATTTTTTTTTTGTCCCCTCTGCCAGATTCAGTTGTCAGAACGTTGTTATTTTTTTTGTGTAGTACAGTGTTATTGAACTCGATATATAAACTGCGATATTTTCAAGAGTTTTATTTTACGTAAACAATTAATATTTCGCTGAAGATGCCATCCGACGAACTTCGAAATATCGGATAATAATTTGATTTTTATAATCAAACCAGACCTACAGCTCGATCTTTTTCAATTTTTAAACATTTGAAAGGTCGAATAAATACAACTTTAAAATAAAGATTTTGCTATAAAAAAAACAGAAAATTTAAATTTTGAAAATATTTTTACCCGTTAAGGATTCACATTGTGGCAAATTTTCAACTTTATACAAATATATCTACAAAGTTTATATCTGCCGTACCTATAATGAATTAATTAGAAAAAGCTCATATGTTATGCTTTCAATTTATAAAATCTATTGGTTTCAGGAAAGATGAAGCATCCTCAATAAATGGATGCATCAGTTGCCAAATCGATTAACTCCACTTTCTAAATTTCATAAAACTTTAATTTCAAAACACTTTATTGACTCCTAACTGTATAATATTGAAAAAAATTTCTCTGATAAAAAATATCAACATTCCTAAATCACAAAATTTATGATTTAACAGGAATTTGAAAAATTAATATACAGTAGTGGACTAAAGTGTATACATTAATTCAAGATTTTCCGAAATTTGTTATAATTTTTGTTTTATTATAGAAACTTAAATGATTTTTTCTAAAACATAAAAGCTAAACATTCTTCTTCAATAAAAACATAAATACAGAAAACTATATCGTTAAGAAGCTATAAAAAAAAAAAAATAATTGCAAATTGTTACCGCTTTTATCCAGTATTGTTCATATTTGAAATTTTCGGCAAGTTCTTTTTTTAATATTTTTTTTCCAAAGTCCTTCGTTCTTTAAAACAGATTTTATGCGAGAAGGCATGCTTTCCACGAGATTTTTAATAGTTTGTGGTGGAATATTAGCCCATTCCGCTGAAAATCTTGACCAAAGATCATCTAAGTTGGTCGGTGCTCGTTCGTATTGGGAGAGTCTTCTTTTGACAATTCTCCCACAAATTCTGGATGGGATTCGAATCGCGGCTTTGAGCTGGCCACTTCAGAAACTGGAAAAACTACATTTAGATGTCACAAATTGTACAAACATTATTAATACAGTTTTAAAAAAATTCAAATATGTACGCACTTTAGTCCACTACTGTATACTATTTTCTCATTTTTCTCATTGAGACTCATTCATTTTTCGTTATGGAGCAGTGTTGCCACTTTTTGAATAATTATTCAAAAACGGGACTGTTTGCACATTTGCTGGATAATTTTTGAATAATGACATTTTTGTGTAGTTTTTGTGTAATTTCACTTTTTACAGAAATTTCCTTACATTCCTTCCTAGAGCTTCTTAACTCATTTTAAACACACTGTCCTTTTTTCAACCTACACTAATAGAAAAAAGTCCGTAAAAAAGTGTAGTTAAAACCACTAAAAATTAGTTAAAAATTATGCTGCAAAAAAAAATTGCTAAATTAGCAGATTATTTTTGCTATATATTAGTAATATAGGAACAGCAAAAATAAAACTGTTAAATATACAGAATTTTAGTTATATTTGACCTAAATTTTTGTAAATGGAGGAAGCAAATTAACCTGCTAAAATCAGCAAAAAAATTTGCTAAATAATTAGTAGCCTAAAAAAGCACCAAAAAATTTTAAATTTTCTAAGTTTTTTTGGATTTTTTTTTTTAAATGCAAATAAAAATCGAGGATTTTGAAAACAGCAGTTTACAATTTTTTAGCAAAAAATTTAGCTTAAAAATAGCAAAAATTTTGTAGATTTAACAGTTTATTTTTGCTATTTTTAGTCTACAAATATTTAGCAAAATTTTCTGCAGATTTTACAGTACAATTTGCTATTTTCAATTAACTAAAAGTTAGCCAAAATATAACTAAAATTCTGTAAATTTAACAGTTTTAATTTTGCTGTTCTCATTTTACTAGTAAAAAATCTGCTAATTTTAGCAGTTTTTTCTGCAGCAACTGATTTTTAGTAACTTTTTCTGCTATATTTTACTGGATAAACATCATTCAGTGATTTGACAACCATAAAATAGTTTGGAAGACACTTCTGTCTAGAGTTGTCAAATAAATATTTATTAAAAAATAAATTTTTGACCTTTTTTGATGCAATTTTATTCAAAATTAAAAAAAATTTGAATAAAGATTTGTCCATAAAAATACACAAAATTAAAATTTTTGAAATATCTTTAACTGTCAAGGATTAATATCTTAAAATAATATCAACTTTGGTTGCCAAAATTTCTACTAGAGGGCGCTATTAGCCAAAAGCAATTACAAATATTTCTTAATGAACCATTGGCCTACATATCTGCCAAAAATGTCCAGCGGATCTATGCCGTGTCCTTAATGAGTTGAGAATGAAATGAAAATACATCGATATTTGGGTTGAATGATTTTATGTAAAATTTACCACAAATTTCTAGTTTGTGATGAATTATTTTCATAAATTTGGTCAACACTAAACCCAATTAAGAAGAAATTAAAAACATTGTTTTATTTTTAATATGTGTATAAGGATCCGTATGTTGTTAACTTTTGGGAAAATATTTTTCAAACTTCATGTGAAAAAAATATTTTTTTCTTGAGTGGCAAGACTATTTGAAAATGTTGCGAAAGAGTAAAATTTTAATTAGTTATGTTTCTGATGGTTTCAAATGGCACAGCTCTCGGTAAGTCTGTGGGATTCGGCCGGCAAAACTTAAGCCCACAATAAGTTTGGTTGTGACCGTGTGAAATTTGACAGTAATCCAACCAGCCGATAAGAAATGGTAAATTGTTCACAAAATATTTTGATTCTGCCGCATTGTGTGCAGGAGAGTTGGTCTAATGACCGCATATTTTATTTGGAAATTATATATAAAAAAATGCTCTAAACTTTTTGTGTAATTTAATACGGTTTTGGATAATTTTTGACAAACAGATGTGTAATTTTGTGTTTTACTGGTGGCAACACTGTTATGGAGTTAATCGATTTGGCAAGTGAAGTATTCAAATATTTCAACATTAAAACTCTGTACAATATCCATTTATAAGTGGATATTGTATAGAGTTCTGAAGATTGAATTTAATTTCTTTAACCAAAGTCTGGTTTTTCTTAAATTGTATTTCAATTGTAACACAAAACAAATATACTACAATACATAAAAAACTTTATCATCTTTGTGACCTTTATAAATTCCATTAACATGTATAAAATAATAAATCTCGTTTATTTTCTGTTTGTTTTTTTTTTTAATGTATTACAAAAATACAAATAATGCAAAACAATGGCCTACAAAAAAAACGAAATGTAATATAAAATTATGATTATCTCATAAATGAAATACAAAGATGAAAAAACAAACTACATTCCACACTATTATTCACTCAACATTATTATGAGAGAATTCTTAATGATTGTTGCATGATGGTCATAATAAATAACTGAAAATAAAAACTTTATGAAAAAAAATAATTTCTGGCCGGTGATTTAAACGAGATGCAAGAAAAAAGCACCAACCGTAAGAAATAATAACAACAATAAGAAGTAGAAAACAAGTAAAAACATTATAGTTCGGTCAAGCTCAGCCATGAGATACCATACCCTATAGTAAAACTTGGGCTATATTCCGGGAGGTGGAACAAATTACGGTTAAGGAGCTGATCCTTGATAATAAGGGCAGAAATATTAACGCTGCTATAAATATAGTGGAAAATATAAGTGAATTGCCAAAATTAAATTCATTTAAGCAAATATCGGAAGGCGGTTTAAAACGGCGACTAGGTCCAAATATGATACAATTTACAATGATACAATACTTTGTTATTTTAAAAATTTGTTTTTCATTGAGTTTTATGAAAATGTGTTTCAATTTGAGATTCAAACATTTTCATTCAAATTTTGAATTTAAAGAATAAATTAGATTGTTATAATTAAATTAAAGAAATCGTTATTTCCTACAATAGTTTATGGTTTTATAGAACATTCACAAGCCAAATAACAATGTGGACAAATCCCAGTTTCAACAATGTTCGTCATTTGGTCAAGACAAGCTCATGTAAATATGTTACTTCGATAGAAAGTTTACTTGGACTGACAGACATCGCTAAATCGACTCAGAAAGTAATTCTGAGTTGATCGATTTACAATAAGGTGTGTCAGGGTCCAGTATTTTTGGTAGTTACAAACATCAGCATAAACTTATTATACCCTCCCCACGCAGTCTTGTAGGGTATAAAAAACTCCCCTTGCTAACTAATGCATTTTGATTACATCATGCACTCAGTAGATGTGGAACAAAAAATGAAAAAAGTAACATGTAAGAATCACAGATAAAACTTGCACTTAGAAAAATTGCCTTATAGCAAATTTACATTATGATCAAAATCGAGTTAAAAGTAGATTGCGATAGATTTCGACGGGATTTCAAACAGATTTTCCATAGGAAATGAAATCCCAATTTAATTTGGATTTCAGCGAAATCTCATCGAAATCCAAATTGAAATCCAATTTTTCTCCCATATTTGCCGAAAAGTAGGAAAGTTTGCAGAAAAAGTGGCAACATTTAGCAGCTGTTCATGTCATAAAAAATTAATAAATAATAAATTTTGATAACTCTAAAAAAATTAAGTAATAACATAATAAAGTTTGTTATTTTTAATTGAAAGAAATATTTAAAGATGAAAACGGCTATTTTATTGTATGCGACGAAGAGAAACTATGAAAAATCATCTGTTGGCGCCGGCAAGACCACTAACAAAACATTGAATATTTTAGCTTTCAACTAATCATCCCTATACTTAAACACATTTCCTAGCAAATATAACATTGTATCTTTCAAAATATAAATGATTTTTGTGTTCCTCCATTAAATGAAATGGTTTTTGGAAAATCTTTTAATTTTGGTTATTTTTTAAGGTTAGTTTGTTTACAAAAAAATTGTTGTTGGCCGATCGAAATCTCGTTCATCTGTCAAATATTCTAATGTAAACGATATAGATTTCGAATTGGACTTCGAAACGAAATCTAGTGAACATTTTAACAATGTAAATTCCCTATTATTGACTAGTTCAAAAGGATTTGGTTTTAAACACAAAATATTACGCTCGTTCTCGCGTTGCCAAATACGCAATGGAAAATTGTTAATTTTCATAAAATATATACTCTTCCCATTACTAATATAACATAAACTTTTGCCGCCTTTCTATATTTTGCTCAGTGCCCAATTTTCTTATAATTTTGCTATTATAATTACAACTAACCACAACTTTGAAATCCTTTTTTTATCCCATATCTTTAGTCTTAAATTTAGAATTTTTAATTAGTTTGAAGTACCAATATTTAGTAAAAAAAAAAGTGTGTTAATTTTTTTTTTAAGTTTTTGTTTATTTGTTTTTTTGTTAGTATTTTTCTAAGTGTAGCTTTCATGTACTAAAACACGTAATTGCTATTTAAACATTTTTACAGGCCACTTGATAAATGCTTTTTAATCTTGTTATATATGTACATTAGAGTGGTCCAAAACAAAAAAAAGTTGGAATTTTCACGCTCCACAACCCTACAAATATGCCACTTTGAAAAAAAATGTGGTCTGATCAAAAAAATCATCAAAAAATTTTTGTTTTGCGGTAGCACATCGCAATTGAAGTTTCGAGGTAGTACTTGTTCTATTATTTTTAATTAATTAAAAATAATTGAAAAAATGAGAAAAATTAAATATAATTATTATGATCGCGATATATCAAATCTAATATATTTTTAGGTGTACATTACGAATATGAAATCAAAATTGAAATCGGAGTCGCGGATTTCGCGAAATTTGAAAATTTCATACAAAAAATGATCAACTTCGATCAGGATGTTTTCTTATATTTACCGATATGAAAATTTCGTTTTTGCATTAATATATATCTGTGGAATGTCCTATTATGTGAGGTAGGGTTTTTGGTAGCAATAAAATTATAACAATGTAAATAATAGCGAAATATTAAAAAAAGTCAAATTTTAAGTTAATTTGCAAGGATATCTGTTATCCTTTTTAAAATCAAAATCAGTGTTATATATAATGAAGGTCCTTGGTAAGATAATTGCAAAAGTATAACAAATTGCATTTTTCGATAACACCGTTTACAGGTAATTAGGAAAATATCTCAAAAAACTTGAGTTTTTTTGAATTTTCAAAAACCGCGAATAATTCATAAACCACAAATTTTTTTTAAGTTTCGATTGCTGATTCATAATCTTCGTTAAAATAAAGATCAGATTTGAGAAATTTGCGCGTACAAGGCAAAAACAAGTTGAATTTTTAATTACATCTTTTCGGAAAATTTCGAAAATTGGACTAAAATATGTATTTTTTTGTATAAATTTGAAAAAAACCGCGAATTATTTAAAAGGTACTTAATTTTTTTAAGTTTTGAGCTCAAATTCCTTATATTCACATTAATTAAGACCAGATTTAAAAAAAATTGTTAAATAATAGCGTACAGGTTAAGAAATAATTAAATTTAAAGTCAACCCTACTTTTTGTATAAATTACTCTAGAGATAAATTACTAATTCTTAAAAGACAACTTTTTGTGCTACCTCTAAATAACAGCGGATTTAGCTGAAACTTGGCACAGAGAGTTTTTAGACATTAAGGAATAGGGGCAACACTGTGGAGATCGCGAATTCCAACTTTCATGTTTTTTTGGACAACTCTAATGTACATATTTTGTGTTGAACACATCAATGCTAGAATTAATTTAGATTTGTTAACGGGTTCCCATTAAACTAAAACTTATTGCTAGTATTTTTCCAATTCTTTTTAAATTTGTTTATGATATTCTAGTTTAATAATGTTTTATTTTGTTTTGCCTGTTGTTGAATTTTTCCTAATTCAAATAAAGTCTAGTGGGAGTTGCTTTAAAGTATACTTAACCTTTTAGCTGACCTCCACGCTTTGTGAGGAAATATTAATACAAAGTTGACAAGCGGTTTAGTAATGTTTGCTTTTGAGATTTTACCAATAAAAGGGAAAAGAAAAAACACAAACAAATTGTTAATATTCGTTTATGGAAAGATGTGGAAAATTTAAGTTATTACCTCCCTAGTAAAAATGATTTTTATATAATCAGATATAATTTTTATATAATCATTTATGATTTTATAGAATTATAACTTGTCGAGTATTGTGAAACATATATTTTTATATGATTATATCAAAAGATATTTAATTATATAAAATTATATTAACCAGATCCACAATTTTCCGGATCAAATCATGTATGGATTAATATAATTATATAAAAAATATATTATTTGATCCGAAAAATGGTGGATCTGGTTAATATAATTTTATATAATTAAATATCTTTTGATATAATCATATAAAAATATATGTTTCACAATACTCGACAAGTTATAATTGTATAAAATTATAAATGATTGTATAAAAATCATATATGAATATATAAAAATTATTTTTACTAGGGCAGAGAAGACAAAGAAAGCAAAATTCGATGTGTTTAAAGCGAAGAATTTATTGTAAAAGAAGCAAAAAAAAAAAACAGAAGTAAAAAGTTGGAAAAATAACAGCTTTTTGTTTAAAAAATTTATAGCCCAAAAATATCAAGAAAAGGTTATTTTGAAACTAAAAAACGGACACCCGCAAAGCAAAAAGAAGCAAATATGAGTAAAAAAAAGCAAAAAAGGCAAAAAAACAACAATTTTCTCTGCTCTAGTTATTACTACCTTATTTTCTTGTTATTAATATTAAGAGTTTTTGCTGTATTTGAAAACATTTTGCTAGCGTTGCCAACGATTTGATTTTACTATCTGACAAAAGAATTGACAACTTCAAGTGAATTTTTAAACTTATCGCTATTAACCTACAAACTAATGAACCGGTTTGAAGGACCCATATACATATGACAAAATGTAAATTAAAATCAAGGTGTTTAAATCTAACACTTCAATTATCGATTCCATTAAAAATATAGTTTAAAAAATTTACATATATCGTAGAAAAGAAACACTTTGCAAATCTCCATTTTTATGTTGTTATTATAATTTTAAGTAGTGTTTTTATTTTTATTTTTGCAAGTACAAAAATTGTTTAAGTTTTGACGATATTTTCTTACACCGATCAAATTAACCTCATTCCCATGCTATTGTTTAAAAAGTAAATAGTACCACCACCAATATAACAAAATATAAAAAAAAAAAATGCAAAAAAAAAAAATAATAATAACAAAAAGTTTTTACATAAATATTTTTTTAAAAAACAGTAACAAACATGAACAAAATGTCATAGAAATGTTATAAAATCAACACTTAACAAGGTAGACAGACAAACACACAAAACTCCAAAAAACAATTGAAAACTCGGAGCCATTCCAACAAACCTACCTCCAAACAACCAACCAATGAACCAGCCAACAAGGTATGAACCACCACAGTTCATGATATATATTTTGCAGTACATAAAATCGGCATTAAACAACAATATGCAAAATGTCAAAAGGTATATAAATGTATATTTTAATGTAGAGCTCCTCCAACTACTCCACAGACTACTAAATGCCACCATAATTCGCTTAAATTTTTTATGTGAAACATGAATAATGCACATTTTAACCCCTTAACTGGAGTAGACAGAAAAATTAATGTTTATTCCGATAAAAATAAATTTGAAATAACGAATATATTTGTGCAAATTTAAATGTAACCGACACTTATAGAAAACACATGATTTTCTATTGTTGCTTATACACAAATAGATGTCACTAATTTCCAGACAGAGACCGAAAATAACAGTTATTTTTGAATCTTTAAGTAAAAAAAGTATCCTATTTTAGAAATCATCATGACATATCATTATCGTCTGCCAATCTGAAGGCCTGGGTTCAAATCACGGCAGGACCAAAAAAAATACATATGAACTTTTTTTACATTTTATTTTGTAAAATATATTTCCAGACCACCTATTTATTGGTCTTGCCAACGTTCAAAAATTTTGCTCTCCAGTGCTTTTCCGTCGCTTTTTGAACAGCCGGTCCTTTTGTCTAATGATGTTATCATTTTGGGAATGGGAAAGCACTTTTTGCCAGTACTTGTACCATTGATTTGCCATCGCTTTCCCGTTTGTATTTTTCTGACTGGGTAGTTACAATTACCAGGTTAGTTGGTTGATTTAAGTGGAGCATCAAGTAGAGTCAAGAGCGGCGCCGTTTTGAAAATAACACACTACTAATATTTTACAAAAGTCGGTAGTTAAGTTGTCAGTTTACTATGAAAACGTGTCAATTTAACTACCAAATTTTGTCGTTAAAAAGTTACAGAATTGCCCCTCAGGTATGTAGTTACATAACTACATATGTGATAATGATTTTTCTACAATGAGATAGATATAGAAGCAAACGTCTTATAACTGACCCAAGTATATCAAATTGATCCTTGTGGACTAGACTTTCAGAAAATTATTTGATTTTAAAATTTTTGTTCTTTGGGCAAAAATATAAGTGCCTCTAAATAAATTGGGTTTCGTGTTGAACAAACTTACTAAATAATTCACCAGAAACTGCAAAATTGTGGTATATGCTACGCAAACAAACTCTTTTTTTATACTGTCGGTCTTGAAGGTATCGAATTTCGTAAATTTTTCGGTAGAAAGATAAATTCCATAAAAATTACACAAAAATATCACTATTCAAAAATTATCCAAGGAATGTGTAAACAGTCCCGTTTTTGAATAATTATTCAAAAAGTGGCAACACTGCCTCCGTGTCTCCTTTTCGCAAATGTTGCCACACTGACGTATGGTTTTTACGCCAACTTGCGTATATTGGAAAAGGGTTGGCACAGGACATTTCATAATGTATTTTATAGCGAAGTTACATTGTTAAAATGTTCACTAGATTTCGTTTTGAAATCCAATTCGAAATCTATATCGTTTACATTAGAATATTTGATAGATTAATGGGATTTCGATCGGCCAACAACAATTTTTTTTTATTTAGTAGGTTTGAGGTTAAGAAGAAGAATAAACCTTCCTCAAAAGTTATAAACACATTAAATTTGCAAATCAGACTAGTTTTTGCCTTTTTATGGACAGGCTTCATCAGTGATCTTCCATTAAATTGTATTATTATTTATATTTTTATTGTCAGATTGTCTCTATATGAATAATTTCAGAAGTGATCAAACAGACATATACAAACATTCTACTTCAGATTTTCTGTTTATCTTCTTATTTCTTATTTTTTTGTAAACAAACTAACCTTAAAAAATAATCAAAGTTATAATATTTTCTAAAAACCATTCTATTTAATGGCGGAACACAAAAATCATTTATATTTTGAAAGATACGATGTTATATTTGCTAAGAAATGTGTTTAAGTATAGGGATGATTAGTAGAAGGCTAAAATATTCAATATTTTGTCAGTGGTCTTGCCGGCGCCATCAGATGTTTTTCATAGTTTCTCTTCGTCGGATACAATAAAATAGCCGTTTTCATCTTTAAATATTTCTTTAAATTAAAAATAACAGGCTTTATTATGTTATTCCTTAATTTTTTAAAGTTATTAAAATTTATTATTTATTAATAATTTTTTATGACATGTAGAGCTGCTAAATGTTGCCACTTTTTCTGCAAACTTCCCTACTTTTCTGCAAATATGGGAGAAAAATTGGATTTCAATTTGGATTTCGATGAGATTTCGCTGAAATCCAAATTAAATTGGGATTTCATTTCCTATGGGAAATCTGTTTGAAATCCCAAATTTTTATTGGATTTTCGTCGAAATCTATCGAAATCTACTTTTAACTCGATTTCGATCATAATGTAAATTCGCTATTAGTACAGTGTTGTTTTAACGTCATATAGACAGCTGCAATTAATTTTGTAATTAATATGCATTTTTTCAATTTTAATTTAGTAGATTTGAGGTTAAAAAGTTTTTTTGTTACTTTTTTTCGAGCAAAAATAGAAGTTATTTTTTGACTTTTATTTTTTTTGAGCAAAATCTTTTTAAATCAAGGCCAATTAAAAATTGAACCAATACTAATTAGAAATTTTCCATAGACGTCACTTTTATCGGGATTTCTTATATTTTTACGCGTTTGAAATGAATTTATTAAAATTTTATTATCTTTAATATTTTAATGTGTTTTCTTACAAAAAAATAACTTATTTTTGGTCTAAAAATTTTTTATACCTGAAGTTCGCTTAGAAGTAGAGTATATTTTAAAAAAGATCTTTTTGAGAAATTTCTGTTGAATATATATGGCCACCCAATTGTACATATTTCGGATTCACTTCATCAATAAGGAATGCTTGAGCCCAAGAACACCCTTAATAATTAACTATTTATAACCAATAAGGGGTTAATGTTATGCACTGATAAAAATGTATGCATTCCAAAACAAAAAAACTTGCATTAAATTGTCACATATTTCTAAACATAATTCAGCACTCAAACAAATGAAATATCTATCACATAATAATTACAAAGAAAATTATGATGAGCAGCAACAGCAGCAGCAACAAAATACTTTATGTTGATAATAATTTGAAAATTTACTACACTTTCGCCGTCATGAATATAAATTGTGTGGGCGAGCTCAACAAGTTGTTGACAAACATCAACAACTTAAGTTGCTGCTGCTGTCGCTGCTCGACACACAGGTAAACTATGTATTGGTATGTTTTTGTCTATAACATTGTCATTATCTTAATATAAAAAAATGTTAAATGGAAAATGCTTGTCATGAAGGTATGAGCAGCAGCAGCAGCAGCAACAACAACAATTTCCAATATATGATGATCATGATGATGTGTTCATTCAGTGTGAAAAATGTAGTATAGAAAACTATAATAATGCAGTTGCAATTGCAACTATTTTATGCATGAATGTTGTTTCGAGTTGTTTGTGATTGTTGTAAATTTTGTTGTTGTTGCATTTATATTTTAACACCACTATTACAACAACTTTAAAAAAATAGTAAAAGATACAACATTATAGTAATATCTTGACAACATTACTAAAAAGATAAGAAATTCAACAACAAACAATCTTTTTAAACACAGAAGACAGTAAAGCACCATTATTATGATGAATGTAGACGATGACGATGAGGAAAAGATATAAAAAAAGCATATTTGGGTCATACATAATTTTGAATTATAGAAGAAGCACGCATGTAAGATTAGCATGCACATATCCCAGTGTATAAATAGTCACGAACAATTAGAAAAAATGCTGTAATTAAGACGATTTTACTGGTTCGAAGGCCCATAATACTAGATATTAACCAAATTCTTATAATATTCGTAACATCAGATTGGCAATTTTAAAGGTTAAAACAGGGTTGGTAATTTCACTTTTCCATTAAGGGCATTGTAATATGGCTGTAAATAAAATACATAAAATACTATTTTATCCGGTGCGAAGGACTACAAAGAGAAATCACGTTCAATGTGACAACCGATTTTTTTCAAATCGAATGGTTTATATTAAGATACGGATATAAATAATTGTTTGTGGCAATATAAATATGGAGAAAACAACATAATTTCGTTTGAAACTATATATTGGAATTGTGTGAGGAACACAACCAACAATTGATTGCAACAATGATTAAAACAGGATTCCTTTTATAAAATTTAAAACTCAATCTTTATGATCTACTGGGTTATTTTAATTTCAAATAGGCATGTATTTTAAAATGTGTTAAACAGCGTTCTAGAGATAAAAGTTTTTTTTTATGAGACTATTTGTAAATTTTAAAGAAAAAACATGAATAAACATGAAATATATGTTTGTATTTATGTTAAGAAAAATACATATTCTCCTAATTTTCCATTACAAATCTAATCTAGCCTACATGGTACATTAAAAAGCAATTGGAAAGATAAATACTAAATAATGTCACATCTTATAAATCTAAGAACAATATTTGAAAAATACTTTATAATCTTACATATTTTAAAACTTTTTTCAACTTTTTTGTAATTGTTTTTAACAATAAATTAGCTTAATAAATTCGCCAAGGGGATAGATGAAAAGATTGCGACCAAATTACATTATATGTTTGAGTCTGTGGCCAGTTCAAGGAAGTACGGTACTGAAAGTTTTCCAAAGGAGCACCCTCCGATTTTGATAAATTTTGGACAAAAATACCTTTTATTTAATATTCAATATACCCACCGTTGATATATATGATCCAAAATCGAACGAAAAACATTCATTTTTGAAAAAAATAACTTAAAAAATATTGGTCTCGCCAGGAATCGAACCCGCAATAAAAATAAACTCTATAAAAATCACTTTTTAGGATTACTTTCTTAGCAATAATGCTTTAGAAACAATACTTAAGTAATTTTTTGGATGTTGTTCAAAATTACTTGTAAAAGAACTGTAAAAATATACTAACGGCTACATTGGAAGCAATGAAAGAAATTATTTTTTTTAAGTTGTTCAAAATAACATCTGAAAAAGCAGTAAAAATAAACTTAGGGATACTTTTGAAGCAATATAAGAAGTGGTTTCTTAAGCATGACTTCCAGTTTTTATTGCTGGAATATATTCGCAAATAAAAATTTAAATTTTTTAGTTAAGTGTTTGTAAGCGTCGCATAGGACAATCGTAATTAATATTAGAATTAATTACCCCTGTGAAAATCGAAATATATATGAACATACATGAGCATACATTGACTTGTATATGATCATGCATGGACATATATAGTCATATACGTCCATGTCTAGTTCGATGTATGACCATACATGATCTCATATATTTCCATATATCTTCGGATCCGAAATTTGAGGGTATATGACCTTACATGTTCATATATGCTCATATATGATTCATGTATTCTTATATATGATCATATATGGCCATATACCTCCATATACCCTCAAATTTCGGATCCAAATATATGACATTTTTAAAATTTCTAGAAAAATTTGCCCTAACCAGAATGAAATCTGGATAGGGCATGGCTTCAGCAGATTATTTTTCACAATTTGTCAAATAAGTTTTGGGATTTTAGCACATTTAATTCTTTAATTCAATTAATGTATATCCCGATAAAGATAAATTTAGAATAAACCCCACGTGTCAACGAAAATCGAAAAGCTTGGCTTAACTTTGCTCGCGCTCATTTAAATTGGACTCAAAAGAAATGGAAAAATATTTTATGATCAGATGAGTCTCCGGGGATTAGGGAGAGTTTAATCCTAAGTAAACAACCGCCACAGTAAAGCTCTGTGGTGACAACTTTATTGTATGGGGTTTTCCCGAAATTGGATTGGTAAAATTCACCGTATTACTGATAGAGGTTTAAAGAATTATTTATTCCCTAAGCAATTAACTTTTTCGTTAAATTCCCTGAATTTTAGTTTTCACCTTATGCCCACTTAAGGCCTTATAAAGTTAAATTTGTTTCTTTATTTTTCAGCTCTTTCGATAATTTATATAATTGGTTTAACTAAAATAGATTTTAATATATTCTATGTATACCTCCATTATTAATAGCAACAATGACATATTAGTTAAATTAAATATATTAGAATTGTATAAATAATATTTAGGTTTTCATTTTATATTCTTAGGTGAAAAGACATGTCCTTTTGGGCATTTAATGAAAAACTTAAATTCAGGGAATTAAACGAAAAAGTTAATTTCTTAGGGAATTAAAAGAAAAAGTTTATTCCTTAGGAAATTAAACGAAAATTTTAATACCTTAGGGAATTAAAAAAAAATTTAATTCCTTAGGGAATTAAACGAAAAAGTTAATTCCTTCATGGAATTAAATGTACAACGGAATTAATTCCTTGACCAAAAGTTGAATTAACTAGAATAAAATGAATTCCTTGACCAAAATTTGAATTAACTAGAATTGAATAAATTCTCGGGTGAATGAATGCATCAAATTTTATGAAAGAATTAGAATAAAAATGAATTACTTTCAGATAATTCGAATGAAAAAAAGGAATTTATTCAATTCCTTAAGTTTGCATAGGGAATTCATTCCTAAAATATAAATTCATTTCAAAAAAGGGCATTAGGGAATTAATTCTTCGAAGCTCTGATTACTGATACAATGACAGCCAAAATCTATATGGGGTATATGGGGGGCAAAAAAACTTTCGGAGTAATTCTCACTTAGTTAACCCTTTGGCGAGTGGCGTACATTATAATGTACGTCGACTTCATCAACTCGTCACTGATTTGAATTTTAACC
Source organism: Leucophora obtusa (assembly GCA_949987735.1). NCBI lineage: Eukaryota > Metazoa > Arthropoda > Insecta > Diptera > Anthomyiidae > Leucophora > Leucophora obtusa. The sequence continues at coordinate 187,237,437 of OX465298.1, read as the reverse complement.
AAAGCGCTATTCATTTACTGTTATCTGTTCGTTATTTTGTTCTTATTAAAATTTTATGTAGGCTGTGAAATTTCTAAACAACATGAGAGCAGAAGAGTGCGTTTTGTCTTGTGATCATCAACGCTGCTGAGAATGTGTTAAAATTTAAAAGTTCAAAAAAGGCTAAAGTTTAGTCTCAAAAATTGTGTGATGAATAAAATTCAAAAATTCAAAAGGTATTATGTAGAGATTAGTAATAGGAAAAATATAAAATTAAAATTAAAAAAAAATTTAACCCGCTCGGAGTCGGCAGCATGTTAATGTTTGAACTTTGATTCCAAATATATCCGCTAGGGGGCGCTGCAAAGTAATAAAAGTAATAAACAATATTTCTTGGGCATAGATCTACATTTCCACAAAGTTTGGTCGGAAAATTCCTAATTAATTAATTGTGGGTTACTGGAAAAACTATCCCTGAGCCTTCAAAGTTTTGAAATATGTTCTACGAGAAGAAAAAACAATTTTTTTGGTTTTTAAAAATACTCGCTTTCAAATAAATATATTTCTAGAAAATGTTAACAGAATGTAATCTAGACTAATTACCTTTCTAGCAAGGTATAAAAATCTAAAATCGATTGGAAAATGTTTAAGTAACTGATATATGCCCATACCATTGTAGGGTTAAAATGGGATAAATTATGAAAGTCGTGAAAAAAAATTAAATAGTTTTTTCAAGAACTTACAACAATGTTATACTCTAGTTTAATTTTTAAGATCTATAAACATATATAAATTTTTGTCTCTCCATCTCCCAGTTATGACCCAAGATGGGATTTCTTTTGTAAATTTTCAAAACTCTTATTTTGCGTTTTTAAAATTTTGATCAACAAAATTTAAAAAAGTGGTCAATTCGGAGTTTTTTTAACTAAACCTCAGAGAATAATTCTAATAAAAATTACACATATGCCTTTCTTAACTTAGTAGTCTTAAAAGAGGTATATGTGTAATTTTTATTAGAATTATTCTATAATAATGAGTGCGACACTGAAGTATGTAACACATACAAGTTTTGCTTGTTTTTTGGCTTTTTGCATCATTAGCATTTCTGTCCGGAACTTTCTGAACTTTAGATGTATTAATCCGAATGTTAGCCTTAACTCTGCGCACAAAAGTTTCCGAACATTATACGCGCCTTGCCACTTCGCGGCCAGAAATGTTTGAATTTGCACACAATAGCTTCTCCACCTTTTTAACTTTGGGTTCGCTAACTTTACTGACTTCTGACTAATCGAGTGCTTTTTAGGCGGAAGCAGAAATTCGGAAGCGGTAAAAATGATAAGTGCTGCTTTTCTGCTTCGTCTACTGCTTCTGAGGATTTATAGCTTGCAGTAGTGTGTTAAAAAAGGCAATAGAGTTTTGTTTACGACACTTTATCGCTCTAACAAAGCACGAAAGAATGACAATGATAACCGAATTTACTAGCTAAAAGCTGTGATTTCATGGCATTATTTGGAGCTATGATAGAAGCGCATATCGGATATCGAAACAAGTGCTTTCACGCGAGCTATCTCGAACACAAATCATGCCTTATATCACCAATAATGCAAGCGCTACACTATTTTCTTTCCCTGACGAACCGGCTTCCAAGCATGGGATGTTGGTTACTTTTTTAAAGGGACTCTAATTTTTTAACTCTTGGCAACCTCCACCCTTATTAGATAGTGCAGGGATGAAGTGTAAAAAGCGGTCTTTCCACTGTCACTCTTACATAGCTCCCTGATCTTAGGGACCTCTATGGGAATGAACGGAGAGTAGTGTTGTAGCACCATAAATCCTGGAATATCCCCTATCTTGCAAAATCAAGAGGCAGGTGGAACGGCATGGTTACCTGCGGGCTGCCAGACTGCCGAGCCCAAATTATGACTTGAAACGAACCAGATCCCCTCTAAGTCATGGTAGAAGGGACATTTCGATAATGACTGCTATGTTGATGTGTCTATGGAAGATTGGATAGTCTAGGACTACAGTATTTATAATGCACCGTGCCGTAGTTGCTGAGCATTATAAATACGGACTGACCACAAATGCGGTTATCTGCATGGAGCTCTATTTATATGTGTTTCATATCAGCTTATCTAAGAATATAAGCGAGGACATAATAAGAGTCTTTTGAAGAAATAGCTATGTATATATATATATTTGTTCCTTTTACTCCTGCAAGGAGCATAGGGCCGCAGCTATGTGAGCTCCGAATACTGATTTTCTTTTCTCGAACAACTCTTACTAATTCAAAGCAACAGATTGGTACTCATTTAACTTTTTAAATTGGCTTTAAAATAATATTTTCTATTAGTTATATACGAGTACTACTCAGTAAAACTTTTGTAAGAAAATTATTATGCATTCAACTTGGCATACTTCGTACAGACAATATTTTCCTATTATTTACTTCTGCGCTTCTAGCACATTCTCCTGTAGGTAAGCAATAACATTAGTTCCATCTCTAATACAAGTTAGACTTGCAACATGTTTTTTTTGTTGTTGTTCTCCACAATTGCAGCATTAGTTCAACATATAGTAAATGGTTATAAACAAACATGTGGCCAAAATCGTGTCTTGCTGCAAGAACTTGTATTCCATTATTTTTTTCTCTTTTATTATTGGATACGAGTTGCATGAAAAAATATTGAATGAATACTTAAAGTCTTCCTTGTGGAAACAAACAAAAAATAACAAAGAATCATAAAATAACATTGGAGTAGAATGATACACGTTTTTGCGATGATGCTACATAGCAAGTTTATACATATTTTTTTAAAATTCATTTCATAATGTCTAGGTGGTGTTCTAACTTTTATTAATACATGTCTAGGCAGATATTTAAAGGAATTTAGATATTATTTTGAATTTAATTAAGGATTCTATTATTAAGAAGATTATATTGTTAAGAAATTAAATTAGTCTAGTATAGAAAACTCTGGAATTTTCTGTAAGAAAATATCCCAAGAAACGGGATTTGCTAAACACGTCGATTTGGTAACGTAATAGTACATTTAAGTATACACCACAGCATATGGCACAATGTTAAATGCCAATGTTAAGTGTTCCAATCACAGGTCATTATACCCTACACCACTACGTGGAGAGGGTATTATAAGTTTTTGCTGATGTTTGTAACACCAAAAAATATTGGTCCTAGACCCACCTTATAGTATACCGATCGGCTCAGAATTTTTTTTAATTTCGATTTAACGATGTCCGTCCGTCCGTGCGTCTGTCTGTCTGTCCATGCATTTTTGTGAACACTCTACAGGTTGCAACTATTAAGATATTTTGATGAAATTTGGTACACCGACATATGTCGGCCCAAGGACGACGCCTATTCATTTTGGTTGAAATCGGTCCATGTTTAGACCTTGTGCCCATATAAGGGTACCCCCCAAAATTTTCTTTTTTACACGCTGCAGGTCGCAAATACGAAGATATTTCAATGAAATTAGGTACACAGACCTATGTCGGCCCAAGGATGACGCCAATTGATTTTGGTTGAATTCGGTCCATGTTTAGACCTAGTGCCCATATGAGGGTACCCCTCAAAATTTTCTTTTTTACACGCTGCAAGTCGGAAATACGAAGATATTTCAATGAAATTTGGTTCGTTGACTCACATGGTCCCAAGGAAAAAGCCTATTGATTCTAAATAGGATCGGTCCATATTTGGACCTATCGCCCATATGGGCTATATTTTCGATTTTCTCTTCTTTTATGATTTTATAGAAAATTTTGACACAAGTCTGTTTTAACACATTCAAATTTCGGATCCAACATTAGTTGGCTTTTAATCAGACTGGTGTAAGGTATTATATAGTCGGCATGCCCGACTTAAACTTTTTTACTCGTTTTTTTTTCATTTTAACTTCGATAGAGATAATTAAGTCAAAATGATAGGCTTGATCATTTAGAAAATATGCGAATATGAAAGAAAACGCAGAGAAATTAAATTAAGTATTAATTTAGAGGCAATCCGCAGTGCGTTGTTAACTGTTAAATCTCAATATAAAAAAAGAAACGCAAAAGAAACCGCTAGGTTGTATCTCTACTCTTAGTTCGTGGCGTATTAGAGTTGGTATAGTTAATTGCGTTTTAGACTTTGTATAATGAGTTGCGCATAGAGTTTGTTTGTGTGTTATATTGTTGTATTTAAAGAAATACAGTGTTAAATAAACAAGTGTATAAGCTCAAAAATTTAACAATGAGAGAGTGTTATTTTAATTACAAAGATCACAAACCCGGTTTATCTAAAGGAGATAATTTGTGTCAGCGGTGGGATTGGTTATTTTGATTGCAATAGAAAAGAACCCGGTTTATTTAAAGAAAATAAATCAACGTTTTTAAAAAGGTAAAAACGTATTAATACTTTAAAGAATATATTGAAATTAATTTGTAATTTCAAGTTTATAACTTTTTAATCTCTGTTATGATTTTGATCAAATTTAAATTTATAACTTTTTAAGATGATTAAGTCCGTGTTTGCAAAGAGTTCATCCTCGGCGGCCAGTTCTACTTATTAATATCTTTTGAACTTGTTACAAAATTTATTTAATATTAAATCAATGTTTTTTGTTAGATTTGAGATCGTATAAGTAAACTTCAGAGAATAAAAATTGAAAAAATTCGATAAGGCCAGCAGGATAGGATACGTATTCGCGGGTCCCGCTACAAAACTATCTTCAGTATCCGGAAGTTGACCTTAAATGGCCCATTTTAGAAAAAAATATATTATTAAAAATTCCCAAAATTCGAAATTTCGAAAAAAAAAAATATTTTTTTATTTACCCAGCCAGCAATTTCGGAGCGCTCATAAATACGATTCTTAAAAAGATCATAGAAATGATTATGGTTTTTTGAAATACTCTTTTTTTTGAAGAAAATATGAACCCTCAGAAAACAATCCAAAAAGTTGTCTTTACAATCTAAAAACCTGTCTCAAAATGAGGGTTACTTTTTCGGACTCAAAGAAGATTCCAAAATTATTTAAATTTATGAGGAAAATTTCGATTTTATATGTTCTTTTTTCTGAGTCATTTCTGAGTACACGGGGGGCTCTTTTGGACGAACCACTTTCATAGGAAAAAGTTAAAAAATGTTTATGTTTTTTGAGCTCATTTCTGAGTCATTAATGATCACCTTTGTTTGCTGGGTATCTTATTTATTTAGTATGGTCAAAATGATTCACACGTGAAATTCTGACTTGGAATCCAAAATGGCCTACGAATTTGATAAAAATAAAAAAACTTGTTATACCCTACACCACTACGTGGTCAGGCTACTATAAGTTTGTGCTGATGTTTGTAACACCAAAAAATATTGGTCCTGGACCCACCTTATATTATACCGATCGGCTCAGAATTTTTTTTATTTCGATTTAACGATGTCCGTCCGTCCGTCTGTCTGTCTGTCTGTCCATGCATTCTTGTGCGCACTCTATTGATTTTGGTTAACAGCGGTCCATGTTTAGACCTAGTGCCCATATAAGGATCCCCCCAAAATTATATTGTTTATACGCTGCAGGTTGCAAATATTAAGATATTTTGATGAAATTTGGTACACAGACCTATGTTGGCCCAAGGACGAAGCCTATGTTTAGACCTAGTGCCCATATAAGGGTCCCCCCAAAATTATATTGTTTATACGCTGCAGGGCGCAAATATTAAGATATTTTGGATATCCAAACATTAGTTGGCTTTTACCCAGACTGGTGTAGGGTATTGTATAGTCAGCATGCGCGACTTTAACCTTTTTACTCGTTTTTATAAATGAATTTAAAAATTTTTTTAAAATGCTTAATTTGGAGATATCGATAGCTATTTGTACCATATAATAGTTGATATTAAAGAAAACAAATAAATTGGAAAAATGATAATTCGAGTTTGTGTTTAGAGAGACTGCTTTCCAGGAAATTTTACAAAAATTGCTTATTTTGTCAAAAATTTAAAAAAAAATTTAATATTTTCATCAAAATTCTCGAAAAAATATCACTTAAATTTGATTAGACTATAAATACTTTATTTATATTTAAAAATTCTTTAACCCTTAGTGGCCTGAGAACAAAAAAGACCCATGAAACTTAATACTAATTATGACTACAAAATTGTAAAGATTTTAAACTGATAAAAAATCTCAACTTGGTAAAAATAATTATTTTATGTAACATGATCCATATAGGATTAATTTTTATACTTTTGGCCAAAAAACGGCACACTATAAATGGATAAAAAAAATGGATAAAAAAATTGTTTTCCACTTGTTAAAAATTGTAATTTGCTCCATATATGGTTAATGTTTTCCAGCATCCCTTATATTTAAGGTTATAACTTTTGCATCTGTCGCCAAATTTTGTTTATTTTAATGCAAACACTTCTTGAGATAATAATAAATATAATTGCCAAATATTGCTTTGAGCGTTCTCTTTCTGTGAAGTGTTATTGTAATGTCAATATTTTATAAATTTTCTCTGTTTCCGAAATAGTTCATTCTTTTAAGTTCTGTTTTATTTATAAGTGTTTACGAGTATCTTATGTTTATCATCTATACTTTATGTTTACGGTACTTGGGCCAATTACCCATTTTTTTTGCTTTACTACATTATTTTTTGTTGTGATTTTTTTTTCTGCAATATCATTAGTCGTACTTGTTGTAGAATAAACCAACTCCGAGAACTTTAAAAAGTTTATTTTTTGTAGTTTGATTAGACAGACATACAGACATTATTTAACTTTGATTATTTGGGTTGATGTTTTATAGATTTTTTTTCATTATAACTTTTTTTTCTTTTGCTGCTAACGTTAACTTTAGTGCCATATCATCTTCAAGAGTGTTTTTTTTTCAAAGTTTGCCTTCTTTACGCCGTGGCATCATTACAAGTGTACTTAATGTTTTTGAGTTTGATCAAGTGTTTTGGGAATTGAACCAACCAACCATTGTATTATTGTATATTGTGTGTAGCTTAACAATGACTACAATGTGATCAAGATCTGTTTTTTTTTCTTCTCTCTCTGATATTTTGGTTAACTTTCTTCTTAGGAGGTGGTAAGATTGGCTTGTTTAACATTTTCTTAGAAGTTTCTAAATTTTTCTTTTTGTTATAACTAATCTTATATTAGATCTCATGACCACGTTTTAAATATTTTCACGAAAATATCATTACGAAAAATATGAATTCTTTTGATTACATTTTTCAAATACAAAACAATTGATTACACAATGCAACAAGAAAGTTTAGGCCCAATTGTTCCAAGGCGAAATGAAAGTATCTATACCAACGGGTTTTTATAGTGTTCTTTAAGGAGCGTTGAGCTACGTAATCCTATGCAAAACAGATGTAAATACAAAAGAGCCAATTAATAGAGTTGGATAGAGTTGAGAAATCTTTTAAGTGTTATGATCTTTGCCTATACTAACATGAGGTATTAAAAATGGCTCCGATTTTTATTTTAGGCCCAGTTGAAATATTTGTTTGTTTCAATTGCGAACACTGTGCGAAGACCCAAGGCAAGTTGTTAATTTTTTAGCATTAGAATGTTAAAAATTATCAAAGTCGGCCTGGTGGTTTAAAAGTTGTATATGACAATCTTAGAAAATTTCGGAAGTATATACAAAAATTGAAAATTTCGAGATATTTTCACATTTGGATTCACAACTTCTGAACCGCTGCAGCTATTTCGCCAGTTTTTATTATATTATGCTCAGACGATTGAGTAAAAACTAACAAATTTTCTTGCATCGTTGCACAGTTGTCGCCGTTAAAAAAAATAAATATATTAAGAAACCAAAATATAAAAATTCAAGCAAAATTTGAAAAACTTTTTGGCGGTTTTATTTCAGCATTGGCATACTATCATTTCGCGTTAGAAACATTGATGCTAATGGAGATCATTCAAAATTTTGTTGCCCAATATTATTGGTATTATCTATGCAATATTATTGAATACAATGTATGGGAATAATCCCATATAAATAAGGAAGAGTTTTGTTTTTGTTACTGCTAAACAATTGCCATGAATTTAATTTTTAATCAAGCAGAAATTCTAGAAAAAGAATGGAAATTTTAAGAAAATATTGAAAAAAAACTTTTGTTATTTTTAGCGGAGTCACATTTCGAATAATGTACGCTTCCTATTAGCGATGCTGTAATGTCGATATGATTTAAATTTTTTAACAAAGAATATGTATGCCAGAGAGGAGTTATGCTTCTCTTAATTCTCTTGAAAAAAGTCAAAGTCGGTCAAACTAGACAGCATTTTCTCTTAAAAATGTTTGACATATTTAAAATAAAATGGGGAATCGTTTTCTGTTTTTTTGGGGAAATTATACCCAGTTTTAATTGTAAATCATGGAATCATAATTTAATTTGCAAAAATTAAAAAATACAAAAATTGTTTTTTCGGACTTTCTATATTTTCATATATTTAGTTAGAAAATTGTTCCACCTCAAGTCCAATTTTTAATATGATATTGTCATATTTTTTTTTTTTAAGAGAAGCAACACTCAGGGAATTCTTTCTATTAATTAACGTGTTGATTCGTTTGGAAATAAAAATGGCATAACTTTTAAATTTCTTTTATCGGACCTATATCATTTTATTCATTAATGAGGTTGTGATCATTCCGGGAAAACCAGGGCTCCTCCCGGCTCTTTTTAGAGCATTTTGAAGGTCATGAATTTCGAAAAATTACGAAAATTTTATTGCTTTTTCACGTTTTTTTTAATTTTTGTATTATTTTTTGATTGAATTGCACCAGTTCGCAACTCTAGACATAGCTGATAGACTAGAGAATATCAGACGTAACAGACAGCATATAGCCCGCAACTCCGATCCCTTCTAATATCTGAGAAATCGATATTTGAACTTTTTATACGCGTTTCTATAAAATTATACTATGCACTATGTGATAAATTCATTTTGTGCTCATATTTTATTTAGAATTTTCAATTCAATTTAGTTTGAAGGCGAAAATTATTTTAAAGGCATTTAATCAATTTAGCTCATTTTATTTATTCAATCACTAAATTAAGTGACACCCCAATTAACGCCACCCTCGATCAACGCAACTTATTGGTTATCACAACAATTAAAAGTTGCGATCATTAATAACTTTTTTAAACAAATAAATAAATACTTAAAAATAAGAGATCAACTAAATATTCCTCCATTCATCTTAAAAAAAAAAAAAAAAATTTAATTTAAATATATTTAAATTTTTGAATAATTGAATTACGTTTCTCTTATTTTTTAAAACTTTTGAGTTTTTCAACAAATTTTTTGTTTAAAACTCCCATAGTTGATTTGTTCACTTTAAACCAGAGTAGGAAAATAAACTCTAACGATCCGTACTTTTAGTGTTGCGTACCGCACATCGCGAACACAGTACACAAGCATATTGGTTGCGTAGAAAACACATACGTTATACTCTGCAATTAGTGTTTGTGTTTATACACACAATCCGAATTCGATACCCTTCGGGTGTGAATATGTGTTGAAAGTACATAACATAATCGTAGCATTTGCGTTCATCAGACAATCGTAGTGTACCGCATTCGGTTTGTGTACAAACACACAACCGCTAAAACGCTACAAACGGATTGTGTTCCTTAGCCGTACCCAACCCTACATGTTGTGTACAGTTTATTTTCTTTTTCTGCTTAAAAAAAAAAAAAAAAATAAAAAAAAAAAATAAGGAAATTTGTCAATAGTACCAAATAAATCAAAGGAGTATCATAGTACTTTTGAGCTTCTAATAGTAGCATAAAAAGTACTATAGTACCAACTTTATCATCCCTGTTGTACAATACATTACATATCAAGATGGGTATGTGCAAATGTCCATAACAGCACACACATTAGACCGTACCTCAAAAAAAAAAAAAAAGTTCGCCACCGTCCAATCTAAATTATTTTTGCAAGGAGGCGACCCCGAACGTAGGGGTCGCCTTTTTAATTTTTTTTTCGTTAGATTTTTCCTTTATAGCAAAACACAGGTTTCCTCGAGGCAAAAAAATCAATATATCACACTTTAAATCCGACTTAAAATGCCGGAGCTATAACGAAAAATTAAAAATGCGCACCATACGTTCGGCAACAAAAAAATGTTTTTTTGAAATTGACTTGCAAAAATACTTTATATTTCAAGGTGTACCGCGCACTTTTTTTGCATGTGGTACGATCTAAAATCGTCGAAATTGGAAAAATATCGTCAAAATTTAAAAAAAATAGCCAAAATTGAAAAAAATCTCTAAAATTTAAAAATTAAAAAAATCTCCAAATTTGAAAAAATTTTCAAAATTTAAAAAATCGCCAAAATTGGAAAAATATAAAAAATTTAAAAAAACCGCAACAATTGAAAAAAGTCGCCAAACATTTTTTTATAGCTTTTTAGTTTTCGAGTTATGAACGATTAAAAAAATGCAAAAATTGTTTAAATAAAATGTAAATCGTCCATATCTTGCAAACTAAAAGGGCTAGAAATGCGTTTTTCTCGAAAAATAAGCGTCACAGAGAGAAAAGGACTTTTATCTTAAACAAGTACAAAAATTGCTTAAATAAAATGTTAATCATTCACACCTCGAAAACTAACAGAGCTTTTTTTCCTATTTTCGTGATTTTTTTAATTTTTACGATTCTATATTATTTTTCTTTTAATTTTGAAGACTTTCAATTTTGAAGATTTTTTTTTTTTTCAATATTGACAATTTTCTTAAATTTTGACAATTTTTTGGCGAATTTTTGAACCTTAACGATTCTTGGAATTTTTTTAATTTCGGCGATTTTTTAAATTTTAACGATTTTTGTCAATTTAAGCGACTTTTTTTCCCCAATTTTTGTATACACACTTGTAGTCGGAATTGTGTATGTGCGAACTTCTATTAGCTCTTCGAACATCAATATGTACATGTGTTCAGATTTTCTTAAAAATTGTCCTCGAATCGGAAGTCGAGGCAGAACCTTCGGACCAAATGTAATTTTGGAGCCACTTAAATTACGGAACCCACCTATTTATGTGAAATTGCAACTAAGTGAGCAAAGTATCTTATGAGCGAGCGATGTTGATCGAGTATTGTTGATTGTTGTTTATAGAAAAATTCATAGTCAGAACTAAGATTTATTATTATTTATAGATTTTAGCAATTTTTAATATCGATTTTTTGTGATTTCCATGAAATTCTACGTTTTTCCCATTTTGGTGCTTTTTAATTTTGTGTCAATTTTGTTAACACTTTTGAGGAAAAATGTGTCAATTTGTTAACATTTTTTCGTTATGTGTATAAAACTAGTTCCTATATTAATACTTTTTTGATACTACTGACTGACAAACATTTCATCTATTTAAGCACCTTTAACAGGCGATTATTTTGAAATATTATTTTGTCCATTAGTGTAAGTTATTTTATATGTGCTTCATTATTACAGCTCTTAGTGCAGTTTACATATTAGACTAGTGCAAGTTTATTTGGTTTAACTGGTTTTAATCGATTTAGTTTTTCATTGCAACTGCAATTGCATCTAAACCATTCTAGTTTATGCACATAAAGAGTGGTTTTAAAATTAACCCATCTTTTGTTAAATTCAAAACGAAGCGCAACAAAAAATGAAACAAGTACCGTTGTCTCAAGACATGCTGTGCTGAGGAGCGCTAAACAATAAGGAAAATAAGAGAATGGAGGCATGCAGATATGGGATTTATGCATTGGAATATTTAACTTTAAATTAAATTGATTAAATCATTAAATTGGCTGAATTGAAAAGAAACTTTATCAATTATTTAATGTAAGTAGAATAATCTCAGTGTATCTTGCGTAGTTTTTGGGATACTGGCTATACTCTAGACCGCACAACAAAAAAAGTTCGCCGTACACCGTCGAATATAAATTATTTATGCAAGGAGGTTTCGAACGTAGGGGTCGCCTTTTTAAGCTTCGGCATTTAAAGTCGGCATTTAAAGTCGGATTTTAAAGTGTGATATATCGATTTTTTGCCTCGAGGAGACCAGTGTTTTGCAATAAAAGAAAAATCCAATGAAAAAAAATTTAAAAAGGCGACCCGGCAACAAAAAAAAAAAAAATCTGCTGGGACTATACATACTTGCGTAATGGAGGCTGTCAGCATGTGCCAGAAAATTTTAAATATAATTACAGTGTACACTTTTTAATTGCATTTGAAGTTAATTTTACCGACGTAATTCTCTTAGTGTACATTATCCATTATTATCGTAACTTCTTCATGTGACGACACTACTTCAAGGACCGATATATCCTGATCTGTAATTGATATAGCAGCAAGTAAAGAATTCAAGTCAGCCATGTCGATTACACCACAGTACACTCATACAAATAAGTCCTTAAAAATAGCAGAAAAAGTTACTAAAAATTAGTTAAAAATGATGCTGCAGAAAAAACTGCTAATATTAGCAGAATCGGTTTGCTAAATATTAATAAAATGAAAACAGCAAAAAAAACTGTTAAATTTATAGAATTTTAGTAATATTTGAGCCAAATTTTTGTTAATTGCAAATAACAATTTAACTTGCTGAAATCAGCAAAAAAATTGCTAAATAATAGTAAAATGAAAATAGCAAAAAAAAACTGTTAAATCTACAAAATTTTTGCTAAAATTTTATGAAATCAACAAAACTTTTGCAGATTACTAGTGGACTGGAAAAAGGTAAAACGGGAGCAAATGAAATGAAAATTAAAAAATAAAAAATAAATGTGTATTTAAAAACATACTTGGGACCAGTTTATTGAATGTGTCAATTAATTTAAATTTTTTTCAATTGGCATTGTTCAATGCCTAAATGCCCATTTATAATTGATGAAAGAAGTATTTGTTATCATGTTTTGATAAAAGAATAAATTAATAAAAAAAATTAAAAATTCGCGTATTTCTTATATTTTTTTTATATTACAATGCTTTTTCTTCAATTATGTGTACATTTCATTACCATTGTTTTCATCAATGCAAATTGAAAAAAATTTCATTGGCATTGAATGGTGATGAAATTTTTTGGCATTGACATTGAGATAAAGTAATGCCAATTATATTTCAATGCCAATGAAAATTTCCCAAGAATGATTTTTTGTAAAAGTGGTAATATTTATAGACAATAATATGTTAACCCATGATACAACCATACTAGGTAGATTCATTAGAACAACAAACACAACAAACAACAACAACAAAAAATGTAATCGGCTACTTTCTATACATAGCGAAAGCATACGAAAAAATCCCTGAACTGTCATAATAAAACCCTGAACTGTCAAACTCTCCCTAATGCATCTACCTAGTATGGTTGAATCATGATGTTAACCCTTTCACTACCGACTTTTTGTTTGCCGATGTATCGTTTTAACTTCAGATTCTTGTTAAGAGTCCTCAAATTAGAAAAAATATGTAACATATTTTGCCCCATCCCCCTCCTACCCAATAAAAATGATGTTCGAAAATCGATTTTTTCAAACTTCTGAGCTCCGTTTTACCCCTTAAGGATTCGAGTAGCCAAAAATCCTTTAGTTTGTTATCTTCTCGTCATACAACGAAGCTGTATGCCAAATTTCAATTATCTATCTTCATTACTTTAGGAGAAACACCATCATTTTTATTTGAAGTCCAAGATCCTAATAAAATTATTTGCAAAACGTATAAAACATTTTTTCCACTATTAAATTTTATATATTCTTTTAATTATGTGTACACTGTAGTGTAGAAGGGTAGTGAAAGAGTTAACCATAACAAAATGTATGTCAGAGACCCTTCTTTTGATTTTCATTGTTTGCTGATCGGATATGTACTTCCGAATTTATTTGAGTTTCCATTTTCACCGCTTAAGCTCCACCCACAGGAAAGAAGGTGTGGTGTGAAATAAGCTTAAGAAGTACAATATTGGGGAAAAAAATTAGGGTCATCCCCGTAAACTCCACTTGCTTCCCAGAGATACTTTTAATCACAATTTTCATATTAAAATGGTTCGTCCACAATAAACCTTGATCTTTGAAAATTAATGTACTACGATAAATAGAAACTCTTCTCATAAATTTTAATAATTTAGATATTTTATGAGTATGACAAATTTTCAACCATTTCAATTTAGCTTTATTTAAAAACTTTTTGCATTATTTTTGGCGAGTTAGAAATATGCAGTAATTTTTATGAGCCATTTAACATTCTGTTTATAACCGCTCAAAATTGATGGTTTAGTTTACAAAAAATTTGTAAAATTAGCAAATCTTCTGTTAAAAATTAGTAACTAAAATTCAGCAAAATACTATAAAGTTAGCAAATTTATTGTTAAAAATTAGTAACTAAATTCAGCAAAAAAAAAAAAAAAATAGCAAAAAAATTTGTAAGTTAGTAATGTGTAGGTAGCAAATAAATTAACTAAAAATTAAATTTGAACTAAAAATTAGTTGAAAATTTGTTAAGTTGATGAACTAACAGTTTTACTAACTTTTCTACAAACTTTTTTCTATGAGTGTAGGTACGATTGTGGTAATATTTCGGGAATCGTATAAAATTCCGGAAAACGAATTTCAATTAACGCGATGCAGTAAATATAGTGAAATATATATGTATGTATATAATAATAGGATTATAGTAAATGGCCCAAGCGCCATCTGGGGTCAATCTTAAATGAGTCAATATCTTACTCACTGCCATTATATTTACCCTACGGGAAATTTTAACAAACTGTCACCGAACTGGTACCTTTATATGAAATAGACTGGTCACTTTTACATGGCGTTGTCATAGGAGGGGGAAATTGACCCCTTGTGACATGTCACAAGACAAATCCCAGGACAGGTCCCTGAACTTTGTTTTTTATGAGAGTTCAGTAACCTGTCCTAGGATTTGTCTTGTGATATGTCACAAGGGGTCAATTTCCCCCTCCTATGACAACGCCATGTAAAAGTGACCAGTCTATTTCATATAAAGGGGCCAGTTCGGTGACAGTTTGTTAAAATTTCCCGTAGGGTAGTTACAGGCAGTGTTCAGACATGAATAAAAAAAAATCTATGCTAAAATGTATATAATTTATTATTCCCATATCTGACAAATAGCACACCAACGAATCTAACTGCTTTGTACACATAAAATATACAAAAATGTATAAACATTTCAAAATATCATTGATACAACTTAATTAAAATACTTAAAAATACTTTTGTTTAAATTAAATTTTATTTATAATTTTTTTTCTATTTATTTAGCATTTTAGTGAATATTAATATTTTGAAATCCATAAATTAAATACACATTATTTGTCAATATGTATTTTTAATGAAATTTACCAATCAACAATATTTTTTTTTATATAGACAGACTTTGTATATTTAATAATTAAACAGAAAAATTGAAACTGAATATCTTTTGTTTATTTTCTAAATGGATTTTATTTTATGTTGTTGTTTATTACTAAAATAATATTTTTTTACAAACAATTGATAGAGTAAATAAATATTGAAAAGTGTATAAAAATACATGTAGCTAAATTAAAATATCAGAAGTTTCTAAATATTTGTTTAGAACAAATAAGATTTAAAAGGGCTTTTTCCCCCAAAAACCGAACAGGAAATTGAAAAAAAAAAACAGAACAACAACAAATATATCAACCATATGTTAGGAAATGGATAATTAAATTTCAAAGTCTTTTAATGAAATCATGTGTGAAGTGTTATTAAAGAGATAATGTCATTTAAAGTTTCCATTCAAAGAATATTTGTCAATCATTAATTGAGTTTTATAACAAAAGTTAAAATTCACTATAACAATTATCCAATTTTAGCATTTAATACAATTTAACATTATTTTTTCCATCCATATATGCTGAAATTTTTAGCTTGAATTCGATTTTAAGTTTTTTGACCTTTTCATTATAGTAGTAGTATTTTTTTTTGTTTTTGTAAAGTATTGGGAGACACGACTTAATCATTCGTGCATTACATACCATATTATAATGGTCATAAAAAAAAACATTCAGAAACATAGGGAAAAATATAAAGAACCCTAAATGGTTTATTGTTAAAGGCACTCCCGTTTTTCAATACACCGAATACAGGCAGACAGACTCTATTAACCAAATGGAAATGGCATCGAATTATTGTTGACTAAATCATATAAAACTAGTCATTATACTTCCTCTTAAAAATGTTTTACACAAAAACTAAACTAAAATTAAAGGGCAGACAAAATAACCGCTAAAAATTTCGTAAGATTCTATTAAATTTCTAAGCTATATGTAGAAAATTTAATTAAATTAACTTAAAGGCTATTAAGAGTTTTATAACTTGAAACTGTAATAAATAAATATTTAATGCCAGACATGCCAACTATATGAAACCCTACAACATAGTACGATTTGAGCTATATTACGGAAAGAAAATTTCGATTGACGGTGCAATAAATATAGTGAAATATATAATTAGGTGCTTTAAGAAGTACGCCTCGGTCGAGTAGTTTTGGTAGTAAAAAACATCAGTACAAAGTTATTATATGCTGGTGTAGGGTATAATTTTATAAAAACTAGTTTCAAAATTTTAAATCTAGATTTCTCAGTTACTGAAATGGATTGGTCATCCGGGCTACAAGCTGTCTGTTATGTTAGATCCGCTAGTTTCCTAATTGGTACACTCTCAGAACAATTCCGTTGTGGCAACGGAATTTTTTGCCAACCGAATTGATTCGGTTGCTGCAACCTCGTAATTCGGTTGCAGCAACCGAATTCAGTTGTGGCAACCGAATTAGATTTCAATTCGGTTGCGACAACCTAATTCCATTTCAATTCGGTTGCAACAACCGAATTATCGGTTGCCACAACTGAATTCGATTGAGGCAACCGAATTACGAGGTTGCAGCAACCGAGCCAATTCGGTTGGAAAAAATTCGGTTGTCACAACGGAATAGTTCTGAGAGTGTATGTTGCATAAATATCGATTTGAATGTTTTTCGAGATAAATCTAAAATAGAGGTTCCTGTGTAAAAAAGTTTAGATCTGATCAAATCTGTTTAGTTCTTATAAGATATGATTGAATTTAATTAGACCCAGTACCATATCTCATCATATGTGATTAGATATGACATGCATGATATACTTTATGGCCAGATATGATCAGATCTAGTGCTAGATCTGTTCATATCAAACGAGATTTGGAAAAGTGGGTGATTTTCATGGCCATATATGGGAAGATCTTGCCAGATCTGGCCAGATTTAGTACCAGCTCTGATATCAGATCTTATTCATTTGAGCTACCATCAAAATAAAAATGTACAGCCAAATTTTGTTTGAAGTTTCAATTTTCTTTTTTGATTAGAAACATAGAAAAATATATCAAGAAATAAATATTAATAAAAAAAAAATAGAATTGGAAACAGAAGAAAAATAAAAACTTTTGGAAAAAGGTAACAAACATGTATGCTAGACCATACGACAAAAAAAGTTCGCCGTACACTGTCGAATCTAAATTATTTTTACAAGGTTTTGAAAAATTTTTTGCCGAACGTATGGGTCGCATTTTAAAATTTTTCGTTAGTCAGTCGGTTCTTAAAGTGTGATACATCAATGTTTTTGTCTCGAGGGGACCAATGTTTTGCTTTAAGAGCCATTGACCTCAAGTATTCCTTTATAGTATTTACCTACCAGATCTCAGTTCCTACAACCCGAATGTACCACCCTAAGGTCAGAAATTTAAAGCTCAAAAAAAAATCATTAAACTTTTGCTAAGGAAGTTTTTCGATAATTCCAGCAGAAATGTTTTTATTTTTATTTGTTGCCGAACGTAAGGGTCGCCTTTTTAAATTTTTTTGATTGGATTTTTCCTTTATAGCAAAACAGGCGACCCCTATGTTCGGCAAAAATACTTTATATTCCAAGGTTTACCGCGCATTGTGTTTTTTTTTTGCCTATAATGTGGTACGGTCTAATATATACAATTGTTAGTGGCTCAAATAACCCACTAAAATTGATTTTTTCTTTAGCAACAATATTGTTCCAGTTATATCTGCTTTCAATTTCAAAATTGGATTAGTCTAGTATATAAAATTCTGGAATTTTAGAAGGAAACATCCCGAGAAACGGGATTTACTAATCCCGCCAATCTGGCCTCACTACGTTTAATAAATTTAAGTATAATATTAAGTGGTTGGGAGCTCTGCTATGAATAAAAATAAGTGTTATAATTTTAGAACCATTGGAGTTTTCTACCATGTTCTACAACCACGACCGTTAAACTATAAAAAGGCTGCCACTTGACGTTTAGTAGGCTAGCTGCGCTTCGGCATTTGTGTAGCTAATTGAGTTGAGCACTAGCGTTTGTAAAGTTGTGTGTGTGTTGTACTGTTGTATGTAAAGTAATAAAGTGTTAAATAAACAAGCTCAATATCAAACAAGATTGTGTGTAAAAGGTGAAAAAACGTAACAATTTACTTATTTAAGAGGAATATCGAACTTAAAGAATCAAAATATTCCACAAAAGTATTTGTCATGAAATTCTACTATAAGTCTCTGAAGACATCAAGGTTGAAAATTTAAGTTTAATGCCAGAAATAAGTCAAAACTTAAAATACGTTTAAGGTTTAATTTCGTACTTCTACACAATTGCCGCTCAAATGCCCACAAACCTAAATTTTAGGAGGAAACCATATGAATATTCAATTTCATGTAAAACACTATGTGGAACATTTTAATCCTCTAACTCTTCAGCTTATGGGTATTTTTGTCCCTTTTAAAAACGGGGCCAAAAAGTCCCTTTAATTGAAGAGTTAGAGGGTTAAATAGTTCCACAAAACTGTACCTCATAGTGTTTTACATAAGTTCGCTGAACACATCCTATACCCAAAATGGAAGATTCACATGGCTTCCTAGTGCACATATGTAAAAAATCTATAACTCATCAGTTTTTAGTCTTTCTGTCATGGAATAGACCAAATATTAAAAAAAAAAATTATTTGGCTTTTAATCTACGCTAAATTTCTTATTATACGATGAAGAGTATACGTATTTAAAAGCCTCCAAAAGTAAATGAGAGATATTCAAAATTTAGTTTTGACAAAAAATTTTATGTTTACCGCTTAAAACACCACTAACGGTCATGGGAGGGTTAAAAGTTTTTATAAAGAAAATGTTTGTCTTTTCATTGTATAAACAACAGCCATGTAACTTAATCACCAGAAACTTCTAGTTTAAGAGTTATAGATGGATAAATCCATGAACCTTTTTTAGGGTAATTTTGAGGACATAAATGTAAACGGCCTGGCCGGTTTACATCGCAGAAACCCAATTTTTGCACATATCTTATTTTTTATTCTCATCCTATCCGAAAATGAGCGGGGAGCTGGAAAAGTAACACTTTTGCACATATGGGTGCTCTAGCGAACAGCCCCAGTGTAGAAACGGTAATGACATATCATTATTTTTTGGACTACCAGTAATGACACCCACTTACCTTCTGTATTATTTTAAAACATACAATAATGAGTTACTGATAAGTACTTATTTTTATCATTATTTCAAATAGAAAATAATTTTTTAGATTTTTTTGTAAATTTTTTGAAATCTATTTTTAGACTCAATATTTTTTAAACGCTGGTAAGGATATATGTAACCACATATTTTTTGATTTTTTGTATGTTGGCGAGTAAGCTTACTTGTGTGCAGCAGGTCAATTGTGTTTTTATCTATTAAATATTACATGTCGATATAGCTCAGATGGTAGAGCTGTTGACAGGCAATCTGTAGACCCAGGTTCGATTCCCGCACCAGCAAATTTCATTTAAAACAAAAATACAATAAAAAGTATTTTTTTTTATATAATTTATTTTTTAGAAAATCTATTTTTAGACTCATTATTTTTGTCAGTACTGGTAAGCACATAGGTAACGATATATTTTTTGATTTTTCGTATGCTGGTGTGTAACGACGACTCATTATTTTTCGCGACATCGCCATATAAAGGTAATAAGAAATGTAATAACAAAAGTAACTAGTTACCATTACCAAGTATGTAGTTACATAACCACATATCTGGTAATGAATTTCTACACTGGGGCCTCAAGAAATAACTCGTAAACAACTTGTCGGATTCCATTTGCATCAAAAAAGTGTCAAAGTGTAAACAAGTTTTATGTCCTCTACTTCGTTGTGGAAATTTAACGTTAATGTTTTAAAATAAATGAAATAAATCTGTCAAATGTGTGTGCAGAAAAACATAATTTTTTAATTCTTATTTAATTTAGTTGAAACTGTTAAATTCTGTTTATGTTTTGTTGGTCTATTTTTTTTTTTTTTTGATTTGTTACTACAAGCTTTTAATAAAAAACGCACTTAAAAACGAAAAGTTATTAATCAAAATTTAATTGGAATTTAAAGAAATGTCCCGAAATAACGATATTACACTCATAGAAATAAATCTGTAAAAATAGCAGAAAAAGCAACTCAAAATCAGTTAATAATTATTATGTTCTTTTGCTAAATACTAGTAAAATAATAACAGCAAAAATAAAACTGTTAAATTTACAGAATTTAAGTTTTCTTTGAGTAAACTTTTAGTTAATTTAAAATGACGAATTATGCTGTAAAATCTGCAGAAAATTTTGTGAAATATTAGTAGACTAAAAATAGAAAAACAAACTGTTCTATCTACAAAATTTTTGTTATTTTAAGCTAAATTTAATTGAATGCAAATAGCAGCCTATCCTGTTAAATTAATCGAAATATTTGCAATAAAATTGTAAACTTCTGTTTTTAAAAGACTCGATTTTTATTTGCATTAAAAAAAAAAAAACTTAGAAAATTTAAAACTTTTTCGTGATGTTTTTAGGCTACTAATTATTTAGCAAAATTTTTCGCTGATTTTAGCAGGTTAATTTGTTATTTTCTATTAACAAAAATTTAACTCAAATATAACTAAAATTCTGTATATTTAACAGTTTTATTTTTGCTGTTACTATCTAACTAATCTGCTAATTTAGCAGTTTCTTTTTGCAGCATCATTTTTAACGAATTTTTAGTACTTTTAACAAAATTTTTTACAGACTTTTTTAGTGTATTAATTAAAACTTAACTCAAATATACCAAAAATTCTGTATATTTAAAAGTTTTCTGCAGCATCATTTTTAACTAATTTTTAGTAGTTTTAACTAAATTTTTTACGGACTTTTTTCTATTAGTGTACTAATTAAAACTTAACTCAAATATAACTAAAATTCTGTATATTTTTTATTATTTATTCTTCAATTACATAACCGAGCCCAAAGGGTCATATATGGTTAAGAAATAACTACTACACAAAACTTTTGGCTGTTCCTGTTTTACTAATATTTCGCAAAAATAATCTGCTAATTTCAGCAGTTTTTTATGCAAGGTGATTTTGATTTAATTTTAAGTAGTTGTAACTTTTTTTCTATTAGTATATCGAAGCACTAACAAAATAACAATGTTATAGGCTTTTTCTGAATTTCGTAAAGTGTTGCCACATCTTGTAATTGGAAGAGAGAAAATTTTATAAATTTTTTGAGATTTGTTTAACAAACATTAGTAACTTTAATCACACTTTGCCTGATTATTATCACTTATACGTTTAGAAAATTAAAATTTCTACTCAGGTTGATTAAATATTACATATTTATGAGAAAATAGTTGATTTCAATTGCAATGTTTGTATTCAATAAATAATAATTCGCTAAAACCACACTCATACGGAACTTAAAAGTATAAAAATTTATTTATAAATCTGGATATTAGTGATGACGATGATGATGTAGGCACAAATATCAAATAACATTTTGGTATGATTATGCAAAAAAAAAACTAACTATATTTACATAAATCAGTTATAACAGACAGTTTGTACAGAGAAATACTTAAGTAGTATGTGGAATAAAGTTGATGAAATCCTAATATATGTCGAATAGAAAAGTATAGGTAAAAAAAAAATACCACAGACGACTTTATAATTTTAATAATAAACAAAGTACTGTAAAGGATGAAAATCGTAAGAAATTTTATTCCCATATGGTGAAAAAAAATCTTTGATCCTTTGATGTTTACACCAGTAGAAAAGTCTGTAAAAATTTTAGTTAAAACTATTAAAAATTAGTTAAAAAATTATCTTGCCGAAAAAACTGCTGAAATTAGCAGATTATTTTTGTTAAATATTAGTAAGATAGCAACAGCAACAATAAAACCATTAAATATAAGGAATTTTAATTATATTTGAGCTAAATTTTAGTTAATAAAAAATGACAAATTAACCTGCTACAAAGAATTTTGCTAAATACATAATTAGTAGGTTAAAAAATCACAAAAACAAAAATTTAAAATTTTCAATGGTTTCTTTTGATTTTTTTAATGCAAATAAAAATCGTACCTTCTAAAATCAGAAGTTTACTATTTTTTATCAAATACTTCTGCTAATTGCATTAAAGGAATTAAATATGCTAAAGGCCTGAACGTATTTAACAAATTGTGAAAAATAATCCTTTGTATCCGGATTTCATTCTTGTCTAAGGAAATCGTCAGGGGATGACGTTTTTACAATTTCTTTAAATATTTGTTAAGTTAAATTACAAACTTAATGAGAATTTCTTGTTCTCGTCTAGGAGCGTTATTAACCTTTTAAAATATCAAAGAAAAAACAAAAACAACAACAAAAAATTTTCCACAATTTGCTTTGTCATCTTCCACTTCTGCTAATTTTAGCAGGCTATACTGCTATTTGCATTAAATTCAACTTAAAAATAATAAAAATGTTGTAGAAATAACAGTTTGTTTTTGCTATTTTTAGTCTATTAATATTTAGAAAATTTTTTGGAAGATTTTACTGTATAATTTGTCTATTTCAATTAACTAAAAGTTAACTCATATAAAACTAGAATTCTGTAAATTTAACAGTTTTATTTTGGTTGTTCTTATTTTACTAGTATTTAGCAAAAAAAAATCTGTAAATTTCAGCAATTTTTTCTGCAAGGTAATTTTTGACTTATATTTAGCAGCTTTTTATACTATTTTTGTAAGTTTATTTCTATAAGTGAAATGTCCTCACATTTTTGTCCTTCCCAGTACATGTGACTAATGTAAACATTATTTATTTTTCTACTGCATGTAAAAGAAAATAGTTTTACAACATTTGAGCCTTTTTATTTCAATTTCTTTTTGCCCGGTCGTGTTGTGTCTCGTCTACTGGAATAAATATAAATCACTTGATTCGAGGAAATCAAAATTGACTTAACTGGTAGATAGGTAAGTAGGAAAAGTAGTAGTAGAAATAAATATGGTAAAATGCAAACGAAATAAATAAGTTTGAAACATTTTTTTAGTACATGTTAACCTCGATTTATGTGAACATTTTTTTGTATTCAAAAAAACTCGAGGAAAAAAATCAAATATTGCGAGCCAAAAACAGCAAATTAATGAAAATTGTGTCCAACTTTGACTTAAATGTTTTTAACGTAAGCAGTGTTTTTTGATAATCGAGGTTTAACTGTATTAAAGTTTGTGGTTATTTCAAGTATATGAACTACATCCATATGTTTTACACATTTAAATGTAGGTATATTTCTTTTACAAGTACATAATTTATATTGAAATTTTATTTTCAAAGTTGAAACGTATTTCACTGTATAATCAACAAATACAAAATTATAATTATTTTATTTTTAAAAAATATAACCCTTTTCCGCAATAAATCCCAGCAGAAAATAAGGTAAGGGTTCTAAATGACTTCCATAATGTGTTGTAAGATGTTGAAATTTTTTTAAGTTGTTTGTTTTTAGCAAAATCTCCAAGGAATTTTACACAGCATGATGCACAAAGTAAGTTATTGACAGAGGGCGAAGTCGAGCGGCTTCGAGTCGGCTAAGAGCCGCCGCCGACCAATTCTTAGTTGTAAGAGCCGCCGCCAAAGTATGCGGCTTATATCGGCTAAAATTCTTAGCCGAATTTGTCGGCTAAGCTGACTGGTTCATTATTTTTTTTAGATTATAATTTTTTAATTAAGCAGGTTATTTAGAAATCTTGATATATTTAATATTTTTTGTTATTATTGATGTACGGTAAGTTCTCAATTGCGACAATTGTAAGTTTTACTGAGCATATTTAGAAAGTTTCCGTGCACAGAACTTGCATAGAAAGTCAAGTTCGCTATTTTTTATATTTGTACATTGTTGTTGTTTGACATTAGTTGGAATTAAACGAGCGCGAAAATGTAATAGTGTTGATGCTGTATTCATATATATTTAGTAAACATCGAAGGACTTTAATCCCTCATTCTATGGACAATTCTGATTGAATATATATATATTTGTTCCTTTTACTCCTGCAAGGAGCATAGGGCCGAATATGAATATGGAATGATTGAATTCTCAAGCTGCAATTTTACACGCCGAATGAAGACTTAATTGGTCTCATTCGATTTAAACTTCAATAATTTTTTCTTCATTCAATTTCAGTGATTGAATTCAATTGTTACGGCACATGTACACGCGAGAGAAAACTGCTAGAGATAGAGCAAAAAGCAACCCTAAAAAGCTTAAATCATTCACAATTGAGTTATTTAGGGGTGTTTTTTGATCTATCTCTAGCAGTTTTCTCTCGCGTGTAAATGTGCCTTTAGAAATTCAATCAATTGAAAAGTTTGGGAGTTTAATGGATTTATAGTTTATTCTATTGAATAATTTGGGAATCACATTGGATTATTAGTTTTTATTAAAGGAATTTAATACTTTTTACAAATAAAAAAAAAAAGAAAACAAAATAATATTGGAATTATCAGTTATACAGATCTCATAGAAGTAGTTAAAGCACGAATAATAAAGAGCACTTCAACAATTTCATTATTTCAATTTCAATAAAGGGTATGATTTTAGACAATAATTTTTTGATGACATTCAAAGTTGAAACTGTTTCCAGTAATTACTATTTTACCATAGATTACATAGATATCTTACTCTTCTTCTTCTTTTGTCAACAAACAAATTTTTACACACACATTGAAATATTTTTTGTATACGTATAGGACAAGTCGGACACATTCTCATGAGATACGTGCACTGACAGCGAATGTCAAAGAGTAAGATATCTATGTAATCTATGCTATTTTACATAACTTATGAATTTAAGCTTTTTCTGTAGGTTTGGAATTGTTTAAACTCGAAAATCATACAAATTTATGACTTAACTGTGAATTCAATGTTTTCTTTTTTTCTTCTTGTCTTCAATTTTACTGTTCAAATAATAAAATCGAATGTTATTTCCAAACTGCTAAATCAAATGATACAAAATCGAATGGTAAGAAGTTGAATAAATTCTTAACGATTTAATTCAATGATTGACAAAATCGGATAGGGTAAACTGATTAAATTCCTTAAAAGTAAATTCGATCGAATGAATTCCAAAGCCCCTGCGAATGGTTAAAAATTAATTCAATCGATTTAGGAGGAAATCCAATGGTATTTTTAGTGACTTCATTCAAAATATAAAAGTGGTAGAACCAATTTTATTAAAATAGACAAAATCTTACAAATTTAATTAAAATGTATCAATAAATTAATTTTTGTCAATTTTTTTTAGTGAATTTAAATTATTTTTAATTTCTTAAAAATAGTCGGCTCTAAGCTGACTTTTAGCCGCCGCCGAGTTATTTTTGCTGGGCCGCCGCCGACCGAAATTTTACATCGGCTTCGCCCTCTGGTTATTGATAGCTGCAATTCAACTTTTGAGAAGTTGTTTATAAGTTGTTGTATACAAAAATGTATTTATATTGTATTACTATAATGCATTCTTTTGAAATTTGCGTATTTGTGTAGCACTTAATACGGTATCTGTTTAGAAGTGGTAAAGTCTCTTTTTGCTGGGTTATACAAATAAAAAATTTTATGTGAATCAGAGTTCTGTTTTAACGCTTTGGTGTGTGTGTTTTTTTAGAATTTATTATGTTACGCTTGGTTGCCAAAAGGTACAAACGAATATTTTATATTTGATGGACAAATGGGCTGGTTATTTTTAAATTTCCATTTAACAGCGACAACATCACAGTAAATTACCTGAAATTATTCGTGCATAAAATGTATTGCAATATTGATAACTCTGATCGAGGGAAAGATATATCTAGATTTGTTACGATTCTTAATAGAAGGAATTTTGTTTCAACTTACCTTTTTGTGGGAGGCAATATGTAATGCGTGATTATCATCAGCTGAAAATGAAACAAAAATAAATTTTATTTAATGATTTGTTAACATAATTTTTGTTAAACTTAAACTTAAAATAAACAATAACTGTTATTTTAAGAACCCTACATACAGTGAATAATTTAGTAAGTTTTCATCTGAAGATCAGTTACCACAACTAAAATCGGTTGATGCAACTAAAAATATTGGGCTTCACAACAAACTTCGTTTAACAGATGAGGTCTCCCGACCAAAGCTTTGAAGAATTGATTCAAAAATAATAATTTTCAAGATGATTGAAGAAAAGTGATTTATAAATTCGCGAATCAAAAATACATAAAGATAATTCAAGTGAATTATAATCATATCATTTGATTCGTAAATTAAATTTCTGTGTTTGTACAGCAGAAAATTTCCTTTTTATAAAGATTTTTTTCCTAAAATTTTGCGTGTACACTATTAGAAAAGTCTGTAAAAAAGTTAGTTAAAACTACTAAAAATTAGTTAAAAATTATGCTGCAGAAAAAACTGCTAAATGAGCAGATTATTTTTTTTCTATATATCAGTAAGATGGGAACGGCAAAAATAAAACTGTTAAATATACAGAATTTTAGTTATATTTGAGTTAAATTTTTGGTAATAGAAAATAACAAATTAACTTGTTAAATCAGCAAACAATTGTGCTTAATATTAGTAGCCTAAAAAATCACGAAAACAATTAAAATTTTCCAAGTTTATTTTTCGATTTTTTTTTTAATGTTAAAATTTCAGTGTTGTTAACTTTCTTTTAAAATCGCTAAAAACAAAGAAAAATTTGGTCATGTTTAAAGTGCTGCTATTTTAAGTCTGGCGACTATTTGTAGATAAAAATAATGCAAGACTTAAGAAAATTTTATGGGATTTCCAAAAATATACAGTTTTTACAGAACCGATCAGTACACACAGGAAAAAAAATTGCAAACCAAATTGCTAAGCCTATTTTGGTTGCTACAACCAATAAATTCGGTTGGTGAAATCATATTGGATTGTGATTCCTAAATATTTTGGGTATTGCAACTAAAATTCAGTTGTGTAAGCCGAATTTTATTGTGATAACTAATATTCAGTTGCACCAACCTATTTTAGTAGATGTAACCGAATTTCAGTTGGAAAATGGCATATTTTTTCTCTGTGTATACTGCCTAAATTTTATTATGAAATTTGATCAAAGGTTGATATCGCAAATTTTTCGTTAAAAACCACGCCCACTTAAAACAAGTGACAAAATGAAAAAACAAACATTACGTTAAAATTCTGTACAATTTTCTGAACCATGTCCTTGCCTTTCGTGGCGAATTTAGCCACTATTTTGATCTTTAAAAATAAAAGCAACAACAATAAAATTAAAAAAAAACTTGAATGTCCTTAAATTCGTGGCCACCACTGTTATATTAAAAAGAAAAAGTTTCCTTTATTCTGGTAATTCCCATTAAATATTGTAGTCGCTTAATGCAGTTATTTAAATTTATATATCACCTATCGGCAACGATTGGGACTCACTACACCCTCCTTCACCGACACATCATCTGAAGCTTTTTCCGTTGTCCTCGCTGAGATTAAAAATATTTATGTCGTTCATTATGTCATCTATTTCTTGTACCTCTTGGAACCAACTTTGTTTTGGTTTGTTCTGGCGATATGCCCTTTACGCTAGATAATAGAGGCATCTAATAAGTCGAGTTTCAGATGATTTTTGGGGCTCCGCAGATTACTGTTCTTTCTCTTTCTCCATTCCTTATCTTTCTTAATTACTCCTTGGTAAAATTTTCAACTGTATCTAGTATTTTGCAGATGACACTTGTCAATAATTTTTCTTCTATCGTAGGCAAGCCTGAGACGATTAGGAGCAGAGGCAGGTCAATCGGGACCTTCCTAAAATCTCCGAGCGGGGTCGTATGAATATGGTCGACTTTAATAGACGCAAGAACGAATGTTTTCAGTTAATCAATGTGACTTTGGGCCAGCACTGTCACAGGTTCATTTTGGTGGTATCGATGTTGAGGAATCCGAAACTCTTGATTTTCTGGGCATGAAATGCGATGTCCGTTAAAATAAGCACATTTTTTAGGTGTCGAAAGAAGCATTCACGTGTCTCGGTTTCTACAACGGTGCAAGTAATAATTCACTAGAACCGATTTACTCATTATTTTTACCACCAAAGATAAAATACAACTCTCATATATGTGAAGGAGGGCATCAACGATCACTTATGACAGTAGATTAACCAGCTCTGTGAACTCATTAGAGCATCGCTAGAATTTTGTCTGACAACCTCATTTATTGCCAATCGATTGGTTCAGTTGCATCAAATGAATTTTTCAGTTGGGACACCGAATTATTCTTGATACAACTAAAATTCCCTTGTCACAGTCAAATTAGTCCTGTCTCAATTGATTTTCTGTTATC
The DNA here is from genome assembly GCA_949987735.1 of Leucophora obtusa. Taxonomy (NCBI): domain Eukaryota; kingdom Metazoa; phylum Arthropoda; class Insecta; order Diptera; family Anthomyiidae; genus Leucophora; species Leucophora obtusa. The sequence continues at coordinate 187,208,797 of OX465298.1, read as the reverse complement.
ACAACTAAAAAGCTCGGCTACCACACCAACCGTTCCATTCCAACGTGTAAGGCTCATATTGTCAGTTGTAGTATTGTTTTCGATTTCAGAGTTGTGTCCCTGCTCGGGCGCTATTTGTGATGCAGTTTACTTTTCAGCTAGTTTATATTAATAAATAGATTTATAACTTACACATTATATTCTTTAAAAAATGGTGTTTCATGATTGCTTAGGAATTTAATTTTTTTTAAAAGGACACATAAAAACAAACAAATATTTTTCAAAACATTTTAACGCTAAGTATTAGTCTAATTTTAGAATGATATCATATCCTTCTTTGTTCATTCAAACAAAAATCTCTAATATAAATCAGCAAATATTATAAGCAAGAAAAAACACAATTTGAAAAAAATGCCGCATGAATTTTAAAATATTGTTAAAGATATAATAAATTAATTAAAAAACGGCCGTTAAATGTCAATTAATTTAAAAAGTCACAAATAAACGAATTCTTTTCACAATAAACAGCAAGAAATACATGCATATTTAAATATAGTTGAACATTTCAGAGCATGACATTTATTATTGTTTAATAAACCTAATAATGGCAATAATTTAAATAATTAAATTATAAAGTCAATACATGTTTCTCATTTTAAGTTGCAAAATTGAGGCCCCTTAAAAAAACGAATAATGTTTAGTATTTGGGGAATTCTCAATTAAAATAAACATAAAAGCGAAATTAAAAAGATGATTTATAGAAGAAAAAAGATTCTGTGGGATCTTTCAAAATTCAAGAAGAAAAAAAAGAAACACTTAAGCATTAAACACATAGACGACTGCAGCTACACGACTACACGACTACAAATGCTGCTGGCTGCAATTGTAGTCGTGTAGTCAGCTACTTAATTTTTTTGAAAACGACAGCAACATGTAAACAGATAATCCTAAATATTTGACATTTTGATAAATGTTAATCTTTTTTGGTTTGTGCTTCTAAAATAATGGCTGAGGAATATTTTGTTAATTTTGTAAGATCCATTTTTTTTTACAAAACATCACAATAAAGTTATTTCCAAATATAAATTAATGAAACCTTCAAACAATTGTAAAATATAAACAGCTGTTTCTTCAGTGTTCCCAAAACGGTGATTTTCTAGTCAGAACTAGCGATTTTATTTCGCCTCTAGCGGGAAAAATTGTCCTGTTTTACATATTTTGTTATATTGTCAACACTATTTTTGTTTTGTAACCAACAAAAATAGAAATTATCCTAAAGCATTAAACACATAGACGACTGCAGCTACACGACTACAGCCTGCCAAAAATAAAATACACACGTTTATATGAAAACGATTATTTTGACACCAACACAGCTACACGGCTACACGACTACTTTTGCCGCTGTAGTCAACTTAGGATAATTTCTATTTTTGTTGGCTACAAAACAAAAATAGTGTTGACAATATAACAAAATAAGTAAAACAGGACAATTTTTCCCGCTAGAGGCGAAATAAAATCGCTAGTTCTGACTAGAAAATCACCGTTTTGGGAACACTGAAGAAACAGCTGTTTATATTTTACAATTGTTTGAAAGTTTCATTAATTTATATTTGGAAATAACTTTATTGTGATGTTTTGTAAAAAAAAATGGATCTTACAAAATTAACAAAATATTCCTCAGCCATTATTTTAGAAGCACAAACCAAAAAAGATTAACATTTATCAAAATGTCAAATATTTAGGATTATCTGTTTACATGTTGCTGCCGTTTTCAAAAAAATTAAGTAGCTGACTACACGACTACAATTGCAGCCAGCAGCATTTGTAGTCTTGTAGTCGTGTAGCTGCAGTCGTCTATGTGTTTAATGCTTAAGTTGACTACAGCGGCAAAAGTAGTCGTGTAGCCGTGTAGCTGTGTTGGTGTCAAAATAATCGTTTTCATATAAACGTGTGTATTTAATTTTTGACAGGCTGTAGTCGTGTAGCTGCAGTCGTCTATGTGTTTAATGCTTTAAAGTTAACTACGGTTTCTAATGAATTCATAAAAAAACACAAACTCATGTTTATTCAAATAATTTTGTAGTTTCTTTTTATCTTTTCCATAAAAAAAACAAATTTTTTGGTGTTGGGAGATTTTTAACACTCTATGGTTTATGTTATCAAAATAATTATGTTTGAAATTTAACATCAACACAAAAATGTATAATTACTCTATATAACTTTTGTCTATATCCATAAATATGTATATTTCTAAACTCTACTCTAAATATCAACCTCTCACACTTCCCCATTAGGTTATACATTTGAAATTGTTAATTGCAGTCATTAAAATAAAACTAAAAAGCAACAATACTAAACAACAAATACATATTTACAACAATAAAAAAAAGCGTTAAAAGTCAAAAGTAGAAAATAGAAATGAAAGCAGTTAGCAGAGCTGAACTGAACTGAAAAGACAGACATTCAGACATTTTCATTTATATATGGCAGACCAGATCAGATAGAATATGGCTTAAAAAAAAAACAAAAAATACTCCACATGTAGAGTATAAATTGTCAGTTAAAGATCAACACTATGTACGAATGTGTCTTCTAAACAGTTTTGGCGAAAATATTAGATACTAAATGAGATAATTCAACAAAATGTGTTTTAGTTTCTATATGAAGAATTAAAAATGAAAAATGAAAAAGGTTAACCCTATGACGAAGATACATTTTCCTGCTCAAAAGAATTTGACACTTTTTTATTTTGATTTAATTAATTGTTGTTTTTAACTTAAATTACAGTTGTTTTGCTGTGGAAAATACAAACCAACTATTATCACAGTTATGAAAAAACCAACTACCGAAAAGTACAGCATTTCATAAAAGTTGTTTAAAACTGTTATTTCTAATACTATAACAAAAAACTACCAACATACATAGTTTCTTGAAGTAAATAGTTATTTTTTCAGTTATTAAAAACACAAACAATTTTGTTGCTTTTTTGAAAATTCTTGTTTAGTTTATATTTGTTATTATTGAAATATTCTTAGTTTGCAAGTAAAAACGAGTAAAAAAGTTAAAGTCGGGCATGCCGACTATATGATAACCTATCTGATTAAAATTCAACTAAAGTTGGGATCCGAAATTTGAATGATTTGAAATTGACTTATGTCAAACTTTGTCTAAAAAATGATAAAAAAAATATAATAATGGCAAGAAATTTTGATTTTACAGAATTTTAGGTGTATATAAGGAAAAATCGGGAATACAGTTCATATGGGCGATAGGTTCAAATATGGACCAATCCTATCTAGAATCACTAGAATTTGCCTATGAGCCCATGTGAATCACTGTACCAAATTTTATTAAAATATCTTCGTAATTACGACCTGTTGCGTGCGAACATGCCAATTTTGTGGGAACTTTTACATTGGCACTAGGTCTAAACATGGACCGATTTTTACTAACGATCAGTATATAATCAGAAAATTTCATTATAAGTCGTTTCTCCCAATCTTGTCAGTTGTTCAAACATATTTGTGGTAAAATATTCCTCAATTCTTGTTACGACAGTTATTTTTAATCTATTAGTTAGTTATTTTTTAACAGTTAAAAATAACTCCATTATTGGTTATTTATTTGTAACAAAAATTCTTGAATTATTTTTCAATAGTTAAAAATAACTATATTTTAAGTTATAAATACCTTTGTCACCTTTTTATATGACTGTAATTTTTTTAAACTGTAATTTTTAGTAGATTTTACCGACAACATTTTTTGAGGGTACTGATAAAATTAAAGTTTTACTTTTATTTAGCAGTAGAATTCTATTTACTGCAATTTTGCAGGCCTTTTATGTCAATGATTTAACTTTAGGCATTAAATAAACTCTTTTAATTAATTACCAGGGGTTTCAGTTAAATAATTCTATAATTGTAAGTTTTGGGGGTAAAAATTATTCCTGAGTTTTAAATTTAAAAATTTATTTAAATTTAAAATTTGAATGGAAATTTAGCATTTACATCAATTAGTTTGACATCAGCGAGTAATAGGAAATAACCGATACCGTTGAAAATTTAACAACTTTTCTGTAGAAAAATGTGCTTGTGTGTCAAGTTTCTATATGTTGTTGTTGTTGTTGTATTTGTACTCTTTTGCATGCTATTTTATAGGATATAAAAAATAGTCATAGTTTTTGAAGTACTCCTTAATATTCTTGACGGAAAAAATGTCAACTAAAATTCTAAAAATTTTCAGAAATTATCCAATGATATTGAATTTAATTTTCTGAATTTTAACTAATTGATTTTAAATTTCACTTTAGTTTTTCTGAATTACAATTCATACTTTCTGAATTATAATTGATATTTTCCTAATATCAATTGGCATGGTCTGAATTTTAAACGGATTTTTTTTAATTTCAGTTGATGTTTACCGTCTTTTTTGATGTTTTCTGAATTGCAAATGATATTTTAAGAATTTCAATTGATATTTTCTGGACTTCAAATAATAGCAGTTTTTTCTAATCACTTGGATTTAATAAATCCAAAAAGTAGTTCTAAAAGTGCTCAACAGATGGGGTTAGATTCTCCATATTTTAAAAAGAATTTTCTGTCCGACACTTCTTTCACCCTAATTTTTAATACCGAATTCGATGATTAAGGATTTTACTTTAATTTTTAAGTTTTAATTATATTTTATATAAAACATCGATAGACAGTCTGCCTTTTCAGTTTTATCACTTCAATTTATATTTTTTCACAATTGAAAAATTCCATTGCAATATTTAATATTCACTAATTGGAATTAATTAAATTACCTACTGTAGAGTGAAAATTTGCCATTTCTATTTCAGCTATTTCTCCATGTCCAAGATGAAAAATATGTATTTGGAGAGGTGTAGTTTTTTTCTAAACATATTTCATAAAAAAAATTAAATAAAAACCTTTTATTTGTTAGTTTTTAAATTTTTTTGTTTCTCTTTTAATTTTCATTCGTATTTTTTTCTGACATTAAATTAATAGGATGTTTCATATATTTGTGCTTTTATTGTGGATTTATTAAATCCAGCTTTTTTTAAGCTTTAATAAATCCCCTTTTTGTATGAAAAATTCTAAGTCCAGGTGATTTAAAAATACGCTAAATATTTTCTAAATTCTGAATTTCAAATGGAATAACTGAAATTTTTTTTGATGATTTCTGAATTTCTAATGGAATATTTGGAATTTCAAGTGAAGTGTCTAAAATGTTGAAAAAACACTTCATTGTGAACATCTGAATACCAAATTAAGCTCAGACAAACTTTTTGGTGTCTTATTTCATACAGTTTTGGCCAAAAATAAGAAAGCTTTAAATTGCCATATAACTTGACTGAACATACGCAGCGTCAAACCCACTTTGGAGATTTTGCTATACTATCCTAAAACATTTCTCTGGCATATTGTGTTGAACAGTGCTGTTAACCAGGAAGTTTTTCTAAAATTTAAATCGGCGAATGGTGTTTTTAATATTAATCGTATTAAATTGTTAACACAAAAGTTACTTTTATTGAAAACTTGATCATTTAAATTCTCTATAACCACCATGTCAAATAATTTGAAATTATAAGGTCAAAATAAATAGACAAAAAATTCTGGTTCAAAGGATCAGCTAAACAATTAAAATATTTAATTTAATACATTGCATTCAACAATAAGTTTATAATTTAAAATAAAAAAAAAACTAAAATCTTCAGACTTTCAAAAACAATGTTTAATATCTGAACAAAAAAAAAAAATTAAACTGACCACACTTATCTGCAACATTGTTTGAAATCTTTTAATATTCATTAATTAATCAATATTAATTTGTTTTATAAAATGTTTTGGCCAGCCAACCAACCAAAGGCTATTAATTAATTTTTTTTTTCAAGAAACCAGAAAAGAAAACTCCCCAACACATGCAGCTTCAGTTTTGTAATAGTTAGACAGGCAACATAACTGCAACACCAAGCAGTAATTAACGTTTTAATAAAATAAACGTATTAAACATAGTTTTAGTAATAATAAAAACTGAAAATAACTCAAAACTTATAAAAGAAAAAGAAAACTAATAAAAATACAATAACGGAAATAAATAGAAAATAAAATATCAGCGCACAATGAGGTAGAAAGAGTGCTCACATACATGTTCAATATTATTGAACTTTTATTTTATTTACTACTACACTGGTTGCATAGTACAATAAAACGGTTTAATTTTAAAGCTTTTTTCCCCCAAGTCGAAAGGTGGTTAAATACTTACAACTTGACAGTATGTGGAGTAAAGTGTGGATGGATCAGTCGACAACAACAATAAAGAGTTAAATTTTACACGTTTCTTTATAGAGTGTCAGTGAACGAGGATTAATTGAGAAGTTAGTAAAGTATTATTTTAGTCTCTACTACACTCATACACTAAAAATAGTTTGTAGTTAAAATTAACTGAAAATGTAATTTAAAATAAATGAAAAATCACTTGAAAACCGATCTACTAACTTTTCATTTAAATCAAAAGAACTTTTCATTTATTTTTAAATGTTAATAAATTAACTACAAAATCCTTAAAAAAGTAATGATATTTCATTTATTTCGTTTTTTTAACTTTCAAAAAATTTACTATAAAATCCGTAAGAATAAATGATATTTAGTTTATTTCGTTTTTTAACTGACTTAGGAATCTAAAAGCGTTTCTTTTTCTAAGAAAGCATTTTAAATGGAAATATTATATTAACTGTAACAGAAAATCTTTATTTATATGTGGTTTATTTTTTAAATAATTTTCTAAATAAAAGACAAAAAAGTTGAAAAATATATTTCTTTTCATTTTAACTGTATAATCATTTTAAAATAAATGTACGGATAACTTTTCAAATAAACTACAGTCAGCTACTGTAATAATATTTTCAGTGTAAAAAGACTACAAAATACTGCTTAGATAATAGGAAATAGTACCTGTATTTGCGTCTGCAGAATTTTCAATGAAATTTAGAATCATGGCTTTTGTTTAATAAGTACTTTTATTGAAGAGAATAAGACTCAAGATTAGGGAATCACAAAGTGGTGCTTTTGTGCCAGTCAACTTTAAATAACAAAGAATGACTCAGTTGTAGAGAGCTAGACTAGCAATCTTGAGGTCGCAAGTTCGCTACCCGGTGGCGACAATAAAAAAATATTTTTTAAATGAAAAGAAAATAAATTTGTTTTGGTAAAAATTTTTTTGAACTTTTAATTGATGAAAAAGTGTTTTCTTTGCACTCTTTCAAAAAGTACTGAAAAAATATTGAAGTGGGAGTACTCCTCTCCTATGACAACTCAATGTTAAAATCATTAGTGATTGTGTTAAAAGAAGATCATTAATTGAAGTGCTTTTTCTACTGCTTTGGCATCTCTTTTTTGCTGGGATTTTTTAATTCCCGCTGGCTTTTGTGGGAATTGAAATATGATGCTGTTCGAAGGACCAATAATACCAACAATATCTAAAATAGTAAAGTGTTGGTTTTTCAATCGCGTCATATAGACCAACTGCAATTAATATTGTAAATAATATGCATTTTTATCAGAGACCCAAAATAACTGTTATATTTATTAAAAAGTCACAACTCAAATTTGTTTAATTATAATATTTCAATAATGCACTATATTTTATAAATCATATTGCACAAAAAAATCACAAAGTTTGGCAAAAATTTTAATTTTTTCAATTTTTATATTTTACTCTATAAATTTCTGTTGTTTTTTGATTATTATTTTAAACTTTTTATAAAAGTTACAGAATGATTTTTTTTAAAAAATTAAGCACTAACTTTTTTATTTGATAAATCAAATTAAAAATTGACCTAAATTGAATGCCGGAAGTTGCTGGAATATAAATATTTACTCACTTTATATCACTGTTCAATCTTTTATTAACACTAGTTGATATCATCAGGATATTATAATTGTTGAAGTCATTGGTTCTATGGCTTTTGATTTATATTCTTAATTGTTAATTTTTGATAAAGAAACAGTGTGTTCCCGTACGTTCCCAATGTTACCGAAATTTACCTAAAGTTACCGAAATTTACCCAAAGTTACCGAAATTTACCCAAAAGCGTTCCCGTACTCGAGAATTGGGTAAATGAGAGCGGTAATGAGAGTGTATTAGTGCTTCTCTTTTTACCAAAATTTACCCAGACTTTTTCTTCGGGTAAACTTTGGTAAAACAGCTGATGCAAATATAAACAAAAAACAATTGTGAAATTAAATTAAAAATTGTAATTAAATAAAGAAATAAGCAAAAGAAACTTGGTTTTTTGTTAAAATTAATTGAATAAAATCAAAAACAACTTTTAAATGCGAGTAAATATGTCTATTTGTGCCGATTTGCAAACTGAAATTATACGTATTTTCACATCAGTGATGGGATTTTTGGCACAATCTAAGATTGATTGGTACAATGGCACAACCGATAATATTTTGGCACATTTTGGTTATCTGCAAAATTTAATAGAAAATGAATTTAAAAAATAACAATTCTTTAATTTTTAGTTTCTAAGCATTTATTGGTATTAAAATACCTTTTCGAATAAAGCAAAACTAAAAAATGGCATCGAAGATATTACCGAATAAAGCACCGTAAGTTGTTTTTTACGTGAAAAAAATTTCTCTCAGACTTTAAATGTTTTAAATTGCAATTTAAGTTAAAAAAATTAAAAATAAGAATTCAGTCATTGGCTGCATTCCCAAATCTTTAATAAGTATCGGATGAATTTAATTTATCATTCACCTTTAAATTGAAAGAAAATTTTAATTCATTCAAATATTAATTCCATAAGAATTCAAAATAGAATTAATTCCATAGAATGCATTTACAAAATGAAAGTTGAAAACACGGTTTCTAAGTGAAAATTTAGTTTTGGCACAATAAAGGCCCATTTGGCACATTTTAGTCACACACTTGGCACAAAACAAAATTTTTCAAGTCCCATCACTGTTTAACATTATTCTTTGAAATAAGTTTTTGGGCTAGAAAAGTGGTTTTTTGCGTTCCTGTACTATTGGGTAATTTTGTCATTTTGTGAGAGGATTTTGTGCTTTCTCTCATTTTACCGAACTTTACCCAAAAAGTAAAGAAACACACCTAAAAAGAATCACAAAATAACTTTTATTATTTTTGAAAAAATAAAAATCGTGTTTGGATTGTTTTTGTTTGAATTAAAAATAAAAATCAAACAGAGCAAATAAACAGAAAATTTAAAATATTCAAACAAGAAATAATTGTAAACCAATCAGTTTTTTGAATAAAAGTTATAACTGTTACGTCCCTGATTTTTATTAATTTTAATTTTGTAGGTTTGAAGTTAAAAAGAAAAATAAACATTTTTTTTTCCAAAGTTATAAACACATTGTTAATTTGCAAATCAGACTAGATCTAGTTTCTGCCTTTTTTTTATGGACAGGCTTCATCAGTGATTTTCCATTAAATTGTATTATTGTTTATATTTTATTGTCCGATTGTCTCTATACCTGTCGGCTATAGGAATCGAACTTACGGTAAGGCCTTGCTTATAGTGTGGCTATAAGCAATTTATAATATAAATTAATTCTTTTTAATTATGAATTAACCCTCTTGCAATATTATAAAGCGAACTTTGCCTGTTTTAATGTTGTTATTATATTTGCTATTATTGTTAAATGTTGATGGTTTGCAATCATTTTTTTTTTCTTCTCTGTAATTATACACCAATGAATTGTACAATTTTTTATATTTTTATTACAATTACAAACTGAAAATGCTTTTTAAACTAACTCCATTCATTCATTCAGCAACACTTTGGAACGCTGGTGGCTAAAACAATTAACCTAAACCATAAAGTTATTCATCCAATGAGTTTTTTGTATTTCAGAAATATATAAAATTTTTTCAGATTTTTTATGTTTGAACTTGTTTTCGTTCCGCATGCTTTAATCAGGCATGCAGCAAGTAAATTTTCAGTTATTAAACAATAATAGATTGTAAAATAAGTAGGGTTTTTATTTTATTGTTTGGTAATACGATGCAAGTTTTTAAATTGTAGAATTTTATAGAACTTTGAGTAGACTTCCAAAGTGAATTATATCCGGAAAAGCTTAAATTATATTTAAAAATGTAACTTTCCCATGTAAGACCTCCGGTTAAGCTGAAGTAAGGGTATGTTATAAAGAAAATAAATCTAACAGATCAGTAGGTTTTATAATAGAATCAACCCGGTGAAAAATGTTCATATACGCTCAAACATGTTCATATATGGTTTATGTATGGACACATATGAACAAATATGGATTTTTTATGAACATATATGGATTTTATATGAACATATATGGAAGTATATGTGATTGCATATATGGAAAAAAGTTCATATACAGACATATATGGAAGCATCTGTTATTTCATATATGGAAATAGCACTCATATATGGACAAATATGAAAATATGAAATGCCTGTTATTCAATTTATGCAAAAGGGACTTGTATATGAACATATTTCGAAGAATACATTTTTCCATATATGTAAAAGGAACTCATATTTGGATAAATATGGAATTATATTTAATGCCATGAATAAAAAAAGGAACATATGTAGCGCCTAATTTGAATGTCATACATAAATTTATATCTATCGTACAACCTTATAATAAAGGACAGCAACGTTCGCATGTATTCGCATATATTTAATAAATGTATTTGTTCATATATGTCCATATATGAACATATACTTAGGTGTTACCTCATTTTTTGAATTTCTTCATATATGTGCAAACCATATATGAACATATACGAACATTTTTCACCGGGAATCTACAATTTAGCGGGTAAAAGGGAGAGTTAAAAGAAATAATGGTAATAATGGTAAATAGGTAAAAAAGAAAGCTTAGTTTAGGCACAGAATATGATCCGAGAGTTTCTTACATAAAATTTGATATTTAAAAATCACCAAGCGGTGAGGTCGAGAGATAGAATTATTTTTATTTTAATGGCGGTTTTTATTATTCTTTAATTTTTTGTTTCTCAACCTCTGCTATTTTTGACAGTTTTCAGTACATTTGTAAAGACTGTATCGAGTTGTTTTTCAAAAATATTTGAAAAAAATTTACTAATTTAGTAGGTATTATTAATTTAATATTACTATAAATTTGAAATTTAGAAAATGTCTGAATTAGTGCTGGATCCATTGCCGTTTAAGAAGGAGTGTTTCCACTTTTCGCAATTTACTTTTTATTTTGCCCAATACCTTTCGATAGGGCGGCCTTGGGGCACATTTGGTGGATTTTTCCCTTTTTTGTAATTTTTATATATTATTTAATATAATTACCTACACTCATAGAAATAAATCTGCAGATTTTTTTGTTAAATACTTGTAAAATAAGAACAGCAAAAATAAAACTATTAAATTTACAGAATATTAGTTATATTTAAGTTAACTTTTAGTTAATTGAAAATGTCTATTTATTATTTCGATCGATGCAGAACGCTCTCACTGGAATACGCTTTACTTCAGTATACGATATCCGCAATTGGCTTGATTCGTTCTTGGCCTTAAAAAAAGGGCAGTTCTTCTAGCGCCGAATCCATATGTTGCCAGAAAGGTGGGAAAAGTCATAGCTAAGGATGGTAAATAATACACTCATACAAATAAGTCCGTAAAAATAGCAGAAAAAGTTACTAAAAATTAGTTAAAAATTATGCTGCAGAAAAAACTGCTAATATTAGCAGAATCACTTTGCTAAATATTAATAAAATGGAAACAGCAAAAAAACTGTTAAATTTACAGAATTTTAGTAATATTTGAGCTAAATTTTTGTTAATTTCAAATAACAATTTAACCTGCTAAAATTAGCAAAAAAATTGCTGAATAGTAGTTTAATAAAAATAGCGAAAAACTGTTAAATTTACAGAATTTTAGTAATATTTGAGCTAAATTTTTGTTAATTGCAAATAACAATTTAACTTGCTGAAATCAGCAAAAAAATTGCTAAATAATAGTAGAATGAAAATAGCAAAAAAAAACTGTTAAATCTACAAAATTTTTGCTAAAATTTTCTGAAATCAACAAAACTTTTGCAGATTACTAGTGGACTGGAAAAAGGTAAAAAAGGAGCAAATGAAATGAAAATTAATAAATAAAAAATAAATGTGTATTTAAAAACAAACTTGGGACCAGTTTATTGAATGTGTCAATTAATTGAAATTTTTTCAATTGGCATTGTTCAATGCCTAAATGCCCCTTTATAATTGATGAAAGAAATATCTGTTTTAATGTTTTAATAAAAGAATAAATTAAGAAAAAAAATTAAAAATTCACGTATTTCTCATATTTTTTTTATATTACAATGCTCTTTCTTCAATTATGTGTACATTTCATTACCATTGTTTTCATCAATGCAAATTGAAAAAAATATCATTGGCATTGAATGGTGATGAAATTTGGTGGCATTGACATTGAGAATGAAAATTTCCCAAAAATGTTTTTTTGTAAAAGTGGTAATATTTATAGACAATAATATGTTGACCATAACAAAATGTATTTCAGAGACCCTTCTTTTGATTTTCATTGTTTGCTGATCGGATATGTACTTCCGAATTTATTTGAGTTTCCATTTTCACCTCTAAAGCTCCACCCACAGGAAAGCTGTGGCCGATTAAAAATATCGTATTCTTTAAATAAGCTTAAAAAGTACAATATTGGGAGGAAAAAATTAGGGTCATCTCCGTAAACTCCACTTGCTCCCCAGAGATACTTTTAATCTCAATTTTCATATTAAAATGGTTCGTCCAAAATAAACCTTGATCTTTCAAAATTAATGTATTACGATAAATAGAAAATTTTCTCATAAATTTTAATAATTTAGATATGTTATGAGTAGGACAAATTTTCAACCATTTCAATTTAGCTTTATTTAAAAACTTTTTGCATTATTTTTGGCGAGTTAAAAATATGCAGTAAGAGTCATTTAACATTCTGTTTATAAGCGCTCCAAAATTGGTGGTTTAGTTTACAAAAAAATTTGTAAAATTAGCAAATCTTCTGTTAAAAATTAGTAACTGAACTTCAGCAAAATACTGTAAAAGTTGCAAATTTATTGTTAAAAATTAGTAACTAAATTCAGCAAAAAAAAATAGCAAAAAAATTTGTAAGTTAGTAATGTGGAGGTAGCAAAAAAATTAACTAAAAATTAAATTTTAACTAAAAATTAGTTAAAAATTTGTTAAGTTGAAGTACTAACAGTTTTACTAACTTTTCTACAAACTTTTTTCTATGAGTGTATGAATAAATTTGTATTTTACCACTGTTTTACAATAAACGCAAAAAATTTGTCAAAAATCCCGCATTTTTATGTTATACACCAACATTTAAATATGTTTTTAATAATATAAAAAAATGAAAAAATCAGTATCAATTTTACCAGTTGTTTTAAAAATTTTTGTAATAAAAATTTGTCAGTTATTTTTAGGGAATTGTTAGTTATTGTGAATGCATTCTTTGGTTATTTTTTCAACAGTTAAAAATAACTACATTTTTAGCTACTTTAAAGGTCTCCTTTTTACCTGCACATAATTTTGTTTTAACTCTCATTTTCAGTAGATTCTACCGACGAACTTTTTTTTAGTGTACTTCTTTTAAAATTGCTAATACTTTTTGAAATTGCTAATACTTTATGAATAATTAATTCAAAATTTTTGTTGATTTTACCTAATTGTATGTACATATATGTATGTCAAAAATTTTGATATACCCAACCTAATTCTTAATATTTATTTGTCTTAATTAAGTAATGTTTATTTTTAATACTTTTACAAAGTGAAAAATATCTTCAATGTTTATAAAAAAACCAAAAAGAGAAATTATAAAAAACAAGTAGTAAAATATTAGAATAAGATAAGAAAACAAAACTTTTACATAGTTCGACAAGACTGCAAAAAATTGTTTTGATAAAACTGTTAGTAAAGATAACAAATTAAAAGAAATCGAATGGGATAGAAATACAAAACTATAAGTGATCATTGGACTTTTGCTAAAAAATATTTAACCCTTGCATGTATACAACAATACGTTTTGAGAGTACATTTCTCATTGATAACGGCAAATTTTGCAAAATAAATTATTACAAAAAGATCTTAAAAACCTTTACTTGACTTTTGCTTTCTTCTTTAACATTAGTAAAAAGTTTTGTGCCTTATACAGAATTTTTCATTCGATCAAGTTGATCGAATTTTTGTAGTAACCCAGCAAAATTTTTTTGAACTGGTTACCTCTGAATCTGTTCTAGAACAGGTCTTTTTACCACCGGTTCCATAGAAAAGGTTATAGAACTGGTATCGCTTTCGCAGAACCAGTTCTATAACTGGTTCTAGAACCGGTTCCAAAGCAACCAGTTCTAGTTTGGAGGAAAAGAACCTGTTGCTTTTGGGACAAACTCAAACAAAAATCACCGATGATAGAACATAAAGTAGAACAGGTTGCATCCAAGTACAAGTTGTTCTACAACCGGTTCTTTGCATTCGACAATTTCGCTTGGAAATTTCATGAATATATAAGGGCTAAAGTTTTTAATTAGTTGAATGGGGGAAAAGTTTTTAGTTGATCTGTTATTTTAGGTAAATGACAGATCAAAGGCGCCACTCAAAGGCGAAAGGCACTGATGATGGCTTTGTAGCGAAAGCCGAAAATGCGCATTCTGCCTTGCTGGTCTTATCGAATTTTTTCAATAATTTTTATTCTTTGTAATTTTCTTGTAAAAATTGTATCATCTTTCTTTGATTTGAAAATAATTTAAACAGAAAGTGATATTAATTTATGATCTTGAGTCAAACTAAAATAACATTCATTTACCTAAAATAACAGATCAACTAAAAACTTTTCCCCATTCATCTTAAACACATTGACACGGTGCAAAAATATAATTTAATAACATACATTTAAATTTAAATTTAACGGTTCGTTGTAATTCAAACTTCTGTGTTTATCATACACAGAGTTGAATAGAATCAGCTCAGATATCTTAAGAATTAAGGTTCAAAGCAAAAAAGAGTAATAATAACAAAAGGATAAAAATAGCATTGTTAAATTTCGTTGATGTTAGTCTAAGTTGAGTTGTTGATAACAAACTCGATTTGCTTTCAACATTCATATAAGTAGACGATTATCAAATATTAACCCACTCAAAGGCGAAAGGCACTGATGATGGCTTTGTAGCGAAAGCCGAAAATGCGCATTCTGCCTTGCTGGTCTTATCGAATTTTTTCAATAATTTTTATTCTTTGTAATTTACTTGTAAAAATTGTATCATCTTTCTTTGATTTGAAAATAATTTAAACAGAAAGTGATATTAATTTATGATCTTGAGTCAAACTAAAATAACATTCGTTTTTAATTAGTTTTAAAAATTGTGTGATGGATAAAATTCAAAAACTAAAGATTTTATTTAGAGTTTAGTAATAGAAAAAATATAAAAATAACCAAAAAGCGAGTAAAAAGGTTAAAGGCGGGCATGCCGACTATACAATACCCTACACCAGTCTGGGTAAAAGCCAACTAATGTTTGGATCCGAAATTCTAAGGGGTTAAAATGGGGCTTGCGTCAAAATTTTCTATAATGTGAGTGAGCGCACCAAATTTCATCAAAATATCTTAATATTTGCGACCTGCAGTTTGTAACCAAGCCAATTTTGGGGGGACCCTTATATGGGCAATAGGTCTAAACATGGACCGGTATTAACCAAAATCAATAGACTTCGTCCTTGGGCTAACGTAGGTCTGTGTACCAAATTTCATCAAAATATCTTAATATTTGCAACCTGCAGCGTATAAACCATATAATTTTGGTAGGACCCTTATATGGGCACTAGGTCTAAACATGGACCGATGTTCACCAAAATCAATATGCGTCGTCCTTGTACCAAGTTTCATCAAAATATCTTAATATTTGCGACCTGTAGAGTGCGCACAAGAATGCATGGCCAGACAGACAGACAGACGGACGGACGGACAGACGGACATCGTTAAATCAAAATAAAAAAAAATTCTGAGCCGATCGGTATACTATAAGGTGGGTCTAGGACCAATATTTTTGGTGTTACAAACATCAGCACAAACTTATAATACCCTGACCACATAGTGGTGTAGGGTATAAAAATGTAACGCGCTCTGCGATGGCAGGATGTTAATATTTGAACTTTAATTCCAAATTTCTCCGCTATGAGGAGCTGCAAAGCCATAAAAGTAAGAAGAAATATTTCTTTGGCATAGATCTATATTTCCACTAAGATTGGTCGGTAAATTCCCAGCCATTAAAATTCGTGCGTGAAAGAGTTAACCGTATCACACTTTTGAATCTTTTATATTTTCTAAATACTTACTCTGAAAATATTGAGTAGTTACTTTTTGGCATCGATTACTCAAAAATAGAGCAAGTGCTTTTATATTTTATACCCACTCTTATATACCAGCACTACTTTCCTCAATTTACCTTAACTTTGTACATGAGAATGAAACATTTATTGACAAAGAGACAAAACTTCACATCACTTAATTGATTTTAAATTCATCTTCTTTTAAACACTTCAAATCAAGTAAATTAATTTGATCAACCTTTTTTGGACAATCAATTAATTTCTAATCAATTAATTTTAACCGTTATTTTATTATGTCATTCTTTCGCATTTTTTGTAAAACAAAAAAATGTCAACTTAAAAAATTATAGTATTGTATCTACAGAGAAAAAAAAAACTGAAATAATTAAAAAGCAATTAAATATTTGTTTATAAAAACATTCGAAACATCATCGTACAAATACGACATTAATATTTGTTCAAGTGAGTTTATAATGACGTCTACTTTTTCAGTTTTTACCATTAAACAGAATTTCAAAAGCTCTGTGAAAAAAAACTTATTTCATTTTAATGTTTACACGAAAAATATAAACCAAATAAAAATTAACAACAAAAAGATGATAGCATTTGACGAGACAAGAAAAGTTAAAATGTAATAACAAAAAAAAATAAAAAAAAACTTCAAAAAAGAAAAATGTATGGCGAAAATTTCACATCAACGGCAGAAAGGTGGCTACATTTCTTTACCACCAAATAAATATTGTTTGCCACCATTAATCATCAAGAAAAAAACACTAAATAAAGAAGTACATAGTAAATTTATAAATTCATCATAAAGTTAATACCGGTTTACATGGTTATAAAAATAAAATAATCTACGTTGATTACACCAGTTTACAGCCATTTTGGGCACTGACAGCAAATATACTTTTTTTATGTGGTCTGGCATTTTAAACATGAAAATCGAAACAAAAAAATTCATTATGATTAATTAATTAAATTTAAAAATAGTTAAGACCCGTCGAAGGCAGTTTGATTATTTTAACTATATCTCGGCTCACAGTGAATTGTTTGGGGGAAAAATCAGAATTTCTTGGATTTTCAATGATTTGCTATGTTATTATTCCGACATTTTGTTATTAAACCCTAATAAGTGACCAAATGTATTTCAATGTCTTAAAATAATATTTTTAAGTTTAAAATAATATTTTTTATTTATTCAGATCAACTAAAAATTTACGGTAAAATACTTCACAGACGAGGTGCAGTCAAAATTGTTAAGTAATATTGCTTAATTTCAACATGTTGGTCATTAATATGGCATGATTGGTTGGGGTGTAATACCAATATAACAAGTAATCGTTGTAAAAGTTCTTTCCTTTCGTTCTGATAACTATAAATTGAATTAAAAGCTTGAATGTTAAATATAACATACAAATATTTGCTTTACTACTAAACGACCTTTGTTTAAAGCAACAACTATAACACAGAGAAAAATAATAGCTTTGTAGAAAACATGTGATTTTCGTTGTTATACATAAAAAACTAGTAAAAGTGTTTGAATTTATTTCTCAAATCGTTATTAACTTGGGAGTTAGCATATATGCAAGAACTTAAATTTACATACAACCTAGAGAGAACCCCATAAAGACAATTTGATGATAGTGCTTGGTAGTACTTGAAAATGCATTAATTGTTAACCATTGCATTGTTCATAAGTTTTTTTCACTATTTTTTGTAAAATAAATGGTAAATTCTATTTAAAATTTGTAATATTTGATCTTAAAACCGAACAAAAATTATACTCATTGTAATAATCTTCTGATCAACTAAAAATCTACGGTAAAATTTTTAAGTTATATAAAATTAAACATTAAAATTGTATTTATAGAGAAAAAACTTCAAAATTCTAGTATTTATAGTGGGCACATTTTTTAAGCCATATATGATTCTATTAAACATCTGCTAACAGTAGAAGACCGTTAAAGATATCCTTTGAAATCACTTAAATATTAAATCTTAAAAATTGGAAATATTTTATTATTTGAAGAAAAATTTTTCAACTTTGGCGGCCAGTTAAAAAAATAATATAGTCTCGGATTTCTAATATTTCTTTGTATATTATTATTTGCGGTCCTCGCTTACATACCTATATAAAATTATAATGCCTATTTGAATGATGATGATTTTAAATAATTTTCTAAAACTGATCCAAAATTAGTACTTTTTTTATATTTATATCTATAAAAAATGTTTTAAATACAAGACATAAATATTTAAAACAACTTAGCTAACGTTTTCAAATAAAAAAAATATACATGCGTCGGCGTTTTTAAAGTTTACGTTTTTGGGGTTTAAAGTTCCCCCCTTTTGAAAATGTTTATTGTGAATCGGCATAGGCAACCATGTGAATCTTCCATTTTAGGTATAGGATATGTTCAGCGAACTTATATAAAACACTACGAAGAACATTTCTATGGAACATTTTAACCCTCTAACTCTTCAATTAAAGGGACTCTTTTGGCCCCTTTTTAAAAAGGGGCTAAAAAGACCAGTAAGTTGAAGTGTTGGAGGGTTAAAATGTTCAGCAAAAATATTTGCCATAAAATTCTGAAATTTTCTGAAATCAGAAAACTTTGAATATTTCATATTGGTCTTTTTAAAAAACTCATATTTTATGAAAAAATAAGATCCGTTATATTGAATCCGCCATTTTTAATTTAAAAGTTATAATTTCAAATACGTGACGTGACGCCATAATCGATCCGCCATCTTGAATTTTTAAATTTTGATTTCATATCCATAACCAGAAGCCTTCAAACCTTTTATACTGCCATGTTTCGTTAAATTTTCACCACTTGTTTTAATTTTGTCGTTTTTTCTTCAAATTTTAAGTTTTATATTTAATTTTTTTTCCATTTAAACGATATTTTTTAAATTTTGCTGATTTTTTAACATTAAAGCAACTCCTCCATTTTCGTATTTTTTAAATTTAGTGATTTTTCAATTTTCAACTGCGTTTACATTTGTAGTGAAATCACGAGATTTCGATATTCCCTATTTTTCAGCGTGGTTCCGAGATTTCGATATTCGCTATTTTTCAGCGTGGTGAATATCGAAATCTCGGAATATCGCTACAAATGTAAACGGTAACTGTTCCGAGAATTACAGAAATTGCCACAGGTACAAAAAATCAAGCATTGGCATACTACTGGGTAACCGCGGTGTTAAAAATAAATCACTGGGAAAACACTCATTTCGGACGCTTTGCCAGCGTTTGCAGAAAGCGTTTTGCCATTATTCGTTTTACAAAAATATCAGTGGTTTATAACCAGTGGTAATCCAGTGATACCTAGTCAGAAATTGACAGCGGTATAAAAATCAATTCACTGGTAGAGCAGTGATTTAACAAAAATGATGACACTTCGTTAAAAAAGGTTTATACTCTGAAGGTCCTGAGTTCAAATCCGGCTGCAAGCGAAAAAAAATTGTTTGGTATTTTTTAATTTAAAAAATTTGTTTTAAAAAATAAATTTTTTTGTTTGTGAAAAAGCTCCTTTAAGACCAATTTCCCCCTCCCCCCTCCAACGCTGGCATATTAGTTCCAAAAAACTTTTTGCCAGTGCTAGCATTTTGGCACAGCCAGTTTTAGTCCAGCTGTTATCATTCATTTGCGTTTTTAGCCATTAAATATTATATATCTCGTTAGCTCAGTGAGTAGAGTCAAGCTGACGGCAGGACCAAAAATAAATATTAGCTTTTTTTTAATTTTATTTTAGAAAATATATTTCCAGACCACCTATTAATGGTTTTGCCAGCGTTTTGCCAAAGTTAAAAAATTTTGTTCCTCCAGTGTTTTTCCGGTGCTTTTTGAACAGCCGGTCCTTTTGTCTAATGATGTTATCATTTTGGGAATGAGAAAGCACTTTTTGCCAGTACTTGTACCACCTGTTAAAGTGCTTTGCCATCGCTTTCCCGTTTATACTTTTCTAACTGGGATATTTTTTAGTTAAAAAAATAATTAAAAACCAACAACGTCGATTATCAGATTTTGCTTTTGTTGATATGATAAACAATTTAATTGAAAAAATTTAACACTCAAGTCAACAACATCGTCTGTTAATTTTTTTTAATTTCCCGATATTAATTACAATAAATCTGGCAATAATGACAATAAGTGCATTTCAACAAATGTGTTTGTTGGCTATTTAATTGAAATAAATTAAACAATCAAGTAACAAACATGTTGTTTGTATTTACAAAAACAATTGTAGGTTCAATATCAATTAAAAGTGTAATTGTATTTACAAAAATTTTAATTGTATTTAGGTACAAACTATTTTTATCTATGTGTAGCATAGTTTTTAATGTAATTCTAGAAAACCGATTTAATTTATAAGTTACCCAGTGTAGAAACGGTAATGACATATCATTATTTTTTGGACTACCAGTAATGACACCCACTTACCTTCTGTATTATTTTAAAACATATAATAATGAGTTACTGATAATGACTTATTTTTTATCATTATTTCAAATAGAAAATAATTTTTTAGATTTTTTTGAATCTATTTTTAGACTCAATATTTTTTAAACACTGGTAAGGATATATGTAACCACATATTTTTTGATTTTTTGTATGTTGGCGAGTAAGCTTACTTGTGTGCAGCAGGTCAATTATGTTTTTATCTATTAAATATTACATGTCGATATAGCTCAGATGGTAGAGCTATTGACTGGCAATCTGTAGACCCAGGTTCGATTCCCGCAACAGCAAATTTTATTTAAAAAAAAAATACAATAAAAAATATTTTTTTTATATAATTTATTTTTTAGAAAATCTATTTTTAGACTCATTATTTTTGTCAGTACTGGTAAGCACATATGTAACGATATATTTTTTGATTTTTCGTATGCTGGTGTGTAACGACAACTCATTATTTTTCGCGACATCGCCATATAAATGTAATAAGAAATGTAATAACAAAAGTAACTAGTTACCATTACCAAGTATGTAGTTACATAACCACATATCTGGTAATGATTTTCTACACTAGGTAGTTTAAAAAAATCCCTGTGTTTTTTTCTTGACGGCATTTAATTTGATGCATGTTTTGATGTAATTTATGGTCATTAGTGTTTGTTAGTTTTTTTTTATTCTGATCAAATAATTATCAACTTATTATTAACAATTGTGGACTTTCAGACGCAATTATGAGTTGTAAAAATGGTAAAAATAAAAAATTGCTACAAATATGATTTAATTTATAGTGATGTAGTTTTTATTTGTTCGAAACTTGTTTGAAATAGTAGTACTTAAGTACACTTAGTTTACGATACACAAATAAAACCAACTACTCGTATTATATGGACAAAATAATAAATTGCCACCATGCAAAATGCACGATTTTATTCCAATTATCAAGTATTTTTAGTTTTTATGTTGTATTTATATATTTTTTTTTTAAATAACCTAAGTATTTTTTCAATAGACGGCCTTGGTTTTAGGTTATGGTCAATTTTAATTAAGTTAGACATAAAAATATTTAACACTTCATATTAAATATGCGTTCATTTAAAACAATTTTATGTTCAATATTTAGATTTTTATGTATGTACCTATTTGAAAAATTCTCTCAAGCGTAACTGCACATGGAAGACACTTAATTTGCACTATTTTGTTCGGAAAGTTTAACTAATTTTGATGAGATTTTGTTTATTAAATATTTTAGTTTTTTAAGTATCAAACCTCTTGACCTATCTTCATAAAATAAATATTTATTGAAGTTTTTGAAATTTATTCCAGAAACCAGTTTGAAACAGAATAATTAAAAAATCACCTTACAATCTCAAAGAAACCGAAAGCGTCACAAAAAAGAAAAAAAAAACAATTTTTTAAATTGGTTTTTTTTTCGAAAATTTCTTTTAAACTTAAATTATGCTTAAGAAGAAAGAAATATGCTTAAGGTAAAAAAATGCGTGGTTACTTTTACTTTTTATAAAGCAGCGATAACAACGACAACAATAATAAAAAAAAACAACCATAAAACCACCAAGTGGAGTAAGTATTTAAGTAAAGTCTAGAGTTTGGGATACTGAGTTTTTGTTTTTACCATTTTTGTTTTGGTCATAAAAAAAGTTATAAAAAGTATACTTGATATTGGGTAGTCACTTAAATGCCATTCGTTGTAGTGATATTTTCTGCATGAGCTTCTTGTTTATGATGATGATTATGCTGCACCAGCAGCAGCCAGCATCATGATCAGCAGCGTCGGTAATTTTTCTTAAATAAATAAAAAAAAAAAATAAAGTTATCACGTGCATCAAGTGCAACCATGAACGGACGACAATAAACCAGCGACCCAGTTAAATTCCATACAATCTTCTTATATGTTTTTGAAAATATTTTGTGTGTTATAACTGGTCTTAAGGTGTGCGCGCACTCCAGTACGAGCAGAAGATTATAGTGAAGCTGTATAATTTAGTGTGTGTATATATTGTGAGACATGTTTGAGACTTCGAATTCAATACCAACATCATTATTCGCACTTTCTTCTGGGCTTGCAATACACAATTTCCAAAATTTGGCATTTAAAAAATTTGTTTATTTTTGGATTTGTGAAAGTTTTAATTTTTTTTAATTTTCAAAATTTAATAAAAATGCATATTAATTACAATATGAATTGCAGCTGGTTCTATATGACGCGTTTAAAAAACAACGCAGTACTAAAAAACATTATAAAAATACCCTGTTTCTCTTGAACATAAAAACCATACGTCAGTGTGGCAACATTTGCGAAAAAGGAGACACGACGGAGATTAGAAGGCAAACAAAAAAATCTAAAGTAGAATGTTTGTATGTGTCTGTTTGATCACTTCTGAAAGTAAAAAAAAACAATAACAGAAAGCTGAATAGGAAAGAAAATTATGAATTAGCTACACTACATTCAAGGCCTTACTTGGTTTAGATGGCTAAGCTGTCGAACTTTAGTTACAGCTACGTTTGTAATGTAGGAATTCGATTTCGATTCCTACAGCCGACGGTTTCTTGAAAAGTTATTACATAGAGACAATCTGACAATAAAATATAAACAATAATACAATTTAATGGAAAATCACTAATGAAGCCTGTCCATAGAAAAAGGCAAAAACTAGATCTAGTCTGATTTGCAAATTAATGTGTTTATAACTTTTAGAGAAATAAGGTTTATTTTTCTTCTTAGTCTCAAATCTACTAAATTTAATGATTTTCTTTCACATTGTATTTACGAACAAGTATTATTAGGTGTATAACTTAAAAATGCGGGATTCACAACAGATGGCATATCTTTTACACATGGTTTGTGTCTTTAATAACTTATATGACATTTTGAAGGGTAAACATCTATCATTTATTCTCACTTAGTCATTGAACGAAATAGTGTAAACAGTTTTTTCTTTTTTTTTTTTACTTCGAGAATGTCGAATTTTGTGCCACAAAGCATTATTTGCCGGAAGTTTTGCTTTACTTCTGCTATTTGAAAAAAAGTGAAGCTGAAGCACATCGATTGCTCACCGAAGGTTATCCTGAATATGTTCCATCGATTTCAATGTGCGAGAGATGGTTTGCGTGGTTCAGAAATGGTGATTTTGATACGGAAGACAAAGACTGCCCAGGTCAGGCAAAAAATTCAAAGATGATGAGTTGGAGGCATTACACGGTGAAGATTGTTGTCAAACTGAAAAAACGTCCAAAATCATTGGGAGTCACTCAAGCAGCAATTTCAAAACGTTTGAAAGCAGCAGGATTCATCCAAAAGCAAGGAAATTGGTGGAGTACTT
The DNA here is from genome assembly GCA_949987735.1 of Leucophora obtusa. Lineage (NCBI taxonomy): Eukaryota > Metazoa > Arthropoda > Insecta > Diptera > Anthomyiidae > Leucophora > Leucophora obtusa. Next base: position 187,184,641 of record OX465298.1, on the reverse strand, counting down.
CAGAGTAGTCGAAGCATGATCATTCCCTAGTTGGTCACAATATTCAGACCCCGTCTTTTTCTCAACTATGATGATCTTAGCTGAAAAAGGGTAAGGGTGGTCTTCATTCCTTAAGTTTCCAGGAGATGTCACTAGTGTGCTTAGGACTTGAGATCAATTAGTCTCTCTTCTCTTCCACTGAAAACGTTGAAAATACTAATATCGTAGATGCTCATATTACACAGAAACTCGAAGAATCTTTAAGACTCTCATGGAGTCAACACTTAGCATATATCTCAGATGTCGCTCTACTGAGACTGCTCTTCACGAAGTGGGGAGTGGTGGAGAGATCTCTGGAATATAAACAGTTCACGATGGGTGCGTTCTCGGATATAGAAGAAAAAGCCTTCAATAACGTGAGTACTAATGTAATTTATAAAGCCTTAGTGGATCCGGGTGCTGAGTTTTTGGTATCAGGTTTGCTTCTGGATGTGATAATTTATTTCATGAGCAGCAGGGCATTGGATGCACTAAGTATCAGGTAGTTGTCTGGGAGTGAATTCGAGAAAAACGAAACTACTGCTTTTCACTAGGAGGCTGTCAGCTTTCTCCATCGGACTTAACATCGAACACAGGGTGACAAAATGCTACTAAGGTGGCTTGTAGTACGATGTTTGCTTCGGAAGTTGAGTCCAAAGAAGGTACTGTGGCTGTACCTGACTGTAGAACGTCCGATATTAACTTATAGTACATTTGTGCGGTGGACGGCCAATAGGGTTCTCCAAGCTTGTATGGTGCCGCATCGGCCCTGAAGTTTGAAACACGAATTTACTAGGGGAAAATATGACTTTTTTTTAAATTTTCTCAAAAACATTGACATTTTAAAAATCACTCGAATTAAAAGCATTAAAGAAACGTGATTTGGACTAAATTCTGTTTTTAATAAAGCAGTAAAAACTTGAATCGGTTAAAAAACAGTCAATTTCTCCCGGCAACTGATGTGACAAGAAATTCAGGTCCAACTTTTAAAATTTATTGAAATAATCTATTCGGATTTCAGAAATTTAGATAAGAAGTATTTTTGTTTTCTATTGAGTTTTGCTAACTCGCTTTTAATTAGTGCCAAAAAGGTCAAAGTTTTTTAACACTGTTTTCAAATCTACAATTTTAAATTTTTTTAAAGAAATTTTAAAAAAACCAACGATTGGACATACATACATTTTTCAGCCAACAAGCGTTATTTAACATAAAAAATGGGTAATTTTGACACTATGCCCTAAAATAGGTTAATTTTGATTAAAAGAATTAAATGTGCTAAAATCCCAAACGTATTTAACAAATTGTGAAAAATATTCGGTTGAAGGCAAATTTAGGAAAATTTCTAGAAATATTTGTTAAGTTAAATTACAAACCCAATGAGAATTCCTTGTTCTCGTCTAAGAGCGTTATTAAACATTTAAAATATCAAAGAAAAAACAAAAACAACAACAAAAAATTTACCACAATTTGCTTTGTCATCTTCCGATATAGTACTTTGATTTTTTTCGGCCTTAAATCTTAAGTTGAAAAATAAGGTCCACCCTAATATACATACATTCAGCCTGTATGGATCCATATATGTCGATTTTTAGCCGAATTTAAAATTTTTCTGTAGCTAAAATCTTAAGATTTTACAATAGAAAAATTTCATAGAATTGAAGACATTTTTATACAAAAAAGTTTTTAGCAAGTTTATTACAATCTAGGGAAAATATTGAAAATCACCTGGGAAATGGTGTAGCGTGTTTTTAACTGTCTTTCTACTTCATAGTTCGCATTACAAGTTACTAAAAATATGTAGTCTTATCACTAATATTTTAGATTTCTTTTATATCCCAGCAAAACCTTGGTAATGGGTTTGACCTTTTTCACGCATTGCCTGGCAATGGGTACCCCTTTACCCTTGGTTTTACTTAGAAACCTAAAGTAATACGTTACTAATATTGTGATATATCAATACTTATGTGGGAGGTATGAAATAATGAGTTACCGATATGGAGATATATCACTACTTATTTGGAGGCTTTAATATAATATATTACCGATATTGTGTTTTATAATAACTTATTAATAAGGGTAAAAATAATAAGTTATTGGTATTTCATAATATAACTACTTATTATGCGAAAGTACGATTTAATAAAAATTTATAATGTAATTACATTGCTCGGATCGGTGTACTTTTAAACAAATTCATTACTAGTAATGTCTTATTTTATTCCCTATATGTAACCAATGAAATATGTACTAATGTGTAATGACTTACTTCACTCTATAAAAGTATGTACTTATTTTAGCTAACTAGTGAATTTAATATTGCAAGTAACAACTTATTTCAGTACTTCCTTCGTAATCACTTATTTTATCATATACCGGTACGACTTAGGCAACCATTTACCCCCAATGACACCCCCATGTTAAAACAATGTGTTATGCGACCAAAGTGTAAGTAGTTACAATTTTTGGTTTCTTATTACATTTCCCTTTACCTGGTAATAGAAGGTTTTGCTGGGATGTTTTATTTATTTTTTTTTGGAAAGATAGTTAGCCGAAATATAAGAAACCCACATTTAAAAGTTGCATGTTTGACCATTTTATTGTATATTATTTGTTACCAGCAGCACCTGCTTGTTACTTCAAATAAAAAGCTTAAATATTTCAAAAAAAAAATAAAAAAACATGACCTTTCTTACTAAATTTTAAACGCTAATATACACTCTAACAAAAGCACAGACTGAAGACAAACAAATGACACACAAATTTAAATAAATTGAAAGGAAAAGTGTTTCTTTTACGTGATTGTTGTTGTTGTTGTGGTGGGAACTAACAAGATTTGTTTATATTAAATATAATGCTTTAGGATTTTTTTTTCACTTAATTAAAACGTTTATAATATAATGTTTTAAGGCTAGTTCACCTGTTGTTAGTTACAATAAATATGGTTGACAGAAAAGAAAAACAAGTTTTAAATTTTTATAAGTTACTAGTTTATAAAAGAAATTAAATAGAAGAAAAGAAAATGTTAATAGCCTTTTTTATTGTGAATATGTATTTTGTCCAGCAAAGCCAAATTTTTTATACATTCAAACTATTCAAACTATTTAAAATGCCAAAATTACATATTTATGAATAAATAATAGAAATTATGAACGATTTGCCAGTTTTAGTGGTTCATGTTTTAAGAGTTCATAATTTGTTGAAACTTGCTTAATGCAGAATTAAATAGTAGACGATTTTTCTTAAATGGCGCCCAACGTAAGGCCTTTGTATGTAATAGTTTAGAATATAAATTTTGATAAAATATATTAAATGTAACAATTCATTCCACTTTTTATTCACTAAAAATATTCTGTGTGTAAATATCGCTGCATATACAGTGGTGGCAAATATAATAGGGACAATTCAAGCTTTTCTAATTTTATTCTCGTTGCCTTTATTTTTAATGATCAAAATAGTGGCTAAAATCGTTCCGAAAGGCGAGGAGATGGTCGAGAAAATTGTTTAAAATTTTAACGTAAGATCTGTTTTTTTATTTTGTCACCTGTTTTAAGTGGGCGTGGTTTTATTGAAAAATTAGCGATATCGACATTTAATCAAATTAAATTGTAACATTTAGCGAATACTGATTGGATTTATACAAAGTGTATATTGTTGGAAATCCTATAAAATTTCCTCAAATCCTGCATTATTTTTATCTACAAATGGTCCCCAGACTTACCATGGCAGTGCCTTAGACTTGAACAAATTTTTTTTTGTTTTAAGCGATTTTAAAATAAAGTTACCAATACTGAAATTTTAAATTCGGACAATCATGGCAACCCTGATTGGCTATATTGTTATATAACTTTTTTTTAAGACAAAATCAAGACAAAAATGGTATCAGATTAAACCAAAACATAAAAAACAGCAAAGAAATATTTTTTTTTATCAAAGAAAAGGTAGGCAAACATTTTTAAAATGTCTCTACGTCAGGGACTTAATTTTTTTAGTCCGCTAAAAACCAAAAAAGACAGATCGAAAATCCATCTATCCGTTAAAGCTGTACAGTGGCACACGATTTTCAATATATTGTTTCGATTAAAATCCATTTAAAGTTTAAAGTGATGTGTACTACAAAGCAAGTAAAATTAACAAAATAGGTTCCGTTGTTTTTGAAATATTTTAGTGTTTGGATAAATGGAAAAAATATCAATTTAATTTGTAATAAAATTCCTAAAACTGAGTTTAAAGAAATCCGTAAAAAAGATTTGATAAAATTACAATTTTCACTAAAAATTTGTAAAGTAATATTTTTTTACTAAATTTTTTTCTGAATTTAGTAAGGAAATTTTTCGATTAATATCACTGTACAACAATTTCGAAATTTTTCCAAAATTACAAGGTTCTGACAGAGGAGACCAAAAAAAAAAAAAAATATACATGTGTCGGCGTTTTGAAAGATCACATCGGAATTTTATTTTAGGGTGGTTAAAGTTCCACCCCTCCCTTTTTCAAATGTTTATTGTGAATCGGCATAGGAAACCACGTGACATTTCCATTTTAGGTATAGGATGTGTTCAGCGAACTTATGTAAAACACTACGACCAACATTTTTGTGGAACATTTTAACCCTCTAACTCTTCAATAAAAGCGACTTTTTTGGAAAAAAGACCCGCAAGTTGAAGATTAAGATTCACATGGTTTCCTCTTAAAATCTAGGTTTGTTGGACATTTGAGCGCCAATTCGGAATAAGTGCGAGAATAACCCTTAAACACATTTTAAGCTTTGACTTATTTCTGGCATTGAAGTTAAATTTTTAACTTTGATGTCTTCAGAGACTTGTAGTAGAATTTCATGACAAATATTTTTGTGGAACATATTAATCCTCTAACTCTTCAATTTACAGGGGTCAAAAGAGTCCCTTTAATTGAAGAGTAAGAGGGTTAAAATGTTTCGGAAAAATATTTGCCATGAAATTTACTATAAGTCTCTGAAGACATTAAATTTGCAAATTTAATTTCAATGGCAGAAATAAGTGAAAACTTAAATTGTGTTTAAGGGTTATTCTCGTACTTATTCAGGATTGGCGCTCAAATGTCCAACAAACCTGGGTTTCAGTGGAAAACCATGTGAACCTTCCACTTTAGGTATAGAGGAACATTTTTGTGGAATATTTTAATACTCAAACTCTTCAACTTACGGGTCTTTTTTTATACCTTTTTAAAAATGGGCCAAAAAAGTCCCTCTAATTGAAGAGTTAGAGGGTTGAATTGTTTCAATAAATTTTCCTCGAAGTGTTGAACACATCCTATACCTAAAATGTAAGATTCACATGGTTCCTATGCCAAATAACATTAAACATTTAAAAAAGCGGGGGAAATTTTAATCCCGCTTAAAATAAAATTCCGATGTGATCGTTCAATACGCCGACAGAAGTATATTTTTTTGGTCTCCTCTGCCAGAATCCATTGTCATAACCACGTAATTTTTTCGTGTTGAACTGTGTATTTTTAAGCAAGTGAATTTTGACTCACTCACACAAAAACCGCGCCTCGCATTAATTTTTAAAGTTGTTATATATATTTTCAATATACACTGAGAGAATTATCTATACTAATAGAAAAAAGTAAATGTAAAAAATTTAGTTAAAACTGCTAATAATACTGTAGAAAGAAACCGTAAAATTAGCAGTTATTTTTGCTACATATTAGTAAGATAGGAACAGCAAAAATAAAACTGTTAAATATATAGAAAATAAAAATTAACCAGATAAAATCAGAAAAAATTTTTTATAAATAATTAGTAGCCTACAAAATCGTGAAAAAATTTAAAGTTTTCGAAATTTTTTTTAAATGCAAATAAAAATCGAGCCTTTTCAAAACAGCAGTTAACAAAAAACAGTTAACAAAAATTAACAATTAACAAAAATTTTGTAGATATAAAAGTTTGTTTTTGCTATTTTTAGTCTGCTTATATTTAGTAAAATTTTTTTGCAGATTTTTCAGTACAATTTGTCATTATCAATTAACTTAAAGTTAACTTAAATATAACTAAAATTCTCTAAATTTAACAGTTTTATTTTTTCTGCTTTTATTTTACTAGTATTTTGCAAAAAAAAAAAAATCTGATAATTTAACAGTTTTTTCTGCAACTTAAATTTTTAACAAATTTTTAGTTGCTTTTCCTGCTATTTTTATGAGTGTACATTATATTAATGAATTCTTGCATAACATAAAACCAATGGAGTTTCAGTGGTACTCGTCCATTGAAACTTTTCATTGAATTAAAGGAATTTTTCTCCTTTTTCGCAAATGTTGCCACACTGACGCGAAAAAGGAGACACGGAGGAGATTGGAAGATAAACTAAAATCTAAAAATAGAATGTTTGTATGTGTCTGTGTTTGGTCACTTCTGAGTAAAAGACAATAACAGAAAGCTGAATAGGAAAGAAAACAATGAATTAGTTACATTGCATTCAAGGCCTTACTTGGGTGAGATGGCTAAGCTGTCATCGCAATTCAGCATAGTTGCGTTTGTAATGAGGGGACATGTTTTCAAATTCCACAACCAACGGGTTGTTGGAAAAATTATCATACAGAGACAATCTGACAGTGAACATATAAACAATTAAAAATTTACGATAATGGAAAATCACTGATGAAGCCTGTCCATAAAAAAGGCAGAAACTAGTTATAGTCTTATCTAAAATTAATTTTTAAAATTTTTAGAGAAAAACGTTTATTCTTCTTTATCTCAAATCTACTAAATTGCAAAAATGAATATTAGTTACAATATTAATTAACGTTAAAACAACGCTGTACTAAAATTTTTATCATTTTTATGAATGCTTTTCTTTCAGTGTATTAACTTTAATCTATTACTGAAATATTTAATTTGTTGTATTTTATATAAAAAATTTATTTCCACAAAATGCGTACAATTGTTATCGCACTTTTTATTAACTTTTTAGTTTTAAATTTGTTGCACAACATTTAACCATAAATAATAATAAAATAAAAAACTTACTTTAAAGTCATATAACAAATATAACTGTCTGTTTGTTGTCGGCGTCATGTACGTTTTCGTACTACAATTTATTAACATGCAGGTTGCAGTTATTTTAACTGCAAAATTTTTTGCATTTTAGTACGCATAACATAATGCTGGTGCTGTTGCATTTGACTTGCATGCTTTTTACCATTAAAAGCAAACCGTTACGATACGATGGCATTTTTTTTAAATAAAGAATTCAAAATATATACATATATTTTTGTTTAATTTTTAATTCATCATTAATTTGGTCGTTTGTTGGATTAAAAAAATTTTATTAATTAAATGACTGATTCATTTTTTGACTATTAAAAAAAAAGTCTGATAAGATAAGACATTGTATTTGGTTTTTTGTTTAAAAAAACAATACGTTTTTAGGTTTAATTGAACTTTTATTTTGAATTTCTGTTTTATTGTTGGGCTGGTATTAATAGTAAAAACCTTTTCATTATCAATATGAAATAAATTTGTAATTAATCTAGATTTTTTTTTTTCAATTTTACAAATTACATCTTGTGCTATAAATAACTTGGCAATATAGAATTTTTAAAAATGATTTCAATCTAGCAATGCTCATCTGTCTTTGTGTTGAAATCACGATCACGTTCCAAATAGCTGAAAGGGGATGTTGATTTTTATACAATATTCGTCAGCTTGCCTGCAAGTAGTGCTATGTGTTTTTTAAAGAAACTAAACTAAAATAAAGAACTAAACTAACAGGTTTTCAGGAGAGCGAGAAAACTGATTTATAATTAATTATGATTTTAGTAAATGAGTTTGTGAATCATTAAGGAATCATTTTATTTTGTCAATAAAATATCTTAAAAATATAATATAAATCAGTTTTTGCGCCTGTTAAAAACACTTGCAGGCAAGCCGACAACAAGTCTATGATTAAGTTTATAAGTTTAGTTTTCAAAATTAAGCTAAATCGGTCGAGCCGTTTTAAAATTATGACGAAAAGTCTTAACATTTTCCATTGATCCATTGAATATACTTTTGTGACATAACCTTAAAAACTTCTTAAAAACATTTAATTTCTTTAAAACGATTTATTTTGTTATCACTCCAAACTAAAGGTAAATAATTTCTATAGTATGGCAGCTAAATGGTGCCCAAAACGGTTTTTGTCTGAAAATACTTTTCGCTTGACCTAACAATTTTTACCTAGGTGGTAATTCAATGCATTTAACTTTTACAGTTCTTGTTTTTTTTTTACTTTAACTTTGAAATTCTTAATGGATTTATTAAAAGGTGTCAATTTGTAACATCAATAAATTCTAACACTTTTAACAATTTTTTTCTTCTAACATAAAACATTCTTTAACTATCCAGCAAATATCCAGTCAAGTTTTAAATTACATACTGCATTTTTTTATAGCCTGGTTAAGTACTGTAGAATGTAAATAAACGTTTTAGATCTTTTGCGGCTTTTTTCAATAATTTAGGTTAATATCAAATAGAGTGCCTGCATACAAGACTTTTTTTAGATCTTTATTCATAACTGTGTAAATCTATACATTAGAGTGGGCTGAAACTTAAAAAAATTAAGAATCTATTTTGGTGGTTTATTAAAAAACAACTGAGAAAGAATTTGCTATCCCGTCAGAAATTAGCGACCGTAAAAAAAACCTTAGTAGTCAGAAGGTTCCAAGTTCAAATTCGGTTGCAGGCGAACACATTTTATTTTTTTAATTAAAAAGATTTTTTTTTATAAAATTGATTTTTTTGTTTGTGGAAAAGTTCCTTTAAGCAGGGACCGTACCGAATATGACTTATCATAAATGTTAGATTAAAAAAGTTATTTTTGACTTTTATTTTTTTGAGCAAAAATAAGTTATTTTTTTTACATAGAAATTTATTAATTCAGTTCGAGGCCAATTTCCTTATTATGAATCAACATAATAAGTACTTTTTTCAAAAATTGCTATTTTTCTTCACCAGGATACTCTCCTGACAAATACTTCCCAGAGTTTTTGCTTTCAAAAACCTCTGCACACTTTTTTACTTTTATTTTTTTGAACAAAAATAAAAAAAACTATTTTTTCGAACAAATATAAATGTTATTTTTTGACTTTTATTGTTTTGAGCAAAAATAAAAGTTATTGTTTCGACAGAAAATACATTAAACTATTAAAATTTCGACAAATTCCTATCAGACACATAAAAATATGAGAAATCCCTATTAAAGTGAGCTCCATGACAATTTTCAGTTGTTATGGATTTATAAAAAAATTTTACTCTTGCTCAAAAAAATAAATGTCAAAAAATAACTGTTATTTTTTGCTCGAAAAATTAAAAGTCAGAAAATTATTATTTTTGCTAAGAAAAATAAAAGTCAGAAAATAAAAAGCAAAAATTTAAAAAGCTAAGCTTTTTCTTGGAAGAATATTCCACAAGGATCATTATGATGTACTTGAATTAGTTCTCCGATATTTAGTTCTATATGCTTTTTTTTTTGTTTAAAAATTCAAAAATAACGGTATTTGCGGTCCCTGCCTTTAAGACCAATTGTTTTTTTTTCCTAACATTGACATATAGGTAGAGATTTCCTCTGCCAATATTGGCGCCTGGGTTAAAATCACGGCAGGACAAAAGAAAAATATTGTACCTATAAACTTTTTTTCAATTTTATTTTGGAATATTTATTTATAGACCACCTATTTATTTATTTTGCCAGCGTTTTGCCAACGTTGAAAATTCTGGTTTCCCGATGCTTTTCCGGCGCTTTTTTTTTAGCAGAATGAGAAAGCACTTTTCAGTACTTGTATCATCTGTTAAAGTTCCTTGTATTACCTGTTAAAGTTCCCGTTTGGATTTTTCAGATATGTGGCCAATTATGGGTCAAAAAATGTAAGCAAATAGGCTGGAAAAAACTAACAAGGAATATATCTTAAGGCGTACTTTCCGATCTTAATGCAATTTTGAGATATTGTAGAGGAGCAAAACTAAAATACTAAAAGGCTAAAAGAGTTTTATTTCAGCTACCCCATTTCATACTTCAGGAAAATAAGTTATGGGAAGGAGCAAATAGAAAATATTGTTTATTGACATTTGACTAGAATTTTTCTACATTGCAAGTATCCGGACCAAAGCACCAAAATATATGGTACTTTTAAACCCCTGCCTATATGTTGTTGTATTGCATATCCGGTAGAACATTGATGGTCTAAATACACTCATAAAAAGTCCTTACAAATAAATAGTTCAAAATCCTGCTAAGATAACAGAAAATAGTACCTGTATTTGCGTTTGCAGAATTTTCAATGAAGTTAAGAATCATGGTATGCTAAATTTAGGTAAGCTAAATTTTACATACTGCTAAATACATACACAATTTTAATTAAATTAGCTAAGAAATTTGAGCTAAATTCAACAGAAACTTTAACTCATTTAACTGAAAATTTCTGCTAGAAGTTGCTTGCAATCTGGGTTGTGGAAGTTTCCGGATCTGCCCCAAGACAGACCCATATTTCTTATTGCTAGTATAGGTGGTATAGGGATTAATAAGTACAGAGTGACGAATTTTTGCCAATTTTGCTCATCTCGCTTAGTTTCCGGGATATAAGCCATTTTATGATTACATAATAAACGAGTAAAAAGGTTAAAGTCGGGCATGCCGACTATACATATCCTACACCAGTCCGGTTAAAAGCCAACTAATGTTTGGATACGAAATTCGAATGGGTTAAAATGGGACTTGTGTCAAAATTTTCTATAATGTGAGTCAGCGAACCAAATTTCATTAAAATATCTTAATATTTGCGACCTGCAGTTTGTAACCAAGCCAATTTTTGGGGGACCCTTATATGGGCACTAGGTCTAAACATGGACCGATTTTAACCAAAATCAATAGGCTTCGTCCTTGGGCCGACATAAGTCAGTACACCAAGTTTCATCAAAATATCTTAATATTTGCGACCTGCAGTTTGTAACCAATCCAATTTTGGGGGGACCCTTATATGGGCACTAGCTCTAAACATGGACCGGTGTTAACCAAGATCAATAGGCTTCGTCCTTGGGCTGATATAGGTTGGTGTACCAAATTTCATCAAAATATCTTAATACTTGCGACCTGCAGCGTATAAACAGTATAATTTTGGTAGGACCCTTATATGGGCACTAGGTCTAAACATGGACCGATGTTCCCCAAAATCAATAGGCTTCGTCCCTGGGCCACCATAGGTCTGTGTACCAAATTTCATCACAATATCTTAATATTTGCGACCTGCAGCGTATAAACAATATAATTTTGGGAGGACCCTTATATGGGAACTAGGTCTAAACATGGACCGATTTTAACCAAAATCAATAGGCTTCGTCCTTGGGCCGACATAAGTCGGTGTACCAAGTTTCTTCAAAATATCTTAATATTTGCGACCTGTAGAGTGCGCACAAGAATGCATGGACAGACAGACAGACGGACATCGTTAAATCGAAATAAAAAAAATTCTGAGCCGATAGGTATACTATAAGGTGGGTCTAGGACCAATATTTTTTGGTGTTACATACATCAGCACAAACTTATAATACCCTGACCACATAGTGGTGTAGGGTATAAATAAGAAAATATGTCGCCATCTCTATGTGATATTGATACCACAGACCAGAGAACGGTTTGAGTGCCTTATTTTGTGATTTTGAATGCAATCACAAAAAATGAGCATATTGTTGTCAATACGCATCATTTTAGTAAAGCAATACAGACACAATTGAAAAAAAGTGAGTATGACGAAACTATGCATTGCATTGAATGTCTTCTGTTAATCTTACCTAACACTCACAAAAGCAACGAATACAAAACGATTGGTGTGAATAAAAACGATTGCTATGAATGGTCTCAATGTTGATTGTATAAAAATTAAAAAATTTTTTCTCTGAAATATTTTAGTATATTTTTGGTCTTTATTTTTTTCACTTAAACATTAACAAAAATAAGGAAATATATACATATTTCGGCTGAGTTCCAAAACGTCATTTGCAATGCAACTGAACAAGGTCATGCATTCGTAAACGCAATTGATGCGCATATAAAAAGCAAACTGTGCATCACAAATGTTGTTGATGCTTTGTTGACATGTTTTTATTACAAAGTAAGCAACACACTTGTTTGCTTTGTATCGAAACAGTAGTAAAACCGCAAACACTGCAATGTGTTTTGACGTTTAGGAATTCACCCTTCATATTTAAATAAAAAATAAAATACTGCAACAGGTCAATGTTGCCGAATGTCGAATGTTGTGATTGATTTTATTTTTTAATGCGTCATCACTTCATTTCGTTGCTTGACATGTAGTGGCATTATAAAAAATAATGCGTAAAAACCATTCATCAAAAACAATGAATGTATAAATAGCAATAGCATTAGTTATTGTTGTTGAATGAATACATGGCAAAAGCAATGAATGGTATGAATGCACTCAAACCGTTCTCTGGCACAGACACAAAATATAATCATTTGCAAAATGCAAAATTAGTGCAAGTACTGATAAAAGATTTTCAAAACTTTGTACTTTGGCACCTTCAATCCTCGCCTGCTTGCGCAGTTGGATAGTACTGTCGTTCCTATTCACAAGGCCATTACTGTATGCTTCCTCCCTGGATCTCAGTGTACCTTTGCATATCTGTTTAAACTAATCTAGAAGTTTAGATTTATCTGAAATGTACTTTAAAGGAATAAAAATATAATTCCGAGCAAAATCACGCATTCTACCATCTTAGCAATAACATAAATACTGTCGTCAAAGAAACAGTTTTCAGTCAAAATGCCCATAAAAATTCTTAAATTCGAACCAACGAGTCTTTTTATAACTAAAAGCATAGCGTTTTGTGACCGCCTATAAAACTCTGAGTTGCTCGGGGAATAGAAAGGATGCAAAAATAGTACATTGATCCGAGTTGCCGATAGGCGCAAATGACTTCACTTCATACCTTTCAGGATGCGAAGTGAGAAAAAGATCGAAAATATTAATAAACTGCCTTTAACATGACCCCTAAATATAAGAACAGACAACTAAAATACGTATACTTTTGTTCCATCTTTTCTAAATACGAGGGCGGATCAATAAGTACGTGTCTTTCCGAACTTCCCTAGTAGTTATATGAAATGCAACACTGCTCCAGTCAAATACCATCTCTTAATAGACTATTCATCAGCTAAACCTAAACCAGATAAACGCAGTGTCGACCGCAGTGCGACGTTTTGTCGATAAAGCAGTTTTTGTATCTTCTATATTTGTCACTGCCGAGAAATTAGAAAAACAATAGCTGTTTTTAAACAAAATTTTGGGCTATTACACTTAAAATACCGTTACCGACATAACCTAAAACAGCTTTACCTTTACCAACAACCGCATCTTTTCGGTTACCGACCATCATACTTAACCAGAACTTTGAAATATTTATAGATTTTCTTTAAATATATCTTCGATTCTTTGACATTCCATATTTTATAAATTCCGACCCACTCTAGTATTCATTAATAACTGACATTTTGGACTTTAAGTAATTGTGACTGTGTGAAAACACCTTGTATGTGATACCTCCTCAAACACTCCAATGTTAATGGGTTTGATTCTTTATGCATGTAATTTTTTTTTGTTCATTCATAGCACACTGCAGTATAATAAAATGCTTAATGGATTTTGATAGTAGAATGTTTTAAAAAAAATAATGAAATAAAAGATGAAAGAAAGAACACCCAACTAATCCGTAAAACGGAAATGATTTTAAACGAAAGATGTTTAGCGGTAAGAATTGCATTTGACATAACTTTAAAGCTGTTCTTTTGTGCTCTTCTTACGGTGGAGCCTTCTTTTTTATTTGTGCGTTTAGATCTCTGTGGGAATTTTATATACTTTTTTTTAATAAATAAAATGATCATTTACAACTTGTGCAGCTTCTTTTGGAATAAATAATAAATGGTTTTTAAGAATTGTTGTTCTTTGTGAAATTATTTCCAAGTAAAATTGAAACATTAATTCTGTGGGGTAATACTTTGTTTTAAATATCTTTGTTAAGTTAATCTTAGGTTGCGGTTACATTACGCTCGAATTCTAGTGTGAACTGCAACAGTTCGATTGTGACAACTGAATTGAATCGGTTACTGAAATCTCGTAACACCCTAATTCAGTTGCATCAGGAGATTTCCGTGGTATTTAAAATTTGTATCATCCTACACTGAAAGAATTATCCTTTATGATACTAATGACATAATTTCATAGAACTTTTTTCGAATTTCATGAATTACCTCCTCATAAATTTAATGAAAATGTTCTATATATGTATATTCAGTTACGTCATTTCATTAATTTTCATAAATTTTCATACAAGGAACCATAATATGATTAATAAAGTAACCCAGTGTAGAAACGGTAATGACATATCATTATTTTTTGGAGTACCAGTAATGACACCCACTTACCTGCTGCATTATTTTAAAATATATAATAATGAGTTACTGGTAATGACTTATTTTTATCATTATTTCATATAGAAAATAATTTTTTAATTTTTTTGAACATTTTTTAAAATCTATTTTTAGACTCAATATTTTTTAAACACTGGTAAGGATATATGTAACCACATATTTTTTGATTTTTTGTATGTTGGCGAGTTAGCTTACTTGTGTGCAGCAGGTCAATTATGTTTTTATCTATTAAATATTACATGTCGATATAGCTCAGATGGTAGAGCTGTTGACTGGCAATCTGTAGACCCAGGTTCGATTCCCGCACCAGCAAATTTTATTTAAAAAAAAAAAATATAATAAAAAATATTTTTTTTATATAAATAATTTTTTTGAAAATCTATTTTTAGACTCATTATTGTTGTCAGTACTGGTAAGCACATAGGTAACGATATATTTTTTGATTTTTCGTATGCTGGTGTGTAACGACAACTCATTATTTTTCGCGACATCGCCATATAAATGTAATAAGAAATGTAATAACAAAAGTAAGTAGTTACATAACCACATATCTGGTAATGATTTTCTACACTGGGAACCATAAGGCCGGGTTTTAGTCATGTGCGTGAAAGTGTTTCATAATTTTTATTATTATTATATTTTTTTGATTAATTTTGGACTTCAGTGAAATTGTTCTCTTAATTATATGTAGCGCTACTTCCCAGTGTAGAAACGGTAATGACATATCATTATTTTTTGGACTACCAGTAATGACACCCACTTACCTTCTGTATTATTTTAAAACATATAATAATGAGTTACTGATAATGACTTATTTTTATCATTATTTCAAAAAGAAAATAATTTTTTATATTTTTTTGAAAATTTTTTGAAATCTATTTTTAGACTCAATATTTTTTAAACACTGGTAAGGATATATGTAACCACATATTTTTTGATTTTTTGTATGTTGGCGAGTAAGCTTACTTGTGTGCAGCAAGTCAATTGTGTTTTTATCTATTAAATATTACATGTCGATATAGCTCAGATGGTAGAGCTGTTGAATGGCAATCTGTAGACCGAGGTTCGATTCCCGCACCAGCAAATTTTATTAAAAAAAAAAAATACAATAAAAAATATTTTTTTTTATATAATTTATTTTTAAGAAAATCTATTTTTAGACTCATTATTTTTGTCAGTACTGGTAAGCACATAGGTAACGATATATTTTTTGATTTTTCGTATGCTGGTGTGTAACGACAACTCATTATTTTTCGCGACATCGCCATATAAAGGTAATAAGAAATGTAATAACAAAAGTAAATAGTTACCATTACCAAGTATGTAGTTACATAACCACATATCTGGTAATTATTTTCTACACTGGGTTTGGTTAAATTTAATTTAACTTTTCATAAACATAGGGTCACATGCATAATGACTTTTGAAATTTATAAGTGACATAAAACAAATTCTTTTTACAAAATTCATTTTTTAAACATTTATAAGAAGCAGTATAGACTTTAATGAAACCTACATATTTCATAGATTCCACAAAAAGTTTCAAAGGCCTAATACCGGCGACAATTCTCATTGAAAATATGAAGAAATTCATTACTGAAGTGAAGACAATTCTCTCAGTGTAAGTTAATTTTCACAAATTAAAACTTGGTTTTTAATCAAATTTCTTTGGCATATGTCAGAATTAAAATTTTCCATTGTTAATTCTTATTTTAGGAAGAAAGTTTTAGAAAGTGTAAAGGAAATACACTTAAGGAAATAAATATACTTCCTAGGGTTGTTTTATTGTTTTTTACTTTTATTTAAAAGAAAAACAGGAAACTAAACATGAATAAAAATCCATGTAATAATGGTAATTCAACAACATACGAGTACAATTCACTATTTTAATGAAAACTAAAACTAAATTTTAATACTAATTAAGAAAATTAAATTTCAGAAGGAAATAAATATACTACCAAAATCGTTAAACACTTTTTAAAGCAATTTTTTAAACTATGTAACAATTAATAACACTGTAAAACAATTTCGAATTTTTTCCAGGGTTGAAACAACCGAATTGTTGTTGTTATAGTCGAACTATTCGTTTGCTATTGTCCACTGTCGTGTATCATTTTATGCAATCTCTTGTCGAAGTTCATTTGGACTACTTACAATAATGATCTAAACATTTAATTAGAAAGTAGTTTTTAAGAAAATGCTTTTTTAATAATATTCTAAATTTTTACTTTCGCTTACGATCCTAAAATGACTAAAGATGTTAGTCGAAATATTGACAAGAAAAAATTTTAAATAAAATTTACTAAAAGGGTAACTACTCAGTCAAAAATCGCCAGTGGTACAAAAAATCAAGCAATGGCATACCACGGTGTTAAAAATAAATGACTGGCAGAACACTCATTTGGAACGCTTTGCCAGCGTTTGCAAAAAGCGTTTTCCCAGTATTTCTTTTACAAAAATTTCGGTGGTTTATAAAAAAAAAACCTCGGTGGTAAAAATAAATGACTGGCAGAACACTCATTTGGAACGCTTTGCCAGCGTTTGCAAAAAGCGTTTTCCCAGTATTTCTTTTACAAAAATTTCGGTGGTTTATAAAAAAAAAAACCACTGACAAAGATGTGCTTAGAGTGATATGCCTAGGTTTGCAGTGATACCTAGACAGAAATTGGCAGCGGTACAAAAGTCAATTCACTGATAGAGCAATGATTTTATAAAAATGCTGACGCTTCGTTAAAAAACGTTTGTAGTCAGAAGGTTCCGAGTTCAAATCCAAGGAAAAATTTTTTTTTGGATTTCTTTTAGTTAAAATTTTTTGTATTTTATAAAAATTATTTTTTGGTTTATGGAAAAGCTTTTTCAAGAAAAACTTTTCTTTTTCTTTCCCAACGCTGGCTTATTAGTTCCAAAAAACTGTTTGCCAGTGCTAGCATTTTAGCATAGGCAGTAGTTGCCCATCTCTTGTCACTCTATATGTGTTTAGCCACCAAGTATTATATGTCTCGTTAGCTCGGTGGGTAGAGCTGTTGTCTGCCAATCTGACGGCCACTGTAGGACCAAAAAAAATACATATAACTTTTTCTAAATTTTATTTTGGAAAATATATTTTCAGACCACCTATTTGCTGGTTTTGCCAGCGTTTTGCCAACGTTCAAAAATTTTTAATCAGCCGGTCCTTTTGTGTAATGATGTTATCATTTTGGGAATGGGAAATCACTTTTTGCCAGTACTTGTACCATCCGTTAAAGTGCTGGGTATGTACTTATTTTTCTAGACCTAAATCAAATTTTCATTTCCAATTTGTATTAAAAAATTAAAAAAAAATTAATAATCATTTCAAAATTTTCCAATTGTTTTTTAAGTGAATCATACAAGTGATTCATATTCAAAAGTTATAGATTTTACCAAACTTTTCCTTCACCAGACAGTTGCATGCATAGTTGGGCATAAGTACTCGTATATTAACATTGCCCAATAAAATTTTTTAGATAACAGTATTTAAATTTATGTACTTTTTAATCAGTACCAAGTACTTCTTGGGCGCAGTGGAGTAATGGTTTGTGCATTGGACTGTTACACACAATGTTGCGGGTTCAATACCCAGCGATTTTTCTATACCTCATACATATCGCGGCGTCCTCTTTCTGTGTTCCCATAGCACTTAACCCCACAGGTTAACAGGGCTATGAACCAAAAAGCTTCAACAAAGTTCGCCAACTTTTCATCAGATGACGAGCAACAATTGTTCTAAGATTCAAGCCTTCAAGATGGAAGCCTTTTATTTTTCACCACTTTTCATCTCTTCTCTATCCCCTTTCCAAAGAAAGCAACACGTTAATTAATAGAAAGAATTTCCTGAGTGTTGCTTCTCGTAGAAAAAAAGCACTGTTGTACTTCCGAAGTACCAATGGTATAGAGTTGTGAAATTTCGGTATTTTTTGAGTACTCAATACTACTCAATACTTTTCAATTGAGTACTCGATACTACTCAATACTTTTAACGTTTTTTTTAATTTAAAAATAAAAATGTTATGAATTCGTATTTATTAGGAAAAATTATCACAATTCACATACACGTGTTAAATAACTATTGTTATTTACATTTTAATGAATTTAAAACATTTAAAATAAATTAATTAAATAATTTTTCCCAAAAATTCGTTACAAATTTCTTTGCTTCACAAATAGAGTTGTATTTTCAGAGCTGTATTTTTAGAGTACTATTTGTAGAGTTGTATTTTTATACGAAAAATACACATTTCTACGGAAAATTGCATCTTTAAAAGTATTGAGTAGTACCGTTTTAGTATTGAGTACTCAAAAAAACAGTCAGTATTGAGTACTCAGTACCGGAATACTCAATACTTTTACAACTCTACAATGATACTTATTAAGTACATTGGCACTTACCAATAACATTTTTACTTTAGTATCTCAATCGTTAGAAAATTGAATTGAGTCGTGATGGGTTTATCATCATCATAAATATTGAATTAAAAATGTATATGAAATTTGAACGGAATATAGCAAATCAACTCGACAATCCAATTCTCTGCAGATTGTAGGACTTTAGAACTTGGTAAGAGGGAAAGTTGTGCATGTTAAGTACTTTTAATTACCAAGTAATTGATAATTATCGAGGTAGGTATTTGACAAGTAGCTAAAAGTAATTGAAAATTAATGTACAATATACCAAGTACATTATAAATACTTCGACTTACATTTTTTAAGTACCAGTACATAATACTTGTACTTTTTCTGGTATTTAATCAGTACATAAGTACTTCCCAACTATGGTTTCATGTACTCGTATTTGTACGTTTGTGCCTATTTAATTTGGGCCATTTATATTGTCTATTACATACTGACTACCACCGCCATTGCTGTTTATAACAGAAGTTCAGCATTTCCTGTGTAAGGATATTTCCGTTTTACGTAAAACAGATGTTTTTTTCATTTATATAGTAGATTCAGTTTGAAGGTCATTAGACATGCGCAACAGACAACGGCTCAATTTCTCCGATTTTTTCGGTTTTGACTCTTGGGAAAATTTACACTATTGTCGTAGGTTGGTGTTGTTAGTAATCATGCAAGTGAATGAATAGAAACTTTTAAAGTTTAACATAATATGTACAATTTGCATTGTATACTCGTACATGGTGTGTAAAAATATGTAGTATGTAATATACATTTGATACATAGTATTTGCATGTATTGTAAATATAATGTGTGTGCAATAATTTTATAAGTTCAAGTTCATCTGCGATACGCATGTATTCATAGATTTTATATTCCGAATGTAATCCAATAAATCCTTCAAAACTCTGAGGTCATTTTAAACATAAAATGTCATAGTAAATTAAATTAAAAAGTTATGATTAACATTCACTTTAATTTATGATTATAACAGTATAAATTTTAACTATTTTACAGAAGAATGCGTTTAAGCTGCCTGACCAGTGCAACGTTTTCCAAACCAAAGTTCAGGCCAATATGAAAATGACGAAATATGTGAAATTTGTTTAAGTCTAAAGAAGTTTATAGCATCGTAATTCTTTAAAGTCTTTTTACCAATCAAGTCACCAGCTTCTGCAGGTTTTTTATTTATTTATTTTTTTTTACTATAGACCAATACTCAGGGGATGCCCCCTACTAATGAAATGCATTGTGTTGATATCAGGAAAATTGGTTATGGGAAGGAGGAAAGAGGGAGTAGTGTTTGTGAACGTTTGACTTGAATTTCCCTAAATTGAAGGTATCAGGAAAGACATCTGCGGGGAGTTTATTCCACATACGGGCGGTTCGACTAATGAACGAATTCTCTCTATAATGCGTTGTGCGACTAACTGGACAGCTTAATAATTAGTAGCCTAAAAAATCACGAAAAATTTTAAATTTTCGAATTTTTTTTCGATTTTTTTTTTAAATGCAAATAAAAATCCAGCCTTTTCAAAAGAGAAGTTTACAATTTTTTTTACCAAATATTTCTGTTAATTTAACAGCGTAGACTGCTATTTGTATTCAACTAAATTTAGGTTAAAAATAACAAATATTTTGTAGATATAACGAGTTGTTTTTGCTATTTTTAGTCTACTAGTATTTAGCAAAATTTTTTGCAGATTTTAGAGTACAATTTGTGATTGTCAATTGATTAAAAGTTAACTTAAATATAACTAAAATTCTGTAAATTTAATAGTTTTATTTTTGCAGTTCTTATTTTACTAGTATTTAGGAAAAAAAATTACTAATTTAACAGTTTCTTCTGCAACATCGTTTTTAACTAACTTATTTATTTTTATGAGTTTACCAAAATTCGCATGATTTCTTAATTCAAGAGAATATGGGCTAAAAGTAGAAACTAAAATAAAATTCGGTTCTTATCGAAAGGAGAAAGTACAACTAAACAACCAACAAAAATAGCTTTTTACCTGTTTGTAATTATTTTTAACAATATACAATCCCACAACATACAAAAAATGATAATGATAATGAAAATTTAAAATATTTTTATAAGTAACATACAAATTTCATTGTATGTAAGTCAGTTAATCATTGTTGGTACTGCCGGTGTTGTTTTGATTACTGTTTTTTCTCTCTGGGTCAGTGATATAAACAATGAATGACCTTAACTGTTTAATTTTATTATGGTTTATGCATTTTCCAAACTCACACACTCCGAAAGATAAACTTGTACATTAAACATGGATGGGGCATATGATTTCAATATTATATTTTACTTTATTATTATCTGTTGTGTATGTTTATCAGAGATGCAAGTATGTACTCTCTCTTTTATTTGTAATGAAAAAGATCAGAGCTTCTCAAAGAGGGCGCTGTGATTGTCAGGGATACATTTCAGTACCGAGTACTAAAAATCCAAAGTAAAATCCAAAGAACAGATAGATTACAGAACATCTTATAATGTTATAGTGTAGGTTTAAATTTATCTTACATATAACCGGTTCTGTTTGTATGGAGAGTTTGTCCTATTATCAATATTTTCTTTTTCTCTAAACTACAACAGTCTAGAACCAGTTATATGACTACTTTTAGGGCAGTAAGGCCTTACATTTTGAGTCCCAGGAATCAGTTCTACAAACTGGAAAATGCTATGGAATAAATTCATAAAAACTGCCTTTTTTTGGTCAAACAAAAATGGTTTTTCTGCAAAACAATTTTTTTAAGGGAAACAACACTCAGGAAATTCTTCCTATTAATTAACGTGTTGCTTTCTTTAGAAATGGCATAGAGAAGAGATGAAAGGTGGTGAAAGATGAAGGGCTTCAAATATGGCAACACTGTAATTGCGCGAGATGTTGAATTTTGGAACAGTTGTTGCGCGCCATCTGATAATATGTATTAAAGATAGAAAAATCATAAATATGATTTTTCCAAATTGATATTGCGGTTGCTGGGGGTTGAACTCGCAACCTCATGTGTAACAGTCTATCGCGCTAACCATTACACCACAGAGCCCACGAAACCTGAGAGTTTTCTTAATGAAAAATATTAAAATATATAAATTTTCTTACAAATTTCAACGTACGAGAGCTTTTATGTTGGATATATTAAAATCTGACCGATATTCTGCAGGATAAATATTGTTACGTTTTTTCCTTTTAAAATCGTTGATTTATTTCCTTTAAATAAACCGGGTTCTTTTCTATTGCAAATAAAATAAAATGCATACTCTTTTGCTTGATATTGAGCTTATTTATTTAACACTTTATTAATTTACAAACAACAGTATAACACACACACAAGTATACCAATGATTTGAATATAGCGATTTGCTGAAGCTGAAGTGATAGTTACACTATCGGTAATATGCAACTAACTTGCTAAACGTCAAGTGGCAGCCTTTTTATAGTTTAATGGCCGTGGTTGTAGAAAATATTAGAAAATTGCAGTAGTACTAAACTTGTACCACTTACATTAGGCACAGCAGAGGCCCAACCACTTAACAATATACTTAAATTTATTAAATGTAGTGGTGCCAACTTGACGGGATTAGTAAATCCCGTTTCTCGGCATATTTTCTTCTAAATTTCCAGAATTTTCTATACTAGACTAAACAAATTTTGTAAAAATATTTTAGATTTTTAGAGATTCACTATTAGACAAACATCTACCAAGGAGATTATCCCAGCAAAAAAAATGCCAAAACACTAGAAAATCGCTACAATTAATAATCTAGATCTACTTCTTTTTTAACAGAAACACTAATCAAAAAATTCAAGAAATTTTACTTAAACATGGCTTCAGCTGGATCAGTAATTGACGTATCTGTACAACATCTACAATTGTGAGTCTTTAAAAGATTTAGATTCACATAATTTTTTCTTTCAGGCATGGGGAGTGTGATTTCTACGAATTAGGAAGGTTCATTGATAGTGATTTTCTAATAACAAAAGCCTAGTATTGTGATGAAGTTTTCTTCTAAAAACCGTTAGATTCGGGGGACTTTTTCTTACAGAAAAATTCTTAGATTCAGAGTAGTCTGGCACGTTCGCTGAATATGAGACATTTCCACCGAAGAAAGCCCTCAAAATCTGAGGTATTTTATAAAAAAATCTTATGAATTTGATGATTTTCCTGTAGAAAAAAGAACACAGAATCTGAGATGTTTTTTAGGAAAAAGTTACCAGCATCTAAGGCTTTTCCTAAAAGGAAAAGTACACCGAATCTGAGGATTTTTCAATGAAAAAAAAATACTCAGAATCTAATGTGTATCAAGAAAAAAATCTACTCAGAATCTGAAGTTGTATTAGACTTAAATAATAATATTATAACATTTATAGTATAATAATTTTATTCTTTTATTTTTGGGCGGTGTTACGTATTTTATTCGGTTAATTTACGCACAAAAGTAATAAAATTATACATCTTTTGTAAAAATTTTTTACACATTTTCAATGTAAATTTACAAATTTTGTGTGTACTTAATAAACGCATCATCAAATTTACCATATTTATAGTAGGAGTCCAGTTTCCTACTATAAGTTGGGTAAATTTAAACAAAAATTAATTAGAGTGTATATTTTTTAGTACTTTTTTTACAAGTGCATAAAACACAGCTTTTTATCATTTTTATTTTATTTTATTTATTTTTAAAAATTTAGGAACTAAAAAATATTGAATTTAAATAAATTAATTTTAAACATTAAAAAAAAGTTATAAAAAAATAAAAAAATATTGGTTCCTCCAAAATTCAAATTCGCGATCATCTCTTTGGAAATAAACTGTATCCAAATCAATTCTTAGGATCACTTTTGGAGTAAAAACGTTTAACAAGCAATAATTAAGTGATTTTTTGGATATTGTTCAGGATTACTTCTAAAAAAGCTGTAAAAATATATTAACGGATACAATGGAAGCAATGAAAGAAGTGATTTTTTTGAAGTTGTTTGAAATTACTTCTAAATAAGCAGTAAATAACCCAGTCAGAAAAATACAAACGGGAAAGCGGTGGCAAAGCACTTTAACAGGTGGTACAAGTACTGGCAAAAAGTGCTTTCCCATTCCCAAAATGATAACATCATTAGACAAAACGACCGGCTGTTCAAAAAGCGCCGGAAAAGCACTGGAGGAACAAAATTTTTAAACGTTGGCAAAACGCTGGCAAAACCAATAAATAGATGGTCTGGAAATATATTTTCCAAAATAAAATTTAAAAAAAGTTCATATGCATTTTTTTTGGTCCTGCCGTGATTTGAACCCAGGCCGTCAGATTGGCAGACGATTGCTCTACCCACTGAGCTAACGAGACATATATTATGGCTAAACACATAAATGAGTGATAATAGCTGGACAACTACTGGCTGTGCCAAAATGCTGGCAAACAATTTTTTGTAGCTAGTATGCCAGTGTTGGGAGGGCAAAAAAAAGTTGGTCTTGAAGGAGCTTTCCCACAAACAAAAAAAATTTTAAATTAAAAAAAATCCAAAAAAAAAATTTTTGCTTGCAACCGGATTTGAACTCGGAACCTTCCGACTACAAGCATTTTTTAACGAAGCGTCAGCATTTTTATAAAATCATTTGTTTTCCAGTGAATTGATTTTTGTACGCCTGGTAGCATTGGCTAGGTAGCACTGGATAACCACTGATTGCAAACCTTGGCATATCACTCTAAGCCAATTCTTTGCCAGTGTTTTTTTTTTAAAACCACCGAAATTTTTGTAAAACAAATACTGGTAAAACGCTTTTCGCAAACGCTGGCAAGCGTCCCAAATGAGTGTTCTGCCAGTCATTTATTTTTAATAGCGTGGTTACCCAGTGGTATGCCAGTGCTTGATTTTTTGTACCACTGGCGATTTCTGACTGGGAAGCAATGAAAAAAGTGTTTTATAAAGTATGACTGCCCAGGTAGAAATTTCCGACGTTACAACAAAAGTTGTACTGGGAGAGCACTGTTTTTACGAAATGCCGGTACTACTTAAAACGTGCTTTGCCAGTACTGTTTTCTGAAAATTAACGAGCTTTTTTTAATTTATTAAAATTAACAATTTTATAAATTTTACGTATTTTTACATCTATTACATTTTTTATTTTTTGTGAGAGAGACATCGCCATTCTTTTCTTGTGAAGTTTCGAAAGAATACCTTTGAAGAAATTCCATCAAATCTCAAGACATTGCCAAAAAAAATAAAAATAAAAAAAATCTGTGATGTACACTAAGAGGACAGTAAAGTTCTAGCAAACTACTAAATTTGTTATTAAATGTACTGGAATAATACCAAAAAAATAAAATCTCAAGCCTGCGCCAACGTTGGAAAATAACTACGGCCAAGCGTTTATTGGTGTTATCATTTCGACAACATGGCAGTACAGTGAAAGTTAAAAATCCGACGCATTGCCAGTACATGTACTACCGCCTCCAATACCGGGCCAACATTGTGCCGTTTGTATTTTTCTACCTGGGTGCACTCATAAAAATAAATTTTTAAAAATAACAGAAAAAGCAACTAAAAATTAGTTAAAAATTACCTTGCAGAAAAACTGCTGAAATTAGCAATTTTTTTTGCTAAATACTAGTAAAATAAGAACAGCAAAAATAAAACTGAAAAATTGTATCTACAAATTTTTTGTTATTTTTAAGCTAAATTTAGTTGAATGCAAATAGCAGTCCATCTTGCTAAAATCAGCAAAAATATTTGCTAAACAAGTCGTAAACTACTGTTTTGAAAAGGCTCAATTTTTTTTTGCATTAAAGAAAAAGTAAATAAAAAAAAGCTTCGAAAATTTAAATTTTTTTGTAATATTCTAGGCTACTAATTATTAACCAAAATTTTTTCCTGATTTTAGCAGGTTTAGTTGTTATTTTCTATGTACTTAGCAGTTTTATTTTTGCTGTACCTATCTTACTAATATGTAGCAAATGTAATCTGCTAATTTCAGCAATTTTTTCTGCAAAATAATTTTTAACTAATTTTTAGTAGTTTTAACTAAATTTTTTACACACTTTTTTCTATTATTGTACCAAATTTTTTTGCTGGTTTTTGAAGTGATTTTAAGCTAAAAATAATAAAACAAAAAACCGGAAAATAAACTGGGGTTTCGGTTAACTGAAATTTAAGATTCTCAGTTAACCGGGTTGCAATAAAAACGGGTTTCAAGTGCTTTTGCGGTGGCAATGAAAATAGTTTGATGTGTCTTAATAGAGTTGGTAGTCAAAGTTTTGTGAGAAACTCTGTTCGTAAGTAAATGTTGTTATTCATGTAAAACAAATTAGTTAGGCTTAAACATCTCCAAACCAACAACCTCCTTCCAATTTAACTTTTTTCACAATAAACTACAATGATCTACTCGCAGTAAATATTCAAACATTGTGTTGAAACTAAATAAAAACAACAATATTTTCGAATAATACAATATAAAAATCTTATGATTTTGTTTTGGTTTTTTTTTTTTTTGTATGCCAGCTGTCGCCAATTTATCATCCATAGCTTAGACTCACAAATATTTTATTGTACACATTTCATGGGAATTTGATACAATACAAAACACCATCCCAGTCAGCTAGCTAGCCAGTCAATACAATCATCCAACCCATTCGATACTTCCAGCACTTATACACCACACCAGCACTTTACAGGTTGCTAAGTTGTTGTTTTTTGGTTTGATCTATCGACAAATGCAGTCAGCAGTAGGCAGAATTAGTTGGCGTAGCTGGAGAATGCATTTTATTTTGTGGATTTATGAATTGTTAAAGAAAAAAAAAGTTTTGTTTAAACTTAATTTTGGAAAGTCTTCGAAGTAGTCATCGCTGTATCTTCACAACAACACACCCATGCTTTTGGTCATTAATTATCGAGAGATAAATGTTTTAAAGGGGATATTGTATGATAGATTACCAGCTACCTATATCTAGTATTTGGACATTATAATATTTTCATGATTTGTGTGAAGTTCGATAATAAAAGAAAAGCGTTTTTAGCCTAAATGAATGTCTGGTGTAACTTTCAAATTAACACATTTTTATATTAAACTGGGAAAATGTAGACGTTTCCTTGGCGAAGAGAAAACGTAATTTCGAATTTTTGGTACATAGAGAAAACAGATTCGTGCTTACAACCAAATTTATTGCCAATCTAATGATTCGGTTGTGGTAACCGAAATTTTCAGTTGAAGCTGGCAAGCGAATTGGAAGTTCGAAAAATATTTTGAAAAAAATTTTTTTTTCAGCTACATATATGAAAAATAGCTTAGGAAAAAAAGTTGCCCCGAAAACGGGTTCTAAAGAAGTTTAAGGACGATTTGGAGATCACTCAAAAGGCAGTTTCTGGTAGAAAAACCATCATCTCTGACCAGAATAAGGCGAAAAAAATTGTGGATTGTTCGGAGTTTTTGTACGCAAGGTCAAAAAGTATGCTGGCCTGAAAACTTTTAAATTACAAAAAGTTCCAGCCAGGAATGCTGTAAAAAACACGGAAGCAAGAGAGCGTGCCAAGAAATTAAAAAAAGTTTTTTTTTGAAAAATTCAATTGCTGCTAGCCGACTTCTCACAGCTTCCATCAAAGCGTTGATGGAAGAAGTACCAGAAAAATTAAAAAATTTTGTAAAATAAAAATTTGTATATGGGTGAAATCAAAAAATGTTATAAATTTTTGGGCGAAATTTGTGAGAAGCAAAAAGTGTTAATATTTTGGTTTTTTCTTAATGGAATCAGTAAGTCTAGTCATTATAAACCTAATTGCAAAAAATCTCTTCTACAAGTTGACGCAATAACTTTTTTTGCACAATTTTAATTTTTTTTGTTGTAACGGAGTTTACATTTCTGCAAGCAAAAGATATAACAAAGAAAATTGCGTACGAATTTTCTTCAATTTATTAGTTTTTCGTATTTGGGTTTTCAACTTGCTTTCCAATGATATATAATTTGTGTTTATCAAATTGGCGGTTTCGCGAATAAAAATACAATTCATTCCGCGAAAATTTTTTTATTTTTTTCTTAATTTTGTATTTTTGGTCCTTTTAAATGCTTTTCAAAAATATAAAATTTTTTAAAATCCAAACAGCGGTTGCGCAGTTACAAAAGAATATAAAGGGTTTTTCAATAAGAGTGCTACAAAAGTTTTTTTAAATAAAACAAAAACGGTTTTGGATATCAATGAAATTCTTTATTCCTGTGAAAGTACGTTCGATGCCATTATGTATGGAAATCGATCTCTTTTGCATGGCCACCACGGGCACGCTTGCAGAAGTCCAGATGCTGAACTCAATTTTTGACGGTTTTCAAGCATAAATCGGCCGATATTCGTACGAAGTTCATCAATCGTCGCTGGCTTGTTGGCATAGACCATAGATTTGACGTAGCCCCACAGGAAATAGTATAACGGCGTCAAATCGCACGACGGAGGCGGCCAATCGACTGGACCATTTCGTGAGATAACACGTTCTCCAAACTTGGTTTGCAATATATTGATTGTGACATTCGCTGTGTGGCTTGCGGCGCCGTTCTGTTGGAACCACATGTCCTCCAAGTCCATATCATCCAATTGGGGCCAAAAATATTCGGTTATCATTGAACGGTAGCGATTCCCATTCACAGTAACGTGCCGGTCTTGATCATCACGGAAGAAGTACGGCCCAATGACGCCGCCGGCCCATAAACCGCACCAAACCGTAATTTTTCGGGATGCAATGATGACTCATGGAGTACGTGTGGATTGCTGTCTGACCAATAACTCATATTTTGTTTATTGACGAAGCCATTCATTATGACGACCATAAATTGGACGTAGCGCTCTTAACGTTGAGGCCACTGACTCCGAATTATGGTAGTAAATTTTAATAATTTCGACTCGTTGGTGGCTCGTATATCTTTCCATCATGAAATGGCAAACCTTACTGAAGAGAAATGTCAAAAGAGCGGCAAGAAATATGGCGTCGTTTGCTGTCCCTGTCTTTCTACTTTTGTAGCGTCCCTGTTGAAGAACCCTATATTAAAAACATAACATTTCGCGATCAAAAAATTCTTAAATTGTGTGAAACAAATTTAATTTGTCAAACTAATGTCAGTAATGACTCGAAATATCGATTCAAAACCAATGAAATGCAAAATCAATCGTTTTTCGCTCCAGCAGCTTAGGGTTAAAAACTGATAACTTTTTTTGATTTGACGCAAAATTATTAGTTGAATTAGTCTTTTGACGCATAAATATTAGTTGAATCACCTCTGTTTATGGTTATTTTAAAATATTTTAAACATTTATCTACATTTATTTGAATGAAATCTGATGTAAACAATTGTGGTAACGGAGTTTACAGTTACGGAGTTTACATTTGGTTACTTTTTTCGTTTTCTTTCAGAAACGCTTTGCCAGAATTATTTTCAGAAATAAAATCGCATGATTCCTAGAAGGTGAATCCAAATATGACATTGTTTTTCTTACTCGTTAAATACCCAGGTAGAAAAATACAAACGGCACAATGTTGGCCCGGTATTGGAGGCGGTAGTACATGTACTGGCAATGCGTCGGATTTTTAACTTTCACTGTACTGCCATGTTGTCGAAATGATAACACCAATAAACGCTTGGCCGTAGTTATTTCCCAACGTTGGCGCAGGCTTGGGATTTTATTTTTTTGGTATTATCCGAGTACATTTAATAACAAATTTAGTAGTTTGCTAGAACTTTACTGTCCTCTTAGTGTACATCGCAGATTTTTTTTATTTTTTTTTTGGCAATATCCTGAGACTTAATGAAATTTCTTCAAATGTATTCTTTCGAAACTTCACAAGAAAAGAATGGCGATGTCTCTCTTACATAAATAATTGTGTAATAGATGTAAAAATACGTAAAATTTATAAAATTGTTAATTTTAATAAATTATAAAAAGCTCGTTAATTTTCGTTTTAAGTAGTACCGGCATTTCGTAAAAAATAGTGCTCCCCCAGTACAACTTTTGTTGTAACGTCAGCAATTTCTACCTGGGTAGTTTGGTGTAAAAATTAGGAACGGAGTTTACAACATTTTTTCAAATCTTATTAAAGACATCCTTTTTCATCTCGAGAATGTTACATGCTGCAGAAAAGCTTCAAGTCTGTTATACTGGATGATTACTTACAGTCCAACGATCATTTGAGTATAAATAACATTATACTTTTCGCAATATAAATAATAGATAACTCCGAAATTCTGGTATATGCAATTTTATCAAAAATTATGACGAAAAATCGTTACAGAGTTGAAGTCGTGATAGCTAAGATATACGAAAAAATTTGTAAAATGTATTAATTTTTATTAAAAACGGCACTTTTCCTCTTCATAAAAATTCTTACAGTAAGTGTTTAGCTTTATTGGTTATTAAAATATAAGCTATTAAAGTTAAAAAAACCTTATGAGTTACTTGTTACGGAGTTTACATTTGGCCTATAATGTATTAACCAAAAATTGGTCAGATTGTTATAAATTTTGTAAAACAGGTGACAATGCGCTGATATATATCGAAATATGTAACTCAAATGTAATCCATGCATTAGAAATTAGGTGGTTACACGGTTTTTATCACATTTTTGGATATCACCCATATAGTTTTATAATAATAATTATAAAATATTTGCGAAAAAGGAGACACGGAGGAGATTGAAAGATAAACCAAAATCTAAAAGCAGAATCCCAGACAGAAAAATACGAACGGCACAGTACTGGCTCAGCGTTGGAGACGGTAGTGCATGTACTGGCGAGGTGTCGGATTTTTTACGTTTCCAGTACTGGTACGGTGTCGAAATGATAACACCAATATACGCTTGGCCGTAGGTATTTTCCACGATGGCCCAGTGTTGGATTTTGTTACTTCCTGGTGTTTTCCCAGTACTATAAATAAAAAATATTCAGTAACTTGCCAATACTTTAAATACAAAAAATCAGTGTACTGTGTAAAAATCAGTACTATAAAAACAATAAAAAATCTGGTGGTAAATCACTCTACTAAATTTTAATAAAATAATAAAAAATATATATTTTTGTTTCAAATTAATTTTGTTGTTTTTTATTGTGTTATAAAATATTAAATAATTGCAAAACTAGAAAATAAAAAGTTTTTCTTAAATATTCTGGTTTCTCGCTGTTTTATATAAAATACCCAGTGTAGAAAATCATTACCAGATATGTGGTTATGTAACTACATACTTGGTATTGGTAACTAGTTACTTTTGTTATTACATTTCTTATTACCTTTATATGGCGATGTCGCGAAAAATAATGAGTTATGGTTACACACCAGTATACGAAAATTCAAAAAATATATCGTTACCTACGTGCTTACCAGTACTGACAAAAATAATGAGTCTAAAAATAGATTTTCAAAAAAATAAATTATATAAAAAAAAATATTTTTTATTGTATTTTTTTTTTTAAATAAAATTTCCTGGTGCGGGAATCGAACCTGGGTCTACAGATTGACAGTCAATAGCTCTACTATCTGAGCTATATCGACATGTAATATTTTATAGATAAAAACATAATTGACCAGCTGCACACAAGTAAGCTTACTCGCCAACATACAAAAAATCAAAAAATATGTGGTTACATGTATCCTTACCAGTGTTTAAAAAATATTGAATCTAAAATAGATTTCAAAAAATTTAAAAAAAAATCTAGAAATTTAGTTTCTATTTGAAATAATGATAAAAATAAGACATTATCAGTAACTCATTACTATATGTTTAAAAATAATGCAGAAGATATGTGGGTCTCATTACTGGTAGTCCAAAAAATAACGATATATCATTACCGTTTCTACACTGGGAATATTATGAAAAAATTATATTGAAATTCTATTAAAAATTAGTCAGATAGAAAAAAATCTTGTTAAAATAGCAGAAAACAGTGGCAAAGCACATTTTAAGTGGTGCTAGCATAATAAAAAAAACAGTGCTCTCCGAGTACTATTTTTTTCTACCGTGGGCAATTTCCACCTGGTATGTATGTATGTATGTGTCTGTGTTTGATCACTTCTGAGTAAAAACAATAACAGAAAGCTGAATAGGAAAGAAAACTATGAATTAGTTATATTGCATTCAAGGCCTTACTTGTGTTAGATGGCTAAGCTGTCTCACCTTTGTATAGTTACACTAATAGAAAAAAGTCTGTAAAAATTTTTGTTAAAACTACTAAAAATTAGTTAAAAAACTAGAGAAAAAACTGCTAAAATTAGCAGATGATTTTTAATATATATGACCTTGGTTTTCCTCATTTTTATCGATTTCCCCAGTTCGCGTTTTTTGACACACTAGGACCTAGTGAGACCTCGGAGAAGGTCATATATATTAGTATAGTAGGAACAGCAAAAATAAAACTGTTAAATATACAGAATTTTAGTTATATTTGAGTTAAATTATTAACCTGCTGAAATCATCAAAAAATTTTGCTAAATAATTAGTAGCCTAAAAAATAAAAATAAAATTTGACGCCTAAATTCATAAACGCTTTGTAAAATTATAGGAGGTTTATTGAACAAATTTTGTATGGAAATGACGTTTTGTAAACCTGCTATAACTTTACAAAGCATTTATGAATTGAGTGGGTTAATTATCAAAGTTTTTTTTTTCGGTTACAAATATTTCTCCCGATTTTAGCAGGATAGACTGCTATTTGCATTCAACTAAATTTAGCTTAAAAATAGCAAACATTTTGTAGATATAACAATTTATGTTTGCTAATTTTAGTCTACTAATATTTAATAAAATATTCTGCAGCTTTTACAGTATAATTTGTTATTTTAAATTAACTAAAAGTTAACTTAAATATAACCAAAATTCTGTAAATTTAGCAGTTTTAATTTTGGTGTTCTTATTCTACTAGTATTTAGCAAAAAAAATCTGTTACTTTCAGCAATTTTTTTGCAGCATCATTTTTAGCTAATTTTTAGTAACTTTTTTTTTGATATTTTTACAGATTTATTTCTGTGAGTGTACCGATAAACTTTTTTGAGTATATATGGCAAAATTTTAGAATTTCTATAATTAAGAAAAAAATATGTTTTTTCCAATTTCTCTTAGTTGTGGCAATTGTAAATTTTGTTAACAAAATAATGCCATATTTTGTATCAAACTTTCCCAACACAGCAAAAAAAAAAAAAGGTTCTCAGATTTAATTTTCTAAGTTCAAAAATTTCTCTTGTTACAATAACAAACACACCTTATTATAATTAGGTGTCTTTATCAAATGAAAATGTCTTGATTTCGCTACAATTTATTTATATTAATTCACTTTAGTTTCTGTTATATTTAATGATGGATCATATGTTGAAATATTTATTATTTTCCGGTTTTCATTTTGTATAAATTACCACTTAATTTCTATAATGAGACCTGCCACTAGTATTTCTCTTGTTTTCTTCTGTTGTTTCTTTTTTTTTTTTGTTGTTCCAAAGTGGAAGATAATGAATATTATATTTATGATAGTTTTTATGATTTTTTTCATGTTATTTATACATACGAGTATTAGGCGGAATGTAACAAAATTACGCACAACATTTACAAAAATGTACCGAGTAGATTTTAAGTTCCCAAAAAAAAAACATCTTATAGATACTAAATTGAATGCATAACCTATGTTACTATGAAATATGTTCCAAAAAAGAAAAACACGACTCTTAAGATAATAAATCGTTTTTTAAACATAATATTTGTCCCATTCCAAAAATTAATATGATGAAAAAAACTGAAAAAATATCATAAATCACTCGGCGACATGAGGAATAAAAATCTGAGTTAACACAAAAACATAAAAACTGCAGTCTGCAACAGTCAACAAAAATATTAACACAATCTTCATTGTAAAGGGAAAGGTGTTGATCTGTGGGCTTGCACATGATTAACACATATCTTACAGGTTTGCGTAATTTTTAGGTTAAACAACATGGGGTTTACTCAATACCGATTAAATGTGGAACAACTTTATGGGGTTATTACAGATTCTTTTTAAATTTGCTGTTTGAAATTTGCAGATTTTACACAATTTTTCTACAAAATATTTCGGATAATAGAGAATTTTATGCCTTAGCAACACTCATAAAAGTTTAACGATAGAATCTACTGAAAATTACAGTTAAAACCAAGGTACGAGGGCGGCTCAATAAGTCTGTGATTTTTCGAACTTCCCTAGTAGTTACATGAAATGTATCAGTGCTCCGTTCAAGTACCATTTGTTAGATGGTTAGATGGATTTTTGTAAAAATGAAAAAAAGTGAATTTCGAGTGCTCTTCAAACATTATTTTTGCGAAAAAAAAACTGTCACTCAAACCAAGGCAAAGCTTTATAAGTACTACGGGGACTTTGCACCATCAACAATTAAATATGTTAAATTTACAAAATTTAAGTTATATATTTAAGTTAACTATTAGTTAATTGAAAATAACAAATTGTACTGCAAAATCTACAGAAAATTTTGATAAATATTAATAGACTAAAAATAGCAAATATAAACTGATATATGTATCTACACAATTTTTGCTATTTTTAAGCTAAATTTAGTTGAATGCAAAACCAGCAGAAATATTTGCTAAAAAAAATTGTAAGCTTCTGTTTTCGAAACGCTCGATTTTTATTTGCTTAAAAAAAAAATCGAAAAAAAATCCGAAAATTTAAAATTTTTTTTTGAGATTTTTAGGCTACTAATTATTTAGCAAAATTTTTTGCTGATTTTAGCAGGTTAATTTGCCATTTTTCATTAACAAAAGTTTAACTCAAATATAACTAAAATGCTGTACATTTAACAGTTTTATATTTGCTATTCCTATATTACTAATATATAGCAAAAATAATCTGCTAATTTCAGCAGCTTTTTCTGCAATAACATTTTTAACTAATTTTTAGAAATTTTTCGGCTATTTTTACAAATTTATTTCTATGAGTGTAGAAAACCAAGCGAATCTTTTATTTTGGGTACGGGATGAGTTCAGCAAATCTTCAATTAAAAGGACTTTTTTGGCACCGTTTTAAAAAGTTACAAAAAAGACGCATACGTTGAAGAGTTAGAGGGTTAAAATGTTCCACAGAAATGTTCCTCATAGTGTTTTACATAAGTTCGCTAAACACATTCTATAATTAAAATGGAAGGTTCACATGGTTTCCTCCCAAAATCCACATTTGGGACATTTGAGCGTCAATTCTGAATAACTACTAAATTAACCCTTAAACACATTTTAAGTTTTGACTTATTTCTGGCACTGAACTTAAATTTGCAACTTTAATGTCTTCAGAGACTTTTAGTAGATTTTCATGACAAATATTTTTCTGGAACATTTTAAACCTCTGTTTCTTCAATTAAAGGGACTTTATGGTCCCTTTTTAAAAAGGGACATAAACGGCCCGTAAGTTGAAGAGTTCGAGGGTTAAAATATTCCGCAAAAATATATGTCATGAAATTCTACTATAAGACTCTGACGACATCGAAGTTTAAAATTTAGGTTCAATGCCATAAATAAATCAAAACTTAAAATGCGTTTAAGAGTTAATTTCGTGTTCATTCAGAAAAAAAGTTTTTTTAGATTTTTTTTAATGCAAATAAAAAACGAGCCTTTTGAAAACATCAGTTTACAATTTTTCTCGCAAATATTTCTGCTGATTTTAGCAAAATAGACTGCTATTTGAATTCAACTAAATTTAGTTTAAAAATAGCAAAAATTTTGTAAAAATAATAATTGTTTTTACTATTTTAAGTCTACTAATATTTAGCAAAATTTTCTGTAGATTTTACAGTATAATTTACCATTTTCATTTAACTAAAAGTTAACTCAAATATAACTAAAATTCTCCAAATTTAACAGTTTTAATTTTGCTGTTATTATTTCACAAAAAAATTTACACAATTTGCTTTGTCATCTTCCAATATAGTTTATTTATTTTTTATTACATTTTTAATTCAGAATTTAAAAACTGAATTAAAGAATTAATTCTTCAAAGCTCTGCTAACAATGTCGTAAAATAAGACGTGTGCAATTTCAAGTATAGAATAATTTCCACATAAATTGTGATAATAAGAGTGTATTCAGATCACTTACCATTACTACTCTGTTCCTCCTGCTGCTGTTGTTGTTGTTTCCGCGGCTGTCTCTGTTGTTGTTGTCGCAGTTTTTGTTCTTTTTTCTTGCGTTCAGCTTCTGACCACGAACAATGAACTGTACCATCAGGATGTAAACTCATATTATCAACAGCTTCTGGTATTTCGAAATCATTAAATATATGACGTTTGCCAACAGCAGCCACACGACGATACAATGAAATGGATTGATATATCAAAGCCCAAGCCTGTTCCTCAGATAGCGCAGCCTTAAATGATTCCAATATGTTTTTAACACTAACACAACCGGTAGGATTATTACAAGAACATATGGAAAGGGGCTTCAAATCGGAATCGAGTGTAGACACTGTTACATTGGTATCGCTTGGCTTAATCGAAAGTAGTTCCTCATTGGCACTGTCTGGTGAGGTGGATAAGAAACCATCTTCATTATCAGAATGTTGTTTTTGTTGTTGATGACATTTGCCATTGATGGGTTTGGCTTTGGTAAAAGATAATTTTGATTCTTTGTTAATGCTGCTTGAGCTTGATTCATGACCACCTGCGTCACTACATATTGTTGTTGTTGTGGAGGAAGAGCCGTTTTTAGAATCATGGTGTTTGTTATCTTCACCACCACCTTCATCGACTCCTCTATGATCAGCTGTTTCCTCAGCAACTTTTTGTTTTGTGCCCGACATATGTTCGCCAAATTTTTCATGGATTTCTGTTGTCATTTTGTTGCTGCTTCACTGGATTTTTATTTTTCAAACGGATTAAAGACACTTAACAACAAAAAGATGGACTTTAAACAGACATCCGTACTTTTAAACATTCACATACACTGCAGAAATTCTAAAATATATGTTTCGGAAGTTTTACATTAAATTTTAGATTTTTTTATTATATCTTTTTTTTAGAAATTATTGTTGTTGTAATTTTTTGCAAAAAATGTACATTTATTAAGTTATGAAAAATGTTACACAAAAATTATTGTTGTTTTTTTGATTACACAAATTATTTAGACGCAAACACACTAAACATTTAATTTCTTTAATTTTCAATTGATTTTTCGACAAATAAATCTGAAATAAAATTAGACACAAAATTAATTAATTATAACTTTTAATTTTTTGCTTTGTTGTATTTTTTATGATTTGGTTTAAAACACGCACGTTGAATTTGATTCGGTTATTTTAAAGAAAAGAATCACTTGTCATTTATAAATTACTTTAATTTCAATTTGTTTTTGCTATATATTCTAAACAGGGTTGCCCATTTTTACAAAAACTACACATAAGTTGGAATTTAACGAAATTTTAAACACATTTCCGGTTTTAACATAATTTCCCAGACAAAATCCTTTTATCAATAAAAAGAAAAAAGAATAAAAAAGAAATTGAAAAAAGCTGATTAGAAAGGAAATAAACTAATAAAAAACAAAAACTATTGATTAATAAATATAATAAACATCGATAAGAGTGCAAAAGATCAATACAAAACGAAGTAAAAGCAATAAAATCAATAACAATTGATGACAACAACTATGTATCTCTATAAGTAATGAATATTTTTACGGACTCTCCGGCAAGTACGAACTGTGGGCCAGCATAGTATCAAGTAGATCGAAAATTTAATTATATTTTCGGAATATACAAATGTTGGGTATTATGTGAATAAAATATTACATCATCCTGTCAAGCGGAATTTTGTTGATAAGTCAAAATTCAAAATCATCAAAGTCAAAAGTTCAGATTTTTTTGATATTTTTTCAATCTGTAGTTAATTATAAATTTTTTTAAAAATTTTCCTTTTATGGTTATCACTAGGGCAAGGAATTTCAAGCACTTAAAAATGGAAAATATGCTCCTAAAATTTGCGGCTAAAAAGTAAAAATATAAGAAATATGCACTAAAAACTATAATTATTTCAAAACTAATACACTTTAAAACTTTAAAATATATTTAAGTTAGTTATTTTGCAAACAGACACAGAACTCGATGATTTTCCATAGGTCAATAAGGTTTTTAAGAATAATTATTTTGATTGAATCAAAATATGAAAATTTAAATTTTTTATATTTTTTTACAAAATAAAAAATGCTCCTAAAAATGAAAAATATGCACAAATATGCATTAAAAAGCACAAAATATGCACCAAATATGCATTTAAAGTCAAAATATGCAAAAACATGGATTTTTGGCAAAATATGCAAAAATATGCAACTACAAATCGATGCCATTTTGTTCTAAATTTGATGATTCGGATAAATATTTAGCCCATATTAGTTTTGGACTATCGAGAAAATACATGCATTTGCATGGAATTCCTTGCCCTAGTTATTACAAACTAACAGCTGAATATTAATGAGAAAACTTATTAATTCTTTCTTTGAGTATTAGAATTAAACATTTTGCTTTTCCAAAAACAAAGTTACAAAAAGTTCCATGAGTTATTAAAACTTTTTACTGCAAGTTTGTTCCCCAAGATGTTTTCTACCTAAATTCTACCGGTCTAATGTAAATTTTCATAAACTTTCTTGATTTGTACCTATAACTGAAAAGCTACTTTCAGATCTTGCTGTTTTCTAGCATTCAAGAGTTTAGCCTAAACCACATAAACGCAGTGTCGACCGCCGTGCGACATTTTGTCGATAAAGCAGTTTTTTGTATCTCTCTATTTGTCAATGCCGAGAAATTAGAAAATTTTATACACACAGAAAATAAATTGGTTGGAATTCTATCGGAACCAACGAAATTTTTTCATTATTCAATAATTTTAATTGCAGTTATTTAAAATTCATCATCAGGAAAGTTAAATTTATTTGTGAACAGAAAATATATATGATGAACCCAAACACTGTCACATTATCCAAAATATTGGGTTTTCTAACCGATATTGAAAAAATACTAACTTCTACATTACCTTCAATACCAACAACCACCAATTTATCGAAGATTTAGTCATTTGAATAAAACATCGGCAGCAAAAATCTAGTATCAGTTGTGGTTCAATAAAATCGATCACTCTATTCAAAGTATTAGTTTTTCCAATCAATTTAAAATTTTTTTTTCAACTTTAGTAGTTTTAACCATTAATTTCCATTATTTTGGTAATTGTAATATTCTATTGAGACAAGGAACAGAAATTTTATTTATCATAATAAAATTGTGGAATGTATCATTTCATACATATCGTCACCTAAAATGCAAAAGGGCGTAACAACAAAAAAATTTAAGCCGATTTTCTGATTGAATATGATGCACTAGACTAAATTACATTTCCCTACAAAATTTTAAACGTATATGTCGATATAAGTCTATAGTCGTGTTTTAAACAAGAGAAGAAAATATAGAATATCTTTAATTGTACAACGTTTTTTTTGGTTCTAGTGTAAAAAAATAAAAAGTGTTGTTACGCCCTTTTGCATTTTAGGTGACGATATGCATATTTAAATTCTAAGTTAGACAACAACTAAATATAAGTATCTGTGGCACAGGAGGTAGGTAAAAAGCCTTATAGCCTTAGAGATTTGAGTTCAAACCTCAACCAAGGCATTACTTTTTTTTAAATAATTTTTTTTTGATTCAAATTAAAAGACACAATTGATTTTCTGTTGTGAATATAATTTTATTCAAAAACAAAATATTCAAATTTTCAACCTGAAGAAATTCAAATTTTAAATTTGACAAAAAAAGTTTATGTCTAATTTAGCCTAGAGGAAAAGCAATGGGCTGACAAATGGAAGATCGCCGGTTCTATCCCGGTTCACTATATAAATTAAAAAAAAAAATTTTTTTTATTCAAATTAAAAGACACAACTGATTTTCTGTTTTTAATATAATTTTATTTATGGACAAAATATTCAAACCTAAAGGAATTCAAATTTGAAATTTGACTAAAAAAATTTAAATAGAGCTTAGCTTAGAGGAAAAGCAATAGGCTGACAAGCGGAGGGTCGCCGGTTCGATCACAGTTAGCGATATAAAAAAATTTTAATTTTTAAATAAATTTTGTGGAACGTGTTTTTCTATTTATAGAATTTATAATCCTCAAACATTAAAATAATCTATTAACACAACCAAAATTCAAAAATTGTAAATAAATGTTTGTAATTACAATGATATTAAAAATAAATAAAAGTGATTGTGCCTGGAACTACAAAAATTCGGTTGGCCCTTGGAAAAGTTCTGAACAAAGAAATTAAGGCATTTTTTGAAACATTTTTTGAATTAAATAATTTTTCCTCAAAATATTTTGTGATTATTTTTAGAAGGTTCTTATTTTTGTCCCAAAAATAAAATATGTTTGAGGCTCGATTACTAAATGTCCAGTTAAAATTTAACCGACAGTTAAATTCAAAATTTATATGGGAACCAACAACAAATGTGTCAGTTAAAGTCCTAGTTAATATCTAACTGGACATTCTGTAATTAAAAATTTGTTAGTTGATTTTTAACTGTCCACTATAATATTTTACTTGGATTTTAGAACCTTACACAAGATACTTTTGAATATGTATTTTACCTAAGTACAAGCTAAAAAGATTTACAAAAATGTTAGCTTAGCAATACATTTTGTAAACTTTACATCTTTAATCGGAAAGGTAAATAAAATTAGAATTCAAAATGCTAAAATGGCAACAATGGTAGCATTCGGCAGAGAAACCTTAAAATGATACCGGTGACTTGTAGCGCTTTGTGATTACTTTCTCTGCTGAACGATGTTTTCTTTGTTTTGTTTTAAAATACCTTTTTTCTATATTTTCCTTTGATTTTTTAAATTTTTTGTTTTTGAATTATATTTATATGTTTTTATTTGTCAATCATACAAAACAAAAAGTTTTTAAAAACAACAACAACAAATGTATCACTATTTGATCAAAAGTAGCAAACATTTTTTACGCTACCAAAATATGACAGCGCTACCTGAGCGCTCAGACTGAGTGGTTAGTGATCAGGTCGTTCAGCAGATAGTTGCACAACTGTTGTAGAACTGTTGACTGTCAAATTGTATCTGTCGAACGCACCCAATGTCTCCACCTAAACACAATTTAGAATTTTCCAAGTTTTAAAATGAAGAAACTCGAATGTCATTCCCAAATTGACCAATTCCCAACTTGAATGATTTTTAAAATCGAATAAGATAAATTGATTAGATTCTCAATAAGAAAATTCGATAGTGATAATTCTGAATTGGAGGTGGTACAAAAAATGAAATGGATCCACTTGTCGTCATTTAAGCCAACAGTTTCAGAAGAAAACATTCTATCATATGTGACAAAACATCTTAATATTGCTAAGTCCCGCATGACATGTTATAAACTTGTAAAAAAAGATGCTTCGTTGTCTGATTTAAAATTTCTTAATTTTAAACTTGGAATTTCAGCTGAATTGTATGAAAATCTTTTTAAACCTGAGTTGTGGACCTCTGACATTAGAATCCGTCCTTTTCAGTTTTTTCAGAAAAAGCCGTTAGATCAACATCAAGTGTAACATCAATCCACAATTGCTTAAAAATGTTAATAAATTAGAGAATAATACTGTTTCAGATTTTAGTTATTCAAAAGATATGTTTGAACTTTACTTAAATAATTTGTATTAATTTTCTAATTTTATTTTTAGCGAGTAGTCGGTAAGGATCATTGTTATCCATAGACTTTATAAAATAAAGAAATGAGAATTGAGAATGAAATAAAAATATGTAAATTAAATTTTTAGGCAATTCATTAAGAATATAATACATTCTTTGAATTTCTGATTAGAATATGTGTTAAATTTCAACGCTTTTCAAATTCCACTATTGCATAATTTTTTTTTTATTTTTTTTAATATTTTGCCTCTTGGCAACACTGTGATTTAATATTGACACTTGTTTTAAGTATTAAAAATTTTAATAACGGTTCATTAGCTCACGTGCCTGCTGTAAATTATTCGTTCATGAAAAAGAGCGACAAAAACAAAAGAAACGTGATGAGTAGAATTGAAATAAATGATAGACAAAACAAGACCAATTAAATGTCATAAAACAATCAACACAAATGTTTTTAATGTTTAATTATTAGGTGCAGCGGCACAGCACAGTGTTTTAAATCCTACACACAAGCTAAACTGCACTTCAATTCCAAAGATTTTATATCGAAACTGGTTTGTCTTATAGAAAAACTAAAGAACTTGTTTGAAAATTTTAAGAAAAAAATAGCGATAAAAGCAAAAAATAAAAGCAGAACACAAAAGGGGAACAGGTATGAAATTTTTTAAATGTTTAAACATATATAAGGATGCGCGTTTTGAAGAGTATTAAAGGATAATAACAACAAAAAAAACACTTGTTTTGTTTACACAATGAAAAGTTATTCTATTTGGAAAAAGACACTTGTTTCATTAATTTGTTGAGCTACAATTTCTTTTGCTTCTTTTATATTCGTCTCACTTTTATTTCAATGAATTCTCTACGATTTTGGTATAAAATCAATTTTATATACATAGTATATTTTTATGTGTGTATTTTTTTATAATCTTTGTTTTTTATTCTAGTATTGTGGGCTTTGATTTAATTATTTTTCTTTTTTCCGTTAAAAATTCTGTTATTCATTAATTTTTTTTTAATTTCATCAACACTGCACTTTATTTTTCCATTTAATTATTATTCCATAAAAATTATCTTAATTCTTTGTATTTTTTTCACATTTATTTAATTAATTCCACCAACCGTAACACACAAAAAAAAAAAAAAAACTTTATCTCATTCATACAAAATCAATGCACAGAATTCGGAAACACACGCATATTTTCCATTTTTAAAATAACCGCTTCGAAATGTTTATTATTTACTTGCAAAACTGATACTGAATTGTTGAAATTTAAAATTAAAAACACTTTGGCACAGCCATCGGAAACACATAGAAATAACGTTCGTTAAGTGCATGAGTAAAAAAAACTTAACGAAACTTTTAAAGTTATTCTCTCTATTAGCAGCTCTTCTCCACTCATTTAGCACTCTGTTATCGTTACAAAAATATAAACAAATGTTATTTTTACAGTTTCTGTTTCATGTTTATTATTAAATTTGCCGGTTGTTAAGTGTTTTCATGTTACTTAATTTGAAAAATATTAATGTTATGGAAAAATTAAAGAATTCATTTAATAGAACGTTAACGTAATTATTAATTTAAATATGAATTAGTGTGAAAATGTAGTGCAAAAAGAATAAACTTTTACTTAACCCTCTAACGGTCCTACGCTGTTTTGTATTCGACACAAAAATAAACTCTAATGGTGGGTCTCATACTGATGGTGGTGGGTTTCATAAAAATTATTTATATATTATTATCAGGGCAAGTTTAAAATGGCACAAAAAAAAATTGAAATTGACAGGTAAATTGGCACGAAAAAATAGTAAAATTGGCACAAGAAACGCAAAAATGGCACGCTTATTCCAAAAATTTAAATGTATAATAGTTGATTTAAGTGTTTTTCTCAATGTTTTTAACAAAAATACAATAATTAAGGAATTTACCGTTGAACTGTAAATGTGCATTCGCCGTATATTAGTATGATTTAAAAAAAAATCTGGAATTTTATTAAATATTAAAAAAAATATCGTTTTTTAGTAAATTTTTTACAAAAATTATTTACAAAGATTGAGTTTTTATTGAATTTTATAGCATTTTTTTAATGAAAAGTTTAAAGAAATAGACAAAAATGGCTTTTTTTTGGCAAGGATTTGTAAAAATGGCATTTTTACAAAATAAGTAAAAAAAATGGCATTTAATGGCAAATGCCAAAAAAAACTTGCCCTGATTATTTTTTATCTTATTAGAAATTATATACAAAATAACAAATTATTGGGTTAACCAATAGGTTAACTCATAAACCCACCGCAAAGC
This sequence comes from Leucophora obtusa, assembly GCA_949987735.1. Lineage (NCBI taxonomy): Eukaryota > Metazoa > Arthropoda > Insecta > Diptera > Anthomyiidae > Leucophora > Leucophora obtusa. The sequence continues at coordinate 187,140,770 of OX465298.1, read as the reverse complement.
TATAATTACACAGGATGACAAAATCTTAACTTTTCAAAATTAATAGAGTTCTGACCATCAACTTTTTCGGACATGCTGATTACAATGGCGTACTTTTTTCGATCTAAGGTACAAATTTTCCGCGAAATGCCTTTAAAGTTTAACGGTTTTCCATTTAATGTTTTAATACGCGCAAAGAAAAAAGTGTATAATCAACTAATTTTAACGTATAAATTGCCTAAGTTTATTATATATCAACGGTGGGCAAATGCGGCCCTTTTCGGAATTTTGTGCGGCCCTTGTTGAAATTCTAATTTAGTTTTTTTTTATTAAAAAACTTTTTTTTTAATATTTTAGTTCGCAATATTTTTTATTTCGAAATCTTTTAGATAAATATTAGGGCCAATTTTATAGTCGGAACTGAGATCAATTTGAAACCTGCTTACTTAAAAGGTATTTAAAGGAACAATCGGTTTTACCCTTATGGCTATTTTTATATAAAACAAAAGTCGACCTTAGTTCTGAGTATAAAACTGACCCTTAATCCTTTATAAAATAAATGCAACTTCTTTTACGAAACATGTCGACATTCAGAAATACATGACAAACTATATAGATATAAAAAAACATGATATTTTGCATTTAAAAAAAACTTTATCATGTTTCCCAAGTTTTATTGTTGTTTTTCATCACATTTATGAAGCTTTTTATAAATATGACGGAGGTTTTTCTTCCAGTGATACTAATATTCAGTAAAATTTGTAGCTTATTTTAGCAAATAATTTTTAAATTACAGTTTACAACAATTTTATTAAAATTTAGGAGCGGTTAATACAATAATTTCTTCTTGTTGAGTTGCTAGAATTACCAAAATATACCGAAGGGCGCAAAATAGTTAAAAATAACTTCAACTACTGCTACTGAAAGCCCCCTACGGGAAATTTTAACAAACTGTCACCGAACTGGCCCCTTTATATGAAATAGACTGGTCACTTTTACATGGCGTTGTCATAGAAGGGGGAAATTGACCCCTTGTGACATGTCACAAGACAAATCCTAGGACAGGTTTCTGAACTCTCATAAAAAACAAAGTACAGGAATCTGTCCCTTTAGTGAGAAATTTTTTTTTGATAATTTATAGTCAGAACAAACTTAAATTTAACTTTAGTGAGAAATTTTGTTTGAAAATTCAATTCAAATAAAGGTTTATTAAAATTCATGCTTAGTGCTGACTATAATACTGCGCCGCATTGGTCTGTATGAAAAAGTCAGCGTTTTAATTTATCAAAAGCACTTAAATTACTGACTAAATTTTAAGTTTGTAATCATCGTCTAAATTAACCCTTTAGTGCATAGTGTCCCTTTAACCCTTTGACGACCTTAGGCAAGTATGCTTGCCCAAAGGTTTTTCGAACTTATAATTGCCCAGACAAAAGATAGAGTAAACATTTTCAAAGGTGATTTGTAAAGGAGAATTGGGGGAACAAAACTGTAGTAGGCGGTAAATCCTTAACTAGTACCGCTTTCCCCTTGTAAGCCGTCGAAGTTGGTTATTTAGAATTCTTGATTTAAGGGGTAAAAAGCACAAACTTTGACAAGCGAAATAGAGGGCAAGCAAAGGGTCTATGAGGCCAATTTTTTGTAACGTATCCATAATTTAGTTCCAGATCACAAAAATAAATTAATAATATAAATCGTTTCTTCCGGAACGGCAGTGTCGTCAAATGGTAAATATTTTTGGCAAGCGAAATGAGGAGTAAGGAGGGGTTCTACGGAGCCAATTTTTCTTGGCATAACCATTATTAGGTCAGAGATTATGAAAATAGCAAAATCTTCAAAATCGCTTTGGCAGAAAATGTATGGTCATCAAAGGGTTAAAGGGAAATTTTTTGCTCTGCGCAACGAAATTGTTCAATAAAAATTCGAATCCAGGAGGCTATGCATTTTTATACACGTTTTTGTTGGAGGAATAGTATTCAGTCTCTTATAACTACATAGTTGAGTTTTCAAATTTTCGTTGACCGATTCCGCGACACCGCTGATCAATGCAAAAACTATAAAAAAAAGTGTTTCAGTAATGTTTAATCCTATTTGCTACGTAATTCGAAAATACCAAAACAGAATTTGAAAACAGTTGAGTTTGCCATGAGTTCTTGTGGAACCAGTTTTGGAATAGATGGATTTGAAAACCGTTTTTGTTTTACAAAAAAAAAAAAAAAACGTTAGTTCCTTCCGTTTTCATTTTACTTAACAGAGTAGTACATTGGAAGATGACAAAGCTAATTGTGGAAAAATTTTTGTTGTTGTTTTTTCTTTGATATTTTAAATGTTTAATAACGCCCCTAGACGAGAACAAGAAATTCTCATTGAGTTTATAATTTAACTTAACAAATATTTCCCGAAATTCTAAAAACGTCGGTCCCTGACGATTTCAAGCATGAAATCTGGATAGAGGCATGCCTACAACGGATTATTTTTCACAATTTGTTAAATACTTTTGGGATTTTAGCATATTTAATTCCTTTAATGCAATAAAGGTTTGTAGTTTTTTTTTTATTGTATAGTGCGGCCCTTTATAATCTATGAAAAACCACAATATGGCCCTCGCGGATAAATCCGTGCCCACCCTTGCCATATACTATATACGCTGCAAGAGCCGTTATGTCCAACATGTTGAAAAATAATGACAATGGCCAACGCTTCGTTTGTCGTTGTGTAGGATATTCACTGAACAATTGGTCCATTTTATCAAAGCCACCCTTGGTCATATTATAAAATTCTCTGATTTCAGGCTTCCCACCCTCAGCTATCCCGCCATCATAGTGCATTGACGAAAACAGCGTCACCGTTTTTTTTTGTGGAACATAAGAGCACATCGTCACATTTTTTCTGAAGCCGAATAATAATGAACCAATTGGCCTGTTCTTGTGCGCCTTCATTTCCGCAGGAATATACGTCTTGTTTTTGCGCAAAGTTCCAACGATTGTTAGGTTCCAGGTGAAAAGAAGTTCTGCAACTGGCAACGTCGTGAAAAAATTGTCCATTGTAATATTTCTTCCACTTCCTTGGTATCTGCTAGCCAAATCTTTTACAACTCGTTCCCCTTGGTTCGTTTCCCTTCCGGACGCTGCTTGGCCAGTATAAATTTGACCATGCATTTTTGGCATCACAAATCCACCAAACTTTGATACCATATTTTGCAGGTTTTGATGGTATGTATTGTGTAAACCGTATGCGTCCACGGAAAGGAAATAATTGTTCGTCAATGGTTAAGTTTTCACTGGGCTTGTATTGTACATGAAGATTGGTATTCATTATGAGCCACAACTTAGTTTGTGCGCGTGCAGCCCGAGTGTTTGCGTCCTCAAACCTCATAAATTGCAATATTGTCATAGGAGGGGGAAATTGACCTATACAAATCCTAGGACAGGTTTTTTGTTTTTAAGAGAAGCAACACAGAAAGGGGATAGAGAAGAAGTGAAAGGTGGTGAAAGATGAAGGGCTTCAACTATGGCAACACTGTAATTGCGCGAGATGTTGAATTTTTTTAGAATAGTTGTTGCGCGCCATCTGACGGTGAGTTGGAGAACTTTGTTGAAGCTTTTTAATTCATAGCCCTGTTATATTATTTTACTTCGGTGGGGTTAAGTGCTATGGGAACACCGAAGGAGGACGCTGCGATATGTATGAGGGATAGAAAAAACTCATACATATTACTATTTTTTATAAATTGATGTTGCCTTGGTTGGGGCTCGAACCCTCAACCTCACGTGTAACAGTCCAACGCGCTAACCATTACACCACAGCGCCCTTCCTGAACTCTCATAAAAAAACAAAGTTCAGGGATCTGTCCTGGGATTTGTCTTGTGACATGTCACAAGGGATAAATTTTGCCCTCCTATGACAACGCTATGTAAAAGTGACCACTCTATTTCATATAAATGGGCCAGTTCGGTGACAGTTTGTTAAAATTTCCCGTAGGGTGGTTTTTCACTTGAATTTGGTACCTACATAATAGTTGGCTGCATGCACTCTTTTGCTTATATCTTTTGAACCAGGTAGAATATTTGAACGCTTTAAACGTTGAAATGCTTGTTTCATGTTAGACTATACATTTAACAAACAAAAAATAAAAAAATTTGTTTTGTATTCATCAGAAATATGAAACGAAAACATTTGTAAAATATTAATATACGCATTTAAAAAAAACATAATGAAATTGGAAAATTTAAACATTAGAAAAAGCCAAAATAAGCTTGTAGATACAAACGTATCCCGGGTGTGTGTTCTCGTAGAAAAAGTTGGGTATTCGGTTAAAACCGAACAAAAATAACACTCATTGTAACAATCTTCAGATCAACTAAAATTTACGCAAAATAGCAAAAATATTTACTAAATTATATATATATTACTAACAATAAGTATACAAATAGTAAAGTGAAATTGAAATCCGTATAAAAATTTTTCTACTAAAATTTTTTTCTAAGTGTATGGATATTTAACGCTCATAATTTATTTAGTTTTATTAGTAAACGCTGTTAAACTGCTTATTAAAAATTTTGTTTATTATAAATACTCTTAAATTTTTCCTTCTAAAGGCACATCTAGATGAGAGAGAAAACTGCTAGAAATAGAGCAAAAACACCTCTATTTAGCTCGATTGTGAATGATTTTAATGAGGTGTTTTTGCTCTATCTCTAGCAGTTTTCTCTCTCGTGTAGATGTGCCTAAATGAACGGCAGAAAACTGCTTTTAAATTCAATGAACTTAGCTTTTGTTATTTATTTCAGAGAACGTATTTATTTTTTTTTGTTTTTAATTCACTGAACGTATTTATTTTTTTGTTTTTAATTCACTGAACGTATTTTTTTTAGTTCACTGAAAGAAAATAAAATTGAACTAATTCCGTGGTGAATTAGTTCAGTGAGAAAGTAATTCACTTTTTATCTGTTCGATTTATAAAATTGAACGAGTTTCCCAGTGAATTAATTAATTTGATTTAATAAAAAGAACTATAGCAATTGAAATTAATTCTTAACAAAAGATATCAAACGAAAACAAATATGAATTAATTCTCTGAATTTTTAACTTGAAATTCTAAAATTGAAGTAACAAATTAATTCTTCAAAACTCGTATTTGGCGTGGGGAATAGGTACGTCATGTCGTACAGTCAGAGCTTTGAAGAATTAATTCCTTTTTGAATGAATTCACTACCAATCGAATTCAATTTTCTCTAGAATTGAATGAATTCCTTTTCTTAAGTAATTCACTGAATTCGTTCAACTGAACGCGTTCATCAAACAACAAATTGAAAGAATTAATTCAATTGCAATAGTTATTTTTATTAAATCAAGTGAATTAATTCCTTACTGAATTAATTCACTACTGAATTCGTTCAATTTAATTTCCGTTCAGTGAATTAAAAAAAATAAAATTACGTTCATTGAATTAAAAAAAAATAAAATTACGTTCAGTGAATTAAAGAAATTAAAATTACGTTCAGTGAATTAAAAAAAAAATAATAAGTTCACTGAATTGAAAAAAAAATAAAATAAGTTCACTGAATTGAAAAAAAATAAAATAAGTTCACTGAATTCAAAGTCTGTTTTCTGCCGTTCATTAGAAGAAAACAATAATATAGAAATAAAATTTTTAAATAAGCAATTTTAGAGCGTGTGCTAGTAAAAATAAACAAATTAGACACCGGATGCTGTTTATCAACCTACATGATTCAAAAATAAAGCGTTTTACTATTAAAAATAAACAGCATCCGGTTTCTAATTTGTTTATTTTTACTAGCACACGCTGTAAAATTGCTTATTTAAAAATTGTATTTGTACATTATTGTTTTCTTCTACTGAACGGCAGAAAACAGATTTTGAATTCAGTGAACTTATTTTATTTTTTTTCAATTCAGTGAACTTATTTTATTTTTTTTTTCAATTCAGTGAACTTATTATTTTTTTTTTTAATTCACTGAACGTAATTTTATTTTTTCTTAATTCACTGAACGTAATTTTATTTTTTTTAATTCACTGAACGAAAATGAAATTGAACGAATTCAGTAGTGAATTAATTCAGTAAGGAATTAATTCCCTTTTTTTCCGTTCGATTTATAAAATTGAACGTGTTCACCAGTGAATTAATTCATTTGATTTAATAAAAAGAACTATTGCAATTGAATTAATTCGTAACGAAATAAATCGAACGAAAGCAAATATGAATTAATTCCATTCAATATATGGTGCTTAGTGAATTAATTCATCGAATTTTTAATTCAGAATTGAAAAATTGAATTAAGGAATTAATTCTTCAAAGCTCTGCGTACAGTATATTATTTTTTGTTTTGTCTTGAAGTAAGTCGCAAATGAATACTATGTAATTTCATATTTTTCATTTTTGAAGTGTAATAATAGTAAAAAATATTTAATACTACATTTATACTTGAGCAGAAACCACCTAGTTTTTGTACAAAACTAGTTTTTGTTTATTTCTTTGTATTCGTTTTGACAAGTTAAAAACTACAAGAGCCAAAAACCAGGTAGTTTTTGTTCAAGTATAAATGTAGTATAACTGTTTTTAGTTTTATTTATTTTGTTATAATTCATCTAATAATACCATTAAATAAAATTTAGATCTGGCATCATGCTTGATGTTGCATATAGTTTTGAGAACAAATGTGCAGACAACTTTGTTTGAACAAGAACAAAACATGGAAAAGAGTGGTCCACACGAGACAAATTCATGTGCGAAAAAGAATTTGTTCACTAAATGAACAAATTGATGGCGCGTAAAGATATCAAGTTAAACAGGGGGCCGATTCCGCAATAAAAACGATTCGATTTGGTCAAAACACTAAACTGTACGATGGAAAATTACTGTTCGTAACCAAAAATGTTAACATTACAAAAAATTTGTTTGTAATATAGTAGTAATTAAACTTTGAAAAGTGGACGTTAATCGTCGATCGTCCTACAGAATGCATAGCCAGATTTCAATAAAAAGAAACTCTTGCATTTAGAGATGGGAATTTCACAAAATAAATTTTTGTCTACAAATATTTGAAATGACGAATTTAGCTTTTGTTCTACATAATTTGTCGATAACAAAATTATTTATTGTAAATAACTCTGTTGACCTATAAATTTTCTTAATGGTTTCTATTTTTAATCGAAAGTAAAATTAATTAAGAATCCTCCAGACAGTTACAAATATGTTGATGTTGTACCATTTACATATTTAAATATCCTAACATTTATAACACATTTATTAGCAGATAAATACAGTTCAAATTTATTTAAAAGGTGAAGTAAAAGATCATGATCATGCTATAAACATGACTGACTATAAATATTTTCAATATTGCATTTTGAATATTTAATCACAGCTCATTAACAGATAAATTGCTTTTCTTTTTTTGTTGTTTGTTCGAAGCTTCTAACTTAGCAACTTAAAACCACTAAAAAAACGATACAAAAAGATCTCATATTTCAGACTTGACATTTTCCATAAAAAGCCCTCTAGACGAAAAGTTAACGAAGTTTTCATTTATTTATAAAATTTGTTTTGGTAATCTTCAAAAAAAAAAAAATTACAAAAATAAATGATAAATACATTTGTTATTTTTGGTTATAGAGTGGTTTAGAGTAGTGAGAAGTTGTATTTAAAAATGCATGTGAAAAGTGAAACTGGTTAACAAAAAAAAAAACTTATTTAAATCTTGGCTTATACCAATTTATAAAAGATGTTTTTGGCCAGCACCACCATACTACGCCACACCACACACATTTAACCAGCACGGCAAATGAAATGAAAAGTTATTTCGGTTGTTTTCTTCTTCTCCTTCTTCATGCTGTGGCGTTTTTAAATACCGTTTTGTTATTTTCTTCAATCTTCAGTTTTTCAGTTGCGGTCAGTGAGCGCCAATCAGTTTTTACACATTTGCATGTTACATTCAACAATGAATATGCTTGTACTTACTTCATAGTACAACATACTAGTTAGTGCATGATTGAAACAAAGAGTCACGTGAATTATTTTTACAAAACGCTCACAAATTATATTGTTTTTAGATAAATATATGTTTAACAGTACACATGATTATAACATGCAATCTTTTAGAGGTTTTTGTTAAGTCATATTAAAGTTTTATTTTTAGAAACTTCTATTTCTCAAAATAATATAACTTAACTATGCGTTAGAATACCCTACATATGCTAACTGTATTATAATAGTTATATCAAGCCATTTATTATAATAGTTTTATTTATATCAATATTTTATAGCACCTGGAGCCGATTAGATATACTAAGTACTTGTTTGTACGGAGACTTGATCTTATATATAACTTGTGTTCTTCTCAGTAAAATTCTCCGAAATAATATTTTATGCGATTTAGAGAAGATTTATACCTCGACAGTTGGAGCAGATGTTAATTCAGCTTTCTTTACCTAATGTCTTGACATGCAATAAAATGATAGAAAGCAATTGTCAAAATGATTTCATCTCAAGTGAAGACACTCAATTTCAATTTTATTGCAATATCATGATATCGCTGACATGCCTGCCATGAAATGTCACTATTCGTTTTAATTTTGTAATAAAAAACAACAAAAAATTTAGTAAAAAAGAATGGAGAAGTGTTTAGTTTTCTATTATTTGTCGATAAAAATTAATGTTTGATAAAATTTTGTGTTTTCCGAAGAAAAACTTTTGATATTTCTTATCCATGAAATGGTCAAGTGTTCTCCACCACATTGCAATTGATATTAATTGGACGTTTCGCTGCAATGGTTTTGACAGTTCATATCATATAATTTATTGCATTTGAAGACACCGGGTTAAGGTGCATTTAGCTTACTAATTAGGAGTCCATCAGCAGTTTTCCTTTTGATCTCAGTATATTTAGTCGGATGATCATTCGTCTCTATAACCCGCAGTGTGGCAATCACAATATACTGGATAGTAGCATAAAATGGTTGCCCTGATCACGAACATATTAGTGACAGCAAACGGTTTAAGCGGTTATCAGTACAAAATAAATTAGTAAACCATTAGTTCAAAATTAGTTTAGTGCTAAAAAAATATAACTAAAACTTTTGCTGAAAACGGAATTTCAGTAAAAAAAAATTGCTGAAAACTAGTAAACTTGATATACAAGACGTTTTACTAATTTTTCTACTAACTTATTTTTTTGAGTGTACGAAATCTCTAGACCATTAACAGTTGCTGTCATACACATTTTCTTTAATTAATACAAATTTTTAAAATGTCTAGAAAGGGTTTTTATTTTCCCGTACTTTTTCATTTCCCGGGACAGCGGAATTTTTCTAGAATTTCTCGGGATCTCGGAAATTCCCGCTCGCTAGAAAATCATGGGAAAATCTATTTAATATATTCTGAAAGAAGGGCTAAATATAAAATATCCATGGCTTTTTCACATTAATTCGTTTAACTGTTTATATCGCGTATTGATAGTTAGATGATTAACTAAATATTAATTTAATATTATATTAGCTTAATATTAATTGGCGGTTAAAAGGAATTGTCGGATGGTGCAATAACAAATTTAATAAAATGAAGTTTTAGAGAGATTTCAAAAAATATGTGTAGACGATCCTTATATAAAATTGTAGACCGTATTCTTTATTTTCTCCCTTTGCGTCTTATACAAATTTAAAATTTAAGGCCTGGTTTTTATATTAAGATATAAAACGAAACGTAGGGCCAGTTTTATAGCCAGAATTAAAACTGATTTTTTTGTTAAAATATTTCTTAAGTATGGAATACAAAATCTTCCATTTCTAGATATCTTGTTTCTATGGAGATGTTCAGAAGAATTCATCCATAATTATTTTTATAAAAAAGTTTAAAAGTCAGTGTTTTTCACAGAAATTTTTTGGGCAAATTTTGCTAATCCTAAATAAGACCACAGGTCTCTGCCTACATTTCACCGCAAAAAAATTGATATTGATTGCATTTGGAAATTTTTGTACATAAAACCCTAAATGGGAAACCGCTAAACTTTAAAGCCATTTCGTGGAAAATCTGTACCTTAAGCACCGTAAGTTTGAGTTTCACGTGAAAAAACTGTTATACTCCATATAAAAAATTATTTTTCATGGCAATCATGGCAATTCAGTTTCAGTTTTCAAACAAATTTAATGTGCAAGACTATTATTTTTCTGGGTAAAAAGTGACATTTTGTGTTTATTTTGATTGTGTCTTTGTTATAAAGTTAAACAATTGTTAATTTGTTTAAATTAAATTGCAATTTGAGGCACTTAAAGTTCCAGTGAAATTTTTACACGTGAAAAACAACTTAGATGGAAAAATAAAGTACGCCATTGTAATTAGCATGTGCGAAATATGTAGAATTAATACTCAGAACTCTATTAATTTTTAAAAGTTAAGATTTTGTTATCCTGTATAATTCGCGAGTCAAAAATTATTTTTATATTCTGTTTTAGGAATTGAATAATTACTGATGATTGAATTATTTTTTAAAGGTCTGAATCAAATGAACCATTTTTAGTTGCAAGGAAATTAATTAATTCGTTTGTTGCAATGAAAAGAATCAACAAAAATTTAAAGAAAAATCACTGATGAAGCCTGTCCATTAGAGCGTACCACCTTACAGGCTAAAAAAAAGTGAGCCGTACACCCTCCAATATGAATTATTTTTGCAAGGAGGTTTCAAACAAAAATTTTTTTTGCCGAACGTAGGGATCGCCTTTTTACATTTTTCGTTATATCTATGGCATTTACAATCGGATCTTAAAGTATGACACATCGATGCTTTTCTCTCGAGGAGGCCAGTGTTTTTCTCTAAGGGCCATTGACCTCAAGTATCCCGTTCTAGTAGTTACCCATCAGATCTCAGTTGCTACCACCCAAATGTACCACCCTAATGTGAAAAAATTAAAGCTCGCAAAAAATCATTAAACTTTTGCTAATGGAGTTTTTCGATAAACCCAGTAGAAATATTTTTTATATTAGTTGCCCAACGTAGGGGTCGCCTTTTTAAATTTTTTTGATTGGATCTTTCCTATATAGCAAAACATTGGTCTCCTCGAGGAAAAAAAATCGATATATCACAATTTAAAATCCGATTTTAAATGCCAAAGCTATAACGAAAAATTAAAAAAGGCGACCCCTACGTTCGGCAAAAAAACAAAAAAATTTTTTTTGAAATCGCCTTCCAAAAATACTTCATATTGGAGGATGAACGGCGAATTTTTTTTTGAGGTACGGTCTACTGTCCATAAAAAAGGCAGAAACTAGACCTACACGTAAAAAATAAAAAGGGGGAAATCACATAAAATAAGGGTATAAGTTACCTAGTTTTAGTATGTATTATAGCTCTACCCAATTTTTGGGTATAACTTATATATAATATCCCAGTGTAGAAAATCATTACCAGATATGTGGTTATGTAACTACATACTTGGTAATGGTAACTACTTATTTTTGTTATTACATTTCTTATTACCTTTATATGGGGATGTCGCGAAAAATAATGAGTTGTCGTTATACACCAGCATACGAAAAATCAAAAAATATATCGTTACTTATGTGCTTACCAGTACTGACAAAAATAATGAGTCTAAAAATAGATTTTTAAAAAAATAAATTATATAAAAAAAAATATTTTTTATTGTATTTTTTTTTTTTTAATAAAATTTGCTGGTGCGGGAATCGAATCTGGGTCTACAGATTGCCAGTCAACAGCTCTACCATCTGAGCTATCTCGACATGTAATATTTAATAGATAAAAATATAATTGACCTGCTGCAACAAGTAAGCTTACTCGCCAACATACAAAAAATCAAAAAATATGTGGTTACATATATCCTTACCAGTGTTTAAAAAATATTGAGTCTAAAAATAGATTTCAAAAAATTTTCAAAAAAATCTAAAAAATTATTTTGTATTTGAAATAATGATAAAAATAAGTCATTATCCGTAATTCATTATTATATGTTTTAAAATAATGCAGAAGGTAAGTGGGTGTCATTACTGGTACTCCAAAATATAATGATATGTCATTACCGTTTCTACACTGGGATGCTTGGTATAAAATAAGAAAACAAAAACTAACTATACAAAAAAAACTTGGTAAATATTTCTTATTCTGTTTTTGGAATTGTTAGCACTAATTTATTAAACTTCAGCTATATTTTATTTATTAATTTATGTACGTTAAATTATTTAGTTCTTTCCTTCTTCCTTATTAAAACAATTTATTTATTTTATAATTATTATTGGTTTAATATTTGGATGCAAATTAAAGCATTATAATCTTAATTTTTGCTTTAATATATTAAATTTGGAAAACTATTTAATTACAATATAAAAACTAATTTTTTTATTTGTTACCATTCCAATTTGTTACTTGTCCTATTGTAATACTAATTCCTTTTCCAGTCTCAATCGTTGGGCCATATAAATAACAGCCTTCAAGCCTAAAACATGTTGATCACCCCTAGCTTGTGACTGCAACCATGAAAAATAACAATCAGCACTTTCTGGATAATCGGCCAACCATTTCCAGATGGCATCAAATTGTTAAAAACTTAAACTGCAATGCAAATAACAATAAAAATTATTAACTATTTTATTTAGATTATATAATAGTTTTACTAACCGAAAAGAAAAAAAATTTTATTCTTCTTCTTAACCTCAAACCTACTAAAATCAAAGTGCTTCTTTGAATATTTAAGGTATTGATTGAATAAATAAAATGAGGTTTGCGAATCGATTCGTATAAAATTGAATCAGATTTAGAAATCAAATTATGGAATAATATTTTCAAAAATATGAAGTACTTCTCCGCAATAATAGGGGATGTATATCTTGGAAAGGTGATTTGATGGAACATTTTGACTTTAAATTCGGATTTAGTCGACCAAAATGTTTTAAAATTGTATAAGCGCAGGTCTGTGTAATAAAAGAACCTTGCCAAATAGTGAAACAAGAAAATACAAACGTTTTAATCGCTTTTAAAAACCGATTACTGAATGCCCAGTTAAATTTTAACTTTTTGTTAAATTCAAATTTTATATGGAAAACAACAATAATTGCGTTAGTTAGTTCCGATTACTGAATGTCCAGTTAAAACTTAGTCGACAGTTAAATTCAATTTTTGTATGAAAAAAAAACAAATGTGTCAATTGAAATCCCAGAGAGTAAACATTCTGTAATCGGGCCTTAAAGAACCAGTTAGTAGCTAACTGTGTAAATGAGGCTAAAAAGTACACTCAGACAATTATGTCGGTAAAATGAACTGCAGTTAAAAAAGTGTACACTCCAATTTCATTTAAATTAATTACAATTACAGTTATTACTAAGTATTTTGCAGTTATTACAGTTATTATAAAATGCATTTTTAGTTAAAATAACTGCAATATCAGCTAATTTTAAACTTAAATGTAGTGTACACTTTTTACCTGCAATTGCAGTTACTCGTAATTCTACCGATATAATTCTCTTATAGCGTAAGGAATGATAAGGTCGATTTATACTGACTAAAAAGTTACTTTATCAGTATTTTGTTTTAGTCTTTGTTTCAGCAATGATCAAGCTACTACTCTAAACGATGTAAACGTGGTATGTTTATGAGTTTAATGTCAAACTCCATATATAAAAACGAGTAAAAATGTTAAAGTCGGACATGCCGACTATATAATACCCTACACCAGTCTGACTTAAAGCCAACGTATGTTTGGATCCGAAATTTTAATGGGTTGAAACGGACTTGTTTAAAAATTTTCTATAAAATCATAAAAGAAGAGAAAATCGAACAGACGGACGGACAGACGGACATCGTTAAATCGAAATAAAAAAAATTCTGAGCCCATCGGTACACTCTAAGGTGGGTCTAGGACCAATCTTTTTTGGTGTTACAAACACCAGCACAAACTTATAATACCCTCTCCACGTAGTGGTGTAGGGTATAATTATGGTTTGGATTTCTACAAGATTTAGAAGGAATTTACGAGTTTATATGAAAACCTCTATTATAATTAATATAGAATTTGTTTAAATAAGTATTATATGTTTATCATATTTATCAAGGCAATTACTTGAACATATTTTATATTAATTAAAAACTATTGTGAGAATTTTCTGCATAATTACACTGAAAAAAACCCAACAAACATATTTTACCATCATTTTGTAGCACTTCTTATTTAGCATAAATCAGATGTGGACTCAAAAAATTTTTTAAAATACTTTTATTATCTTTTACAAATGAAATAGTTTTAGTCCAGGTGGATTCTTGTGTGCTTTTTTATTTAATGGTTTTTTTTTTAGTGTACAAAGGTTAAATTGTATTTGCATTGTTTTTCAGAATTAAATGAAAAGAAAAAACTTTAGTAAAGATTCTATACTTTGTTATTCATTTTAAAATTTATGCACGAATATTAATGTATTTATTGTGCAACGAACCATGCACTTGTTGTAAAGCATTTTTATTCTTCTCATATACATACTCGTACATGTGTAATATCTTTCCGAAGAAAAAAGTTTATACACTCATAAAAAAAAGCCCTACAAATAGGATAAAATTGTGATGGCGCAAATACATGTACTATTTCCTATTTTAGCAGAATTTTGACCTATTTGTACTGAATTTTTTAGAGAAAATAACAGAAAAATTAGTTCAATTTAATCAGAACAAGCCGCTTTTTCTAATCACTTGAATTTAATAAATCCAAAAAGTAGTTCCGGAATTTGTCAACAGATGGGGTTAGATTCTCCCTATTTTAATTTTCTGTCCGACACTTCTTTCACCCTAATTTTTAATACCGAATTCGATAATGAAGGATTTTACATTAACTTTTAATTTTTAATGATATTTTATATAAAACAGCGATAAACAGTCTGTCTTTTCAGTTTTATCACTTTAATTTATAATTTTACACAATTAAATTATTCCACTGCAATATTTAATATTCACTAATTGGATTTAATTAAATTACTTACATTAGACTGAAAAATTGCCATTTCTATTTCAGCTATTTCTCCATGTCCGAGATAGAAATATGTATTTGATGTAGTTTTTTTTTGAAACATATTTTTAAAAAAATTTTTAATAAAAACTTTTTATTTGTTAGTTTTTAAATTTTTTTGTTTCTCTTTTAATTTTCAGTCGTATTTTTTCTGACTTAAATTAATAGGCTGTTTCATATATTTGTGTTTTTTTTGTTATACTTGTGTTTTTATTGTTATATGTAAACCCAGACAAATAAATCCAGTTTTTTTTTGGATTTATTAAATCCACTTTTTGTATGAAAAATTTTAAACCCAGGTGATTAAAAAAACGCTTAATATCTCGCACTAACAAAGTGGTGTTTTTATACCAGTCAACTTTCATATCAAAGAATAGGTCAGCGGTATAGAGCTAGACTAGCAATCGTGAAGTCGCAAGTTCAGCTTCTGTAAAATAAAAAAAAAATATAATTTTTTTGCGAACAACTTTGTTTTTACTTTTAACTGGTGACAAAGAGCTTCCTTTGCACTCGTTCAAAAAGTAGTTAAAAAATGTTGAAGTGGGAATACGATAATTCGATGTTAAAATCATTAGTGTTTATGTTAAAAATATGTACGTACCTACATCTAGTCCATAAATTGGAGTGCGTTTGCTACTGCTTTGGCATCTCTTTTTTTGCTGGGTGGAGAAAGGTTTAGAATTTTTACTTCCAATTTCAATTACGATAAAATAACTGGATATTTTTTTTAAAATTGCTTTTTTAGATTAAATCATACTTTTATAATATAACAAAAAAAATTTACTGTAAAAAACAATAGTTTTTTACCTATACATATTGTCAGTAGTTTTAATATTTTTGTAGTAAAAATGTGCCAGTTAATTTTACAACATTATTAGTTATTTTAAATGCATTTGTTAGTTATTTTCAACAGTTAAAAATAACTACGTTTTCGGTTAGTTTAAAGGTAAATACCTTTGTCGCAAACTTTTTGAGTGTATATAAATAATTATGTCGGAACTTTTTTCATCGGGTGTAGACATATATTTAGGAGTAAAATATATGTACACATAAAGTGGTAGATTTGCTATAAACAATTTAGCGGAGTTTTTATAAGGTGCAAATGTGGGTAGAGAAATAAATTGGCTAATGGTGCTGGAATTCAGAAAAATCAAAATTATAAACTTTTCAATAAAAATATTTTGGCAACGTCCATAATCCTGTTCTGTTTAATATGACGATAAAATTAACTTAGAAGAAGTTACTTTCCAATCGAACCGTGCCGCAAAATAAACCGCTCATTAGCCATCCACACAAAAATATACACTGACCCATAAGTACAGTCGTCAAATTTATCAACCGTTACAAGTTTTAAACAAATCGTAACTTTTTTTCTAGGTGTGTCTAGAATGAGTCAGTATCTTAATTTTTAACATATCGTTTGGTACTTTTGTTCGGTTTGTATACGTACCCTATTAACAACTTTAAATTATTAAAAGGGGTCGATCAAAAACCATTTTTTTTTTCGTTTTATAATGTTCTTTTTTTATATATAATTTGTATTTTTTTATATACAAACTGCAGCATGAATAGGCGTAGAACGGAAATGCTACAACGTAATTAACGATGTCACAATATTTTCATTTAAAAGAAAAATTATAACTACAAATTAACACTCTTTGTTTAATTGAAATCCATATAGAATCTATGAATGCAAGTCGTAAATATCTAATTGCTTTAATTTTTCTATTATTTTTTCATAATATCTTTGATTTCTTTTAAACTATAATTTTCAATTATAGAATTGTAATAAATTACCTAAGATTTTACTGATGAGTTTTCAAAATTTATTGCATTACAACTTTTTTTTTATTGTATCATAATACAAATCACAAAAATTGTAATAATGCAACCAATAAACAATTTAACAAAATAAACGTGATCCAATTTGCCGGACATTCGTAACAAAGAAAATAGGTTTTTTGATGACGACAACGATGATGATGATGTTGATAATCATTTCTTATAATAGGGTGAAACCATATCAACTCAACACGCCATTCGGATTTACTACCCAGTGTATAAAATCATTACCAGATATGTGGTTATGTAACTACATACTTGGTAATGGTAACTAGTTACTTTTGTTATTACATTTCTTATTACCTTTATATGGCGATGTCGCGAAAAATAATGAGTTGTCGTTACACACCAGCATACGAAAAATCAAAAAAATATATCGTTACCTATGTGCTTACCAGTACTGACAAAAATAATGAGTCTAAAAATGGATTTTCTAAAAAATAAATTATATAAAAAAAATATTTTTTATTATATATTTTTTTTTTTAAATAAAATTTGCTGGTGCGGGAATCGAACCTGGGTCTACAGATTGCCAGTCAACAGCTCTACCATCTGAGCTATATCGACATGTAATATTTAATAGATAAAAACACAATTGACCTGCTGCACACAAGTAAGCTTACTCGCCAACATACAAAAAACCAAAAAATATGTGGTTACATATATCCTTACCAGTGTTTGAAAAATATTGAGTCTAAAAATAGATTTCAAAAAAATCTAAAAAATTATTTTCTATTTGAAATAATGATAAAAATAAGTAATTATCAGTAACTCATTATTATATGTTTTAAAATAATACAGAAGGTAAGTGGGTGTCATTACTGGTAGTCCAAAAAATAATGATATGTCATTACCGTTTCTACACTGGGTATCTCAGATATGAAATAGAAATTTTACACAAATATAGAAGGGGTTTTAATAATAAACATAAATGTTTTTGAAAATTTTGAAAAATTTGAATTACATTTGAATTCTAAAAAATCACCTTTGACCCTTTCATGGAAGAAATTTGTGGTGCATATCGATTTAAAGGGTACATCCTTACCTAAAAATAAGATCGAAATGATAAAAAGTTATAGACAATTTTATAACGATACTATAGTAAACTTTGAAGATTTTTTTCCCCAAATTTTTACCCAAATTTTTATGAAGTTATATTTTGGAAATTGAAAGTGCCTGGGTGCCGAAATTTATGCATCATTGAGCTCTTATAGTGTAGGACAGTTATATGGAATTTCAGTAAAATCGGTGATAGTAAATCTGAAAATCTCACTTTTGCGTGTTGAGTTGACATGGTTTCTCCCAATATTTTTGTTGAAATCTGTGTCTGTTTGTCAGTTTATTAGTCAACTGACTACTAACCAGACAAGTCAACATAATTGAAATTCGTTATGCCTTAAAGGGTATTACAGTGGCCTACACGTTTAAAGTTACATTTCCTCAATGAAATTGATTTATATTTTCTTTTCCTTTAAAAATCTTCATTTATTCGTTGTTTTCTTTACAATTTCAATTATTAAAGGGTTTGGATTTCTTAATAACTTTATTGATTGTTTTTATAAGTTTTTAATTCTATGATTATAGTTTTACTTTAATCAATAAGTGAAGAAATTTTGTAATGAAGATTTATGAAACAAATCTAAGGCTAAGTTTTTATTATGCTTTGAACATCGGCATTCTTAACTCCACATACAAAATTGTTATTACATAACATGTTATTATACCGTACATCACTACGTGGTCAGGGTATTATAAGTTTGTGCTGATGTTTGTAACACCAAAAAATATTGGTCCTAGACCCACCTTATAGTATACCGATCGGCTCAGAATTTTTTTTATTTCGATTTAGCGATGTCCGTCTGTCCGTCCGTCCGTCCGTCTGTCTGTCTGTCTGTCTGTCTGTCTGTCCATGCATTCTTGTGACCACTCTACAGCTCGCAAATATTAAGATATTTTGATGAAACTGTTATTACAGTACACCGACTTATGTTGGCCCAAGGACGACGCCTATTCATTTTGGTTGAAATCGATCTATGTTTAGACCTAGTGCCCATATAAGGGTACCCCCCAAAATTTTCTTTTTTACACGCTGCAAGTCGAAAATACGAAGATATTTCAATGAAATTTGGTACACAGACCTATGTCGGCCCAAGAACGACGCCTATTGATTTTGGTTGAGATCGGTCCATGTTTGGACCTAGTGCCCATATAAGGGTCCCCCCCAAAATTTTCATTTTTACATGCTGCAAGTCGCAAATACGAAGATATTTCAATGAAATTTGGTGCACAGACCTATGTTGGCCCAAGGACGAAGCCTATTGATTTTGGTTAATATCGGTCCATGTTTAGACCTAGTGCCCATATAAGGGTCCCCCCAAAATTGTCTTTTTTACACGCTGCATGTCGCAAATACGAAGATATTTCAATGAAATTTGGTTCGTTGACTCACATGGTCCCAAGGAAAAAGCCTATTGATTCTAAATAGGATCGGTCCATATTTGGACCTATCGCCCATATGGGCTATATTTTCGATTTTCTCTTCTTTTATGATTTTATAGAAAATTTTGACACAAGTCTATTTTAACCCATTCTAATTTCGGATCCAAACATTAGTTGGCTTTAAATCAGACTGGTATTATATAGTCGGCATGCCCGACTTTAACTTTTTTACTCGTTTTTATCTAATTTAATACAAGCCTCACGTCGACATACTGATTTAGGTCGTACGCTTAGGGTTTTCGAATACGGGGGGATGGGTATTTGTGTAGAGATGCAACCTTGCGGCTGCGGCTGCGTTTATTTTTTTATATATTACACTCAAAAAAGTTTGACAGTTACTACATGTCAGTTGTTTGTGTATTAAACAGTAGTTGTTGTTTTTAATTGCAATTACAGTTGTTTTTCTATAGAAAAACAGAAAACAAATACTATGACAGTTATTTAAGAAAACAACTGACGAAAAGTACTGTAATTTCGTAACAGGGCGGTTCAGCTCCTCTCAGTTGATATGGTTGGCTACATTCCATTAATTATTGCAAAATATACTTTGATTATAAACATCATTTCTTCAATATATTTCTTCGACAAAAACAAAAAAAAAAGTCAGTTATTGTCATGACCCACAAACTTTTTTAAGTGTAGATTTAACATTTAAAAACGCTCTGCGAATCCGCACTAAGAATAGAGATACAACCTTGCGGCTCCTGTTGAATTTCTTTTTCTATATGGAGATTTGACATTTAAAATGCACTGCGAATCCGCACTTAATGAATTTGTGTAGATATACATTCAAAAAAACTTCGACAGTTACTACATGACAGTTGTTTGTATAGTAATTACTAGTTATTTCTTTAAACTGTTATTATAGTTGTTTTTCTATGTGAAACAAACTCTTATGAGAGTTATTTAAGAAAACAACGAACGAAAATCAGTTATTTTTAGCAAAATAATAAACCACTACCAAAAGAGTATTTCTACAGTAAACAGTTATTATTGTTAGTTATTTAAAAAATTATAAGACTTCGTTGAAAACCGTTGAATTTTAAAAATTCTTGTTTAGTTTTTATTTGTTATTATTGATATATTACTATATTGCAAATAAAAATCAGAAACTTGTATTGTATTTTCAATGAATTAAAATATAAACAATGTTTTAATTCATTGAAAATACAATATTTTTGTAACCGAAAGAAATTTTGTTTTCCTATTAATATATACTTTTATAATACCAAAAAAATTAACTGTAAAAAACAGTAGCTTTTACCCATGTCATTTGTTCTAAAATTTTTATAATAAAAATTTTTCATTTAATTTTATGACTTCGGTAGTTATTTCTAATGCATTTGTTAGTTATTTTTCAACAGTTAAAAATAACAACGTTTTTAGTTATTTTAAAGGAAAATAATTTTGTCGGCTTTTTAACCGCATATACCTTTGTTTTAACTGTAATTTTTACTAGAGTCTACCGATAAATTTTTTGAGTGTATTTGTTTTAACTTATTAGATTTTCCATAAGGCGATACGCCACGTTACGTTTATGTTCATGTAATTTTGTATTTCACCACTCAAAAAAATGTATGAACTTAAATTAAGTTTTCAACTAACTAAAACAATGTTTAGGAGTTTTTAATAAAAATGAGTAAAATTACTTTCCAATAAATAAAACTGAGTGTAGTTGAAATATACCACTAAATACCATTTTTCTAACTAATTTATAAAAATGCCATTTTTACGGATCCTTGCCAAAAAATCCATTTTAGCGATTTTTTCGACGTTTTATTAAAAAAATTCAGTAAGAAACAGTAAAACCCCAAGTTTTGTAGACAATTTTTGTAAAAAATAAAAAAAAAAATTTTTTTTAATGTTGATAAAAATGATATTCCCGAATTTTTTAACATAACGAAAATTCCAAACTTTAAAAATCATTCTAATTTAGGCGAATTCTCTTTAGTTGTTCCACTGCGAATTCCTTCATTAAGCCGGATTCAAAATGATGGAGTACTCCAATCTGCAGAGTGGATTTTGTTACTTTCTTTTTCGCACTTACATATTTTTTGTATCATCTCTATTTTAGTACACTCCACTTTGCAGAGTGGAGTACTCCATCAGTGAAATATATAGTGGCTTTATAGTTGTTTTTAGGCACATTTACACGCGAGAGAAACTGCTAGAGATAGAGCAAAATACACCTCTAAATTGTTCTACTGTGAAAGATTTAAGCAAATTAGTGGTATTTATTTGTTGCTCTATCTCTATCAGTTTTATCTCGCGTGTAAATGTGCCTTTACAAATATTAAAAAAAAAAACACTGAAATCAACTAGTATTTTTTTTAAATTTTGGAATAAGAATGCAATTGTTGCCTTCTTTTGTGCCGATTTTGCTGTTTTGTGGGATTTTGCTTGCCAATTTAAACGTTTTTGTGCCATTTTAAAATTGCCCTGGTTATAATCAACTAAAGAATTTTTTGGGTGTATTGTTTTTGCTCAGTCTAAATTCAATATTAAGGTATAAATTTTGTTTGAAAATTATTCACTGGCCCTAAAATGCAGATTTTTAGACGATATCTTTGCCCAGTCTCGCAAGAGTTTTGGAATCCGGATAGTTAAATGTCGTTGTTTTTTATGAGGGGAATCGCAATAAGCTTCATGGCCTTCGACTGTCCTCGCATGCTGAATAACTCCCATTTAATCTAACCTAACGCCTGATATCTTTGCAATTAATTTGTGGGTATCCATCGATATAAAAGAATTTGAGCATGCTCATAATTTAACTTATCCGTATGAGTTTTTCCATAAGTTATTGTATTCATTAAGCGCCCCCAAATAATTTCTTAATTTAAAATGTAAAATTGTGTTGAAATATTTAAGTTTAATTAAACATTTAGGAATATTTAAATATTTTTTTTAGTTGTCACGGGAATAATCTAATCATTTTGAACTACATTTTTACGCATTCAGTAATTTGTGTGGGCCGATAATGTGCAGTGCATTCATTCAGGTGGCGGCGCGTATGGTTTTTTGTCTTTTCTAGTTTTTTTTTTCCGTTGGTGCCTCTAATCTGCATTTGTCATTTGGAATGTTTGTGTATGTTCTTTAACAAACATTTTTTTTTGGACACATTCTAGAGCAGATTATATTATTTTTTATAGTTTTCTTTATATGTGCGTAAATTTACCCACTATAAAATCAAGATTTTGAGGGGGAAAAAAGAATTGTATCATAATGAAGTAATTTCTCAATTGTTTATCTAAAGGTGACACACATATATCAAATTCTTGTCATTATTATTTTCGTTGTTGTTTTTTAGTTGTTTATTAAGGTGCCTCGTTTTGGCACTTTTCTTTCGGAGCAAGATGTAAGAGCGGGCAAAAGTTGTAGACCGCTATAGACCACTAAACCACATAAACGCAATGTCGACCGCAGTGCGACGTTTTGTCGATAAAGCAGTTTTTATATCTTCTCTATTTGTCACTGCCGAGAAATTAGAAAAGTTTTTTAATAAACAAGAGCTATTTTTAAACAAAACAGAAAAAGAAATTTTTAAAAATATTGAATCGTTTCCGCGAAATTCAAGAACAAAGTTTGACAGCACTGCCACTGTCCACTGGCACTTTCACTATGTGGTTTGGGCTTTACCACTACATGGGAAAGTTTTAAGCTGTTTTTTTGGTATGACTTAACTGTTAATTCCAAAATTAATTTTTTAGACTTTTTAATCGATTAAGCAAAAATATATTGAATTTCCAGCGATTGAATTCAGTGATTGAACAAATCAAATGATGAAAAAATTATTGAAGCCTTTAAAATTAAATCAAATGAGACTAATTAAGACTTCATTCGATGTGTAGAATTGGATTTTGAGAATTCATTAATTCCATAGTCAATCAGAATTGAAAATAGAATGAGGGAATAAAATTTTTAGAAGCTCTTTTGACAATTTAGACCTGTTAACTTATCTCAGAATAAACTGAGTTTAGTGCTTAACCATATTTATATGGAATATCTGTGGTTAAGGTTTAACCATGGTTATGTTGGAGATAAGTTACTCGCCCTTAAGGGATAACATAAAAATCAATCACGAATAAGTAGGGATTTAAAAAATAATATTTTTCAATCCCCGCGTTGAGTGAAGTGTCGGTGATGCGATGAAATTAACTCTTAACAAAAACAATTTTATCAGTAACCCTGAAAAAATTTGAAAAATATGTTGCCAAAAAGAGGCAACGATTACTAAAAGTATACTAAACTCAAAATTTAAATGTATTGAATTTTAACCAATTTTTTTTAAGGATTTGGGGTCACCGATTCCGTATCTGGAACAAAAAATTAAAAATGGTGGATCCATTATGGAAATTTGTTTATTTTTATAAAATGTTTGTGTTTTCTGATGTGAATGAAATTGTCACTATAGGGATTTTTCTGTAAATCAGAAGTGAAGAACTAAGAACGGTGGTAATAAAATTTTAAAAAATATTATATTGATGGAATTCGAAATTTAAAAATTTTCTACGGATTAAACTTTAAAAATCATGCCATTTTACTCAAATTGCGAATTCCTTCATTGTAGTTAGTTAATTGTTCATAGATTTAGGGTTGCTGATTAACTGTAATAGGAATGGAAATTAACCCCCCATTTCATAAATGCTTTGTAAAGTTATAGCAGGTTTACAAAACGTCATTTTCATACAAAATTTGTTCAATAAACCTCCTATAATTTTACAAAGCGTTTATTTAGGGGTAAATTTTTACCCTGCACACAGAAAAAAGATTGGTTGGAAACCAGTACCCAATGCTAAAATAAATATGGTAATAAGAATTATTATAAGAGCGTACACTCAGAAAAAAAGATTCCAACAGGATTTGTTGCCAGCCGAATCGTTGGTTGGGTATTAGGCTAGCCCCTAAAATACGATTTGTCGATTTTAATCTAGTTGGTTCAAAATGGAAGAATTAATTTTTTTTAGAAAACGAATTGCGGACGGCTCTATTTAAAATTCGTAAAATTCAATATTTTGTCAAAAAGAATTTTTTATTTAATTTGTTTATTAAATATTCTTAAACTTATGCAGATACCGAAATTTGGTTTCGTCGGATATCATTAACCCACTTTAACTTGGTACCGAAAATGACCGATAAATTTCATAGAAATGCAAAAAGTATTTTGTAAATTATTTTAAAAAATGTTTTAAAATGCCTAATATGGAAATATCAAAAGCTATTTTTGTAATGTAGTAGTTAAAATTAAAGAAAAAGAAATAAGCTGAAAAATTGATAATTCGGGTTTTGTGTAGGGAGGGACTCCTTTCTAGGACATTTTATGAAAATTGATTATTTTGTCAATTTTTTTATGAAAATTGACTAAATAATTTTGCACAAAATTTTGGATAATTTTCCAAAATTTTTTTTTTTTTTTTAAGTGAAGCAACACTCAGGAAATTCTTCCTATTAATTAACGTGTTGCTTCCTTTGGAAAGGGGATAGAGAAGAAGTGAAAGGTGGTGAAAGATGAAGGGCTTCAAATATGGCAACACTGTAATTGCGCGAGATGCTGAATTAAATATTAAAAGATTATAATTATCATTATTTTTATTTAATATGACAATATCATATTAGAATTTGGACTTGAGGATCTTGAAATTTAATACTGATTTAAAAATCTTGAACCCTTAGTATCCTAGGGACAAAAATAATTCATGACAATTACTTAATTTCTGACTCCATGTTTCTAAAATTTTGAAATTGTTCGAAACATGTATTTAACCTATACATATTGTCAATAGCTTGACTTCTGGTCTAAAAAATAACCAAACAGTTAATAGGAATTTGGGTATATATGACGGATTTGAACTATCAAACATGCTATATTCTTTATCGGCCCAATTTCACTCTCTAGGGTTAAACGAGTAAAAAAGTTAAAGTCGGGCATGCCGACTATACAATACTCCACACCAGTCTGTTTAAAAGTTAACTAATGTTTGGATCCGAAATTCGAATGGGTTAAAATGGGACTTGTGTCAAAACTTTCTATAAAATTATAAAAGTAGAGACAATTGTAAATATAGCCCATATGGGCGATATGTCCAAATATGGACCGATTCTATCTAGAATCTATAGGCTTTGTTCTTGGGACCATGTGAGTCAGCGACACAAATTTCATCAAAATATCTTCGTATTAGCGACCTGCAGCGTGTAAATAAGCCAATTTTGGGGGGACCTTTGTATGGGCACTAGGTCTAATCATGGACCGATTTTAAACAAAATCAATAGGTTCTTCGGCTGACGTAAGTCGGTGTGCCAAATTTCATCAAGATATCTTAATATTTGCGACCTGTAGAGTGCGCACAAGAATGCATGGACAAACAGACGGACGGACGGAAAGATGGACATTGTTAAAAACGTGATTCTGAGTCGATCGGTATACTATAAGGTGGGTCTAGGTCCAATATTTTTTAGTGTTACAAACATCAGCACAAACTTATACCCTGACCACGCAGTGGTGTAGCGTGTGAAAAGTGTGATCAAAAATGTCTCCAGTTTTCTTTTCTATGCGTATTTTTCGTATTTATCTCAAAAATTGGTGTCAAAAATAGGTAGTTTAAAGATCTTAAAGATTTTTTCTTTAACTATAAACGGCCGCAAAATTCTAGGCAGAAGACATCTTAGAGAACGCATTGGAATTCATTTCTTAATATATTCCTTAATTTCTTTTTTTTGAAAATTCATATAAAAATAATAATTTTGTTACCTTTTTATAAATATTTAACTGGTTTCTAATTTTGTTTTGAGAATTAATTCTAATTTTGTGATTCGAGATAGTTTTTGAAACAAATTATCATTTATTCATAATTGTTTTAATATATTATGATATTTATAAATAAACTGAGTTTAGTGCTTAACCATAGTTACACTCTCAAAACAATTGCGTTGTGACAAGCGAATTTTTTCCAACCGAATTCGTTCGGTTGCTGCAACCTCGTAATTCGGTTGCTCCAACGGAATTCGGTTGTGACAGCCAATAATTCGGTTGCCGCAACCGAATTGGAATCAAATTCGGTTGCCACAACTGAATTCGGTTGAGGCAACCGAATTACGAGGTTGCAGCAACCGAATCAATTCGGTTGGCAAAAAATTCGGTTTCCACAACGGAATTGTTCTGAGAGTGTATGAATGCCAAATTAATATGGAAATATCTGTGGTTAACGTTTAACCTTGGTTACGTTGGAAATAAATTACTAGTCCTAAAAAATAAAATGATATCGAGGAATCTACCTTGCGTTGCCATATTTGCTGCAATTTAATTTCGTATGCAGAATAATATTGGCAAAATGAAGCACCCTATTTTTACGCTATTAATGATTAGTATGAGTTTGGAATCATCTCTGCTACGCTACAAAATCACCTGAGCATGACATAAATTAATTTTCTTTACTTTGAAATGTCGTACATCATGATGTTGAAATTTTCTTTACTACATAAGCGACATAGAAGAATTTTTTGTTACGCCGAGGTATTCTAGAATGACTGAAAAAAGAATAAACATCTACGATTACGGAAATAGGAAATGACTAAACGAGTTGTTTCAAATTCTAAACTAAATGTTTGTTTAGGCATTAAGTTCAATGAAACTTTCTTTGCTTGTTCAGCGTTTAGAAATATTAATTAATTACTTTATAAATGGTTGCTCTGCACATTGATTAATAAAAAGGAAGGGAATATGTACAAAACTATTTGTCCCAAAAGTATTTGAGTCTGTCTTACAACCCACGCACACGTTAATTCTTTTGTAAAATCTAACATTTTAGTAACTTATTTTTTTATTTAATTTTTTTTTCTTGTTTGAAATATTTTTAATTTTATTAAGTTGGGTACGGCGAGTTGCGATTCAAAATTAATCAAATTAATGGGGATTGAACTTTATCAAAATTGACTTAAGCTAAATATCGATGCTTCAATGTATTTTCATAGTATCGCCCTTTCTCTTAATTCAACCTCGCTGAATATAGTTGGGCCTTAAAAATTTCACTATAAATGTCAGCTACCCCCAGCGATTTTTAAATGTCAAAATGTATGGAAAAAATCACTGCTCTCCTATTCTGGGCCTACACTAACACTGGCTATTTCCAAATAATCGTAGTTTGTACCCGTATCAAAAGTTGCAAAATATTTCAAATTGCGTCTCATACTGAAGGTTTAAGAGTTAACTAATAGTTAACCCAAAAAGTTGTAGTTGTTTTGTATACAATTTTTCATTTTCTTTTGTTTAATAATTAAGTTAAAGTTAACCCTACAGTATGAGACCCACCGTAGGTGTCCAGAAAGTATCTTTTAAATCTGAAATTTTCTTTTTTTCTATAACTGTTTAAACTCTTTTGCTAGACACTGTACCTTATATAAAAAAAAAAACTTGTTGCAGACATCTATTTCTGTCCAATACACATTAATTGGTGACTGAAAAATCTGTCACACTTATGGAAATCATCCATTAATAAAATGTTTACGCAATGTTTCAAACTTGCATATGTTGTTATTTTAAACCAGAATATTTTAAAGAATTTTCTCAAAATTTAAATTTTTGTTGCACAGACTATTCTCGTTTAAATGCAACAAGCTTCACAGAAATATGGAATGATTTATTTTAGTTGTTGTTCTTTATTTGTTGTACGTTTTCGTTAATTTTTAGGTGCGCCTTGCTTCCATTAATTTTTCACAGTTTCACAATTCAATCAACAAGTGGTGCTAGCTGGGCTAACTAGTGGGTGGGTGGACAATTTTTGTAGTTTTTTTTGTTTGTTGTTTTGTATTCAAAATCATAAAACAACCTTTTTTATGTTAACCTTTAATATTTCGACATGTTGTATTATAGTACAGGGTGATAAATTTCTTAATGCTTAGTGGGTCAAAAACTTAAATTGTAGTTGATAACTTATTATAGGCAAAAAGGTTAATAGAATAACGTACATTTATTAGACTTGATTAAAATCAAATAACAAATCATGGCTAAATGTCAATAATGTGTACTTCAGTGTAATACATTCATAGAAGTAAACCTGTAAAAATAGCAAAAAGAATTAGTTAAAAATAACCTTGCAGAAAAAAAAACTGCTGAAATTAGGAGATTTTTTTTGGTAAATACTTGTAAAATAAGAACAGCAAAACCCAAACTGTTAAATTTACAAAATTTTAGTTACAATTAAGTTAACTTTTTGTTAATTGAAAATGACAAATTACACTGTAAAATTTGCAGAAAATTTTGCTAAATATTAGTAGACTAAAAATAGCAAAAACAAAATGTTAGATCTACAAAATTGTTGTTACATTTAAGTTAAATTTAGTTGAATGCAAATAGCAGTCTGCCCTGTCAAAGTCAACAGAAATAGTTGCTAAAAAAAAATAGCAAACTGTTGATTTCAGAAGGCTAAATTTTTATTTGCATTAAAAAACACCTAGAAAAAGATTAGAAAATTTTAAATGTTTTATGTGGTTTTTTAGTCTACTAATTATTTAGCAATATTTGTTGGTGATTTTAGCAGGTTTAATTGTTATTTTCTATTAGCTAAAATTTAACTCAAAAATAACAAAAATTCTTTATATTTAACAGTTTTATTTTTGCTGTTCCCATCTTACTAATATTTAGCAAAAATAATCTGCTAATTTGAGCAGTTTCTCTGTAAGTTTGTTTTTAATTAAGTTTCAGTAGTTCGAACTAAAGTTTTTACAAACGTTTTTCTATTAGTGTATATATGAGTATTAGGATGTCCCTGAATTTACAGTTTGTCGATTTTTATTCACTACATGTTCCACACTCATAAAAAAGCCCGTAAAACTAGTTCAAAATTCTGCTAAAATAACAGGAAATAGTACCTCTGTTTTTGCGGCAGCAGAATTTTCAATGAAGTTGACAATCATGGTGTGCTGATTATACGGACAATTTTAGTTAAATTAGCTAGGAAATTTGAGCTGAATTGAGCAGCAATTTTACTTGATTTAATTACAAATTTCTGTTAAAATGTCGCTTAAAATTTCGACTTACTGGATCTGATCCTAGACGGGCCTATATTTATTATTGGGTGTATATGTGTCTGATAAGGATTAACTTATAGGTACAAAGCAGGGTTGCCAGGCAATAAAATACCGTTATCGATTCAAAAACCTTTCAACTGCCTACCGTTACCCCTAAAATACCGTTACCGAAATAACCGAAATACCGTTATCCTTAAAATACTGATACCGAAATAAATGAAATATCGATACCCTTAAAATACCGTTACCGAAATAAATAAAATAGCGTTACCACTAAAATACCGTTACCGTGTTATTTTTAATTTTCTGCCTTTGGTAATTGCACGCGGTTATTTTGTATTTTTCGTACTTTAACCCTCTAACCGGCAAGCCCGCCTCCAGGCGGGGTATATTAAATTGACCAGAAATGCGTCAAAGGGGTATTTTATAATAAGCAATTATACTTTTTCAACAGAAAACAAAATTTATAAAATTTTTTGTGAAGAATTTTTTTGTATACAAGGCACGGTTTGGAAGCGAGAAAGTGTCAAAGATAAAATTTCGCAAAATTTCAAAAATTAAATATTTTAAAATAACCAAAAGTTTCAAAAATCTTAAAAACATATTTAAATTGACTGAAAAAATTGATAGTGACCACGAAGTGAGATTGGAGCTTAAGCTATTAAAAAAGTTCCTTACTTTGGTCCAAGGACGCACAGGATTCCATAAGGACACCTTTAAAAGACATCGCCTTAACTTCAAAGCGAATAGACGGATTTTTTTGAAATTTGGTAAAAAGAATATATTTGGTATAGGTAGCAAAGCTTATAAGTTTGAATAATATATATTGAAGTTTTGGTGCATTTTCGCTCAATTTCGAATTTTTCAAAAAACGAAAAGTAACAGCACAAAAAATGTAATTTTTTTATTGCAATTATATCTTGGTAAGAGAAATAATTTGTGCCTAAGCCTAGTAATTTTTATGTGCTAGTTTTCGAGATTTCCCCTTAAACTGTTTTGGCCCATATCGCCTAAAGTAGGCAACGAAAAAAAAATTTGTAGAAGAACTTATTGTTTATTTTTCGTGAGGAATACATGGTATAAATTTCATTGCAAAAAAGCTTAGGCCGGTTAGAGGGTTAAGATGGTAAATTGGTTCTGCTTTTCATCTCGTTTGTTTTTTGTAAAAAAAATTCGGAATGAATCGAAATAACTGACTACCGCTATCCTTAAAATACCGTTACCGAAATAACTGAAATAGCTCTAACCTTAAAATACCGTTACCAAAATAATCAATAAATCGTTATCCTTAAAATACCGTAACCGAAATAATTAAAAAACCGTTAGCCTTAAAATACCGATACCGAAATAAATGAAATACCATTACCCTTAAAATAACGTTACCGAAATAGCGTTACCCTTACCGATAACCGCATCGTTTCGGTTACCATTTATGGTACAAAGTGGCGAATTTTTGTCCATTTTCCTCTATCTCGCTTAGTTTCCGCGATACAAGCTATTTTGCGATTATATAATAAAAAAAAACTAAAATATTGCGCAATTTCTATATGATATTGATAGCAGACAAAAATATAATAATTAGGAAGTTATTGTGGGTTAAATTAGCTGAAAATATTGTAAAGTTAAGAAACAAAAATTAATAAAAATTAGCATAACTTTGTATGCTCAAATACGGATCAAAGTAATTGTCATGCTAAATTGGATTTACAAAAAATATTAGTTACATTCTAAATTTTTAGACAAAATAACAGAAAAATTAGTTCAATTGAATTAGAACGCGTTTAATAGACTTTGGTACTAACTTTTTTTTATGAGTGTAGTAACGGGTAGTTTTACTACTGCTTTTGGTTAAGTATAAATGTAGTATAAAGTATTTCTATAATACTGCATTTAGACTGAGGAAAACCCTACATATGTATAAAAACAAACAAAAACTGATTTTGTTACAAAACTAGGTAGATTTTGCCAGTGTAAATATAGTACAAATATCAAAAACTTCCAACATTTTTTGTTAATCGTGGGGTTTTAAAATTACTAAAAAGTTTTAGGAATTCCAGCAAATTTAAAAGCAGTGCTGCGATTTTTCTAAAATACTTAAATAGCTGGCTTTTCATACTTTTGCTTACGAGCTTAAAAAAAAAATAAAATGATGACTTGTATTTTTGTGTTTTTTAACGCTGTATTTCACACTGAGTTAACTATTAGTTAACCCAAAAATTTGTTGTTATTTTCTATGAAATTTTTTGACATTTTGTTTTTGTTCAGTAGTTAAGTTAAAGTAAACCCTGTAGTATGAGAGAGCCAAAGTAAAAGAACTTTAATATGATCTCTTTTTAGCAATACTAGCTTAAAATTAAACTTATTTATTACAATACTTCGATAATTCATCATTTACAATTTTGACACCATGTGATTAGAATCTGGAGATTATTCCCAGCATGTATGTTTCAGTTGTGTTTTTATATATGAAACAAAATCCTGAGAATGAAAATAAATCCAATGTATGTTAAAGAAACATTTATGTAATTAAAGTATTCTTCCGCAATTCTCATCACAAATTAAAAAGAGATTCATTCGGTAATACATTTGCCACAGAAAAACAAACTCTAGTTTTTATACTAGGTGGTCTATTCTAATGTGTTTTCTTTTACATGAATACATTGTATAAAAGCCTGATTTTCCCATGGAAATTTCTCAACATAAAGTATAAACGTTTTTTTGAAAATAAAGTGGAAAAAAGTTGTTTTTTTTTGTGCCCCAAGTGGCAATACTTGAATACCATTATACTTGTAGTATAAACAACAAGTAACACACACATTTCTAGAGAGAAAAAAAGTAAAATATTTTTTAAAGTAACTTTTTTGCTTCTTATGCAAAAAACGCAAAAGAAGATTTATGGGTTTTTTATACAATAACAAACAAAACAAAATGCAACTTGTTGCAACATAGAAAATGCTTACTGGCACCATTATGCTAACAACAAATATGGAATACTTACCTTTTAGTTGCTGCTCCAGGACATAAAATCTCTACAAGTATGAGTAATACACAAATAAAACAACTTGTAATGTGTGTGTGTGGACAAAAGTCGTTTGTTTCTTTTACTTGGTTTAAACCTACGTAAAAATGTAGGTCAAGCTTTATTTTTTAAAATTTAGTTAAAATGTTTTTGAAGGAAAATCAATAAAAATAAATATTGTATTTAGTAAAGTTTCCCACACCTAGTCAACCAATAACCAACAAACAACAACAAAAAAATCTAGCCTGTCAAGTTGATTTTTATTACAACAACTAAAAACTTTTGAAATTAATACATAACTTCTGTTAGTAACCGATAGCCAAAAATTAGATATGGTAGTGGAAAAAAATTATTTGGCAGTTAACACTTAAGTGAATGGCCTAAAGTTTTAAAGTTTGTTTTTTTCAAAGCAATCAGTGGTTTTTAAATATACTAAAGGCATATTTTGAAAAGGTATCAAAGTTTTGAAATCTGTGCCAAAATAGCTAAATATTTTTACTCAATCGTGGATTAAAAGGAATTTTACAATCTAAATAGACAATAGTGAATGAAGGAGATGCCAAAGAAATTTTTATGAAAATACTGTTATATTAAAAAATAATTAATAATATTACTAATGCCTTCTTGGAAAAAGTACCAAAGTTATCAAATTCTTACTTCAAGAAAAATTACCAAATTCCAGATCAATTGTGAATTTATACAGTTACGGTGTTACTGCAGGTTTAAATTTTAATTAATAGTTAACACAAAAATTTGTTGTTGTTTTGTGTAAATTTTTTGATATTTTCTTTTGTTTATAGTTAAGTTAAAGTTAAACCTACAGTATGAGACCCACCGTCACTGAATTATTATTTATAAAAGTACCAAAGTAGTAATCGATCGTAGATTTATAATTGTACCAAAATTTTCTTCCAAAAAGTACTAAATTCAAAATCAATCGTGGATTTATAAAGGTACTAAATACTTATTACCAGGGCAAGGACTTTCATGCACTAAAAAATCGAAAATATGCGCTTAAAATATGCACTATAAAATGGAAAATATGCACTTAAATATGCAAATATAACGAAATATGCACTAAAAACCAAAAAATATGCAATTCAAAATATATGTTTTTTTAAATTATATTTATTAAAAACTAACATAAACGTAAAAATTCAGGTATCGGTTACAATAAGCTTGTTCGTTTACTTACTACAAGTTACTATATTTACTACAGGTGGAAAAATTCAATACAAAAAGTACAAAACTTTGCAATTGTAGTAAAAGTAGTAAGAAATTCGTGTAAACGAACACACTGAATATGTCTTCAAATACACATAGTTAAATATATTTTTGTGTGTGGCATTTTACCTGAAAAAACTTTATTATAAAATAGAATTTAACCCGAAAACGTTAATTTAAAATTACATCTTTAAAAAACGTGTTAGTGGATGACAACATATTGTGTACTATGTGTTTCTCTTTCTAGTGTAGTGTTATATTACCAACAGAGCTTCCAGATAATTAATTCTTTAGAATTTTTTTTAGTTTTAAAGTATGAATTCTTAAATCGAATTTCATATTTAAAAATATTAAAAAATATGCAATAATGTGCAAAATATGCAAAAATATGCAATAAAAATCATATAATATGCAATAAAATATGCACTTAAAAGCAAAATATGCAAAAAGATGCATTTATAACCAAATATGCAAAAATATGCAACAACAAATCGATGCCATTTTTTTTTGCAAATTCTTTGATTCGGAAAAGTATTTGGTCAAAATAATTTTTGGGCCACTGACTACAAACATGCATTTGCATGAAAGTCCTTGCCCTGCTTACTACAAATAGATCAAAATACCAAATTAATCTTGGATTTAAAAATGTACCAAATAACATACATGCTTCCAAAAGTTGCCAAATCCAAATCAATCGAGGATTTATAAAGGTACAAAAGTCGTTTTTTTAAGTAAATAGATCCAACTCAATCGTGGATTTATAAAAGTACCAAACTCCTCTTTCAAAGTACCAAATTCTGGATCAAACTTGGATTTATAAAGGTATCAAATTCAATCAATCAATAGTGTATTTATAAAGGTACAAAGTTCTTGCTTCAAACAGAATCAAAATCCAAGTCAGTCGTGGATTTATAAAGCCACCAAACTAATATTTCAAAAAGTACCAAATTCCAGTTCAATCATTGATTTGTAAAGGTGCAAAATTCTTGTTTCAAAAAATGGCAAATTAAAAGTTAATGGTGGATTTATAAAGGTACCAAATTCTTACTTCAAACAAATCCAAATTTGTCATGAATTTACATATGTATAAAGGTACCAAATTTCTGCTTTAGAAAGCACCAAATTTCAAACCAGTGGATTTATAAAGGTTCCAAAGTCTGGTTTCAAAAAATACCAAATTCCAAATCAAACGTGGAAATATAAAGATACCAAACTCCTGTTTCAAAAAGTACGAAATTTCGAACCAAACGTTTATTTGTAAAGGTATTAAATTCTTGTTGGAAAAATACCAAATTCCAAATCAATCGCGGACTTATAAAGGCACCGAATTCTTACTACAAACATAACCAAAATCCAAACTTGTAGTGAATCTATAAAGGCACCAAATTCTTATTTCAAAAAGTGCCAAATTCCAAATCAGTAATGGATTTGAAAAGGTACCAAATTCTTGTTTCAGAAAGTACCAAATTCCAAATCAATCGTGGATTTATGAAGGTGTCAAATTCTTACTTCACACACAACCACAATCCAAATTTTTCATGAATTTATCAAGGTACAAAGTTCTCGTTTCACAAAGCATTAAATTCTAAACCAGTCGAGGATTTATAAAGGACTAAAAATACCAAATTCCAAATCAATCGTGGATAGAATCTTTTTTCAGGTTGTATAAAAATTGAATTTTATAGTTTTCGGCTCTTAAGCCACATTCACAATGATAGAGCACCACTCTGTAGAGCGGATTTTGTTCCTTTCTTTATCACACTTACATATTTGTTGTATCATGCCATCTCTATTTTAGTACACTCCACTCTGCAGAGTGGAACTAATATGCCAGCGTTGGGAAAACAAAAAAAGTTGGTCTTAAATGAGCTTTTCCACAATCAAAAAAAATTGATTTTATAAAACAAAAATAAAATTTTAAATTAAAAAAAAAAAAAAAAAATGTTTTCCTTGCAACCGGATTTGAACGCGGAACTTCCTAACTACAAACCTTTTTTTAACGAATCATTGCTCTACCAGTGTATTGCTTTTTGTTCAGCTGCAATGTCTTACTATGTTGAACTGGTTAACCACTGGTTGCCAACGTTGGTATAGCACTCTAAGCCCATTCTTTGCTAGTGTTTTTTTTATAAACCAACGGAATTTTTTTAAAACAAATACTGGCAAAACGCTTTTAGCAAACGCTGGCAAGGTGTACCAAATGAATGTTCTGCCAGTCATTTATTCACCGGGGTTACCCAGTGGTATGCCAGTACTTACATTTTTGTACCACTGGCGATTTCTGACTGGGTATTCTCTGTAGTGAATGTCATTGAAAACATTCAAATACATTCCCTATAACGAACATTAATTTATTGCCAATTTAAAAAAAAATCGTTTCCTTTTTAAAAATCAAAATTATTCTCCATTTAATATTGAACTCACGGAAGTTATTTTGTAAAGAAATTATGTATACTGCAAAATACATCTTTCAGATTGCATATTTTAAAGAACATGTGTACGAAAGTTTTGCATAGTCTAGGAGAAAACAAGTTAGTTCTGCAATCAAAATCCACTTCGACAGTGCTTGCATACAATAAAAACACGTGAAACGTAATGAATTCTCTTAAATAGACCACTGGGTGTGCATAAATAACACCACACAAAAACAATACAATTGCAGCAAACAACAGCACACTCCCTCCCTCACATGCATAATATTATGCGTATCGTGTTTTTCAAAATAAAAATTTACTTTCATGCCACTAAAGTTGCTCTGTAGAGTACAAATAATATACCCAGCAAAATTTGTTGCTATTTACAAGAAATTTGGTTAGGAAACTGGTTGTTCTATTCAGCAATACCTATGAAAAAAAAAAACATTCAATCTTAAGCCTGATTTACTCGAGCGTAAACGTAACGTATCTCTGCGTAGCTGAATTAATGACTTGAATAAAACAGAAGATGTGTTGTCTTTTTTGTTTCATTGTTATGCATTGAAAATATAGAAAACGTAAATACACAACAAAAATCTAACCACAACAGATTTACGTTTTCTATATTAGCTGTGTTTGTGCGACAAGCTATCAATGTTGGCTTATGTCATTCCCATATAAATTTGATATTAGTCAACGTTTAGTGTTAACTCTCAAAGTTACTAATGCCAAATTTGTATGGGAATGACATAAGCCAACGTTGATAGTTTGCCGCAAAAACACAGCTATTGAATATAAAAGTAAATATGGTCCCAGCCAACAATTTTCTGAGCGCTCAGAAATTATGACTCATAAAAGACTCTATACAAACATTTTCAGAGTGCTCAAATTTTAGAGTCAGAAATGAAACATTATAGACTCTTATTTATGAGTGTATTAAAAAATTTCTGAAAATTCGAAATTTTCCAGTAATGCTTATAATTCGGAGTCTTTTATGAGTCATAAAAGTGCGCTCAGAAAGAGGCTTCATCTGTGAAGAAAAACACCCTCGTATATCTATGATTTCAGAAGGTCTTAGGGCTCTTTTATGCGTCTTTTCGGACTCCAATTATACACTGGGCGTGTTATCTTGCTGGTTTTTACGTATTTACACACTGTTTACGAACACAATACGGTTGTCGAACAATTTCGCTAGTTCGCGAATGTCTTAATTCGATGCCTGGTCTTAAAAATTGTCGTTTATTTATAGAGAAAGATATATGCGTCTCAGAAATTGAGAAAAATTATCCAAGCTTTCACAATAAAATCAAAAAATTGGCCAAACCTGTAATTTTTTGAAATTTTAATGGAAAATCCTGAAGTGTTAGATAATGTTCCCATATAGAACTAGTTCTAAATCCCAAACTAGATAGTGAAAACTTTCTTTTTACTTTCGCGAAAACTACTCAATATTTTTAAGAATTTCTTATTGAATTTCATTAGAAGACAGCTTCGATTTGTTTAGAAAATTTTCAAATTTCTTAAATCAGAAAAGCTGTCAGACGTTTTCTCTTAAACTTGTTTTAAAATTTATCTAGACGATAGAAACACCTCTTAATAATTTGAGATATTCGTTTTAATTTTTATTATTCTTCTAGCCAGATATTTTTAAGGTGTAATTAAGGTGTAATTCTAAAAACTTTTGCTGGGTATTTATTTTTTTACATTAATATTGATATTATTATTCAATAGATCAGGTGAGTGGGTGGATTTGTTAGATGACTGGTTTGCTTGTTTGCCTGGCTGATTGACTGCATTATATCTCTTTTATTGTTTTTAATTTTTTGGCTCCAACTTTGCCAAGAGCTAGAAATATTATGCAATTCTTAAAAAAAAATACTGCCATAGTATTATATTAGAGATTGATTTATGGAAAAACTTAGAAAATAGTGCATGGCGGTAAAAATTCTCTTGAATTTATGAAGAAATAAAATCAATATTCAATATTTAAATCCAGACAACAAGTTATCTTAAGTTTTTCTTGGGATATTTTATTAGAGAAAAATTAATTTTCATATGCAACGAACTCAATGTAATGGAAACATTTGATTGATTTTGGAGTCAAACTTTTTGAATTAAGGATTTGTTGAGTTAAATTTATGTGTTCTTATTTGAAAAGGAATTTTTGACTATAAACAAGTTCTCATATCTTTATTAAATCCGTGTATTGCTAAAAAATATTTAAATATAAAAACCTCTGTATAAAGTAGAGTTTGCATTTAACCGCAATTTTGCTTAACCGCGGTTACGGTTAAAATTGGTGCGGTTAATCGCGGTTAACGGTTAATCGCACTCATAATAAAACATTTGTTAACTTACTTGATTGACATAAAATTATTTAATTACTAAATTTAATAACGGCAAAATTATTAAAATCCAAAGTAAAAACTCAAAAAATTAAAAAAGTTAAAGCCGGTCATGCCCACTTTATGATAACCTACACCACTCTGGTTGAAAGCCAACTAATGTTTTGATCCGAAATTGGAATTTATTGAAATGGATTTGAGTCAAAATTCGTCTGTAAAAGAAATCAATACAATATACTGGCACTAAGTCTAAACATGGACCGATTTTAAACAAAATCAACATGCTTTGTCCATAAGCCGGTGTAATTTATCAAAATATCTTAATATTTACGAACTGTAGCGCACAAGGCTACATGGACAGACAGACGTACGGACAGACGGACATTGTAACATCGAGCCAAAAAGTGATTCTAAGTCGACCGGTGGTGTGACAACCATCAGATCCAGTTGCTAAAATAATATTAAATAAATAATAATAATACTAAAATTCATATTTTTTCTACAAAACAAATTAAAAAAATTAAATTTTATTTGTGAAATCCGTAGAATCTTTTAATTTCTGCGCATTATTCCAAAACTATTCAAACATCGCACGACAAGTTATTAAGGTACATCTACACGAGAGATAAAACTGATAGAGATAGAGTAAAAAACACCTCTAAATACCTTAAATCATTCACAATAAAGCTAATTAGAGGTGTTTTTGCTCTATCTCTAGCAGTTTTCTCTCTCGTGTAGATGTGCCTTTAAAGTTTTGATCATCGCTTGAAGAAAAATAACGTTTCGGTTCCAGATTAAACACAAAACCAAAAAAAAAAATGTATTATTTTAAAATTTTTTTAGGTAGGTTTTATAAAACTGCGTGAATTCTTTGCAGAAATTTTTATTTTTTATAAAAATTCCAAAATTTTAATACAAAAATCTGGTTTTCAGTGTGTAATAATTTAACCGTTTTTACATGCGGTTACGGTTACGGTTAATTAGTGCGGTTAACCGCGGTTTTGGTTACGGTTAAAACCGAAATGCAAACTCTAGTATAAAGCATGCTTAAGCATGTTTTATACACCGGTAAAGAGGCCTTTCAAATACCTTTCGCTTAACAACAAATTTTCCTATAGTTACTTTGAAATAAACTAAAAACCAAAAATTTGGGACATTTTTGACCCCAATTTTTAATAATTAAATATGAGATTGGGCAGCTAGAAAATATATTTTTCTAATCTACAGCATATCTGAAGCTCAGAAGCTCGGCCGGAGGCTTCCCCTGTTAGATTTAAAAAGATGATGTGGCCTTGTTTTAAAGTAATCATGAATTTTTTAAAGAATGTAACCGGATGTTTTTCGACTTACAGGAAAGGTCTATATGTGTGGTTCCCTCATATTTGGATAAAATTTGGGTATGTGATATAGAAGACAGAAAAACTAAGCATGTGCACCTTTTTAGTGGCGCAATCTCATATTTGAGTGTTAAAAATTAGAGTCAAAAATCACTCCGTTTTTTGTTTTTCGGATTTTTTTATGTTTGTTCCAAGGAAATATACACAAGTTGGGTACTGAATATCTATTAAATGTTGAATATCTAAAAATATTACAAAGTTTTCAAACAAAAAAGTTTCGAACAACTTTGAAAAAATTACCGCCTTAATATCAATTTGGGCCGATATATTTACAACCGAAAGTTATGAATGAAGTTTATGTAGGTATAGTTAAAATGACCAACCATTCCACTTTTGACGGGATTATCCCGATTTTTAAAAGCTGCTACCGCTTTGAATTTTTATCCCGTTTTTTAAACAAAAAATCACACTTTTTTATATTTTAGATCTTATAAATACATTTTATTTTTTGTAATAAACAGTAATAACTTCGTTTAAAAACGTTCAATGCAGATCTTGTTATTTAATTTCAGAAATTTTGGATTTTTAAATAAACAAAACAATTAAAATAGCTTTGAAATCATGTTGCTGATGTTTTCTTTTAATTTAAATATGTTTATACTTTTTTTTAATGCGAAAACACAACTTAAAATGTTGAAATATTAATTTAAATCCGAAGAAGTTCATTTTAACTAAAATCATATTAGACTTAATTCAGTTCATGATTAATTTAAAAATTTTCGTAAAATAATAAGATGTTAATTCAATAAGGTGTTAGTTATATAATTGATTAAATTTTGTTATGAGTTCCGAAATTTACAATTAGAGTGGATTTGTAAAATCACACTGAATTAAAAATTTCGGAAATTTGCTGTTTTGAACAAACTTGAGAATTTATAGACAAATTTTAAGATAAATTTTTATTTATTAATTTTTTCACCAAACTTTTTTCACGAAATAAAACGTAAAATGTAATTCGGATGTGTATCAGAGAACAGCAAAAACATTCGGAATGTTTCACTTAAAAATTTTTTTATATGTTTTCGGAATTTAGAACAACACCGATTGATGCAAATTGTTAATTTACTCAAGACTATCTTTAGACCGATTTTTGAGCAACCTAAACTAAAAAAATATACAAATTTGCTGATATCCAGATTTTCGCTAAAAAAAATTATATATCCCGGTTTTTTATTTTCTTTCAAAGCAAGGCAACACTCAGGAAACTCTTCCTATTAATTAACGTGTTGCTTTCTTTGGAAAGGGATAGAAAAGCGATGAAAGGTGATGAAAGATAAAGGGTTTCAAATATGGCAACACTGTAATTACGCGAGATATTGAATTTTATAACAGTTGTTGGGCGCCATATGATGGTGAGTTGGCGAACTTTATTGAAGCTGTTTAGTTCATATCCCTGTTATATTATTATACTTTAGCGTGGTTAAGTGTTATGGGAACACCAAAGGTTAACGCTGCGCCATGTATGAGGGATAGAAAAATCATACATATTATTTTTA
This sequence comes from Leucophora obtusa, assembly GCA_949987735.1. Taxonomy (NCBI): domain Eukaryota; kingdom Metazoa; phylum Arthropoda; class Insecta; order Diptera; family Anthomyiidae; genus Leucophora; species Leucophora obtusa. The sequence continues at coordinate 187,099,520 of OX465298.1, read as the reverse complement.
CAAAAAGATGTTGCGGTCGCGGGGGATAGAACCCGAAACTTCATGTGTAACAGTCCAACGCGTTAATCATTACACCAAAGCGCCCTACAATATCCCGCTTTTTGCACTAAAATCCCGCTCTTTGAGCTTCCTAATCCGGCTTTTTGAAAATAAACAGTTGGTCGTGTTATCTGTAGTTGATATTTTAATTGGTAAAGGATTGTTTTTCGTTCGATTTGAGGTCATATACGAGTATTATCAGCCGGTTTTCAACTTGCTCTTTCAAAGATTAACATTTTGTATCGAAAAATGTTAGCCTTTGCAGATATGTGTATTTCTTATGACAACATTTTTCGATACAAATTAAGAAGAGAGTCATTTAACAGAGGTTGGGAGTTTTGGTACTTCTTTTAATTTAATGCTAGTTGGTATTATCAAATTTTCTTTTAAATTATTTTCAGATGAAAGAAAGAACCCAAGTAAAAAAAATGATATGAAGCCATATGAACCCGAGTAAAAAAGTTTTGATATAATCATATATTATTTTATGTAATTAAATATAGTAACTTATAGTTAGATATGGCCACATATGCTTTTAAATTGAAGCATATAGACTTTTATATAGTCATATATTAAATATTTTTTCCTCAAAGGTTTTAATATTGAGACATATGTGATTTTATATTATTACATACTGGCCTACATATAAGTGTATGTGCTATATATAAGTACACAAAGTAATTTATAAAAGATATAATTACATATACGTTTATATATAATTTAGTATGACACTATACATAATAATATAAAACTATATATGGAGCCATTTAAGAAATATTATATAATAGGTGTTATATATTATTATATATTGACGCATATGAACCCATATATAACTTAGTATGGTTTCATATCTACAATATTTCATGATTTCTTTTATATATAACTAGAGTTTGCTAAAAACCGAAAAATTTGGAAACCGCGGTTTCGGTTTTTCAAAATTATAAAAACCGCGGTTTCGGTTATTTTTCGGTTTTCTTGTGATATTAATAGAATTGTTTTAAAATAATTAAATATAAAAATATTCTAACTAAATATATGATAATTAAATATGCATATAAATTAAATAGTCCCAGCAAAAATGTGGAAGCAGTAAAAATGATTACTGCTTGCTTACTGCTACTTTTACCGCTTCTAGAAATGTATAGCTTCGTAAACAGCATTAATGAAAGGCCTAAGTTGATTAATGGTTTACATCGCTTTTTGCTGTAATTTTCAAAAAGGCGTGAAATGAGCAATACATTTTGATTGTTTAAATATTTTTGCGGTTTAGCAAAATTTTAATGGAAATAAGAGGTTTTTCTAAAAAAAAGCATTTTCTCTTCACGGAAAAATATTCAGGAATATTGTGCTTTTGAGAAGGCACGATTTTAAATAGTTGAAAAGTTTTATAATATGCACTTCCGAGAAGGCATGAATTATCGACATTTTAAAAGATAAACAGGAGCACTAATTAAAAGCTGTGAATTCATGCCCTTTTGGATCCCGAAACAAGTGCTTTCACGCGAGCTATCTCGTCCAAGATATCTTTTCAAATTCGATTGAATTTCTCACTCGAATATTTAAAGGCAATAATGCCATTTCGAAATCTTTCCGGGAGAAGAAATAAATGCGGAAACCCCATATAAATTAATTTTTTTTCTTTTTTTGGCAACTAAAGTTGTATTTTAAAGAGTTTTTTTTTTTTTACGAAATAAGGCTTTTGAAATATACGCGGTGAAAATCTGAACTGAATATGCGAAACTCAATATTTCTTAAACAACTTGACTTTTTGATGCAATTTTTTTCTAAAATTATAAGCCTCAGTTTATGTTATCCGTAATAACAAAAACAAAAAATTCTTTAAATCAATTTTTAATGAAGAAAATGTTCATTGCAATTAAATACAAAATTTTGGAAAATAGGAGCTGAGACTTTTCGAAATTTAAACTTTAATAATATGCAATTTAATTAATTATTTTAATTGGTTAAAGTATTTGTTAAAAACCGATTTATTTTTGTCGGTTTTCGGTTTCGGTTTTGAGGCTTGGAAAACCGCGGTTTCGGTTTCGATTAAAACCGAACAGCAAACTCTATATATAACGATATAACGTTCTTTATAAAATCATCTTTAATTATATATCATCCCACATTAGCAATTTTTTCAAAGTGATTTTATATAAAAATATATGTATAAGGTCATTTTAAAACCGTATTGTATTAAATGTGGTTCCATATTAAAAATGATTTTGAACTAGTTTTAGATTTTGTAATTACTAGGGATTGGCACATGACACGATCGTGAGTGAAGTTATTCACAAGTGATCGTGAGTAATAATTACTATACCACAGTAATTCGCCCGTGAGCGTGAGAATATATAATTCGTACGTGAGCGTGAGTAAGAATATATAACCCGTGCATGATTCGTGTGTGAGTTTATTTTTTGCATCATATGTTTTTAGTAATTTTTACTGTTTTGCGTGAGAATTTTCTGATTGTAAGTTTTTAATATACTCATGTCTGCGTGAGTAAGACACGAAATGCTCGTGCGTGAGTAATTTGTTTTTGTTTAGGAGCGTGATACAAAATGGCTAACGCGCCCATAAAATTAACAATACTGAAGCTTTAATATGGAATTCTCTATACTATAACGCACACTTGACTGATCTCGTTATATCTTGGTTGTATATCACAATCCTATTAAGTTAAAAATTTCAGTGTTGTTAATCTTATTTTAAAATAACTAAAAACAAAGAAAAATTTGTTCATGTTTAATGCACTGTCATGGTAAATCTGGATAAAAGTAATGGAAGATTTATCGAAATTATAGGATATCCAGTAGACCTGGGGGTTAATCATTACATTTTGTAATTAATTACACATTCATTTACACAATTACATGTAATTGTAATTGAAAAAAACTCAATTACAATTACAAATTATTTGTAATTGTAATTCAAAAAAGAACAATTACAAGTAATTTGTAATTTGAAAAATGTCAATTACATTTTTTGGGAAAATAAATAATGACAAAAAGCACAAGTTAGGGGTAATCCCAACATGACGTATTCTTTTTATACGCATCCATGCCTATGCAACCTATCCCAGTCAGATTTTTCTACAAAATTTTAACAAAAAACACTTTTTAATTCTAAATGTAATTGAAATTTGTAATTGAAATCACTTTCAATTACAATTACTAGTAATTTGTAATTGAAAATTTTCAATTACAATTACTTGTAATTTCAATTACAAATTACAAGTAATTGTAATTGAAATCTCTCAGGTCTAGGGTTTTTCTTTTCCCGGACTTTTTCATTTCCCGGGACAGCGGGATTTTTTCCAGAATTTCCCGGGATCCCGGGAAATAAATAAATCCGACATATGTTCTACTTGAAAAACTCGATTTCTATTAAAACACCGTCCGACAAAATTCATTTTTTGGTTGTACCCATGAAAAAATCAACTTAATATATTCTGATAGGAATTCTAACATGATATTGTCATATTAGATTTTATTTGTTGTTTCAAAAAGGTTGATGATTTTCATGATAGATAATACAATTGTTTCGTGGGAATCACCCCAACTCATCAGTTGTCCGCAATAAGAAAACTATGACTGGAACATACAAACCGAGACATTACATAAGGTACAAAAATTCAACGTGACGAGAAACAACAAATAAAACCTAAATGACAACATCATATTCAAATTTGGACTTGAGGTATAAGAATATTCTAACTAAATATATAAAAATATAGAAAGTCCGGAAAAACATTTTTTGTATTTTTTAATGCAAAAATTAAAATAATTGTATTCTTAGAAATATATTAACTAAATATTAATTTGCCGTTTAAACGGTTAAACGAATTGATATAGATATATTGGAATTGTTAAGTGGTACAAACTGGTGTCGGACCAGTTTTATAGTCAGAACTAATATCGATTTTATTGATTAAATATTTCTTAAATATGGAATTTAAAAATTTCTATTTCTAGATATTTTGTTTCTATGCAGATTTTCAGAAGTATTCGTCTAGAATTATTTTCATTAAAAAGTGTAAAAGTGAGTATTTTTCACACCAATATTTAGGTAAATTCGCCTAAATACTTTTATAAAAATATTCACCAAATTAATATTAGATAGTTTTTTAACTCAAATTGGTATTTTTTGAATAGAAATTTTTTATGCCACAACTACTTAAAAAGAAATTATTTAATTTTCATAGTTGCATTTTAAATTAACATATAAAAAATCAAAAATAATTTGAAAAAGCATCTGAATTGAAATAAAGCAAAAGCAATTGAAATTTAAATTTAAATGAAATTATTTGAAGTAAAAAACTAAAAATCAGTTGAAAATACGAAAATTTTACTAATTTTTTTAGTTTTAATGCACAGGTATTTGTAGGTATTTGGAACTGAAATACTGATGTTGAAATGTTGTATATATTGCTTTATTTGAACAAATATCATCATTTTAAAGAAAACAAATTTTCGAAGAACGAGTAGGTACTTTTGTTGGTAAATAAAATTTGTATTGGGTTTAACTGATAAAGTTTGTATTCGGTTTAACTAAACAAAATCAACTGACATCCAAAAACAATTTGGCCAAAATAATATTTTTTATACTAATTCAGTTTCTTAAATTTTAAATCCTATCTTTATTATAAATATTTTTTATTTAAATTAATTTCAAAAAAATCAACGCTTTAAATTTAAATAAAGCTTCAAAAATTGCATTATATTCTAGCTAAATCTTCTATAAAAGAATAAAAAAATCCCGGGAAATCCCGCACAAAATTCCCGGGATTGCGGGATCGAAAAAAGGGCGGTATTCCTACTGGTAACCCTACTCAGGTCTGATCTCCAGATATTGTATATATTTTTTTATTTAAAAATATAATTTTGTATATTGTTAGATATTGTCATATATATTATGGTAAAAATATAGGGTTAATATTTAGGTATAATTGTATCAAACTATGTCCACTTTTATAACATTTTATATAATTTTATACAAAAAGATATAATTTTATGTAATTGGATGAGGACAAAATTCGGATACAATTGTATCATATTGTATCGAATTGTATCAAATTGTACCAAATTGTATACAATTGTATACAATTCGATACAATATGATACAATAAGACGTTCTCATTTTTCGGATATAAATATATCTAATTACATAGAGGATTATATATAATTAAATATAACTTTATATGGCTCCATATCATTTTTTTTTACTTGGGAAGTTATATTTAATTATATATAATCTTTTATGTAATTAGATATAATTATATCCGAAAAATGAGAACGTCTTATTGTATCATATTGTATCGAATTGTATACAATTGTATACAATTTGGTACAATTTGATACAATTTTATGCAATTCGATACAATTGTATCCGAATTTTGTCCTCATCCAATTACATCAAATTATATCTTTTTGTATAAAATTATATAAAATGTTATAAAAGTGGACATAGTTTGATACAATTATATCTAAATATTAACCTTATACTTTTTATCATATTATATAGGACCATATCTAACGATATACATACAAAAATAATTTTTTTAAATAAAAAAAAATTTTCAATTACTTATAATTGTAATTGTTCTTTTTTGAATTGCAATTACAAATAATCGGCCTGATTACGAGTGTCGAATTTGTAGTCGAAATTTTCGACTCCATATAAAATGATTTTGTATATAATGGAAATTATAAAGAAATGAAACTCTCATGGTGGATTTTTTTAAATCTGAGTGCTATATATGGTAAATCCAATTGAAAATTTTTTCAAAAGTTGCGTTTTTAGTGAGTTTTCAGTGAGTAGTTTCGACTACGACTACGACACTCGTAATAAGGCCGAATATGTAATTATAGATGAGTTTTTTTTTTCAATTACAATTACATGTAATTATGTAATTGCATGTGTAATTAATTACAAAATGTAATGATTAACCCCAGGCCTGCTGGAGATCTTATAATTTCGATAAATCTTCCATTACTTTTATCCAGATTTATCATGACAGTACAATAAACATGAAAAAAAATTTCTTTTAATTTAGTAATTTTAAAATAAAGTTAATAACACTGAAATTTTAAAGTTAATAGGATTATGATATACAACAAAGATATAAGAAATCAGTCAAGTGTACGTTATAGTATAGAGAATTTCGTATTAAAGCTTCAGTGTTGTTAATGTTATGGGTGCGGTGCGTAAGCCATTTTTGACTCATGCTCAAAAAAAAAAAAAAAACCAAAAAAAAAAACAAATTACTCACGCACGAGCATTTCGTTTTTTACTCAGCACATATTAACTTATTTATTAAACTTACAATCAGAAAATTCTCACGCAAAACAGTAAAAATTACTAAAAACATATGATGCAAAAAATAAACTCACACACGAATCAATCACGGGTTATTCTTACTCACGCTCACGCACGAATCACTTAAGTATAGTAATTATTACTAACGATCACGTGTGAATAACGTGACTCACGAACATTTCGTGTCACGCGTCAATCCCTAGTAATTACTAAATATAAAACTAGTTCAAAATCATTGATAACATGGAACCAAATATAATACAATACGGTTTTATATGGACCTTATATATTTTTATATAAAATCACTTTGAAAAAATTGCCTATGTGGGATGATATATAATTATAGATTATTTTATAAAGAACGTTATAAGTTATATATGGGTTCATATTCGTCAATATATAATCATAACTAACACAAATTATAAAAGATTTCTTATATGGATCCACATAGTTTTATATTATTATGTATAGTGTCATACTAAATTATATATAAACGTACATGTAATTATGGCTTTTATATGTTACTTTATGTACTTATATATAGCACATATATAGGCCAATATGTAATAATATAAAATCACATATGTCTCCATATTAAAACCTTTGAGGAAAAAATATCTAACATATGACTATATAAAAGTATATCTGCTTGAATTTAAAAGCATATGTGGCCATATGTAACTATAAGTTACTATATGCAATTACATAAAATAATATATGATTATATCAAAACTTTTTTACTCGGGAAGATAAAATTTAAAAAACAGAGAATAAAAATTGAAAAATTTTACAAAGCCAGAATACGTATTTTCGGATGGGGTTAATAACTGATAGGACTATGGGTTAATAACTAATGACGATCCAACGACTATATAATTAAAAGACTTCCAACTCTCCCTACCTCTGTTAAGTCACTCTCTTCTTAATTTGTATAGAAAAATTTTGCCATAAGAATTAAACACGTCTGCAAAGGTTAACATTTTTCGATAGAAACTGTTAATGGTCGAAAGAGGCGATGAAAATCGCCTGGACGATCTATTTATATTCCATGTGGAACAAATTTACAAATTCGAAGCAACTAAATTAGACAAACATCAACGAAATTCTAAAAATGCTATTTTTATTCGCCTTTACTGATTAATATGTTTGCTTTGGACTTTCTTTTTTTGACTCAATCGTGGATTTTTTTTTTTTTTACTCAATTTTGTTGCATAAAAAGGTCTTCTTTTGACTTCTTCGAAAAAGGGGGTTTTCGACTTGATCTTAGGTTTTCAAAGTAAAAAGAGTTTTTTCATTTACTTGATCGTGGACTCTGTAAGATAGAAAGCTCTCGTATTTCTCAATCGTTAGTTAATTTTCTATGCGAAAGGTCTTCTTTCGACCAATTCGTGGATTTTCTAAGAGAACGTTATCTTCGTTCAACTCGTTCCAAAATTTTCAAAGGAAAGATTATCTTCTCTCGACCGAGTCGTGAATTTTTTAAAGAACAGAAGTCTTTTTTACGATCCCATGGTGGATTTTTAAAGAAAAAAAGTTTTCTTTGGGTTTGTTTCTATGACAACAAGATCCTTTTTATTTCTTCAGTTGTGGGTTTTATAAGGAAAAATGTTTTCATTCGACCCAATCTAGAATTTTCTTAGGCAAAAAGTCTCTTTTTGACTCAATCATATATTTCCTAATCGTAAATTTTCTGAGGCTTTGTTTGAATCAATTATAAATTTTTAGTTCAAACATTTCAGCATTTCTAAAAAAATTTGAGTTGCTACAATGCTGGCCATTTCAAAAGCACCGACGCTGTTGAACAGCGTTTCCAACTTCTGGAAGCAGAGAAATATACTAAAGACAATTATTTATCAAACATCCTTGGGTACAGAGAGGTAAAAGGTACCAAGAGTGCTCCAAAAGCACTGAAATGCCAACACTGCATTCAATGACAGCCACTTTTCTATTAATTAAGGTACTAGTTCGAAAGTAGTTCACCAAATTACGGACTGGAACTTTTTTGAACTAGATTAGCTGTTTTTATTAAAGAGAAATCTCTGCAGAAAATCGAAACGATTTGTACTTTTTAAGATAAGATCAATTTTTATTTTACTTAGAATCTTTATCCACTCACAAACATATTTGATTTGATGTAAAATCATTTATGCAAATCCTTATTTGTGAATAACTCTCTACATTTCATCTTTCTAGAAGATTTCAAATCGAAAACTTAATAAAATTTCTTTTCGCCAGACCCACGTACGTGACACGTTTGATCTCATCTAAATTTCAACAGTTTTACAACTTTCATTGCAACAATTTCCAACACCCAAAATTCAAGTAACAATTGCAAAAAAAAAAAAACAAAAAGCGAAATTGTTATTATTGTTGTATTTAATACCATGATCTGTATTGACCTTCTTAAATTCATTTTGCCTTAAAACACAACAACTAACCAAAAACCAAAAGAGTTTTTCCAAACTGGCATCGTCGTCGTCGTCAATATCAAACAAACAACAAAAATATTCACTAATAAAACAAACGAATTGCTTAAAACATCCTCAACAGACAAAACAACAGCAATAACAACAACACAGATCAAAGAGAGAGAAAGAAAGTGAATTTTAGTTTCTGTTGGTTTTTTTTCTTTTTTTTTTTTTTGTGGCATAGTAAACCCACAATCATACCCCAAACCAATGCTTAATTGCAAGTTCAATGTGTCCAATATTTGTTGAAAACAAGTAAATGATTGTTGTTAGGCGGTTAAGACGAATTTTAGATACTCTTCAGCAATGGATGATTTTTCTAAAATTACGTTGCAAAATTAGTTCCAACACAAATGAAATTAATTGTTATGCTAAATTGGAATTATAAAAAATATTAGCTCAATCCTAAATTTTAAGACAAAATAACAAAAAAAAAAATAGTTCAAGTGAATCAGAACGCATTTAACAAACTCTTTTTAAATGTATGTGAGGTTACATACAAGCAGAATTAATGAAAAACAAATTAAGCAATAGGTTAAAAAAGCCAAAACCTATCAACTCCAAATTCCAAGACTGAACTTGTACAAAAATACAGAAAAGAATTTTAAATTGTTAATTCCTTTACATTGGTTGTGTTTTGTTTAACAAAAAGCTTGACTCTGGAGTGGAATTTCTCACTCAGGAAATTATTCCTATTATTTAACATGTTGCTTTCTTTGGAAAGGGGATATAGAAGAGATGAAAGATGGTGAAATATGAAGGTCGTCAAATATGGCAATACTGTAATTGCGAGAAATATTAAATTTTAGAACAGTTGTTGCGTATCACCTAAAACGACATTCACACCTAAATCTTAAACACGTGTTTAGCTAAAACGAGTGTAAAAGCTGTTTAGTTCATTGCCCTGATATATTATTTTACTTCGGTGGCGTTAAGTGCTATGGGAACACCGAAGTTATGAAAGAGAAAAAAACTAAATTTTCTAAAGCTTGGATTACTCCACAATTGTGTACTTCTTCATTGTGGACGCATGTTTCAAATTTATCGCGGATTTGTTAAGGTAACAAGTAGTTGTTTTAAATCAATTATTGATTTTTTTTTGGTACTAAGGCCGTGGTTGTTATTTTTTCAACAACCAACAAAAATAACTGTTTACACACAGAAAAAAAATATGCCATTTTCCAACTGAAATTCGGTTGCATCTACTAACATAGGTTGGTGCAACTTAATATTGGTTATCACAACAAAATTCGGTTTATGCAACTGCATTTTAGTTGCAGTACCCAAAATATTTAGGAATCACATTCCAATATGGTTTCACCAACCGAATTTATTGGTTGTAGCAACCCAAATAGGCATAGCAATTCGGTTGGCAATTTTGTTTCCTATGTGTAGTAAAAAATTAATATTTTGCTAGTTGTTTATTGTAATATTAAAAATAACTGCGTTAAACAAATGCTACAAAAGACAGTAATTTTCTTTAGTTGATTTTTTTAAATAAATTACATAAAAGTTATGTATTTTCTCATAGTAAAACAACTGTAAATGTAGTTAAACACAACTACTGTTTACTACACAAACAACCATAATAACTGTTGAACTTTTTGAGTGCAAGCATATGGACAAACTAAATATATCTTCAAATCCTCTGGAGGAGTTTACTAAAATAATAAAACCAAAAAGAAAAAAAACGTGTGTACAAGTACTCCAACTACTTTTATTTAAAATTTTCGGCGGTGAAATTGTGTTTTTTATGTGTTTATGTGTTTCTCTTTTTGTCAGCCAAACAGGTTCAAAAGTAGTGAAGAATTTTCACAGTTGATGCCTTTCGATCCTTTTAAACAACAGAAACAACAATCAAGCAACGTTATAATTGTGTGTGAACTTAAATGATATTAAAGGTGCAGCCAGCAGCCAACAAATGAGCATTAAATCGCAAACTTTTTTCAGACATTCATTGCTTTATTATTATCGCTGATGACCTAGAATATCTCATAAAAACAGCAACAACAAACATGAACAACATGTTGTTGCTGTGGCCACATTGCAGCCAATGATCCGAAGCCGGTACAATAACAATAATAATAATGATCTTGTCACTTTTGCTTAATCACTATCACCAGTTCGTTCGTTTGTTCGTTTTTTCCTACAGACGTACTAAATCTTTGAGTCTGATTGTCGATGGTTGGTTTAGTTTCTTTGGCAGGTCGACTCTTTGATTACTTGGTTGATTGGCTACATGTGTGTCTTATATTTTTGGTTTTCACTCTCTTTGGGAAGTCATCGTCGTCGTCGCCATCGTCTTTCACTTTTATTTTCTTCTTCATGTTAATGTTGTTTTAGGCTTTCAATTAGGCAATAAATCACATGAGTTGAGCTGGAACTGAACACCGACTTTTTATATATTTTATCTGTATAGTGCGTGTACACATGCAATATCCAAGATCAATGAAAACGAAGAAAAACAGCAACAAAAAAAAACATATTTTTGTGTTGTACATAAGCATCAATTTGCATGATCGGTATTGTGAATGTGAATTTCTCAAAATTAAAGAACAACTTCCGCAGTGATGTTTTTGCTGTGTGTGTTTGACTTGAAAAACTCATTAAGCAAACGTAATTGGAAAGATATGGACTGCACTGCACTTGTTGGGAAGATTGGAATTCTGAGTAATGAAGTAACTTTCTGTAGACGGTTTTATACTTTCTTTAAATGATTGTTACATTTTTTTTTTATAAATTTTATCAGTTTTTCCTGATTTCACAACTATTTTTTTAAGTAAGATTTTTCATATACATACATATTTTACAAAGTAATTTTTCTCATGGCATATACGTCTTCCCTCAGAAAATTATGTTGGTAAATGAACTGCAATTGCAGTCAACAAATTGTATACTGCAATTGCATATAAACTCACTACAATTGCAGTTATTTGTAGATGCAATTGTAGTTAAAACAATTGCAATATCAGTTAATTTTAAATAAAATTGCAGTTTACACTTTTTTAACTGCAATTGCAAATTATTTTACATAACTGGTTTAGTGTACACTTTCGTTATTAATGGTCTATGGTATGGACCAAAACATAGGCAATATGGGTATTGAAATTTTTCCTTTTACGCATACTTTAAAACTATATCAAAATTATTTTGAATTTCACATGCTCCCATACAAAAATATCAAGAATTTTAGCAGAAATGCCTATATTTTTTGAAAATCGCAGTGGACTGACTACTGCGATCCTGAAGCAATTCCACAAAATAAATCATTTGGTACCAATTTAAAATTTGTAAAATATCGACATAAATCCTTTGTTTGAGAAATTAATTTTATTTAACATAATTTTTCAATCATAATCACAATTAAAGAACATATTTTTTATTTTATTCTGCAGGCACATACAAATCATCACCTTTACGTCCTTTACCAAGATTTTGGTGTTTTTTAGCCCAGGAGGGAATACTCAATAGAGCCCAAGTAGGTATGATCATCATTATCAATAGACTGCCACCACCAATGATAATTTTTTGAGCAGCAGACATAGGAAAGCGAGGTGGTCCACAAATGGGTGCCACATTACGTGATGGTATTTTAGAAATTATTTGATTTTTAGATTTCAGCCACGATTTTTTTGAAAGAATTGAAAACATTTTGAAATAAATTAAATTTTTTTTTCATTTAAAGATTTGATTTGCTTTTTAATCTATGGTTTGCTATCCTGAAATATTTTTGTTTTAATTTAAATAAAAAACACAGTATTTGTCACAAAAGTGAAATGACACACAGGGGTCTGCAGAGACTATTAATTATAGAGATAAGAAATCAAAACTTGTACTAGTGACCGGCAGTGGGCGCTGAAATTTAGTATACAATATTAAATTTCAGCGCCCTCTACCGGTGAGTAGTGTAAGTATTGATTTCCTAATTCTATAATTAATAGTCTCTGAAGATGTCTTAAGGTTCAATTAGACGTGCCATATCGCCATAGCCGTAACCATATCGCCATAGCAGAAAACCAAAATTCAATTGGTATCTACGGTTACGGTTATGGCGTTATGGCATGTCACCAATAATCGAATACACTGCAGCCCATAAGATTGGTTTGAACAGCTGTTTTATATGGTTATGGATATGGCACGTCTAATTGAACCTTTAGAAGCAATACATTACAACAAAAATACAACAACATCAAAACCTCTGCTTTTTTTTTAGTGCATTTTTTTGCAGTGGAGAGAAGAGAGTACCGCTAAAATATGCGATTTCTTGTTCTGCATTGCTTCTAAAATGGTATCTATTTTTTGATGGGTACCAACTATATCAATCATTTCTCTGTTAAAAAAAAAATTGAGAAATAAGAGCCAACGGAAGTCAGTTTCAATGGCTCTCTAACATTTCTAAATAGCACCACAATTTGGACATTCGATTCTACCCATTTTCGAACCGCCATATTGATAAAATCTGTGAAATATAAGGTGCGTTCCTGTAATTTACTGCAGGTACCCGCGGGAACCCAAAAACAGCCCAAATAACAATAATTTATATAGAATTTTAAGTGTGGAAGCACTTTTGGGCTGGTGTGGATTACCGCAGTAAAGTACGGGAACAGATATACATATATAGTGCCATTACAGTTAAAAATTTCCCCATAGGAATAGTTAAAGTTTTTCATTACATTACATTTGATTTGTTTTTGTTTGGATGAAAACTACGACCGCTATCGTAAAGAAATAAAATAAATAGTAATATAAATTACCATAAAGTATTACGAAATTTTTAATAGTAATTAAAATTGTAATTAAATTAATTAATGTTTTTAATTGTTCAATTCATAGGCAATTTTCTTAATATCCTGAAAAACATTAAAAAAAATATTATTTAAGTAACTGCTTGTTATTAAAGCAAATATGCATAAATTATATGCGCAAATTTTATGCAAATTACTCACAACTTTTTTTTTTACGATCAATAATTTCAATAATGACTTTTTTCTTAAAATTTATTGGAAAAACTTGGTAATTATCATATAATAAATGTTTGAAATACGGGAAAATGAAGATATTAAAAAAATTTTAATATTTTTGCATATTCATGATAATTAAACAACAGTAGCCAAATGTTGTTGAAGATCAACCAACGGATTATGACTTTCAATTAGCACATTATCCAAACACATTAACCGCACCGATCGCCGCAATGTGAAAAACATGTAATAAAATTTTTGCTATTGTCTGCAACAATATTCACACATTAACCACATATATTATTTTAACAATTGATGAGCGAACGAACAAACACATCTTATAATCACCTCTCACTGCAATGAAAATTAATGATAGACTTTAATTTTTTTTTCTTTCTTGTCGTTATACCCCACGCAGGAATAAATTTATAATATGCGTTAAATTGAACATTAAACAGTTGGATATCAGAAAAAAAACTTGCGTAACAGAGAGACAGATAATTTGGAGCCATATGGAATTATGTCATCCTCTGCTGATAACTCATTATAAGTACAGAGGTGTTTTAAGGGGGAAATATTAAAAGACGACAACAAAGATAATTTTCAAAGCTTGGTTCACACGCTAAATATTCATATCTACCCATTTCTACTACTTCCCAATACTGGGATTTCAATGGAAATCTCGCCAGAAATCTTGATCATTTATATTTGCACTTTATGACAGTAGAGAGATTTCGATTTGACAATCTCATTTTCATTCGATTTGACAATCTCATCTCTATATATAAAAGAATAACGTGACTGACTGACTGATTGACTGACTGACTCAGGGGTATCAGGGGTATGGCATCACCAAAACAATAAGTTATAAAAACATCTTTATCACTAGATGGCACTTTGTTCAAAAAATTGACAATTTTTTTTTTTTGTTTAAATTTAAATAATAACAAACAACAAAGAAAAAAAACAAACAGATATTTCCAAATTTATTATTTGAATATATTCCGCGCTTGTTTTTTTCCTTATTTTGAGCAGTTTTCAGCGGTTTTTGAGTTTTGAAATATAGGCTCAGCTGATACTAAACTGATACTAAATAGTTGCTCAGGTGATACTAAGTTACAGCGCCCTCTATCGGTGAGTAATGAAAGTTTTGATTTCCTATCTCTATAATTAATAGTCTCTGGACTGACTGACTGACTCAACATCGCCCAGCCCAAACCGCTGAAGCTAGGAAGTTGAAATTTAATATGTAGGTTCCTCTTTCGGCGTAGACGTCCGCTAAGACGGGATTTTTGGAAATTCCCACCGGAAGGGGCAAAAAGGGGGAAAGTCTCCCCCTTGACGGCCTGCCAAAACCCCTTTGTCTAGAAAGCTGAAATTTTCCTTGGAGAAGGGGCTAACTTTTCTAGAAAGTACTTTTAAGAATTTTGGCAGGGACGTTGTAAAAATGGGGGTTAAAAAGGGGAAAAGAGCCCCCTTGACGGCCTGCTCAAACTGCTGGAACTATGAAGTTGACATTTGGTATGTAGGTTCCTCGACCGGTGTAGACGTCCGTTGAGACGGAATTTTTGGAAATTCTTATCGGGAGGGGCAAAAAGGGGACAAAAAAAGTACCTTTTTCAAAAAAGTACATTTTTCCAAAAAAAAGTACCTTTTTCCACCAAAAGTACCTTTTTCCACAAAAAGTACCTTTTTCCACAAAAAGTACCTTTTTCTAAAAAAGTACCTTTTTCCAAAAAAAGTACCATTTTCAAAAAAAAGTACCTTTTTCCAAAAAAAGAAAAGTACCTTTTTCTAAAAAAAGTACCTTTTTCCAAAAAATAAAGTACCTTTTTCAAAAGAATAAAGCACAGTTTGTTGTCATAAATACATCCTCCCAAAATTTAATATCTATTTTATTCATTTTGTTTTTCAGAGTGGTGAATAGCTAAATCTCGAGATTTCGATCGAAGTGTAAACGCAACCTTAAATGATTTTAAATATGAAAATATTTAAAATTAATTTTATTTTAATGGCTTAGTCTCTCATTTTTTGTTTCGCATTCTCTCACCAATATTGTCAACCTTTTGCTATTTACGGTGGGTTTTACTACAAATGTCAAAGAGTGAAATTAACAAATATACGGTCCTCCTGACTGCTCTTTATTTTAATGCATAAAATTTATAAAATTATTACAGATTTTGATTTTTTTATTTCAGATATCCTCCTAAAATTTAATATCTATTTTATTCATTTTGTTTTTCAGAGTGGTGAATAGCTAAATCTCGAGATTTCGATCGAAGTGTAAACGTAACCTTAAATGATTTTAAATATGAAAATATTTAGAATAAATTTTATTTTAATAGCTTAGTCTCTCATTTTTTGTTTCGCATTCTCTCACCAATGTTGTCAACCTTTTGCTATTTACGGTGGGTTTTACTACAAATGTCAAAGAGTGAAATTAACAAATATACGGTCCTCCTGACTGCTCTTTATTTTAATGCATAAAATTTATAAAATTATTACAAATTTTGATTTTTTTATTTCAGATATTGTACGTTAGTTCGTAGTTTTCAGTAAGCTTTTTAGTATGCAAAGAAATAGAAGAGACTTAAAGTCTGCACGCAAACTTGCTTTTACCGCTGTCCGTCGTTGCGAACGTATTTACTCAGAGCGGCAGCCGCTAGCTCTTAAAAAAATACAATAGTCTTTTGAAGATAATATTTATTTAAAAATAATTAATAATAAAATTTGAATTTCAATAAAGTTGCGATCACACTATTCGTGGCATCTCTTTTATAAATATATTTTAAAAGAAAATTAAAAAAATTGATCATTATAAGAAATTATCTAACAATCGATTTTCGAGTTAGTATTAAGAGAAGTTTGTTATAAACAAAATAAAGAAACTTAAAAAGCTGATAAAAATATTTACAAAATATATACAGTTATAAATTACAAAAAAGATTCAAAAACTAAAATTAAATCGATTAAGTTAGTTTTGTCTGGTTATCGGATTAATGTCATTTCTATAGGTGGTCTCCGCTCGGTTTGCCTGACGTGTTAAAATCACTTCGTGAAGGTGGTGGTTCTTCTTCCTTGAGCGAAGAAGTTTGTTCCGAAATACGACGTTGCGTTCTGCGTACAATTTCCACACGTTCGGCGATCTAGTATGGCAAGAGAATAGAGATGATGTTTGAAATTTCTTGACTTTCGTAGGACTTACCAATGCCTCAGATTGATTATGGGATGTATAATAGTTGGAATGACTAGCAAAATAGTGGAATTGAAATCAAAATTAATGAACAGTTTTAGAACTGACTTCCCTGCCAACAGCCATTTTTAAAACAATTTGAAATAAGTTTACCAAATGACTTCCAAATGTTGAAAACGTCAATGTGTAAACTTATTTCAGACTGTAAAAAAAGCCAGTCGAAAAGTTTTAATTTTAAACCATCAGTATTAAAAACTAACTTACCCAAATGAACACGATTTCAAACGATGCAATTCGTTTTGCAACAAACTATAATCTCTATGTAAATTTTTAAAACATTCCAAACACTTTTCTTTTTCTTCTAACAACATTCGTATATGATCTTCGTATTGCTTAAAATTTTCACGGGTTTTCTCTTCTGTTCTCATTTGTAAATCTTTCCATTGATGAAAGGACTCTATGACACGTTCATGCTGTTTGGTAATTTTTCTTTGATTTCTGCAAATTTTGATTTAAATATCTAAATTAATTTAAATGTTTGGTTGTTTTGAAAAGTACACAAATTAACGACACTCACTCGTATTCTACTTTTAGCTCATTATATTTTTCTATCAAGTCTGATAGTTTTCTTTTAAGATCCTCATTGGCCACTTGTAGTTTCTTGGTTTCGGCAAGATGGACAATTTCTTTACGTTGCATTGTACTTTGTTGTTCTCTAATTACATCATGGGCTTTGTAAACTTCGTTTTGGGTTGTTAGTAATTGTTCCTGTATACTTTTTTGTTTACCCATAACACAAGCTTCCTTTTCTTTTAAAGATAATACTTCTGCGCGGAGTAAGTCGCGCTGGAATTGGGATGAAAATTTATTTTGAAATTTAAAAAAATATGTTCTTTATTTAGGATCTTTTCAATATTTAAATTTGTTCTACTAGTCTAGTCTAAAAATCGAAGTTTCTTTTAAAATTCAAAACTATTCCCGTCACGTTTGTTACTCTTCTTTAAGTCTACATATAGTCTATATATGTACAAACGACAAAGCATTAGCAAAGCACTGTATATATTGATTCAATCGTTGGTAGAACGCCCGTTTTTTGAAAATTAAAGTACTTGGCCAACCTTGAAACGATAACGTCAATCTTCAATCAATCTGGAAAGTACTATCACAATGCGTAAAATAGTGTTTTCCAATACCAAAAGAATACAGAGAAAAAATTATAATTTTAAACCAACTAAATATCTCAAAACCCAATCGAGGTAGGGCCAATCGTACAAATGTTTTGCTCCATCAAACACCCTTATCATGTATATAGGCTAGGTCTTGGATCCGTTTTTATAAAATAGCCATATGATGACTTATCTTTTAATTAATTTATGTATAATATGCTCCGATAATGGAATACAATTTAGTCCAAATCGGAACCGAGAACTGAAATTGGAACAATTAACACAGGCAACGAAATGGGATGAAACAGTATCTGTAAGATCCAAAACCAGTCTCAATTGTGAATCTTCTTAGTGTCAAAAACTAATTGTGGATACCCTTATAGTCCAAAAGGAGTCCCAATCAAGGATCTTCTTTTAATGTAAAACTAGTCCCAATTCTGTGTCTATTTATAGTCCAAAACTAACCTTATTCTTAATCTGTTTATTGCCTTTTACTAGTCCTTATCATAGATCTTCTTATATCTATAAACAAGCCTTAATACTGGATTTTTATATGCACTCTAAAAAATGCTTGTAAAATTACTACTATAAAATATGTAAATTTTCATGTAAAATTACAGGAAACGCGTAAATTTAAGCACAAAGTGTTTCAAAAATTTATTTACGCTTTCTTGTGAACAAAGTTACATAAAAAGTATAGTATTTTGCATATTGGTAAACATGTTTCTATTAGAATAAGCATTATCACTTTATATTTACATATATTGTATGTAAAATTTATTTTAGGCACAAAGTATGTAATCGTACTTACTTTAAAGAAGTAATGGTAAAATTGTCAAAATGTTATTTCTAAAATACATACAAAATTTGTTCATCAAAATATTTGAACGTAATTACCACAAAATCAGCTAAAAGAGACTGACTGTGTTCAAGAAAAAAAATATAAACCTCAAATATGGCTAAATGCCCGTGTAAAGTTTGGTGCAGTGTTCAAAAATTAAAAAAAAACGTTTATGACATTTGCTGGTTTGGTAGATGTAATAAGAGAATGTATACAAAATTTGCTTTTAACAGTCTTCTTTTACATTTTAGATAGAGCGTTCGCTCGTGGGCCTTTTCATTAGCGGAATATCTTCTAGTTGGCAGGAGCCAAAATTTTGCTCTTTTTGGTAAAAAAAACTCGGAGCGTGTATAAAAGAAGCTGCTTTTAATATGAGCCAATTGAACAGTTCTGTCCGTTTTGCTCTATCTCATTTAGTTTTCGAAATACTGGCCAGTTTACAACGTTTTTCAAAAAAAGGAAAATTTTTGCAGAATGTTAATCGCTGACTAATCAAAATGAGGTGGATAGTTGCAAAAAACAATTTGCGAAGAAACTTTTCTACAAAGGAAAATTTTTGCATAATTTTATTCGTTTGCAGAATCTTAATTTCTGATTTTGTTTTTTATTACCTTGAAATTTTGCAATAATTTTGGGACTCTAATACCAATTTCATGTGTTTAGTTTGCAAAAAAAAATCGCTAAAAACACTTTTCCAAAAAGAAAAATTTTTGCATCACTGTAGAGTTTTTTAGTAATTTTTTAACAAAGTCTTTTTTCGCGGTACGCTATTATTTTGCAATTTTTTAAGTGCGGTTTTTAAAATGTGTAATCGAGGGTCTATAATACCCATATCTTATTCCAAGGATTAATTGGTTAGTAAAAAAAGGTTGCGAAAAAATTTTGTAAAAAGGTATATTCTTTCATCAATATATTCCTTTGTATAATGTAAATCGCTGATTAGCCCTTTTAATTTACTTTTTCCAGGGATGGAAAGAGCTCTCGAAAGAGCCAGAGTTTTGCTTTTTTTGCAACTGGCCACCAAACTTTGTTGTATGAAATATGTATTATAGTCTATAGATTATGAATTTAAAAGAACCACATTTAAAAAATTGCAAAATAATGGGGGAATGCGAAAAGACTTTATGGTACAAAAAATTAAATAAAAAAAACTCAATCAGCGATTAACATTCTATATACAAATATAATTATGCAAAATTTTTCCTTTTTACAAATTTTATTTTTCGCGATTTTTTTTTTTTCTTTTTTTTCAAACTAAGCAAAAAATTTTGTTGTACGAAATTAGTATTATAGTCCCTAAATTATGAATTAAAAAAAACCGCACTTAAAAAATCGTAAAATTATCGCGGAACGCGGAAAAAGGCTTTATGGTAGAAAAAATTAACTAAAACACACAATCAGCGATTGACATTCTTCAAAATAAATTAAAAATTTTTTTAAATAGTTGTTAAATGATATGCTTTTATTTTTAATGTTACTATACGTAATTAGCTGTATTTTCGATTTAACTATATCCGTTAACTCAGAAAACAAAACTCAAAGTACACAAAAACGTGAAGCGAAAACTAATACATTACTTTTCGTATGCACGTTAACTTAACGTGAATAATTATCAATGTTGTGGATAATTATCAATGTTGAAAACTCAACGTTTACACATCTAACATAACTTCTTTGCTTTACATTCTATAACTGTTTCTAATTTTTTAATACTTTAATCTCTTCAATGTAGATTTGCTATAAATACATAACGTTGATAGGTTTGAGCGAAAATACAGCTTATTATTTTATTTAATTAACTTATATTACTTATTTTATTGTTTTTAATTGTTAAAAATTTACATTTGCAATTTCTAATAAAATATCCTTCAAAAATACATTTATTGTTTTTAAATCCTTTAAATGGAAGTGGGGAATCATTTGGGTGGTTTAATATAAAGCACCAAGAATGTATATATACATATCTTACGTGTGGTTATAAGCATTTTATCTGTATCTCTACATATTTTGAATGTTATTTTAAGCACAAACTCTGTAATATTACATGAAATTCGTATGTTCCTAAACATTTTTTAAGCACATAAATAGGTATCATTACATACTTTATGCCTAACTAATGTACACACAATGTATGTACGTATTTGAATTTAGGCACAAAAATGTTTTTTTACTGAAATTATAGTAGGAGAAAAAATACCTACTATAAATGGGGTAAAGTTACATGAATTTTTATTAGAGTGTGGTTTAAAACTAAATAGTCCCAATCGTGGTCTTTCTTATGGTAAAAAATTGGTCGCAATCGTAAATCTTAATATAGTCCAAAAGAAGAATCAATCACAGATCATAATGTAGTTTAATATCACAGTCTCGGAACTTTTTAGATATCAAAACCAGTCCCTGTCGTGGATCTTTTTGCAGCCCAAAAATAGTCAAAAATAGTCTCTATCGTGAAAATTTGTGGATTTAAATTTATTTACAGATTAGTTCTAACTTTAAGTCCACAATTGGTCCCGACTATGGACCTTATCATAAATATACACTTGTTAAGCGGTAGTCTTAAGCGTGTATCATCTTATGGTCCAAAGCTACTCCTAATTGCAGATATTATAGTCCAGAAATAGTCTATCAAAGAAAGTTTTCTAATGGATTCTCTCCAATTTTAATGAAATTTGTATATGCGATAGAGAAAAAACAAGAGATAGGCATTTTTTTTAGTAGCTCATGTTTAAGAGTTGAAGTTTCTACACAGCATTAAATAACTCGAGAAAATACAAATTTTTATACCCATATTGCACATTTTCTGGGCACAGGGTTGCCAATTTATACATTGCTAAAGAAGGAGCTATGAGAAAATAGGCATTTTCATATGTAAATTTAAACTAAAAATCAACAACAATTTCCCATACAAATGTGCTGTTCGAAAAAATTCAATAACAAATAAAGTTGGAAATGATCGAACGTATTTTGTATGCCGGTAGATACGTCTCCATTAGAGATGAGCGATATTTTCATACCGGTGATTTAATCACAGTTATTGATAAATCACTGGTAACGGCAGTGATCAAATATTTCAAGTCGCAGTTACTCGGAATGTCGTTCTTTTAATATTTTTGTACTATTCTTTCTCGCAAACTTCATTGTGCACAGTAATACATGTTTTTTTTTTCAATAACAGTGAATTGCTTTCACACTCTTCTGAATAAAATGTCTCCTTCTATCATGTCTTTGTTACCGGTCGCAACTATTATTCTTTTAAGGCCCAGTTTTTAGGAAGTGGATTATTTTTAAACTTAGTTTAACGCAGTTTGTAACTGGAATACTGCTTTTAAAATGTGGTTTAGTTTTTTTATTTCAATAAAGAAATAAATTATACTTAACAAAAAGTTTTTCCGGCAAATTTTTGTTAATAAACTTTGAAATGGCTGACAAAATTCGTTTTCGGTTTAACTAAACCAAGTTTAACTGACATCTTAAAAACTCGCCATAAATATTATTTCGTTTATTTATCAGAAAATCGCAGTCTTTTCCATAGAAAAACCGTGATCACGATCACAGTTTAAAAGAACAGCGATTTGCAAATCACATTCACTGAGAACAATGTTACTGAAAAATCGCCGGATCGCCCATATCTATTACAAACCCGTGATCACGGTCACAGTTTAAAAGAACGGTGATTTGAAAATCACGATCACTGGTAGCAGCGTTATTCAAAAATCACCGGATCGCTCATCTATAGTCTCCATAAAAGCTTTCATTTAATGTCCAATTTGTCTATTTATCTTTGAAATTATGTATGCGAAATAAAAAAATAAATAAAAAATTGGGTCTTATTTGGCCCGATTTTTTAATCCCTAAAGCACTGTAAGTTGTTTTTAAGCACCGTAAGTTGTTTTTCACGTGGAAAAATGTCACTCGAACTTTAAATGCCTCAAATTGCAATTTAATTTAAACAAATGAACAATTTTTTAATTTTATAACAAAAAGGGTGTTTGGGTACCCAAAAATTTGTACAAATTCGTACAAATTTGTACAAGTTTTTACTGGAAGGTGTTTGTTTACACAATTACTCAGTAAGGAGAGAAGAAAAATAGAGGGTAAAGTGACAGTTCAATACCAGAGAACTTACAAGTTTTTACTGGATGAATTTTTGCTAGTAAGAATTTGTAAGAAAAAACACATATGGTTGAAAACATATGATTGAAAAAACAAAACATTTGTCTAAATAATTTTGAAATAATTTTTTGTAAAAATAAGTTATTTAAATATAAGCTTATTTACGATGACTGTTCTACTAGACTGTTCTTTTTAAGACAGTCTAGACATTTTCTTAGCATTTTTTTGCATTTATTTTCATGACAAAATTTTTGAATCATTATTGTTCAGCGATTTATCGTTAAATTTTTATGGAAAACAAAAAAGTTCGAAAACTTGGGCGATGTATCAATAATTTTTTATGAAAGTTTTAAGAAGTTTGAAAAATATAGCTATTTTTGTGAAATTTTTCAACAGGACCTAAAAAGTTCGTGAAATTTAGGGATTTATCGCTTTTTAATTTTTTTTTTTATAATTTAGATATTTTCTAGTGATTTTTTAGTTTGATTTAGCGATATTTTTAGGAAAGAAGTTGGCAGCAGTATTTTACTAATTCTTACAATTTTTCTGTTTGCGTACATTTTTAGATATTTTTCTTTTTGAGAGTAAATTTTGCCTTAATCTCTGTAAATTTGTTACTGAGTAATTTTTACTGGACTTTACTGGAAAAGTACCCAAACACACCTAAAGACACAATCAAAATAAACACAAAATGTCACTTTTTCCCAAGAAAAATAATAGTCTTGTACATTAAATTTGCGTGAAAACAAACTCACGACAATCAATTTTCACGTGAGACTGATTGTCGTGAAAATTAATTTTTTTTTTTATATGGAGTGTAACAGTTTTTTCACGTGAAACTGGAACAACTTACAGTGCTTTACGTGGAAAAATTTTACTCGAACTTTTAAGGCTTCAAACTGCAATTAAAATTATAAAAATTAAAATTTTTTTTAATTTTATAAGAAAGACGCAATCGCAATATACATAAAATGTCACTTTTTCACCAGAAAAATAATAGTCTTGTATATTAAATTTACGCGAAAACAAACTCTACACAATTTTCACGTGAAACACATTATCGTGAAAAATCACTTTTTTTATATGGAGTTTTTTCACGTGAAATCGAAACAACTTACGGTGCTTGAGATTGGGCTGCTAAAAAAATACATGTACATTAGGGATATAACTTTTTGCAATTTTTGCGAATATCATTTGTCCCAAGTAGGGTTGCCAGATGGGCTGGAATGGCCTAGATTGTCCAGTTATTTTGGGTCTTGTCCAGTTAACAGCTAAAATACAATTTGTCCAGTTAAATTATATTTTCTATTATTAATTATATTTTCTATTAATTAAATTAATATTTTGTACAGAAAAAAATTGTATACTAAATATAAAGAAAAAATATTTGTGTACTTACACAATTGTGCTCTCAAATGTATAATCAGTTTTATTTCTTAATTTGTTACTCTACCAAGAAGCTTTGTGTTAAAAAAGAATCGAAATCGGTCTGGGAGTTCAAAAGTTGTAATTGAAAATGTGAGGCACCTTAAAAATCAACGTACAATTTTTTCATTTCAATATATAGTTCAATACATTTTACAACCATTTAACAAAGCAATAAAATGCCCCATTTTGTATAAGAAATTTCGAAGTGTCCTCACATTTTCACTCACAACTATTGAACCGCTGCACCGATATTGATAATTTTTAACCCAACGTAGATTGAGAGAATAACAAACAACCCGGGTAAAAATTAATGGTCGAAAATTTAGAAAAATTGGGTTTTTTGGGGTCCTTTGAAATATAATTTCCAATCACAAATATCTTCTTTTTAAGAGCTAATCTAAAAAAGAAATCTAACACCACTGGACTCAGCGTACTCGAATGAAGTTTACCCACCGGGTGCCCCGCTTGTCGGATTTTTCAACTAGCACAGTGTAATTCAACAACATTAAGCAGCTAATTGGAAACAAGTGAAAATTTTTATTAATACACTGAAAATATTATGACATTAACTGACTGTAGTTTATTTTAAAAGTTATCCGTACATTTATTTTTAAATGATTATACAGTTAAAATGAAAATAAATACAAAATAAATTACATATAAATACGGATTTTCTATTACAGTTAATATTTTCATTTAAAATGTTTTGTTAAAAAAACCTTTTAGATTTCTAGGTCAGTTATAAAAACAAATTAAACTAAATATCATTTATTCTTACGGATTTTGTAGTTAATTTTTTGTAAGTTAAAAAAACGAAATAAATGAAAAATCAATATTTTTTAAGGAACTTGAGCATGGATGGTAACCGAAACGATGCGGTTATCGGTAAGGGTAACGCTATTTAAGATTATTTCGGTAACGGTATTTTAAGGGTAACGCTATTTCATTTATTTCGGTATCGGTATTTAAGGATAACGGTGTTTTAGTTATTTCGGTAACGGTATTTTAAGGATAACGGCATTTTGATTATTTCGGTAACGATATTTTGAGGTTAGCGATATTTTAGTTATTTCGGTAACGGTATTTTAAGAATAACGGTAGTCAGTTATTTCGATGCATCCCACAATTTTTTTTTACAAAAAACAAACGGGATTAAAAACAAAACCAATTCACCAACTTAAAGTTTGAAAAATCCTCAATACCCACGTGCAATTACCAAAAGCAGAAAATTAAATATCGGTATTTTAAGGGTATCGATATTTCATTTATTTCGGTATCGGTATTTTAAGGATAACGGTAAATCAGTTATTTCGGTAACGGTATTTTATGAATAACGGTATTTCGGTTATTTCGGTAATGGTATTTTAGGGGTAAAGGTAGTCAGTTGAAAGGGTTTTGAATCGATAACGGAATTTTAGCGGTATTGCCTGCCAACCCTGCCTTGTAGTTAATTTATTAACATTTAAAAATAAATGAAAAGTTCATTTGATTTAAGTGAAAAGTCAGTAGACCGGTTTTGAAGTGATTTTTCATTTATTTTAAATTACATTTTCAGTTAAGTTAAACTATAAACTATTTTGAGTGTATATCTGTAACATGACGTAAGACTGAAGTTTAAGTGTTACGTTTCCTTGTTTGTTATGTTATTTTTTTTTATTAAAAATAATTTTAAATAAAATTTGACTTTTTTGAACTATAAGTGCATTTTTAAATTGTGCAGTTATTTTCTTAAAATCCAGGTGAATTCTTTCCATTATCCCGTTATTTGACTTTTGGTATCTGGCAACCGTAGTCCCAAGGCAAAATTAGGTACAGCATGGAAAAATATTAAGAACTACGATTTTACTTTTTCGCAATCGTCAAAAACGCACCAAACGCATTGATGTTTTATATAGACAAAATTCTTTTAAATTAAAAAAAATAATAATATTTCACTCCAAATTAGTTAGCTTTTTCTAATACAAACATCAGTAAAAATCATTTTCAACCATTTTGATAAGAAAAAAAAAATTTTATAACAAATATAAAAAATTTTAAGTATTTTAGAAATCGCTTTTGGTGCGGGAAGCCTTTTTTTACAAAATTGATTTAAAAAAACTGTTTTATTATCTATTAGGTTTTGCCTTGCGAACTTGCACCCATATCCCTAATGTACATTATTTTGTTCTCCTCTATGACATATTAGAATCTCATTCAAATCGGGGAAAACCCATCGGGATACCTTCCTTGTAAGTCGTAAGTCTTTTTTATTCTCCAAAACTAGTTTTGAACGTGAAACTTTTTATTGTCCAAAACTGTACTCTTCTTGAATTTTTATATATAATCTCAATCAAGTGTTTAGTCTTATTTCAAACTATGCCTCAATGTGAGTTCTTCTTTCTATAATTTCTTTTACCTCCATATTATGTTCGGCTAGTCTCCTTTCCGTTTTTTGAAATTGCTCACTTAACATGTCCAGCTGCGAGTTAGCTGCCCTCAATTTTTTCGATTGATCTTCATAATTTTGTTCTAATA
The DNA here is from genome assembly GCA_949987735.1 of Leucophora obtusa. NCBI lineage: Eukaryota > Metazoa > Arthropoda > Insecta > Diptera > Anthomyiidae > Leucophora > Leucophora obtusa. Next base: position 187,072,476 of record OX465298.1, on the reverse strand, counting down.
ATTCATACTTGGCTGCCAGTTCCACACGGTGAGATTCTTGACTTTTCAGTAAAGCAGCTAAACGCTGAGTCTGGGACATCAAATTACCTGCAAAAAAAGTCGAATGAAATCACTAAAGAGAGGGAGAGTTATTAACATAAGATTACTTTACCATTTTTCTTTTTAGTCTCATTTAACTCTTCATTAAGTTTTCTAGTCTGTCGATGTAAAAATTGTTCGTATTTTGTAGATTTTTCCAATTTCGTTGTTAATGTATCGATTTTTTTCTCCAATTCACCACAACAATAATTATGAGAGTGGCCATATTCTACCGCTCTTTGTGGTCTAAGAGGTGGCATTTGGGGATTACTTGCTAACATACTGCTGAGTTTTCTAATCTGTTGTTCACTTTCTAAAACTTTTTGGTGTAAATGATCATTTTGGCATTTGAGCGTTTCATTCTGATTATAAAGAGAAGAAGGAGAGAGAGAGTGGAAGTTAATAGCATGAACTGAAGAATAAGTGTAGGCCCAGAATAAGAGCGCAGAGGCTAGCGATTTACGCTCTGAGAAAAAACGCGCCCGAAATAACGACGTACAGCGGCAGGGACATAATGGAGCATGTGTTATATATAACAAGGAGACTTTATGCCACTCATATATCTCTTAGTTTACTGCAAACATAATATACAATGCTAAACGATGAACTAACGAGCTACTAATAATGTTCAATATCTCAGTTGAATAAAGAAAACAAAATTTAAAAATTTTATTTTTTTTTTGCAAAAAATAGAAAGAGTCAGAAGAGCCATTGATTGCCTTTGTTAGTTGTACTCTTTGATATTACAAAATGTAGTGAAAACCAGCAAAAATAACAATAGAGTTGACAACATTGGTGAGAGTATGAGAGAGAAAAAATGAGAGAATAACAAAAACCGGCATTAAAATAAAATAGATTCTATCTCACAACAGCTACGCTCAGCGATTTTTAAATGTCAAATTGTATGGAAAAAATCGCTGCTCTCTTATTCTGGGCCTACACTAAAGGAAACTATTTAATCTAGTGTATGTCACGATTATCACACATTTGCTTGTAGTTCGGTGTAAGCAGCATCTTTTGTTTGTGTTTGAAATTTTAATGCCTGTTCAAGTCTGTCATTTTGTGTTTCTAGTTCACTTAAGGACGCCTCCAAATCTATATCATTTGTCTCATTAGATTTATCCTGTTCTGTGCACTCTTTTTGTACCATTATCACTTCACATGACATTTGCTCAAGATCATTTTTTAAATCATCAATGATCTTGAGATAAGATTCATGAGTAGCTGCCAATATGGTGGTTTCATCATGACAGTGTTTAAGTGAAGCCTCTAAATGAGCAGTGTGTGGACAATCACCAGCCTTGTTTTAAATAAAAATTAATATGATTTTAAACTATTACTATTTAATAAAACTAATTCTTCTCAACTTACCATAGTGAGTTGGAATTGTCAATTGTTGTCTATTTTATTCCATTTAATTTTTAGCTGCTTCTATCTATTCTGTATTACGCGGGGTATATTGTAGTTTTATTTTATTGTTGTTGATTCCGTGTTTCGATATAAAGTATCAAAAAATTATTTACAAGTATTTGCCATCATTACTATTTTCAGTTTCAATAATTTTGCAATAAAAACTTTGTCACGAAATGTTATAAGAAACAAATTACAATTTGAACTAACGCCAAAAACAACCTGTGATACATGAAATATAGACCGTACCACCTTACAGACAAAAAAAGTGCGCGGTATACCTTCAAATATAAAGTATTTTTGCAAGGCAATTTCAAAAAGTGTTTCTTTTTTTGCCGAACGTAGGGGTCGCCTTTTTAAATTTTTCTTTATATTTTCGGCATTTACAGTCGGATCTTAAAATATGATATATCGACTTTTTGACTCAAGGAGACCAATGTTTTGCTATAAAGAAAAAATCCAATTGAAAACAAAAATTAAAAAGGCGACCGCTACGTTCGGCAACAAAAAAAAAAAAATAATAAAAATTTCTGTTGGAATTATCGAAAAACTTCTTTAGCAAAAGTTTAATGATTTTTTGCGAGCTTTAATTTTCTGACATTAGGGTTGTACATTAGGGTAGTAGGAACTGAGAACTGGTGGGTAAATACTAGAACGGGATACTTAAGGTCAATGGCTGTTAGAGCAAAACATTGGTCCCCTCAAGACAAAAACACCGATGTATCATACTTTAAAATCCGACTGTAAATGCCAAAGATATAACTAAAAATTTAAAAAGGCGACCCCTGCGTTCGGCAAAAAAGTTTTCTTTTTAAACCTCGTTGCAAAAATAATTTAGATTCGACGGTGTACGGTAAACTTTTTTTTTTGTGGTACGGTCTTTTGAACCACAAACACATTTACAAACAGATATTGAGGTTGTTCATAAGGGGTGTGCTATCTGTTGTATCGTTGTATCGTCCTAACAAAAAACAGAGTTGTTAAAATTTTTATTTGTGTTTAACAACGATTTTCTATTGAGTTTTCTATCTGTTAGCACACTCAAAAATAGGACACTAAACATACGTAAAAATGTTGTATCGTGCTATTCTCAAATGTTGTATTTTTTCAATTTAATTTTTAACAACTCTGTTTTTTGTTAGGACGATACAACAATACAACAAATAGTACACCACTTGTGAAAACCCTAATTGTATTTTTTTCTAATGTTGGATGTAACTCATATCTTTTTTGTGACATTTATTAATGTAAAATAATGGAAGATAAATCAATGTTTCTAGATTTTGGCAAAAAGTTACTTGGTTGACCTAATTTCTTAAGTCTATCTCAAATTTAGGCCCAATAGTAGGACTTCCTATAGTTTAAAACTAGGCTACGGAGATGGTCTTCTTATAATGAAAAACTTGGCTTGGAGTCTCCTAATAAACTCAAACTACACTCAAAAAATTTTCTCTGTAGAATCTACTGAAAATGACAGTGAAAACAAAGGTATGTATATGCAGTTAAAAAGGCGACAAAAATAACTAAAAATTTTGTTATTTTTAACTGTTGAAAAATAACTAACAAATTCATTAAAAATAACTAACAATGTCATAAAATTAACTGACAAATTTTTATTACAAAAATTACTACTGATTTTTTACTGTTATTTCTTTCGATTGAAAATAATTGAATATACAATACAAGTTTCTGATTTTTATTTGCAAACTAGGAATATATCCATAATAAAAAATATAAACTCAACAAGAATTTTTAAAATTCAAAGAAATCCAACGAAACTTAATTTTTTAAATAAATAACAAAAACCACTGTTTACTATAAAAATACTGTTTTGGTAGTTATTTAGTATGATATTAAAAATAACTGATTTAAACGATTGCTACGAAATTACAGTACTTTTCGTTGGTTGTTTTCTTAAATAAACGTCATAACAGTTGCTTTGCATTTTTCCATAGAAAAACGACTGTAATTACTGTTAAAAATAACAACTACTACACAAACAACCGTCATGTGGTAACAGTCAAACTCTTTTGGAAGTAGCTTCACTCTTAATTTTAAAACTGTCCTCAATCCTGGGGCTTCTTCTGCTACAAAATTAAATTTTACTCTTCGAAAAGTTTTTTACAATCTATAGATCACCCTGAATTGAAATACTTCGAATGTTTTGAAATAGCATTAGCTGAAAGCTCTACTCATTCTCCTCAGCCATTGTAAATATATTTACAATATGAACAAATATGTGAAAGTTATACTTTCCGAAAGGGGCCAGTCAGATAAATACAAACGGGAAAGCGATGGCAATGCGCTTTAACAGGTGCGCTTTGAGATGTAGATACGTGGAAAAATTTAAGTTTTATTCTCGTAAACCCGTTAGATCTATGTTAGCATTCTTCCCTTAAAAATTTACAAAATTTTGTGAAAACTTAAATATGTATAAGAAAAAAAAAAAATTCTTTTGCACATGTGCACACAAAGCAATGTAAGAATGCATAAAGATATTTTCTTCAATAGTTTTCTATATAATTTTCTTGGCTTTTCCTTAACTCTTAACTAACTTACAATGATAATGTAATCAAAAACCATTGGCAGACACATATGCCAATTTCTATCACTGATAAATACAAATCAAATTGCGTGGTGTTCGTTTTGTTTTTATGTTATTCATTCAATAGTCAATTTGTTAGACACTTTTTAAGCCCGATTGCGTGTGTATCACATGTTTTGCCACTACTCTGGTATGAAATAAACGTTATTCGATTTCTGTAATTTATAATCAAAGAAGCCTTAAGGTGATAAATATGAAACACTATCTGGCAGATGGCAGATGGCATACATACAAATACTTTTTCTTTCTTCTTTTATGATGATGAAGAGTGGAGGGTTCTAGTTCCCACAAAATGTGTGGCAGGTCAAGTTCGTAGATTCGTGTTTATATGCATAAATATTAGCAGAGAAGTTAATACTCGTATATGATTTGCTTTATATATAAGCATGCCCAAAAAATTTTAATATATATGTATGTAACCCACTTGAGTGTCTACCAAAAACAAAATAAAACAAATAAATAAATAATAGAATTGTTTACCTGATATAAGCATGTTTGTGGTAAATAATCCTGTGATGTCAAGGAATGTTTGTATATAGGATTGTAAGCAGAAAAACAGGATAAATTAAGGGTTATTTCGACAGTTTGCCTTAAAATAAGGGCCTTAAAATTTTTTATTAAGTTCAAATGTGCAAATCCGACAAAAATCAGTATTCACACTTTGGGTTAGTTTTTGCTAGATAAATACTAGGGTATTCAATCAATTAATCGTTATTCGATTAATCGAACAATTTTTCTCAAAAATTGTTCGAATAATTTAAAATGTCCAAATTTCGAATAACGAATAATTCGAATAATTTCATACGATTAATCGAAATTGGTAGAAAATTACAAAAATGTTTAAAAAATATAAATTTTTTATTAAAGTAAATGTGCTAAAATCTCAAAATTTTTTAAAAAATTGTAATAAATAATTTGCTGTAGACTATCTGGATTTCATTCTGGCCTAAGAAAATAATTAAGGGACGGCCTTTTAGAGTTTCTAGAAATATTTGTTAGCTTCAACTCAATGAGTTTTCAAATAGGAGCGTTAATAAACATCTTAAATCCCAAAGAAAAAACAAACACAACATAAAATTATCACAATTTGCTTTGTCATCATCCAAATTACTACTCTGTTGTTGTGACTTATCTAGTAAAGTAGTGGCATCTATTTATATATATTCCTCTAACTCCCACTATTTGCGTATAATAAATTTTTAATTATTTTTTACGACTTTTTAAACGTTGATATTAAACGAAAGCATTAATAATTATTGTAATTAATGATTATTAGAATTATTTATAATTAATGTTCAATGTTATAAGGCTTGTTTAGTAAGCACTCTGAATTAATAAAATAAAATAATGGGATTGAGATACGGAAACGTAGAGGGAAAATCAATTCTCAAAAGAATTCCTCTATACATTTACGTTTTTCTCCCCGATTTGGATAAAATTTTAATATAATTAATGTATTTAATCAGAAAAATACAAATGGAAAAGCGATGGCAAAGCACTTTAACAGATAGTACAAGTACTGGCAAAAACTACTTTCCCATTCGAAAAATGATTACATCATTAGACAAAACGACTCGCTGAAACAAAATTTTTGAACGTTGGAAAAACGCTGGTAAAACCCACAAATAGGTGGTCTGGACAAATATTTTCAAAAATTAAAAAAAAAGTTCAAATGTATTTTTTTTATCCTACCGTGGCTTGAACCCAGGCCGACAGTTCTACCCACTGAGCTATCGAGACATATTATTTAGTGGCTAAACACATAAATGAGTGATAACAACTGGACAACTACTGGCTGTACTAAAATGCTGGCACTGCTAAATCTTTTTTGCAACTAATATGCCAGCGTTGGGAAAACAAGAAAAAAGTTGGTCCTAAAAGAGCTTTTCCAAAAACAAAAAAAAAAATTTAAATTAAAAAAATAAAAAATAAAATGTTTGCTTGCAACCGGATTTGAACTCGGAACAAAACTCCTGTGTACAAAACTTTTTTAACGAAGCGTCATAATTGCGTCAAAAAATCATTGCTCTACCAGTTAATTGCTTTTTGTACAACTGGAATTTCTTACTAGGTAGCAAAATTTTTGAAAAACATACACTGACAGAACGCTTTTTGCAAACGCTGGCAAGGTGTACCAAATGAGTGTTCTGCCAGTCATTTATTTGTAACATCGTGGTTACCCGGTGGTATGCCAGTACTTGATTTTTTGTACCACTGGCGATTTCTGACTGGGAGTCGACAATAAAAAAAAAAAAAATAATGACAAATCTCAAGATTTTAATTATTATTTTTTTTTTATTTTTATGAATTTCAGAAGAGTTACTGAATTTAGTTTTGCTCTCTTTTTAAAATAAAATTATTAAAACCACAACCAGTGTATGTAAAGGGTTTTTCAATAAGAGCGCTACAAAAGTAAAAAAGTTTAAATTAAACAAAAACGGTTTTGGATATCAATGAAATTCTTTATTCCTGTGAAAGTACGTTCGATGCCATTATGTATGGAACTCGATCTCTTTTGCATGGCCACCACGGGCACGCTTGCAGAAGTCAGACACTGATACCAATTTTCGACAGTTTTCAAGCATAAATCGGCCGATACTGCTGCAATTTCACGTTCGATATTCGTACGAAGTTCATCAATCGTCGCTGGCTAGTTGGCATAGACCATAGATTTGGCGTAGCCCCACGCTCAATTGTTGATCTGCTAGGACGATTATGACGACCATAAATTGGACGTAGCGCTCTTAACGTTGAGGCCACTGACTCCGAATTTCGGTAGTAAATTTTAATAATTTCGACTCGTTGTTGGCTCGTATATCTTTCCATCATGAAATGGCAAACCTTACTGAAGAGAAATGTCAAAAGAGCGGCAAGAAATATGGCGTCGTTTGCTGTCCCTGTCTTTCTACTTTTGTAGCGTCCCTGTTGAACAACCCTTTATATTATTTCACAGAAAATTTTTGCGATTAATCGATTAATTTTAAAATTTTGTTCGATTAACCGGTTAAGAAAAAATCCCGAATAATTATTTGCACGATTAATCGATTAAAATAAAAAGCCGATTATTTGAATACCCTACTAGATACCCATAATACATTAACCTATTTTTAACCAATGTGTTTTTAAATCAGATCTGGGGGACTTCAATTACATTTTGAAAAAATATATTTACAATTACATTTTATTGGGAAAAATAAATACGTAATGCCTAAAAGCGCGAGTTAGGAATCAACTCAATATGACGTATTCTTTTTATGCCGGGCCGTATTCTTTTTATCCCGCATATCCCAAAATTTATTATTGAAATCACTTTCAATTACTATTACATGAAATTTGTAATTGAAAATTTATAATTACATGTAAACGTAATTGAGTTTTTTACTTTCAATTACATTTATTTGTAATTGTAATGAAACATTCATAATTACGAATTACAAGTAATTGATATGTACAATAACTGAAATCCCCCAGGGTATGAAGTTTTGATAGGAAGGCGATATAACAACGTAGTAGAAAGAATGTGTCAGTTTGATGCATTGACTACACTAATAGAAAAATGTCTGTAAAAATTTTAATTAAAACTTCTAAAAATTATTTATCAGAAAAAAAACGGCTAAAATTATCAGATTAATTTTGCTAAAAATTAGTAAGATAGGAACAACAAAAATATCAAATATGCAGAATTTTAGCTGTATTTGAGTTAAATTTTTGTTAATAGAAAATAACAATTTAACCTACTAAAATCAGCAAAAATTTTGTTAAATAATTAGTAGACTAAAACATCACAAAAAAATTTTTAAATTTCAGTTTTTTTCGATTTCTTTTTTTTAACAATCAGCAGTTTACTACATTTTTAACAAATATTTCTGTTGATTTTATCAGAATGGACTGCTATTTGCACTGAACTAAATTTAAATTAAAAATAACATAACTTTTATAGATATAATAAGTTGCTTTTGCTATTTTTAGTCTACTATTATTTAGCAAAATTTCTACAAATTTTGCGGTATATTTAATTTGTCATTTTCAATTAACTAAAAGTTAACTCAAACATAATCAAAATTCTGTGAATTTAACAGCTTTATTTTAGGTATTCTTATTTTACTAGTATTTAGCAAAAAAAAGCTCTTTCTGCAAGGTAATTTTTAACTAATTTTTAGTAGATTTTTCTATTATTTTTACAGATTTATTTCTATGAGTGTATTAATGTAATTTAAAAAATTATAAAAACTGCAATTCCAATGTTGTTATATAATGATTAAAAATATAAGAAAGATCATTAAAAGGGAACTTGGAAATATTCTTACCGGGCAGTCAACACTGAGGGGCCCACATATTCCGAATGGACCGTGCCTTTAGCCTTTGTGGAGAATGATAAGCACTCAGAATACTATCTTTGTGGCTGTCCGGCCTTTGCAAATATTGGGGTCCCACACTTATCCGGTGACAATATTCCAACTTTATCTAAATCAAGGGGAATAGGCTGGAGGGGGGAGAAATTTCTCTACAGGCCGAAATTCGAATATCGGAAAAACCTCAGATATCTCCCATCAATTAATTTGAATGGGCATTATTATATTTAAATTTGAACTAAAATCAACAACAATTTCCCATACAAATGTGCTATTCAGAAAAACTAATAACTGAATAACAAAAAAAAATTGGACATGTTCGGACATGCTTTGTATACCTGTAGATTAGACCATACCACCTTACAGGCAAAAAAAAAATAGTGCGGGGTACATCTTCGAATATAAAGTATTTTTGCAAAGCAATTTGGAAAAAAAATTTTTTTGCCTTTTAAAATTTTTCATTATTGCTTCGGCATTACAGTCGGATCTTAAAGTGTGATCAGGGGGTATCCATTAAAGTTTTTTAAGCAGAGACCCAAAATAACTGTTATATTTCTAAAAAAGTCACCACCCAAATTTATTTAATTATAATATTTCAATAATGCACTATATTTTATAAATCATATTGCACAAAAAAATCACAAATATTGGCAAAGATTTTAATTTTTTCAATTTATATATTTTACTCTATAAATTTCTGTTGTTTTTTTGATTTTTATTTTAAAACTTTTTATAAAAGTTACAGAATGATTTTTTTGAAAAAATTAAGCACTAACTTTTTTATTTGATAATAAAATAAAAATTAAAAATTGACCTTAATTGAATGCCGGAAGTTGCTGGAATATACATATTTACTCACTTTAAATCACTCTTCAATCTTTTATTAACACTAGTTGACATCATCAGGATATTATAATTGTTGAAGTCATTGGTTCTATGGCTTTTGATTTATATTCTTAACTGTTATTTTTTGATAAAGAAAAAAAATCACAAAATAACTTTTATTATTTTTGAAAAAATAAAAATTATGTTTGGATAGTTTTTGATTGAATTAAAAATAAAAATCAAACAGAGGAAATAAACAGAAAATTAAAAATACTCAAACAAGAAATAATTGTAAAACAATAAGTTTTTTGAATAAAAGTTATAACTGTTACGTCCCTGTTTTTAAGAATTCGTAAAAATTTCACACACGAATGAGAAGAAAAACACAAAGAATTTGAAGAAATTTAACAGCGAACGAGAGAAAATGAAGGACGTCACGAAAACAATAAATTTAATAAAAACGTGTGTACAAGCAAAAAAATCATTAAAAACAATAAAAAATAATTAAAATTGATTATTTATTATTTATTTCACTCTTAAAGTTGTTTTTGTTACCGCGTTAATCAATAATCATAAGAAACAATAAAAACAGTGCCCTGTTAACTTTTTCGGTTTTCCTTTTGTTTCTCTTATTCTTCAAAGGAATTAACAGGAACCCAATCCATATAAATTTTAAGGGAACCAAAGAGTACATTTTTTGCGTACGGGAACTCTTTAGCCTATATCCTAGTTGGTGTGATATATCGATTTTTTAGCCTCGAGGAGACCAATGTAAATAAGAACACTCAAAAATGAATGCAAAGTTTGCTGTCTGGGGCAAAAAAGTTTTTTGTAAAATTCATAAGCAGGGCAAGGAACGTCAAGTAAATACATAATTGTTATCGTTTGCTTGAGAACAGCATTAACTAAATATCTTTGCGAATCAACAAATTTGGAATCAAATTGCATCGAATCGTTAATGCATATATATTTTATTGCATATTTTTCCACTTAATGCATATTTTGCTAAATTATTTTTGATATTTTACTATAGCTGAGTTTTTGCACAATTTATGTTTAAAAAATTTTCAACGCATATATGAATACTTTTTGACTTCCTTTTCACACGAAGAATAAAATTATTAGCTTTCCGACGATACAATTTTTAGTAATTAATAGTAAAGGGTTGTTCAACAGGGACGCTACAAAAGTAGAAAGACAGGGACAGCAAACGACGCCATATTTCTTGCCGCTCTTTTGACATTTCTCTTCAGTAAGGTTTGCCATTTCATGATGGAAAGATATAACGAACAACGATTCGAGATTATTAAAATTTACTACCGAAATTCGGAGTCAGTGGCCTCAACGTAAAGAGCGCTACGTCCAATTTATGGTCGTCATAATCGTCCTAGCAGATCAACAAATGAGCGTGGGGCTACGTCAAATCTATGGTCTATGCCAACAAGCCAGCGACGATTGATGAACTTCGTACGAACGTGAAATTGCAGCAGTATCGGCCGATTTATGCTTGAACACCGTCGAAAATTGGGTTCAGCGTCTGGACTTCTGCAAGCGTGCCCGAAATCGATTTCCATACATAATGGCATCGAACGTACTTTCACAGGAATAAAGAATTTCATTGATATCCAAAACCGTTTTTGTTTTATTTAAACTTTTTTACTTTTGTAGCGCTTTTATTGAAAAACCCTTTATTATTTGAGTGATAAGTGTAAAATCAATTAAAATTTTAATTAATATAATCAATTTCGTAGTTAAAACTTGTTTTTAGTTTTTTCTGTGTATAAATGTTATATTTTTCTATTGGTGGATAGAAGTCGGTAAACAACTTTCGGCAAATAACATTTTTTTTATCTAATTTATAATGTTTAAAGTGAATGAAAGATTTTTAAAACAATTTTATTGAGTAGGCCCCAAAGTGTGATTAACCTGTTCCTGTTATTTAACACATGTAAATCCTGTTCCTTTATTCCTGCTATAAAAAATTTCATATTGTATGTAGAATATTGATTGATTTTTAAAACAGCAAATTTATTTACATTTGCCTTAACATTTACATATAGAAAATTAACAATTATATATTCCAACAATTAGAAGAAAAAAGAAAACTTGTTACTTTTAGCCCTCCTTTTTCACCGTTAAAAGCAGAACAATTTTTGTTTAATTGTTTTCAAAAGGTGTTTATGTGTTTTTTAAGTTTCACTTGTAATTTTTTTCTTTAATGGCAAAAGTATTTTTCAAAAATTTTAATTAAATTTCCACAAACTTTGTTCACTAATTTTTTTTTTTTTGTCTGGAAAGTACAATTCAGTTTTGAACAAACTTTGTTCTTTTGTATAGAGAGTGTAGTACTCCTTCTTTTATTACACTTTATATTCTAGTTTGTTTTTTTTTTTTTTTAATTCAATATTTTTTTTTTTATGTTTAACCGAAAACTTCCGTTTTATTTTTCTTGTTTATAAAAGTCTTGTCACGATTGCAGCTAGTCAGGAAATGCGCGCTTTTGTTTACTGTTATACTATTCCTGTCATTGTATTCATTGTATGTTCGACATATATTGATGAATGTTGTTTGTTTTTGTGTATTTGTGTCTTTGTATGATCATTTAGTAAATAAATACACAGAAAAAATTAAAAACGTGTTTTAATTACGAAATTGATTATATTAATTAAAATTTTAATTGATTTTGTACTTAACACTCCAATCATACTTTTAAGTACTAAAAATTGTATACGATCAATTGAAGTAGAAATCGATTAAAGTAGAAATCGTATCAATTAAAATATTAATTGAAAATGAAAAAAGCAATTTTATTTTTTATTGATCAAAATAACGTGTGTACGTCATGTTTATATATTTGATGTACTCATGCGCGGTTCCAGCAATATAAGGGGAAAAATCATACGCCACCGTAGACAAATACATTGAGTTGGACACTGAAGCGTATGATTTTTCTCCTTATATTAATTGCTGGAACCGCGCATGGATGTACTGCATGCACACAAAACAATATTCAAAATCATACGCCACCGTAGACAAATACATTGAGTTGGACACTGAAGCGTATGATTTTTCCCCTTATATTAATTGCTGGAACCGCGCATGGATGTACTGCATTCACACAAAACAATATTAGCTTAAATCATCTAATTAAAGATTTGTTTAAAAAAAAAATTATTTTTAAATAAATATTTAATTGAATCAATTAAATCTTTGAATTCTTTAATTGATTCAATTATTCGTACACAATTTTTAGTAATTGATAGTATCATTTACGTGGAAGGTGCAAAAACAGAGAAAATAGTAATTGTCTGGAACAATTTGATAATTAAACCTGGTTTTTACTTTTTTTATTTGTTCATACAAGTTAAGAAAAAAAATGTGAATTCGGTGTTAAAATAATATTTACTGAATTATTTAAAAGTCGATTAAAATATTAGGGTTAAATTCATAACCGCTTTGTAAAATTATAGGAGGTTTATTGAACAAATTTTGTATGAAAATGACGTTTTGTAAACCTGCTATAATTTTACAAAGCATTTATGAATTGAGGGGTTAATTGATATTTGTTTAAAATCAAATTTTATTTTCAAAATATAATAATAATTTTTTCTGTGTAGTTAAAAACAAATACCAATAGAGATATAAAATAAGTCATTGTATTCCTATTTATTGACTTTTTATATGTACACTCAAAAAAAAAAAAGTCAGTAAAGTCAGCAAAAAATGTTGCTGTGTCAGCAAATTTTTAGTCAGGTTTGCTGAAAATCAGCGAGCTGATTTTTACCAAAAAAATTGTATTCTTCAACAAAAGTTTTGCTAACACTTAGTCGTCTGCAAATGAAAAAAAAATCCTTGCTAAAATCACTAAACTTTTTGCTGAATATTAGTAGACTGAAAAAAACTCAAAAAACTTGTAGCGAAATTTTACTTTAGTTAATTTATTTGCTGAAAATTTAAATGTAGAATATGTGTAGAGTTGTTTTTCTTTTTTTATCATTTCCGTTTCCAGACAAGCTGCGACATCTACATCTTGTCTATCTGGTTGTCGTCCACGCTATGTCTGCGGTTATCAGCACAATTTTTGTAGCAAAATAAATTAGTAAAACATTAGTTCAAAATTAGTTTAGTGCTAAAAGAATATAACTAAAATTTTTGCTGAAAACGGAATTTCAGCAAAAAAATTGCTAAAAACTAGTACACTTGATAAATAAGACGTTTTACTAATTTTTCTACTAACTTATTTTTTTGAGTGTAGGTAGTAACTACAGTAGTTTTGTAGGCATGTTCTATTTCTTCTTCAGCTGAAGTTCTACTATGTTCAAACTTTTTCAAAAGTTTTTTTGTATTCATTTTACTAGCAAATTTATTAAGTGTTTTATATTATGCTAAATAATGGAGTGTTATTAGCAGGAAATTATATGGAATCGTTAAAGGCGGCTGATACAATATTTTAGTTCTTGAAGTATGAGTTATATTTTAGGCATATTTAAATTAAGTATACGTATACATACTCGTATATTTTGTTGTTTCCAAAAACGAATAGTTTATTGTGGTTTCGTTTTTAAGAACATCTGCGAGAGAGTTAGAATATATAAATACAGATTGTATAGAGCAGAAATTTTCAATTAATTTTAAAATTGTATACAAATATTAGAGATTTCATGTACATGAGGCAGAGCCTGCGGTTAATCTCGTAATACCGGCACTCTCGGAATCTCGGAATATATAATTCTTTATACCAAGTTTTAACTTTTTTAGATTAATCTTGATATTTAAACCACTACATAGCGTTTTATATAGGTTTTTATGTTTTTTTGCTATTTCAGCGACTTTAGTCGCCGAATTTACAATCGACCTCAATAAATGTAATGCCTTAGTAAGGCAGCAATTAAAAGGAAAATATTTCAATAAAAAAAATGTATTCATCTATAGCGGCCTATACGTTAAAATGGCGACTTTTCAAAAATTTTATATAGCAGCATAGCTTTCCAAGATGTCCCGAAAGTCCAACTTTTAGTATAAAATGGGGTCACCTCTAAAAACTGTTGTTGCAAAATTTCAAGCAAAAAGTTTCAATTTGCAAAATTTGTGGCAATAAATACATTTTTTACTAAGGTTAGTATAGTACTAAAGACACTTTAGCATCTTGTAATGTGTGCTCCTTACAAGTGTAATTATTGTTCAACACAAAGTAATTAGTTACCGATAATTGGATACATAATGCATTAATTTGTAATGCATTCAGTATTATTTAGAACCACAGAATAATGAGTTACCGATATTTGATTACATAATGCATTACTTAGTAATGTACGCTCCTTACATTTATCATTATTTTTATTTTAAAACATAAAGTGATGCATTACCGAATGTTGCTTAGTACATAATGCATTATAATTAAACATAAAGTAATGACTATTACAAAACGCATTGTTTTAATTTAAAAATTAATTACTTCTATAATTCTTTTATTTAAATTTTGTAAATATTTTTAAAGTGGCCATCATCGTTATGATATAAAAGAATCATTAAATATATTTTTACTATTGTTTAACAATGTATTTTTCATTTTTTTTTTTTTTGTTGATATTTGTTATTTGGTTGCTACTCCTAAAACAGAAAAATTTATTCAAATCCCATGTAGGATAAAAAAGTAACCAATTACTTTTTCGTTCTCTATCTACAACTAAGTAGCCCATTACTCTTCATTTTTTTTTTGTAAGTACTATCCTGCTAACAATGCACATATTATTTGAGGCTCATCGCCTGTAAAATTCATCAGTGAAGTAAGGTATAAAGTAATCAGTGCAACCCTATGGCTATACATTACTTTACCCATTATTTATTAATGTATGGTTTTGCTGGGATTGATCTGTTTAAAATTTTATTTATTGAAGAATGAGGATATATATCAAAAATATTTATGTTCAAAAGAGATATTCTCAGCACAATTTGGCGGGAAATATAGTTAGAAATAAACAATAAACATTTACTTAAATATACGAATGCATTATAAAATAACACAATTCAACAAAAAACGACTTATTTATAAAAATATATGTGTAGATATTTAAAAAAATTCTAACATTTACACAAAAACAAAACATTCGTCTTAACAACTAGAGTATGAGTAATTTAAGTTTAATTTCAAATCGATAACCTACATTCAATTTTGCCATACAACATACTAAATCATTTTCTACATACATATTTGAGGCTCTCCATACCAAGTGTACAGCTAAAAAAAAAAGCAAAACTTACAGGATTTACACTCACAATAGTTGTTGCTTAAAATCTACGAAATAATTGAAAATAAGTTAGGAAGAGGAGTGTCTGATGCACATTTTTCTTAATAACTTTTTCCACCTTTAATTGAAATAATTTTTCTTGATCAAAATTTCTAAGAGAAATATATGAGTCTTCAAAACGCATCCGTTTGTCAAATTCGAGTGGTTCATTACCCAGTGTAGAAAATCATTACCAAATATGTGGTTATGTAACTACTAGGGTATTGAAATTACTCGGGTTTTGCTTTGTTCGAGTAAGCGAGTAACTCGATTTTGAGGTTTTGAAATTACTCGATTAATCGTGTAAGATTTTAAAATTACTCGAGTAACTCGATTAATCGTGTAAGGTTTAAAATTACTCGAGTAACAATTTTATTTCATTATTTTTTCGCAAAAATTATACATCTTTTGTATAGTTTAATAGTAACAAAACACAACAAATTAACAATTAAAATGAATCCATAAGTAGAAGTTTAAAAAATTGTTTACATCATTTATTTAAGTTAACTTTGAAATCTAAGAGGTCTCTTAAATACTCGTTTAAAAGTAATTTGTAGCGCAGTATTATAAAAACTAAAAAAAATTGGATGGCTTAATTTAAAATAAACCCAACTAGATTTTTTATTTCTTTAGAGAAGGATGAAAAATAAAATAAAATCTAAAAACTGTGAATATGTGTAAATTAAATTATTTAGTGATAAAAAATGAATTCAAATAAATTTAGATTCAAAGTTATTTAGATTCTATGAAGTTTTTAAGGGGCATGCACCTTTAAAAAAAAAAAAAAAATAGAGTTGTGGGCTTTTTGTATGTAGTTGTGGGCTTTTTATATGTAGTAAGCTTTGAATGTTTTTACTTAATGTTAAATATATCTTCTAAAAATATACAGTTAAGGTGTTTTGCTTTTTAAAAGACTTTCCTTAAATTTTTATAAAGGTCTTCTTTGGGAATTCTATTTTGCTTACACAGTATCTTCAAATATAGTAAAATACAGACCTTCAAAAATATAATTCCTTAATTAGATTTTTAACTATGATTAAATTTTGAACGAATCGATAAGCATTTAAATTCCACCACTATTTTATTCACAGAATCAATTTGATTTTGATTGGTTATAATTCAGATGATTCAGAAAATGATTATAGTATTTAAATTCCAACTGTAACTGAAACATTACTTTAAAATCTATACAAAAAAAATAAAAAAAGTAGTCAGCAAATAAAAAACAGATTGGTATAAATTGAAAAAAAAACCTTTTTAGATTTACTCGAGTTACTCAATTAATCGACCAAAATTATTCGAGTAATTCGTTACTCGAAACTGGCCATTTGAAATTACTCGAACAAGTTTTTGAAAGGAGTTCATCGAATAACTGTTAATCGATTGAATACCCTAGCAACTACATACTTGGAAAGGATAAGTAGTTACATTTATTATTACTTTTGTTTAGCGATGTCGCGCACACCAGCATACCAAAAATATATCGTTACCTATGTGCTTACCATTATTGACAAAAATAATGAGTCTAAAATAGACTTTCAAAAAAGAAAATTTTATAAAAAAACATTTCTTTTATTGTAAAATTTTCTTTTATAACATTTGCTCATGCGGGAATCGAACCTGGGACTCTAGATTGCCAGTCAATAAATAGCTCTATCATCTGAGCTATCTCGACATGTAATATTTGATAGATAAAAACATAATTGACCTGCTGTGCACAAGTCAGCTTACTCGCCAACATACAAAAAATCAAAAAATATATGGTTACATACATCCTCACCAGTGTAAAAAAATATTGAGTCTAAACTAGATTTTAAAAAAAATTACAAAAAATATCTGGAACAATACTCTAACATACATATGTTTGAAATAATGATAAAAATAGGTAGTTATTGGCAACGTTCACGGTTGAAAACAATTAACAAACAAAAGTTGGAACTAGGTCAATTTTTAATTTATACAGCTTTACAAATTGAATTTTTTGCAGGGATTAAAACTTTGGTACAACATTTTTATAGATTTAGACAAACTGATTCTATATCTGTTTTTAAAATGTCTCAATCACGTCACATTTTTTAGAAATATATAGTCAAGCAGTTAAAATTAATTAAATTTCGAATAAAAAATAAATAAAACTAGTGTTTATGATATTTAACTGATGACGATTTCTCATAAAATGGCTGACGATTATGACGATTGATTTTTACATTTGGTGTGGTACCACTGCCTACAGTGGCCTTAAAACCTAAAAAAAGTTGCCATATAAAATGTTCCTCTTAAAAAAATTAGTGACCTTTTTTAGAATAATTTAATTGCAAAAACACGAATATAAAAAATTGTTAAAAAAAGCACTAAAAGCATTAACCAAAAAATAAAAAAACACTATTTTAGTGTTTTTTGTTTTGGCACCATGAACAAAATTTTGGCGTTTTGGGTAGAGTTGTAAAAGTGTTGAGTATTCCGGTACTGAGTACTCAATACTGGCTGTTTTTTTAAGTACTCAATACTAAAACGGTACTACTCAATACTTTTAAAGATGCAATTTTCCGTAGAAATGTGTATTTTTCGTATGAAAATACAACTCTAAAAATAGTACTCTAAAAATACAACTCTGAAAATACAACTCTATTTGTGAAGCAAAGAAATTTGTAACGAATTTTTGGGAATAATTTTTTAATTAATTTATTTAAAATATTTTAAATTAATTAAAATGTAAGTAACAATAGTTATTTAACACGTGTATTTGAATTGTTATTATTTTTCCTAATAAATACGAATTCATAACATTTTTATTTTTAAATTCAAAAAAACCGTTAAAAGTATTGAGTAGTATCGAGTACTCAATTGAAAAGTATTGAGTAGTATTGAGTACTCAAAAAGTATCGAAATTTCACAACTCTAGTTTTGGGTCATCAAAAAGCACCATAAATAGTGCTTAAAGCACGAAGTTGGCATCACTGATCACATACTTGTTCTGAGCCGACACTAAATTTGCTAATTTTCAACCTAGCCTATTCCGACCACTTTTTAGAAAAATGGAAGAAATTATCCCATTTTCGTAGCAGCTGGCATTTAATATGGAAAGCCTCATATATGGGTGTAAACAATATAGAGTTTATATGTATTTTAACCCCTCAATTCATAAATGCTTTGTAAAGTTATAGCAGGTTTACAAAACGTCATTTTCATACAAAATTTGTTCAATAAACCTCCTATAATTTTACAAAGTGTTTATGAATTAAGGCGTAAGTATATAAGTAAAAAGCACCTTTCTTTAGGTGTTCATTATTTGTAAAAAAAAATTAATTTTACTCATAAAATCAACTAACGAATAGTTTTCTTTACAAGGAAGGTATACCAACCTCGAGACTTTAGATTTATATAAACAAAATTTGTAAATAATCAAAAGTTTAGAGATAAATATAAATTATTGAGATTATTATGTTTTAAGAAAGATAATTTAAATATAGAGTTCTGTTTACCTTGTTAATTATAACTTTTTAACCGCTCGGCAGATTGGTCTCATTTTTAATTCCTAAGTTCTTTTGGAAATATCAAACTTTTTGAATAAACTATCTGGTGTCCCGCCCTTAAATTAAAGTCGTCAAAGTATATTAATCGGACAGATGGATAAGGATTCATTTCCCCTTAAAAATGTCGAACAAAGTTTATTAATTGTAGTATAAAATTCTAATTTATTAGTTGGTACACCTCCTTCGAAGTTCGCCCTGTATTTAAATTTTAAGCTTTTAATCACAAGTCCTTGTCATTGTTGTCTATTGTTTTTTGGTATTTTCACACCATCAAAGACATTGTCCTTGTGTTATATTGTAGGTTGGTATTTAAAGTAATTTGCGGTAAATAATAAAAATTTTAAGCCATATTTCTTAAATCGAATCATATTTAATTTTCTATAAGACCTTTTAAAGATGTCGATGTTGTTTTATCATGTTCCTGGCCAGGTAATAATATAGCTGCTGATGATGATGATGTAGGTATTGGTGGAGGTGGTGTTGTTGGTGGTAGTGTTGTTTTATTCAGGTGCTCCAAATCGATTATATTCTGTATATCAGTGTTGTAGTATTTGAATGACAAAATTTAGAAGTTAATATAGAAATTTAACTTACCAAACGTGTTCTTTGTTTTTCGCCATATGATTTTTCATTATTTAATAATGCCAGAGTCAATTCTTGAATCTATTGAAAAGTGAAATGGTTTTTTTTATTACTTTTAATTAATTAGTTAATATCGTTACATTTTTATTGCTCTCTTCTACAGTGCGTAGCATTTGTATTTCCCGATCTTGATATCCTTTCTTAATTTCCATGATGACTTCACAAAATGGATTAGTTTCGGTGTTATTGGAATTATAAATATCAGTGTATGAGAATTGTTGACCAATCTGAGAAATAAATTATATAAATTACAGTTAAAACCAAGGTTGGTTACCGTTATCGTTATAATACCGTTAACGCTAAAATACCGTTTCAAATTGAATACCGTTACCGTTATCGATACCTCTAAAAAAATTCTAAATACCGTTATCGTTACCGATACCGTTATTTTTATGGGTAGTTACCGGTATTTTACCGGTATTTAATATTTTATATAAAAATTACAATTTTTTTATTTTTTATTTTATAATATTGAGTGTTTTTTTTTTACAAAAAATTTATAGATTATAATTTTACTTATTAAAACTACCAGTATTGAATTTATAGCTTAAAATCTGTATTTTCAGTACTTAAAATTAAAAATATGCCATGTTTTTACTTGTTTTTATGTTTTTAACATAATTTTGAATACCGGTACGTACCGGTATTGCTGTTTCGATAACGGTATACCGTTACCGAAACAGTCTTAAATACCGTTACCTTTACCGTTACCTAAACAAACGAAATCTGATACCGTTACCGTTACCCTTACCGTTATTCGTTTCGGTAACCAACCTTGGTTAAAACTAATAAAAATTAGTGATGACGAATATTTTTCTAAATAAATAATAGAGTTAACGTCAATTTTTCGAAAATTATTTTTTTTTGTTAATACAATATTTCAACCATAAACACACTCAAAAAAGTTTGACAGTTACTACATGACAGTTGTTTGCATAGTAATCAGTAGTTGTTGCTTTTAACTGTAATTACAGTTACTTTTCTATGGAAAAGTGCAAAACAGCTAATATGACAGTTATTTAAGAAAATAACTAACGAAAAGTTTTGTAATTTCGTAACAGTAGTTTAAAGCAGTTATTTTTAATTTCATAATAAACAACTACAAAAACAATATTTTTAGAGTAAACAGTTATTTTTGTTAGTTATTTTAAAAAATAAAAAGATTCTTACAAAGTAATATTACAAACAATTAAAGAGTTCAGGCATTGAATTGTCCTTTTCTACTTAGAAATATTTACATAAAGTATTATTACTAGTATTATAAAAATAAAATTTTCTTGTTTAGGCAAAAAGTAACAAAAACCTAATTAAAGCAAAAAAAAAAAATTTTTTTATATTGAGATAAAACTTAAGACTACGTTCTAACGGTCAATTCGTTAATATGTGCATATTCAGACAATTGACATCTGAGATCATAATTGTGTGTGAGTATCGAAATTCTTTGTTCAACCATATCGATACAATTAATAGAGTGCAGCCTTGCAGTAGAAAAATGCCAAGGAAGATTATAGATCATCTTCAGTAGTTAATTTTGACTTATTTGAAGTCTTTGTTTGTGACACTTTGCTACATCGTGCCATACTGGGGCTCCATAATAAACTTTTTTTATTTCTCAACATAGTCTCCTTTTAGCTCAGTACACTTCTCACAGCAGTTTTTACCTATTTTGTCAATTGTTTTAAAATTTCTGTAGTAAAAATTGTTAATTATTCTTAAAGCACTTTGTTAGTTATTTTTTAAAAGTAAAAATAACTATATTTAGATCTGCTAACTTATCTGCAAATAAACTATTTAAGTTCAGTGCTTAACCATAGTTACGAATGTCAAATTTATGTGGAAATATCTGTGGTTAACGGTTAACCTTGGTTAAGTTACTCGCCCTTAAGAGTATTTTCTGCGCCACAAAGACTTTTTCGCATCCCGCCATTATTTTGAAATTTTTTAGGTTCAATTTTTCTTGTTTTTATTTCATACACTTAAAATAATACGTCAGTTGAAAAATCTGTCAAACCGGTTTCAAATCGATTTGACTAATTTTTAACAAATTTTTAGTTGAAACACTGATTTAGTCAAAGATTTTAGTTATCTTCATTTAACACAATACTAAAAAAACTCAGTATTTAATTTAACAAATTTTTAAGAACCCATTCGTTAAATTTAACAAAATTTATTGTAAAACAAATAATATTTTCATGTTACTGTTATTACCCGATAGATGGCGCCACCAATGTATCCGAAGTTTTTAAGATGGCGCTATTTCTTTTTCTCCCGATTTTTTAAAATGGCCCATATCTCGAAAACTAAGAGAGATAAAGCAAAATTGATGAAAATTTCGACTACCCCTAACCGTACAATAACTCAGAGAAAGGGGTTATCTCTATCCAAAAATGAACCTTGACGGGGCTTTGGACCCTCGGAAATTTGGACTTCTCGAAAACTAAGCGAGATAGAGCAAAACGGACAAAATGTTTGCTCCACTGGAGTGCCCTTATATGCCCTCACATGTACTAGGCCCGGGGAGGGTCCCGAGACCCTAAATTTGGATAAATTCTACGACTCAGTATAATTACAGATAAAACTGTAGTTTTACAAATTTTTAACTTAAATTTAGATTTGTTAAATTTAACAAAAGAGTTTGTTAAAACCAACCAATTTTATTTTAAAAACATTAATAAATTTTGTTAAAGTAACAAATTTTTTAAAAATTTTATTAAAATTTCACTACGAATTATTTTATGTAAAATTGATTTATGCAACAGGAGCGTTTATTATTATTTGCTGTTCACTAAAGATCAAAATGTTTCTGAAATAAAATCCGTTTTTCATCAATTATAATTGATTGTTTTGAGCATTGAACAAAAAAAAAATTAATTCACATTGACATTGTTATCAAACAATGGCAAAATGAAATGGTCATGTAAATGGTCCATTCCATTAACTAGTCCCAAGTACGTTAAGAAAACACAATCGAAATCGAATACGTTGTATCTTCTTACAGAAATTTCTAAAGTATAATGCCTTAAAAGACCAAAAACTCGAACAAATATACGTATTTTTTTTCTGCCGAACACTATCGGTAGGACACTATTAATTTTAAACACATTTCCGACTATTCCTATACTCACCATTCCAGACAAGAGATCTGCAACTTCTTTTAACGCTTGATTATTACGTTGAGAAATGTTTGATTCCGATTGTAAACGTGTAGAAAGTACTGGAATAGTAATAAATCAGTAATATAAAAAATTATTTCTTAAATATATTTACCACTATTGTCCACATTTAACTTGTGCATCATCTTTTTTTGCTCCAAAATTGTATCATTTAATTTACGTAATCGTTTTCGAACTGAATCTAAAATTTTAGCATCTTGATCGTTTTCATATTTAGAATGAAAGCCAGAATCACAATCATTAGCACATTCAGATTCCAAGTCAGTTAATTGATGACGTATAAAATCTAATTTACGATAGGCAGCTGCCTTTTCGGCTTCCTGAACGGGAATGAAAATATTTTTGTTTTTTATAATCAATAATTTTTAAAGAAAAACCCACCAGCTTAAGGAAAATGTTCGTTAAACGTTTGCGTTGTTGTTCCATTTTTTGCTTATTATCATCATTCCACTCCTTATTCATGGCGAACAACTCCAAAAGTTCGTCATATAAATATGTAACCTTTTGATTTTCCTCAAGTACAATATGACTGAAATATTCAAGTTCAGTACCATTATCATCCTGAAATTTAAAAGAGATAAAACTGAGATTAAGAGTATAGAAACTTTTGAACGAAAACAGGCTTCTTACAGTTAAAGTTTTGCAATCGGATAATTCTGTGTTGGTACTACGAGACGTTTGTGGTTCAAAATTTATAGGTGGCATAACCAAAGAAGTTTCCAGAGAATCGCGATGATCAAGCTACAGTTAATAAGAGAGAGAGAGAGATAAATAAATAATTAAGAAAGGATTAAATTAATGAATTTATTTTCAATGATTTTAAAAGAAATAAGCCAACAATTTTATAGTTTTTTTTACTAATATTTTTAGTTACTATTTTTCTATTTTTTTTTTTTTGTTTATTTATTTTTTTTATAAATCAAAATGTTTTTGTCAAAACTTGTAAATTTTGAAATATGAACAAAAGCAAATTTGATGTAGACACCTTGTTACGGGCACATTTGAGATCGTTTCTTAACTCCTTGATAACATCTTCTTTAAATTGGATTTTCTTTTGAGCCTTTTGTATTTCATCTTCCATACAAATAACCTGACGTTTAAGCTCTCTTACTTCATCATGTTTCTCGGCAACCTCAAATGCTAAAGCTTTCATATTAGCCAAAAGCTTTTTTAAGAGCAATAATCACAAAGAGAGCATAACAGTGTAGAGAATAGATATAAAAGAGAGAATAAAACAAAAGAGAAAAAACTTTTAAATATGGAATATTTGTAAAATTTTATTAAAAAAATCAGTGATGTTACAAAACATTCAATTTAAATCTTGAGGCGATGATTTATCTTCTAATATTTACGCACCTTATTTTTATGCATGGACTCTGCGTCGGTAGAGTTCTGAAATTTTACAAAAGACCAAATAATTTCTTACTTTTACTAAAAAATCCTTACAATTTCAAATCCTTTTGTATTGGGGATATGAATTGCCAATCTTTGTAAATTCTCTTTTCAAAATGACATTCAGTATCCCCAATACTGGGAAATAGTAGATATGAATGGACTATGATGCATAACGTGTGAATCAATCCTTACCCTTGGTTGTAGACCAAAACCTTTTTCGGCATACACCTTGTCCATTTGTTGTTCCGTAAATCCTAATACTTGAGCTGTGGTTATGGTTTCAAAGTTTAGACCCTGCAAATCCCAATTTTCATGGTGATAGGCATTTTGTATACACTTAATTAAAGTATCAATATCTTGGCGGCATTTCATGAGCTCATTGCCTTGACTGTGGCGACAGTTTGTAACTTTACGTTGCACTATCTCTAACCGTTCCGCTACTTCTGATTCCAATTCTTCAATGTTTCCAATCATAATTTCATTGACTTTTAACAGCATATCTACCCATTCTTGATACGTTATTAATTTTAGCTAAAGAAATTAAAGAGAGGAAATTTTTAAAGCTTTTATTTATACTTTTATAGGTTTTGTAAGAATAAAAAAGGAAATTGGCTTCAAACTATCTAAGATATACCTATTCAGTGGATGTAACAATGAAGCCATGACAGACTTTACAGTAGATCCATGATAGTAATTTAATTTAGAATTTGCATTTAACGGCAATTTTGCTTAACCGTGGTTGCGGTTAAAATTGCTGCGGACTAAAAAAAATTTAAATCGAATTCAATTAGAAATTTGTATGAAAAAATTGCTTGAATATAAGAATAAGAATAATTAAGAATAAGAATTCGACTTTTTTCATTTCGATATCAAACTATTTCTTAATAAGGAATTTTAAGTTTCAAAAAGATATTCAATAGACCTTTTTTCAATTCTCATTGTCGTATATGAATAAATATTTTTGAATGTAAAGGGTTCTTCAATAAGAGCGCTACAAAAGTTTTTTTAAATAAAAGAAAAACGGTTTTGGATATCAATGAAATTCTTTATTCCTGTGAAAGTACGTTCGATGCCATTATGTATGGAAATCAATCTCTTTTGCATGGCCACCACGGGCACGCTTGCAGAAGTCCAGACGCTGATTTGACGTAGCCCCACAGGAAATAGTCCAACGGCGTCAAATCGCACGACCGAGGCGGCCAATCAACTGGACCATTTCGTGAGATAACACGTTCTCCAAACTTGGTTTGCAATAAATTAATTGTGACATTCGCTGTGTGGCTTGTGGCTCCGTCCTGTTGGAACCACGTGTCCTCCAAGTCCATATCATCCAATTGGGGCCAAAAATATTCGGTTATCATTGAACGGTAGCGATTCCCATTCACAGTAACGTGCCGGTCTTGATCATCACGGAATAATCATAAACCGCAACGCACCAAACCGTAATTTTTTCGGGATGCAATGATGACTCATATTTTGTTTATTGACGAAGCCATTCATTATGACGACCATAAATTGGACGTAGCGCTCTTAACGTTGAGGGCACTGACTCCGAATTTCGGTAGTAAATTTTAATAATTCCGACTCGTTGTTGGCTCGTATATCTTTCCATCATGAAATGGCAAACCTTACTGAAGAGAAATGTCAAAAGAGCGGCAAGAAATATGGCGTCGTTTGCTGTCCCTGTCTTTCTACTTTTGTAGCGTCCCTGTTGAAGAACCCATATTGTGCTATATTTGTGCATCTGGTTTAATTCTCGATGAAAAAATTCCGTAGAAAAAATTAATGGAATGTTTTTAAACAAAAATTTACCGGAGAAAAATTGGAGGATAATATTGCTTCGCAAAAACTATGCTGCGAATTTTGTTTTTTTTTTTAGGCGTTCTTTTACCCCTTTTAAACCTACGCTCATAACACTGTACAACAATTTCGAACTTTTTCCAAAATTACGGGATTCTGGTAGAGGACACCAAAAAAAAATTATACGTGTGACAGCGTTTTGAAAGATCACATCGGAATTTTATTTTAGGGAGGGTTAAAGTTTTCCCCCTTTGGCCTGTTTGTGCAGCATATCGGTATATGAAACTATATGTTCTACATAATTTCCAATTGTTGTTTCGATTTCACGTGAAAAAACCGTTATACTCCATAGTAAAAAAAATTATTTTCACGACAATGAGTTTCCCGCAAATTTAATGTACAAGACCATTATTTTTCTTGTGAAAAAGTGTCATTTTATGTTTATTGTGATTGTGCCTTTCTAATAACATAAACAAAATTATCATTTTCAGAATTTAAATTACTATTTAAGGCCTTTTAAGTTTGAGTCTACGTCAAAAACAACTTACGGCGCTTAACGCTTAAATCTGCAGTATGAGACCCACCGTTAGAGTTTTTGAATTTTATTCATCACACAATTTTTGAGGCTAATTAAAACTTTACCATTCTATATAAATTCACAAAACTTTTTACCAGGTTTGGCAGGCAATACCAAATACCGTTATCGATTCAAAACTCTTTCAACTGACTACCGTTACCCCTAAAATACCGTTACCGAAATACCTGGAATACCGTTATCCTTAAAATACCGTTACCGAAAAACTAAAATAACTTTATCCTTAAAATACCTATACCGAAATAAATGAAATATCAATACCCTTAGAATACCGTTACCGAAACAAATGAAATATTGTTATCCCTAAAATACCGTTACCGATATTTTTAATTTTCTGCTTTTGGTAATTTCATGTGGTTATTGAGTATTTTTTGTACATTAAGTTGATAAATTGGATGTTTTTTATCTCGTTTGTTTTTTGTAAAAAAAATTACGGGATGCATCGAAATAACTGACAACCGTTACCCTTAAAATACCGTTACCGATATAACTGAAATACCGTTAACCTTAAAATACCGTTACCGAATTAACCCAAATATCGTTATCTTTAAAATACCGTTACCGATATAACTGAAATACCGTTCACCTTAAAATACCGTTACCGAAATAACCCAAATATCGTTATCTTTAAAATCATATATGGGCCCCAGGGCTTTGGTTATGTAATTTGAAGTAAATAAATGCTGTATTTATTATTCAAAATACCGTTACCGAAATAACTCAAATACCGTTATCCCTAAAATACCGATACCGAAATAAATGAAATAGCGTTTCTGAGTCATTTCTGACGGACCACTTTCATAGGAAAAAGTGGAAAAATGTTTATGTTTTTGGAGCTCATTTCTGAGTAATTAATGATCATCTTTGTTTGCTGGGTTAGTTTATTTTATTAAATTTTTATTTTTTTTATTTTTCTTGTTGATTTCTTCTTCTGCTTCAAACTTGTCATTCAACACCAATTGATATCAAACTTATCGTGTTTAACAATATGTTTAGAAATTAAACATGATAATTTAGCGTGTTTAACCCTCTAACCGGCAAGCCCGCCTCCAGGCGGGGTATATTAAATTGACCAGAAATGCGCCAAAGGTGTATTTTATAATAAGAAATTGTACTTTTCCAACAGAAAACAAAATTTATTAAATTTTTTGTGAAGAATTTTTTTGTATAAAATGCACGGTTTGGAAGCGAGAAAGTGTCAAAGATAAAATTTCGTAAAATTTCAAAAATTAAATTTTTTAAAACAAACAAAATTTTCAAAAATCTTAAAAATATATTTAAATAGACTAAAACAATTGATAATGACCATAAAGTAAGATTGAAGCTTAATATGTTCAAAAAATTCCTTACTTTGGTCCAAGGACACACAGGATTCCATAAGGATACCTTTAAACGACATCGTCTTAACTTAAAAACGAATGGACGAATTTTTCTGAAATTTGGTAAAAATAATATATTTGGTATAAGTAGCAAAGCTTAAAATAATATATATTGAACTTTTGGTGCGTTTTCGCTCAATTTCGCATTTTTCGGAAAACGAAAATCGCTACATCCTCTTAAGTAACTGCACAAAAAATGTAATTTTTTTATTGCAATTACATCTTGGTAAGAGAAATAATTTGTGCTTAAACCTAGTAATTTCTATGCGCTAGTTTTCGAGATTCACCCTTAAACTATTTTGGCCCATATCGCCTAAAGTAGGCAACGAAAAAAAATTTTGTAGAAGAACTTATTGTTTGTTTTTCGTGAGGAACACATGGTATAAATTTCATTGCAAAAAAGCTTAGGCCGGTTAGAGGGTTAAGGGCAGAAAATGTACTGTAAAACATGTTACTTAAATATGTTTAACGCTTAAACACGTAAAAACGTATGTGTGAATGCCGTATTAAGGAAAAATGCAAAAGTAAAGGTTTCTAAGATCTTTTTGTAATAATTTGTTTTGCAAAATTTACCGTTAGAAATGAGAAATGTACTCTCAAAAATGTTGTATAAATACAGCAAATGCATGAAAAGATTAAACGCGAAACACTGATAGAGAGAGAACAAAAATTATGTTTAAATAGCTTATAAACCATTCACAACAGAACCTTTCAGAGATACAGTTTTGCAGCTTTATCGGTCGTATAAATGTGGCTTTAGAAAAATTATTGGTATATCAGGCTTTTTTGAAAATACTTAAAATCCTATATAATACATATATTTGAAAAAATTAATAATAAAACTTACATTAATATCACCATAAGCATCAGCGTCGATCTCTTGTAATCTCTTTAAAAATACATCATTTAAACATCCATTCATTTCAGAGGAATTCCCTACAAATTCTTTGGACCCGGACCTACGTTTTTGTAAATATTGTTCGAAATATGACGTAGGTATCTCCGAAAGGGAAGTTACAGTTTTTAAGGTTGTATGTGAAGGCTGGGAACATTGAAGATTATCCGCAGTAGGCGATGTTGGTGAAGCACTTGCCATACTTGTTTGTTCAGAAGACTTTTTGTAATTACTGATAGGATTATTTACAGTAGATGTTATAGGTAGCTCGTAGTCTAAATACCTCTGTAGAGGTTTATTAAAAGAGTAAGTTTGTGGTTGTTGTTGAATTTCCGATTTTGGAGAGTTGCTAGACCGATGTTGTTGAAAATTCAGGGTTTTAATAGAATTCGATAAATTAGATTGTAGAGCGGGTTGTGATGACAAAGGTAGTGATCTCGATTGTGGTGAGTGCTCTTTTTTTAAAGATGTATATAAATTCGATTGTGTGGGCTGTGTTTCCAATTTAGGTGTTGTTTGTTCCTCATGTCCCGGAGAAGGGGTATCTGATCTTTCCAAATTAATAGTTTCGGGAGTTATAATAAATCTGGCATTAACACAATGTTGTGGTAAATCTTGCATTGGATCAGTTCTCATATATGGCAAATTTGATGATTGAGCTCTTGGCCCTGGAGATCTTCTATTGGGTATTGTGGGAGTTCCTGATGTCCCTGGTATGTTATCGTTATTTTCCATATTTTTTAAATGCTTTTTAAATATCTTGAATTTTGATAATTCTCTTCGTTCTTGAAATTAGAAATCCGAGGTTGAAATAACTGCAAAAAAGCTGATATAAATCGCAAACAATTGAATTTTTCGCGCAAATATAAATATAATAAAAATTTCTAAATTTTAAGAGTTTTGTTTTTATTTTCGGCCTCTGTAAAGTCAAATAATAAAAAAGAAAAACAATTATCGAGGACTGTTATTTGTAATGTTACTCAAAACAACAATTCAGAATCAGGAATTAATGGTCATAAGTCGCTTTTAATATTCAGTATACAACTTGATTCACTTAAGCGTCTTGTATGTAATTAGCATTTAATAAATGGGTCCATATTAGCATTTAAATTGAATTACAATCAAAGAAAAATATTTCAAAATTCCTGCACATTTTCCAAACAAAAATATTTTAGTGCAAACATGAG
This sequence comes from Leucophora obtusa, assembly GCA_949987735.1. Taxonomy (NCBI): domain Eukaryota; kingdom Metazoa; phylum Arthropoda; class Insecta; order Diptera; family Anthomyiidae; genus Leucophora; species Leucophora obtusa. The sequence continues at coordinate 187,042,320 of OX465298.1, read as the reverse complement.
TCATTTATGCTGCATTTTCTTTTGGTTAATACAATAGTTAAGCTAAAGTTAAACCTACAGTATGAGATCCATCACAAATGATTACAGGGATAGTGAAACAAATTTACCAGGGTGGTGAAACATTTGACCTAATGTGATAAAAATATGTTTTTAAACTGGAGATGGCAACAAGGAATTTACGAGTTTATATGAAAACCCCTAATAACAATACAAAACGAGTAAAAAGGTTAAAGTCGGGCATGCCGATTATACAATACCCTACACCAGTCTGGTTAAAAGCCAACTAATGTTTGGATCCGAAATTCGAATGGGTTAAAATGAGGCTTGTGTCAAAATTTTCTATAATGTGAGTCAGCGCACCAAATTTCATTAAAATATCTTAATATTTGCGACCTGCAGTTTGTAACCAAGCCAATTTTGGGGGGACCCTTATATGGGCACTAGTTCTAAACATGGACCGATGTTCACCAAAATCGATAGGCTTCGTCCTTGGGCCAACATAGGTCTGTGTACCAAATTTCATCAAAATATCTTAATATTTGCGACCTGCAGCGTATAAACAATATAATTTTGGTGGGACCCTTATATGGGCACTAGGTCTAAACATGGACTGATGTTCACCAAAATCAATAGGCTGCGTTATTGGGCCAACATAGGTCTGTGTACCGAATTTCGTCAAAATATCTTAATATTTGCGACCTGCAGCGTATAAAGAGTATAATTTTGGTAGGACCCTTATATGGTCACTAGGTCTAAACATGGACCGATGTTAACCAAAATCAATAGGCTGCGTTATTGGGCCAATATAGGTCTGTGTACCAAATTTCATCAAAATATCTTAATATTTGCGACCTGTAGCGTATAAAAAGTATAATTTTGGTAGGACCCTTATATGGGCACTAGGTCTAAACATGGACCGATGTTCACCAAAATCAATAGGCTGCGTTATTGGACCAATATAGGTCTGTGTACCAAATTTCATCAAAATATCTTAATATTTACGACCTGCAGCGTATAAACAGTATAATTTTGGTAGGACCCTTATATGGGCACTAGGTCTAAACATGGACCGATGTTCACCAAAATCAATAGGCTACGTTATTGGGCCAATATAGGTTTGTGTACCAAATTTCATCAAAATACCTTAATATTTACGACCTGCAGCGTATAAACAGTATAATTTTGGTAGGACCCTTATATGGGCACTAGGTCTAAACATAGACCGATGTTCACCAAAATCAATAGACTGCGTTATTGGGCTAACATAGGTCTGTGTACCAAATTTCGTCAAAATATCTTAATATTTACGACCTGCAGCGTATAAACAATATAATTTTGGTAGGACCCTTATATGGGCACTAGGTCTAAACATGGACCGATGTTCACCAAACTCAAACTTGTTCGTCCTTGGGCCAACATAGGTCTGCGTACCAAATTTCATCAAAATATCTTAATAGTTGCGACCTGTAGAGTGCGCACAAGATTGCATGGACAGACAGACAGACAGACGGACGGACGGACAGACGGACATCGTTAAATCGAAATAAAAAAAATTCTGAACCGATCGGTATACTATAAGGTGGGTCTACGACCAATATTTTTTGGTGTTACAAACATCAGCACAAACTTATAATACCCTGACCACATAGTGGTGTAGGGTATAAAAAGTTTTGTTGATTTGCATGTATTTTTCGTGTTTTAACATTGGGTGCGTTTACCAGACTCTCAAATGTTACTTATCCGCTACTCAACAATTTGGTGAACGATTTGATTACATACCGCTAAGTCAACATGTTGTGGTAGCGATACCACAACATGTTGACTTAGCTACTTGTGAGCAGTTTGTGATACATCCGCTGTCGTTTGTTTTTTTTTTATATATTTTTTTAAAGAATAATAAACGTGTACAAATATAATTATGTATAAAGAAATAAAAAATTAAAAAAAAATCAAAGAAATCTCTACAAATATTTTTATTTTGAAACAAAAACCAGATTAAGGTAATCATAAAGCGCTACATATCAATTGTAGCGGTAGCGGATTTCTCTGGTAAAGCTGCCAATTAATTGTATGTGTCGTGGAGACGTCATTTATGTCCATTTGTTTTTCTGGGCATTGTTGTCGAAATAAATTTAATTATAATTCCAATCTCAATTATGGAATATTTCGAACATAATCTGAAAACCTGAAATGGGGCGGCTTATGTCTGTGAGGTGTTTGCCTGGGCTTCTTATTTATTGAATTACTAATTTCCGTCTGGGATACATTCTTTTTTGAAATTAAAATACAACATTATAACTGCGTTATAATGACATATTTTTTTATTACTAAAAGGTCAACCATTCATTTAAAGCATGTTTTAAAATATCAATTATACGTAAGTAGTAAAATATTATTCAAGTCATCCTTGGGACTAGTTAATTTTTCAACGACAATTGATATGATCAAAGACTTGCACCCAAATAAAATTTTTGTGATTTTTTGATTATCGCACCAAGCACTCTAGCGTGTTATGTAATTAAAAATAGTTTTATCGCAAAACATATAAAGTTTTATAAAAGTAGATCAATGTTAATATTTTTCTTAAGTTTTTTATACTAAATTTAGACTGATCAAAAACTACCCAGTTTTCGCAAAAAACTAGTTTTTGATTGTTTTTTATATACAGTGGTGGCAAATTTAATAGGAACGATTCAAGTTTTTTCTAATTTTATTGTCGTTGCCTTTATTTTTAAAGATCAAAATAGTGGCTAAATTCGCCCCGAAAGGCAAATATGTGGTCTAGAATATTGTGCAGAATTTTAACGTAATGTCTGGCTTTTTCATTTTGTCACTTGTTTTAAGTGGGCGTGGCTTTCAATGAAAAATTAGCGATATCGACCTGTTATCAAATTACATAGTGAAATTTAGCGAGTGCTGATCGGATGTATACAAGCTGTATATTTTTGGAAATTCTGCGAAATTTCCTTAAGTCTTCCATTATTTTTATCCAGAAATGGTCGCCAGGCTTAAAATGACAGTGCCTTAAACATGAAAAAAGTTTTCTTTGTTTTTAGCGATTTTAAAATAAAGTTAACAACACTGAAATTTTTTGGCGGCCTATGCTCCAGTGGGAGTTAGAGGAATATACATATATATTTAAAATTTAAAATTTTTGGTTACAGTTATGTACAACTTCTTCTAAAGACTTTAATTTTTATTTAAATTTATAATTCTTAACTTAAGGGTATTATTTTTTAGTACTTTTTAATAGTTTTTGTTTTGAACCTAAAATATAAAGCGTTATATAATTAAGTCTTTCTACATCAAATTAGATATGATTAAATCGGATCCAATCCGGATAAGATTCTATATGATTCAATATATTTAGATCTTATCCGATATAATTTTATCCACCATTTTTCGAACCATAGTATATCTCCAATTATATTAAATATGATCTTATTACATATAACATCGTATTATTTTTTTTTACTCGGATTGTGTTATTTTCAAATTTTATTGCACATTTTATTTCATTTGTCGACACTCGGTTAAAAAAATTGCGACATTGAGATTATTTAATCAAGATGTGGCAACCCTGAAATAATCTCCCTGATTATGTAAGGCGTGGGCGTAGACGTTTTTAGGCGTTTTTACAGTAAAATCGTTATAACGTCCACATTTGCAATATTTAATAGTCAAGTAAGACTGCTATTTAATCAAAATCAGAATTAATTTTGATTTTGAAAAAATCAATTTGTATGGAGGCGATATTACTAAAAACGCCAACGCCTTACATAATCAGGGAGAAAATTTTATATTACGCTATTGTATCAATTATCGACCTTATTAAATCGAGTTTTCAGATTGATAATAAGGATTAATGAATGAACCAATTAATTAACGATTTCATTGGCAATATTTTGATGGCATTACAATGGTTTTGATCAATGGCAAACAATTTTTTTGAATTGCAAACACCTCACGTAAAACAATCAATTATTATTGATAAAAAAAATCATATGTTTGGCATTGAATTGTAATAAAATTTGTTGGGATTGGTATTGGCATTAAATTTCAATATTAATGAAAAATTCCCATATATGATCCAAGTAGTAGTTGTTGTTGTAATTGCTGTCGTTGTTATAAACGAGTACAAACGTTTTTCTACACAAGTTATAAGCTTCACTTACGCATTTGCAAACTATCGAATTCACAAATGAAAACGGGTAAAGAAACTTTAAGTCTACATGCCGACTTTTTGATACCCTACACCAGTCTGGTAGAGATTCAGCTAATGTTTGGATCCGAAATTTTAATAAAATGTATTTGTGTCAAAATTATTCTGAGGCAATCGGTATACTTAAGTGTGGGTCTAGGTCCATTTTCTTTTTGGTGTTACAAATACCATTACAAACTCATTATACCCTGCCCACATAGTGGTGTAGGGTATAAATACGAAACTTTGTATGTACACTCAAAAAAGTTTTTCAGTTACTACATGACAGTTGTTTGTTTATAAACAAATAATAATCAATAGTTATTGGTTTAATTGTATTTCCAGTAATTTTATTGTGGAAAAATACAAAACAACTATTATCACAGTTATTAAAGAAAAAACGACTAACGAAAAGTAGGTACTGTATTTCGTAGCAGTTGTTTAAAGCAGTTGTTTTTAATATTATAATGAAAAATTATCAGCAAATATTGATTTTTTGTTAGTTATTATTGCTGGGCGCGTGAGTGAATTTTGACTCACGCTCACGCACGCTCACGAAAGAATAATAAAAATCAAGCATGACTTAAGCATAAACAATTTTTTTATAATCACGCTCACATGATTAATTTAATTTGAATCACGCTCACGAAATGCTCACTTTATTTTTAAGGAAACTTTAGGTTTGTACGATTCTAGTAAAACTAGTAAATAAAAAAAATTTGGAAAAAGTTGTCAAAATATTCAAAAGTAATCGAACAAAAAATTTGTAAGAATAGTAAGCTTACAAAAAAAAAATTAGGAAAATTGCAGTTGATTTGAAATTTTTTGATTTCATCTGAGTAATACATTAACTGAGCAACTGAGGAATTTCATCGGTGTATAAAAAAGCAATAGTTTTTTTTTACAATTTTCTTACTCGCAGTTGTCTTAAAAGTTTTGTAGTAAAAATGTGTTAGTTATTTTTGCGACATTAGCTATGTTTGTGCGGCAAGGTGTTATGACACTCATGAAAAAGAGGTTGATAATAACGTCAATAATTAAGTCTCCGTGAACTCTGAACTGAATGTCAAATTTATATGGGATTTTCGCACAAAATTTAGTTATATTTACTGTATTTTAAGTAAACATAACGCTTTTTTAACTGCATATACATTTGTTTTAATTGTTATTTTTAGTACAATCTACTGACAAACTGTTTTTGAGTGAAATATTTGTTTCTGTAGTTGTCGGTAAAACTAAACAAACAAAAAAGTATCTGCAGCTGTTCAATTTTTATTTATTTACAATTATTTTGTTTGTTGTTTTTGGACTTTTGTTTGTAAATAAAAATTTTTGACGTCACTTGTGGTGTTTATACTATTTATTGTTGTTGTCTTCGATTTTATGATTTTATAGTTGTTGCTGTTATTATTCTGCCTTTCTTATTATTTGCGTTTAGAAATCTTGCGCGTTTTACTTTTAATAAACTGTTAAGCGGCACGCTCCGTTCGTTTTTCAAGCTAAAATATGACTAAATTGAATGTGGCCAAATGTTGAGGTGAAAATATCCACATACAAATACATATCTTTAACACTAGATGTACGGCAATTTGATATATATATATATATGTACCAGGATTTACTAAACCGGTCATTTTGACCGGTATATTATTAAATTGCATTTACTTTCAAAAGATATTGAGGGCATTCATGAATCGCCTCGTATATTGTGTATATACTTAAGAGGTGTCTATAAAAATTAAAATGAATTTGAAAAGTTCCAATTGGGCTTACTTTTTTCATTTACATATAAAAATTACTAATGTGAAATTTGGTGTTGATTGGATAAAGAAAAGGCGCGACTTTCGACTGAAAATGTGCACTCAGGAAATTATTTCGATAAAATTAACTGGAATTGCATTTGAATTAACTACTTTTGTAGTTATCTTTAATTGCAAGTGTAGTTGAAATAACTGCAATATTAATTAATTTTAAATACAAATGCAGTGTACACTTTTTTAACTGCAATTTCAGTCAATTTTACCGACATAATTCTTAGTGGTTAGTATTTATAAGGCGAAAATATTACCTTTTTAAGTTTTTCAAAAATGTTGTTATTGAATATGTTTTTTAATACCAAGTGATTAAAGCCGGATTCACAATGGTGGAGTAATAATCCACGCTGCAGTTCGGAGCGTACTAAAATAAGTGTGAAAAAGAAAGGAACAAAATCCACTTTGCAGAGTGGAGTACTCCAGCATTATGAATCTGTCTTAAAAAACTATAGTTCATGCTTATTAGAGTTATGACTTTTTGATTTTTTTGCAAATATCAAATTTTACATGCCCTAGCCAAAAAGTCCATAACAAAATATAAAGAAACGCAACCTTACTTTTTCGCGATGATCAAAAAATTTCCCGCACCAAAAAAGTTGAAATTTGGTCTATATTTTATTAGTTTAATTAAAATATTTCTCCGACGTTTTAAACAAATGAGACTCAAACGATGCGTATTAAAAGCTATTTACGGTAAAAATTATGAAACCTTTTGGAGGGACATTTGGATACATTTTTTGTCGTTTACAATAATTGTAAATAATAATTCGTTATGTAACTTAAACAAAACTCCCGAGCAAAAATTAATTTTAGAAATTGCATTTGGTGCGGAAGGTTTTTTTTTGCCAAAATGACCAGCAAACACAATTTTTATTATTAATTTAGTATTGCCTATCACATGGTGATAGGTAAATTTTTATTCAAAATGAGTCATAACCCTAATGCTTTCCGAAAATTTATACAAATTAAGAATGGGTTAGAAAATGTTTAAGTTATTACAGATTCCCCAGGTCATTAATATGTATGTAAAAGACCACCACTTAACTATGTAATCCAAGAACAAATTTTTTTGTGAAATTATCCAATGCTTTATTTTTTTTTTTTTTATTCTTTAAGCACACTAAGTTGTCCCGATTTCATGTGAAAAAACTTTTATACCTACTTCATATAACAAAATTATTTTTCACGACAATGAGTTTCATGTGAAAACCGTGTAGAATTTTTTTTCACGCAAATTTAATGTACCTACAAGACTATTATTTTTCTTTGGAAAAAGTGACATTTTGTGTTTATTGTGATTTTGTCTTTGTTATAAAATTAAAAAATTGTTAATTTTTATAAATTATTAAATTGCAATTTGAGGCCTTTAAAATTCTAGTGAAATTTTTCCACGTGAAAAACAAAAAAAAAAAACTTACGGTGTTTAGGACAACCCTCACCCATTCCTAGGTATGGTCAAAATTGTAATTTTTTTAAACATTAAGGGTTTTCATATAAACTCGTAAATTTCTTGTAAACCTTGTATAAATACTAACCATACACTCACAATATTTTTTCCTTAAAATCAACCGAATATGTACATTAAAACAATTGAAAATAATTTAAAAAAAGGACTACCCACTTTTCGTTCAAAACAATTGTATATTGTCGTTTATTTTTAGTTGTTAATTTATTAATTGGCAAAGTCGGTAAAAATAATAGATTTCTCGTTTATTTTAAAATTAATCGTATTATTACAACTGATTGTTTTTAACAGGGGTATGGCATCACCAAAAAAATAAGTAATAAAAAAATCGTTATCACTAGATGGCACTTTGTAAAAATTTTGACAATTTTCTTTTTTTATTTAAATTTAAATAATAACAAACAACAAAGGAGAAAATACAAACAAATATTTCAAATTTTATTATTTGAATATATTCCGCGTTTGTTTCTTCCTTATATTGAGCAGTTTTCAGCAGTTTTTGAGTATTTAAATATAGGCTCAGCTGATACTTAACTGACACTAAATAGTTGCTCAGGTAATACTAAATTTCAGGGCCATCTATCGGTGAGTAGTTTAAGTTTTGATTTCCTATCTCTATAATCAATAGTCTCTGGTTTTTAACAGAAAATTTTGATTGAATATTTTAACTTCTACCGAAAGTCCGTATTTTGTGAATTTTGTTTATTAAATGACTGATAGAAAAAGTTAAAAAATTTATTTCTTTGCAATTTAACTACTTATTCAATTGAAACAACTTTACTGAAATACTTTTTAAACAACTGTTGAACTTTTACGGTAAAGTTATTGTGAGTGTATTTTTTATGCATGGAGTTTGACATTAAAGTCATAAATATTCTACACTCGAAAAAATAAATTAGTAGAAAAATTAGTAAAACGCCTTGTATATCAAGTGTACTAGTTTTCAGCAATTTTTTGCTGAAATTCCGTTTTCAGCAAAAGTTTTAGTTATTTTTTTTTTAGCACTAAACTAATTTTGAACTAATGTTTTACTAATTTATATTCCTACAAAAATTGTGCTGATAACCGCATTTATAGCGTGGACGACAACCAGATAGACAAGATGTAGAAGTTACAGCTTGTCTGGATGTAGTACAGGCAACGGAAATGATAAAAACAATAACTCTAAACAATTTCTATATTTAAATTTTCAGCAAATAAATTAACTAAAGTAAAATTTTTCTACAATTTTTTTGAGTTTTTTTCAGTCTTCTAAAGTTTTTTTCAGTCTAAAAAGTTTAGTGATTTTAGCAAGGATTTTTTTCATTTGCAATCGACTAAGTGTTAGCAAAACTTTTGCTGAGATTACTATTTTTTTGGTAAAAATCGGCTCGGTGATTTTCAGCAGACACCTTTTGCTGAAATTACCAACTTTTTTGCAAGCACGCTGCTGACTCAAAATTTGCTGACACAGCAATATGTTTTGCTGACTTTACTGACTTTTTTAATTGAGTTTAGTTACGTGATCTTTGACATACTAATGACCTATGGAATCTGTAATAACTCACATACTTTCCAACTGATTTTAAATTTGTATACCATTTAGGAAAGATAATTACGTGTCGATTGCGGTTCTCTAATCACTTGGTGTAAAAAAGTAATTTTCAAATCGATTTGCGGCGAGACTTTTCTTTGTCCAATCATCACCAAATTTCATATCAGTAATTTATGTAGGCAAACAAAAAAATTAGCCCAATCGGAACTCTCAAAATTCATTTTGAAAATTCTTCTTATTTTAAATTCCAGTTTATAATAATTTTACGAAACTTTAGTAGCGGTTACCAAATTTTTTTGTACTAAAAATCAGAGGACATGCATTGCTAAAATTAGCAAAATATACCGCAGGGCTCAAAGTAGTTAAATTTCCGTAATAACAGCAACATTTTCAGTAGCCATTACACACTTTTTTGTTGAGTGTTTTGTTCTTAAAATTTTTATTTTTAAAACCTTTTCTTATAAAAAGAAAACCGATCAGGATTTCTGATATGCGAGGGCTGGCAAAGAAATTAGTTTTATATCTACTATATATTTTTACTAGAATTAACCAATTAAATTTAAAATTTTGTATAACATTTTTTTTAATATTTATTCTTTAAAACCGACAACGGTCAAATTGACCGGCCCCAATAATCTAGTGTTAAGAAAACTTATTTTTGTTTTGCTGCATTACCAAAATAGAATGTATTTTACTCCGAGCGAGAGAGTGAGAGCAGAGATCTATCGCATAGATAATGCTCAAAAACAGTGCTGTTTGATGAAAGAACAAGTTTTGTTGCGCTAAAATAGGAAAATATTGAAAATATTACAAATATTTGTAAGTACCAATGTACTTAAGAAGTACCAATTACATTTGTACTTTATTGTCTCAATCGATAGAAAAATTCTAAATCGATTGGTACAATTAATGATGATGGGTTTATTACCATAAATATGTAACACCCAAAAATTCGAACGGAACATCAACGAATCAACAGTCAAGTGTATCAATCGACTCAGATCCCAATTCTGTCGATTGAACCTACTAAATGACAAATGTTTGTGTAGTAATCAGCAGTTGTTGTTTTCAATTAATTACAGTTGTTTTTCTATGAAAAAATACAAAACAGCTGTTATAACAATTGTTTAAGAAAACAACTAACGAAAAGTAGTGTAATTTCGTAACAGTTGTTTAAAGCAGTTATTTTTAATATAATTATAAACAACTACCGAAACAGTATTTTTACAGCTAACATTTATTTTGGTTAATTATTTAAAAAATAAAATAATTCGTCGATTTTTTAAAATTCTTGTTTAGTTTAAACGATAGTCGGGAGAACTGTTTGGAATTTTTTAATTAAAGAGTTTTTGTAATAAAAAAATTAACCTAAAAACAGAAGTTCTTATCAATTTTGTCAGTATATATTATTGTAAAAAAAATTTTTTGAGTGTACTTTTGGTAGTAATCAATACACAACCACTTATTACTTCCCAACTATGGTTTAAACTTTAAATAAAAATTTTATAAAAATGTGCGTTTTATCGTTTCGTTAAGTTACGCACTATAAAAAGTTAAACACATTGAAGTTGTTCTTGAACTTCATTATCAAAAATGAAATGGAATTCTCGAGTAAAAAAGTTAACAATTTTTGTTTAAATAAAACAACTTTTATATAATTTTACATTCAATTTGTTTTTATTATTAAAGTTGTTGTTCTTGTTGTTTGTTTTTTAATAATTATTCAATTTGTTAATTTTATACTTAAATATTAAAAAAAATGTATAAAAATTGTTAGAATCCATTCACAAAGATTTTAAAAAGCAAATAACAAAAAAAATATTAAAAAATAAAATAAATTGAAAATCAATTGCTATGTATAAATACTTGCTTAGTTTAAACATTTCTTTTAAACTTTTTTCTGTTGTTAAGGAATAATTATTTTTGTATTTATAATAATTTTAACAATTGAGTAAAATCTTTCTAATTTTATTTTAGATTAAAAATCACTATTAAATGTACAAATGAATTTTATTACATTTGGAAAGAGTGGTCGGTGAGGAGAGGTAGAGAGAAATTTGGGGAAAATTTCAATTGTAGAAAATTGTGTGTTTCAAACAAAGATTTTGTTTGTATTATAAAAAAAAAAAAACAATTGGCAAATATTAAGATAAAATACAACATGTTTGGGACATATTTTTAATTACATTTTGCTTTCATGGAGGAGCCAAGCACTGATTCTTAAAGCAAATTAGCATTGTTAATTATAACGACAGATATTTTCGTTATAATTATAATCATTTTTAAAAAAGGGCTTAAGTTCACTTAAAGGAAAATCGATTTTTATGCAAACTTCAACACTACATCGTAACATTTTGTAAAAAAATTTTGTAATAAAATTTTTGTAATTTTACAAATAAATTAAATAAATATGATACTGATATGCGTCCCAAATGAAAGAGAAGAATCGCTACATTTTAATTAATCATTTGTTTCTTCTACCAAGACAAAATTATATAATAAATATTTATTAAAATTGTACATATACATACATATTTAAAAATAAAAATTACTGTTTTGAAGTGATTGAAAATGTGGCTACAAGTGTTAAAACCCGTGAAAAAATGTTTATTCAATTTCATTCGTAAAATGGATTAACATACACTGATAGAATTTTGTGCATAGTATTAATGAATTTGGTCATTAATCCAATGATTTTTTTCATTGAAAAGTCCCCAAAGAACGCGTTCATTAGATCAATGAAACGTATTCATTAAATGAAAACTAATTGAAAAAAATATATTTTTTTTGCGTTACTTTTTTATTTATTTTTATTTTATTAATTTTTATTGGTACATATATTTCTTTTTCGTTTTTATAACGTTTTTGACATCTCCCTGAAGTCGACTTGAACCCGCAATCACCAGAATGTAAACATTATCGCGTTACTGATTGATCTAAATAGCCAAAATAAAATGATGTCATTATTTGGACTTTTATATTTAAATAATTTCAGTTTGCAACCCTAGCGGTCATTACTGGAACATATATCTATTTTAGTAATTAGCAAATTCAAAACTCTTATAAAAATTATAGCATATCTTACGGGTTAGTTGAAAATATATAATAAATATATAATGAAAAAATTCATTAAATTAATGAATTTTTCATTAACTCAATGAAATTTTTCATTAAATCAGTGAATTCAGATTAATGAAATCGATTCATTAATAGTATGAACGAAAATTCTATCAGTGTAAGTTAATAAAACGAATTATAATTATATCAGAGCTTTGAAGAAATAATTTTTTCCATTATGCCCATTTAAAAGAAGTATACATTCAGGAAAATATAAACACTATATGTGTTCTTAAAGAAACTTTTAATCTGGCCAAGGGCGTGAGAAGCTTCATCTCATACCGACCAACCAAACGGCTGAATTATTTCCAAAATATTTTAAAAACACTCCATTGTTTACTGAACGGCAGAAAACAGCTTTTGAATTCAGTGAACGTATTTTTTTTTGTTTTTCAATTCAGTGAACGTAATTTTTTATTTTTCACTTGAGTAAACGTAATTTTTTTTTAATTCACTGAACGTAATTTTTTTTTAATTTACTAAACGAAAAATTGAACGAATTCAGTGGTGAATTAATTCAGTAAGGAATTAATTAATCTTTTATGCGTTCGATTTATAAAATTTAACGCGTTGGCTAGTGAATTAATTAATTTGATTTAATAAGAAAAGAAATCGAACGAAAAAAAATAAATTAATTCGATTCAATAGTCTTTTGTGAATTAATTCATTGAATTTATTCAAAAACCGAATTAAAGAACTAATTCTTCAAAGCTCTGAATTACATCAAATTATATATTTTTGAGTATAATCCCAGTAGCAAACGAGTAAAAGGGTTAAAGTCAAGCATGCCGACTATATAATACCCTACACCAGTCTGACTTAAAGCCAACTAATGTTTGGCTCCGAAATTTGAATGGGCTAAAACGGACTTGTGTCAAAATTTTCTATAAAATCATAAAAGAAGAGAAAATCGAAAATATGGGCGATAAGGCCAAATATGGACCGTTCCTATCTAGAATCAATAGGCTTTTTCCTTGGGACCATGTAAGTCAGCGAACCAAATTTCATTGAAATATCTTTGTGTTTGCGATATGCAGCGTGTAAAAAAGACAATTCTGGAAGTACCTTTATATCGTCACCTTAAATGCAAACGGACGTAACTACACTTTTATTTTTTTACAGGAGAAGCAAAAAACGTTATAAAATCAATAATAATAAAGTATAAATTTTTTTAAAATTTTACTTAAGGTATACAGATTTATTTATTTTTTAACAACTTTTGTTTTATTTTTATATATTTAAGTTTTTAAGTTAGTTACGTCCTTTTGACTTGCTTTTTTCTGAAACAAGAAGACGTAACTACACTAAAGTCATTTTTAGTTGTACAATCAATAACGCCACAAAAATTAAAACATGCATGATATGTTAGTAAATTTTTCAAGATTTTTTAATAAAAATACTTGTTTATATTTTAATTAATTTTTCTTTAATCTAAGAGTGTGTGTGAAACGGTAGCAAAGTATTCTTTGTGGTAAATTTTTGACAGTTTTGAGGTGAATAAAATTTCATTAGCCCATAGGGCTAGTAGAATTTTTGACATAAGTATGGAAATATTTGACATTTTAAAATGTAATTATAAAGAAAAATTAAGAAACAAGATATACAAATAAAAAATTCTAAAGAAAAACAAATAGAATTTAAAATTAACAACCAGAAAAGAGGCAGAAAAAGGTCACATTGCATGTATGTCATGTTATGCTAAACTAAAACTTCCATTAATTGCAAGGATCTGGTTTGTAGTTGAATTGCAATTAGCAAACGCATATATTTCTGAAAATATTTGTTTCGTTTTATTTTTTCCCCCTATTATTTACAACTGTCAAAAATTTTATTTGTCGAAAAAGATTTCATTTCACACAGGAAATTCCAAAGTTTTTCACCATAGAACAAATGTTTTTTCACCATGGCAATTTGCTATCGTTTCACACACGCCCTAAATGTTTATATTTTATATAAAAAAAAGAAAAAGGATTTCGGTGGGTCTCATACTGTAGGTTTAACTTTAACTTAACTAAAAACAAAACAAAATGTCAAAAAAATGTACACAAAACAACAGCAAATTTTTGGGTTAACTATTAACCTAAGTTTAAACCTGCAGTATGAGACCCACCGTTTGTTATTAATTTTTAAACTAAAAGAATACATGTATTTTTAATACAGATATTTAAGGAATTTTAAATGAAAAAAAAAAATTGCCACAAAACGGGTAATTACCCAAATCGCGGGTAATTTTTGCCTTCGTGGATAGAACTCGGGTAATTTCTTTCATGCGTAGTATTTGGGTAATCGGATAAATTACACAATTAAAAAAGAATTCAATGCATGAATTGGATAAATGATATTTTCAGATTTTTTAGTTAATTGAATAAAGTAAAACTAACTCCGACAATTCCAATTCAAATGAAGTGAATTTGATTTTTCAGATAATTCATTAAAAAAAATTAGAAGTTCTGCTGTAATTTGCTATACACCGAGAAAACCAATTCATTGTGACAACCGAAATTCTTGCCAACTGAATGGTTTGGTGGCAGTAACCGAATTATTGGCTGTTGCAATCAAATGTATTCCTGACATAATTTTATATATTGTTTCAACCGAAATTCTATTGTATTCACCGAATTTCTGTTGCCACAAACAAATATATCGGTAGATCCAACCAAACCAATCGGTTGGCAAAAAATTCGGTTGCCACAATGAATCTCTTTTCTCTGTGTAGTCCTTTAATATTTTCTTAAATTTGTGAAAACGTCTGCCAATCTCCATTAAAAATTATAGATTTTCAAATTTGCTATTTTCTAGGAAGGAAAAAGAGAAATCATTATATGTATAAGCAGTTCAACATAGCGATATAGTCGTGATATTTGTTAATGAAGTTTAATTTTTTTAATACATCATAATCTCCCAGAAAAGGGGGTTTTGGTTTTTCTCATAAACTAATGAAGATAGATAATTAAATTTGCTTCGTTTTATGACGAAAAGAAAATCAACCAAAGGATTTTTGGCTATTCGAATGTTTAAGGGGTAAAACGGGGATGAGAAGTCCCAAAAAAATCGATTTTCGAACGTCGTTTTTGGTGGATAGGAGGGGGAGGGGGCAACCATGTTACATTTTCTAATTTAAGGACCCTTAACAAGAATCTGAAGTTGAAATAACGGTAATATCCGCAAACAAAAATTCGGTAATGAAAACGTTAAAATTTATAAAAAAATAAGAAAAACTCTATAAAAGAGGCCCTGCAGAAAAAACTGCCAAAACTAGCAGAATTGGTTTGCTAAATATTAGTAAGATAAAAATAGCAAGAACAAAATTTTAGCTATGTTTCATCTAACTGAAAATAACAATTCACCCTGCTAAAATCAGCAACAACTTTTGCTTAGTTTTAGTCGACTGAAAACATCATAAATTTTTTAGTTTTCATAGCATATGTAGATTTTTTTTAATATGAATAACGATTTAACTCACTGAAATTAGGACTCTACTATTGTTAAGCAATTATTATTTTTTTTTGTTCTTTTAACTGGAAAATTGTTACTTTCTTTCAACTAAATTTAACTTAAATATAACTAAAATTTGGAGATATAACAGCATTTTGTTGCTGTGTTTTGTCTACTAATATTCAGAAAAAGGTTTTTCTGAATTAAGCGGGGTAAATTGTCATTTGTATTGTACTAAAATATAACTAAAATTTTGCAGATTTTGAATTCCCATTGTGGCAACGCTGACACAAGCTTACACACTACATGTGTTTGTATGTTTTTCATACAAGCCAAAAGTTTTCAAATTTACTTGAAAAGATCTTACGTTTTTATAATGCTCGATTTATTTTTTGGAAAAGAGCCTTTTTTTGTGAAACTTTTTTTCATTTTTTGAGCGTAATCATTGAGCACGCTTATTTTAAAAAATTGAGGAAGCTATATTTTTTTTAGCTAGTTACGTCTTTTTGCATTAAGAAATATATGCACTTGTAGTTACGTCCGTTTGAATTTCTTTAATAAAGTCGCCATTTTTGATCGTAGAAGTCTAAAATTTTGTGTGAACATGTAGTTTGATAAAACGAACCATAATCAATAAAAAACTCGATTTCGAATTTTTGTGTAGTTACGTCCGTTTGCATTTAAGGTGAGGATATGGGCATTAGGTCTAAACATGGACCGATTTCAACCAAAATCAATAGGCGTCGTCCTTGGGCCGATGTAAGTCGGTGTACCAAATTTCGTCAAAATATCTTAATATTTGTGACCTGTAGAGTGCGCACAAGAATGCATGGACAGACAGACGGACGGACTGACATCGTTAAATCGAAATAAAAAAAATTCTGAGCCGATCGGTATACTATAAGGTGGATCTAGGACCAATATTTTTTGGTGTTACAAATATCAGCACAAACTTATAATACCCTGACCACATAGTGGTGTAGGGTATAAAAATACTAGTCAGGTACTAGTTATGTACTACTTTATTTGAACCAGACAACTAGTATGAGTTCTACTGCCTCTCCATACAAACAACTGTAGAATTCAACATGGTGATGTCATATGTATGGGGGTAATTGTCGCCAAACTCTCACTTTCTTACTAGTACTAGTTGCAGAACTAGTTTGAAAATTACAATTAAAGGACGAAAAATATGGAGCAAAACTGGTACTAATGAGCCACTCTCGGAACCAGTTCCGAGTCACTCTTTGGAAATATTTAGTTGTTTACTATCTGATTTCTGCAGAAGAATTTCAGACATCGTATTTTAATTTAGATAATTTTTTAAACAGCCCAGCAAAATTTTTATAAACTAGTTGCCTTTGAATCTTTTCTAGAATAGGAGTTTTTACCACCGGTTCCGTGGAACAGGTTCTAGAACTGATTCCTGGAAGTCAAAATGGAAGGCCTCACTGTCGCAGAACCGGTTCTATAACTGGTTCTAGAACCGGTTCCAAAGCAACCTGTTCTAGTTTGGAGGAACATAGCCTGTTGCTTTTGGGACAAACTCAAACAAAAATCACCGATGATAGAACATAAATTAGAACAGGTTGCATGCAAGAACAAGTTGTTCTACAACCGGTTCTTTGCATCCGACAATTTTGCTGGGAGTATTTACTCGTACATTAGGGTGGGTCGATTGCAATCGATATTGTGCAATCGATTTTTCGATAGCTTTTGGCATGAGACGAGATATCAAAAAAATCATTTTCGAGGCGCCCGAATTTCAATTTTTTGCAATATTCTAAAAAAATGCTAGATTAGCGCAATCATTACAACCTTTCCAAAAAGGTATTATGAAAATCGGATAACAAATGTGGCAACTAGAGGTAAAAGTATATAAGTAAAATTATTTTTCAAGTTTTTATATATATGTATTTCGTATGAAATTAATTAGGGAGTTCATAAAATGCCACGTATGTATATACAGTTTCGTAATGTTCTACTTTTTCTTCAAATTTTCCACGTACTCATAAATTCTAAATTGTTGAAAAAAGATTTTTAAAATAATGACGAGTTGTGACTGTTATTGGACTATTTTTAAAACTGAAAGTCCTATCAT
The DNA here is from genome assembly GCA_949987735.1 of Leucophora obtusa. Classification (NCBI taxonomy): domain Eukaryota; kingdom Metazoa; phylum Arthropoda; class Insecta; order Diptera; family Anthomyiidae; genus Leucophora; species Leucophora obtusa. The sequence continues at coordinate 187,024,653 of OX465298.1, read as the reverse complement.
GCCATACAAAACAACAATGAAATTGAAATTTTATTTGTCAATGTTATGATTGTGTCGATAAGGAAGTTTCCAGAAAAAAATTTTAATAAATATATATTATTCTGATTTTGCAGCATAAAAAAACACAATGTGAATGCAGGCACAACTAAAGTCACAGACATTTCATAGGAATAGACGCGTAAATATCTCTTTGTAATTACACTCCATTTTAATCCCATTTTTAACCCCATTTTAATCCAATTTTTAACACTACGATCGATTTTTCTAATTTTTCATACAACTGTTCAATAGGGGTATTATTTTTTGCATCTAGGCCTTGGGAAAATATATAAAAAAATTTATATTACTTTTCGCCGCCCGTTAAAAAGATCCCGCACCAAATATGTTGAATATTTTTAAAAATTTGATTTTTTTGCAATAACTCCCCAGTGTAGAAACGGTGATGACATATCATTATTTTTTTTGACTACCAGTAATGACACCCACTTACCTTCTGCATTATTTTAAAACATATAATAATGAGTTACTGATAATGACTTATTTTATCATTATTTCAAATAGAAAGTAATTTCCTAGATTTTTTTGAAATCTATTTTTAGACTCAATATTTTTTTAACACTGGTGAGGACACATATATATGTTACCACATATTTTTTGATTTTTTGTATGTTGGCGAGTAAGCTGACTTGTGCGTAGCAGGTAAATTATGTTTTTATCTATCAAACATTACATGTCGATATAGATCAGATGGTAGAGCTATTGACTGGCAACCTGGAGTCCCAGGTTCGATTCCCGCACTAGATAATTTTATTTAAAAAAATGTTTACAATAAAAAAATACTTTTTTATAACTTATTTTTTTGAAAATCTATTTTTACTCATTCTTTTTGTCAGTGCTGGTGTGTAAGCATAACGCATTATTTTTCGCCACATCGCCATACAAAGGTAATAAATAAGAAATGTAGTAATGAAAGTAACTAGTTACCATTACCACGTATGTAGTTACATAACCACATATGTGGTAATGATTTTCTACACTGGGTCCTCATGAAATATATGACTTTTAATTAATAACACCTAAAACTAACAAAATCGAATAGTTTTGAAATTTAAGTGATTTCTGGAAACTGTAAACTTTGGATGGCTTCTTTCCTTTGAGAAAAATCATGTCTGAAACTAGCCTCCAAACTTTGTTTCATGAAATGGGTATTATAGTCCTTGGGTTATGAATTTCAAAAAACCGCACTTAAAAAATTGAAAAATAATGGCAGAATGCGAAAGAAGGCTTTGTGGTGCAGAAAATAATATAAGACCTAGGTAATTGGCGATTAACATTCTGCAAACGAATATGTTATATATATATATTTATTCCCGTCGTTCCAAGTTGGAGCATAGGGCCATAAACGAATATGTTAATGCAAATATTTTCCCTTTTTGCCAAATTTTTTTAGCAAACTACCTACCATACTTTGTATAAGATTTGGGTATTTTAGTCGCTTATGTATAATAATTTAATATCTGAATATTTAATTTTTTTGTAAACAAGCCAAAAGTTTTCAAATTTACTTGAAAAGATCTTACGTTTTTATAATGCTCGATTTATTTTTTGGAAAAGAGCCTTTTTTTGTGAAGCTCTTTTTCATTTTTTGAGCGTAATCATTGAGCACGCTTATTTTAAAAAATTGAGGAAGCTATATTTTTTTTAGCTACTTACATTTTTATATAAGAGTGAGCTTTTTTTGGGCTCGCTAAAAAGAGCCCGAGCGAGCTTTTGCATTTAAATACACGTTTTATAACAAAAATTCTAAGTTTTGTAAGATTTTAATTCATTTCAATAATTTTCCAATTTTCGCAGCTCATCTCGAAAATTGCTCGATTTAAATTAGTAACAATTTAAAGATTATAAATGTTTGAAAACCACTTTTTTAACTTTTTGAATCAGTGTTTTTGCTAAGAGGCCTGAGAGAAATAATGAATTTTATGTTTTGTTTATTTTTATATATTTTTTTTTTTTATTTATAGATTTTTTTGTTTGAATTTTTAAAATTTGTTTTTAATTTTTTGTGGTTATTTTATTTGTTTGCAAATAATAATTTTTGTTTGTTTTTAAATGTGTTGGATGGTGGGCTGGGGTTTATTAGCATGGGGTTTTAATTTGTCTTATTTACGATATAGAAAAAGTTAAGCATGTTTAATATTAAGACAAATTTTAAACAGAACTTAAAGGCAAACAAAAAAATATCTGCAACAGAAGTTTATAAGGAAATTAAAACTAAAATTCATTCCAAATATCAAAATGTTACAAATAATTTATTGATTTGAAATATTTTGTTAAAATAAACTTGCCTTATACTTTAAATTTATTAACAAAATTAAATTTTTTTTTGGAAAAATGGATTTTAGGGTTTTAAGGAAATTAAGAATTCTTTAAAACCCTAAGGATAAGGAGATAGAAGATGGTGAAAGTGAATTTTTGTCAATAACATTTGTTTTGTTTCTTATTTATGGAAAGAAGTAGAAAGCGAAATGAGAGAAATTTTATTTAAAAAGAAGAGGAGACACTGTTTATTGTAAATATTTAAAGTCAGTTTTGAATTAAGAACAGGAAGAGTTTTAGGTAGACAAAAATATCTCGAAGAGAAATTTTTTAAAAAATAAGGGGTTTAAAATAAAAAAAAAAATAAAAAAATTCAAAAAATTGTAAAGCAAAATTGATTGGGTTTGAAATTCGAAAAATTAAAACTTGAATTTCGAATTTCCTCAATTTCCTGTTAAGGAAGTAGTAAATTTTTCAATTGAGTAAAAATATTCCAAATTATTATTGGTGCTTTTACAAAATTGTTTAAAATCGTATAATTAAATAAAATAACTAACTATATATTGATGAGATAAACTTGACATAATTCTCGTTATATGTTTAACACTCCTTTTAGCTTTTTATCATTTTAGGGAGGAAGGAAATTTCATTGTTCAAAAAATATTTCAATATTTGTTTCTTTTTTCTTTTCAAAATATTTTAATATTTATATTCTTTTCAAAGGTTATATTTCTTTGTGTGTATGAAAGTGTTATTTTGGGTAGATGTTTTCTTGTTTTATATGATAATGCATGAATGGAGAATTGGTTCTTTTCTTTTTCTTAAAAAAAAAACAACAACACAAAAATCTATCAAAGCTTGTGTTTTCAAAAGTCTGTTCTAGCTGTTTAAGCTAAATAAACGTAAACTTTACGATCCTCGGGCGTTCTAGCCAAATATTCTCTTTCAATGAGACCCTCTATTCGTTTTTTAATCAATACAGGTGATGGTAGGAATCTGGATTTTAATTGTGAAGTTACATCCGAAACCAGTAAATTGTGCTGAAAAAAGAAAAAGAAATAGAATTTTTAACTTTTTGCCAAGATACAAAGTTTTTGATAAAAAAAACTTACCGCCATACGCTTTCTGGATTTCATTATACGTACAATTGCTGCTTCAATTTCATGTTTACGATCCTCATCAACTTTACCTCTGGTTTCTTTACGTTCGGGCTCTGTATCTGCTTTGGCTGCCACAGTTTGAATTTTAACTCTGAAAAAATGGTCAAGAGAAAAATAACATCAAAAGTAGCTTAAACAACTTTTTAGATAATTTCTATAGTTTCTCTGGATTTCTAGAAAATGATCTTGAAAATTTAATTTTTCTCTATACCCCAGTAAAAACTATATATAATTATATTTTTTGACATTTGCTGAGTTTGTGTTCTGTCCTCAAACTCTTCCTAGGTCTTCCGAAAACTTTGAAGACATTTTTGACTAATATACCGCATAATTCCGGCACATTTTTTGATATATTACACTCATAAAAAAGTTAGTACAAAAGTCTGTTAAACGCGTTCTAATTAAATTGAACTAATTTTTTCACTAAAAAAGCCCGTACAAATAGTTAAAAATTCTGCTAAAATAACAGGAAATAGTACATCTATTTGCGCCAGCGCACTTTTGACCTATTTGTACGGGATTTTTTTTATTAGTGTATAAATATATTTGGGTTTTTTCAAAAAACAAGATTCGGTAAGATTTTAATTAGACAGAGGATATTTAAAAGAACTCGCTGTAAACTCTTTGTGTCTAGCTTACACCGAATACGTAACTAGAACTAATGAATGGCGCTGTAAAGTTTTTATTAATTTTTTCCCATTACCTGTGGAATTTGGAAACAAAAGCATCGTTCACCAGGAACTCATCAGTAGGATCAATATCCTTAGTTTTTGTTTTCGAATTGCGCACTAATAAACGCTGTGAAGGTTTACCCATAGACAATGATTGTATAGCTCTCTGTAATTCTCGTTCTGGTATATCAGTTTCCTGTAAAATTTCATCGTAAGTCATTACATCACGATTGTTAAAAAGCATCAATATACACATCTACAATAAAATAAAGCGCATTATTAATATTAAAGTTTCAATTTATGATCAATTTTAAATCAAATTACCTGATACGTTGACACTGTTAAAATATGTTTACGCGTTGTTGTTGGTATAGCACAACCACTAGAGCTTGATGAGGACATACTAGAACTAGGTGCATCTTTATCTTTATCAGCAGCCGCTGCCGCAGCATCGATAGCTTTACGGCCATAAAAAACAGCATTTAGGAAAGCATTGCCTAGAGGAGTAGGGGAGATATTTATTAAAATTTAATTTATATTTATTTTTTAATTATATTTACCCAATTGTGGCTGTAAGGTCAATTGACGTCCAGAATGTTTATCCAGATAGAATTTTTTAAATATTTCATACGCTTCTCTGGGTGCTGCTGGTATATTACAATTTGGTGTGGAAGTCTTAAAAAATATTAAAATTTAGTGAAGTTTTAATAAATTCTGCTTTAAATTATCTAACCTGTGTAGGCCAAAATCCGGTAGTGAGTATCCTACATGTAAATTCCACTGTTAAATTAATATTATGATTAATTATATAGGTTTTGAACTCCTCATTGGTGGTATTCGATATAGACATATCCTTGAACATTCCCTCCAATTTTGATGTAAATTGGCAGCCGCATTCAGTCTGCAAAAAAGGAAATAAATATAATAAGTAGATCACGGGAAGAAAGGAAACTATGTGTCGGTCGATATTACAATAAGCATTATGTAGGAATTGTTACTAATAGAAAATTTTGTTTTCCTAATAACAAGGTGCACAACGTTAATGAGATTCCCCGATTGGAATGAATTTTGAATATATTACAGAGGAATAAAGAAGAGACGGGTATTTTTGAGTTGTCAAATATTATCCCATTTTAAATTAAGAAGGTTGAGGTTAAGAAGAAGAATAAACATTTTTTTTCAAAGTTATAAACACATTATTAATTTGCAAATCAGACTAGATCTAGTTTCTGCCTTTTTTTATGGACAGGCTTCATCAGTGATTTTCCATTAAATTGTTTTATTGTTTATATTTTATTGTCAGATTGTCTCTATATGATAATTTTTTTCAACAACCTGTCGGCTGTAGGAATTGAACCCATGCACTCCCACATTACAAACGTAACTATACCAGGCGGTTTTCATCGCCTCTTTCGAACATTAACATTTTGTATCGAAAAATGTTAGCCTTTACAGACATGTGTAATTCATATGGTAACATTTTTCGATATAAATTATGAAGAGAGTGCTTTAACAGAGGTTGGGTGAGTTGGTACCTCTTTTAATTATATGCTCGTTGACTATACTAGAGTTCGACAGCTTAGCCATCTCACCCACGTAAGGCCTTGCTCATAGTGTCGCTAATTCATAGTTTTCTTTCCTATTCAGCTTTTCTGTTATTGTTTTTACTCTCAGAAGTGATCAAACAGACATACAAACATTCTACTTCGTAAATGTTGCCACACTGACGTATAGTTTTTACGTTCAAGTGCAGGCAATTTGTGTATATTTGGACTGCCAGCAGGGCATTTTTATTTATTTAGTTTCGTTCGTTTTATTTTAAGCCAAATGTAGAGAAATTGGTTATCAAATGAAAGGTAAAGCAACAATACAAACATGTCCAACTTTATCGTTATTAAATTTGTATTATTTTCCAATAGCACATTTGTCTATTTAATTTAACTATCGTCCGGCTTTTATACGACTTTTCCCGAAGAGCTTTTTCGTCTCCACTTTCCAGAGTGGATTTTGTTCCTTTCTTCTTCTTTTTTTTGTATCATGCCATCTCTATTTTAGTACACTCCACCACTCTACAGAGTGGAGCACTCCAACATTGTGAATCCAGATTAAGTCCACGACATAGGTAATATGGGTATCAAAAAGTTGGCTCGCGTAATTAAACACTATGTACAGATAGATCTGAATTTCGTAGATTTCAGGCATGTTTCTATATAAAAATGGTATAATTTTTTATCCCCCTTTTTAATACACGAACGTGTGATTGGGCCGAACGAATCTATTTTTGCTGTTGTGTGATTCACATCCGCTTTTTTTCGTTTTATTTCTAGTATAAAAAAATTTTGGGAAAGTGAAACTAATATATATTTTTGCAACAATCAGGCATGTTACAGACCTCAACCTCGTTTGAAAGTAATTTTAAAAATGTAAATTTCAAATGTCAAAAGAAATCTTTTTTATAGTATTTTGTGTTCTAGCTACTAGGTTTTTGATAAATATTCGCATTTTTAGTTACAAAAATCAGAATTACATTTTTTAACAATTTTTTTAATTTTGACTAATTTTCCGATATTATTTATTGCTTTTTGCCGACAATTTTAGTAAATCTTATTTCTTAAATAGCGATTTTTTTACAATTTTTTGTTTTATTCATTTTAGCGCTTTTTTTTAACAATTGTGGTGATTTCTTTTTTAAAATTCGGGTAATTTTTTTTATCGTTTTTTTAAATTTTGCCAACATTGTGCCGATCGTATTTTTCTGACTGGGACATTCAACTATATTTATATTTTTTGGATTAAGCGATTTTTTTTTATATTAATTTTAGTGTTTTTTCCAATTTAGATTTTATTTTTCATTTGAGCGATTTTCATGAATTGCCAATTCCCACAGGTTTTCTAGTTAAAGCGATTTTCTCTATTTAGACCTGATTTCTGAATGTTCAGTTAGCTACTAACTGGAACTTTAACTGAAACATTTGTTGTTTCCCATATAAAATTTGAATTTAACTACCAGCTAAATTTTAACTGGACATTTAGTAATCGGGCCTTAGGCGTTTGCTTTTGTAATTTTTGTGACTTTCCTGATAATACTTTTTCAATCTCATTTAAAATTTTTTGAATTTTTTCATTAAGATTTTATCTATAAGAAAAAATTTTCTTAATCTCACACAGAAAAAACAGTAGGCACTAACAATGGGAATTTGTAAAAGCAATCACATTTTCTTTTAAAATGAAATTTTATTCTCAACAATTTTGTTGTTTGAAATATTTGTAACTCGTTTGTAAATTGTTATCTTTCATATAAAAATTGTTTTTAAAATAAAAATTCTAAGTTACAAAAAAAAAAAATTTTTTTTGGATTTACAAATTTTTTTTGTTGGTGTCTTTTTAAAAAGTTTTTATTTTTATATTTACAAATTTGATATGAGAAAGGTGTTTAAAAATTTATTAGAATTTTGTAAATTCTTTCTGTGCAAAATTTATTTAATAGGAAAAAGTCCATAAAATTTTGATGGGTAAAAACCTACACAATCTGAGAAGTTTTTAACTTTAAAAAGGTCTGCAACATCTCAAGGGGTTGGTTTTTGTCCTACTCAATTGATAATTTTACAATTCCAATTGATGTTTTAATTAATTTCTATTAACTGTTTTATGTATATTTTGTTACTCACCTTTAATTTAGAAATCATATTCTTTTCAAAATCATCAGAGACTGATTTGTTGAGCAGTAAACGCTTGGCTAAATGAGTTTTATAGTAACGTTCGAAAACATCCTTTTCCAATAAGAATCTAAACAACACCATAGTCTTGTCTAAAATAACCTCAATTTCTTGTTCGGTCATCTGTAAAAAAAAAATAAAAAATAGTAATAATTTTTAAATTTTCATCAATTTAAAAATATTTTTTAAACTTACGCCCTTTCCACCCTTCTTTAATTTATCATCAATAAACAATGATAAATATTCGGGAGATTTTGAATTTAAATTAAGGAAATGTTCAAAATCTGATGAAATAACATTTTTAAAGAGCCGATCATTATTAAATGAATGATAAAGAAATTGATCAAAACGATCTTTAAGATCAAGTAAATTCTGTACAAATGTTATGGGATTTGTTGTGCCATTTTCTTCTTCTTTGACCAACATACGTCCTTGTTCTCGTAAATAGGCCGACATTGTGTCGGCTATAACCTTGAGACCCTCATCCTTAAGACGTGAAAATAGTTTATACGTACAGGCAAGATCTTCCGTTTTCGAGTTTTTAATCATATAGACAACGCCTGAATTTTCCATTTCAACGATGGTACGCATATGTTTTTTAATTAATTCGTCTTCGACGACTTTAACAATGCGTGGTTCAGTATCTTTATCTAAATACAGAGCAGCTCGGGCTGATTCTTCTTGAATACGGGCCTATCAAATAGAAAATTTTATTGTTTTTCAAAGGCTTTTCAGCAGTATCGTTTTTTATACATTACCTCCACTTTCTTTAAATAAACACTAGCATTATTTTCGGCCAAAAATTTTTGCGATTCAAATTTATAAAAAGAGGCCGATTGAGCCAAAAAAGGTTTTTCAAAGTCATCTTCATACACTGAGCGTGAATTGATACCCAAAGCCATTAACATTTGACAAGCATTTTTAATAGCTAAATGATTAATGGCTTCGCCACTACGCTCATCCATAACCATACCCAACAAAGTCTCCCGCAAAGCTTTTTGGATCTCCGAATAGCGTACAATCTATAAGAAAATATAAAATATTAGTAAATTTTTTTTTTAATTATTTCAAAAACCCACCTCATCTCTAAATAGTATTAGACCCAAATTATACACATTTTCAACTTCTCTATTTTGCACATAAACACGATCCATATACATTAGTATATCACGTATCATTACCATTGACGTTTGATGATCTGTCCATGCTTGATTGAGTTTTGGTAGAAAATTATTGTGTAAACTTTCAAGCACATCTTTGCGTACTTTCTCTTCAAGATGTTCTTTGACTACTTCACGTAAGCCAAAATACAAACGATGGCCATATTTATGTAGGACCATATTGTAAGCATTGCGATAAAGTTGTTCAAACGATAGTCCCGAATTGTTTTTTTTTTGTATCTCTTGTATGGCATTTTTCAAACTTGCCCATATTGTCTCGACATATTTTTCATCCATAGAGGCCTAAAAATGGAAGGAAAGGAATTGAAATTTGAATGTTATAAAGATGATAGCAAAGGCAAGAATACACGTTAAATAATATTGATCAAGCTCACAAAAATCAACCAAACAGAACATTTTATTTTTAAATACTTTGTTCTGATTGGTTGATTATAAAAAGATTGATGAATTGAACGTATATTCTTGTCTTAACAATAATAAGATATTTTTTATGTAATTTTTCCTGCATATGCCAAAATTCTCGGACTTTGAAAGTTTTTATACAAAAGACAAATATAATATTGATACAATTATCGGTTAATAATTCATTGGATTCAAAAATTATTTGTTTAGATTTAGAAAATATTAAAGAACCCTGCTTTGATTTTCCGTTAAGAATTTTTCTGATGTTTTCGGATTTTATAACAGTTCTCTATGAAATTTTTTGAATAGATTGCAATGGAAATACCTATAGGTACACAGCAAAAGAACTCTCGACTCCAAACCGAATAGCTTTTAAATAATATACAATTCTGCTTTAAAAAATAGCTTTAATACATTAAGCGAAATTTTAATAGACGCATTTAAAGTTTGCGCGTTATTAATTTAATATTGTACGAAATTTTTTATCTTTTTTGTAATAGTAATCAATTGAAGGGTAAATTTACACAATACATGATATTACAGTTATAAACCTCATTATAGATAGTAAATCAGCAAATTTAGAGCGAAATTTTATTAGACTTACCTCTAAACTTCGAATTACTTTGTTTAAGGAAGTATAGTAAAATTAAAATGTTTGTAATTTTTGAAGTATATTGAACTCTGGGGAATTGGAAAACAGAAAACCAAATTTTATATCATATATGCCTCCAGACCAAACAAAATTGTCACAAAAGACTTGTTAGACTGATAAATCTTATATAAAATAAATATTTTCGACTCTTTAGTACACAGATTTGCACTAGGGCGGATCAATAAGTCCATGACTTCTTGAATGAAACAGTTTTTTTTTACCAAAAAAATTTTATTTTTCAACATAATCTTCTTTTAGCTCAATACACTGAGCCCAACGTTTCTCCAATTTATTTTATTCATTCCAAAAACTAGGATTTCTCGAGGTCCTCAAAATAGGCATTTGTTTGAGCAATAATCTCATCGTTGAAGCTAAATCTCTTTCCGCTGAGCTATTTGTTTAGGTTTGGAAGTGGAAAATAGTCACTCGGGGTTAAATCCGTAAATCCGTGGGTTAAATCGCTCATCCGTATTGCAGATGAAAAACGCTAAATACTTCTTTGAAGTTGTCACACCATTGGGTTTATGGTCAATTGTGAGCAAACGCGGCACTCAACCTGCGGACAGGTTTCTAAAACCCAATGGATCATTTAAGATCGAAATCACAGAGCCTATGGGATGCCTATGGCATGCTTGGGAATTTTTCATGGGCATTGAAATTTAATTGCCATTAATTGGTCTCAATGACAATGCTAAAAAAATTTCGTTACCATTCGATGCCAATGAAATTGTATTTAATTGATTAAACCAATGGTAATGAAATGTATACCAATGCCTCGAAGCAACCGATGATAATTAAAGAAAAAAAGCATTGTATACAAAAAAATTGTTTTATAAAAAGGAAATTAAGACAAGAATGTAAAATTTCAGAGTTATAAACAATTTAAACTTGACGAAATAGCGAATAAAAGATAAGAACTATGCCAATTGAAAAAAAATTTCAGTGGCATTGATCAATTATAATGGCAAAAAATTTTCACTGCCATTGGTCAATTGTAATGCCAGTGAAATCATCAATTAATTGTTCTCTTCAATTAACTAGTCCCAATTATAGCCTATGGCATCAACAATCTTGGGCAGTTTTACTCTCCAATCGACCAACACAATATCGTTAATTTTTTCGACAAATTTTGGGTGTATTGACCTCAATTGGCCATCCACAACGTTCAGCGTCACTAGTGCTTGTGCGAACACAACGAACCACTTTTTTACCATTGAAGTTGATTTTCCTTTCCCTTGGTTTTAGCAACGTTTTTTTTCTCTCAAAAAATAATATTTGATAAGCACTACAAATTCACTTTTTTACATTTTTACAAAAATCCACGAGGTTGTATGCCTTGAACACCTGTTAATCACAAAGTTAATGACGGAACTTGATCAAAATTGGATAGTATTCTATTAAAAGATGGTACTTGACCAGAGAAGTCAAGGACTTATTGATCCCCATCGTACAAAAAAAGTTGTATAAAACACTTTTCCTGAAGAAAAATTAGCGAGACAAATTGTTAGGTGTATAAAGACTGCGATTGAAAAAATTGTCCATCAAATAATTTCAAAAAAATCTGCTGAAATAGTCATTCAATTTTAAAAATAAATACTATTTTATTAAAAAATTTTTGGTTTTATCAATTTCTTGTTTATGAAAAAGCTCTTTTAAGACAAACTTTTTTTCCAACGCTGGCATGTTAGTTTCAAATATGGACCTTTTAACCAGTGCTAACATTTTAGCACTGCCAGTAGTTGTCCAGCTGTTATCATTAATTCATTTTTAGTCACAAAATTTATATGTTAGTTCCCAGTCAGAAAAATACAAATGGGAAAGCGGTGGCAAAGCACTTTAACAGGTGGTACAAGTACTGACAAAAAGTGCTTTCCCATTCCCAAAGTTGGTCTTGAAGGAGCTTTTCCATAAACAAAAAAAATTTTTTTCCTTGCAACCGGATTTGAACTCGGAACCTCCTGACTACAAACCTTTTTTAACGAAGCGTCAGTATTTTTATAAAATCATTGGTCTACCAGTGAATTGATTTTTGTACCGCTGGCAATTTCTGACTAGGTAGCACTGGATAACCACTGGTTGCAAACCTTGGCATATCACTCTAAGCCAATTCTTTGCCAGTGGTTTTTTTTTATAAATCACCGAAATTTTTGTAAAACAAATACTGGCAAAACGCTTTTTGCAAACGCTGGCAAAGCGTCCCAAATGAGTGTTCTGCCAGTTATTTATTTTTAACACCGTGGTTACCCAGTGGTATGCCAGTGCTTGATTTTTTGTACCACTGGCGATTTCTGACTGGGTATTTATTGGTTTTGCCAACATTAAAGATTTTGTTTCCCCAGTGCTTTTTGAACAAGCGGTTCTTTTGTCTAATGATGTTATCATTTTGGGAATGGAAAAGCACTTTTTGCCAGTATTTGTACCACCTGTTAAAGTGTCTTTCCCGTTTGTATTTTTCTGACTTTGTCACTGTCTAAAATGCTCTATGAGTACTTCACTATATACATAAAATATGTTTAATAGTAAATCAGGGCAATTATATTTATTTTTAAATTTATATTTATACTTTTTATCTTTTGAAGTGTCATTTTATTATAGTTTTATTTTATTTTTAATATATAGTGGAGATTTATTGAATAGAAAAATCACATATCTTAAAGAACTTATTCTAAATTATTTATTTCAATCAAAAAAATATTATTTTTTCTGCAATAACTAATTTTTTGCGGTGAAATTGTGTGTAGTTCTTATTATTATAAAATAATAATTAGTTAAGAAATTATAGTGCTTTGAAAAAAAAAATGGCGAAGGATTCTCCCTCTACCCTACTGTAGCATAATAACGAAACAAAAAAAGATAGAGTGAAAGCAAAATCGAAGTGAAAAAATTTGTAGAGTTAAAAATTTTAAGATTAAAAAAATGTTTATAGTAAATTTAACGTGAAAAAATGTGAAAAAAATTGTTAAAGTGAAAGCAACTATGAGGGTAATAATTTATTGTGATGAAAAAAATTTGGGTGAATACAAGTACAAGTTAGAAATTCGGATTTCTTTAAGGCAAACAATTAAAGGAAGCAACAAAAACATTATTTTGTTGTTAAATAAGATTTGGGATTTTAGCACATTTAATTCCTTTAATGCAATCACGATAAAAATAAATTTTAAAAAAATGCTTGTGCAAATTTAAATGTTACTGACACTTCAGAACATGAATGGATGTCCCTACATTGCCAAAAACAACAGAGTAGTATATGGGAAGATTACAAAGCAAATTGTGGTAAATTTGTTGTTGTTGTTGTTTTTTTAATATTTTAATTGTTTAATAACGCTGCTAGACGAGAACAAGAAATTTTCCTTTAGTTTGTAATTTAACTTAACAAATATGTATTTCTAGAAATTCTAAAAACGTCGTCCCCTGACGATTTCCTTAGGCAAGAATGAAATCCGGATGGGGACATGCCTTCAATAGATAATTTTTCACAAGTTGTTAAAAAAGTTTTGGGATTTTAGCACATTTAATTCCTTTGAAAGCAAATTCAATTAAAAAATTAGGGTCAACAAATTTAATGGTAAAAAATGACTGCTGTAAAAATTTTTCCGAATGAAAATAAATTTAAAAAAATTAAACTTCTCAAACGGGAGCAGTATGGAAAATAAATAGGTTCCGCAGTATTTTAAGGGAGCAGGAAATGAGATGGCTGACGAATTGGCCGGGGAAGGTTCTTCTCTGAGCCTAGTCAACTTGGATAAAGGGAATTTTAGAACTGGGAATGGGAACTTTGTGGGCGGACTCAGTAACTTGCAGGGCCTGCTGGGAAGATGGCGAGACCTTGCAATGACTATCTTTGTGGATGTCCAAAATTTGTAAGGATTCGGGTTCAACACTTATCTGGCGCCAACATTCCATCTATGGGTAGCCCAAGGGGAATGTGCTGGAGCAGACTGAGGAATTTTGTCAAAAGGGCGCTTAACATAGTGATAAACTGAAGCGGTATTTTCGCTCATATCTATCAACGTTAAGTATTTAATGCATATATATCGTCACCTAAAAGCAAAACAAAAAAAAATATATAAAACGGTTTCTCCTGTAAAATGTTATTTTTGTCGCTTAAACTTTTTTGGCCGTTATGGCTGGATATGTCTACTAATGCCGTTTTCTTTTCTGAAAAAAATTTTGACTTTTTTCTGCCCTTTTTTTACAAAATGTCTTTTTGTGCATAAAAAGAAAATATATACAAATTAGATATCAAATTAAAGGTTATTTGGTTATTTGCCACCTTACAGACAAAAAAGGAAATTTCAGTGTACAGTGAACTTTTTTTTGTGGTACGGTCTAGTGTCCAATCATACCTTAATTTTCGTGTAATGTAGCATTTCCTGATATTTTAATGTTTTGGCGAATAAAATTTGCCTGTATTTGCATTTTGTTTCTATGCACAAAAACACATTTTGTAAAAAAGGGCACAAAAAAAAAAACGAAATTTTTTTAGAAAAGAAAACGGCAGGTTTTTTTTTTTTGAAAAATTATTCCACAGTATTATTTTTATTGCCATTTGGGCATTTTGAAAATATTGCTCATTGTCAATATCGTCAGCTTATTCTTATTTCGACATACTGACTATTTTTGAAAAAAATTGAGTTAGGAATGCATATTCTTTCAGATTCAGAAACAAGTTTAATATCTGAGATATCCAGTATCAAACGTTGATGTACTTGCCAATTTTGCACACAAAAATTAAAAAATGTAAGCCTTTATCGTTGTTCTCGACAACGACTTTTTGGCATAGGGTACCAAACCAATAATAAGCAGACGATATGTATTTTACTAACTTGAAAACCATTGTGTCTATATTCCGGCAACCATAATGGAAACTTGCGTACAATATCAATTATTTTATTTTGCCGAGCTGAAGTCAATGGAATTGCTCTATGTTTTACAGTATTTCGTCGTTGATCATTAAAGTTTTTTGAATAGTTTGGAGATGATGGTCCAGAAGTAGCAGCCTTATTTCCAGAACGGTTTCTTACAAAAAATTTGCGATAGCAGCCAGTGATTCCGCTGTTTTGACTTGTATTAGTGACGTTACTATTAGCGTGGCTGCAGCCACTACCATTACGACTTCCACAGCTGCTATTACCACCACTTCCGCCTGCTGAGTCGTCTCTTGGGTTACTGGAGTGACTACTAACTCCATTGCGAGTATTGTAACCGGAACTCCTGTTGGCTGTGGCACCAGAATTTGAGTGAGGGAAAATGCGTCTTGGACGGTCATTTGCTCCTACCCTATCTTCTCTTTGCATTGAATTATAGCTTGACAGCAATTCGTGTTCACGGTCTTCACGATTGAGATATGTCGGATTTATATGACGGCGAGGATTAGACGTTTTGTTGCTGTTATTTTAACACACGGCGAATAAAAATAAATAAAGACTTACACGCTATCTTACAATTTATTTAATATTATTTAAGATTCCACGCAATTGATTTTGTCTTTGATTGTGTAACGGAATTTGGACTGAAGTTTGAAGGATTTTTTACCATTGATTCAATGTTACCGACGTTGCTTCCAATGACGATTGCTGTCAAAGATGTAAACAAGGAAGCTTATTGCTGAAGTTTGTACTCCTAACCTGCAAACGTCTTCGTTTTCTTTTATAGTTGTTTTTCACAATCATTGAATTTTCTACAGTTTTAACATTTTCTTTCGAGTAACAATTTCAATTTTGATTTAACTTTAATTTCTTTACGTTGATTAATTTACTGACGGTTTTTTGTCTTCCTTAGACTTTCTTCTTCCTTCTTTCCTTACTTAATCTTTATTTTCTAAATTTTTTTGTTTATCCTGGTAATATTCCGATTTTAACCTTTCTCTACGTCTGCTATGTGGTTTGTTTTGGAAACTTTGTTTCGCAGTAAGACCTCTTCTTTTTGTTTAATTTTAAGAAAAAGCTTAATTATTGCAATATTTTTTACAATAATTTTTTTTCGTTCTTTCTTTAAAAAATGTAATAAATTTTTCTGTAGACTGATAATTTAGTTTTGACAAGAAATGCTGTGAAAAAAAACTGCTTGAGTAAAAAAAAATATATACACAGAAAAAACAGTAGGCACCAATAATGGGAATTTGTAAAAGCAATCACATTTTCTTTTAAATTGAAATTTTAATCCCAAGAATTTTTTTTGAAATAATTGTCACTCGTTTGTAAATTGTTATCTTTCATATAAAAATTGTTTAAAAACAAAAATTCAAAGTTACAAAAAAAATAAATTTTTTTTTTTTGGATTTACAAATTTCTTTGTTGGTGCCTTTTTAAAAAGCGTTTTTTTTTTTGTATTTACAAATTTACCCCTCAATTCATAAATGCTTTGTAAAGTTATAGCAGGTTTACAAAACGTCATTTTCATACAAAATTTGTTCAATAAACCTCCTATTATTTTACAAAGCGTTTATGAATTTAGGGGTTAGTATGAGAAAGGTGTTTAAAAATTGAATTAGAATTTTGTAAATTCTTTCTGTGTATATTTTGATTTACTTGTAAGCGAGCTGCATAAATGAGAAGATTTCCCAATTGAAGAAAACAGTTTTGAGTTTGTTTTCTTGTATAAAAAAAGTAAGTCCAAACTTATTCCATCTCTTATAATCTAATATGTACACCGAAAGAATTCTATAGTTACATAGGTAAGAAAATCTATAGTTCAATTAAAATAAATTTTAAATAGCTATTATAGTCTTAAACAACTATGGTTTTGGAAACCAAAATCATATTTGAGTTACCCCGTAAATAACAATTCTATTTATTTCAAATTGACAGACATTTTTTAAAAGAAAACAATTAAGTCAAAAGAAAAATAAATTTATATTTCTTAAATTTAGGAACCAGAAACATTTATTCAAATAAAGACAAATTAGCAAATAAGAAGAAAGTGCTATTTACAGCAATGGGAACACGAAGCAATTAGGAACGTCAAATACATATTAAATGTTGGTAATTTTGTAAAAAACAAAAAATTTAATGAATGAAAAGAATTAATGGAGCGTTTTTTTTCAGAATAAACATCCTCTGCATGCAAGAGGCTATGGTGAGGAATTTTTGGAAAGGCAAATTTTGGATATATTAATAAAAAAAAATAAATGTTTGTCATTATACTCGTAAAGTTATAATGATAAAAATAAACAAACCAAAAGTGTAGAAATATTTTCAATAGATGAAAAGAATGTGGTTTAATGGCTAAACGTAAAGTTATAATGATAAAAATAAACAAACCAAAAGTGTAGAAATATTTTCAATAGATGAAAAGAATGTGGTTTAATGGCTAAACGTTGACAGTAACTTTATTCCTAGTTGAATTTCAGAAATAAAATAAACCTAGTTATCATCAACTAAATCACTTCAACTATATATTAGTTAGGGTATTTCACCTAAGAGATATCGAAATATTCGTTATAAACAACTAAGAAATTTTTAGGGTGTAGAGTAAACAATTTAAGCCCTTGTTTATGTATTACGAAAATACTCTATTAAACGAAAGCAAATTAACGAAAATTTGTTTTTGTTTCCCATATATTTTTGACGAAAGTAATTGTCAATTCCTTTCGTTTAGACTATTTTCGTAATACATAAACAGGCCCTAAATTTTCTTCACCGTACGAATTAATAATGGCCAAGTTACAATTATATTTTAGAAGATTAACGGTGGGTTCTCATAATGCAGGTTTAACTTTAACTTAACTATAAACTGTGGTATAATGGTTAGCGCGTTGGACTGTTACACGTGAGGTTGCGGGTTCGAGACC
The DNA here is from genome assembly GCA_949987735.1 of Leucophora obtusa. Lineage (NCBI taxonomy): Eukaryota > Metazoa > Arthropoda > Insecta > Diptera > Anthomyiidae > Leucophora > Leucophora obtusa. The sequence continues at coordinate 187,006,763 of OX465298.1, read as the reverse complement.
CAACCAAGGCAACATCAATTTATGAAAAATAGTAATATGTATGAGTTTTTTCTATCCCTCATCCATATCGCACTTAACCCCACCGAAGTAAAATAATATAACAGGGCTATGAACAAAAAAGCTTCAACAAAGTTCGTCAACAACTTACCATCAGATGGCGCACAACAACTGACAACAAAAAAATTCAAAATCTCGCGCAATTACAGTGTTGCCATATTTGAAGCCCTTCATCTTTCACCACCTTTCACTTCTTTTCTATCCCCTTTCCAAAAGAAGCAACACGTTAATTAATAGGAAGAATTTCCTGAGTGTTGCTTCTATACAAAAAACAAAAAAAAAAAATGTACAGACAACAACAATAAATTTTTGGGTTAACTATTAACTAAAGTTTAAACCTGCAGTATGAAACCCACCGTAAAAGAAAAAGGGTCGCATGTGCTAACAGCAGAATATTTTTTATAACGTGGTAATTGTTTTAGAATTCCAAATAAACAAGCTTTCTTTTTTTGTACACAGAGAAAATAGATTCGTACTTACAACCGAATTTGTTGCCAATCGAATGATTCAAAATTTTCAAATGCAATCAATATAAATTTTTTGTGGTGAAATGTAGGCACAGGACCTGTATTCATATCACTATGCGACAGTCAAAATCGGGATGGGATGAAACCAACGGTAAATGTTATATGGGTCAAAAACAGGTTATACGTGTCCCGGCGTTTCGCTGGGTCACCCCTAGGAATAGAGATATATCTTTTTTTTGACATAACTCGAGAACCACTAGTCCGATTTTGCTCAAACAATTTTAAAAAAATTAAAAATTACAATTCCTTTAATCTGTTCGTATAACGTTTTTCTATATACTCAACAGTTTTGCCGGTAAAAATAAATGTTTGTTACCGCTACCATAAAAATCAATAACCTTTTGTTTATGACTTTTTTTTTAATATTTTAGGCAAAAAATATTTTTTTCTTCATACATTTATTTTTACCGGCAAAACTTTTGAGTATATAGAAAAACGTTATATGAACAGATTAAAGGAATTGTAATTTTTAATTTTTTTTAAATTGTTTGAGCAAAATCGGACTAGTGGTTCTCGAGTTATGTCAAAAAGAAGACCACCAAAGGTCAAATCGATATATCTCGATTCCTAGGGGTGACCCAGCGAAACGCCGGGACACGTATAACTTTTTTTTTTACCGATATAACTTTCCCCGGTAGTTTGAACTCTTCCCGATCACTGACCCCTACCATTTGTCTCACAGTGTATTTAGGCTTAAAATTTGATGCATAAAACTTGATATTAAAACCACTGTTTGCATTTTATATGAATTTTTACGGTTTTTTAAGCTTTTAGCCAATTGAATCGCTGAAAGCAAAATCGGCCTTAATAAATACTATGGCTTAGTAAAGAAGCAATTAAAAGGAAAATATTTCAAGAAAAAAAATGTATTTATCTATAGCGGTCTATAGGTTAAAATCGCGACTTTTCAAAAATTTTATATGCAGCATAGCTTTTCAAGTTGTCCCCAAAGTCCAACTTTTAGTATAATATGGGGTCACCTCTAAAAACTGTTATTGTTCTAAGGTTAGTATCGTACTAAAGACATATTAAATAAAAATATATTAATTTAAGTTTTTGCAAATTTAAATTGACTTGCATTATGATACACATAACTAGGGCAACCAAAAAAAGCTCTAAAAGCAATGTTTTAAGCTCTTAAAAAAGCCCGGAAAAACAGTAAAATAAAGTTAAAATGCAAAAATAAGCTCATCAAAACTTCATTATTCTTTCATCATTAAAATCCTCATAAAATTTTAATTCTTGAAAAATCCCATTTAGAGTGCCCCAATCGAGTCCAAATGTATGACCGACCCCAACTAACTTTGGAGGGCAGACCCACCCATGCCAGTGGCACACCCCCATACAAACATTTCAAAAAATCACCATTTTTTGGCACTTTACATGAAAAAATGTTTGTATGGGAAACCCCCAGGGGGTTCCAGGGGGTGTGCCACTGGCATGGGTGGGTCGGCACAAAGTTAGTGGGGGTCGGTCATACATTTGGACTCGATTGGGGCTATCCTAAATGGGTCAAAGTGGGATTTTTCAAAATTTGGGACATCAAGTCTGGGATTCATAATTCGTTTTAGAGGTATGGTTCCTCGGGCAAAGTTCCTTATTTTGATCCCCAGAATCAGAGACTATTAATTATAGAGATAGGAAATCAAAACTTAAACTACTCACCGATAGAGGGCGCTGAAATTTAGCATTACCCGAGCAACTATTTAGTATCAGCTGAGCTTATATTTAAAAACTCAAAAACTGCTTAAAAACGAACAAAATAAAGAAAATACAAGCCCAGAATATATTTAAATAATAAAATTTCAAATATCCGTTTGTTTTTTTCCTTTATTGTTTGTTATAATTAAATTTAAATAAAAAAAGAAAATTGTTAATTTTTTGAACAAAGTGCCATCTACTGATTACGATTTTGTTATAACTTATTTTTTTTGTGAATCCATACCCCTGCCCAGAATACGATTTTCCTTGTCACTTCGGCGGTTTTTAAATCGACTCGCCCTAGTGCACTTATATTATATGTGATCAATATAAAAATATAAGAGCCAGTTTTATAGTCAGAACTAGCAGCGAGTTTTTTCTTAAATATTTCTTAACGAAAATATTTTCAAACAAACTTTCTTACTTTTTAGTTGTGACTATAAAACTGGCCATAAATATTAACTTTTCAGTAAAATGTTAATGGTTAGTTCTATAGGAGTTAATGGTTAATTGTATAAAAAAAACGTTAACTATAAAAAAAATTTGAGATTTTTTTTTTTTTTTTTTTTGAAAATGTAGAATTATCGTTTTCCTGAACATAAAATTCTTGAATCCAAAAATCTATACAAAGCATCCATGTGTGTTGGTTAAATTTGTTCCAAACTTAATACAAATTGACAAAAGAGTTTAAAATTTCTGTGAAAAATTAAAAAAAAAATAAAATTTCAAAGAAACTTGGAAACCTGAGTTTAGTTTAGCCAGTTCGCACCCGCTCAAAATATCGAAACTAAAAATTTGTATAATAAGAAATTCTAAAATATCTGTTCATGATGATGATGAGCTGCTAATATTCTATTACCAAAGTTTTCCCTTGGATATTCTAAATATTTATTTTAAATTTTTACGCCTCTTTATGCATATATTCTCAAACTTCTATAAATTCATCCCAGGACAAAAAAAAATGTTTGACCAAACTCAGTCAGACACTACAAAATTATGTATTTAATGAAATTCGATTTATCAAAATAATAATGAAGAGAAATCGGAGCTATGTAAACTGCATTGGAACCAATAGTAATGAAAATCAAATTATAAAGAAATCCCTAGTCAAAACTTTAATTTGGTTGAAAAATTAATTCATTAAAATATAGAACAACAAATGTTTCTTAACTTACCGGAAAAGCACGTATACGCATCTTTCCCTCCTTCTTGGGAGCGCTGCTCCTGATATTCATGGTCTGCAAACGGCGACAATTTTCCTCCACTTTTTTCACTTAAAAACCAAAATTGTGGTTTGTAACGATCGATAAAAGATCGTTTGAAAACCACACAAATTCAAATGCGGTCTCTCCACTGCTTGTAACTCAAACGATATTGGGATTCGGAAACAGCGGCAAGTAGAACGAACAAGTGTATAGCGAAGATTATGACAAAGCGAAGACGGCAGCACACTCAGGTCAATAAAACAAAACAAATATGTGCGGCGGTTATTTTTTGCTTTCCTCTATTTCTTCTTCTTTACTGTAGGCGAGTCGTTGTTGTCCGTCTTGTTATCATACAATTACAAAGCAAATTTTCTTGTAGTCTTCTTTATTGAAGATGTTCCTCTACTTGTTTTTCCTAAGACAGGCAGCTCGTTGTTGTTTTTGTCTTTATAATATTGATGATCCTGAAATGAGAAAAAAACAAAAGCAAAATATTGTTATATGAAAGTTGTTGTTGTTTCATGAATTAAAATGAAATATTTAATATTTTACTGTCATCGTCAGAAATTTCATTTTGTCTTTTTCGTTTGTCCCCTTTTTTTTCTTGATTGAAAAGTGAGTGTCTTTATGTACAGATTTTTGAGTTTTGCTTTAAATTTGCACACATTTTTGAAAAACATTAATTTTTTTATAAAGTCTTTTGCAAAGTTTATGAATATCATTGAATTGTTTAAAAGTGTAAGAAATAATTAAATTTCTTTTTTTACCAAAAAAATATTTACGTGAAAAATTTCTAATTTCTGCAGCACAAGAAGAATAAACGAATAAACTGATAAAATATAAAATGAAAAACACTTGAGATGCCATATTTTTTTTTTAAGGTAAGTAAAAGAAAATAAAATGTTATCATTTAACGAAATTGTATCGCATAAAAGGTTTATTTTATATAACTTTAAATAAAATCTAATGTATTTGAATTACATTACTTATAAAATAAAAATTATTTAAATTTTTAACAAAAAAAAAAAAAAAAAAATAGAACACCCTGTTGAGAGTGCTGCCAGACAAAAAAATTACTGGAAAAGTGGGAAAGTTTTTTAGCGGATTTATATACACATGTGGACAGAAAAATAGGTGTGAGGTTTTTAATTTTTTTAATTTAACAGAAATTGTAGAAAATAAATCCCAAAAAGCAGTTAAGTAACTTTTATGTCTGGCATCACTGTGTTGAAATGAAAAAGGGGAATCCCACTAGTAAAATCGCTTGAAGTAACAAATGCAGGGAATTTCTTATTTAGTTTCTATTTGACATGAACAGTGAAATAGGTGCGTTTTTGTTAAAGTTGTCAAATTCGTTCTTGTGACAAAAGTGAGTTATTAAGTAAAATAATTTAAATTAGGAATAAGTTATTTAAAATATTATTAAAAACAATTTAAGATGGGTCGTGGACATGACTGCAGTGAAGAAGAAAGACGACTAGTTCTTAAGCTGCCCACACACTAGGGTACATTCTTAAAAAAAGAGAGCATTTTTTTGTAAATTCGTGTTTACAAAATTTTTTGATATTTTTTGTTTCGTCACGCATGTTCCGTAGTGTGTGGGCAGCTTTAAGCTTCGTGAGCAAAAAGTGGGAGTTATTTAATTGGTATTTGGTTTATAATCTTGTAAATCTTTTTCAATTGAAAATGTAGGAAATTTGAGGTGTGGAAAGTTTTCCTTGCTGTGAAAGATGAATGAGTGATGATTGATATTTATGTGCTGGGTTAAGAAAGTAATTTTTAATTTTTTTTTCTCTTTTTTAGTTTAATTTGATTAATTTTATTTTCATATGTACATATATGTATTACTTTATTTTTAATATTACATGTGATAAATTTTTTAAGTGGAAATTAATTTTAAAGAGTGGAATGCTGTAATTTATTAATTGGCCAATGAGGCTTTCTAATTACAAATGTTAAAATAAATAAATAAAAAACGTATAAATTTATTGCCAAATCACTAGGACGTTCTGAAAACTTCGTTACAAATGCATTAAAACCAAATGAAAATATTGAGAGACATGGTTCAAGTAAAAAACGTCTGCAGTAACAGATAACCGCATGGTTACTTTATCTAAAAGAGATCCTTTTAAGTGCTCTAAAGCCATTTAGAATGAAATTGGGAACATTATGTCATACAGAACGGTTCGACGAAGATTGGTGGATGCAAAACTGTCGGGTAGAATTGCTCAAAAAGTTCATTTACTCAGACAGGCTAATTTTAAGAGGAAAAACTTTGCCTTGGCCCAAGAAACATATTACGGACCAGAAGGTGAAAAAGTAGAGAAATATACTATGGAACGACGAGACTAAAATTAATTTGTTTGGTAATGATGCAGAAAGAAATGTACGTCGACCATACGGAAAGGAATTCCACATTAGATTCACCAAAAAAAACGGTAAAACACGCAGGGAGTAGGCACAATACATCTAATTGAAAACACAATGGATAGATTTGTGTACAAGGATTTGTTGGAGGCGGTTATGCTGACGAAATTCGATAGGATAATGATCCACACTCATAAAAATTGGTGAGTGCATGTTTCCGGGAACAGAATTTGAGTGTTATTGAATGGCCAAGTCAGTCTCCTGACCTTAACCCTATAGAGAATCTTTGGGATGAATTGAAGCAATAAATTTCTAAGCTTCCCTGCAGTAATAAAAACGAATTGTGGGAAAATATAAATAAATCATGGTACAATATCCCGGTAAAGACCTCCAAGCTGTTCTTAAAATTAATGGTGGATATACCGGCTATTAACTGGCTGGTTTAACGTTTATTTAAAACATGTGCAAATTATTATTATATTTTAAAGTTTTTTCCTATACACCTATTTTACTGTCCATATAAAAATCGATGAACTTCCTGAACTGATGTTATTTTAAGTTTTTTTGTTAGTGATATCTTAGCTGAAAACTAATTTTTAAATACATTAAATATGTTGAATTTATAAATTATTTTAAAATATAAAATAAAATGATGAAAAAGATTAAAACCTTACGTTCCTTCAAAAAGAAAACACTCACAACCGTTTTTCTGTCCACATGTGTAGCTCGAATCTTTTAAACCACATTCACAATGATGAAGTACTCCACTCTGCAGAGTGGAGTGTACTATAATAGAGATGGTATGTTACAAAATATATTAAGTGCGAAAAAGAAAGGAATAAAATCCACTCTGCAGAGTGGAGTTTTCTATCACTGCGAATGTGGCTTTAAACTTTAAACCAGACAGGATAATTTCCACCATAAAGCTACATTCACAGTGATGGAGTACTCCAATCTACAGAGTGGATTTTGTTCCTTTCTTTTTCGCACTTACATATTTTTTGTATCATGCCATCTCTATTTTAGTACACTCCACTCTGCAGAGTGGTGTACTCCATCACTGTAAATGTAGCTTTAGTCTTGAATCAGAGCTGCATAGTACAAGATATAGTAAGAGTCAAGGAAATTTAAGCAAATACAGATAATTCATCTTTTCACTCAGCCAATCATTCCCAAACAGACCAGCCTGGAAATGATGTCTTCTGTTAGCGCTAACTAAGCTCTGACCATAGTATGCTCTGACAACCAAGTCACGAAAATCGTAATTTTCAAAATTTCGAGATTTGAAATATCTGATCGCGTTTGGCATCTAGAGTGTGAACGGAAATTTAATAAAAACAATACTGCTTTGTCAAAATCACTTTTTCACAGCTAAATAAAACTTTTTTAAGAAGTTTGATGTCCTAACTTTATTGAATCACCTTTCCGAGTTGTTGGGCTTTCTTCTTTTAACCCCAGCATCTCTGATAATCTCAAGTTGGGCGTTTTAAGAAATATTCATAGCTCTTTTGGGAATCGTGACATTTAGCACAATTCTTTATCTGGCAACACTAACATTAACTGTCATCGTACATTTTTAGTACTTCTTTTTCGTTTTTGTTTTCTTCATACATATATTTATCACAAACACTCATATACAGATGTGTTCAATGTTTTTTATATTCACTTACCTGTTTAACATATTTGATATTTAACAAAAATTAATTTCTGTTTTTGATTTATTAAATTATTAGCATCACTACTAAAGAAAAACTAATTATTTTCTATTATAAATTTGGTATTTTTTCTTGTATCTTTTTTATGTGTATGCAAAATGAACATGGAACGAAAAAACAGCAACAAATTGAATTCAGCTAACCAAATAACTATTGTTTTATATTTGCTTTCCTTTACATAAAAGTATGTAAAATTCTTTGTTGTAGTTTTTTTTCTTTTAATTATTTTTCTTGAAAACTGTATTTTTGGTTTGCAAAACTAAATATTAGTTTTCCCTTGCACTGTAAAATTTCCGTTTTTAAAAGTTGTCCAGAGTCCCCAGTCGATCGGCTTAAAGTCGACGTTAACTTCCGCCGTTTGTACTGTGTTGCCATCGGATAGAATGCGAGCCGAATAAAGGCTCATTTAGCCATACGTAACAAATCAGCTGATTCAATCTAAAATAATGAGTAAAAAAGAAATAGACAATAGCTATGCTCTTTTGACTCATTAAGCTGCCTACACACTAGGGAACATGGTTGAGGGAACAAAAAATATCAAAAAATTTTGTAAACACGAAATGCACGCTCTCAACACGCACACACACACAAACGCACTCACACATTCACAAAAAAAATGCTCTCTTTTTTTAAGTATGTTCCCTAGTGTGTAGGCAGCTTTAGATTTTCCATAAGGAGACTCGTCACGTCACGTCCACGTATAGCTAATTCTACCTTAACCCTACGTTGTCACATGCAAGTTGAGAATACGTATTATCAGCGAAACTTTTGAAAATTGCGGAAAAAAATTAAAATTTTTTGGGTGTCTACACTACTTGCTGCAAGTTAATTTTTAAAATGTCGTCGAAGGCAGAGGTTAGTCACGAAATAGGAGTCCAGAGTACCGATTCTGAATAGTTTGTAAGCGGTGAAGTGATAAAAACTGTCATTTGTTATCATAGATTTTAAATAAGTGAAATATATTTTTCACAGCTTCACAAATTATTCGAATCGGTAGTCAGTATTGCTTAAGGGCGGATTATGGGACCGTAAACATAAATGTGATGTAATTGTAACGTGCCGTATCTAAAAAGTGCACTTATAGAATACCGTAAACGACATTACTATTTAGCATCTAATTAATAAATAAATGGAAAAATTTAGAACAAAATAAAAAACCACATGAAATAGACGCTAAATAATAATGTCGTCTACGGTAATCTATAAGTGTACTTTTTACCTACGGCACGTTAAGCCCAAATTACTTGAACGTAAATGTAACGTGACGAATCAGCTGATTCAACCTGCTTAATGAGAAACACATAGTGCTGAGTACTAGATGTAAACGAGTCGTAACGTGCCGGACATTTCTGTTGAAATCAGAATTTTTTCTCTGTTTTTACGTGAGAGAGCAAAACAGCTGTTTTTAGTTGCATATCAGTGATGGGATTTGTGGCACAATTGCATCATGTTTGGTACAATCAAAGTTTGATTGGTGCACTGGCACATTTTGGTTATGTCCAAAAATTCTATAGAAATACAGTTTATTTAAGAAAGAAATTAATTGGCAAAAATAATAAAAATTTTTAAACTGGTTGGTACTATCCTGAAAATAAAATTTATCATTCCTTAATAGCACGTTACATATTTTAAGTAACTTAGCAAAAATAAAATACCACGTTACGACTCGTTCTCGTTACATTTACGTTCTAGTAACGAGACCTTTACAGTTACAGCACATTTACGTTTAAGGTCCAGTAATCCGCCCTTAACTCACCCTTCAGTATATAAGCCGTCATTATAACCGAAGCCGAAACTTCAAACTGCCGCCGCCAATAATACAGAATCGGCTTGGTACTCTGGATGTGTCGTTCATGAAAGAAGTAGTTCAATTAAACGATTCATATAATTGAAGGTCAAACTAGATCACTATTATTCCCAATGGCTGGTTTTCACCACAGATTAATACCAGATGTGAAACCAATGACAGGTGTCAAAAAAGTATTCTCGAACCGTATGGTTTTGTTTACCTGGAAGTCAAGTCAAGAGGGAGATAACAATATAAAATCTCCATACATTTTGTATTGCGCATTTTTTGTATACATCTGTCTCTTGTTAGATAATTGTGCTTTATCTTTTGTGTTTTTTTTAAATTTGTGCGTTTTGTTTTGCTCATTTTCTGTCGGCCATATTGCTCAAATCAGGTGATTCATATCTGGTATAATTTGTGATTTTCACTATGAGATTTTCGGTACGATTTTGCTTTAGTACACATGCAAAACATATAGGCAAGGTTGCAACAACTTTCTGAAAATCTTATAATGTAAACCAGCCTTTAAGGGTGAGTTAACCAACCTTAAATTTAACTGTAACGAATCAGCTGTTTCGAAGAAAATTGATTCAAAAAACAAATAAGGAATAAAAATTAACAAATAAACGGAAAAAATTTAGAATAAAATAAAAAAACACACGTAACTAAAACAAAATCGTACCGAAAGTCTTATAGTGTAAACCAGCCTTTGTGCACTTCGTCCTTTTATTCTTAAAATTTTGAAGGCACACAGAAAAAAACAGGGGGAATATTACCTCAGTGCTATGTAATTATACAACTACATAATTTCCAAGTTAATTTTACAACTTTCTAGTAAAGTATGTACATTTATTTTTACAATATATACACTCAAAAAAGTTTGATAGTTACTACATGACAGTTGTTTGTGTAGTAATCAGCAGTTCTTGTTTGTAACTGTAATAACAGTTGCTTTTCTACACCGATAAAATTTCTCAGTATCTCAGTTAAAGAATATCTGAGTTAAAACAGATAATTTTCAAATTAACTGAAATAATTGTAATCAAATAATATTTCAGGTAAAAAAACTTGAGTTTTGTTACCAAGTAAATTTAAATTGAGAAATTTGAAATTAACAAATAAGTTTTAAAAACAGATTTCAAAAGAACCAAAAACAAATTTGAAGTTGATTTTATTGTGAATCTGATCATGGAGAAGATGTTAAGCCAAATTACGTTAAATCGCTGGGCGAATTAGTTAATTTTGTTATTTGGTGCATAATTTTCCTAAAGTAATAATGAAGAATCAAAACAATTTATGTTAAATTCTTATTTGTGTTCATAATTCCTTTAAAATAAAAAAGGGATACATTTTACAAAAATATCGTTCTTGGTTGATTGTTACTACCCAACAAACAATACGTTCCGTTTATATAGCGTTTTCGGACCGTCATAATCGGAATCCAACTCTGTATACGTACCGTTTTCTGGATCCGTTTACGGACCAGAAAACGGAACTTAAGGAACATCGAAACTGATTCGAATCCGATGAAAGTCCGTCAATGACGGACCGTTTACGGACTGGTCTGTCGTGTGAAAAACGGACATGAGTCCAGCTAAAGTCCGTCAATGACGGACCGTTTACGGACCGTTATGTCGTGAAAAACGGAGTGACTCCGTTTCCGGTCCGTATCTGCGCCTTTTTTAAAACAAAAACGGACTTCTATATCTACCTAAATTCTGACCATTTTTTATTAATTTTGAGTAGTCCCATATAAAGTTTAGGTTAAACAAATGATATTTCCATTGGAGTTTTTACACATGACACAAATTTGCCATTCCGCTAAAACTGTTTAAAGTTAGCAAGTAATTCTTTTTGCCATTGCATTCATTGCACACATCGTGAAAACACCTTTAGAATTTCATAAATACTTAGCATCTAATAAATGCAAGATGAATTGATGAACATTTTTATACTGAAAAAAGTACTTTTCTATAAACCGCGTTAAAGTACTTCATGTTATTGGTTTCGCACTATAGTATGCATTCACACTAGAGATGAGCTATATTTTCATACCGGTGATTTAATCACAGTTATTGATAAATCACTGGTAACGGCAGTGATCAAATATTTCAAGTCGCAGTTACTCGGAATGTCGTTCTTTTAATATTTTTGTACTATTCTTTCTTGCAAACTTCATTGTGCACAGTAATACATGTTTTTTTTTTTTTCAATAACAGTGACTTGCTTTCACACTCTTCTGAATAAAATGTCTCCTTCTATCATGTCTTTGTTAGCGGTCGCAACTTTTCTTCTTTTAAGGCCCAGTTTTTAGGAAGTGGATTATCTTTAAACTTAGTTTAACGCAGTTTGTAACTGGAATACTGCTTTTAAAATGTGGTTTATTTTGTTTTATTTCAATAAAGAAATAAATTATACTCGAGAAAAAGTTTTTCCGGCAAACTTTTGTTAATAAACTTTGAAAAGGCTGACAAAATTCGTTTTCGGTTTAACTACACCAAGTTTAACTGACATGTTAAAAACTCGCCATAAATATTATTTCGTTTATTTATCAGAAAATCGCAGTCTTTTCCATAGAAAAACCGTGATCACGATCACAGTTTAAAAGAACAATGACTTGAACATTTCACGATTTCACTGAGAACAATGTTACTGAAAAATCGCCGGATCGCCCATCTCTATTACAAACCCGTGATCACGGTCACTGTTTAAAAGAACGGTGATTTGAAAATCACGATCACTGGTAGCAGCGTTATTCAAAAATCACCGGATCGCTCATCTCTAATTCACACATTTTTTAAATTAACGGAAGGGTCACGCCATATTAATAATCAGTTTAATTTAATTAACATTTTATTAATTATCTATTTTTATTTTGATAACAAAAACAATAAGCAATGCCGTTTGCTACGTAATCAAAACTGATGAAAAACGGTGAAGTCCGTATTCAACGGCACGGAAACGGATACACTAAAATGGAGTCAAAACGTAATGTATTCGAAAAACCGATTATACTGTCCGTTAATCTTCCGTTTGCGTACAAGCTTTGACGGGATACTTTTTTACGGAACCGTAAAATCTGGATTCATGATTCCGTACGTGTCGGAGAGTCCGTAAAAATGTTTCTTGGGTATTAATTTATTTTTAAAATTTATCTAAACAATCGTTTAAAATAACGGATTGTTAGTTTTCAACCAACGATTCAGTTATACACAATTAATTTTATTAACTTAAGCTCAGTAAGGGGTATTTCACCTGGAACTCAGTTGAAAATTTAGTTGCCAGTAACTGAGAAATTTTTTCGGTGTATGGAAAAATACAAAACAACTTTTGTGGCAGTTATTTAAGAAAACAACTAACGAAAAGTACTGCAATTTCGAAACAGTTGTTTAAAGCAGTTATTTTTAATATCATGGTAAACAATTACCAAAACAGTATTATTATAGTAAACAGTTGTTTTTGTTAGTTATTTAAAAATTTTGTTGAATTTTAAAAATTCTTGTTTAGTTTATATTTGTTATTATTAATATATTCATAATTTGCAAAAAAATCAGAAACTTGTATTGCATCGCCAATACATAAAAGCATAAAAACTGGAGAACATTCTGGAATGTTTACTTCAAATTATAAACAGGCTGAAGTAATTACACACGATTTTGTAATCGAAAAAAAAAAAATATTTTTTTTATTTTTTTAAATTTATTTTTATCGGGATATACATTAATTGCAATAAAGGGATTAAATATGCTAAAATCCCAAACGTATTTTACAAATTGTGAAAAATAATCTGTTGGAGGCATGTCCCTATCCGGATTTCATTCTTGCCTAAGGAAATCGTCAGGGGACGATGTTTTTAGAATTTCTGGAAATATTTGTTAAGTTAAATTACAAAATCAATGAATATTTCTTGTTCCCGTCTAGGAGCGTTATTAAACATTCAAAATATCAAAGAAAAAACAAAAACAACAACAAAGAATTTACCACAATTTGCTTTGTCATCTTTCAATATACTACTCTGTTGTTTTGACAGATCTAGCAATGTAGTGACATTCATTCTTGTATAAACACCAATAGAAAACAATGTTTTCTAAAGTGGCAGTAACATTTAAATTTGCACAAGCACTTGCATATTAGTTTTTTTGTTTTTTTAAATTTATTTTTATCGGGTTAATTGCATTAAAGGAATTAAATATGCTAAAATCCCAAATGTATTTTACAAATTGTGAAAAATAATCTGTTGGAGGCACGTCTCTATCCGGATTTCATTCTTGCCTAAAGAAATCGACGGACGATGTTTTTTTGAAAATACGTTTGGGATTTTAGCATATTTAATTCCTTAAAATTATTTTTTTTTTGTTAAAATATACTTTTATAATACCAAAAGAATTAACTGTGAAAAACAGTAGTTTTTACCAATTTTTTCAGTTGTTTTAAAATTGTTGTAGTAAAAATTTGTCAGTTAATTTTGCGACATTGTTAGTTATTTTTAAAGCATTTGTTAGTTTTTATCAGCATTTAAAAATAACAACATTTTTAGTTATTTTAAAGGTAAATAAATCTTTTCAGTGTAACATTATAAATCCAGCTTTAACTATATATAAGTTAACCCACAAAATTGTTGTTTGTTCGTGTATGATTTTTTTACAAGTGACGAAACCCAGCGTAAGGAAAACATCTTTTCTTTTAATTCATACCCAGGCAGAAAATGGCACAATGTTGGCAAACCGTTGGCAGAATGTGGGACTTATAATCTTGACAGTATTGTGCTGTTAACCGATTGATAAAAGCGGCCAAACTTCGGTTGGTGCTGACTTGCCAACGTACCCATGAAGTTGCCAAATTAAAAACAGGTGGGCAAACAACATATTTTCAGTTTTTTTTTTTAATAAAAAAACGTGACTTCTATTCCCGGCGGGACCAATATTTTTTTATTTTTTAATTTTTTTTATTCTATTAATTTTTTTTTTAATATTTTTAATTAATTTGTTTAAAGTCAATGGCCCTTACTATAAAAGAGTATTTTAAATTTGAAATCGACTTCATTTTTAATCATACGGTTTTGTTCATTTTGTGTATGAAAACCCTACAAAAATATTTATGTATATTTTCAAACATTTTGATTGGTTGAAAATAAATTAACCAATCAGAATGCTCAAAAAATAAACCAAGTCATGGCATACTGCCACCCAATATTTTAACTAAAGTCGACTTTAACTAAAATATACATTTGAAAAATTTAGATAGTAAGGGCGAATATTTTTTAAAATTTTTAAATCTTTAAAAATATGTATATATAAAAAAATGGTGAGAAAATGCTTTTTATGCACCTGTAAAAATAGTGCTGAAAACAATATTAATTTGGAGTGTACCTTTTACACTTACTTTTATTGAAGAGAATAAGGAACAATATCTCGCAGTAACAAAGTGGTGTTCTTATGCCACTCAACTTTTATATCAAAGAATATGTCAACGGTAGACCGCTAAATTAGCAACCGTGAGGTCCCACGTTCGATACCCGGTGGCGGCAATAAAAAACATGTAAAATAAATAAAATAAAATTTTTTTTGCGAAGAATTTTTTTAACTTGTAATTGGTGAAAAAGAGCTTTCTCTGCACTCGTTCAAAAAGTACTGAAAAAATGTTGAAATAATTAGTGTTTATGCTAAAAAAGAAGTACATCTAGATCATCAATTGTAGTGCTTTTTCTACTGCTTCGGCATCTCTTTTTTTGCTGGGTATTTAATTGTGTTTTATAAATGTATTCCAAAAAATGTAATATTGAAATAAAAT
Source organism: Leucophora obtusa (assembly GCA_949987735.1). Lineage (NCBI taxonomy): Eukaryota > Metazoa > Arthropoda > Insecta > Diptera > Anthomyiidae > Leucophora > Leucophora obtusa. The sequence goes on along the minus strand of OX465298.1, from coordinate 186,991,612 downwards.
AGATATTAAAATATTAATAAAAATATAATTTCCAATAAAACAGAGTAATTTTATTTATAAAAACAAATAGTTTATTAAACCTGGAAAAAAGAGTAATTTTATTTATAAAAACAAATAGTTTATTGAACCTGGAAAAAATATGTAATTTTTACAACGAACACAGACATTTCAATGAATATTTGGTTTTGGACATTTGCCTAAGTGATTTTATAAATTGTATTCTTAACTTTTGTAGTTGTTTACACGCAGAAAAAAAGGTGTAACATTTACAAAAATTAGAGTAAAAGTTTACAAAGTTCCGTGGTAGATATACAACTACATAAAATTAACGACAAATTTGTCAAGACGCTTAGGTAAATTTTCAAAGAGATATATGTAATTAAATCGAAACCTTTGTTTAATATAACAACACGCAAAGGAAAATAAACTTTTTTCTTTTAGTAAAAAAAAACATGGTTTATTTTTTAAATAAATAAAAGAAAAATTGCAAATTCTGTATTTTTATTTTAGTTTGTTTAATTTTAATTAATTGATTTGATTAATTGTCCTCAATTACTCTGCTGCCGAACTGTAATTGTGTTTTGTGTTTACCAACCCTTCATTGCTCTATTCGTCATTTCCGTTCAATAACTGTACACTCAGGGAATTATGTAGGTAAAATCAACTGCAAATGACGGTTAAAATAACTTCATTTGCGGTTAAAAAGGTGTAGACTACATTTGCACTTAAATCAACTGCATTGTGAGGTTATTTTTAGCTGTTAAAAATCAACTGACAAATGTAGTAAAAACAACTACAAATGCAATTAAAACAACATACATGCAAATTATTGTAAAACTGTACAAACAACTGCAAATGTATGTTAAAACAACAGACATAAAAACTATTGCAAAACTGCAAAACCAACTACAAATGCAGTTAAAGAAGCAGACATAAAAATTATTGTAAACTGTAAAAACTACTGTTTTTGTAAGTTAATTTGAACCACAAAAAAATACCACATTACTGCATAAATAACAGTTTTACGATAATTTTGGCTATCGAAATATATGGTACAAAAGCTTTTCAAATAATTGTTTTGTCATTAGTTTTGTTTGATTTTTTGTTTTTTGTGGAAGAAATATTCTTATATTCTTAGTGTATATATATATATATATTATGATGTTTATAATCAAAGTATAAAAATAAAATTTTAATAATTTAAATTCACATCTTTTAAAGTTTGTTTTTTATTATGTAGTAAATGCTAAACATTTAAAAATATGCTCTTAATTTTAAAATAAAGTAATATTTCTTAAATTAACCATCGATATCATAAATTCAGCAGATATATATATGTTTTACATTTTCAATATAAAATGTTTTCAAAAATCTTAAATAAATTTTGAAAAATATATCAATATTTTTGTAAAAATATTAATAGTTTATAGTTTAAACGGAAATTTTGTAATTACTTTTTTTTTATAAAAACATTAATAAATTAAATTCAATATACTGATATATACGTACATATCAATAAATTATAAATTGGCATTAAAATAAGAATCCAACGCGCGAATGCTTGTTCCGACTACATCAAATTTAAAATGTATATTAAATATTGATTTTTTGATAAAAATCCAAAAGTTGATGCTGTTTTGGTTGTAGTTTAAATTAAAAATTTGGTATATCATAAAGCATAAGGCTAAAGCCTTAGCTATGGATTCAGTTTCATAAACTATTTGGTCGGTAACAACCCAAATTTTTTCTATAGAATATAAATTTTTTTTAACCAATATAAAAGGAGGTTGGCCAGTATATAAATTAGCTTCAACATCGGTATCTATAAATTTGATGACGGATTCTTGGGACTCTGCAATCGTCGACTTTGTAGTCTTAGATGAATTACTCGGCTTAAGAACTCCGTGAATTACAAAGATTAAAATAGCATCTTTTGAGTCTTAAAAATTATAAAAAGTGAAAAAATGTTACAACTTTAAAAAGGAATATTTACTTTGCTCAAGCTTTGACCAATTTTTTGCAGCTCCTGTCCATACTTTTTTCAACTTAACGTCTTTAAGGTTTATATCAAGGTAAGAGGGCAATATTTTTTGCAACTTTTCCCAATTTACATAAAAGTTTGTACATACTTCGGGAAAGAGAGTTTCGAATTCTATAGACACCTGAAATACCAGATCAAAATTATGAGTTAATAGATGTCAAGTTCAATGAAAATGGTTTAGTTTTTTACTTTAACCTTCTTTCTTACCAGGTCGTGTCCAAAATGTTGTTTATAAGCTGGCCAGTTTTCAATAATGACATTTATAGTACTGTCTTTACAGCCCAATATTTCTTGCAAGCGGTATTCACTCGATAGCTTCCATCGACGGGTAGTTTCTTCCTTGTCCTTATAATTATATTTTAAAAATTGTCTTCCTTTTGTTGCTGCTTCTTCTACAAATTATAAGAAATAAAGTGTTAGTTTTTTTAATTCTAAAAATAACGCTGACGATGGGTTTCATACTGAAGGTTTTAAAGTTAACCAATAGTTAACCCAAAAATTTGTTCTTTTGTATACAATTTTTTTTACATTTTCTTTTGTTTCATAGTTAAGTTAAAGTTAACCCTTTAGTATGAGACCCACCATTTCATACTGAAGGTTTTTGAAATAACTGTGGGGGTTATTTTGTAAAACACAACGCCTTGCAATAAGAATTTACACACAAATCAACGCAACGCAAGGCGTTGCGTTTTATAAAATAACCCACTATTTGTTAACCCAAAATTTTGTTGTTGTTTTGTGTATAATTTTTTGACGTTTTTGTTTAATATTTGAGCAAAAGTTAACCTTTGACATAAATTATTAATGTTTAACTTAATTGCTGCTTTTCTAAATTATAATATAAGTATCGACTATGCTACAACTTCTCCAGAAAACGTAAAGGGGGAAAAAACGAAATTGGAATTGATATTTAGAGCAGCTTCAACTCATAGAAACTAGTGAATAGTGCTGTATTCCCTAAAGTGTCTTCAACTATTTTACCTAAAAAAATGTAAATTTAAAAAGATTTTTATTGGTACAGTAAACATCGATACACACGATGGAACATTGCGTTGGAAACACAAAATATCAAAAAAATTTGATAACACGAATTTTAACACGGAACATTAATACACACGAAAGAACATTCGTCAGAAAATGGGCATGATCTCACGAATGTTCCTTTAGGCTAAACTCTAATTTTTATGAATCGTAAAGGGCATATATTAATCTTAAGTGAAGCAAGTTCTGTAGTGAACATTAAAGTCGACCGTGGTCATATTTCTGGATTTTGAATATTGTTTTTCTGGTTAACGTCACAAAGAACAGTGCTTTGTAATTGGTCTACGGCCACAATGAACCTTGATTATCCCAATTTGAAATAAGAGTAGACTCACAGTAAAACAAAACCAAATTGTGTAAACGCAAAAGCATTGTCGACAAACACTAAGCCTAAAATACCAACAACGATCTAATAATACCCCATGGTTTAATTATAAAAGGTTTCCTACATGAACGTTTTTTCACTTGCCCTAGACCATTCTGACAAAATTCGAAACAATATTTACGAATTTGCAAAAGGTAATAAGAAAATAAAATTCGGCATGACATATATATATTTACACTACAACAATTTCTTTGAAAATGTGTAAGAATTTTGAATATTTTACTTTTTATTGCAAGAACTTTATACAATTTATAGGCTGACATTTAATTATTTATGAAATGTAAAGGACATACAATGAGCCTAAGTGAAGTTGTGTAAGTACTGAACATTCGACCATCATGTGGATTTTAAAATGTTATTGTTCTAAAAAATGTCACAAATAACAATCCTTTGTAATCGGTCTATGAAATACTCTAACCAAATTATTCAAAATACCGTTTAACCCTAAAATAGCTTAACGAAATAATTTAAAATATCGTTAACCTTAAAGTAACCTATCAAAATAACTTTACATCTTTTTCTTTCTCTCAAAAAGATTATTTATGAAATGCTAACTTCCACTACGTTGTTTTTTTTTATAAATTTTTTCTTTCTTTTTTTTTTTTACCTATAAAATTTTCGACAAAAAATTTGATGACTCACAGTTTTGTTGAAATGACAATTATTTTTACAAAAACCAACAAAGAGAATTATTTTTGACAACTGAAAGCATAAAAATAACATGGCTATTAAAAAAATTTTATGGAGTCCCAGCCAGCAAATTTCGGAGTGCTCATAAATAAGATTTTTAAATGGCTCATAGAAATGATTATTGTTTTTTGAAAACACTCTTTTTTTGGTAGAAAATATGAACCCTCAGGAAACAATACAAAAAATTGTCTCTACAATCCAAAAAGCTGTTTCAAAATGAGTGTTCAATTTTCGGACTCAAAGATTTCAAAATTATTTAAATTTATGATGAAAATTTCGATTTTGTACTTTCTTTTTTATTAATCATTTCTGAGTACACAGGGGGCTCTTTTGGACGGACCCCTTTCATAGGAAAAAGTGGAAAAATGTTTGTTTTTGAAGATCATTTCTTAGTCAGTAATGATCATCTTTGTTTGTTGGGGTAACAAAAATTTAGGACCTTAAATAAAGTTCAACTAAATGGCTTAGAAATTTATAAAAAAAAAAATTTGTCCATTGACTAAAATGCCCGTGCAGTGTTGAATGGTCGGAAAATTTTTTTACGGTCACTTATCCTTTAAAGTTAGCGAGCATCCGAAAATTAATGCTGGGTGCAAACTGGCTAAACTTAGCCCTGGTTTATGTATTACCAATATACGCGAAACGAAAATTTTGGTTAAGTTTTATTCAAATAACAACATTTTAGCTTTTTATTTAGCATTTTTTATATAATTTTTTCTTTTTTACTTAATTTTATTATTTTTTTAATGTTTATATTTGTAAATTTGTTTCAACACTTTTTTTTTTTGGAATGTTTTAATTTGCTTACCTAGTGTCTTCACATGCAATAAAATAATAGCAAGCAAGTGTCAAAATATTTTCATCTAAGGTAAAGACACCATTCTCCACAACTTTCCGAGTTGTGGAAACATATTGACGGTATGTGTTAAATTGAAGGTTGAACAATATTATAGAGTGGACCAAAAGCTTTTTGATTTTTATTGAACTTCTGGATGCCTTCAAAGATGCTTAAAAAAACTCGTTACAAGTTTAAACTTATCGAATTGTAATTTGATATCTGGACATCAAAATATAGACGCACTGCACCTATGTTATACACGTAATCTAGAAAAAATTATACAGCTACATTAATTGTTATGGCTGAAAAAAAGCAATAAAATATGCATTAAAAAAACAAAAAATTTATGTTTAAACTTTATAGTTATAGGAGGTTTACAAACCAAATTTTTCACACAAAATTTATTTCATAAGCCTCCAAGTTAAATATAATTTTGCATCTAAAAGTTAAATAACTTTCTAATATCTTGAAAACTTACACAATATTAACAACAACGTCGAACCACTTCCAAAAAATATTTGAAACTAGGGTTTTCTCCATTTTCTTGTAAATATATATTTTCTACATATTTCACCGTCTATTTACTGGAAATATAAACGACAAGAAAATAAAAAAGTATTGTAAACGCGTTTAAATAAAAAAGTGTTGCCAACGCCTCAGTTAAATTTTGAAAAACGCATTACGATAAAAGAGTTTGATATTTTCATTTAATTAATTTTTCAGAAAATTATTTATAGATGGCAAAATGCTTTAAGGGTTTCCATAATAATTATGTTTTGTTACTCACACATAACATTAAAAAAAATATTTTATATTTTTGTAAACAATCTGACATTATCGACGTTGAAATTGTTCAAAAAGTTCAAACTTAAAAAGTTCAATGTCCAATATTAGCTGTGTTTGTGCGGCAAGCTATCAACGTTGGCTTATGTCATTCCGATACAAATTTGACATTAAGAGTTAACACTAAACGTTGGCTAATGTCAAATTTGTATGAGAATGACATAAGGCAACGTTGATAGCTTGCCGCACAAACACAGCTATTGTATGGCATTTCGTAACGCGTAACAAAACTTGCCTAATACATAATTTTTAGACCGCAACGTAATATCACAATATCAGAGGTATGGTTTAATGTATTACCAGGTAATATGCATGGTAATACCACCCAAGAAACATTTTTACGGACTCTCCGGCACGTACGGATTCATGAATCCGGCTTTTACGGCACGATAACTGGCCGTAATGTACGTATCCGTCAATGCTTGTACGTATACGGAACATTAACGGACCATATAAATGGATTTTCGAACACAATACGTTTTAACTCCGTATTGGTGTATCCGTTTCCGTACCTTTAAATACGGATTTCATCGGTTTGTTTACAAAATAAAAAATTTTTGTTAAGTCGGTGAAAATATTATTATAATGGGAATATATGGAGAATATCCAATAGAGGGAATTCTTTCTATCACACCATTAATCAAACAACATCAAGTAACAAGGTAAGATTTATGAAACTTAATGTTTCACAATGTTTTGTGTATAACATGTGAGAATTTGCATCGGGTACACAGTCAATTAAACCATAACTAATTGTCTCTTCTATATAGATGTTGGATTTTACTCCGGGTCGCTAAGCGCTGGATAGATAGGTAGACCGAGCTGGATGTGCTAAATATTGTAATTATAAATAATAATTATTAATAAATTTATAAAAAAGAAAAAAAAAAGTATTGAAAATAATAAACATATTGTACATTTTTTTGAAAAAATCGGTAGGATATGGACAAGGAAATACTCCGTTATTACACGACATAACGGTCCGGAAACGGTCCGGCATTGACGGACTTTCAGCGGACTAGTCCGTTTTTTACATGACATAACGGTCCGTAAACGGTCCGTCATTGACGGACTTTAAACGGACTCGTCCGTTTTTAACACGACATACCGGTCCGTAAACGGTCCGTCATTGACGGATTTTCAACGGATTCGAATCAGTTTCGATGTTCCTTATGTTCCGTTTTCTGGTCCGTATACGGATCCGGAAAACGGTACGTATACGGAGTTGGATTCCGTTTATGACGGACCGAAAACGGTGCGTAAACGGAACGAATTGTTTGTTGGGCAGCATTATACGAAAGTTTTCCTGAGAAGTGCTATTTAGTATAAAATTAAACGAAAAAGGTGCATAAGTTAACTTTTGTCGATTTCGACAAACAGACAAAAAGTTGCATAACGCCGCATTTTTCTGAAATTTGGAGGAACTTTTTAAAATATATTTTTATTAAAATTTTAGATTTTTGTTACAAATAAAAAATTCAAATAAAGCAAAATTATTATTTTTAATTATTTAAATTCAAAATATTAACCTTAAACTTTATAAGCTAACAGTTTTACATTGTTTTTAATCATTTATCATTCAACTGTCACATTTCATTTTACTGCAGAAAATGTTGTTTTTTCAGTTCTTTGTTAGAAAATTAAGAATAACTGCATAAAATAAATGCAACTAAAATGCAGTACTTTTTGTAGGTTATTTAAAAAAACAACTGTCGAAAACGTTAAAAAATTTTGCTCTAAGTAAATTAACTACAATTGTAGTAAAAATAACTACAACCGCATTACTGCACAAATAACTGTCATGTAGTAATTGCAGAACTTTTCTGAGTGTAGGTATAATAATGATGTATATATAAAAACTATTTGTCTAAAAAACAAATGAGAATTATAAGACACATTTTGCAACAAAAAAATTGACTAAATAAAAAATTACTATGTCTGTAAAAGTGTTGAGTACCGAGTACTCATTTCCGACTTTTTTTAGGGTACCCAATGCTGAAAAGTAATTACTGAATACTTTTAGGCTTGTATTTTTTCAACAAGTAAAGCAATTTTGACATGAAAATTACAATAAAAATACATTATTTTTGTTTTTATTAGCATTAATATTTTTTATTTTTGTTTGCATTAATAATATTATAAGATTAAATTATATTAGAGATGTACATGCACCATATTGATTTGCATATGTCAAAGGAAATTCTAAGCGCTTTTTGACATTTACCTGTCTTATTAGAAAAATATACTTATTGCTTATTTTATTTTCAAAATTTGATCAATGCAAATTTTACATAGTACGTTTTTAAATAAATTTCAGCAATGTAAATTTAACAAAGCACGTACTTAGCCAACTTAACAAACAAAAAGCATTTGAAATTTAGCAAAAATGCATATCAATTAATTACCAGGAATTTGGGGCTTGTATTTTTGTATTAGTTCAATACTATGCAAATTTTACATGGCAGGCTTTTTAAAAGATACACCTGTTTTTTTTCTGCGTGTAGCATACAATCAACTAAGGCAACTTGTACGCTTATTTTAGATGAAATACTATAGTTTTTCTTTGCGTGTAGTCATTTTTATAAAAACAGTGCTCTGTCAGTGCATTATTTTTGGCAACGTTGGTAACTTGTGCCTGGGTATACACACTACCACAAAAAGGTACACTTTTAAATATTTAACATAGTTTTAGACTTTGGGAAAAGATGACGAAAAAACATTTTAATGTTTAGGTAAAGAATTTACCTCCATCCAAACTACAAACAAAGGTAAACACAAAAGGAAGTTTTTCTTTTCAAAAAACCTTGGAATTTGATGGAGGAATTTTACGTGGAATGATAAACTAACATGAATTAAATACTTTGCCAATGTAGACATATAATTTAACTTTATACGGCGTACGCAAATAATGATTTGATTAAAATTATTAGCCCTTTATAAGAAAAATTAAACAATAAATAAGAAATCACAAAGAATAATCACTGAAATCAATGTATCATCATTGTTGGTTAAAGCAAATTATAATAGCATAACGAAAACAGTGGGTTGGCAAATATAATATATATACATAGTGACCCAAAATTACCTAAGGGGATTGAATTCCTCATAACTTTTTATTATGATTTTTTTTTTTATTTTTTTCAGTATTTTGTAAAATGGAACAGAACACAATTGAACAAAGTACCCAACAGAGCTTTGAAGAATTAATTCCTTAATTCAATTTTTCAATTCTGAATTAACAATTCGATGAATTAATTCACTAAGCACCATATATTGAATGGAATTAATTCATATTTGCTTTCGTTCGATTTATTTTGTTACGAATTAATTCAATGGCAATAGTTCTTTTTATTAAATCAAATGAATTAATTCACCGGTGAACGCGTTCAATTTTATAAATCGAACGGAAAAAAGTGAATTAATTCCTTACTGAATTAATTCACCACTGAATTCATTCAATTTCATTTTCATTCAGTGAATTAAAAAAAATAAAATTACATTCAGTGAATTAAAAAAAAATAATAAGTTCACTGAATTGAAAAAAAATAAAATAAGTTAACTGAATTAAAAAAAAATAAAATAAGTTCACTGAATTCAAAGCCTGTTTTCTGCCGTTCAGTAGAAGAAAACAATAATGTACAAATAACAGTTTTAAATAAGCAATTTTACAGCGTGTGCTAGTAACAAATTAGAAACCGGATGCTGTTTATCAACCTACATGATTCAAAAATAAAGCCTTTTACTACTAAAAATAAAAACTTTACAGATATAGATAAATTTGGAAAAAAAAAATATAACTATTAATTTTTCAAACTAGTTATATAGTTATATTTTTTTTCCAAATTTATCTATATCTGTAAAGTTTTTATTTTTAATAGTAAAAGGCTTTATTTTTGAATCATGTAGGTTGATAAACAGCATCCGGTTTCTAATTTGTTACTTGCACACGCTGTAAAATTGCTTATTTAAAACTTTTATTTGTACATTATTGTTTTCTTCTACTGAACGGCAGAAAACAGGCTTTGAATTCAGTGAACTTATTTTATTTTTTTTGATTCAGTGAACTTATTTTATTTTTTTTTCAATTTAGTGAACTTATTATTTTTTTTTAATTCACTGAATGTAATTTTATTTTTTTTAATTCACTGAATGAAAATGAAATTGAATGAATTCAGTGGTGAATTAATTCAGTAAGGAATTAATTCACTTTTTTTTCCGTTCGATTTATAAAATTGAACGCGTTCACCGGTGAATTAATTCATTTGATTTAATAAAAAGAACTATTGCAATTGAATTAATTCTTTGAATTTGTTGTTTGATGAACGCATTCAGTTGAATGAATTCAGTGAATTACTTAAGAAAAGGAATTCATTCAATTCTAGAGAAAATTGAATTCGATTGGTAGTGAATTCATTCAAAAAGGAATTAATTCTTCAAAGCTCTGGTACCCAAATCGTTTCCGGCAAAAAGCAGAAGAAAATCATGATTTTATTCATAATTTAATTATGAGCGACGAATCCCATTTCCAATTAAATGGGTTCGTTAATAGGCAAAATTTCAGGATATGGGCTACGGAAAATCCAAGAGTAGTTCAACAGCGACAATTACACCCACTTAAGTGTACTGTTTGGTGCGGTGTTTCGTCGGAAAGGATAATTGGCCCATATTTTTTTCAAAATGAACACGGTGTTCAATATTGGACAATATTGGAAACATCTTAAGGCCAGCCGTGCAAAACCATCCTCATGTATGGTTTCAACAGGATGGAGCCACAGCGCACACTGCGAGGGCCACAATGGCTCTTTTAACTCAAACCCCTTCGGTAATTTTGGGCCACCCAGTATTTTGATAGTTTCTGAAACTTTACTTTTAGTGTAAAATATAAGTGATCACAGGTTTTGATATATATGGTGATTCAATTCCCTGTATTCTTTTTAATATATTTTTGCGTTTAAAGCCGACCGACCACACATGATCAATATAATTTATTTCAATTTTAGGTTTGTTTTTTTTTTCGAATTTTGTATAAATATTCCATACAAATTTAAGCATTTATAAAACTTTTAAGTAGGTATAAATTTAGCTTCTTAAAAATTAAGTAGTTATAAAAATGCTACCAAGTCTTAAAAATTCTTGGCTTTTCTCTTTCAAATGTAAACAAAAATATTTGTCATAAAAATATTTGAAATTTTAGAATTTTTTATTTCATAAAATATCTGAAACAACAAAAGCTAACAAATGAATTATGCGTTTGTTGGTAAAGGTACAGCAGGGCACACAAGATTATTGCTCCATTTCGAGTTCCGGCGAAGTCTTTGTGCGAAAACAGTTTTTGTACAAAGGCGACCCCAAATGTTTGAATTTTGTTTGTTTACAAAAAATAAAAGAAATTCAGGTAAGTACGGATAGTCGTTTTTTTACAAGTCGTTATAGATATAGGTATAAAATTCGAAAAAAACAAACCTTTTATTGATCTTTTCACACACACTTTCAATATTATTAGAAAAATATAAGTTGAAATTAAATTGATCAATATTTCCCATCTTGTGAAATATTGCAAAATTTTGCAGATTTTAAAATAAAACCACGTTTAAAGCGATTACTTTTTTATTTTGCAATAATTTATATGCTTTTTTAATTTTATTTATTTATTTTTAAACAACAAAAAACAAATTTAAAAAAACTAACATTTCAACATTGGCCACACACTTTTCAATAATATGAAATTGAAAAACAAAAATCAAAAACATTTTGAATTTTTCAATTTAATTGATAAACATTCAATATAGGGTACAGACCTTCAATTAATTTGTAAACAATCAAATATTTATCAATAATATTGAACGTGTATGCCCTACTTAATACAATAAAAAATAGCGTCGTTATGAACAATAACGTTGTTCACAAGGGGTATGCTATTTGTTGTATCGTTGTATACTCCTAACAAAAAACAGAGTTGTTAAAATTTAAATTTAAAAAATACGGCATTTGAGAATAGCACGATACAACATTCTTACGCATGTTTAGTGTCCTATGTTTAAGTATGCTAACAGAGAGAAAAATCAATAGAAAAAATTGTTGAAGTTAAATAAAAATTTTAACAATTCTATTTTGTTAGGACGATACAATAGATAGCACACTCCTTGTGAAAAACCAAAATATTTGAATCAGAAATGTTTTTAGTCTTTTCGCGATCGATATTTTTTTATTACTTCTCTACACCCAGAAAACTGATTCGGTGCTGAGAACCGCATCTGTAGCCAATCGAATGGTTCAGTTATAGTACACTGAGAGAATTATCCTTCATGATATTAATGATATAATTTAATAGAATTTTTTTTCTAGAATCAATGAAGAATTTCATTATGTATATAATATTTAATTAATATCATAATTTCATTAAAAAAATTCATTGAATTTCATAAATAAGATCTTCATAATTTTAATGAAAATGTTCTTTATATATATGAAATTGTTCAATAGTATTTACTTTTTAAATTTTTTTTATAAAATATCGTCATTTCATTAATTTTTAAAAATTTTCATACAATTAGAATTTTATATTAAACATTTAATTCTCAAATACAAAAGTTTTATATAACCATAAGGCCGAGTTTTAGTTATGTTCATTAATTTTCATACTTAGAGAATTATCTTATAATTTTAATTTTTTTTTATTAATTTTTTATTATTAATTTTGGACTATAAAATATTTTTATAAATCATATTAATTTTTTCGAAACATTGATAAGGAATTTCACTAATTGAATTAAGCTTATTAGAAAATTCTATGAAACTTTTTAATTTTATGAATTCTTTTATTTGATATATTTTGTACATCCGTACAATTATGGTACAATTTACTACGCTTTTTGCGTTTGCTAAATACTTTTTACTAAACCACTCCAGCTTAGCAACGACAACAACCAACTATAATAAATGAAATTGCTTCATAAATTTTATCAAGCTCTTCATTGGCTGAATGATTTATTCATTGGAGGAGTGGGCTATTCATTTTATGAAGAGTTTCAATAATTTTAAGAACTTTTCATAAACATTGACTTTAATGAAACCTGTTTCATAGATTCCATGAAAAGTTTCAATGGACGAGTTCCAGTGACAATTTTCATTGAAACTATGATGAAATTCATTACTTAAGTGATGATAATTCTCTCAGTGTAGCAGAGTTTTTTAGTTATGATACCAGAAAACCAATTGAGACAGGATTAGTTTTACTGTGACAACGGAATTTTAGTTGCATCACGAATAATTCGGTAGTCGTAACCGAAAAATTCATTTGATGCAACTAAACCATTCGATTGGCAACAAATTGGGTTGTCAGCACCGAAACTGGTTTCTGGCTGTATTTATTCATATTTTCTTTATAAATTTTTGTATTTAAAGATTTCAAACTTTCATTGTCTTCGTCCCACTGTGCAACCATAATTTTTACCATTATAATTTTATGAATATGATTAATTAATTATATCATGTTCTATTGTAATTCATAAATAATTCTCAACATTTATATTTTTATGACACTTTTATTTTCAGCTTTTATTGTGTTGGAATTTGTTGTTGTTGCACTAATAAAAAAAAAGTTAGTACAAAAGTCTGTTAAACACGCTCTGATTCAAATTAATAAATTTTTCTGTTATTTTGTTTTAAAATTTAGGATTGAACTAATATTTTTTGTAAATCCAATTTAACATAACAATTTCTTTAAACTAACATTGCTTACTAATTTTTAAGTACATAATTTTGTTTCTTAATTTTACAAATTGTTCAGCTAATTTAAACACAATTATTTCTAAATTATTATACTTTTGTCTTTGCTATCATTATCACATACACTCATACAAATAAGTCCGTAAAAATAGCAGAAAAAGTTACTAAAATTTAGTTAAAAACGATGCTGCAGAAAAAACTGCTAATATTAGCAGAATCAGTTTGCTAAATATTAATAAAATGAAAACAGCAAAAAAAAACTGTTAAATTTACAGAATTTTAGTAATATTTGAGCTAAACTTTTGTTAATTGCAAATAAAAATTTAACTTGCTGAAATCAGCAAAAAAAATTGCTAAATAATAGTAAAATGAAAATAGCAAAAAAAAAACTGTTAATCTACAAAATTTTTGCTAAAATTTTCTGAAATCAACAAAACTTTTGCAGATTACTAGTGGACTGGAAAAAGGTAAAAAAGGAGCAAATGAAATCAAAATTAATAAATAAAAAATAAATGTGTATTTAAAAACATACTTGGGACCAGTTTATTGAATGTGTCAATTAATTGATTTTTTTTCAATTGGCATTGTTCAATGCCTAAATGCCCATTTATAATTGATGAAAGAAGTATTTATTTTCATGTTTTAATAAAAGAATAAATTAAGAAAAAAAATTAAAAATTCGCGTATTTCTTATATTTTTTTTATATTACAATGCTTTTTCTTCAATTATGTGTACATTTCATTACCATTGTTTTCATCAATGCAAATTGAAAAAAATTTCATTGGCATTTAATGGTGATGAAGTTTTTTGGCATTGACATTGAGATAAAGTAATGCCAATTATATTTCAATGCCAAAAATTTCCCAAGAATGATTTTTTGTAAAAGTGGTAATATTTATAGACAATAATTTGTTAACCCATGATACAACCATAATAGGTAGATGCATTAGAACAACAAACACAACAAACAACAACAAAAAATGTAATCGGCTACTTTTGATAAATACATAGCATACGAAAAATCCCTGAGCTGTCATAATAAAACCCTGAACTGTCAAACTCTCCCTAATGCATCTACCTAGTATGGTTGTATCATGATGTTAACCATAACAAAATGTATTTCAGAGACCCTTCTTTTGATTTTCATTGTTTTTTTTTTTTTTTTTGGACCAACACTCAGGGTATGCCCCCTATTAACGCAGTGTATTGTGTTGGTATTAGGAAAATAGGTTATGGGGAGGAGGAAAGAGGGAGTAGTGTTTGTGAATATTTGATTTGAATTTCTCTACATTGTAAGTAACAGGGAAGACTTCTGCGGGGAGTTTATTCCACATACGGCTGGTGCGACCGACAAACGAATTCTCTCTGTAATGCGTTGTGCGATCCAATCGACTACAAACGGATGTGCTCTACTTGATAGGCGAGTATTACGAATAAAAACTCGGGCTCTGGGGATAAGTTCACTTATCTCACACACACTTCACTTATCTCACACACAACCCACATTCCGACGATGCTCCAATGAGTCAATAGAGCTGGATACTCTACCGTCATTGATAATCGCCGACGCCCTCCTTTGCACACGGTCCAGAAGCTCCACAATAGACTTCGAAGCTCCTGCCCATATATGGGAGTTGTATTCCATCTTCGGTCGGATGAAGGTGGTATAAATATTGAGTAAATCGGATGGGGTGAAGTACTTCTTGCACCGACGTAGAAAACCTAGACACTTGAATGCTTCTTTTGACACTTGGAAAACATGCTTATTCCAACGGACATCCACTGAATTTTGATGCCCAGAACATCAAGAGTATCCGATTCCTCAATATCAATATCACCCATATTTACAGATGGCAGTGTTGACCCCACATCCCTATGGGTCAACATTGGGTCTTGCGTGCATTAAAGTCGACCTTATTCACACGACCCCACTCGGAGATTGTTGAAAGGTCACGATTGAGTGTGTCATTCATAATTTGCCTTTTGCCCCCAATCTCCTCAAGGCTTGGCCTACTTTTGAATGAAAATGAATGACAAATGTTGCTATCATCTGCAAAAGAGTAGATAGGGTTGAAAGTTTGACCAAGAAGGTCATTGAGAAAGATAAGAAATACACTCAAAATAGTTTGTAGTTTAAAATAACTGAAAATGTAATTTAAAATAAATAAAAAATCACTCGAAAACCGGTCTACTGACTTTTCATTTAAATCAAAAGATTTTTTCATTTATTTTCAAATGTTAATAAACTACAAAATACTTAAAAAATAATGATTTTTCATTTATTTCGTTTTTTTAAATTTCAAAAAATTAACTACAAAATCCGTAAGAATAAATGATATTTAGTTTATTTAATTTTTTTAACTGACCTAGAAATCCAAAAGGAATTCTTTTTTTTAACAAAACATTTTAAATGAAAATATTAACTGTAACAGAAAATCCGTATTTATATGTGATTTATTTTTTAAATAAACGACAAAAACAGTTGAAAAATATTTTTCTTTGTATTTTAACTGAATAATCTTTTAAAAATAAATTTACGGATAACTTTTTAAATAAACTACAGTCAGTTACTGTAATGATATTTTCAGTGTAGGGAAGGAGAAAGAACAGAACCCTGCGGTACCCCTGAATTCAGCTGAAACTCATCGGATGAGATCACATCTACAACAACACGAATAGTGCGATCTCTGAGAAAGCTCGAAATAAAACGAGCGAAGTCATTACCCACACCAAAAGCAATAAGCTTTGATACAAGCGCTCCGTGCCATACACGATCAAAAGCCTTTGAAATATCCAGAGCAACCACTTTACTCTCACCAAAACGGTGGATGGACCGACTCCAACGCTCCGAGAGGAACGCTAATCGGATATGTACTTCCGAATTTATTTGAGTTTCCATTTTCACCTCTAAAGCTCTACCCACAGGAAAGGTGTGGCCGATTAAAAATATCGTATTCTTTAAATAAGCTTAAAAAGTACAATATTGGGGGGAAAAATTAGGGTCGTCCCCGTAAACTCCACTTGCTCCCCAGAGATACTTTTAATCACAATTTTCATATTAAAATGGTTCGTCCAAAATAAACCTTGATATTTGAAAATTAATGTATTACGATAAATAGAAACTTTTGTCATAAATTTTAATAATTTAGATATTTTATGAGTAGGACAAATTTTCAACCATTTCAATTTAGCTTCATTTAAAAACTTTTTGCATTATTTTTGTCGAGTTAAAAATATGAAGTAATTTTTATGAGCGCTCCAAAATTGGTGGTTTAGTTTACAAAAAATTTGTAAAATTACCAAACCTTCTGTTAAAAATTAATAACTGAAATTCAGCAAAATACTGTAAAGTTAGCAAATTTATTGTTAAAAATTAGTAATTAAATTCAGCAAAAAAAAATAGCAAAAAAGTTTGTAGGTTAGTAATGTGGAGGTAGCCAAAAAATGAACTAAAAATTAAATTTTAACTAAAAATTAGTTAAAAGTTTGTTAAGTTGAAGTAATAACAGTTTTACTAACTTTTCTACAAACTTTTTTCTATGAGTGTAGATATGGCGCTATGTTTTCATATTTTTTTTATTGTATAATCATAAATTGGCTTATATCTGGGAAACTAAGCGAGATAGAGCAAGATGGACAAAAATTCGATACTATGAACTTATCAATCTTTATAAGCCACTTATACTCTCAAAAATAAAAATGGGCCTGTCTCGTAGACCCCAAAAACCAAGGATGTAAGCGACATTTTAGCAGTTAAATCAGGTAATGTTTCTGTTGAATTTAGCTCAAATTTTCTCAACTAATTTAACTGAAATTGTGCGTAAAATTCAGCTTACCTAAATTTAGCAGAAAATTCTGCAGGCCCAAATACAAGTACTATTCCTGATTTCTTAGAGCAGAATTTTGAACTATTTGTCCGGGCTTTTTTTATGAGTGTGCTATTACTGTTTTGTTTGTTTGTTGTTAGTGTTGTTGTTGTATGTCTAAAGGTTAATTAATAACATTTTAATCAAAATGGTATTTAAATAATGGGTTTGTCAGTTACGAAACAGTAAACAACAGTTAATTTTTAGGTGTTTTAATTTTTTTTTAAATGTTAGCTTTTGATGCAAATCGGATTTTATTGTTCTTTTATTTAAAAGGTTGTCTAAATATTATCAAATTAAAGGTTTTAAGCTTATTTTGTTTTTCGCTTTTAAATTAGAAATTAATTAATTTAAATTAGAAATTAATGCTGCTATTTTTCTAAATTCTTGAAATCGGAGGGATAGCCTGATGAAGAGCCTTCAAGATTTCGAAAAATTTCATTTTGCGTAAATTTATCACAAACTTCGGTGAAAATTCCAAGTAAATACAAAATTATAGCCTTTTGAATTCCAAAACTTCCCTGCCAAAAAGGGCATCCACTTTTTTAAGCATGACTTTTTTTCTAAAATTCAAAATAAGGTAGTAAAAAATTAAATACTACAATAACACTGTGGAACAAATTCAGGTTAGCAAAAGTTAGGTCGATTCTGAGAGTGAGGGGTGAAAATAGAGGCTAAATTAGAAGACCCGTATCGCGGCGTTTGCTTATGTTAGTTCGAATTTTTTTTTATGGTTTTTTGGCTATAACTCGTCGACTAATTGATTTTTTTTAAATCCGTAAAAGCCAAATTATAGCTAGAGACCTGAACAACAATAAAAAAAAAAAAAAAAAAAAAAAAAAATCAATCAAATCAATTTTTTTAAACATTTTAATTGTTGCACAAGTCTCTAGCAATAATTTGGCTTTTACAGATTTAAAAAATATCAATTAGTCGACGAGTTATAGCCAAAAAACCATATAAACAATATGAAAAAATTCGAACTAACATAAGCAAACGCCGCGATACGGGTCTTCTAATTTGCCTCTATTTTCACCCCTCACTCTCAGAATCGACCTAACTTTTGCTAACCTGAATTTGTTCCACAGTGTAATACAACAACATATAGAGACATCCCAGGAAAAAAAGTGAGGAAAAAGAAGTAGTAGAAACATAACAACAGTTGAATAGGGAGTTGTGAAAATTTGTGGTTTTCACTGATGAATTTAACATTGGTTTGTCATAGAAGGAAATTTGTTCTTTTTTGAAACAAATTAAGTATATTTGAACCAATGAAAAAGAAGTTCTTTTTCACTTGTTTTTATTTTAATTTAATAAAAAAAAATCGTCTTGCATCGTGTGGGGTTTGAACCCACACTTGTTGGCATTTCAAGCAGACGCTCTACCCTCTATGCTATGGCTTGTTTAAACTGATAGCTGACTTTTAGCAGTCTTGTTCAGTAAATTCTTATCTTTATTTCTTTATATTTTTACTAGCGGGCGCAGCCCGCTACGTTGTTAGCGTGCCTTAAAGGTCAAGGGGGGGGGCTGCGCCCTCCCCCCCGGGGGGCTGCGCCCCCCAAATTTTTATTAAATTCGTTTTTTTATTTAAAGTTTTTTTATTTAAAGCCTTCACCCAGCCACCACAAATAAATAATTCTGCACAACAATGGGTTTAAAATAAATAAATATTTGATCACTTTTTCTCATGAAAGTGGATTGTTAGTAATGAATCCATAATAAATTGCAATATACGGTGTATGTTAAGATAATTTGGTAAAGTGCGAACTTAGGTAGATAGACCCGTAAGTAGTTTTGTTCATTTGTGTTTTGAATGAAAATAAATAACGTAAAGCAGGGTTGGAAAGCATTTTATAATATTAAAAATAGCGGGTCTTAAAGTTTTTTTTTTTTAATTCCAGTTTATGTAAAGGTAGACCTGGCAATTCAAGTAAATTCACAAATTCAGTTGGAAAATTTACTGCGTCGGTTTCTTCCACCGGTGCTTCGTTACATGAAGTTTAAATATCGGAATATATAAGTTCAATTCCTTTTCTAAGGTTTTTTCTCTTTTAGAAAATTTGTTTAACTTTTTGGAGAGTAAGTTTCAATGCTACATAAGTTTCATATTCCGTGGATAGTGTTTGAACAGGTAATTCCCTCTTCCAATCGATTTGCATTCTCTATAATTTCAATTCTACTCGTTCAACGTTTATATCCATTTCATTCCACTTGTGTAGTGTTTCATTCCACTCGTTTCCTATTTAGTTTCTTAATTTTAGTGTTTCATATACACTTGTTCTTTAAGTTTTAGGTTTCTAGCTAAAGACGCAGACGTTAAGGGGGGGGGGGGTAATTTTTCCCTTTTGAACCACGATTTTTACCACGTTCCTGTCCAAAGTCCTAGAAATGCCTTGTCGATAAGTTAGCCCATACTCCAAGGAAAACATATTATATATTACAGGTTTCTAGCCGAAGGGTTCGGTTAGGCCATCAAGGGGGAGAATTATTCCGTTTTTACCCCTCCCGGTAGGAATTTCCAAAAATTCCGTATTAGAGGACGTCTGCGTTGGAGGAGGAACCTACTACATACATAATTTTAGGTCTCTATATCCAGCAGTTTGGCCAGGCCGTCAAGGGGGAAGTTTTTTCCCTTTTTACCCCTCCCGGTATGAATTTCCAAAAATACCATCTTAGGGGACGTCAACGTTGGAGAAGGAACCCAAATACCGAATTTAAGATCCCTTGTTCCAGCAGTTTGGCCAGTCCGTTAAGGGGGAGACTTTTCCTGTTTTTGACCCTACCTGTAGAAATTTCCAAAAATCTCATCTCAGCGGATGTCTACAATAGAGGGGGAACTTTAATACCAAATTTCAACTTCCTACCTCCAGCGGTTTGGGCAGGCCTTTAAGCGGCACTTTTCGCTTCATTAATCCCCATTTTTGCAATGTCCCTGTCCAAAAAGCACCTTCCCGGTAAGTGAGCCCATACTCCAAGTAACATATGTTTTACATTTCAGGTTTCTAGCCAACTTTTACTATTTGTGCCCCTCTCGGTAGGAATTTCCGAAAATCCATCGACAGGGAATTTCAGCTTCCTAGTTCCAGCAGTTTGAGCAGGCTGTCAAGGGGGACACTTTTTCTTTTTTTGTCCCTCCCGGTTGGAATTAGGCTGGAAGAGGAACCTAAGTACCGAATTTCAGCTTCCTAGTTGCAGCAGTTTGGACAGGTCGTTAAGGGGCAACTTTCCCTTTTTGAGCCCCCATTTTATAACGACCCTGTCCAAAATTCAAAAAAGTATCTTTCTAATAAGTTAGCCCTTACTCCAGGGACCCATATTTTAATCTTCAGGTTTCTAGCCGAAGGGGTTTTTACCGGCCCCCAAGGTGAGGCTTTTCTTCTTTTTGCCCCTCCCTTTAGGAATTTACAAAAATTCCATCTTCGCGGCTATCTGCGATGGATGAGGAACATTCATACCAAATTTCAACTGCATTGCCTAAGCGGTTTGGGCAGGCCGTAATTGGGGACATTTTTCCCTTTCAACCACCATTTTTACTATGTTGCTGTTCCAAAATAGAAAAATTACGTTGCCGGTGAGTTAGTCCTACTCCAAGGAATACATATTTAAAATTTTAGGTTGGCCAAAAGGGATTGGGCAAGCCGTCAGGAGGAGACTTTTACCTTATTTCCCCTCCCGATAGGAATTTCAAAAATTCCGTCTAAGCGGACGCCTACACAGAAGGAGGAACTCACATACCGAGTTTCCTTTTGGGATATCCTGTAGGGAATTTCAAAAATACAAACTTAGTCGATGTCTACTACAGTGGAGGAACCTTTATACCAAATTTCAACTTCTTACCTCCAGTGGTTTGGGCAGGCACTTTTCCAATTTGTGAGACTGTTTATGTGGAGACTTTTCCCCTTTTTGCCCGTTCCAGTAGGAATTTCCAAAAATCCCGTCTTAGCGCACGTCTATGCCGAATATCAAGAAACCTTGTTTTAGTGGAGATATCCGTGGGGGAGGGAAAAAAGTAGTTTTTTTGAAATAATATATTATTTTAAATGGTACTTTTTGGAAAAACGAAATTTTTTGGAAAAAGATACTTTGTTTTTACAAAGTACTTTATTTGTACTTTTTTTGGAAAAGGTATTTTTTTAAATAAGGTGTTTTTTTTGGAAAAATGTATGTGTTTTGGAAAAAGATACTTTTTTTGGAAAAGGTTCTTCTTTTGGAAAAGGAACATTTTTTAGAAAAAGGTACTTTTTTTTGGGAAAAGGTACTTTTTTTGGAAAAGGTACTTTTTTGGAAAAAGGTACTTTTTTGGAAAAAGGTACTTTTTTTGAAAAAGGTATTTTTTTGAAAAAATGTATGTTTTTTGGGAAAAGGAAAATTTTTTTAGAAAAAGGTACTTTTTTTGGGAAAAGGTACTTTTTTTTGGAAAAGGTACTTTTTTTAGAAAAAGGTACTTTTTTTATAAAAAGGTACTTTTTTTAGAAAAAGGTACTTTTTTTGGAAAAAGGTACTTTTTTTGGAAAAAGGTACTTTTTTTGGAAAAACGTACTTTTTTTGGAAAAAGGTACTTCTTTTGAAAAAAGGTACTTTTTTTTGGAAAAAGGTACTTTTTTTTGGAAAAAGATACTTTTTTTGGAAAAAGGTACTTTTTTTGGAAAAAGGTACTTTTTTTGGAAAAAGGTACTTTTTTTGGAAAAAGGTACTTTTTTTGTAAAAAGGTACTTTTTTTGGAAAAAGGTACTTTTTTTGGAAAAAGGTACTTTTTTTGGAAAAAGGTACTTTTTTTGGAAAAAGGTACTTTTTTTGGAAAAAGGTACTTTTTTTGGAAAAAGGTACTTTTTTTGGAAAAAGGTACTTTTTTTTGGAAAAGGGTACTTTTTTTGGAAAAAGGTACTTTTTTTGGAAAAAGGTACTTTTTTTGGAAAAAGGTACTTTTTTTGGAAAAAGGTACTTTTTTTGGAAAAAGGTACTTTTTTTTGGAAAAGGGTACTTTTTTTGGAAAAAGGTACTTTTTTTGGAAAAAGGTACTTTTTTTGGAAAAAGGTACTTTTTTTGGAAAAAGGTACTTTTTTTGGAAAAAGGTACTTTTTTTGGAAAAAGGTACTTTTTTTGGAAAAAGGTACTTTTTTTGGAAAAAGGTACTTTTTTTGGAAAAAGGTACTTTTTTTGGAAAAGGGTACTTTTTTTGGAAAAAGGTACTTTTTTTGGAAAAAGGTACTTTTTTTTGGAAAAAGGTACTTTTTTTGGAAAAAGGTACTTTTTTTGGAAAAAGGTACTTTTTTTTGGAAAAAGGTACTTTTTTTGGAAAAAGGTACTTTTTTGGAAAAAGGTACTTTTTTTGGAAAAAGGTACTTTTTTTGGAAAAAGGTACTTTTTTTGGAAAAAAGTACTTTTTTTGGAAAAAGGTACTTTTTTTGGAAAAAGGTACTTTTTTTGGAAAAAGGTACTTTTTTTGGAAAAAGGTACTTTTTTTGGAAAAAGGTACTTTTTTTGGAAAAAGGTACTTTTTTTGGAAAAAGGTACTTTTTTTGTCCCCTTTTTGCCCCTCCCGATAAGAATTTCCAAAAATGCCGTCTCAACGGACGTCTACACCGGTCAAGGAACCTACATACCAAATTTCAACTTCATAGCTCCAGCAGTTTGAGCAGGCCGTCAAGGGGGAGACTTTTTCCCCGTTTTGCCCGTCCCTGTAAAAATTTCCAAAACTCCCGTCTTGGTGGATGTCTACGATAGTGGAGGAACCTTTATACCAAATTTCAACTTCTTACCTCCAGCGGTTTGGGCAGGCCGTCAAGGGGGGCCTTTTTCCCCTTTTTAACCCCCATTTTTACAACGTCCCTGTCCAAAATTCTAGAAAGTACTTTCCAGAAAAGTTAGCCCCTACTCCAAGGAACACATATCTTAAATTTCAGCTTTCTAGCCAAAGGGGTTTTGGCAGGCCGTCAAGGGGGACACTTTCCCCCTTTTTGCCCGTTCCGGTAGGAATTTCCAAAAATCCCGTCTTAGTGGACGTCTACCCCGAAAGAGGAACCTACATAACAAATTTCAACTTCCTAGCTTCAGCGGTTTGGGCTGGGCGATGTTGAGTCAGTCAGTCAGTCAGTCAGTCAGTCACGTTATTCTTTTATATATAGAGATTAACAAAAATATATAACATATTGGAAAATATATAAAGTTGTTTTTTTTAAAGTGTTTTTTTTTATAAAAATAATACACTCATAGAAAGAAATAAAGCTGTAAAAATAGGAGAAAAAGCTACTAAAAATTATGTAATTAAAAATGACCTTGCAAAAAACTGCTGATATTAGCAGATTGTTTTTTGCTAAATACTAGTTAGATAAGAGGGAAAAATAAAACTGTTAAATTTACAAAATTTTGGTTACATTTAAGTCAACTTTTAATACGAATTACCTTGCTAAAATCCGTAAAAAATTTTGCAGCATATTGTGGATAAAAAATAATTTTTTCTGCCAGGTTATTTTTAACTTATTTTTACTAGTTCTAACTAAAATGTTTACAGAATTTTTCTTTTTCTGTTATATTTAGTTTATAAATATATTTAGTAAAATTTTTATCAAAATGGATTTTTTAAATTACAATTTTTTAAATACAACTAAAATTGTAATATTTACCGTTTTCGTATTTTAACAAAAAAAATTTGAAGAATTACATATTTATTTAGAACTTTTATATTTCCATAAAATTTCATTAAAAATTAATAGATAATTAAAAAAAAAAATTTAAATCGTTTCAAAAATTAATTTTTGAGTGTACAAAATAGAAAAAAATAAAAATTTTACAGTGCAAACTACAAAAAATTATTAATTGTGTAAAAAAAAGTTACAAAAAATTTTTTTCGAACTGGTGGGATTCGAACCCGCAACCCTCTGATTTCTGTGCCAGCACATTCCTATGCAACCCCCATACAAAATATTAACTTCTTATCACCCATGAAAAAGAACTTCTAACTAGCATATATTTATTGCAGCATTAGATGTTGTTTAAAACCCATTCCTAAGGGAGTAATTCTTTGTGATGTAATGAAGGAAGTGATTCATTTAGAAGTCATTCCATTTATTTTTGCTGGGATGACGCACAAGCATAGTTTTCTATTGAATATTAGTTAAATTAACAACGGTATCGAATTATTTCTATTCCATTGATCGAAATGCCAAATTTTGAACTACTAGTCTGTAAAAATTTAATTAAAACTACTAAAAATTAGTTTAAAATGATGCTGCAGAAAAAATGCTAAATTAGCAGATTATATTTGCTATATATTAGTAAAATAAAACTGTTAAATGTACAGAATTTTAGTTATATTTGATTTACATTTTTGTAAATGGAAAATAGCAAATTAACCTAAAATCAGCAAAAAATTTTGCTCACAGCAGTTTACAATTTTTTTAGCAAATATTTCTGCTGATTTAAGCATAATAGACTGCTATTTGCATTCAACTAAATTTAGCTTAAAAATATCAAAAATTTTGTAGATTTAACAGTTTATTTTTGCTATTTTTAGTCTACAAATATTTAGCAAAGTTTTCTGCAGATTTTACAGTACAATTTGCTATTTTCAATTAACTAAAAGTTATCCTAAATATAACCAAAATTCGTAAATTTAGCAGTTTTAATTTTGCTGTTCTCATTTTACTAGTATTTAGTAAAAAAATCTGCTAATTTTAGCAGTTTTTTCTGCAGCATCATTTTTAACTAATTTTTATATATCTAATTAGTAACTTTTTCTGCTATTTTTACAGATTTATTTCTATAAGTTTACACTCAAAAAAAAGTCAGTAAAGTCAGCAAAAAATGTTGCTGTGCCAGCAAATTTTTAGTCAGGAGCGTGCTTGCAAAAAAGTTGGTAATTTCAGCAAAAGGTTTGCTGAATATCAGCGAGCTGATTTTTACCAAAAAAATAGTAATCTTCAGCAAAAGTTTTGCTAACACTTAGTCGACTGCAAATGAAAAAAATTCTTGCTAAAATCACTAAATTTTTTGCTGAATATTAGTAGACTGAAAAAAACTCAAAAAACTTGTAGCGAAATTTTACTTTACTTAATTTATTTGCGGAAAATTTAAATATAGAATATGTGTAGAATTGCTTTTCTTTTTTTGTCATTTCCGTTTCCAGACAAGCTGCGACATCTACATCTTGTCTATCTGGTTGTCGTCCACGCTATGCATGCGGTTCTCAGCACAATTTTTGCAGCAAAAAAATTAGTAAAACATTAGTTCAAAATTAGTTTAGTGCTAAAAAAATATAACTAAAATTTTTGCTGAAAACGGAATTTCAGCAAAAAATTGCTGAAAACTAGTACACTTGATATACAAGACGTTTTACTAATTTTTCTACTAACTTATTTTTTTGAGTGTAGGCTTAATATCAGAGTACGTCACATTACGATATTTTGTTATCAGTATTTCCACATTATCAATGTTTTCTGTCATAAAAACTGATTTTGGACGACCTTATCGAAATTTGTCCTGTAGCGAAGGACACACGCGATTAAATTCGTTTTACCAGCGTTTTACAATTACAAAGGATGGAGCTTCATCACCAAAAGTTGAATTTAATTTGTCTATCCACTCTTGTCTGTATAATCCACATCGAAAATCGTAATAAATCATTGGAAAATTCTTCATGTGTTAATTGTGTTAATTCCATTTTTTTTTGTTGACACACAACTTTCACTTTTTTGTAAACAACACAAATAATGCTCCAATGCAAAAAGTTCTAAGCAAGTTTAGGGTCAAAGACGTTAAGCTTTCTGGTGAAAATATCAGCTGGCGCCTAACAAGTGTTAAAGTGCCAAGGCTCACAATATAAAAAGTAACCCTCATATGACAAAATCTATCTGTAACAACATTAAAAATATCATTTCATCATTAAAACTTCGCGAAAAAAATTTAAATTTCCTATTTGCAGCCACATTTTCTATAGTTTTTCTGACCAGCTGAGATAATTGCATGGTACCTGGTACATGTATGAAATCATTGGAGTATGCTTAAATCCTTGAAGAGTGTGATTAAGTTCAACTAATTATTTAAAAAAAAAATCTTACAATGGGCGCTTTTATTGCTTATAATCTGGGCAGATTCTCCCATATAACAAAATTATGTAAATAAAATTGATCAATTAACTACCAACCATTAACTTTACCAACCATGTACCTACTACTTTTTTTTTATAGTTATTTGCTGAAAAAACAAAACAACTACCCAGAATAACTGTTGCTACTTTCAACATTTTTAGCCAGTTAATTTTTCAAACAACTGTCAAAAATAGTTATTTTACATTTATACATAGAAAAACGACTACAGTTACGGTTAAAAATAACTACTACAGTCGACTACACAAATGACCTACATGTAGTTACTGTAAAAATATTCTGAGTGTAGTGCGGCTATATTTATGATACGCAGTGTATAAATCAGCTCATTAATAATTTAGCAAAAATGTGTTTAAAAAAAATTTAAATGTGAACAATTGCAATAACCATATTTCAATTGAATTAAAATGAAAAATTTGCAGTCAACGTGACAAAGAATATAAAGGTAACAGGATGTCAAGTTATTTCCAATCATGATAAAATTGTTAAGATTGCAATCATACACAAAAAGAAATAAATTTGTAAAATGTATAAATATAAATCAATCTACAAATAGCATCAAGTGTACAGGTATTTTTTCTTCACATTTGTCATAATAAAAACATAGACCACTTCATTTAATGTCCTTCTGTTCATATTATTCCAGGTCTCTGATGTCAGTGTATTTGTGCTAAATGTAGCTTTGTGTTAGTAAATTATATTATAATTAACATGTACACTTACCTACTCTATGGTAGTTTGTTTTTTTATACAGTTCTGTTGCCTTTGTTATTCAAACACAAATGTTCGTTGTATTTAGTGTCCTGTTTTATACGTTGTTGTTCTTGTTTTTGAAACTCCATTTATCCTTTCATCGTAAACTGAATGTTGTGTTGGTGTGTCATTTTTATATGTCTGTGTTTCGTTCATTGCACTTGTGTGTGTCGGCTTGTTTAAGTGTATTTCCGTTTGTTTTTTTTCCTACTCGTTTGTCACCATTTTATTTTTCAACTTCTTTTTATTTGTTTCCGTAATAAATTAAGGACGTAATAAATCATTTTATTTAATGTGACAGTTCCTGCACAACAAACAAACAAACAAACCATCCGACGACTGAGAAAGGAT
Source organism: Leucophora obtusa (assembly GCA_949987735.1). Lineage (NCBI taxonomy): Eukaryota > Metazoa > Arthropoda > Insecta > Diptera > Anthomyiidae > Leucophora > Leucophora obtusa. The sequence goes on along the minus strand of OX465298.1, from coordinate 186,963,971 downwards.
ACCATGGTAAAGTATTGTGTTCCTGTTTTAGCGTTGGCCTAATATTTAAGTGCACAATAGAATGAAATAGATAAAACACACATACACTCTGTGAAATGAAGTAAATAAATAAAGAATAAAACAGTAAATAAAATGAATTGTAATATAAGAACATTATTTGCAATTAATATACAACCACTATGGCTAACTAAACGTACAAAAGAGACAATTAGTTGTAATAGGTTGCATCAACCGCATGTTATTTGAATTCTCCTTGGTTGCTTGACTTTAAATTATATACTTTAAGTATTTTAAATATGACTTACTTTTAAATAATATAATTTAATAACATACATTTAAATTTAAATTTAACAGTTCGATGTAATTCAAAAATCTGTGTTTATCAGAGTTGAATAGAATCAGCTGAGATATCTTAAGAATTAAGGTTCAAAGCAAGCAAGAGTAATAATAACAAAAGGATAAAAATAGCATTGTTAAATTTCGTTGATGTTAGTCTAAGTTGAGTTGTTGATAACAAACTCGATTTACTTTCAACAGTCACATAAGTAGACGATTATCAAAATATTAACCCACTCAAAGGCGAAACGCACTGATAATGGCTTTGTAGCGAAAGCCGAAAATGCGCATTCTGCCTTGCTGGTCTTATCGAATTATTTCAAAAATTTTTATTCTTTGTAATTTACTTGTAAAAATTGTATCAGCTTTCTTTGATTTGAAAATAATTTAAACAGAAAGTGATATTCATTTATGATCTAGAGTCAAACTAAAATATTAACATTCATTTACATAAATATTTTACTTAAAGAATGTGCACATTAAAATTGAAACCTATATTTTGGGCCTTTGAGTAGAGCTACTACCTTCCAGCTGCGGATGTGGATTCCGCTGTGGTGAGAAAACACAAATTATGAGACAAATGTTGCGGTGACGGTTGTTTTCATACATATATTCTCATTTTCTGCACATCTATACCCAGCAAAAACATGGTAATGACAGCTCATTACCATACGGATTACCAAGTAATGATAGGTCATTACCTTTTGCATTACTTTAAAATACAAAATAATGACTTACCGATAATAAGTTATGGAAGTACTTATATATTCGTGCAAAGTAATCACTTACTGGTAATTGATTAAATAAGTACTGATTAAGTCTTTTTTATATTAATATTTTATTTATAAATTTGTTTTGAACTAAATAGGAAATTTTCCAAGGTAAAAAGTTTTATTTTGACAATATGACCAACTATTTTAAAATGTAGGGTAACCACTTATTTCCTAACTTCTGAGTAACCACTTATTCTATCTTTGTGAGTAACTACTTATTCTTTCACTATGGGTAACTCGTTATTCGCACTGTTTTTGTAAGCGAGATGGTAATGACCACCCATGAATTTTTGGACATCGCGAACAAAAGTAATGTTGCGAGTAAATAGCCTGGTAAGTAGTGAATCCCTTTGTGTGCTACTTACTCGCTTAATTACTCGGTAATGTCTGTTTCTGCTGGGTATGCATTCACTAGGGTGTCTCGATAAATAGATTTTTTGTAAACTAATTAAAGTAATAGCTGAATACGGGAAAAAACAAAAATTGTTGCAGCGGATCTTTAGAACCCAAATATATTTTTTGTAATTTTTCATCATATTGCAAATTTTGATACCAATTTTGTTCAAAACTTTTAAGTCTTTTTTAAATTTTTGGTTACCAATGTGCAATAACATGGCCAACTTTAAACGCTGGTAGAGAACTAAAAATCCTCTCCAAGAATTGTTTACTTGTATTTACTATATTCAGCTCATTTGAGTAGTATTGCCACAAATTTTTTCATCTGGACACCCTCTGTCAAACACACAGTGTACCTAAGCGTCACATATATATATATATATATATGAACACTGCCAAATAATGATTTTTGTAATAAGATAAACTTAATAACTTTTACCACCTTTAATTAAAATTATTTTTCTTGATCAAAATATCTTTGAGAAATATATCAAATTTGAAAATGCATCAGTTTGCTAAATTGGAAAAGTTTGAGCTATTAGACGCCTTGGCTATCACTGTATTTAATTTTGTTGTAATCCAACTAGCCAGAAATCCAATCACTGAATTATTTAATTTTTTTTTTATGGCAAATGAAAAGGTACTAAATATTTAAGCTAACTTTTAGTTAATTGAAAATAACAAATTGTACTGTAAAATCTGCAGAAAATTTTGCTTAATATTAGTATACTAAAAATAAATTGTTATATCTACAAAATTTTTGCTATTTTTAAGCTAAATTTAGTTGAATGCAAATAGCAGTCTATACTGCTAAAATCAGCAGAAATATTTGCTAAAAAATTGTAAACTGGTGTTTTCAGAAGGCTCGATTTTTATTTGCATTAAAAAAAAAATCGAAAAAAAACTTTTTTTGATTTTTTAGACTATTAATTATTGAGCAAAATTTTTTGCTGATTTTAGCAGGTTAATTTGCTATTTTCCATTTACAAAAATTTAACTCAAATATAACTAAAATTCTGTACATTTAACAGCAAATATAATCTGCTAATTTAAGATTTTTTTCTGCAGCATCATTTTAAACTAATTTTTAGTAGTTTTAACTAAATTTTGTACGGACTTTTTTCTATTAGTGTATTTATAATACCATACAATCTGACGAAAATGAAACAGATACATTAATAAATAAATAAACAGGAGACGCACAGTGGAGTATTTCACAAAATTGTTGGAAATAATTCGGCCTTTTCTTACTCAGTGATCCGATTGCATCGAACTTAATTTTAGAAGTTGGACCTCACAGACCCTACGGGGGATGAAAATATGACCCCCCAAAATAGGCTAAATTTTCCATAAAAAATTTTGAGTGCTCGCACGACTTATAAATATGGTATTAAAACCACAATTCATTTATTTTATTTAAAATATTTATTTAATATTTTATATTTTATTCAAAAATAGAAACTTCTTTATTTGAAGACGGTTTATTAAAGACTCTGAAACTTAACGACTAAATTACAATTAGGAGTTCTAAAAATTAAATTTGATTAAAAAGAGTGAAAGCTTTAGGTGAATAAGAAAGGAAAGAGTAGAGTTAAAGTAAAGTAAAAGATTAAGAATAGAGATAGGAATAGAAACATAAGTTAAGTTAAATAAATTAACGTAACTCACGCGGAAAAAAGCAGGGGGAACATTATCTAAGTGCTATGTAATTATACAACCACATAAGTTCCAAGTACTTAAGTTTTACAATTTTCTAGTAAAATATATGTATTTTTCGGATATTTTTCACTACAACTGTGTATATTTTGCAAGGCTTCTACACTCAAAATAGTGTGTAGTTTAAATTAACTAAAAATGTGATTTAAAATAAATGAAAAATCACTTGAAAACCGGTCTACTGACTTTGCATTTAAATCAAAAGAACTTCTCATTTATTTTTAAATGTTAATAAATTAACTACAAAATCCTTAAAAAATAAGCATTTTTCATTTCTTTCGTTATTTTAACTTTCAAAAAATTAACTACAAAAACTGTAAGAATAAATGATATTTATAGTGTATTTAGACTGGGCAAAAACTAGTAGTTTTTGGCCATTTTTAGTTTTTGAGCCGAAAACTACAAAATTAATTTAATTTTTCCATATGATTTTCATACAAACTGAAAACCAGATTCTACCTGGTTTTTGTCAAAAACCAAGTAAAAATATCTGAAATGTGTATTTTTGATACACCCGATATCATTCATAGTTAACTTTCGATGCACCCTGTTACAACGAATATAGAAGTAAAGCAAGTGTCAATAAATTATTTTTTAGTTTTTTAAGAATATTTCTATTTTAGTTTGAAATTGTGTGTTGTTATTAATTTTTAAATGTATTAATAATTTTTTTTTTGCATTAATTTAACAATAAAAAAATAAAGAAAAATGTATAATAAAAAAGTGATGTGACAAAGAAAAACTAAATAACCAGTGTAAATTACTTGATGTTTGTAATTTAGTTTTGTACAAAAATTCACTATTAGTTTATTTCATTTTTTTTTTAACTGACCTAGAAATCTAAAAGGGTTTATTTTTTTAACAAAACATTTTAAATGAAAATATTAACTGTAACAGAAAATCCGTATTCATATTTAATTTATTTTTTAAATAAAAGACAAAAAAAGTTAAAAAATATATTTCTTTTAATTTTAACTGTATAATGATTTAAAAATAAATATACGAATAACTTTTTAAGGGGTTACATGACATTCGCGGCAGAGAAAACAGACCTTTTTTTAAAAATTCATAACTCAGTCAAAAACAAACATTTTTCCAAAATTTTTTTATTATTGTAGAGAATTGAACAAATTACAAGAAAAAAAATTCAAAAAAATATATTTTTCACTCCAACATGGTTTTATAGAGCTCCAAATTGGCGGCAGAGAAAAAAAACGTTGCCTCGTGGTTGCGGCGCTGGGAGTCGCAAAAATTGTCCGATCTGGAAAAAAAATTACTTTTTTTAAATCTTAACAAAATTGGTTATCGTATGATAACCAATCGAATAATAATAAATTTTTTTTTAATTTTTGGTGATGTTCCAAATTTTTCGAAAAAAAATATTGACTTTAAAAATTCATAAAAAATCGAAAAAAAATTTATTATTATTCGATTGGTTATTCATACGATAACCAATTTTGTTAAGATTTAAAAAAGTTATTTTATTTCCAGATCGGACAATTCTTGCGACTCCCAGCGCCGCAACCACGAGGCCCCGTTTTTTTTTCTATGCCGCCAATTTGGAGCTCTATAAAACCATGTTGGAGTGAAAAATATATTTTTTTGAATTTTTTTTCTTGTAATTTGTTCAATTCTCTACAATAATAAAAAAAATTTTGGAAAAATGTTTGTTTTTGACTGAGTTTTGAATTTTTAAAAAAGGTCTGTTTTCTCTGCTGCGAATGTCATGTAACCCCTTAAATAAACTACAAGCAGTTACTGTAATAATATTTTGAGTGTATATATTTTAGAAAAAAAATTTCATATTTTACTAGAACATTATAAAACTAACTTGAAAATTATTTAGTTGTATAATTACATAGCACTTAGGTAATATTCGTCCTGTTCTCTCTGTGTGCGGTTTTTTTGGTTTCTTATCAGATTTTCATAAAACTATCATATCTGCTAGGATAGGCCTATAAAAAACATGCCAACGTGTGTGGGATATCTTTTATAGTTCCCGAGATATTCCCATTTGGCCCGACTCAGGCCCAGTTTTTCGCGAATAGCGGGACCAAATCAAGGACATTTTGTTTTTCATATAAGTTACTTAACCAAATAATGAACAAATATAAAGTCTTTTCTGTAATATTCTGTCTAAGTGCGCTATAATTTTGAACCTCTGGTTTGGAGCTTAGGTAGTCTTACTGCCAATTTTTTCCTCACGATTAGGGAAATAAGTAAAGTATCTGTATTTTGAAGTTCCAAATCAAGTTATGTTTATAAACCCAAAAAATTATAATTTTCTATTGAGACATTCAAACACCAAAATACTGCTAGTAAGTGCGCTCTAATGTTGAGCATTGGTTTACTTCATGGGTGCTCTTATGTTCATGGGGTGCGTATGAGTGATATAAACTTTATTAAATATTACGTATACGTAATCTAGTTTAAATTTAATACTGAATTTAGTAGAGATGAGCGATCCGGTGATTTTTGAATAACGCTGCTACCAGTGATCGTGATTTTCAAATCACCGTTCTTTTAAACAGTGACCGTGATCACGGGTTTGTAATAGAGATGGGTGATCTGGCGCTTTTTCAGTAACATTGTTCTCAGTGAATGTGATTTGCAAATCGTTGTTCTTTTAAACTGTGATCGTGATCACGGTTTTTCTATGGAAAATACTGCGATTTTCTGATAAATAAACGAAAGAATATTTATGGCGAGGTTTTAAGATGTCAGTTAAAATTGGTTTAGTTAAACCGAAAACGAATTTTGTCAGCCATTTCAAAGTATATTAACAAAAATTTGCCGGAAAATATTTTTCTCGAGTATAATTTATTTCTTTATTGAAATAAAACAAAATAAACCACATTTTAAAAGCAGTATTCCAGTTACAAACTGCGTTAAACTAAAATCTGGTTTAACGCAGTTTGTGGGCCTTAAAAGAAGAATAGTTGCGACCGGTAACAAAGACATGATAGAAGGAGACATTTTATGCAGAAGAGTGTGAAAGCAAGTTACTGTTATTAAAAAAAAACATGTATTACTGTGCACAATGAAGTTTGCAAGAAAGGATAGTACAAAAATATTAAAAGAACGACATTCCGAGTAACTGCGACTTGAAATATTTGATCACTGCCGTTACCAGTGATTTATCAATAACTGCGATTAAATCACCGGTATGAAAATATCGCTCATCTCTAGAATTTAGACAGAGCAAAAACCAGCTGGTTTTTGTACAAAACTAAATTGCAAAAGCCAAGTCATTTACACTGGCTATTTAGTTTTTCTTTAGCACAACACTTTTTTATTACCCAGTTTTTTTTCTTTTTTTTTTTTCGTAAATTAATATAAAAAATTATTAATATATTTAAGAAAGAATAACAACACACAATTTCAAAATAAACTAGAAATATTAGCTGTGTTGTGTGACTGCATATCAGTGTTATCAAGAACGATTTTGACAGTTTTTTCACTTATTCCGGCTTTCTACTGTCAAAATTGTTCGAGATAGCATTGATGGGCATGCCACACAAACACAGCTATTGTTAAAAAATATTTTTTTGACGCTTGCTTTACTCCTATATTCGTTGTAACAGGGTGTATCCAAAATTAATTATATATGATATCGGGTGTATCAAAAATGCATATTTCAGATATTTTTACGTGGTTTTTGGCAAAAACCAGGTAGAATCTGGTTTTCAGTTTGTATGGAAAAACTAAATTAATTTTATAGTTTTCGGCTCAAAAACTAAAAATGGCCAAAAACTATTACAGATGCCAATAATATTCTGTTAATGCATATTCGGTATTATACAAATTGGGCATGTTGAAACTATTCGACCTTATGCTGAATAATAGCACTATTTGGTCGAATTATTCCGTTAAAGGATAGGGGTCATATGCATAATCACTCTTACAATTTATAAGTGACTTATAAAAAAAATTTTCCATGCAAAATTTATTTTGTAAATGTGTTATAAGGTTTTCAAATTATTATGCATAGGCACTAAATAGTTTAAAAACCTGTATATTTTATTTAACATATTGAGAAAATTAAATTTTTCACCATAAGTGTTTCTTTAAAATGTTAAAGACAGATATTGATATTGGTTTAAGATGATTGAATTTCTAATATTCTTTGCCAAATAATTTTGTAAAATTTATATGATAATGATAACAGGAATTATTTGACAAAGAATATTAGATATTCTGTTAAATAACGAAAACACTATTCGTGACATCTCTAGCTTTTATTCGTTTGATTTCTTTACCATTCTTTTTTTAACTAGAATATTAACTACAATTTAATTTTCTTATAATATTTGAAAAAATCTCATGATTTTGCAATTACATACCTTAAGTATAGAACATAATTGCATTTACTACATTTTCAACTAGTTAGGTACACACATTTCCGCTTAAAACCTGACTTTACTTCCGTTAAGTAGCTGTAGAAAATACATTTTTTTAAGCGTATGGATGTTGTTGGTTAAGAAAAACCTAAATTTCCTGTTATCATTTCCTTAAGGAATTGAATTTTATTCTTTTGTACAAATTTGAAGAAAAAATAATAGGCGTATTCATTATAACTCGTAAATTGCTTGTAAACCTTGTATAAAGACTAGTCATATTTTTTATATATGGAGTTTGACATTAACCTTATGAACATACCAGGTTTACACAGTTTACGAGTAGAATACTAGTTTATATGAGAAGGCTTACTATAATTTTGCAAATATATTGTCAGTGTGTCAGTGTTACACATTATAAACTAAAAACTTTTGCTGAGTTTAAAAATCTCCTTAAAAAGTAAAATATTTGATAGATTGTACATAATGGGCATCATGCGCGGTTCCAGCAATTAATATAAGGGGAAAAATCATACGCCACCGTAGACAAATACATTGAGTTGGACACTGAGGCGTATGATTTTTCCCCTTATATTAATTGCTGGAACCGCGCATGATGGGCATCCAAAAAAAGTAAAATAAATGATAGATTGTACATTAGAGCGTACCACCTTACAAGCAAACAAAAAAATTAGTGCGCCGAAAACCCTCCAAAATGAAGTATTCTTGCAAGGAGGTTTGAAAAAAATTTTTTTGTTTTTTTTGCCGACCGTAGGTGTCGCAATTTTACATTTTTCTTTATATCTTTGGCATTTGCAGTCGGATCGATGTTTTTCTTTCGGAGAGCCCAGTGTTTTGCTCTAAGGGCCATTGAGCTCAAGTATCCCGTTCTAGTAGTTACCCACCACATCGAAGTTGCCACCACCCTAATGTTAGAAAATTAAAGCTCGCAGAAAATCATTAAACTTTTGCTAAGGAAGTTTTTCGATAAACCCAGTAGAAATTTTTTTTATATATTGGTTGCAGAAAGGTGACCCCTACACCTTTTCAAATTTTTTTTCATTGGATTTTGCCTTTATAGCAACCAAAGGTTTAAAAAGCTTAATTCTTTCATTCACTTTTTAAAAATTAATGAAATTTGGGTTAAATTTTATTCCTTAATAGCATTCTTATGGAATTAATTCGATAGCTTAATTCCCTATAGCTTTAAATTATATGAATTCATTCTATTTTGATTGAATTCTAACTGAATGAAACCCAATTTACTTGAATTCATTTAATAAAAAGGTGAATGAAAAATGACTTGTTTTCATTCACTTATTCAAATGAAAAATTTAAATTTGGATGTAATTGCTGAAATATTATCATAATACAATGAAAAACGTTTAAAATTCATCTAACAGAAGTAAATAGTATCGTATGCTTTGTTACAGCTTGTATGCTTTGGTTTTGATTATATGTTAGTTTCAAACTACACTGCAGTAAGTGAATGGTAATAAAATTTCTTCATTCAATTAGTAAAATGGTGAATGAACATGCGATTTGAATGATTCAAGTTAGGAATTCATTCAATTCGTATTAAAGCTTTGGGAATGAAGCTTATGAATGAATTATTTACGAATGGTTTAAGGGAATGGTACATGAATATTTTCAAAATCTGAATTTCGTGAATTAAGCTTAAATTGAATTAAGTTTTTAGAAGCTCTGATAGCAACGCACTGGTCTCCTCGAGGCAAAAAAATCGATATATCACACTTTAAAATCCGACTTTAAATGCCGAAGCTATAACGAAAAATTGAAAAAGGCGACCCCTACGTTCGGCAAAAATATTTTTTTTTTTGAAATTGCCTTGCAAAAATACTTCATATTGGAGGGTGTACGGCGAACTTTTTTTTTGAAAATTGTTTATAGTAAAATTAATTCTAGCCTTATGACAGTTATTTTAGCTCAAAACTATAAGACACTATTATATTTCCATTTGCTATTCATTTATTTTACCACCAAAGCTCCCAAACTTTGGTTGATGTTAAGTCGTTTTTTTTATGGTTAAATAAAATAATTATTAGGTTTGACATCGAACATTGAAGTTAAAATATTTTATAACCAATTCACCCATAATAACGTGTTGTAAAATAGTTATCGGTAGGATTAGGTAGCACTTTGCTGCTGACACATTTACATTAAAAGCCGATTACTTAATGACACATTGACATTCATAGCTACAACATAATGATTGAATGTGTGTGTGTATATAAATATGTATATGAAGCTTGCCAAACCAACTGCCCCGATACAGGAAAAATAATTTTGTGATGGTGTAAAACTTACAATATTTATGTATCTATTTCTATGAAAAGCCTGTGATTTTTAGTTGTGAATGTATTCCCCATGTGTTTATTGTCGCAAAGTCACAATGGTGGTATTCATCTAACTGGATTTATGCCCTCGTAAACCGTGCATTTTTGTAACCGCGCATTTTCGTAACCGCGTATATTTATAACTTTACCTGTTTATTTGAATGAACGCACCTTTTAAAACTTTTCCCATTTCAATTTTGCATTTAGCAACTTTTTATATTTTTTTATAAATTAAACACAGCATTTTTTAAATTTGTGTTATTTTTAAATTTGCATATTTTTCATTTTTAGTAGCATTTTTTAGATTTGTTAAAGAAATTAAAAAATTTATAGATTTTCGTATTTTGATTGAAACAAAAAATTTTTATTTTGTTATTTTGAAGAAAAAAAGCTTTAAACAAAATCATGTTGACCTAAGAAAATGCAATAAACTTGGTGTTATTTGAAAAATAACTGGTTAAACATATTTTTATTTTATGTTTTAAGGTTTTGCAGAAATAAGTGTTTTTAGTGCATATTTTGCATATTTTTAATGCTTATTTTCCTCTTTCAACTGGATTTTGTAGGCGGATATTTTCGTTTTTTAAGTGCATGAAATTCCTTGCCCTAGTGATCAATTTAGCATAGAAATTTATGGAATCTTCGCCAGGAACTTGATCAAAATAGGGGTTCAAAAGAAAAAAATCCCTCAGCTCAACCGCCTATCCAAACTCCTTTGGATAGAAATTAACTGATGAGGTATTTTCTGGAGTTTTACCCAGGAACTTGGTAACCCTTGATCATCTTGCTAAATCCTTTGGCTAGAAATCTGAAATTTTTGTACTCGAATAAAAAAAGAATGCAAAAGCTGGTAAAAATAACTTGTAAATGAACACACTTAATATTGAACGTGTATTCTGGCATTAAAAAAATTTTAAAATTTATCAATATTTAACCACGTCTACTTCGCTTTCTTTTTGGAAATATTTAAAAAAAACTGTTCAATATTTTATTCGCATTATATAGGACAACAAATACTGTAAGTCTGAGATTAAATCAATATACTTTTTTTTTATCAAGACAGTTGGTATGACAAACTTCATATTTATTAAGTTGTGGTCAATACTTGAACAAATACCATAAAATTTCACACACACCCACACAGAAGTACAACTCAAAAACATTCAACATACAAATAAAGTGTGATAAAATATAAAATCATTTTTAATATTTATGACAAAAAAGTAAAAACTTTTAATGCTTAATTTGCAATAAATTTGCTAAAACTAAAAGATAGTGGTTTTTGTAGTTTTATATAAAATTTTACCAAATGACAAATTAATGCTACAAAAATCACTTAAAGTTACTAAGGTAATCAGTCAACCCATTAAAACTTAACATACACACACAATCTCATAAATACAATTGTATGATTTCAAGTTAACGTCGTGTGTGTTTGTGTGAGAAATTGGTTGTAAATATTGAGCAAAGTTTATTTGTATTTAGAAAATTTTATATTGATGTGTCCGTTGTAATATTTGAATTTGAACCCTTTATTTTGATTTTCAAAAAATTTGAGATAATGAGAAGGTTCCATAATATTTATTGGCTTTTACGAGTGCAACTATTTATATTTTTAGCCTAACAATGAAAAAACAGAAATTTGTTATTGAAAATTTCTTTATTGTTATTCAAAATATTCTCATTTATGATCTATACATTTTTACATGTTTTCGAACCACTTGTCAAGCATTTTTTTTTTTCATAAAAGTTCACCTAGAAAACATATTCGGTGCTGACAACCGCATTTATAGCCAATCGAATGGTTCATTTGTGGTAGCCGAGTTCTTCAGTTGTGACAACAGAAAATCAATTGAGACAGTACTAATTTTGGTGTGACAACGGAGTTTCAGTTGTACCAAGAATAATTCGTTAGTCGCAACCGAAAAATTCATTTCAAACAACTGAAGCATTTGATTGGCAACAAATTGGGCTGTGAGCACCGAATCTCTTTTCTGGGTGTTTAAATCAAGTTTGTTATCAGTTAAGATTATTTTCTATACTTTAGGAATATGAAATAAAATCTATCAAATTGTTAGCTGTTTTCAAGGTATTCGCGATTTTACGATTTTGAGAAAAAAATAAAACAGAATATTATATTGGGTGTACAAGTTCAAAATAGAATAGATGGCGTTTTTTTACACATGGTCTGTGTCTTTAATAAAGCATATGTCATTTTGGAGGGTAAACATCTGTCATTTATTCTCACTTAGTCATTGAACGAAATAGTGTAAATAACAAAGTTTTTTTTGCTTCGAAAATGTCGAATATTGTGCCAATAAAGCATCATTTGCGAGAAGTTTTGCTTTACTTCTTCAATTTGAAAAAAAGTGCAGCTGAAGCACACCTTGGTGGGACCAGAAGGCTCCTATATATTATGAGGTAATGAAAACGGGCCAGACGAACACAGCTGATTTGGTTAAAGCGAGCATTGGCCGAAAAACGCCCGAAATTGGCTTGATTCGTTCTTGAGCCGTTATTTTGGCTTGGAATCTATATGCTGCCAGAAAGATGGGATCATAGCCAACGATGGCCAATATTTTTAATAAATTTATATTGTACCAATGTTTCCAAATAAACGCCCAAAATTTGACAAAAATCCCACATTTCTAATATATACAACCAATAATTATAATTTTTTGATTCAGTCTGCACGAAGAAAAAAGTATTTTAATACATGAATGTAATTGTTTTTCTTAAAGATATACCCCTCAATTCATAAATGCTTTGTAAAGTTATAGCAGGTTTACAAAACGTCATTTTCATACAAAATTTGTTCAATAAACCTCCTATAATTTTACAAAGCGTTTATGAATTTAGGGCATAATTAAAAATTAATTAGAACACCATTGCATGAAGGATAACGTTATCCTGGAAATTTTTCATAAAATATGACTTTTTTGCATTTTGTTTAACAACTTTTAACGGTGGGTCTCATACTGCTGGTTTAAACTTAGGTTAATAGTTAACCCAAAAATGTGTTGTTGTTTTGTGTAAATTTTTTTGACATTTTATTTAGTTTTTAGTTAAGTTAAAGTTAAACCTACAGAATGAGACCCACCGTAAGACATTGGCCAAATTTTTCAATTTAAACTTTTATTAAAAACTAGATTTCACATAGACAACGGTTTTTTGGGAGAATAAAAATTCCCCAGTGTAACAGTTCCATAATACTAGAAGCGAAATTTGTTAAATACGTTTGGGATTTTAGCATATTTAATTCCTTTAATGCAATTAATGTATATTCCGATAAAATAAAATTAAAAAACTAATATGCAAGTGCTTGTGCAAATTTAAATGTTACTGACACTTTAGAAAACATTTAGCGTTTTTTTTTTAAAAGGGATTTATTAAATCCAAAAAAAAGCTGGATTTAATAAATCCACAATAAAAGCACAAATATATGAAACAGCCTATTAATTTAATGTCAGAAAAAAATACGAATGAAATTTAAAAGAGAAACAAAAAAATTGAAAAACTAACAAATAAAAGGTTTTTATAAAATTTTTTTTATGAAATATGTTTAGAAAAGAAAACCTACACCTCACCAAATACATATTTTCAATCTTGGACATGGAGAAATAGCTGAAATAGAAATGGCAATTTTTCACTCTACTGTAAGTAATTTAATTAAATCCCATTAGTGAATATTAAATATTGCAATGGAATTTTTCAATTGTGTAAAAATATAAATTGAAGTGATAAAACTGAAAAGGCAGACTGTCTATCACTGTTTTATATAAAATATAATTAAAACTTAAAAGTTAAAGTAAAATCCTTCATCATCGAATTCGGTATTAAAAATTAGGGTGAAAGAAGTGTCGGACAGAAAATTCTTTTTAAAATAGGGAGAATCTAACCCCATCGGTTGAGCACTTTCAGAACTACTTTGTGGATTTATTAAATCCAAGTGATTAGAAAATACGGCTATTGTTTTCTATTGTTGTTTCTACATGAATGGATGTCACTACTTTGCTAGATCTGTCAAAACAACGGAGTAGTATATTTGAAGATGACAAAGCAAATTGTGGTAAATTTTGTTGTTGTTGTTTTTGTCTTTTCTTTGATATTTTAAATGTTTAATAACGCTCCTAGATGAGAGCAAGAAATTCCCATTGTGTTTGTAATTTAACTTAACAAATATTTCTAGAAATTCTAAAATCCCCTGACGATTTCCTTAGGCAATAATGAAATCCGGATAGGGACATGCCTTCAACAGATTATTTTTATAATTTGTTAAATAAGTTTTGGGATTTCAGCACATTTAATTTCTTTAAAAAAATATTTCCATCAGAAAAATTTTAAATAGCGATATCGCGAAAACGGTTCTTCTATTTGAAATTTAGACTTCATATTCGTAATTATCGTCAAAATATTTAATAGATTTGATGGATCGCGTTCTATGGTATTAGATTTGATTTTTTTATATTTGACAATTTTACATTTTTGTTAACTTTTTATTGCCATTTAGGGATCTTAAGATGAAATTTTTTAAGGGTTTTTTTTTTTTTTTGATTCCATAAACTTCCATTGATGGGGATTTGAGGAGCTGGAACATTCGCAATTTGAAGCACCCTAAAAGGCATGCACGACTACAACTTTTTTTTCTCGTTTTTTAATTAATTAAAAAAAATTAATGTAATCTGACTTAAATTTCATTCCGTAGTAACATTCTTATGGAACTAATTCGATACCTTAATTTACAAAAGCTTTAAATTATATGAATTAATTTTATTTTCAATAAATTTGAATGAAGATATTCTAATTTTCCTGAATTCATTCATTTATTCAAATGAAAAATTGAAATTTGCAATTATATGCTAAAATATTCATATAGTACAAATGAAAAATGTTTAAAATTCGCCTAAAATAAATATTTTTTTTTTATCATTCAATTATAATAAAATGTTATGGATTATGACTCATTTTTAACAAACATTTTACCTATCACCATGTGATAGGCAATACTAAATTAATAATAAAAATTGTGATTGCGCGTCTTTTCGGCAAAAAAAACTTCCGCACCAAATGCAATTTCTTAAAATAATTTTTGTTCGGGGATTTTGTTTAACTTACATAACGAAATATTACACAAAAAAATTATTGTAAACGACAAAAAGTGTATCCAAAAGTTCAAATTAAACTAAAACCATATTGACCAAATTTCAAACCTTTTGGTGCGGAAACTTTTTTGGCAGCAGCGAAAAAGTAAGATTGCGTTTCTTAATATTTTTTTATGGCCTTTTTGGTTAGAGCATGTAAAATTTGATATTTGCAAAAATAATCAAAAAATCATAACCCTAATGTACATACGATATGGCACAATTGTGCCACAAATCCCATCACTGCTGTAGACATAATACAGGAGATACGGGGGAATGGCATTACCAAAAACAAAGTTATAACGACATCGTTATCACTAGATGGCACTTTGTTCAAAAAATTGTCAATTTTCTTTTTTAATTAAATTTAAATTTTGATTTCCTATCTCTATAATTAATAGTCTCTGCAGGAGATAATGCTAATATGTCACTCATGGTAGCACACACGAATATAATGGAATTTGCGCAACTTTTCAACAATTTTTAAGTTTTAAAATATAAGTTCAGCTGATATCAAACTCATTCTAAATAGTTGTTCAGCTAATGTTAAATTTTAGCTCCCACTACCGGTTAGTAGTGTAGGTTGTGATGCCTTATTTCTATAATTAATAATCTCTGATGTTTCGATCAATTGTGTTTCGATGGCATAATGTTCGATTTTTTTCTTAAATATTTTTCTAGTTAAAAATATTGTTTGAAAATTTATAACATAAGAAATACAGACAATAAACGTTCTTATACTACATCTTATACATGAGCAAAAACTAACTGGTTTTTGCCTCTTATAGTTTTTAACTTGTCAAAACGCATACAAAAATAAAAAGCAAAAACTAGTTTTCTACAAAAACTAGGTGGTTTTTGCTCAAATATAAATGTAGTATTAGTTATGATCAGGGCAAGTTTAAAATGGGAAAAAAATGAGAAATTGGCAGGCAAAATGACACGAAAAATAGTAATATTGGCACAAAAAATGCAAAAATGGCACGCTTATTCTAAAAATTTTAAAGTATAATAGTTGATTTAAAGGTCTTTCTGAATGTTTTTAACAAAAATACAATAATGAAGGAATTTACCGTTGAACTACTAATGTGTATTCGCCGTATATTAGTATGATTTAAAAAAAAATCTGGAATTTTATTAAATATTAAAAAAAATATCGTTTTTTTGTACATTTTTTCCAAAAATTATTTACAAAGATTGAGTTTTTATTGAATTTTATAGCATTTTTTTTAATGAAAAGTCGAAAAAATAGACAAAAAGGCAAGGATTTGTAAAAATGGTATTTTTACAAAATAAGTGAAAAACTGGCAAAAATGGCATTTAATGGCAAATGCCAAAAAAAAATTGCCCTGGTTATGATTATAAAATTTGCCTTATGCCCTTCTTGGTTGTTCAATGTAATCGGTTGGGTCATCACTGCGTATGATCAATATTGCATTTATCAAATAAATTATACGTATGTATGATGTCCTAACAGGTTATATATAGAACGATTATTTTTTTAACATTTATTTCATCTACCTTAAAGACAATATTGAACGAATATTTTCTCCAAAACGAAGCACAGTAATACGCTAAAACTTTTTGAATCGATAGAAAATATCTAATGTTTTTTTTTTTATAAATACAAAATATATAAAAAGCATTTTGGCCGATTTTTGTATAAACCGAGTTAGTAATATGCTAAAAACTTACACCAAAAATGTTGTATACACTCAGAAAAATTCCGTTTCATTAGTTAAAATATTTTTTACGAGCAATACCGTGTTTATTACAAAAATTATAAAATCTAAATATAATATAAAGTTTTGTATGTGTATGCATATTTTACTTGCGTCTATTCATATGTTTTTGTTTAGCAGATATTTATGCAATTTAAATCAAGGAAGAATAAAAATAAAAAGAGAATTAAATGCAAAAACAAAAAACTACAAAATGACATATACAGAACAGATAAACTTACATACACGAACAAACACATATTACTCTATACAGTTATTACAACACATAACTAACTGTCATATACAGAGTCGTCACATTTGTAATCATGTATGCATATAGAGACAAACATACATCTATACTTTTTCTATGTAACGGTGGTCAAAAATTGAGTACCCATAATCGAAAATATATCTTTACAAACTAAAGCCGAACAATTTATTTAAATTTTATTGATCTTTTGACACACACTTTCAATGTTATTAAAAAAATATGAGTTAAAATTAAAGTGATCAATATTTTCCATCCTACGAAAAATTGCAGAATTTTGCAGATTTTAAAACAAAGCCATAATTTATATGCGTTTTTTAATTTTATTTATTTATTTTTCGACAACAAAAAACAAATTAAAAAAAAAAACTAACATTTCAATATTGGCCACACACTTTTCAATAATATGAAATTGAAAAACAAAAATCCAAAACATTTTGAATTTTTCAATTTAATTGATAATCATTCAATATAGCAGAGCTTCGAAGAATTAATTCCCTAATTCCCTTTTTTTGAACTGAATTTATATTTTGGGAATGAATTCCCTGACCAAACTTAAGGAATTGAATGAATTCCTTTTTTTTACATTCGATTTATATTAAAGGAATTCATTAATTTTTTTCTAATGCCTTCATAAAATTTTATGAATTTATTCAACAAGGAATTCATTCAATTCTAGTTAATTCCACTTTTGGTAAAGGAATTCATTCAATTCTAGTTAATTCAACTTTTGGCTAAGGAATTCATTCAAATGTGCACTTAATTCAACTTTTGATCAAGGAATTCATTCAATTCTAGTTAATTCAACTTTTGGTCAAGGAATTCATTAAATTCTAGTTAAATCAACTTTTGGTCAAGGAATTCATTCAATTCTAGTTAAATCAACTTTTGGTTAAGGAATTCATTCAATTCTAGTTAATTCAATTTTAGTCAAGGAATTCATTCAATTCTAGTTTGTTCAACTTTTAGTCAAGGAATTAAATTTATTTCATTTAATTCCCTAGGAATTGAAACTTAATTCAGGGAATTAAACGAAAAAAATTTAATTCCTAGGGAATTAAACAAAAAAAATTTAATTCCTTAGGAAATTAAACGAAATAAATTTAATTCCTTGACTAAAAGTTGAATTAACTAGAATTGAATGAATTCCTTGACCAAAAGTTGAATTAACTAGAATTGAATAAATTCCTTGACCAAAAGTTGAATTAAGTGCACAGTTGAATGAATTCCTTAGCCAAAAGTTAAATTAACTAGAATTGAATGAATTCCTTGACTTCAAATTGAATTAAATAGTGTTGAATGAATTCTTTAGTGAATGAATTATTTAATTTTAATTCTTTACGCTTGGCCAGGGAATTTATTCTATAAATTTGAATTCTTTGAATTCATTCACAGGAATTAATTCCTACTTATGTCTTATTGACGAATTCATTCCTTGATTTAAAGAATTGAATTAAATTTTTGGGAATTCATTGAAAAAAGGAATTAATTCTTTAAAGCTCTGCAATATAGGGTACAGACTTTCAATTAATTTGTAAACAATCAAAAATTGATCCATAATATTAAACGTGTATGGCCTACTTAACCCTTTGACATGGGAATTTTAATGGCTGGGAATTTTCCGACCAAACTTCGTGGAAATGTAGATCTATGTAAAAGAAATATTGTGTATTACTTTTATGGCTTTGCAGCACCCCGTACCGGAGATATTTGGAATTAAAGTTCAAATATTAATATGCTGCTGACCCGAGAGGGTTAAATTTTTTTTTAAATTTAAAATTTATATTTTTTCTATTACTAATCTCTACGTAAAATCTTTTGAGTTTTTGAATTTTATTCATCACACAATTTTTGAGACTAACTTTAAGCTTTTTTTTAACTTTTAACACATTCTCAGCAGCGTTGATGACCACAAGACAAAACGCACTCTACTGATCTCATGTAGTTTTCAAATTTCACAGCCTGCATACAATTTTAATAAAAACAAAATAACGAATCTATAATAGTAAATGAATAGCTGATGAAGTCGACGTACATTAACCCACTCGCCAAAGGGTTAAGAGTTTAATCACAACTGGATCGGCAACTACAACGACAATTACCTTTTCAAACAAATTGTATGGGAAGTAAAATGTCGACCGGCGATTTGTCGTCGTATCAGAATATATTTTATACTCACTATGACATACTTACACACTCACAATATTTATTCAAATGTTGCCATATTTTTTTCTGAGTTAGGGTTACCCTCAAGTATTTTAGAGTTGCAAAATGCAAAACTGCGTACTCTATTTATAAATACAGACATGGTTTTGATAGAAGAAACATAAAAAAAAATCCAAAAAAATTTTAAAAATATAATGAATATGAATGAATGAATGAATCTAAGCTAATCATGTGAAACGACTACAGCATTATATAGAAGTCATTTGACGTTATTAACTCAAATTGTAAAATATTGTCTGCTAAAATGTGTCAATTTATGATCATCGATATGATATGGCACAGAGTTTCTGGTTATTGTTCGTTTTTGTTTAACATTTTATTATTATTTTTTGTTGTTGTTTTTTTTTTTGTGGCTGGTAATCCAGAAACCCGTTGGTTGCAAATTTTATTTACACAAAATCTGCATATGTAAGTGCAGATATGGATGTATGTAAGTATTTTGTGGTATTTAGAAAGTAACAAAAAATCTATGAATGTAAGAATCTGGTTTTGTTCTTTAGGAGTAGGAGTTATTGTTTGAATGTATAAGTAGGTGTGTATTTGTAAATGACACATAAAAACAATACTAAGATTTTATGTATGAGCAAAATGTCATTTCGATTCTTTCTTTTTTTTTTTTTTTTGGGGTTATTTTTGTCATGAAACGGAAACGGAAGTTCATCTTGTTTTTTGTTGTTGTTGCCAAATTTACATATACAAATTAAATAATTTTCATATAAATGAAATGTTTATGTCATTGTCACAATGACATGTATGGAAAAAAAATTTGTTTAAATTTAGAATATTTACTACTAGGGATAGTAGAAAAATCGAAAAAACAAATTACACTAGTTTACAAACGTAATGCATACCAAATTTAACTATAGTTTTATATGCTCTAGACTGATATGCTCAAATATTAAGCTTGTTCGTTTGCTTACTACAAGTTACAGCTGGAAAAATTCAATACAAAAACAGTGTGTTCGTTTACTGTATATTCTTACTACTTTTACTACAATGGGTAAGTTTAGTTTATTTTTTGTATTGAATTTTTCCAGCTGTAGTAAAAGTAGTAACTTGTAGTAAGTAAACGAATACGCCTACAGTAAACAAAACTTTCCAATTGAAGAAAAAGTAGTAAGAAATTTGATTAAACGAACACTCTTTTTGTGTTGAAAAATAAATTGTTTTAAATAAATACCCAGCCAGCAATTTCGGAGCGCTCATAAATAAGATTCTTAAATAGCTCATAGAAATGATTATTGTTTTTTTGAAAACACTCTGTTTTTGGTAGAAAATATGAACCCTCAGAAAACAATCCAAAAAGTTGTCTCTACAATCTAAAAAGCTGTCTCAAAATGAGGGTTCATTTTTCGGACTCAAAGAAGATTCCAAAACTATTTAAATTTTTGAGGAAAATTTCGATTTTATACGTTCTTTTTTCTGAGTCATTTCTGAGTACACAGGGGGCTCTTTTGGACGGACCACTTTCATAGGAAAAAGTGGAAAAATGTTTATGTTTTTGGAGCTCATTTCTGAGTCATTAATGATCATCTTTGTTTGCTGGGTACTAATATAGAAATATACAGTGATGTGCAATAAAATAGAGCCATACAAGTTTTTTTTCTAATTTTATTCTCGTTGCCTTTTTTTAAAAATCAAAATAATGGATAGATTCGCCCAAAAATGAGAGGAGATAGTTCAGAAAATTATGTAGAATTTTAAGGTGACGTCTGTTTTTTTTATTTTGTTACTTGTTTTAAGTAGGCGTGGCTTTTAATGAAAAATAAGCAATATCGACCTTCTATCAAATTAAATAGTAAAATTTTGCGAGTATTTGATATATTAACCCTAATAATCTTAAACACTTAGGGAATTTGTTAGTTATTTAAGCAGTATTTCAGTTTTGTTGTTTTAAATGAAAATAACACTTAATTGTAGAAGAAATGTAAACTTTAACTAAAAAAACAAACAATAAAAAATACTGAAAACTCGCAACATTCATTTTATGCAGTCGTTGTTTTATTTTTTATTTACATTTGCTTCGGTTTTTACTAACAATATATTTTTAGTGTATTATTATACATTTCATTTCGGTCAAAATGCTATTATTTTGTACATTTTTAAATTTGCTTTGTATTTGTTTCTTATTTTTTATACACATTTATTACTTTTATGGCTTACATAAAGCCATCAGTACCTGCCCCATATGATGAGCCTTCGCCCACCATCGAGGAATCGTCATTGGCTTTTCTTTAAAGAATGGTTGCAATTCTTGCTTCTTTCTATGTAGTTTTAATTTTTTTATTCTACCGTGTTATGCGATATAAGATCTCTAATAAAAGCTGTGTTTGTGCGGCAAGCTATCAACGTTGGTTTATGTCATTCCCATACAAATTTGACATTAGAAACTTTGAGAGTTAACACTAAACGTTGACTAATGTTAAATTTATATGGGAATGACATAAGTCAACATTGATAGCTTGCCGCACAAACACGGTTAAAAACAATTAAATTAAAATGTAACCAACAATTTTTACACACAAATTTAACTCATAGAATATTACTCTGAAACTAAAACTCGTTTTACAAAAAAAATGGGGAAATTTTATTTCTTCGAATTTGTTATCTAAATTTTCGGAGCTTATAGTTTTACTATGCTCCATATGCTCCATTCAAAAAAAACTTCAAAAATCGAAATAAATTTTTTCTACAGTCCATAGTGTTAAAAATACAAATTTAATATATCTAAGCTTTAAATTTAATAACTAAAATTATTATCCATTATTATTAAAAAAAGACTAAAAATTAATAAATATCGTAGACATATAAAAATAACGGTATCGGTAACGAAAACGATAACGATATTTGAAAATTTTTTTGCGGTATTTTTAGCTATAAGGGTATTTTAACGATAACGGTAACCAACTTTGATTTTAGGTGATTATGATTAGGTGAATTATGTAGGCAAAACCAACGATAGATAAATCGTAGATAATTCCTATGTGAAATTATTAATTCCTGTGTTAAGTAAGTAGTTAGTATAGTAAAACCCCAATAGGTTTGGAGCTGTTTAGGTACAATCAAGTTATATCGCCATTTAAACTTTTAATTTTTCTGAGAAAAAATAAAACTAAGATGTAATAAGCAGCAACAGTTCCGATTGGGCTTATGTGTTTCGTTTGCATAAAACATTACTGATATGAAATTTGGCGGCGATTGGATAAAGAAAAGTTGCGGCGGAAATCGATTGAAAATTTGGTTAGTTAATATTTATAAAGCAGAACTAGTTCTGAATTTTTAGCGTAATAGAAAACTTAATTTACCTACCATAAAAATCGGCCATAATTTATTTTTTTTTTATTTTTTTATTTTAAAGAAAAGGCTAAGCTGTTTTTCTTTCCACACAGAAAGTTTCATAGTGTTATTTGTCTTAGTTTTGGAGAAAATATTCCTTGAATATTGTACATCGCAAATATTCTGTGTGATGTTTCTTATAAAATATACTAGGGCACCTATACATACGCATGAGCGATATACCTTTAGGTACTCTTAGGTATATCACTCATACGTATATGGTTTTCAAGAAAAATTTCTATTCACACAGAATATTTGCGATGTATATTTTCTGCAAAAAATAAAATATTTTTTTTAAATTGCCCATTAAATTTAAACTCAATTTAAAGAATTTTTCAAATTCTATTAAATTATAATAAATAATTAAAAATAATCACAAAATTTGTCACCGCCCACTTTTTTGAAAAAATTTAAAAAGATGATCCAATTTTTATTCGTATCATATAGGACAACAAATGCTGTAAGTTTCACATTGATACGACATACTTTTTCCAGTAGCGGGGCAGTTATATTGTTCTTTCCTCTATATATATTATTTCTTTGTCTGCTTGCAAACATATTATATTTGACTTAAAATATATTATTTTTGTTATAAAAAAAAGATTATTGGATAACACAAACCGAGACGTTACATAAAGTCAAAGATCAGCTGCATGAATGCATTTAAAACATTCTATGAAACATTCACTACACTTTTAGCAATTCAGAAATCTTTAATTGAAATTTAGAGAATATCAATTGAAATATAGAAATCATGAATTAAGATAGATATTATGTTTTCTGAATTTTAATTGATATTTTCTGAATTTCAATTGGCCTTTAGTATCCCAGTGTAGAAACGGTAATGACATATCATTATTTTTTGGACTACCAGTAATGACACCCACTTACCTTCTGCATTATTTTAAAACATATAATAATGAGTTACTGATAATGACTTATTTTTATCATTATTTCAAATAGAAAATTTCTAGATTTCTTTGAAAAATTTTTGAAATCTATTTTTAGACTCAATATTTTTTAAACACTGGTAAGGATATATGTAACCACATATTTTTTAATTTTTTGTATGCTGGCGAGTAAGCTTACTTGCGTGCAGCAGGTCAATTATGTTTTTATCTATTAAATATTACATGTCGATATAGCTCAGATGGTAGAGCTATTGACTGGCAATCTGTAGACCCAGGTTCGATTCCCGCACCAGCAAATTTTATTAAAAAAAAAAATACAATAAAAAATATTTTTTTTTAATATAATTTATTTTTTTGAAAATCTATTTTTAGACTCATTATTTTTGTCAGTACTGGTAAGCACATAGGTAACGATATATTTTTTGATTTTTCGTATGCTGGTGTGTAACCATAACTCATTATTTTTCGCGACATCGCCATATAAAGGTAATAAGAAATGTAATAACAAAAGTAACATAACTACATATCTGGTAATGATTTTCTACACTGGGATGTAGTATTTTTATGTATAAAAAATGCACAATATTTCTGATCCCATATTTCCTTAAAAACTTTATTGTTTATATCATAATTTTTTGTATTTTAAATTATAAATTAAATAGTAAAATGTTTTTTTTTTGCATATTTGCAAAATCAGAATAGTAATTTTGCGGATATGACATTATAATAAAACAAAACAAAAACAACAACAGAAAAAAATAATAACAAAATACCATGTCCAGACGGACACAATTACACACAAATTTTCACAAAACAAATAATAACAACCCACAAATGTCAAACTTGCAGAAAACCCATAAATATGTTTCAACAAACATTTTCACACACAAACACACACTCAGCAGTACTCGATCCTACGTGGTGGGTCATACACAATTGTTGTACCCAGCTTGAATGTCCTTGTTTTGTAATTTAAATGTGTTTGTGTTGTTTGTTTTCATAAAATAGTATTTAAAAGGCTAAACAGATCCCAAATGGAAATAAATCATATTTTTAATAGTTGATGAAAATTCATAAATTTACATATTTATTTTCGTTAAAACATTATTTTAATTGTAATATTACAATAATTATAAATTTATATTTATATATATTTGAAAACAGGAAAATAGACCTAACTATGATTATTATTGCTTGACAGGAAGTAACAAAATTTCAACTTTGTTTTGTAAATTCAATTGTTTATTCAACATAATTTTCACAATAATGTATTGGGGACTTCTAGCAAAGATTTATTCCCATGGTAATTTAGTTTTAAATTATAGGTTTAAAATATTGTGATATTATATTGCCTGACAATGATAGCCAAAATAATAATTTAAAGATTCATACAGTAAAAAAATTTTCATCAAAATACTTTAATTGTTAGTGAAAGTCTTCATTAGATGTTTGGAATTAATTTAAAAGATATTTTCAAACAAAATTTCTAACTTAAGAAATACTAAAGACAAAAATCGTTCATAGTTCTGACTATTAAAACTAGACCTTAGATTTTCTATTGGTTAAAATATAATTATTTTATGAAATCATTTTGCAATGTATTCTTTCATAACTGAATAATTTTTTATGGGTTTGGTTTTTGTGTTAATTTAAATATTTATGCCGTCTTTTGTGTTAGTGAAAAATTTGTAGTGTCCGACCGAAGAGTTCAGCGAAAAAACGATATTTGTTTTTCAGTAAAGTGTTTGTAACGGTCATATAGGACAATCGTAATAAATATTGGAATTAATTTTAGAGGAATTCTTCCAAAGCCCATATAAAGAAAAAAGAAGAGGAACAATTTTTAATGAAAAAATTAAGCGGACACAAGGGAATTTACGAGACTGTCGCAGTTTTGCTTTTCAAAGACTCATCAGTAGTTAGTTGGTTCATGTGTAAATTGATCACAGAATTTAAATTGTTAAATTATCTCTATATGATACATTTTTTGTGTATGCCATGACCAGAGATTAAACCGGCAACTTTTATTTTATTTTTTTCTTTTGAAGTGGGTTTTTGTTTAAATTAAAATGAATTGGGTACAAAATTAGAGATTTTTTGGGATTTCAACTTGCAAAATAGGGATGTGAGATAAAATTTTTCTGGGATGTGAGCTAAAATTTCTCCCCACTATTTTCAGAACGAAATCAGCGATTAAAAGCAAATTTTTTCCTAATGGAGGCACTTGTGAGACCCCTGTCAAATTTATTTAAAAAATTGATTTTTTTGAATTTTTATTTATCTCTAATTTTTGGTAAAAAATATGGTCTAAAATTTGAAATATTCCATACAGTAATTTTAGTCCACCACAGCACCATTTAGTTTGAAAAGAGTATTTTTTTCTGATTTTTTTGTGATTTGATAGCCACTTCTTTTCAAGAAAGAATTCAAGTTTTAAATACATTTCTAAAACAAAAATAAAAACCACTGGTTTCAAATTAAATTGTGATGTGGTGGACCAATATTACTCTGCCGAATTTTTTGAAACACTTTTCCCTTAATATGCTCAGCACTACCAAAGGTTTCAGTCCTATTTTGTAAAAAATTCGAAAAAAAGTTAAAAAAATACACTACGACTTCCAACGCCGGTAGCGAACTATAAGTACTCTGGAATTTTTTTTTGTTGGCATTTTCCCCATAATAAGCTCGTGAATGTGCAGCGTTTGAATATTATTATGTGAAGAAAAATTTTCGAAATTCGGGATAGCTTTATGAGCAATTTCTTTTTTAATTAGAAGGTTTCCTTGTTTTTAATCCTTTTGCCAAATACTGATGAGTCTTTGGATAAGTCGAATCTGCGGCATTCTGGTAAACTCCCTTGTATCTGTTATATTTTCCCCAAAATACCCGAAAAATTCACAATCGCCATTTTTATTTATTTCGGAAACAGTCGAGCCAATATTTACGCAACATACCAATTCGAAAACTATTATGCCCGGAACAGCGATACGTTCTAATATTGCAAAAATCTAGTCTAAATTTGCATAATTTGCTTTTCATTCATATTTTTAAGGAAAACTGTATTCAAGTTAATAAAAACATATTTATTTTCAACTGCAAACAATTTTGTGTTCGGCTTGCAGCTTGCATGTATTTAAGGATTTTAAAGTTTTATGACCTGACCAACGAAAATATAATCAAAGGCATTTTATATATACAGACAAGACAAGAAATACTCGTATATTCAACCAAAAAAACCAAAGAAAGTTCTTAACTGGCAAATAATATAAAAATAAATAAATTGTGCGTTTGTTGTTTGTTCTTTCATCGTTTTACCCCAACATCATCCACAAAAAGTAATAAAAGTTTATATTTTGTAAATGCTTAAAAAGTCATAAACAGTAAATGGCAACTCTAAAAAAAAACAAACAAAGTAGAAGAAGTACCAAGTTGGAAAACGGAAATATATTGTACAGATAGAGAAAATTTAGTTCCACATCACCACAATTTGTTAAAAGCATTCGGAGAAGTGTTTAGTATAACTTTCGAATAACAGCTAATTCACACGCTAATCATCCCTGGCAGAACATATTTACTAATTTGCGGTATAAAAAAAGTTGGCCGGTAGAACTTACTAAAAATGATAGTTAAAACAAAGGCATATGCAGTTAAAAAGCCGACAAAGATATTTACCTTTAAAATAACTAAAAATAAAGTTATTTTTAGCTGGTTGAAAAATAACTGACAAAAGCATTAAAAATAACTAATAATGTAGTGAAATTAACTGACAAATTTTTATTACAAAAAATTTAAAATAACTGACAATACTTGCTGTATTTTTACATTTATTTACTTATTTATTCATTTTTATTTATAAAAGCATAATTTTAATGAACAAAAAATACCAATTTTTCTTTCGTTTCTCCAGTTATTGCGTTTTTATGGATTGGAGATACAATACTCGTACAATTTTCTAATATTTATTTGAAAACTAAGAATATATTAATAATAAGAAATATAAACCAAACAAGAATTAAAAAAAATCAAAGAAATTTTTTCTTTTTTAAATAGCTAAGTAACAAAAATAACTGTTCACTGTAAAAAAATAGTTTTGATAGTTCTTTATTATGATATTAAATATTACTTGCGGCCCTATGCTCCTTGCAGGAGTAAAAGGAACGAATATAAATATAAATATTACTTATTTTAACAACTGTTACGAAATTACAGTACTTTTCATTAGTTGTTTTCTTAAATAACTGCTTTGTATTTTTCTATAGAAAAACAACTGCAATTACAGTTAAAAATAGCGACTACTAATTACTAAACAAACACTGTGCACAAAATTTTATTACACAATATTTCATTACGAAGGAAAAAAATTAATGAAAATTTTACAATTTGTATCACCAATACTGGGAAATAGTAGCTTTTTATGGGCAGCAATGCATAACGTGTGAATCAACCTTAAAACAGGGTACTAAATATTTGGTTATATGTAAGAAATCTTAACCTTATACATGACACACCCAAAAAAGTTTGTCGATAGAATCTGCTGAAAATGACAGTTATTTATAAAAGTACTTTATTACGAAAAGTACTTTATTTCGTAATAGTTGTTTAAAATAGTTATTTTTAATATTATAATAATAACTACCAAAGCAGTCCTTTTAAAGTAAACAGTTATTTTTGTAAGTTATTTGAAAATTCTTGTTTAGTTAAATTCTTGTTTATTTTATATTTGTTATTATTGATATATTCTTAACCCTTAAATGCATGGTGTAGCCATATGGCAACATACCAGTTTTTTTAATAAAAAAAACCCACTTGATGCACACAACTGCATTTTTGGGCATTGAGGCCCCTTCTGTACACAGTGTTCTTATAGTCTGGCGCAGATTTTTTCAACAGTTATACACTCACAAAAGTGTGTCGGTAGAATCTACTGAAAATTACAGTTAAAACAAACCTATATGCAGTTAAAAAGGCGACAAAGGTATTTACCTTTAAAATAACTAAAACTTTTGTTATTTTTTAGCTGTTGAATAATAACTAACAAATGCATTAAAAATAACTAAAAATATTGTGAAATTAACTGACAAATTTATACTACAAAAACAAATGACAAAATGGGTAAAAACTATTGTCTTTTTACAGTTAATTTTTTCGGTATTATAAAAGAATATCTTATTATCACTTCAACCTATTTAAAATTTTAAGTAAAAATTCCAAACGGTTTTCCAGTTCTTATGATTTTATACACTGGAGATACAATAAAAATTTCTGATTTTTATTTGCAAACTAGGAATATATGAATAATAACAAATATAAACTAAACAGGAATTTTTAAAATTCAAAGAAATTCAACAAAATTTTTTATTTTTTAAATTACTAAAAAAAACAACTGTTTTCTGTTAAAATACTGTTTTGGTAGTTGTTTATTATGATATTGTAAATAACTGCTTTAAACAACTGTTACGAAATTACAGTACTTTTCGTTGGTTCTTTTCTTAAATAACTGTCGAACCAGTTGTTTTGTATTTTTCTGCAATTACAGTTAAAAACACCAACTACTGATTACTACACAAACAACTGTCATGTAGTAACTGTCAAAATCTCGTGTAGTTTAAATGTAGTTAAATCAATTATTATAACATATTTGAATTAAAATCTGTTATTTTTACGGACATTTTTAAATTAGGTATCAATCTTTTTTAAATAAATGTGATTCTAGTTGAAATGAACAGTTTCGTATTTGAATTTATATTTAAACATTTCACGAGTAGATTCTTATTATTTATAATTAAAAATAAGTCGAAATATATTTAAATTAAAAAGAAAATAAAATTACAAGGAAGGTCTGTGTGAGTGTTTCGCTCAGATTTGGATGAAATCTGAATATGTGATAGAGAAGACAGAAAAAATAAGCATGTCCACTAGACCATACCGCAAAAAAAGTTTGCCACACACCCTCCAGTATGAAGTATTTTTGCAAGGCAATTTCAAAAAACAAATTTTTTTTTGCCGATTTTTTGGGGGTCGCCTTTTGTCGATAAATTATCGTTATAGCTTCGGCATTTAAAGTTGGATTTTAAAGTGTGATATATCGATTTTTTGCCTCGAGGAGACCAGTGTTTTACTATAAGGGAAAAATCCAATGAAAAAAAAATTAAAAAAGGCGACCCCTACGTTCGGCAACCAATATATAAAAAAAATTTTTACTGGGTTTATTGAAAAACTTCCTTAGCAAAAGTTTAATGATTTTTTGCGAGCTTTAATTTTCTGTCATTAGGGTGGTACATTAGGTTTGTTGCAACTGGAGATCTGGTGGGTAACTACTAGAACGGGATACTTGAGGTCAATGACTCTTGGAGCAAAATACTGGTCTCCTCGAGAGCAAAACATCGACGTATCATACTTTAAGACCCGACTGTAAATGCCAAAGATATAACGAAAAATGTAAAATGGCGACCCCTACGTTCGGGAAAAATTTTTTTTTTGTAACCTCCTTGCTAAAATACTTGGAGGGTGTACGGCGCACTTTTTTTGCTTGTAAGGTGGTACGCTCTAATTTCCACCTTTTTAGCGGCCCAATCTCATATTTGTCGGTTAAAAAGTGGGATAAAAAATCAACCCGTTTTTCGTATTTTGCAATGTTATTAATTTTAGAGCCTCCTTAAAAAATAGCACAAGGTACTACAATTTTTTTTAATTTTTTCTGTGTGTAACAAATATTGTCCTTCAGCACATTTAACATTTGCTGTTGTTGCTCTGTCCTGAATGAACTATGGTAATAGTTATTTACTCTTTTCGCATACAATGAATGACAAGAGTATTAAATAGTACTACAACTACTTCCAACAAACTAACACCACAACAAGTGTTTGGGTAACGGAAATGAATTGCTGTTAAACTTTTGTTCAGGCTGTTCTGTACAGGCGTTTGGATGATTTTGTCTAGAAGAAAGTCACCAAACTATCTTACACAGAATATAAAGAATTTGTTTTGTACAAACGAAAAACTTTTACACAAATAATAAATTTTTAGCAAAATTTGACAATGTATTTTGAATGTTGTACTAACAATAAATTTAATAAAAATTAATGAATTTGATAACTACCACCACTATTATAAAACAAAAGCTTTTAGAAGCTTGTTAATGTTGTTTGTTATTGTTTTATTAAAGAACAAAAATATGAAAATAAATGAGTTTGTAGCAAAGTTTTTAAACAATTATTTGAATTGTTTGATTGTTGATTTGGCAGGGAGTTTAAGACTTGATTTGGAAGAATTATTTATATTCGTTAATGCACTCGTATATAACTTAGGGTGACAGCAAGATGTGTAGGATTTTAACGATTAATCCGTAACGTATGTGGTAACAATCGGCAATCGAGCGTAAGCGATAATAACAAAAATAACTGACGCCGAATTATAAGTAGTAAGTCATTTAAGTTCCATTTTATAACCGCTTATTTGTTAATGAACGATTTTGCTGGGTTAAGATATTGTGATGAAATTTAGTACAGCGAGTTATACCGGCCTAAGGGCAGCATAGTAGAGCATTTCGCATTTGAATGCTTATCGCCCAAAAAAAATTTTGAGATTTTTTGGAGAGGGGTACGGGGTGGCTAAAATGGATTTTATATAAAAAAAATGTCAAAAAAAATATTATTGCCAAAACATTTTGAAAAAACTCCACTGTGTACTGAACTGCGGAAAAAGCTTCTGAATTCAGTGAACGTAATTGAATTCGATTGGTAGTGAATTCATTCAAAATCGAATTAATCCTTCAAAGCTTTAACATTGATGCAATATGCTTTTTTTTTGGATAGATGTCATGGAAAGCCTCATATTCGAAAGATTCAGTAGTTGATTTATTAAATAAAATATATATTGTAACGTTTTTACCTTTTAAAAACGTTGATTTATTTCTTTTAAATATACCGGAGTTTTTTCTATTGCAATTAAAATAACCAGTCCCAACGGTGACACCAATTGTTACGTCTTACCTTATAAAACGTTAGTTTATCTCCCTTAGATAAATCGGCCTGGTGCCCTCACAGCAATAATAACAACCAATTAGATAACCAAGCACAAACACACTACTTATACACAATCTCTCTTTATTACGACGATTACTAAAGCGCTACTAACTCTAATACGATACTAACAAACTCTTTATTAAAAAAAAAAAAAATACAACAAAAATTAGGTTTTTTTATATAATTTATTTTTTTGAAAATCTGAATCTAAAAAATAAATATATTTTTTATTGTATTTTTTTTTTTTTTAATCAAATTTCCTGGTGCGGCAATCGAACCTGGGTCTACAAATTGCCAGTCAATGGCTCGTATGAATAAAAAATAGATATTACTAATAGGGGGAAATATTGGGGTTTTTAAGCAATTACTTCACAATTTAAGTCTACTTACGAGTAGACTAAAAATTTTATTTTTCGATTTTCGTTTATATTTCATGCCGTTCTACAAGTCTATGGATAAATTTGGTGTTAAAAGTCATTCCTAAGCCCAAAGTATTACTTCGAAGTAATTGCTAAGTTTTATTCATATGACCCAATAGCTCTACCATCTGAGCTATATCGACATGTAATATTTAATAGATAAAAACATAATTATTGACCTGCCGCACACAAGTAAGCTTACTCGCCAACATACAAAAAATCAAAAAATATGTGGCTACATACATACCCAGCAAAAGCTTTCATTACCATGTAATGAGTTTTAGGTATTGAAATCTTAAGTGTTCACTAGTTACCTTTTAATTACTAAACTACTTATTTTAACATGGTGATGTCATTGGAGGAAAGCCATTACACTGATGTTACCTGTAAGTAGTTTATCAGCTGTTCTATAAATAGATGTTGAATATAGATTTTAAAAAATATAAAAATTTAAAAACCAATAGGAGCTGACACGTATTGATCAGCTTACCCCACGATTGTCAGACAAACACTCTAACCATTAGACCACGACATCACTATGATTTTTAATGCTTTAACTTATGTACACATTTATTGTGGCAACTGTTATACATGTCTATTTTTCACAAAACTTGTTGTTATTAAATACTGCTTATTAAACATCAACATTTCTATAAATAGATGTTTAATATAAATTACAAAAAAAAAACAACAATGGAAGCTAAAACGAGTTGAGCAGCGATCCTCATGTCTGTCAGGCAAAAACCATAACCACCAGGCTACGCCATAGTTATGGTTTTTAATGATTTAGAACATATATTATTGGTTTCAGCTATTCTGAAATAGTAATGTGTGGGGTATAATTATCGGTAACTCATTACATTCAGTTTAAAAGTAATTCAAAGGGTAATGAGATATGAGATCTAAGTAATGCATGTAGTAATGACAAGTCATTACCAAGGTTTTGCTGGGAGGTTCTAATTTCTGTTTAGCAACTGGTTCTTTTTGTATGGAGTTTCTTTTCCTTCAAACTAGAAGAGCTTACTTTATAATCGGTTCTGGAACCAGTTATGGAACTGGTTCTTGGATAGTGGAACTTTATATTTTGACTTCCAGAAATCGGTTCTAGAATATGTTCCATGAAACCATTGGTAAAAGAATTTGCTCTAGAATAGATTTAGAGGTAACCACTTCTAAATAAATTGCTGGGAATATAAATGCAAAAGACTTAATTGCAGATTTTTGCAATTTAATAAATTCGAATGATTTTACCGAGGATTTATTAAGATTTTGCCATGGATTCATGAAAACTTAGCACATTTTAAAGATTTTGTCATGTATTTATATAAATTGGAAAGTTTTGGTCGGTATATTGTAAAACATTTAAATATATTTTTTTTCTCCATTTTTTTAGATCACCGTTTTCCTTCTTTTTTGTATAGAGATTCGCATTCTTTTGACACAAAAAAAATCTTCTTTACCTATGTAAGTACATTTTTCGAGCACCAATGGCATTTTAACCATCAACAACGGTACACTTTTATATGTCACTGATTTACAGATAAACAACAGCAGCAAACAAAAAGTTCAAGTATTTTAGATGATATTTATAAAAATGAGTTTTTCCTATTCAATTGATAATGATGACATTTACCGAAAAAAGCAAGTTGAAGTATGTATAGAAATTGAAGTGGCAAAGGCAGCTATGTATAGCTGCTTCTTTCTGCATCATCATGTTTATTTGGAACATAAAACAGATTTACTAAAATATCATAGATAATAAGAGACATTTTAATCAAGATATTTTCTCTTTAGAATGTATATTTTTTGCTTAATATGCAAAAATATATTATTTTTTGTTCACACATTTTTTGTTGTCAATTTTTATATTTTTGGGTGAATGGCAGTTTTGTGTGCATTTTGTGTCAACCCCTATAGATTTAGAAAATGAACATGAATTTTTTAATGTATTTTCTAAGCACTCTGCACATTATTATTGAAAAGTATTTTAAATTTAATTTTATAATGGTTATGAGTTGCTATTTATGGTACAAATAATATGCAGCCATAGTCATAGAGATATTATTATAATAATACTTATAAAATAGTCAATAGTACTAGTTTTGGAAATCAATGAATTTATAACAGAGACGGTAAGGTGACAAAAGTTTCAAAATTTTATTACCCACATATATGAATATGTTCGCGTCGTTCCCAAAAGGAGCATAGGGCCTTCGTCACCAATGGCTGAAAATAAATTTGACTTTTGCAAAAACCTAAATAATTTTATTAAACGTGTTTAAAATTTTCACTCACTAGTCCTTCCCTATTTAATATTGCTCTTGTTTGTAAGTCGCATTACAATGTTGTACATTAAAATGTGTTTTGGTATTTTTTTCGGTATTCTGCATTTCTATTACAGAGAATGTTCTTTAGTTCAACTTGTTGTTGTTTTTTTATATGTAAAGTAGTAGTTGTAGTAGTTTTGAATAGTGTTTGTGTACATAAGAGTCTTTACTAAAGTCACTCTTCAGTTTAAAGTGTCTTGTTTTCTATTCAAACACACAAAAATACACAAATACATACATATTTAGTTATTCCTATCATTACTTTTATAAAACATACAATTTACTATTAAGAAGGATATTTGATATAGAATTTAAAATTTTTATTCCATAGTATCAGTAGGATAAGTTTTTTTTTTGTAAATCATACGATTCAAATTTACAATATGACCAAGTAAGTGCACTAATGCTGCGATTAAGTGATTCAATGAGTTATTGAAAAATATTAAATTCTTGAGGAAAATTTGTATTATTAAAGGGAGTTTACTATGACAGTGATAAATTGAATCCAAGTAGTGTTATCCTAATACAAGGAAAGTATCCAAATATTTCCCCTCCGATTTTAATGAAATTTGGATATGTGATAGGGAGAAAAAAATAAGAATAAATAGCGGCCCAATCTCACATTTGAAGGCTAAAGAGTGGTATCAAAAACTAACTTATTTTTCAACGAAAACATGCCCGAAATTTACGAAATTATTATTTAGTACACAGCGTTAAATTACTATAGAAAATAAAAATTGTTGAGGACCCAGATGAACAAATGAAGTTTTCTTCGCAAAGTAAATGAAAAATTTATTTTCTAAATCTAAAAAAATACTTCATATTGGAGGGTGTATGGCGCACTTTATTTTTTTTTGCCTTGAAGGTGGTATGCTCTAATATACATAGGTACTTTTTCGATTTTTTTCGTGAGTACAATGAATTTTACTTATTTTGATAAAATCCATATACATATACATTTTTTATAGGGTATAACATTATCTACCTGGCCAGATTCTTTAAAAAATTCTGTTTACATTTTTCTGAATTTCAATTGATGTTTTCTGAATTTCAGTTGATATTTTCTGAATTTCAAATGATATTTTCTGAATTTCAAATGATATTTTTTGAATTTCAAATGATATTTTCCGAATTTCAATTGATATTTTCTTAATTTCAAATGATATTTTCTGAATTTCAATTGATATTTTCTGAATTTCAAATGACGGTTTCTGAATTTCTATTGATATTTTCTGAATTTCAAATGACGATTTCTGAATTTCAATTGATATTTTCTGAATTTCAATTGATATTTTCTGAATTTCAATTGATGTTTTCTGAACATTAATTGATATTTTCTGAATTTCAAATGATATTTTCAGAATTTCAATTCATATTTTCTGAATTTCAAATGGAAAATCTGAATTTCATTGATGTTTTCTGAATTTCAAATGGAAATTCTGAATTTCAATTGATGTTTTCTGAATTTCAAATGGAAATTCTGAATTTCAATTGATATTTTCTGAATTTCAATTGATATTTTCTGAATTACAATTGCAAAAGGTGTAGTACATTTTTTTGCTAAGTTTAGCACTCGATTTTGAAAAATTAGTAAAAAGTTTTCATATATTTAGTTAGAATATTCTTCTACCTCAAGTCCAAATTCTAATATGATATTGTCTTTAGTTTATTGTTACTGAAATCAGCAACGAAAATTAGTAAAACAATCAGTAATTTGTAATAAGAGAATAGTAAAACTTATTACTAAAAAATAAATTGTATTAAAAATCAGTACAAAAATAGTAAAGTGAGATTTAAATTTTTTACTACCTTTTTTTTCTGAGTGTATCTATTTTTTGTTAAATTAGAATATTTTTTTGCTAAGTTTAGCACTCGGTTTTAAAAAATTAGTACAATGTTTTGCTGAAATCTGCAAAGTAAAACAATCAATAATTTGTAATAAGAGAATAACAAAAATTGTTACTAAAAAAATAAATTCTACTAAAAATAAGTACAAAAATAGTAAAGTGCGATTGAAAACTGTTTAAAAAATCTTTTACCAACTTTTTTATCTGAGTGTACCAGCAATGATTTTTTTTTCTTTTGGTAAAGAGCAGCAAACACTTCGGAAATTCTTCATGTTAGTTAACATGTTTCTGAATTTAGAAAGGGGTTAGATAAGAAATTAAATGTGGTGAATGATGAAGGACTTCAAATATGGCAACGCTGTAATTGCGCGATATGCTAAATCTTAAAATAGTTGTTGCGCGCCATCTGATGAAAAGTTGGCGAACTTTATTGAAGCTTTTTAGTTCATGTTATGTTATTTTACTTCAGTGGTGTTAAGTGTTGTGGGACACTACTTTAGCTAAAAACCTCAAATTCAAGACCTGTCTTCCCTGAAGTAAGGGCTAATTCACTAAAAAAATAAAAATTCCCTGTTGGCTGTCCGTCTCCAATATACACAAATTGCCTGCACTTGCATGTAAAAACCATACGTCAGTGTGGCAACATTTGCGAAAAGGTGACACGGAGGAAATAAGAAGATAAACAGGAAATCTAAAGTAGAATGTTTGTGTATGTCTGTTTGATCACTTCTGAAAGCATTCATATAGAGACAATCTGACAATAAAAATAAAACAATTTGCAAATTTAATGTGTTTATAACTTTTGAAGAAAATGTTTATTCTTCTTCTTAACCTCAAACCTACTAAATAACCAACTTTTAACTGTTGATAAGGGAT
The DNA here is from genome assembly GCA_949987735.1 of Leucophora obtusa. NCBI lineage: Eukaryota > Metazoa > Arthropoda > Insecta > Diptera > Anthomyiidae > Leucophora > Leucophora obtusa. The sequence continues at coordinate 186,926,960 of OX465298.1, read as the reverse complement.
ATTATCTAACAAGGAAGGTATGGCAATGGGATCTATCCGATTTTAATAAGATTTGGATGTATGATAGAGGAGAAAAAAATAATGTACACAAATTTCTGTTGTAGCGGCTCAAACTTATGTTTATGAGTTAAAAAGTGGGATACAAAATTACCCAATTTTTCATCTTTTTAATTTAATTCTTATAATTTTTAAGAAAAATAGATAAATTAGGTATCGGATAAAAGATTTTTTGCAAGCGCATCTACCGGTATACAAAATATGTCCGAATATGTCCGAACATGCACAATAGGCTGGTTTATAAAAAACAAATGTTGGATTTTGGTATGGGTCAGCCCGAATATATAAGTATTAAGCACCGTGAAAAATTAACACATGATTTTTTAAAATTTTTTTTATTAAGGTTTAAAGGTCGCTATCGGGCCCTAAAGTTTGGTATTTTTGAGAAAAATCGCTGCATTTATTCTTTTTTTCTTGAGTGTGTATTAAAAAAATCCAAAATTTATTTTTATGAACGCCATTATTGAATGAAGAATTGTAAAAAAAAATTGTGAAAGATTTTTTCAGAACCTCTTTCTAAGGCGATTTGGCTACTCTTGTTCGTCCGTCCGTCTGTTTGTACACGGAACACGGTGGAAAAATTTATATTAAACATGAAGGTATTTGTTTACATTCGTCTTCCCAGGAAAATTTTTTGCAATCGGTTACCAAACACACTAGTTCTGGAAGTGATTCCACTAGAACCGATTCTATAGAACTAGTTCCGGAACCCGTTCCATGGATCTTATATGCAAGATATAACTGAAGGAGAATCAGTTCTAGAACTAGTTCTCGAACTAGTTCCAGAAGTTATACAACCGATTTCAAAAGCTCTAGAACTAGTTCCAGAACTCATTCTAAGGCAATCGGTTCCAATTTGGGTGCCTTAGAAGCGATTGCTTTTTCAAAGAAAAATCGTTGGCAGTAGAAGGGGTTACAAAGGAAAAGCAGCTTCTTTGGAACAGAAAATTTCCATGGGTTCATCTAAATAAAATGATAACAAAAGGAATGTGGCCTGAAAAACAAATCCCCGCCCCAACTCTCCCTTAGATTTTGATTTATTTATGTTTTTAGTCTCTATTTTAATAATGGTACTAAGACCACTCAAATTAAAGATTTTCAAACATATTTTTTTTTATACATTAAATGTGCATTAAATGCAGGTGCATTAAATACGAATTTCATTAAAGTCTGAGAAAACCCATTGGGATACCATCCTTCTTGTAAGTATATAAGGTTTGTTTTTTTTTCGAATTTTGTATAAATATTCCATACAAATTTAAGCATTTATAAAATGTTTAAGTAGGTATAAATTTAGCTTCTTAAAAATTTAGTAGTTATAAAAATGCTACCAAGTCTTAAAAATTCTTGGCTTTTCTCTTTCAAATGTAAACAAAAATATTTTTTATAAAAATTTTTGAAATTTCAGTATTTTTATTTCATAAAATATTACAACAAAAGCTAGAAAATGAATTATGCGTTTGTTAGTAAATGTAGAGCAGGGCACACAAGATAATTGCTCCATTTCGCGTTCCGGCGATGTCTTTGTACGAAAACAGCTTTTGCACAAAGGCGACCCTAAACGTTTAAGTATTATTTGTTTATAAAAATAAATTAAAAGAAAATAAAAGTCAGGTAAGTATGGGCAGGCGGTATTCGTCGCTCTCTTTCGAAGATTGACAATTTATATCGAAAATGTTAGCCTTTGCAGACGCGTGTAAAGGCTGAGTTACCCAACCGTAAACGTATCTGTAACGAATCAGCTTTTTCGAAACCACAAGAAGAAATGTATACAAATGGTTACTAACACGTAAATGTAAACGTACTTGCCGGTTCATTCAGTTGAAATCAGAATTTTCTATCCGGCATCCAAACAGCTGAATGATTTTAGTCGGAAAAAATATGAAATGAATAAAGAAAATTGATTCAAACAACAAATAAGGAATAAAAATTAACAAATAAATGGAAAAATTTAGAATAAAATACAAAACCACATGAAATAGATGCTAAATAGTAATGTCGTTTACGATAATCTATAAGTGTACTTTTTAGCTACGGCACGGTACAGTTACGTCACATTTACGTTTACGGTCCCATAATCCGCCCTTAATTCTTATGGCTGACTTTACGATATAAATTAAGAAGAGATGGATTTAACAGAGGTAGGGAGAGTTGGATAGTCTTTTATATGATATAGTCGTTGGTACGGGTAGTCGTTTTTTTACAAGTAGTTATAGACACAGATATAAAATTCGAAAAAAACAAACCTATAATAACGTATTTGTCGATCTGTTGTGGGATTCTCTAACTTTTTAATGAAAAAATTCGGTAGTTAAATTATCAGTTTACTATGACAACTTGTCAATTTAACTACCGAATTTTGTAGTTAAAAAGTTAGAGAATTGCCCCTCTGTAATAAAAATATGAATTGTATGACAATGGCAAAGACATAACCTTTATAAAAGTTTATCAAACTTTATAATGGTTATGGTTAAAAATCAAATTATAGAAATAAAACAAAAATAAACTTCATATGATTTGTGTTAGCATCATCATAGTATGGTAATAATATATTTAATTTTCCTAAGTTCTATATGTTCGTATGAATAAGGCCTATTTGTGTCCATAATTAGAAATGCGGCGACTAGTCTAGGTATTCCAGAAATTCAGATTTTGTTTACTGACCACCATTGGTGAATCACATTTTCATGGAGCAACTCCACAAAAAACTGATAGGATATAAGTGTGATACACCAAAATGTTCGTATGGATAAAATCTATTAGCGTCCGTATTTAGAAATGCGGCGACTACTCTAGGTATTCCAGAAATTCAGATTTTGTTTACTGACCACCGGTGATGAATCACATTTTCATGGAGCAACTCCACAAAAAACTGATAGGATATAAGTGTGATACACCAAAATGTTCGTATGAATAAGGCCTATTTGTGTCCATAATTAGAAATGCGGCGACTAGTCTAGGTATTCCAGAAATTCAGATTTTGTTTACTGACCACCATTGGTGAATCACATTTTCATGGAACAACTCCACAAAAAACTGATAGGATATAAGTGTGATACACCAAAATGTTCGTATGGATAAAATCTATTAGTATCCGTATTTAGAAATGCGGCGACTACTCTAGGTATTCCAGAAATTCAGATTTTGTTTACTGACCACCGGGGATGAATCACATTTTCATGGAGCAACTCCACAAAAAACTGATAGGATATAAGTGTGATACACCAAAACGTTCGTATGAATAAGGCCTATTTGTGTCCATAATTAGAAATGCGGCGACTAGTCTAGGTATTCCAGAAATTCAGATTTTGTTTACTGACCACCATTGGTGAATCACATTTTCATGGAGCAACTCCACAAAAAACTGATAGGATATAAGTGTGATACACCAAAATGTTCGTATGAATAAGGCCTATTTGTGTCCATAATTAGAAATGCGGCGACTAGTCTAGGTATTCCAGAAATTCAGATTTTGTTTACTGACCACCATTGGTGAATCACATTTTCATGGAGCAACTCCACAAAAAACTGATAGGATATAAGTGTGATACACCAAAATATTCGTATGGATAAAATTTATAAGCGTCCGTATTTAGAAATGCGGCGACTACTCTAGGTATTCCAGAAATTCAGATTTTGTTTACCGACCACCGGGGATGAATCACATTTTCATGGAGCAACTCCACAAAAAACTGATAGGATATAAGTGTGATACACCAAAATGTTCGTATGAATAATGCCTATTTGTGTCCATAATTAGAAATGCGGCGACTAGTCTAGGTATTCCAGAAATTCAGATTTTGTTTACTGACCACCGGTGATGAATCACATTTTCATGGAGCAACTCCACAAAAAACTGATAGGATATAAGTGTGATACACCAAAATGTTCGTATGAAAAAGGCATATTTGTGTCCGTAATTAGAAATGCGGCTACTAGTCTAGGTATTCCACAAATTCAGATTTTGTTTACTGACCACCATTGGTGAATCACATTTTCATGGAGCAACTCCACAAAAAACTGATAGAATATAAGTGTGATACACCAAAATGTTCGTATGAATAAGGCCTATTTGTGTCCATAATTAGAAATGCGGCGACTAGTCTAGGTATTCCAGAAATTCAGATTTTGTTTACTGACCACCATTGGTGAATCACATTTTCATGGAGCAACTCCACAAAAAACTGATAGAATATAAGTGTGATACACCAAAATGTTCGTATGAATAAGGCCTATTTGTGTCCATAATTAGAAATGCGGCGACTAGTCTAGGTATTCCAGAAATTCAGATTTTGTTTACTGACCACCATTGGTGAATCACATTTTCATGGAGCAACTCCACAAAAAACTGATAGGATATAAGTGTGATACACCAAAATGTTCGTATGAATAAGGCCTATTTGTGTCCATAATTAGAAATGCGGCGACTAGTCTAGGTATTCCAGAAATTCAGATTTTGTTTACTGACCACCATTGGTGAATCACATTTTCATGGAGCAACTCCACAAAAAACTGATAGGATATAAGTGTGATACACCAAAATGTTCGTATGAATAAGGCCTATTTGTGTCCATAATTAGAAATGCGGCGACTAGTCTAGGTATTCCAGAAATTCAGATTTTGTTTACTGACCACCATTGGTGAATCACATTTTCATGGAGCAACTCCACAGAAAACTGATAGGATATAAGTGTGATACACCAAAATGTTCGTATGAATAAGGCCTATTTGTGTCCATAATTAGAAATGCGGCGACTAGTCTAGGTATTCCAGAAATTCAGATTTTGTTTACTGACCACCATTGGTGAATCACATTTTCATGGAGCAACTCCACAAAAAACTGATAGGATATAAGTGTGATACACCAAAATGTTCGTATGAATAAGGCCTATTTGTGTCCATAATTAGAAATGCGGCGACTAGTCTAGGTATTCCAGAAATTCAGATTTTGTTTACTGACCACCATTGGTGAATCACATTTTCATGGAGCAACTCCACAAAAAACTGATAGGATATAAGTGTGATACACCAAAATGTTCGTATGAATAAGGCCTATTTGTGTCCATAATTAGAAATGCGGCGACTAGTCTAGGTATTCCAGAAATTCAGATTTTGTTTACTGACCACCATTGGTGAATCACATTTTCATGGAGCAACTCCACAAAAAACTGATAGGATATAAGTGTGATACACCAAAATGTTCGTATGAATAAGGCCTATTTGTGTCCATAATTAGAAATGCAGCGACTAGTCTAGGTATTCCAGAAATTTAGATTTTGTTTACTGACCACCATTGGTGAATCACATTTTCATGGAGCAACTCCACAGAAAACTGATAGGATATAAGTGTGATACACCAAAATGTTCGTATGAATAAGGCCTATTTGTGTCCATAATTAGAAATGCGGCGACTAGTCTAGGTATTCCAGAAATTCAGATTTTGTTTACTGACCACCATTGGTGAATCACATTTTCATGGAGCAACTCCACAAAAAACTGATAGGATATAAGTGTGATACATCAAAATGTTCGTATGAATAAGGCCTATTTGTGTCCATAATTAGAAATGCGGCGACTAGTCTAGGTATTCCAGAAATTCAGATTTTGTTTACTGACCACCATTGGTGAATCACATTTTCATGGAGCAACTCCACAAAAAACTGATAGGATATAAGTGTGATACACCAAAATGTTCGTATGAATAAGGCCTATTTGTGTCCATAATTAGAAATGCGGCGACTAGTCTAGGTATTCCAGAAATTCAGATTTTGTTTACTGACCACCATTGGTGAATCACATTTTCATGGAGCAACTCCACAGAAAACTGATAGGATATAAGTGTGATACACCAAAATGTTCGTATGAATAAGGCCTATTTGTGTCCATAATTAGAAATGCGGCGACTAGTCTAGGTATTCCAGAAATTCAGATTTTGTTTACTGACCACCATTGGTGAATCACATTTTCATGGAGCAACTCCACAAAAAACTGATAGGATATAAGTGTGATACACCAAAATGTTCGTATGAATAAGGCCTATTTGTGTCCATACTTAGAAATGCGGCGACTAGTCTAGGTATTCCAGAAATTCAGATTTTGTTTACTGACCACCATTGGTGAATCACATTTTCATGGAGCAACTCCACAAAAAACTGATAGGATATAAGTGTGATACACCAAAATGTTCGTATGAATAAGGCCTATTTGTGTCCATAATTAGAAATGCGGCGACTACTCTAGGTATTCCAGAAATTCAGATTTTGTTTACTGACCACCGGTGATGAATCACATTTTCATGGAGCAACTCCACAAAAAACTGATAGGATATAAGTGTTATACACCAAAATGTTCGTATGAATAAGGCATATTTGTGTCCGTAATTAGAAATGCGGCTACTAGTCTAGGTATTCCACAAATTCAGATTTTGTTTACTGACCACCATTGGTGAATCACATTTTCATGGAGCAACTCCACAAAAAACTGATAGGATATAAGTGTGATACACCAAAATGTTCGTATGAATAAGTCCTATTTGTGTCCATAATTAGAAATGCGGCTACTAGTCTAGGTATTCCAGAAATTCAGATTTTGTTTACTGACCACCATTGGTGAATCACATTTTCATGGAGCAACTCCACAAAAAACTGATAGGATATAAGTGTGATACACCAAAATGTTCGTATGAATAAGTCCTATTTGTGTCCATAATTAGAAATGCGGCGACTAGTCTAGGTATTCAAGAAATTCAGATTTTGTTTACTGACCACCATTGGTGAATCACATTTTCATGGAGCAACTCCACAAAAAACTGATAGGATATAAGTGTTATACACCAAAATGTTCGTATGAATAAGGCCTATTTGTGTCCATAATTAGAAATGCGGCGACTACTCTAGGTATTCCAGAAATTCAGATTTTGTTTACTGACCACCGGGGATGAATCACATTTTCATGGAGCAACTCCACAAAAAACTGATAGGATATAAGTGTGATACACCAAAATGTTCGTATGAATAAGGCCTATTTGTGTCCATAATTAGAAATGCGGCGACTACTCTAGGTATTCCAGAAATTCAGATTTTGTTTACTGACCACCGGTGATGAATCACATTTTCATGGAGCAACTCCACAAAAAACTGATAGGATATAAGTGTGATACACCAAAATGTTCGTATGAATAAGGGTTATTTGTGTCCATAATTAGAAATGCGGCGACTAGTCTAGGTATTCCAGAAATTCAGATTTTGTTTACTGACCACCATTGGTGAATCACATTTTCATGGAGCAACTCCACAAAAAACTGATAGGATATAAGTGTGATACACCAAAATGTTCGTATGGATAAAATCTATTAGTGTCCATATTAGAAATGCGGCGACTTCTCTAGGTATTCCAGAAATTCAGATTTTGTTTACTGACCACCGGTGATGAATCACATTTTCATGGAGCAACTCCACAAAAAACTGATAGGATATAAGTGTGATACACCAAAATGTTCGTATGAATAAGGCCTATTTGTGTCCATAATTAGAAATGCGGCGACTACTCTAGGTATTCCAGAAATTCAGATTTTGTTTACTGACCACCGGGGATGAATCACATTTTCATGGAGCAACTCCACAAAAAACTGATAGGATATAAGTGTGATACACCAAAATGTTCGTATGAATAAGGCCTATTTGTGTCCATAATTAGAAATGCGGCGACTAGTCTAGGTATTCCAGAAATTCAGATTTTGCTAATTGACCACCATTGGTGAATCACATTTTCATGGAGCAACTCCACAAAAAACTGATAGGATATAAGTGTGATACACCATACACCAAATGTTCGAATGAATAAGGCCTATTTGTGTCCATAATTAGAAATGCGGCGACTACTCTAGGTATTCCAGAAATTCAGATTTTGTTTACTGACCACCGGGGATGAATCACATTTTCATGGAGCAACTCCACAAAAAACTGATAGGATATAAGTGTGATACACCAAAATGTTCGTATGAATAAGGGTTATTTGTGTCCATAATTAGAAATGCGGCGACTAGTCTAGGTATTCCATAAATTCAGATTTTGTTTACTGACCACCGGGGATGAATCACATTTTCATGGAGCAACTCCACAAAAAACTGATAGGATATAAGTGTGATACACCAAAATTTTCGTATGAATAAGGCCTATTTGTGTCCATAATTAGAAATGCGGCGACTAGTCTAGGTATTCCAGAAATTCAGATTTTGTTTACTGACCACCATTGGTGAATCACATTTTCATGGAGCAACTCCACAAAAAACTGATAGGATATAAGTGTGATACACCAAAACGTTCGTATGAATAAGGCCTATTTGTGTCCATAATTAGAAATGCGGCGACAATTCTAGGTATTCCAGAAATTCAGATTTTGTTTACTGACCACCATTGGTGAATCACATTTTCATGGAGCAACTCCACAAAAAACTGATAGGATATAAGTGTGATACACCAAAATGTTCGTATGAATAAGGCCTATTTGTGTCCATAATTAGAAATGCGGCGACTAGTCTAGGTATTCCAGAAATTCAGATTTTGTTTACTGACCACCATTGGTGAATCACATTTTCATGGAGCAACTCCACAAAAAACTGATAGGATATAAGTGTGATACACCAAAATGTTCGTATGAATAAGGCCTATTTGTGTCCATAATTAGAAATGCGGCGTCTACTCTAGGTATTCCAGAAATTCAGATTTTGTTTACTGACCACCGGGGATGAATCACATTTTCATGGAGCAACTCCACAAAAAACTGATAGGATATAAGTGTGATACAACAAAATGTTCGTATGAATAAGGGTATTTGTGTCCATAATTAGAAATGCGGCGACTAGTCTAGGTATTCCACAAATTCAGATTTTGTTTACTGACCACCATTGGTGAATCACATTTTCATGGAGCAACTCCACAAAAAACTGATAGGATATAAGTGTGATACACCAAAATGTTCGTATGAATAAGGCCTATTTGTGTCCATAATTAGAAATGCGGCGACTACTCTAGGTATTCCAGAAATTCAGATTTTGTTTACCGACCACCGGGGATGAATCACATTTTCATGGAGCAACTCCACAAAAAACTGATAGGATATAAGTGTGATACACCAAAATGTTCGTATGAATAAGTCCTATTTGTGTCCATAATTAGAAATGCGGCGACTAGTCTAGGTATTCAAGAAATTCAGATTTTGTTTACTGACCACCATTGGTGAATCACATTTTCATGGAGCAACTCCACAAAAAACTGATAGGATATAAGTGTGATACACCAAAATGTTCGTATGGATAAAATCTATTAGTATCCGTATTTAGAAATGCGGCGACTACTCTAGGTATTCCAGAAATTCAGATTTTGTTTACTGACCACCGGGGATGAATCACATTTTCATGGAGCAACTCCACAAAAAACTGATAGGATATAAGTGTGATACACCAAAATGTTCGTATGAATAAGGCCTATTTGTGTCCATAATTAGAAATGCGGCAAATACTCTAGGTATTCCAGAAATTCAGATTTTGTTTACTGACCACCGGTGATGAATCACATTTTCATGGAGCAACTCCACAAAAAACTGATAGGATATAAGTGTGATACACCAAAATGTTCGTATGAATAAGGGTTATTTGTGTCCATAATTAGAAATGCGGCGACTAGTCTAGGTATTCCAGAAATTCAGATTTTGTTTACTGACCACCATTGGTGAATCACATTTTCATGGAGCAACTCCACAAAAAACTGATAGGATATAAGTGTGATACACCAAAATGTTCGTATGAATAAGGCCTATTTGTGTCCATAATTAGAAATGCGGCGACTAGTCTAGGTATTCCAGAAATTCAGATTTTGTTTACTGACCACCATTGGTGAATCACATTTTCATGGAGCAACTCCACAAAAAACTGATAGGATATAAGTGTGATACACCAAAATGTTCGTATGAATAAGGCCTATTTGTGTCCATAATTAGAAATGCGGCGACTATTCTTGGTATTCCAGAAATTCAGATTTTGTTTACTGACCACCATTGGTGAATCACATTTTCATGGAGCAACTCCACAAAAAACTGATAGGATATAAGTGTGATACACCAAAATGTTCGTATGAATAAGGGTTATATGTGTCCATAATTAGAAATGCGGCGACTAGTCTAGGTATTCCAGAAATTCAGATTTTGTTTACTGACCACCATTGGTGAATCACATTTTCATGGAGCAACTCCACAAAAAACTGATAGGATATAAATGTGATACACCAAAATTTTCGTATGAATAAGGCCTATTTGTGTCCATAATTAGAAATGCGGCGACTAGTCTAGGTATTCCAGAAATTCAGATTTTGATTACTGACCACCATTGGTGAATCACATTTTCATGGAGCAACTCCACAAAAAACTGATAGGATATAAGTGTGATACACCAAAATGTTCGTATGGATAAAATCTATAAGTGTCCGTATTTAGAAATGCGGCGACTACTCTAGGTATTGCAGAAATTCAGATTTTATTTACTGACCACCGGTTATGAATCACATTTTCATGGAGCAACTCCACAAAAAACTGATAGGATATAAGTGTGATACACCAAAATGTTCGTATGAATAAGGCCTATTTGTGTCCATAATTAGAAATGCGGCGACTAGTCTAGGTATTCCAGAAATTCAGATTTTGTTTACTGACCACCATTGGTGAATCACATTTTCATGGAGCAACTCCACAAAAAACTGATAGGATATAAGTGTGATACACCAAAATGTTCGTATGGATAAAATCTATAAGTGTCCGTATTTAGAAATGCGGCGACTACTCTAGGTATTCCAGAAATTCAGATTTTATTTACTGACCACCGGTTATGAATCACATTTTCATGGAGCAACTCCACAAAAAACTGATAGGATATAAGTGTGATACACCAAAATGTTCGTATGAATAAGGGTTATTTGTGTCCATAATTAGAAATGCGGCGACTAGTCTAGGTATTCCAGAAATTCAGATTTTGTTTACGGACCACCATTGGTGAATCACATTTTCATGGAGCAACTCCACAAAAAACTGATAGGATATAAGTGTGATACACCAAAATGTTCGTATGGATAAAATCTATTAGTATCCGTATTTAGAAATGCGGCGACTACTCTAGGTATTCCAGAAATTCAGATTTTGTTTACTGACCACCGGGGATGAATCACATTTTCATGGAGCAACTCCACAAAAAACTGATAGGATATAAGTGTGATACACCAAAATGTTCGTATGAATAAGGCCTATTTGTGTCCATAATTAGAAATGCGGCGACTAGTCTAGGTATTCCAGAAATTCAGATTTTGTTTACTGACCACCATTGGTGAATCACATTTTCATGGAGCAACTCCACAAAAAACTGATAGGATATAAGTGTGATACACCAAAATGTTCGTATGAATAAGGCCTATTTGTGTCCATAATTAGAAATGCGGCGACTATTCTTGGTATTCCAGAAATTCAGATTTTGTTTACTGACCACCATTGGTGAATCACATTTTCATGGAGCAACTCCACAAAAAACTGATAGGATATAAGTGTGATACACCAAAATGTTCGTATGAATAAGGGTTATATGTGTCCATAATTAGAAATGCGGCGACTAGTCTAGGTATTCCAGAAATTCAGATTTTGTTTACTGACCACCATTGGTGAATCACATTTTCATGGAGCAACTCCACAAAAAACTGATAGGATATAAGTGTGATACACCAAAATGTTCGTATGAATAAGGGTTATATGTGTCCATAATTAGAAATGCGGCGACTAGTCTAGGTATTCCAGAAATTCAGATTTTGATTACTGACCACCATTGGTGAATCACATTTTCATGGAGCAACTCCACAAAAAACTGATAGGATATAAGTGTGATACACCAAAATGTTCGTATGGATAAAATCTATAAGTGTCCGTATTTAGAAATGCGGCGACTACTCTAGGTATTGCAGAAATTCAGATTTTATTTACTGACCACCGGTTATGAATCACATTTTCATGGAGCAACTCCACAAAAAACTGATAGGATATAAGTGTGATACACCAAAATGTTCGTATGAATAAGGCCTATTTGTGTCCATAATTAGAAATGCGGCGACTAGTCTAGGTATTCCAGAAATTCAGATTTTGTTTACTGACCACCATTGGTGAATCACATTTTCATGGAGCAACTCCACAAAAAACTGATAGGATATAAGTGTGATACACCAAAATGTTCGTATGGATAAAATCTATAAGTGTCCGTATTTAGAAATGCGGCGACTACTCTAGGTATTCCAGAAATTCAGATTTTATTTACTGACCACCGGTTATGAATCACATTTTCATGGAGCAACTCCACAAAAAACTGATAGGATATAAGTGTGATACACCAAAATGTTCGTATGAATAAGGGTTATTTGTGTCCATAATTAGAAATGCGGCGACTAGTCTAGGTATTCCAGAAATTCAGATTTTGTTTACGGACCACCATTGGTGAATCACATTTTCATGGAGCAACTCCACAAAAAACTGATAGGATATAAGTGTGATACACCAAAATGTTCGTATGGATAAAATCTATTAGTATCCGTATTTAGAAATGCGGCGACTACTCTAGGTATTCCAGAAATTCAGATTTTGTTTACTGACCACCGGGGATGAATCACATTTTCATGGAGCAACTCCACAAAAAACTGATAGGATATAAGTGTGATACACCAAAATGTTCGTATGAATAAGGCCTATTTGTGTCCATAATTAGAAATGCGGCGACTACTCTAGGTATTCCAGAAATTCAGATTTTGTTTACTGACCACCGGTGATGAATCACATTTTCATGGAGCAACTCCACAAAAAACTGATAGGATATAAGTGTGATACACCAAAATGTTCGTATGAATAAGGGTTATTTGTGTCCATAATTAGAAATGCGGCGACTAGTCTAGGTATTCCAGAAATTCAGATTTTGTTTACTGACCACCATTGGTGAATCACATTTTCATGGAGCAACTCCACAAAAAACTGATAGGATATAAGTGTGATACACCAAAATGTTCGTATGAATAAGTCCTATTTGTGTCCATAATTAGAAATGCGGCGACTAGTCTAGGTATTCAAGAAATTCAGATTTTGTTTACTGACCACCATTGGTGAATCACATTTTCATGGAGCAACTCCACAAAAAACTGATAGGATATAAGTGTGATACACCAAAATGTTCGTATGAATAAGTCCTATTTGTGTCCATAATTAGAAATGCGGCGACTAGTCTAGGTATTCCAGAAATTCAGATTTTGTTTACTGACCACCATTGGTGAATCACATTTTCATGGAGCAACTCCACAAAAAACTGATAGGATATAAGTGTGATACACCAAAATGTTCGTATGAATAAGTCCTATTTGTGTCCATAATTAGAAATGCGGCTACTAGTCTAGGTATTCCAGAAATTCAGATTTTGTTTACTGACCACCATTGGTGAATCACATTTTCATGGAGCAACTCCACAAAAAACTGATAGGATATAAGTGTGATACACCAAAATGTTCGTATGAATAAGGGTTATTTGTGTCCATAATTAGAAATGCGGCGACTAGTCTAGGTATTCCAGAAATTCAGATTTTGTTTACTGACCACCATTGGTGAATCACATTTTCATGGAGCAACTCCACAAAAAACTGATAGGATATAAGTGTGATACACCAAAATGTTCGTATGAATAAGGCCTATTTGTGTCCATAATTAGAAATGCGGCGACTAGTCTAGGTATTCCAGAAATTCAGATTTTGTTTACTGACCACCATTGGTGAATCACATTTTCATGGAGCAACTCCACAAAAAACTGATAGGATATAAGTGTGATACACCAAAATGTTCGTATGAATAAGGCCTATTTGTGTCCATAATTAGAAATGCGGCGACTATTCTTGGTATTCCAGAAATTCAGATTTTGTTTACTGACCACCATTGGTGAATCACATTTTCATGGAGCAACTCCACAAAAAACTGATAGGATATAAGTGTGATACACCAAAATGTTCGTATGAATAAGGGTTATATGTGTCCATAATTAGAAATGCGGCGACTAGTCTAGGTATTCCAGAAATTCAGATTTTGTTTACTGACCACCATTGGTGAATCACATTTTCATGGAGCAACTCCACAAAAAACTGATAGGATATAAATGTGATACACCAAAATTTTCGTATGAATAAGGCCTATTTGTGTCCATAATTAGAAATGCGGCGACTAGTCTAGGTATTCCAGAAATTCAGATTTTGATTACTGACCACCATTGGTGAATCACATTTTCATGGAGCAACTCCACAAAAAACTGATAGGATATAAGTGTGATACACCAAAATGTTCGTATGAATAAGGGTTATATGTGTCCATAATTAGAAATGCGGCGACTAGTCTAGGTATTCCAGAAATTCAGATTTTGTTTACTGACCACCATTGGTGAATCACATTTTCATGGAGCAACTCCACAAAAAACTGATAGGATATAAATGTGATACACCAAAATTTTCGTATGAATAAGGCCTATTTGTGTCCATAATTAGAAATGCGGCGACTAGTCTAGGTATTCCAGAAATTCAGATTTTGATTACTGACCACCATTGGTGAATCACATTTTCATGGAGCAACTCCACAAAAAACTGATAGGATATAAGTGTGATACACCAAAATGTTCGTATGAATAAGTCCTATTTGTGTCCATAATTAGAAATGCGGCGACTAGTCTAGGTATTCAAGAAATTCAGATTTTGTTTACTGACCACCATTGGTGAATCACATTTTCATGGAGCAACTCCACAAAAAACTGATAGGATATAAGTGTGATACACCAAAATGTTCGTATGAATAAGTCCTATTTGTGTCCATAATTAGAAATGCGGCGACTAGTCTAGGTATTCCAGAAATTCAGATTTTGTTTACTGACCACCATTGGTGAATCACATTTTCATGGAGCAACTCCACAAAAAACTGATAGGATATAAGTGTGATACACCAAAATGTTCGTATGAATAAGTCCTATTTGTGTCCATAATTAGAAATGCGGCTACTAGTCTAGGTATTCCAGAAATTCAGATTTTGTTTACTGACCACCATTGGTGAATCACATTTTCATGGAGCAACTCCACAAAAAACTGATAGGATATAAGTGTGATACACCAAAATGTTCGTATGAATAAGGGTTATTTGTGTCCATAATTAGAAATGCGGCGACTAGTCTAGGTATTCCAGAAATTCAGATTTTGTTTACTGACCACCATTGGTGAATCACATTTTCATGGAGCAACTCCACAAAAAACTGATAGGATATAAGTGTGATACACCAAAATGTTCGTATGAATAAGGCCTATTTGTGTCCATAATTAGAAATGCGGCGACTAGTCTAGGTATTCCAGAAATTCAGATTTTGTTTACTGACCACCATTGGTGAATCACATTTTCATGGAGCAACTCCACAAAAAACTGATAGGATATAAGTGTGATACACCAAAATGTTCGTATGAATAAGGCCTATTTGTGTCCATAATTAGAAATGCGGCGACTATTCTTGGTATTCCAGAAATTCAGATTTTGTTTACTGACCACCATTGGTGAATCACATTTTCATGGAGCAACTCCACAAAAAACTGATAGGATATAAGTGTGATACACCAAAATGTTCGTATGAATAAGGGTTATATGTGTCCATAATTAGAAATGCGGCGACTAGTCTAGGTATTCCAGAAATTCAGATTTTGTTTACTGACCACCATTGGTGAATCACATTTTCATGGAGCAACTCCACAAAAAACTGATAGGATATAAATGTGATACACCAAAATTTTCGTATGAATAAGGCCTATTTGTGTCCATAATTAGAAATGCGGCGACTAGTCTAGGTATTCCAGAAATTCAGATTTTGATTACTGACCACCATTGGTGAATCACATTTTCATGGAGCAACTCCACAAAAAACTGATAGGATATAAGTGTGATACACCAAAATGTTCGTATGGATAAAATCTATTAGTATCCGTATTTAGAAATGCGGCGACTACTCTAGGTATTCCAGAAATTCAGATTTTGTTTACTGACCACCGGGGATGAATCACATTTTCATAGAGCAACTCCACAAAAAACTGATAGGATTAAAGTGTGATACACCAAAATGTTCGTATGAATAAGGCCTATTTGTGTCCATAATTAGAAATGCGGCGACTAGTCTAGGTATTCCAGAAATTCAGATTTTGTTTACTGACCACCATTGGTGAATCACATTTTCATGGAGCAACTCCACAAAAAACTGATAGGATATAAGTGTGATACACCAAAATGTTCGTATGAATAAGGCCTATTTGTGTCCATAATTAGAAATGCGGCGACTACTCTAGGTATTCCAGAAATTCAGATTTTGTTTACTGACCACCGGTGATGAATCACATTTTCATGGAGCAACTCCACAAAAAACTGATAGGATATAAGTGTGATACACCAAAATGTTCGTATGAATAAGGGTTATTTGTGTCCATAATTAGAAATGCGGCGACTAGTCTAGGTATTCCAGAAATTCAGATTTTGTTTACTGACCACCATTGGTGAATCACATTTTCATGGAGCAACTCCACAAAAAACTGATAGGATATAAGTGTGATACACCAAAATGTTCGTATGGATAAAATCTATTAGTATCCGTATTTAGAAATGCGGCGACTACTCTAGGTATTCCAGAAATTCAGATTTTGTTTACTGACCACCGGGGATGAATCACATTTTCATGGAGCAACTCCACAAAAAACTGATAGGATATAAGTGTGATACACCAAAATGTTCGTATGAATAAGGCCTATTTGTGTCCATAATTAGAAATGCGGCGACTAGTCTAGGTATTCCAGAAATTCAGATTTTGTTTACTGACCACCATTGGTGAATCACATTTTCATGGAGCAACTCCACAAAAAACTGATAGGATATAAGTGTGATACAGCAAAATGTTCGTATGAATAAGGCCTATTTGTGTCCATAATTAGAAATGCGGCGACTACTCTAGGTATTCCAGAAATTCAGATTTTGTTTACTGACCACCGGTGATGAATCACATTTTCATGGAGCAACTCCACAAAAAACTGATAGGATATAAGTGTTATACACCAAAATGTTCGTATGAATAAGGCATATTTGTGTCCGTAATTAGAAATGCGGCTACTAGTCTAGGTATTCCACAAATTCAGATTTTGTTTACTGACCACCATTGGTGAATCACATTTTCATGGAGCAACTCCACAAAAAACTGATAGGATATAAGTGTGATACACCAAAATGTTCGTATGAATAAGTCCTATTTGTGTCCATAATTAGAAATGCGGCTACTAGTCTAGGTATTCCAGAAATTCAGATTTTGTTTACTGACCACCATTGGTGAATCACATTTTCATGGAGCAACTCCACAAAAAACTGATAGGATATAAGTGTGATACACCAAAATGTTCGTATGGATAAAATCTATTAGTATCCGTATTTAGAAATGCGGCGACTACTCTAGGTATTCCAGAAATTCAGATTTTGTTTACTGACCACCGGGGATGAATCACATTTTCATGGAGCAACTCCACAAAAAACTGATAGGATATAAGTGTGATACACCAAAATGTTCGTATGAATAAGGCCTATTTGTGTCCATAATTAGAAATGCGGCGACTAGTCTAGGTATTCCAGAAATTCAGATTTTGTTTACTGACCACCATTGGTGAATCACATTTTCATGGAGCAACTCCACAAAAAACTGATAGGATATAAGTGTGATACACCAAAATGTTCGTATGAATAAGGCCTATTTGTGTCCATAATTAGAAATGCGGCGACTACTCTAGGTATTCCAGAAATTCAGATTTTGTTTACTGACCACCGGTGATGAATCACATTTTCATGGAGCAACTCCACAAAAAACTGATAGGATATAAGTGTTATACACCAAAATGTTCGTATGAATAAGGCATATTTGTGTCCGTAATTAGAAATGCGGCTACTAGTCTAGGTATTCCACAAATTCAGATTTTGTTTACTGACCACCATTGGTGAATCACATTTTCATGGAGCAACTCCACAAAAAACTGATAGGATATAAGTGTGATACACCAAAATGTTCGTATGAATAAGTCCTATTTGTGTCCATAATTAGAAATGCGGCTACTAGTCTAGGTATTCCAGAAATTCAGATTTTGTTTACTGACCACCATTGGTGAATCACATTTTCATGGAGCAACTCCACAAAAAACTGATAGGATATAAGTGTGATACACCAAAATGTTCGTATGGATAAAATCTATAAGTGTCCGTATTTAGAAATGCGGCGACTACTCTAGGTATTGCAGAAATTCAGATTTTATTTACTGACCACCGGTTATGAATCACATTTTCATGGAGCAACTCCACAAAAAACTGATAGGATATAAGTGTGATACACCAAAACGTTCGTATGAATAAGGCCTATTTGTGTCCATAATTAGAAATACGGCGACTATTCTAGGTATTCCAGAAATTCAGATTTTGTTTACTGACCACCATTGGTGAATCACATTTTCATGGAGCAACTCCACAAAAAACTGATAGGATATAAGTGTGATACACCAAAATGTTCGTATGAATAAGGCCTATTTGTGTCCATAATTAGAAATGCGGCGACTACTCTAGGTATTCCAGAAATTCAGATTTTGTTTACTGACCACCATTGGTGAATCACATTTTCATGGAGCAACTCCACAAAAAACTGATAGGATATAAGTGTGATACACCAAAATGTTCGTATGAATAAGGCCTATTTGTGTCCATAATTAGAAATGCGGCGACTACTCTAGGTATTCCAGAAATTCAGATTTTGTTTACTGACCACCGGGGATGAATCACATTTTCATGGAGCAACTCCACAAAAAACTGATAGGATATAAGTGTGATACACCAAAATGTTCGTATGAATAAGGCCTATTTGTGTCCATAATTAGAAATGCGGCGACTAGTCTAGGTATTCCAGAAATTCAGATTTTGCTTACTGACCACCATTGGTGAATCACATTTTCATGGAGCAACTCCACAAAAAACTGATAGGATATAAGTGTGATACACCAAAATGTTCGTATGAATAAGGCCTATTTGTGTCCATAAGTAGAAATGCGGCGACTACTCTAGGTATTCCAGAAATTCAGATTTTGTTTACTGACCACCGGGGATGAATCACATTTTCATGGAGCAACTCCACAAAAAACTGATAGGATATAAGTGTGATACACCAAAATGTTCGTATGAATAAGGGTTATTTGTGTCCATAATTAGAAATGCGGCGACTAGTCTAGGTATTCCAGAAATTCAGATTTTGTTTACTGACCACCATTGGTGAATCACATTTTCATGGAGCAACTCCACAAAAAACTGATAGGATATAAGTGTGATACACCAAAATGTTCGTATGAATAAGGGTTATTTGTGTCCATAATTAGAAATGCGGCGACAAGTCTAGGTATTCCAGAAATTCAGATTTTGTTTACTGACCACCATTGGTGAATCACATTTTTATGGAGCAACTCCACAAAAAACTGATAGGATATAAGTGTGATACACCAAAATGTTCGTATGAATAAGGCCTATTTGTGTCCATAATTAGAAATGCGGCGACTAGTCTAGGTATTCCAGAAATTCAGATTTTGTTTACTGACCACCATTGGTGAATCACATTTTCATGGAGCAACTCCACAAAAAACTGATAGGATATAAGTGTGATACACCAAAATGTTCGTATGAATAAGGCCTATTTGTGTCCATAATTAGAAATGCGGCGACTATTCTTGGTATTCCAGAAATTCAGATTTTGTTTACTGACCACCATTGGTGAATCACATTTTCATGGAGCAACTCCACAAAAAACTAATAGGATATAAGTGTGATACACCAAAATGTTCGTATGAATAAGGCCTATTTGTGTCCATAATTAGAAATGCGGCGACTACTCTAGGTATTCCAGAAATTCAGATTTTGTTTACTGACCACCGGGGATGAATCACATTTTCATGGAGCAACTCCACAAAAAACTGATAGGATATAAGTGTGATACACCAAAATGTTCGTATGAATAAGGGTTATTTGTGTCCATAATTAGAAATGCGGCGACTAGTCTAGGTATTCCAGAAATTCAGATTTTGTTTACTGACCACCATTGGTGAATCACATTTTCATGGAGCAACTCCACAAAAAACTGATAGGATATAAGTGTGATACACCAAAATGTTCGTATGAATAAGGCCTATTTGTGTCCATAATTAGAAATGCGGCGACTATTCTTGGTATTCCAGAAATTCAGATTTTGTTTACTGACCACCATTGGTGAATCACATTTTCATGGAGCAACTCCACAAAAAACTGATAGGATATAAGTGTGATACACCAAAATGTTCGTATGAATAAGGGTTATATGTGTCCATAATTAGAAATGCGGCGACTATTCTTGGTATTCCAGAAATTCAGATTTTGTTTACTGACCACCATTGGTGAATCACATTTTCATGGAGCAACTCCACAAAAAACTGATAGGATATAAGTGTGATACACCAAAATGTTCGTATGAATAAGGGTTATATGTGTCCATAATTAGAAATGCGGCGACTAGTCTAGGTATTCCAGAAATTCAGATTTTGTTTACTGACCACCATTGGTGAATCACATTTTCATGGAGCAACTCCACAAAAAACTGATAGGATATAAGTGTGATACACCAAAATTTTCGTATGAATAAGGCCTATTTGTGTCCATAATTAGAAATGCGGCGACTAGTCTAGGTATTCCAGAAATTCAGATTTTGATTACTGACCACCATTGGTGAATCACATTTTCATGGAGCAACTCCACAAAAAACTGATAGGATATAAGTGTGATACACCAAAATGTTCGTATGAATAAGGCCTATTTGTGTCCATAATTAGAAATGCGGCGACTAGTCTAGGTATTCCAGAAATTCAGATTTTGTTTACTGACCACCATTGGTGAATCACATTTTCATGGAGCAACTCCACAAAAAACTGATAGGATATAAGTGTGATACACCAAAATGTTCGTATGAATAAGGCCTATTTGTGTCCATAATTAGAAATGCGGCGACTATTCTTGGTATTCCAGAAATTCAGATTTTGTTTACTGACCACCATTGGTGAATCACATTTTCATGGAGCAACTCCACAAAAAACTGATAGGATATAAGTGTGATACACCAAAATGTTCGTATGAATAAGGGTTATATGTGTCCATAATTAGAAATGCGGCGACTAGTCTAGGTATTCCAGAAATTCAGATTTTGTTTACTGACCACCGGTGATGAATCACATTTTCATGGAGCAACTCCACAAAAAACTGATAGGATATAAGTGTGATACACCAAAATGTTCGTATGAATAAGGCCTATTTGTGTCCATAATTAGAAATGCGGCGACTAGTCTAGGTATTCCAGAAATTCAGATTTTGTTTACTGACCACCATTGGTGAATCACATTTTCATGGAGCAACTCCACAAAAAACTGATAGGATATAAGTGTGATACACCAAAATGTTCGTATGGATAAAATCTATAAGTGTCCGTATTTAGAAATGCGGCGACTACTCTAGGTATTGCAGAAATTCAGATTTTATTTACTGACCACCGGTTATGAATCACATTTTCATGGAGCAACTTCACAAAAAACTGATAGGATATAAGTGTGATACACCAAAATGTTCGTATGAATAAGGGTTATTTGTGTCCATAATTAGAAATGCGGCGACTAGTCTAGGTATTCCAGAAATTCAGATTTTGTTTACGGACCACCATTGGTGAATCACATTTTCATGGAGCAACTCCACAAAAAACTGATAGGATATAAGTGTGATACACCAAAATGTTCGTATGGATAAAATCTATTAGTATCCGTATTTAGAAATGCGGCGACTACTCTAGGTATTCCAGAAATTCAGATTTTGTTTACTGACCACCGGGGATGAATCACATTTTCATGGAGCAACTCCACAAAAAACTGATAGGATATAAGTGTGATACACCAAAATGTTCGTATGAATAAGGCCTATTTGTGTCCATAATTAGAAATGCGGCGACTAGTCTAGGTATTCCAGAAATTCAGATTTTGTTTACTGACCACCATTGGTGAATCACATTTTCATGGAGCAACTCCACAGAAAACTGATAGGATATAAGTGTGATACACCAAAATGTTCGTATGAATAAGGCCTATTTGTGTCCATAATTAGAAATGCGGCGACTACTCTAGGTATTCCAGAAATTCAGATTTTGTTTACTGACCACCGGGGATGAATCACATTTTCATGGAGCAACTCCACAAAAAACTGATAGGATATAAGTGTGATACACCAAAATGTTCGTATGAATAAGGCCTATTTGTGTCCATAATTAGAAATGCGGCGACTAGTCTAGGTATTCCAGAAATTCAGATTTTGTTTACTGACCACCATTGGTGAATCACATTTTCATGGAGCAACTCCACAAAAAACTGATAGGATATAAGTGTGATACAGCAAAATGTTCGTATGAATAAGGCCTATTTGTGTCCATAATTAGAAATGCGGCGACTAGTCTAGGTATTCCAGAAATTCAGATTTTGTTTACTGACCACCATTGGTGAATCACATTTTCATGGAGCAACTCCACAAAAAACTGATAGGATATAAGTGTGATACACCAAAATGTTCGTATGAATAAGGCCTATTTGTCTCCATAATTAGAAATGCGGCGACTAGTCTAGGTATTCCAGAAATTCAGATTTTGTTTACTGACCACCATTGGTGAATCACATTTTCATGGAGCAACTCCACAAAAAACTGATAGGATATAAGTGTGATACACCAAAATATTCGTATGAATAAGGCCTATTTGTGTCCATAATTAGAAATGCGGCGACTAGTCTAGGTATTCCAGAAATTCAGATTTTGTTTACTGACCACCATTGGTGAATCACATTTTCATGGAGCAACTCCACAAAAAACTGATAGGATATAAGTGTGATACACCAAAATGTTCGTAAGGATAAAATCTATTAGTGTCCGTATTTAGAAATGCGGCGACTACTCTAGGTATTCCAGAAATTCAGATTTTGTTTACTGACCACCATTGGTGAATCACATTTTCATGGAGCAACTCCACAAAAAACTGATAGGATATAAGTGTGATACAACAAGATGTTCCTATGAATAAGGCCTATTTGTGTCCATAAATAGAAATGCGGCGACTACTCTAGGTATTCCAGAAATTCAGATTTTGTTTACTGACCACCATTGGTGAATCACATTTTCATGGAGCAACTCCACAAAAAACTGATAGGATATAAGTGTGATACACCAAAATTTTCGTATGAATAAGGCCTATTTGTGTCCATAATTAGAAATGCGGCGACTAGTCTAGGTATTCCAGAAATTCAGATTTTGTTTACTGACCACCATTGGTGAATCACATTTTCATGGAGCAACTCCACAAAAAACTGATAGGATATAAGTGTGATACACCAAAATGTTCGTATGGATAAAATCTATAAGTGTCCGTATTTAGAAATGCGGCGACTACTCTAGGTATTGCAGAAATTCAGATTTTATTTACTGACCACCGGTTATGAATCACATTTTCATGGAGCAACTCCACAAAAAACTGATAGGATATAAGTGTGATACACCAAAATGTTCGTATGAATAAGGGTTATTTGTGTCCATAATTAGAAATGCGGCGACTAGTCTAGGTATTCCAGAAATTCAGATTTTGTTTACGGACCACCATTGGTGAATCACATTTTCATGGAGCAACTCCACAAAAAACTGATAGGATATAAGTGTGATACACCAAAATGTTCGTATGGATAAAATCTATTAGTATCCGTATTTAGAAATGCGGCGACTACTCTAGGTATTCCAGAAATTCAGATTTTGTTTACTGACCACCGGGGATGAATCACATTTTCATGGAGCAACTCCACAAAAAACTGATAGGATATAAGTGTGATACACCAAAATGTTCGTATGAATAAGGCCTATTTGTGTCCATAATTAGAAATGCGGCGACTAGTCTAGGTATTCCAGAAATTCAGATTTTGTTTACTGACCACCATTGGTGAATCACATTTTCATGGAGCAACTCCACAGAAAACTGATAGGATATAAGTGTGATACACCAAAATGTTCGTATGAATAAGGCCTATTTGTGTCCATAATTAGAAATGCGGCGACTAGTCTAGGTATTCCAGAAATTCAGATTTTGTTTACTGACCACCATTGGTGAATCACATTTTCATGGAGCAACTCCACAAAAAACTGATAGGATATAAGTGTGATACACCAAAATGTTCGTATGAATAAGGCCTATTTGTGTCCATAATTAGAAATGCGGCGACTATTCTTGGTATTCCAGAAATTCAGATTTTGTTTACTGACCACCATTGGTGAATAACATTTTCATGGAGCAACTCCACAAAAAACTGATAGGATATAAGTGTGATACACCAAAATGTTCGTATGAATAAGGCCTATTTGTGTCCATAATTAGAAATGCGGCGACTACTCTAGGTATTCCAGAAATTCAGATTTTGTTTACTGACCACCGGGGATGAATCACATTTTCATGGAGCAACTCCACAAAAAACTGATAGGATATAAGTGTGATACACCAAAATGTTCGTATGAATAAGGCCTATTTGTGTCCATAATTAGAAATGCGGCGACTAGTCTAGGTATTCCAGAAATTCAGATTTTGTTTACTGACCACCATTGGTGAATCACATTTTCATGGAGCAACTCCACAAAAAACTGATAGGATATAAGTGTGATACACCAAAATGTTCGTATGAATAAGGCCTATTTGTGTCCATAATTAGAAATGCGGCGACTAGTCTAGGTATTCCAGAAATTCAGATTTTGTTTACTGACCACCATTGGTGAATCACATTTTCATGGAGCAACTCCACAAAAAACTGATAGGATATAAGTGTGATACACCAAAATATTCGTATGAATAAAGCCTATTTGTGTCCATAATTAGAAATGCGGCGACTAGTCTAGGTATTCCAGAAATTCAGATTTTGTTTACTGACCACCATTGGTGAATCACATTTTCATGGAGCAACTCCACAAAAAACTGATAGGATATAAGTGTGATACACCAAAATGTTCGTATGAATAAGGCCTATTTGTGTCCATAATTAGAAATGCGGCGACTAGTCTAGGTATTCCAGAAATTCAGATTTTGTTTACTGACCACCATTGGTGAATCACATTTTCATGGAGCAACTCCACAAAAAACTGATAGGATATAAGTGTGATACACCAAAATATTCGTATGAATAAGGCCTATTTGTGTCCATAATTAGAAATGCGGCGACTAGTCTAGGTATTCCAGAAATTCAGATTTTGTTTACTGACCACCATTGGTGAATCACATTTTCATGGAGCAACTCCACAAAAAACTGATAGGATATAAGTGTGATACAACAAGATGTTCCTATGAATAAGGCCTATTTGTGTCCATAAATAGAAATGCGGCGACTACTCTAGGTATTCCAGAAATTCAGATTTTGTTTACTGACCACCATTGGTGAATCACATTTTCATGGAGCAACTCCACAAAAAACTGATAGGATATAAGTGTGATACACCAAAATGTTCGTATGAATAAGGCCTATTTGTGTCCATAATTAGAAATGCGGCGACTAGTCTAGGTATTCCAGAAATTCAGATTTTGTTTACTGACCACCATTGGTGAATCACATTTTCATGGAGCAACTCCACAAAAAACTGATAGGATATAAGTGTGATACACCAAAATATTCGTATGAATAAGGCCTATTTGTGTCCATAATTAGAAATGCGGCGACTAGTCTAGGTATTCCAGAAATTCAGATTTTGTTTACTGACCACCATTGGTGAATCACATTTTCATGGAGCAACTGCACAAAAAACTGATAGGATATAAGTGTGATACAACAAGATGTTCCTATGAATAAGGCCTATTTGTGTCCATAAATAGAAATGCGGCGACTACTCTAGGTATTCCAGAAATTCAGATTTTGTTTACTGACCACCATTGGTGAATCACATTTTCATGGAGCAACTCCACAAAAAACTGATAGGATATAAGTGTGATACACAAAAATGTTCGTATGAATAAGGCCTATTTGTGTCCATAATTAGAAATGCGGCGACTACTCTAGGTATTCCAGAAATTCAGATTTTGTTTACTGACCACCGGGGATGAATCACATTTTCATGGAGCAACTCCACAAAAAACTGATAGGATATAAGTGTGATACACCAAAATGTTCGTATGAATAAGGCCTATTTGTGTCCATAATTAGAAATGCGACTACTAGTCTAGGTATTCCAGAAATTCAGATTTTGTTTACTGACCACCATTGGTGAATCACATTTTCATGGAGCAACTCCACAAAAAACTGACAGGATATAAGTGTGATACACAAAAATGTTCGTATGAATAAGGCCTATTTGTGTCCATAATTAGAAATGCGGCGACTACTCTAGGTATTCCAGAAATTCAGATTTTGTTTACTGACCACCGGGGATGAATCACATTTTCATGGAGCAACTCCACAAAAAACTGATAGGATATAAGTGTGATACACCAAAATGTTCGTATGAATAAGGGTTATATGTGTCCATAATTAGAAATGCGGCGACTAGTCTAGGTATTCCAGAAATTCAGATTTTGTTTACTGACCACCATTGGTGAATCACATTTTCATGGAGCAACTCCACAAAAAACTGATAGGATATAAGTGTGATACACCAAAATTTTCGTATGAATAAGGCCTATTTGTGTCCATAATTAGAAATGCGGCGACTAGTCTAGGTATTCCAGAAATTCAGATTTTGTTTACTGACCACCATTGGTGGATCACATTTTCATGGAGCAACTCCACAAAAAACTGATAGGATATAAGTGTGATACACCAAAATGTTCGTATGAATAAGGCCTATTTGTGTCCATAATTAGAAATGCGGCGACTAGTCTAGGTATTCCAGAAATTCAGATTTTGTTTACTGACCACCATTGGTGAATCACATTTTCATGGAGCAACTCCACAAAAAACTGATAGGATATAAGTGTGATACAACAAGATGTTCCTATGAATAAGGCCTATTTGTGTCCATAAATAGAAATGCGGCGACTACTCTAGGTATTCCAGAAATTCAGATTTTGTTTACTGACCACCATTGGTGAATCACATTTTCATGGAGCAACTCCACAAAAAACTGATAGGATATAAGTGTGATACACAAAAATGTTCGTATGAATAAGGCCTATTTGTGTCCATAATTAGAAATGCGGCGACTAGTCTAGGTATTCCAGAAATTCAGATTTTGTTTACTGACCACCATTGGTGGATCACATTTTCATGGAGCAACTCCACAAAAAACTGATAGGATATAAGTGTGATACACCAAAATGTTCGTATGAATAAGGCCTATTTGTGTCCATAATTAGAAATGCGGCGACTAGTCTAGGTATTCCAGAAATTCAGATTTTGTTTACTGACCACCATTGGTGGATCACATTTTCATGGAGCAACTCCACAAAAAACTGATAGGATATAAGTGTGATACACCAAAATATTCGTATGAATAAGGCCTATTTGTGTCCATAATTAGAAATGCGGCGACTAGTCTAGGTATTCCAGAAATTCAGATTTTGTTTACTGACCACCATTGGTGAATCACATTTTCATGGAGCAACTGCACAAAAAACTGATAGGATATAAGTGTGATACAACAAGATGTTCCTATGAATAAGGCCTATTTGTGTCCATAAATAGAAATGCGGCGACTACTCTAGGTATTCCAGAAATTCAGATTTTGTTTACTGACCACCATTGGTGAATCACATTTTCATGGAGCAACTCCACAAAAAACTGATAGGATATAAGTGTGATACACAAAAATGTTCGTATGAATAAGGCCTATTTGTGTCCATAATTAGAAATGCGGCGACTACTCTAGGTATTCCAGAAATTCAGATTTTGTTTACTGACCACCGGGGATGAATCACATTTTCATGGAGCAACTCCACAAAAAACTGATAGGATATAAGTGTGATACACCAAAATGTTCGTATGACTAAGGCCTATTTGTGTCCATAATTAGAAATGCGGCGGCTAGTCTAGGTATTCCAGAAATTCAGATTTTGTTTACTGACCACCTGTGATGAATCACATTTTCATGGAGCAACTCCACAAAAAACTGATAGGATATAAGTGTGATACACAAAAATGTTCGTATGAATAAGGCCTATTTGTGTCCATAATTAGAAATGCGGCGACTACTCTAGGTATTCCAGAAATTCAGATTTTGTTTACTGACCACCGGGGATGAATCACATTTTCATGGAGCAACTCCACAAAAAACTGATAGGATATAAGTGTGATACACCAAAATGTTCGTATGAATAAGGGTTATATGTGTCCATAATTAGAAATGCGGCGACTAGTCTAGGTATTCCAGAAATTCAGATTTTGTTTACTGACCACCATTGGTGAATCACATTTTCATGGAGCAACTCCACAAAAAACTGATAGGATATAAGTGTGATACACCAAAATTTTCGTATGAATAAGGCCTATTTGTGTCCATAATTAGAAATGCGGCGACTAGTCTAGGTATTCCAGAAATTCAGATTTTGTTTACTGACCACCATTGGTGGATCACATTTTCATGGAGCAACTCCACAAAAAACTGATAGGATATAAGTGTGATACACCAAAATGTTCGTATGAATAAGGCCTATTTGTGTCCATAATTAGAAATGCGGCGACTAGTCTAGGTATTCCAGAAATTCAGATTTTGTTTACTGACCACCATTGGTGAATCACATTTTCATGGAGCAACTCCACAAAAAACTGATAGGATATAAGTGTGATAAACCAAAATGTTCGTATGAATAAGGCCTATTTGCGTCCATAATTTGAAATGCGGCGACTAGTCTAGGTATTCCAGAAATTCAGATTTTGTTTACTGACCACCATTGGTGAATCACATTTTCATGGAGCAACTCCACAAAAAACTGATAGGATATAAGTGTGATACACCAAAATGTTCGTATGAATAAGGGTTATTTGTGTCCATAATTAGAAATGCGGCGACTAGTCTAGGTATTCCAGAAATTCAGATTTTGTTTACGGACCACCATTGGTGAATCACATTTTCATGGAGCAACTCCACAAAAAACTGATAGGATATAAGTGTGATACACCAAAATGTTCGTATGGATAAAATCTATTAGTATCCGTATTTAGAAATGCGGCGACTACTCTAGGTATTCCAGAAATTCAGATTTTGTTTACTGACCACCGGGGATGAATCACATTTTCATGGAGCAACTCCACAAAAAACTGATAGGATATAAGTGTGATACACCAAAATGTTCGTATGAATAAGGCCTATTTGTGTCCATAATTAGAAATGCGGCGACTAGTCTAGGTATTCCAGAAATTCAGATTTTGTTTACTGACCACCATTGGTGAATCACATTTTCATGGAGCAACTCCACAGAAAACTGATAGGATATAAGTGTGATACACCAAAATGTTCGTATGAATAAGGCCTATTTGTGTCCATAATTAGAAATGCGGCGACTAGTCTAGGTATTCCAGAAATTCAGATTTTGTTTACTGACCACCATTGGTGAATCACATTTTCATGGAGCAACTCCACAAAAAACTGATAGGATATAAGTGTGATACACCAAAATGTTCGTATGAATAAGGCCTATTTGTGTCCATAATTAGAAATGCGGCGACTATTCTTGGTATTCCAGAAATTCAGATTTTGTTTACTGACCACCATTGGTGAATCACATTTTCATGGAGCAACTCCACAAAAAACTGATAGGATATAAGTGTGATACACCAAAATGTTCGTATGAATAAGGCCTATTTGTGTCCATAATTAGAAATGCGGCGACTACTCTAGGTATTCCAGAAATTCAGATTTTGTTTACTGACCACCGGGGATGAATCACATTTTCATGGAGCAACTCCACAAAAAACTGATAGGATATAAGTGTGATACACCAAAATGTTCGTATGAATAAGGCCTATTTGTGTCCATAATTAGAAATGCGGCGACTAGTCTAGGTATTCCAGAAATTCAGATTTTGTTTACTGACCACCATTGGTGAATCACATTTTCATGGAGCAACTCCACAAAAAACTGATAGGATATAAGTGTGATACACCAAAATGTTCGTATGAATAAGGCCTATTTGTGTCCATAATTAGAAATGCGGCGACTAGTCTAGGTATTCCAGAAATTCAGATTTTGTTTACTGACCACCATTGGTGAATCACATTTTCATGGAGCAACTCCACAAAAAACTGATAGGATATAAGTGTGATACACCAAAATGTTCGTATGAATAAGGCCTATTTGTGTCCATAATTAGAAATGCGGCGACTAGTCTAGGTATTCCAGAAATTCAGATTTTGTTTACTGACCACCATTGGTGAATCACATTTTCATGGAGCAACTCCACAAAAAACTGATAGGATATAAGTGTGATACACCAAAATATTCGTATGAATAAGGCCTATTTGTGTCCATAATTAGAAATGCGGCGACTAGTCTAGGTATTCCAGAAATTCAGATTTTGTTTACTGACCACCATTGGTGAATCACATTTTCATGGAGCAACTCCACAAAAAACTGATAGGATATAAGTGTGATACACCAAAATGTTCGTATGAATAAGGCCTATTTGTGTCCATAATTAGAAATGCGGCGACTAGTCTAGGTATTCCAGAAATTCAGATTTTGTTTACTGACCACCATTGGTGAATCACATTTTCATGGAGCAACTCCACAAAAAACTGATAGGATATAAGTGTGATACACCAAAATATTCGTATGAATAAGGCCTATTTGTGTCCATAATTAGAAATGCGGCGACTAGTCTAGGTATTCCAGAAATTCAGATTTTGTTTACTGACCACCATTGGTGAATCACATTTTCATGGAGCAACTCCACAAAAAACTGATAGGATATAAGTGTGATACAACAAGATGTTCCTATGAATAAGGCCTATTTGTGTCCATAAATAGAAATGCGGCGACTACTCTAGGTATTCCAGAAATTCAGATTTTGTTTACTGACCACCATTGGTGAATCACATTTTCATGGAGCAACTCCACAAAAAACTGATAGGATATAAGTGTGATACACCAAAATTTTCGTATGAATAAGGCCTATTTGTGTCCATAATTAGAAATGGGGCGACTAGTCTAGGTATTCCAGAAATTCAGATTTTGTTTACTGACCACCATTGGTGAATCACATTTTCATGGAGCAACTCCACAAAAAACTGATAGGATATAAGTGTGATACACCAAAATGTTCGTATGAATAAGGCCTATTTGTGTCCATAATTAGAAATGCGGCGACTAGTCTAGGTATTCCAGAAATTCAGATTTTGTTTACTGACCACCATTGGTGAATCACATTTTCATGGAGCAACTCCACAAAAAACTGATAGGATATAAGTGTGATACACCAAAATATTCGTATGAATAAGGCCTATTTGTGTCCATAATTAGAAATGCGGCGACTAGTCTAGGTATTCCAGAAATTCAGATTTTGTTTACTGACCACCATTGGTGAATCACATTTTCATGGAGCAACTGCACAAAAAACTGATAGGATATAAGTGTGATACAACAAGATGTTCCTATGAATAAGGCCTATTTGTGTCCATAAATAGAAATGCGGCGACTACTCTAGGTATTCCAGAAATTCAGATTTTGTTTACTGACCACCATTGGTGAATCACATTTTCATGGAGCAACTCCACAAAAAACTGATAGGATATAAGTGTGATACACAAAAATGTTCGTATGAATAAGGCCTATTTGTGTCCATAATTAGAAATGCGGCGACTACTCTAGGTATTCCAGAAATTCAGATTTTGTTTACTGACCACCGGGGATGAATCACATTTTCATGGAGCAACTCCACAAAAAACTGATAGGATATAAGTGTGATACACCAAAATGTTCGTATGAATAAGGCCTATTTGTGTCCATAATTAGAAATGCGACTACTAGTCTAGGTATTCCAGAAATTCAGATTTTGTTTACTGACCACCATTGGTGAATCACATTTTCATGGAGCAACTCCACAAAAAACTGACAGGATATAAGTGTGATACACCAAAATGTTCGTATGGATAAAATCTATTAGTGTCCATATTAGAAATGCGGCGACTTCTCTAGGTATTCCAGAAATTCAGATTTTGTTTACTGACCACCTGTGATGAATCACATTTTCATGGAGCAACTCCACAAAAAACTGATAGGATATAAGTGTGATACACCAAAATGTTCGTATGACTAAGGCCTATTTGTGTCCATAATTAGAAATGCGGCGACTAGTCTAGGTATTCCAGAAATTCAGATTTTGTTTACTGACCACCGGTGATGAATCACATTTTCATGGAGCAACTCCACAAAAAACTGACAGGATATAAGTGTGATACACAAAAATGTTCGTATGAATAAGGCCTATTTGTGTCCATAATTAGAAATGCGGCGACTACTCTAGGTATTCCAGAAATTCAGATTTTGTTTACTGACCACCGGGGATGAATCACATTTTCATGGAGCAACTCCACAAAAAACTGATAGGATATAAGTGTGATACACCAAAATGTTCGTATGACTAAGGCCTATTTGTGTCCATAATTAGAAATGCGGCGGCTAGTCTAGGTATTCCAGAAATTCAGATTTTGTTTACTGACCACCTGTGATGAATCACATTTTCATGGAGCAACTCCACAAAAAACTGATAGGATATAAGTGTGATACACAAAAATGTTCGTATGAATAAGGCCTATTTGTGTCCATAATTAGAAATGCGGCGACTACTCTAGGTATTCCAGAAATTCAGATTTTGTTTACTGACCACCGGGGATGAATCACATTTTCATGGAGCAACTCCACAAAAAACTGATAGGATATAAGTGTGATACACCAAAATGTTCGTATGAATAAGGGTTATATGTGTCCATAATTAGAAATGCGGCGACTAGTCTAGGTATTCCAGAAATTCAGATTTTGTTTACTGACCACCATTGGTGAATCACATTTTCATGGAGCAACTCCACAAAAAACTGATAGGATATAAGTGTGATACACCAAAATTTTCGTATGAATAAGGCCTATTTGTGTCCATAATTAGAAATGCGGCGACTAGTCTAGGTATTCCAGAAATTCAGATTTTGTTTACTGACCACCATTGGTGAATCACATTTTCATGGAGCAACTCCACAAAAAACTGATAGGATATAAGTGTGATACACCAAAATGTTCGTATGAATAAGGCCTATTTGTGTCCATAATTAGAAATGCGGCGACTAGTCTAGGTATTCCAGAAATTCAGATTTTGTTTACTGACCACCATTGGTGAATCACATTTTCATGGAGCAACTCCACAAAAAACTGATAGGATATAAGTGTGATAAACCAAAATGTTCGTATGAATAAGGCCTATTTGCGTCCATAATTAGAAATGCGGCGACTAGTCTAGGTATTCCAGAAATTCAGATTTTGTTTACTGACCACCGGTGATGAATCACATTTTCATGGAGCAACTCCACAAAAAACTGATAGGATATAAGTGTGATACACAAAAATGTTCGTATGAATAAGGCCTATTTGTGTCCATAATTAGAAATGCGGCGACTACTCTAGGTATTCCAGAAATTCAGATTTTGTTTACTGACCACCGGGGATGAATCACATTTTCATGGAGCAACTCCACAAAAAACTGATAGGATATAAGTGTGATACACCAAAATGTTCGTATGAATAAGGGTTATTTGTGTCCATAATTAGAAATGCGGCGACTAGTCTAGGTATTCCAGAAATTCAGATTTTGTTTACTGACCACCATTGGTGAATCACATTTTCATGGAGCTACTCCACAAAAAACTGACAGGATATAAGTGTGATACACCAAAATGTTCGTATGAATAAGGCCTATTTGTGTCCATAATTAGAAATGCGGCGACTATTCTAGGTATTCCAGAAATTCAGATTTTGTTTACTGACCACCATTGGTGAATCACATTTTCATGGAGCAACTCCACAAAAAACTGACAGGATATAAGTGTGATACACCAAAATGTTCTTATGGATAAAATCTATTAGTGTCCATATTAGAAATGCGGCGACTTCTCTAGGTATTCCAGAAATTCAGATTTTGTTTACTGACCACCGTTGATGAATCACATTTTCATGGAGCAACTGCACAAAAAACTGATAGGATATAATTGTGATACACCAAAATGTTCGTATGAATAAGGCCTATTTGTGTCCATAATTAGAAATGCGGCGACTACTCTAGGTATTCCAGAAATTCAGATTTTGTTTACTGACCACCGGGGATGAATCACATTTTCATGGAGCAACTCCACAAAAAACTGATAGGATATAAGTGTGATACACCAAAATGTTCGTATGAATAAGGCCTATTTGTTTCCATAATTAGAAATGCGGCGACTAGTCTAGGTATTCCAGAAATTCAGATTTTGTTTACTGACCACCATTGGTGAATCACATTTTCATGGAGCAACTGCACAAAAAACTGATAGGATATAATTGTGATACACCAAAATGTTCGTATGAATAAGGCCTATTTGTGTCCATAATTAGAAATGCGGCGACTACTCTAGGTATTCCAGAAATTCAGATTTTGTTTACTGACCACCGGGGATGAATCACATTTTCATGGAGCAACTCCACAAAAAACTGATAGGATATAAGTGTGATACACCAAAATGTTCGTATGAATAAGGCCTATTTGTGTCCATAATTAGAAATGCGGCGACTACTCTAGGTATTCCAGAAATTCAGATTTTGTTTACTGACCATCGGGGATGAATCACATTTTCATGGAGCAACTCCACAAAAAACTGATAGGATATAAGTGTGATACACCAAAATGTTCGTATGAATAAGGGTTATTTGTGTCCATAATTAGAAATGCGGCGACTAGTCTAGGTATTCCAGAAATTCAGATTTTGTTTACTGACCACCATTGGTGAATCACATTTTCATGGAGCAACTCCACAAAAAACTGATAGGATATAAGTGTGATACACCAAAATGTTCGTATGAATAAGGGTTATTTGTGTCCATAATTAGAAATGCGGCGACTAGTCTAGGTATTCCAGAAATTCAGATTTTGTTTACTGACCACCGGGGATGAATCACATTTTCATGGAGCAACTCCACAAAAAACTGATAGGATATAAGTGTGATACACCAAAATGTTCGTATGAATAAGGCATATTTGTGTCCGTAATTAGAAATGCGGCTACTAGTCTAGGTATTCCACAAATTCAGATTTTGTTTACTGACCACCATTGGTGAATCACATTTTCATGGAGCAACTCCACAAAAAAGTGATAGGATATAAGTGTGATACACCAAAATGTTCGTATGAATAAGGCCTATTTGTGTCCATAATTAGAAATGCGGCGACTAGTCTAGGTATTCCAGAAATTCAGATTTTGTTTACTGACCACCATTGGTGAATCACATTTTCATGGAGCTACTCCACAAAAAACTGATAGGATATAAGTGTGATACACCAAAATGTTCGTATGAATAAGGCCTATTTGTGTCCATAATTAGAAATGGGGCGACTAGTCTAGGTATTCCAGAAATTCAGATTTTGTTTACTGACCACCGGGGATGAATCACATTTTCATGGAGCAACTCCACAAAAAACTGATAGGATATAAGTGTGATACACCAAAATGTTCGTATGAATAAGGCATATTTGTGTCCGTAATTAGAAATGCGGCTACTAGTCTAGGTATTCCACAAATTCAGATTTTGTTTACTGACCACCATTGGTGAATCACATTTTCATGGAGCAACTCCACAAAAAAGTGATAGGATATAAGTGTGATACACCAAAATGTTCGTATGAATAAGGCCTATTTGTGTCCATAATTAGAAATGCGGCGACTACTCTAGGTATTCCAGAAATTCAGATTTTGTTTACTGACCACCGGGGATGAATCACATTTTCATGGAGCAACTCCACAAAAAACTGATAGGATATAAGTGTGATACACCAAAATGTTCGTATGAATAAGGCCTATTTGTGTCCATAATTAGAAATGCGGCGACTAGTCTAGGTATTCCAGAAATTCAGATTTTGTTTACTGACCACCGGGGATGAATCACATTTTCATGGAGCAACTCCACAAAAAACTGATTGGATATAAGTGTGATACACCAAAATGTTCGTATGAATAAGGCCTATTTGTGTCCATAATTAGAAATGCGGCGACTAGTCTAGGTATTCCAGAAATTCAGATTTTGTTTACTGACCACCATTGGTGAATCACATTTTCATGGAGCAACTCCACAAAAAACTGATAGGATATAAGTGTGATACACCAAAATGTTCGTATGAATAAGGCCTATTTGTGTCCATAATTAGAAATGCGGCGACTAGTCTAGGTATTCCAGAAATTCAGATTTTGTTTACTGACCACCATTGGTGAATCACATTTTCATGGAGCAACTCCACAAAAAACTGATGGGATATAAGTGTGATACACCAAAATGTTCGTATGAATAAGGCCTATTTGTGTCCATAATTAGAAATGCGGCGACTACTCTAGGTATTCCAGAAATTCAGATTTTGTTTACTGACCACCGGGGATGAATCACATTTTCATGGAGCAACTCCACAAAAAACTGATAGGATATAAGTGTGATACACCAAAATGTTCGTATGAATAAGGGTTATTTGTGTCCATAATTAGAAATGCGGCTACAAGTCTAGGTATTCGATAAATTCAGATTTTGTTTACTGACCACCATTGGTGAATCACATTTTCATGGAGCAACTCCACAAAAAACTGATAGGATATAAGTGTGATACACCAAAATTTTCGTATGAATAAGGCCTATTTGTGTCCATAATTAGAAATGCGGCGACTAGTCTAGGTATTCCAGAAATTCAGATTTTGTTTACTGACCACCGGGGATGAATCACATTTTCATGGAGCAACTCCACAAAAAACTGATAGGATATAAGTGTGATACACCAAAATGTTCGTATGAATAAGGGTTATTTGTGTCCATAATTAGAAATGCGGCGACTAGTCTAGGTATTCCAGAAATTCAGATTTTGTTTACTGACCACCATTGGTGAATCACATTTTCATGGAGCAACTCCACAAAAAACTGATAGGATATAAGTGTGATACACCAAAATGTTCGTATGAATGAGGCCTATTTGTGTCCATAATTAGAAATGCGGCGACTAGTCTAGGTATTCCAGAAATACAGATTTTGTTTACTGACCACCATTGGTGAATCACATTTTCATGGAGCAACTCCACAAAAAACTGATAGGATATAAGTGTGATACACCAAAATGTTCGTATGGATAAAATCTATTAGTGTCCATATTAGAAATGCGGCGACTTCTCTAGGTATTCCAGAAATTCAGATTTTGTTTACTGACCACCGGTGATGAATCACATTTTCATGGAGCAACTCCACAAAAAACTGATAGGATATAAGTGTGATACACCAAAATGTTCGTATGAATAAGTCCTATTTGTGTCCATAATTAGAAATGCGGCTACTAGTCTAGGTATTCCAGAAATTCAGATTTTGTTTACTGACCACCATTGGTGAATCACATTTTCATGGAGCAACTCCACAAAAAACTGATAGGATATAAGTGTGATACACCAAAATGTTCGTATGAATAAGTCCTATTTGTGTCCATAATTAGAAATGCGGCGACTAGTCTAGGTATTAAAAAAATTCAGATTTTGTTTACTGACCACCATTGGTGAATCACATTTTCATGGAGCAACTCCACAAAAAACTGATAGGATATAAGTGTGATACACCAAAATGTTCGTATGGATAAAATCTATTAGTGTCCGTATTAGAAATGCGGCGACTTCTCTAGGTATTCCAGAAATTCAGATTTTGTTTACTGACCACCGGTGATGAATCACATTTTCATGGAGCAACTTCACAAAAAACTGATAGGATATAAGTGTCATACACCAAAATGTTCGTATGAATAAGGCCTATTTGTGCCCATAATTAGAAATGCGGCGACTAGTCTAGGTATTCCAGAAATTCAGATTTTGTTTACTGACCACCATTGGTGAATCACATTTTCATGGAGCAACTCCACAAAAACCTGATAGGATATAAGTGTGATACACCAAAATGTTCGTATGAATAAGGCCTATTTGTGTCCATAATTAGAAATGCGGCGACTAGTCTAGGTATTCCAGAAATTCAGATTTTGTTTACTGACCACCATTGGTGAATCACATTTTCATGGAGCAACTCCACAAAAAACTGATAGGATATAAGTGTGATACACCAAAATGTTCGTATGAATAAGGCCTATTTGTGTCCATAATTAGAAATGCGGCGACTAGTCTAGGTATTCCAGAAATTCAGATTTTGTTTACTGACCACCATTGGTGAATCACATTTTCATGGAGCTACTCCACAAAAAACTGATAGGATATAAGTGTGATACACCAAAATGTTCGTATGAATAAGGCCTATTTGTGTCCATAATTAGAAATGCGGCGACTAGTCTAGGTATTCCAGAAATTCAGATTTTGTTTACTGACCACCATTGGTGAATCACATTTTCATGGAGCAACTCCACAAAAAACTGATAGGATATAAGTGTGATACACCAAAATGTTCGTATGAATAAGGCCTATTTGTGTCCATAATTAGAAATGCGGCGACTAGTCTAGGTATTCCAGAAATTCAGATTTTGTTTACTGACCACCATTGGTGAATCACATTTTCATGGAGCAACTCCACAAAAAACTGATAGGATATAAGTGTGATACACCAAAATGTTCGTATGAATAAGGCCTATTTGCGTCCATAATTAGAAATGCGGCGACTAGTCTAGGTATTCCAGAAATTCAGATTTTGTTTACTGACCACCATTGGTGAATCACATTTTCATGGAGCAACTGCACAAAAAACTGATAGGATATAAGTGTGATACACCAAAATGTTCGTATGAATAAGGCCTATTTGCGTCCATAATTAGAAATGCGGCGACTAGTCTAGGTATTCCAGAAATTCAGATTTTGTTTACTGACCACCGGTGATGAATCACATTTTCATGGAGCAACTCCACAAAAAACTGATAGGATATAAGTGTGATACACCAAAATGTTCGTATGAATAAGGGTTATTTGTGTCCATAATTAGAAATGCGGCGACTAGTCTAGGTATTCCAGAAATTCAGATTTTGTTTACTGACCACCATTGGTGAATCACATTTTCATGGAGCAACTCCACAAAAAACTGATAGGATATAAGTGTGATACACCAAAATGTTCGTATGAATAAGGCCTATTTGTTTCCATAATTAGAAATGCGGCGACTAGTCTAGGTATTCCAGAAATTCAGATTTTGTTTACTGACCACCATTGGTGAATCACATTTTCATGGAGCAACTCCACAAAAAACTGATAGGATATAATTGTGATACACCAAAATGTTCGTATGAATAAGGCCTATTTGTGTCCATAATTAGAAATGCGGCGACTACTCTAGGTATTCCAGAAATTCAGATTTTGTTTACTGACCACCGGGGATGAATCACATTTTCATGGAGCAACTCCACAAAAAACTGATAGGATATAAGTGTGATACACCAAAATGTTCGTATGAATAAGGCCTATTTGTGTCCATAATTAGAAATGCGGCGACTACTCTAGGTATTCCAGAAATTCAGATTTTGTTTACTGACCATCGGGGATGAATCACATTTTCATGGAGCAACTCCACAAAAAACTGATAGGATATAAGTGTGATACACCAAAATGTTCGTATGAATAAGGGTTATTTGTGTCCATAATTAGAAATGCGGCGACTAGTCTAGGTATTCCAGAAATTCAGATTTTGTTTACTGACCACCATTGGTGAATCACATTTTCATGGAGCAACTCCACAAAAAACTGATAGGATATAAGTGTGATACACCAAAATGTTCGTATGAATAAGGGTTATTTGTGTCCATAATTAGAAATGCGGCGACTAGTCTAGGTATTCCAGAAATTCAGATTTTGTTTACTGACCACCGGGGATGAATCACATTTTCATGGAGCAACTCCACAAAAAACTGATAGGATATAAGTGTGATACACCAAAATGTTCGTATGAATAAGGCATATTTGTGTCCGTAATTAGAAATGCGGCTACTAGTCTAGGTATTCCACAAATTCAGATTTTGTTTACTGACCACCATTGGTGAATCACATTTTCATGGAGCAACTCCACAAAAAAGTGATAGGATATAAGTGTGATACACCAAAATGTTCGTATGAATAAGGCCTATTTGTGTCCATAATTAGAAATGCGGCGACTAGTCTAGGTATTCCAGAAATTCAGATTTTGTTTACTGACCACCATTGGTGAATCACATTTTCATGGAGCTACTCCACAAAAAACTGATAGGATATAAGTGTGATACACCAAAATGTTCGTATGAATAAGGCCTATTTGTGTCCATAATTAGAAATGGGGCGACTAGTCTAGGTATTCCAGAAATTCAGATTTTGTTTACTGACCACCGGGGATGAATCACATTTTCATGGAGCAACTCCACAAAAAACTGATAGGATATAAGTGTGATACACCAAAATGTTCGTATGAATAAGGCATATTTGTGTCCGTAATTAGAAATGCGGCTACTAGTCTAGGTATTCCACAAATTCAGATTTTGTTTACTGACCACCATTGGTGAATCACATTTTCATGGAGCAACTCCACAAAAAAGTGATAGGATATAAGTGTGATACACCAAAATGTTCGTATGAATAAGGCCTATTTGTGTCCATAATTAGAAATGCGGCGACTACTCTAGGTATTCCAGAAATTCAGATTTTGTTTACTGACCACCATTGGTGAATCACATTTTCATGGAGCAACTCCACAAAAAACTGATAGGATATAAGTGTGATACACCAAAATGTTCGTATGAATAAGGCCTATTTGTGTCCATAATTAGAAATGCGGCGACTACTCTAGGTATTCCAGAAATTCAGATTTTGTTTACTGACCACCATTGGTGAATCACATTTTCATGGAGCAACTCCACAAAAAACTGATAGGATATAAGTGTGATACACCAAAATGTTCGCATGAATAAGGCCTATTTGTGTCCATAATTAGAAATGCGGCGACTATTCTTGGTATTCCAGAAATTCAGATTTTGTTTACTGACCACCATTGGTGAATCACATTTTCATGGAGCAACTCCACAAAAAACTGATAGGATATAAGTGTGATACACCAAAATGTTCGTATGAATAAGGCCTATTTGTGTCCATAATTAGAAATGCGGCGACTACTCTAGGTATTCCAGAAATTCAGATTTTGTTTACTGACCACCGGGGATGAATCACATTTTCATGGAGCAACTCCACAAAAAACTGATAGGATATAAGTGTGATACACCAAAATGTTCGTATGAATAAGGGTTATTTGTGTCCATAATTAGAAATGCGGCGACTAGTCTAGGTATTCCAGAAATTCAGATTTTGTTTACTGACCACCATTGGTGAATCACATTTTCATGGAGCAACTCCACAAAAAACTGATAGAATATAAGTGTGATACACCAAAATGTTCGTATGGATAAAATCTATTAGTGTCCGTATTAGAAATGCGGCGACTTCTCTAGGTATTCCAGAAATTCAGATTTTGTTTACTGACCACCGGTGATGAATCACATTTTCATGGAGCAACTCCACAAAAAACTGATAGGATATAAGTGTCATACACCAAAATGTTCGTATGAATAAGGGTTATTTGTGTCCATAATTAGAAATGCGGCGACTAGTCTAGGTATTCCAGAAATTCAGATTTTGTTTACTGACCACCATTGGTGAATCACATTTTCATGGAGCAACTCCACAAAAAACTGATAGGATATAAGTGTGATACACCAAAATGTTCGTATGGATAAAATCTATTAGTGTCCATATTAGAAATGCGGCGACTTCTCTAGGTATTCCAGAAATTCAGATTTTGTTTACTGACCACCATTGGTGAATCACATTTTCATGGAGCAACTCCACAAAAAACTGATAGGATATAAGTGTGATACACCAAAATGTTCGTATGAATAAGGCCTATTTGTGTCCATAATTAGAAATGCGGCGACTAGTCTAGGTATTCCAGAAATTCAGATTTTGTT
Organism: Leucophora obtusa; assembly: GCA_949987735.1. Lineage (NCBI taxonomy): Eukaryota > Metazoa > Arthropoda > Insecta > Diptera > Anthomyiidae > Leucophora > Leucophora obtusa. The sequence continues at coordinate 186,884,560 of OX465298.1, read as the reverse complement.
TACTGACCACCATTGGTGAATCACATTTTCATGGAGCAACTCCACAAAAAACTGATAGGATATAAGTGTGATACACCAAAATGTTCGTATGAATAAGGGTTATTTGTGTCCATAATTAGCAATGCGGCGACTAGTCTAGGTATTCCAGAAATTCAGATTTTGTTTACTGACCACCATTGGTGAATCACATTTTCATGGAGCAACTCCACAAAAAACTGATAGGATATAAGTGTGATACACCAAAATGTTCGTATGGATAAAATCTATTAGTGTCCATATTAGAAATGCGGCGACTTCTCTAGGTATTCCAGAAATTCAGATTTTGTTTACTGACCACCATTGGTGAATCACATTTTCATGGAGCAACTCCACAAAAAACTGATAGGATATAAGTGTGATACACCAAAATGTTCGTATGAATAAGGCCTATTTGTGTCCATAATTAGAAATGCGGCGACTAGTCTAGGTATTCCAGAAATTCAGATTTTGTTTACTGACCACCATTGGTGAATCACATTTTCATGGAGCAACTCCACAAAAAACTGATAGGATATAAGTGTGATACACCAAAATGTTCGTATGAATAAGGGTTATTTGTGTCCATAATTAGAAATGCGGCGACTAGTCTAGGTATTCCAGAAATTCAGATTTTGTTTACTGACCACCATTGGTGAATCACATTTTCATGGAGCAACTCCACAAAAAACTGATAGGATATAAGTGTGATACACCAAAATGTTCGTATGGATAAAATCTATTAGTGTCCATATTAGAAATGCGGCGACTTCTCTAGGTATTCCAGAAATTCAGATTTTGTTTACTGACCACCATTGGTGAATCACATTTTCATGGAGCAACTCCACAAAAAACTGATAGGATATAAGTGTGATACACCAAAATGTTCGTATGAATAAGGTCTATTTGTGTCCATAATTAGAAATGCGGCGACTAGTCTAGGTATTCCAGAAATTCAGATTTTGTTTACTGACCACCATTGGTGAATCACATTTTCATGGAGCAACTCCACAAAAAACTGATAGGATATAAGTGTGATACACCAAAATGTTCGTATGAATAAGGGTTATTTGTGTCCATAATTAGCAATGCGGCGACTAGTCTAGGTATTCCAGAAATTCAGATTTTGTTTACTGACCACCATTGGTGAATCACATTTTCATGGAGCAACTCCACAAAAAACTGATAGGATATAAGTGTGATACACCAAAATGTTCGTATGAATAAGGGTTATTTGTGTCCATAATTAGCAATGCGGCGACTAGTCTAGGTATTCCAGAAATTCAGATTTTGTTTACGGACCACCATTGGTGAATCACATTTTCATGGAGCAACTCCACAAAAAACTGATAGGATATAAGTGTGATACACCAAAATGTTCGTATGGATAAAAGCTATTAGTGTCCATATTAGAAATGCGGCGACTTCTCTAGGTATTCCAGAAATTCAGATTTTGTTTACTGACCACCGGTGATGAATCACATTTTCATGGAGCAACTCCACAAAAAACTGATAGGATATAAATGTGATACACCAAAATGTTCGTATGAATAAGGCCTATTTGTGTCCATAATTAGAAATGCGGCGACTACTCTAGGTATTCCAGAAATTCAGATTTTGTTTGCTGACCACCGGGGATGAATCACATTTTCATGGAGCAACTCCACAAAAAACAGATAGGATATAAGTGTGATACACCAAAATGTTCGTATGAATAAGGCCTATTTGTGTCCATAATTATAAATGCGGCGACTACTCTAGGTATTCCAGAAATTCAGATTTTGTTTACTGACCACCGGGGATGAATCACATTTTCATGGAGCAACTCCACAAAAAACTGATAGGATATAAGTGTGATACACCAAAATGTTCGTATGAATAAGGGTTATTTGTGTCCATAATTAGAAATGCGGCGACTAGTCTAGGTATTCCAGAAATTCAGATTTGGTTTACTGACCACCATTGGTGAATCACATTTTCATGGAGCAACTCCACAAAAAACTGATAGGATATAAGTGTGATACACCAAAATGTTCGTATGAATAAGGCCTATTTGTGTCCATAATTAGAAATGCGGCGACTACTCTAGGTATTCCAGAAATTCAGATTTTGTTTACTGACCACCGGGGATGAATCACATTTTCATGGAGCAACTCCACAAAAAACTGATAGGATATAAGTGTGATACACCAAAATGTTCGTATGAATAAGGCCTATTTGTGTCCATAATTAGAAATGCGGCGACTATTCTAGGTATTCCAGAAATTCAGATTTTGTTTACTGACCACCATTGGTGAATCACATTTTCATGGAGCAACTCCACAAAAAACTGATAGGATATAAGTGTGATACACCAAAATGTTCGTATGAATAAGGCCTATTTGTGTCCATAATTAGAAATGCGGCGACTATTCTTGGTATTCCAGAAATTCAGATTTTGTTTACTGACCACCATTGGTGAATCACATTTTCATGGAGCAACTCCACAAAAAACTGATAGGATATAAGTGTGATACACCAAAATGTTCGTATGAATAAGGGTATTTGTGTCCATAATTATAAATGCGGCGACTAGTCTAGGTATTCCAGAAATTCAGATTTTGTTTACTGACCACCATTGGTGAATCACATTTTCATGGAGCAACTCCACAAAAAACTGATAGGATATAAGTGTGATACACCAAAATGTTCGTATGAATAAGGCCTATTTGTGTCCATAATTAGAAATGCGGCGACTAGTCTAGGTATTCCAGAAATTCAGATTTTGTTTACTGACCACCATTGGTGAATCACATTTTCATGGAGCAACTCCACAAAAAACTGATAGGATATAAGTGTGATACACCAAAATGTTCGTATGAATAAGGCCTATTTGTGTCCATAATTAGAAATGCGGCGACTATTCTTGGTATTCCAGAAATTCAGATTTTGTTTACTGACCACCATTGGTGAATCACATTTTCATGGAGCAACTCCACAAAAAACTGATAGGATATAAGTGTGATCCACCAAAATGTTCGTATGAATAAGGGTTATATGTGTCCATAATTAGAAATGCGGCGACTACTCTAGGTATTCCAGAAATTCAGATTTTGTTTACTGACCACCGGTGATGAATCACATTTTCATGGAGCAACTCCACAAAAAACTGATAGGATATAAGTGTGATACACCAAAATGTTCGTATGAATAAGGGTTATTTGTGTCCATAATTAGAAATGCGGCGACTAGTCTAGGTATTCCAGAAATTCAGATTTTGTTTACTGACCACCATTGGTGAATCACATTTTCATGGAGCAACTCCACAAAAAACTGATAGGATATAAGTGTGATACACCAAAATGTTCGTATGAATAAGGCCTATTTGTGTCCATAATTAGAAATGCGGGGACTAGTCTAGGTATTCCAGAAATTCAGATTTTGTTTACTGACCACCATTGGTGAATCACATTTTCATGGAGCAACTCCACAAAAAACTGATAGGATATAAGTGTGATACACCAAAATGTTCGTATGAATAAGGCCTATTTGTGTCCATAATTAGAAATGCGGCGACTAGTCTAGGTATTCCAGAAATTCAGATTTTGTTTACTGACCACCATTGGTGAATCACATTTTCATGGAGCAACTCCACAAAAAACTGATAGGATATAAGTGTGATACACCAAAATGTTCGTATGAATAAGGCCTATTTGTGTCCATAATTAGAAATGCGGCGACTATTCTTGGTATTCCAGAAATTCAGATTTTGTTTACTGACCACCATTGGTGAATCACATTTTCATGGAGCAACTCCACAAAAAACTGATAGGATATAAGTGTGATACACCAAAATGTTCGTATGAATAAGTCCTATTTGTGTCCATAATTAGAAATGCGGCGACTAGTCTAGGTATTAAAAAAATTCAGATTTTGTTTACTGACCACCATTGGTGAATCACATTTTCATGGAGCAACTCCACAAAAAACTGATAGGATATAAGTGTGATACACCAAAATGTTCGTATGGATAAAATCTATTAGTGTCCGTATTAGAAATGCGGCGACTTCTCTAGGTATTCCAGAAATTCAGATTTTGTTTACTGACCACCGGTGATGAATCACATTTTCATGGAGCAACTCCACAAAAAACTGATAGGATATAAGTGTGATACACCAAAATGTTCGTATGAATAAGGCCTATTTGTGCCCATAATTAGAAATGCGGCGACTAGTCTAGGTATTCCAGAAATTCAGATTTTGTTTACTGACCACCATTGGTGAATCACATTTTCATGGAGCAACTCCACAAAAACCTGATAGGATATAAGTGTGATACACCAAAATGTTCGTATGAATAAGGCCTATTTGCGTCCATAATTAGAAATGCGGCGACTAGTCTAGGTATTCCAGAAATTCAGATTTTGTTTACTGACCACCATTGGTGAATCACATTTTCATGGAGCAACTCCACAAAAAACTGATAGGATATAAGTGTGATACACCAAAATGTTCGTATGAATAAGGCCTATTTGTGTCCATAATTAGAAATGCGGCGGCTAGTCTAGGTATTCCAGAAATTCAGATTTTGTTTACGGACCACCATTGGTGAATCACATTTTCATGGAGCAACTCCACAAAAAACTGATAGGATATAAGTGTGATACACCAAAATGTTCGTATGGATAAAATCTATTAGTGTCCATATTAGAAATGCGGCGACTTCTCTAGGTATTCCAGAAATTCAGATTTTGTTTACTGACCACCGGTGATGAATCACATTTTCATGGAGCAACTCCACAAAAAACTGATAGGATATAAGTGTGATACACCAAAATGTTCGTATGAATAAGGCCTATTTGTGTCCATAATTATAAATGCGGCGACTACTCTAGGTATTCCAGAAATTCAGATTTTGTTTACTGACCACCGGGGATGAATCACATTTTCATGGAGCAACTCCACAAAAAACTGATAGGATATAAGTGTGATACACCAAAATGTTCGTATGAATAAGGGTTATTTGTGTCCATAATTAGAAATGCGGCGACTAGTCTAGGTATTCCAGAAATTCAGATTTTGTTTACTGACCACCGGTGATGAATCACATTTTCATGGAGCAACTCCACAAAAAACTGATAGGATATAAGTGTGATACACCAAAATGTTCGTATGAATAAGGGTTATTTGTGTCCATAATTAGAAATGCGGCGACTAGTCTAGGTATTCCAGAAATTCAGATTTTGTTTACTGACCACCATTGGTGAATCACATTTTCATGGAGCAACTCCACAAAAAACTGATAGGATATAAGTGTGATACACCAAAATGTTCGTATGAATAAGGCCTATTTGTGTCCATAATTAGAAATGCGGGGACTAGTCTAGGTATTCCAGAAATTCAGATTTTGTTTACTGACCACCATTGGTGAATCACATTTTCATGGAGCAACTCCACAAAAAACTGATAGGATATAAGTGTGATACACCAAAATGTTCGTATGAATAAGGCCTATTTGTGTCCATAATTAGAAATGCGGCGACTAGTCTAGGTATTCCAGAAATTCAGATTTTGTTTACTGACCACCATTGGTGAATCACATTTTCATGGAGCAACTCCACAAAAAACTGATAGGATATAAGTGTGATACACCAAAATGTTCGTATGAATAAGGCCTATTTGTGTCCATAATTAGAAATGCGGCGACTATTCTTGGTATTCCAGAAATTCAGATTTTGTTTACTGACCACCATTGGTGAATCACATTTTCATGGAGCAACTCCACAAAAAACTGATAGGATATAAGTGTGATACACCAAAATGTTCGTATGAATAAGTCCTATTTGTGTCCATAATTAGAAATGCGGCGACTAGTCTAGGTATTAAAAAAATTCAGATTTTGTTTACTGACCACCATTGGTGAATCACATTTTCATGGAGCAACTCCACAAAAAACTGATAGGATATAAGTGTGATACACCAAAATGTTCGTATGGATAAAATCTATTAGTGTCCGTATTAGAAATGCGGCGACTTCTCTAGGTATTCCAGAAATTCAGATTTTGTTTACTGACCACCGGTGATGAATCACATTTTCATGGAGCAACTCCACAAAAAACTGATAGGATATAAGTGTCATACACCAAAATGTTCGTATGAATAAGGCCTATTTGTGCCCATAATTAGAAATGCGGCGACTAGTCTAGGTATTCCAGAAATTCAGATTTTGTTTACTGACCACCATTGGTGAATCACATTTTCATGGAGCAACTCCACAAAAACCTGATAGGATATAAGTGTGATACACCAAAATGTTCGTATGAATAAGGCCTATTTGCGTCCATAATTAGAAATGCGGCGACTAGTCTAGGTATTCCAGAAATTCAGATTTTGTTTACTGACCACCATTGGTGAATCACATTTTCATGGAGCAACTCCACAAAAAACTGATAGGATATAAGTGTGATACACCAAAATGTTCGTATGAATAAGGGTTATTTGTGTCCATAATTAGAAATGCGGCGACTAGTCTAGGTATTCCAGAAATTCAGATTTTGTTTACTGACCACCATTGGTGAATCACATTTTCATGGAGCAACTCCACAAAAAACTGATAGGATATAAGTGTGATACACCAAAATGTTCGTATGGATAAAATCTATTAGTGTCCATATTAGAAATGCGGCGACTTCTCTAGGTATTCCAGAAATTCAGATTTTGTTTACTGACCACCATTGGTGAATCACATTTTCATGGAGCAACTCCACAAAAAACTGATAGGATATAAGTGTGATACACCAAAATGTTCGTATGAATAAGGTCTATTTGTGTCCATAATTAGAAATGCGGCGACTAGTCTAGGTATTCCAGAAATTCAGATTTTGTTTACTGACCACCATTGGTGAATCACATTTTCATGGAGCAACTCCACAAAAAACTGATAGGATATAAGTGTGATACACCAAAATGTTCGTATGAATAAGGGTTATTTGTGTCCATAATTAGCAATGCGGCGACTAGTCTAGGTATTCCAGAAATTCAGATTTTGTTTACTGACCACCATTGGTGAATCACATTTTCATGGAGCAACTCCACAAAAAACTGATAGGATATAAGTGTGATACACCAAAATGTTCGTATGAATAAGGGTTATTTGTGTCCATAATTAGCAATGCGGCGACTAGTCTAGGTATTCCAGAAATTCAGATTTTGTTTACGGACCACCATTGGTGAATCACATTTTCATGGAGCAACTCCACAAAAAACTGATAGGATATAAGTGTGATACACCAAAATGTTCGTATGGATAAAAGCTATTAGTGTCCATATTAGAAATGCGGCGACTTCTCTAGGTATTCCAGAAATTCAGATTTTGTTTACTGACCACCGGTGATGAATCACATTTTCATGGAGCAACTCCACAAAAAACTGATAGGATATAAATGTGATACACCAAAATGTTCGTATGAATAAGGCCTATTTGTGTCCATAATTAGAAATGCGGCGACTACTCTAGGTATTCCAGAAATTCAGATTTTGTTTGCTGACCACCGGGGATGAATCACATTTTCATGGAGCAACTCCACAAAAAACAGATAGGATATAAGTGTGATACACCAAAATGTTCGTATGAATAAGGCCTATTTGTGTCCATAATTATAAATGCGGCGACTACTCTAGGTATTCCAGAAATTCAGATTTTGTTTACTGACCACCGGGGATGAATCACATTTTCATGGAGCAACTCCACAAAAAACTGATAGGATATAAGTGTGATACACCAAAATGTTCGTATGAATAAGGGTTATTTGTGTCCATAATTAGAAATGCGGCGACTAGTCTAGGTATTCCAGAAATTCAGATTTGGTTTACTGACCACCATTGGTGAATCACATTTTCATGGAGCAACTCCACAAAAAACTGATAGGATATAAGTGTGATACACCAAAATGTTCGTATGAATAAGGCCTATTTGTGTCCATAATTAGAAATGCGGCGACTACTCTAGGTATTCCAGAAATTCAGATTTTGTTTACTGACCACCGGGGATGAATCACATTTTCATGGAGCAACTCCACAAAAAACTGATAGGATATAAGTGTGATACACCAAAATGTTCGTATGAATAAGGCCTATTTGTGTCCATAATTAGAAATGCGGCGACTATTCTAGGTATTCCAGAAATTCAGATTTTGTTTACTGACCACCATTGGTGAATCACATTTTCATGGAGCAACTCCACAAAAAACTGATAGGATATAAGTGTGATACACCAAAATGTTCGTATGAATAAGGCCTATTTGTGTCCATAATTAGAAATGCGGCGACTATTCTTGGTATTCCAGAAATTCAGATTTTGTTTACTGACCACCATTGGTGAATCACATTTTCATGGAGCAACTCCACAAAAAACTGATAGGATATAAGTGTGATACACCAAAATGTTCGTATGAATAAGGGTATTTGTGTCCATAATTATAAATGCGGCGACTAGTCTAGGTATTCCAGAAATTCAGATTTTGTTTACTGACCACCATTGGTGAATCACATTTTCATGGAGCAACTCCACAAAAAACTGATAGGATATAAGTGTGATACACCAAAATGTTCGTATGAATAAGGCCTATTTGTGTCCATAATTAGAAATGCGGCGACTAGTCTAGGTATTCCAGAAATTCAGATTTTGTTTACTGACCACCATTGGTGAATCACATTTTCATGGAGCAACTCCACAAAAAACTGATAGGATATAAGTGTGATACACCAAAATGTTCGTATGAATAAGGCCTATTTGTGTCCATAATTAGAAATGCGGCGACTATTCTTGGTATTCCAGAAATTCAGATTTTGTTTACTGACCACCATTGGTGAATCACATTTTCATGGAGCAACTCCACAAAAAACTGATAGGATATAAGTGTGATACACCAAAATGTTCGTATGAATAAGGGTTATATGTGTCCATAATTAGAAATGCGGCGACTACTCTAGGTATTCCAGAAATTCAGATTTTGTTTACTGACCACCGGTGATGAATCACATTTTCATGGAGCAACTCCACAAAAAACTGATAGGATATAAGTGTGATACACCAAAATGTTCGTATGAATAAGGGTTATTTGTGTCCATAATTAGAAATGCGGCGACTAGTCTAGGTATTCCAGAAATTCAGATTTTGTTTACTGACCACCATTGGTGAATCACATTTTCATGGAGCAACTCCACAAAAAACTGATAGGATATAAGTGTGATACACCAAAATGTTCGTATGAATAAGGCCTATTTGTGTCCATAATTAGAAATGCGGGGACTAGTCTAGGTATTCCAGAAATTCAGATTTTGTTTACTGACCACCATTGGTGAATCACATTTTCATGGAGCAACTCCACAAAAAACTGATAGGATATAAGTGTGATACACCAAAATGTTCGTATGAATAAGGCCTATTTGTGTCCATAATTAGAAATGCGGCGACTAGTCTAGGTATTCCAGAAATTCAGATTTTGTTTACTGACCACCATTGGTGAATCACATTTTCATGGAGCAACTCCACAAAAAACTGATAGGATATAAGTGTGATACACCAAAATGTTCGTATGAATAAGGCCTATTTGTGTCCATAATTAGAAATGCGGCGACTATTCTTGGTATTCCAGAAATTCAGATTTTGTTTACTGACCACCATTGGTGAATCACATTTTCATGGAGCAACTCCACAAAAAACTGATAGGATATAAGTGTGATACACCAAAATGTTCGTATGAATAAGTCCTATTTGTGTCCATAATTAGAAATGCGGCGACTAGTCTAGGTATTAAAAAAATTCAGATTTTGTTTACTGACCACCATTGGTGAATCACATTTTCATGGAGCAACTCCACAAAAAACTGATAGGATATAAGTGTGATACACCAAAATGTTCGTATGGATAAAATCTATTAGTGTCCGTATTAGAAATGCGGCGACTTCTCTAGGTATTCCAGAAATTCAGATTTTGTTTACTGACCACCGGTGATGAATCACATTTTCATGGAGCAACTCCACAAAAAACTGATAGGATATAAGTGTGATACACCAAAATGTTCGTATGAATAAGGCCTATTTGTGCCCATAATTAGAAATGCGGCGACTAGTCTAGGTATTCCAGAAATTCAGATTTTGTTTACTGACCACCATTGGTGAATCACATTTTCATGGAGCAACTCCACAAAAACCTGATAGGATATAAGTGTGATACACCAAAATGTTCGTATGAATAAGGCCTATTTGCGTCCATAATTAGAAATGCGGCGACTAGTCTAGGTATTCCAGAAATTCAGATTTTGTTTACTGACCACCATTGGTGAATCACATTTTCATGGAGCAACTCCACAAAAAACTGATAGGATATAAGTGTGATACACCAAAATGTTCGTATGAATAAGGCCTATTTGTGTCCATAATTAGAAATGCGGCGGCTAGTCTAGGTATTCCAGAAATTCAGATTTTGTTTACGGACCACCATTGGTGAATCACATTTTCATGGAGCAACTCCACAAAAAACTGATAGGATATAAGTGTGATACACCAAAATGTTCGTATGGATAAAATCTATTAGTGTCCATATTAGAAATGCGGCGACTTCTCTAGGTATTCCAGAAATTCAGATTTTGTTTACTGACCACCGGTGATGAATCACATTTTCATGGAGCAACTCCACAAAAAACTGATAGGATATAAGTGTGATACACCAAAATGTTCGTATGAATAAGGCCTATTTGTGTCCATAATTATAAATGCGGCGACTACTCTAGGTATTCCAGAAATTCAGATTTTGTTTACTGACCACCGGGGATGAATCACATTTTCATGGAGCAACTCCACAAAAAACTGATAGGATATAAGTGTGATACACCAAAATGTTCGTATGAATAAGGGTTATTTGTGTCCATAATTAGAAATGCGGCGACTAGTCTAGGTATTCCAGAAATTCAGATTTTGTTTACTGACCACCGGTGATGAATCACATTTTCATGGAGCAACTCCACAAAAAACTGATAGGATATAAGTGTGATACACCAAAATGTTCGTATGAATAAGGGTTATTTGTGTCCATAATTAGAAATGCGGCGACTAGTCTAGGTATTCCAGAAATTCAGATTTTGTTTACTGACCACCATTGGTGAATCACATTTTCATGGAGCAACTCCACAAAAAACTGATAGGATATAAGTGTGATACACCAAAATGTTCGTATGAATAAGGCCTATTTGTGTCCATAATTAGAAATGCGGGGACTAGTCTAGGTATTCCAGAAATTCAGATTTTGTTTACTGACCACCATTGGTGAATCACATTTTCATGGAGCAACTCCACAAAAAACTGATAGGATATAAGTGTGATACACCAAAATGTTCGTATGAATAAGGCCTATTTGTGTCCATAATTAGAAATGCGGCGACTAGTCTAGGTATTCCAGAAATTCAGATTTTGTTTACTGACCACCATTGGTGAATCACATTTTCATGGAGCAACTCCACAAAAAACTGATAGGATATAAGTGTGATACACCAAAATGTTCGTATGAATAAGGCCTATTTGTGTCCATAATTAGAAATGCGGCGACTAGTCTAGGTATTCCAGAAATTCAGATTTTGTTTACTGACCACCATTGGTGAATCACATTTTCATGGAGCAACTCCACAAAAAACTGATAGGATATAAGTGTGATACACCAAAATGTTCGTATGAATAAGTCCTATTTGTGTCCATAATTAGAAATGCGGCGACTAGTCTAGGTATTAAAAAAATTCAGATTTTGTTTACTGACCACCATTGGTGAATCACATTTTCATGGAGCAACTCCACAAAAAACTGATAGGATATAAGTGTGATACACCAAAATGTTCGTATGGATAAAATCTATTAGTGTCCGTATTAGAAATGCGGCGACTTCTCTAGGTATTCCAGAAATTCAGATTTTGTTTACTGACCACCGGTGATGAATCACATTTTCATGGAGCAACTCCACAAAAAACTGATAGGATATAAGTGTCATACACCAAAATGTTCGTATGAATAAGGCCTATTTGTGCCCATAATTAGAAATGCGGCGACTAGTCTAGGTATTCCAGAAATTCAGATTTTGTTTACTGACCACCATTGGTGAATCACATTTTCATGGAGCAACTCCACAAAAACCTGATAGGATATAAGTGTGATACACCAAAATGTTCGTATGAATAAGGCCTATTTGCGTCCATAATTAGAAATGCGGCGACTAGTCTAGGTATTCCAGAAATTCAGATTTTGTTTACTGACCACCATTGGTGAATCACATTTTCATGGAGCAACTCCACAAAAAACTGATAGGATATAAGTGTGATACACCAAAATGTTCGTATGAATAAGGCCTATTTGTGTCCATAATTAGAAATGCGGCGACTAGTCTAGGTATTCCAGAAATTCAGATTTTGTTTACTGACCACCATTGGTGAATCACATTTTCATGGAGCAACTCCACAAAAAACTGATAGGATATAAGTGTGATACACCAAAATGTTCGTATGAATAAGGCCTATTTGTGTCCATAATTAGAAATGCGGCGACTAGTCTAGGTATTCCAGAAATTCAGATTTTGTTTACTGACCACCATTGGTGAATCACATTTTCATGGAGCAACTCCACAAAAAACTGATAGGATATAAGTGTGATACACCAAAATGTTCGTATGAATAAGGCCTATTTGTGTCCATAATTAGAAATGCGGCGGCTAGTCTAGGTATTCCAGAAATTCAGATTTTGTTTACGGACCACCATTGGTGAATCACATTTTCATGGAGCAACTCCACAAAAAACTGATAGGATATAAGTGTGATACACCAAAATGTTCGTATGGATAAAATCTATTAGTGTCCATATTAGAAATGCGGCGACTTCTCTAGGTATTCCAGAAATTCAGATTTTGTTTACTGACCACCGGTGATGAATCACATTTTCATGGAGCAACTCCACAAAAAACTGATAGGATATAAGTGTGATACACCAAAATGTTCGTATGAATAAGGCCTATTTGTGTCCATAATTATAAATGCGGCGACTACTCTAGGTATTCCAGAAATTCAGATTTTGTTTACTGACCACCGGGGATGAATCACATTTTCATGGAGCAACTCCACAAAAAACTGATAGGATATAAGTGTGATACACCAAAATGTTCGTATGAATAAGGGTTATTTGTGTCCATAATTAGAAATGCGGCGACTAGTCTAGGTATTCCAGAAATTCAGATTTTGTTTACTGACCACCATTGGTGAATCACATTTTCATGGAGCAACTCCACAAAAAACTGATAGGATATAAGTGTGATACACCAAAATGTTCGTATGAATAAGGCCTATTTGTGTCCATAATTAGAAATGCGGCGACTACTCTAGGTATTCCAGAAATTCAGATTTTGTTTACTGACCACCGGGGATGAATCACATTTTCATGGAGCAACTCCACAAAAAACTGATAGGATATAAGTGTCATACACCAAAATGTTCGTATGAATAAGGCCTATTTGTGCCCATAATTAGAAATGCGGCGACTATTCTAGGTATTCCAGAAATTCAGATTTTGTTTACTGACCACCATTGGTGAATCACATTTTCATGGAGCAACTCCACAAAAAACTGATAGGATATAAGTGTGATACACCAAAATGTTCGTATGAATAAGGCCTATTTGTGTCCATAATTAGAAATGCGGCGACTACTCTAGGCATTCCAGAAATTCAGATTTTGTTTACTGACCACCGGGGATGAATCACATTTTCATGGAGCAACTCCACAAAAAACTGATAGGATATAAGTGTGATACACCAAAATGTTCGTATGAATAAGGGTTATTTGTGTCCATAATTAGAAATGCGGCGACTAGTCTAGGTATTCCAGAAATTCAGATTTTGTTTACTGACCACCATTGGTGAATCACATTTTCATGGAGCAACTCCACAAAAAACTGATAGGATATAAGTGTGATACACCAAAATGTTCGTATGGATAAAATCTATTAGTGTCCGTATTAGAAATGCGGCGACTTCTCTAGGTATTCCAGAAATTCAGATTTTGTTTACTGACCACCGGTGATGAATCACATTTTCATGGAGCAACTCCACAAAAAACTGATAGGATATAAGTGTCATACACCAAAATGTTCGTATGAATAAGGCCTATTTGTGCCCATAATTAGAAATGCGGCGACTAGTCTAGGTATTCCAGAAATTCAGATTTTGTTTACTGACCACCATTGGTGAATCAAATTTTCATGGAGCAACTTCACAAAAAACTGATAGGATATAAGTGTGATACACCAAAATGTTCGTATGAATAAGGCCTATTTGTGTCCATAATTAGAAATGCGGCGACTAGTCTAGGTATTCCAGAAATTCAGATTTTGTTTACTGACCACCATTGGTGAATCACATTTTCATGGAGCAACTCCACAAAAAACTGATAGGATATAAGTGTGATACACCAAAATGTTCGTATGAATAAGGCCTATTTGTGTCCAGAATTAGAAATGCGGCGACTAGTCTAGGTATTCCAGAAATTCAGATTTTGTTTACTGACCACCATTGGTGAATCACATTTTCATGGAGCAACTCCACAAAAAACTGATAGGATATAAGTGTGATACACCAAAATGTTCGTATGAATAAGGCCTATTTGTGTCCATAATTAGAAATGCGGCGACTAGTCTAGGTATTCCAGAAATTCAGATTTTGTTTACTGACCACCATTGGTGAATCACATTTTCATGGAGCAACTCCACAAAAAACTGATAGGATATAAGTGTGATACACCAAAATGTTCGTATGAATAAGGCCTATTTGTGTCCATAATTAGAAATGCGGCGACTATTCTAGGTATTCCAGAAATTCAGATTTTGTTTACTGACCACCATTGGTGAATCACATTTTCATGGAGCAACTCCACAAAAAACTGATAGGATATAAGTGTGATACACCAAAATGTTCGTATGAATAAGGCCTATTTGTGTCCAGAATTAGAAATGCGGCGACTAGTCTACGTATTCCAGAAATTCAGATTTTGTTTACTGACCACCATTGGTGAATCACATTTTCATGGAGCAACTCCACAAAAAACTGATAGGATATAAGTGTGATACACCAAAATGTTCGTATGAATAAGGCCTATTTGTGTCCATAATTAGAAATGCGGCGACTAGTCTAGGTATTCCAGAAATTCAGATTTTGTTTACTGACCACCATTGGTGAATCACATTTTCATGGAGCAACTCCACAAAAAACTGATAGGATATAAGTTTGATACACCAAAATGTTCGTATGAATATGGCCTATTTGTGTCCATAATTAGAAATGCGGCGACTAGTCTAGGTATTCCAGAAATTCAGATTTTGTTTACTGACCACCATTGGTGAATCACATTTTCATGGAGCAACTCCACAAAAAACTGATAGGATATAAGTGTGATACAACAAAATATTCGTATGAATAAGGCCTATTTGTGTCCATAATTAGAAATGCGGCGACTAGTCTAGGTATTCCAGAAATTCAGATTTTGTTTACTGACCACCATTGGTGAATCACATTTTCATGGAGCAACTCCACAAAAAACTGATAGGATATAAGTGTGATACACCAAAATGTTCGTATGAATAAGGCCTATTTGTGTCCATAATTAGAAATGCGGCGACTAGTCTAGGTATTCCAGAAATTCAGATTTTGTTTACTGACCACCGGGGATGAATCACATTTTCATGGAGCAACTCCACAAAAAACTGATAGGATATAAGTGTGATACACCAAAATGTTCGTATGAATAAGGCCTATTTGTGTCCATAATTAGAAATGCGGCGACTAGTGTAGGTATTCCAGAAATTCAGATTTTGTTTACTGACCACCATTGGTGAATCACATTTTCATGGAGCAACTCCACAAAAAACTGATAGGATATAAGTGTGATACACCAAAATGTTCGTATGAATAAGGCCTATTTGTGTCCATAATTAGAAATGCGGCGACTACTCTAGGTATTCCAGAAATTCAGATTTTGTTTACTGACCACCGGGGATGAATCACATTTTCATGGAGCAACTCCACAAAAAACTGATAGGATATAAGTGTGATACACCAAAATGTTCGTATGAATAAGGCCTATTTGTGTCCATAATTAGAAATGCGGCGACTACTCTAGGTATTCCAGAAATTCAGATTTTGTTTACTGACCACCGGGGATGAATCACATTTTCATGGAGCAACTCCACAAAAAACTGATAGGATATAAGTGTGATACACCAAAATGTTCGTATGAATAAGGCCTATTTGTGTCCATAATTAGAAATGCGGCGACTAGTCTAGGTATTCCAGAAATTCAGATTTTGTTTACTGACCACCATTGGTGAATCACATTTTCATGGAGCAACTCCACAAAAAACTGATAGGATATAAGTGTGATACACCAAAATGTTCGTATGAATAAGGGTTATTTGTGTCCATAATTAGAAATGCGGCGACTAGTCTAGGTATTCCAGAAATTCAGATTTTGTTTACTGACCACCATTGGTGAATCACATTTTCATGGAGCAACTCCACAAAAAACTGATAGGATATAAGTGTGATACACCAAAATGTTCGTATGAATAAGGCCTATTTGTGTCCATAATTAGAAATGGGGCGACTAGTCTAGGTATTCCAGAAATTCAGATTTTGTTTACTGACCACCGGGGATGAATCACATTTTCATGGAGCAACTCCACAAAAAACTGATAGGATATAAGTGTGATACACCAAACTGTTCGTATGAATAAGTCCTATTTGTGTCCATAATTAGAAATGCGGCTACTAGTCTAGGTATTCCAGAAATTCAGATTTTGTTTACTGACCACCATTGGTGAATCACATTTTCATGGAGCAACTCCACAAAAAACTGATAGGATATAAGTGTGATACACCAAAATGTTCGTATGAATAAGGCCTATTTGTGTCCATAATTAGAAATGCGGCGACTAGTCTAGGTATTCCAGAAATTCAGATTTTGTTTACTGACCACCGGGGATGAATCACATTTTCATGGAGCAACTCCACAAAAAACTGATAGGATATAAGTGTGATACACCAAAATGTTCGTATGAATAAGGCCTATTTGTGTCCATAATTAGAAATGCGGCGACTAGTCTAGGTATTCCAGAAATTCAGATTTTGTTTACTGACCACCGGGGATGAATCACATTTTCATGGAGCAACTCCACAAAAAACTGATAGGATATAAGTGAGATACACCAAAATGTTCGTATGAATAAGGCCTATTTGTGTCCATAATTAGAAATGCGGCGACTACTCTAGGTATTCCAGAAATTCAGATTTTGTTTACTGACCACCGGGGATGAATCACATTTTCATGGAGCAACTCCACAAAAAACTGATAGGATATAAGTGTGATACACCAAAATGTTCGTATGAATAAGGGTTATTTGCGTCCATAATTAGAAATGCGGCGACAAGTCTAGGTATTCCAGAAATTCAGATTTTGTTTACTGACCACCATTGGTGAATCACATTTTCATGGAGCAACTCCACAAAAAACTGATAGGATATAAGTGTGATACACCAAAATTTTCGTATGAATAAGGCCTATTTGTGTCCATAATTAGAAATGCGGCGACTAGTCTAGGTATTCCAGAAATTCAGATTTTGTTTACTGACCACCGGGGATGAATCACATTTTCATGGAGCAACTCCACAAAAAACTGATAGGATATAAGTGTGATACACCAAAATGTTCGTATGAATAAGGGTTATTTGTGTCCATAATTAGAAATGCGGCGACTAGTCTAGGTATTCCAGAAATTCAGATTTTGTTTACTGACCACCATTGGTGAATCACATTTTCATGGAGCAACTCCACAAAAAACTGATAGGATATAAGTGTGATACACCAAAATGTTCGTATGGATAAAATCTATTAGTGTCCGTATTAGAAATGCGGCGACTTCTCTAGGTATTCCAGAAATTCAGATTTTGTTTACTGACCACCGGTGATGAATCACATTTTCATGGAGCAACTCCACAAAAAACTGATAGGATATAAGTGTGATACACCAAAATGTTCGTATGAATAAGCCCTATTTGTGTCCATAATTAGAAATGCGGCGACTAGTCTAGGTATTCCAGAAATTCAGATTTTGTTTACTGACCACCATTGGTGAATCACATTTTCATGGAGCAACTCCACAAAAAACTGATAGGATATAAGTGTGATACACCAAAATGTTCGTATGGATAAAATCTATTAGTGTCCGTATTAGAAATGCGGCGACTTCTCTAGGTATTCCAGAAATTCAGATTTTGTTTACTGACCACCGGTGATGAATCACATTTTCATGGAGCAACTCCACAAAAAACTGATAGGATATAAGTGTGATACACCAAAATGTTCGTATGAATAAGCCCTATTTGTGTCCATAATTAGAAATGCGGCGACTAGTCTAGGTATTCCAGAAATTCAGATTTTGTTTACTGACCACCATTGGTGAATCACATTTTCATGGAGCAACTCCACAAAAAACTGATAGGATATAAGTGTGATACACCAAAATGTTCGTATGAATAAGGCCTATTTGTGTCCATAATTAGAAATGCGGCGACTACTCTAGGTATTCCAGAAATTCAGATTTTGTTTACTGACCACCGGGGATGAATCACATTTTCATGGAGCAACTCCACAAAAAACTGATAGGATATAAGTGTGATACACCAAAATGTTCGTATGAATAAGGGTTATTTGTGTCCATAATTAGAAATGCGGCGACTAGTCTAGGTATTCCAGAAATTCAGATTTTGTTTACTGACCACCATTGGTGAATCACATTTTCATGGAGCTACTCCACAAAAAACTGATAGGATATAAGTGTGATACACCAAAATGTTCGTATGAATAAGGCCTATTTGTGTCCATAATTAGAAATGCGGCGACTAGTCTAGGTATTCCAGAAATTCAGATTTTGTTTACTGACCACCATTGGTGAATCACATTTTCATGGAGCAACTCCACAAAAAACTGATAGGATATAAGTGTGATACACCAAAATGTTCGTATGAATAAGGCCTATTTGTGTCCATAATTAGAAATGCGGCGACTACTCTAGGTATTCCAGAAATTCAGATTTTGTTTGCTGACCACCGGGGATGAATCACATTTTCATGGAGCAACTCCACAAAAAACTGATAGGATATAAGTGTGATACACCAAAATGTTCGTATGAATAAGGCCTATTTGTGTCCATAATTAGAAATGCGGCGACTACTCTAGGTATTCCAGAAATTCAGATTTTGTTTACTGACCACCGGGGATGAATCACATTTTCATGGAGCAACTCCACAAAAAACTGATAGGATATAAGTGTGATACACCAAAATGTTCGTATGAATAAGGCCTATTTGTGTCCATAATTAGAAATGCGGCGACTATTCTAGGTATTCCAGAAATTCAGATTTTGTTTACTGACCACCATTGGTGAATCACATTTTCATGGAGCAACTCCACAAAAAACTGATAGGATATAAGTGTGATACACCAAAATGTTCGTATGAATAAGGCCTATTTGTGTCCATAATTAGAAATGCGGCGACTAGTCTAGGTATTCCAGAAATTCAGATTTTGTTTACTGACCACCATTGGTGAATCACATTTTCATGGAGCAACTCCACAAAAAACTGATAGGATATAAGTGTGATACACCAAAATGTTCGTATGAATAAGGCCTATTTGTGTCCATAATTAGAAATGCGGCGACTATTCTTGGTATTCCAGAAATTCAGATTTTGTTTACTGACCACCATTGGTGAATCACATTTTCATGGAGCAACTCCACAAAAAACTGATAGGATATAAGTGTGATACACCAAAATGTTCGTATGAATAAGGCCTATTTGTGTCCATAATTAGAAATGCGGCGACTATTCTTGGTATTCCAGAAATTCAGATTTTGTTTACTGACCACCATTGGTGAATCACATTTTCATGGAGCAACTCCACAAAAAACTGATAGGATATAAGTGTGATACACCAAAATGTTCGTATGAATAAGGCCTATTTGTGTCCATAATTAGAAATGCGGCGACTACTCTAGGTATTCCAGAAATTCAGATTTTGTTTACTGACCACCGGTGATGAATCACATTTTCATGGAGCAACTCCACAAAAAACTGATAGGATATAAGTGTGATACACCAAAATGTTCGTATGAATAAGGCCTATTTGTGTCCATAATTAGAAATGCGGCGACTTCTCTAGGTATTCCAGAAATTCAGATTTTGTTTACTGACCACCGGGGATGAATCACATTTTCATGGAGCAACTCCACAAAAAACAGATAGGATATAAGTGTGATACACCAAAATGTTCGTATGAATAAGGCCTATTTGTGTCCATAATTAGAAATGCGGCGACTACTCTAGGTATTCCAGAAATTCAGATTTTGTTTACTGACCACCGGGGATGAATCATATTTTCATGGAGCAACTCCACAAAAAACTGATAGGATATAAGTGTGATACACCAAAATGTTCGTATGAATAAGGGTTATTTGTGTCCATAATTAGAAATGCGGCGACTAGTCTAGGTATTCCAGAAATTCAGATTTTGTTTACTGACCACCATTGGTGAATCACATTTTCATGGAGCAACTCCACAAAAAACTGATAGGATATAAGTGTGATACACCAAAATGTTCGTATGAATAAGGCCTATTTGTGTCCATAATTATAAATGCGGCGACTAGTCTAGGTATTCCAGAAATTCAGATTTTGTTTACTGACCACCATTGGTGAATCAAATTTTCATGGAGCAACTCCACAAAAAACTGATAGGATATAAGTGTGATACAACAAAATGTTCGTATGAATAAGGCCTATCTGTGTCCATAATTAGAAATGCGGCGACTAGTCTAGGTATTCCAGAAATTCAGATTTTGTTTACTGACCACCGGTGATGAATCACATTTCCATGGAGCAACTCCACAAAAAACTGATAGGATATAAGTGTGATACAGCAAAATGTTCGTATGAATAAGGCCTATTTGCGTCCATAATTAGAAATGCGGCTACTAGTCTAGGTATTCCAGAAATTCAGATTTTGTTTACTGACCACCATTGGTGAATCACATTTTCATGGAGCAACTCCACAAAAAACTGATAGGATATAAGTGTGATACACCAAAATGTTCGTATGAATAAGTCCTATTTGTGTCCATAATTAGAAATGCGGCTACTAGTCTAGGTATTCCAGAAATTCAGATTTTGTTTACTGACCACCATTGGTGAATCACATTTTCATGGAGCAACTCCACAAAAAACTGATAGGATATAAGTGTGATACACCAAAATGTTCGTATGAATAAGTCCTATTTGTGTCCATAATTAGAAATGCGGCGACTAGTCTAGGTATTCAAGAAATTCAGATTTTGTTTACTGACCACCATTGGTGAATCACATTTTCATGGAGCAACTCCACAAAAAACTGATAGGATATAAGTGTGATACACCAAAATGTTCGTATGGATAAAATCTATTAGTGTCCGTATTTAGAAATGCGGCGACTAGTCTAGGTATTCCAGAAATTCAGATTTTGTTTACTGACCACCATTGGTGAATCACATTTTCATGGAGCAACTCCACAAAAAACTGATAGGATATAAGTGTGATACAGCAAAATGTTCGTATGAATAAGGCCTATTTGTGTCCATAATTAGAAATGCGGCGACTAGTCTAGGCATTCCAGAAATTCAGATTTTGTTTACTGACCACCGGGGATGAATCACATTTTCATGGAGCAACTCCACAAAAAACTGATAGGATATAAGTGTGATACACCAAAATGTTCGTATGAATAAGGCCTATTTGTGTCCATAATTAGAAATGCGGCGACTACTCTAGGTATTCCAGAAATTCAGATTTTGTTTACTGACCACCGGGGATGAATCACATTTTCATGGAGCAACTCCACAAAAAACTGATAGGATATAAGTGTGATACACCAAAATGTTCGTATGAATAAGGCCTATTTGTGTCCATAATTAGAAATGCGGCGACTAGTCTAGGTATTCCAGAAATTCAGATTTTGTTTACTGACCACCATTGGTGAATCACATTTTCATGGAGCAACTCCACAAAAAACTGATAGGATATAAGTGTGATACACCAAAATGTTCGTATGAATAAGGCCTATTTGTGTCCATAATTAGAAATGCGGCGACTACTCTAGGTATTCCAGAAATTCAGATTTTGTTTACTGACCACCGGGGATGAATCACATTTTCATGGAGCAACTCCACAAAAAACTGATAGGATATAAGTGTGATACACCAAAATGTTCGTATGAATAAGGGTTATTTGTGTCCATAATTAGAAATGCGGCGACTAGTCTAGGTATTCCAGAAATTCAGATTTTGTTTACTGACCACCATTGGTGAATCACATTTTCATGGAGCAACTTCACAAAAAACTGATAGGATATAAGTGTGATACACCAAAATGTTCGTATGAATAAGGCCTATTTGTGTCCATAATTAGAAATGCGGCGACTAGTCTAGGTATTCCAGAAATTCAGATTTTGTTTACTGACCACCATTGGTGAATCACATTTTCATGGAGCAACTTCACAAAAAACTGATAGGATATAAGTGTGATACACCAAAATGTTCGTATGAATAAGGCCTATTTGTGTCCATAATTAGAAATGCGGCGACTACTCTAGGTATTCCAGAAATTCAGATTTTGTTTACTGACCACCGGGGATGAATCACATTTTCATGGAGCAACTCCACAAAAAACTGATAGGATATAAGTGTGATAAACCAAAATGTTCGTATGAATAAGGCCTATTTGTGTCCATAATTAGAAATGCGGCGACTAGTCTAGGTATTCCAGAAATTCAGATTTTGTTTACCATTGGTGAATCACATTTTCATGGAGCAACTCCACAAAAAACTGATAGGATATAAGTGTGATACACCAAAATGTTCGTATGAATAAGGCCTATTTGTGTCCATAGTTAGAAATGCGGCGACTAGTCTAGGTATTCCAGAAATTCAGATTTTGTTTACTGACCACCATTGGTGAATCACATTTTCATGGAGCAACTCCACAAAAAACTGATAGGATATAAGTGTGATACACCAAAATGTTCGTATGAATAAGGCCTATTTGTGTCCATAATTAGAAATGCGGCGACTACTCTAGGTATTCCAGAAATTCAGATTTTGTTTACTGACCACCGGGGATGAATCACATTTTCATGGAGCAACTCCACAAAAAACTGATAGGATATAAGTGTGATACACCAAAATGTTCGTATGAATAAGGCCTATTTGTGTCCATAATTAGAAATGCGGCGACTAGTCTAGGTATTCCAGAAATTCAGATTTTGTTTACTGACCACCATTGGTGAATCACATTTTCATGGAGCAACTCCACAAAAAACTGATAGGATATAAGTGTGATACACCAAAATGTTCGTATGAATAAGGCCTATTTGTGTCCATAATTATAAATGCGGCGACTAGTCTAGGTATTCCAGAAATTCAGATTTTGTTTACTGACCACCATTGGTGAATCACATTTTCATGGAGCAACTCCACAAAAAACTGATAGGATATAAGTGTGATACACCAAAATGTTCGTATGAATAAGGCCTATTTGTGTGCATAATTATAAATGCGGCGTCTAGTCTAGGTATTCCAGAAATTCAGATTTTGTTTACTGACCACCATTGGTGAATCACATTTTCATGGAGCAACTCCACAAAAAACTGATAGGATATAAGTGTGATACACCAAAATGTTCGTATGAATAAGGGTTATTTGCGTCCATAATTAGAAATGCGGCGACTAGTCTAGGTATTCCAGAAATTCAGATTTTGTTTACTGACCACCATTGGTGAATAACATTTTCATGGAGTAACTCCACAAAAAACTGATAGGATATAAGTGTGATACACCAAAATGTTCGTATGAATAAGGCCTATTTGTGTCCATAATTATAAATGCGGCGACTAGTCTAGGTATTCCAGAAATTCAGATTTTGTTTACTGACCACCATTGGTGAATCACATTTTCATGGAGCAACTCCACAAAAAACTGATAGGATATAAGTGTGATACACCAAAATGTTCGTATGGATAAAATCTATAAGTGTCCGTATTTAGAAATGCGGCGACTAGTCTATGTATTCCAGAAATTCAGATTTTGTTTACTGACCACCATTGGTGAATCACATTTTCATGGAGCAACTCCACAAAAAACTAATAGGATATAAGTGTGATACACCAAAATGTTCGTATGAATAAGGCCTATTTGTGTCCATAATTAGAAATGCGGCTACTAGTCTAGGTATTCCAGAAATTCAGATTTTGTTTACTGACCACCATTGGTGAATCACATTTTCATGGAGCAACTCCACAAAAAACTGATAGGATATAAGTGTGATACACCAAAATGTTCGTATGAATAAGTCCTATTTGTGTCCATAATTAGAAATGCGGCTACTAGTCTAGGTATTCCAGAAATTCAGATTTTGTTTACTGACCACCATTGGTGAATCACATTTTCATGGAGCAACTCCACAAAAAACTGATAGGATATAAGTGTGATACACCAAAATGTTCGTATGAATAAGTCCTATTTGTGTCCATAATTAGAAATGCGGCGACTAGTCTAGGTATTCAAGAAATTCAGATTTTGTTTACTGACCACCATTGGTGAATCACATTTTCATGGAGCAACTCCACAAAAAACTGATAGGATATAAGTGTGATACACCAAAATGTTCGTATGAATAAGTCCTATTTGTGTCCATAATTAGAAATGCGGCTACTAGTCTAGGTATTCCAGAAATTCAGATTTTGTTTACTGACCACCATTGGTGAATCACATTTTCATGGAGCAACTCCACAAAAAACTGATAGGATATAAGTGTGATACACCAAAATGTTCGTATGAATAAGGGTTATTTGCGTCCATAATTAGAAATGCGGCGACTAGTCTAGGTATTCCAGAAATTCAGATTTTGTTTACTGACCACCATTGGTGAATCACATTTTCATGGAGCAACTCCACAAAAAACTGATAGGATATAAGTGTGATACACCAAAATGTTCGTATGGATAAAATCTATTAGTGTCCGTACTAGAAATGCGGCGACTTCTCTAGGTATTCCAGAAATTCAGATTTTGTTTACTGACCACCGGTGATGAATCACATTTTCATGGAGCAACTCCACAAAAAACTGATAGGATATAAGTGTGATACAGCAAAATGTTCGTATGAATAAGGCCTATTTGCGTCCATAATTATAAATGCGGCGACTAGTCTAGGTATTCCAGAAATTCAGATTTTGTTTACTGACCACCATTGGTGAATCAAATTTTCATGGAGCAACTCCACAAAAAACTGATAGGATATAAGTGTGATACAGCAAAATGTTCGTATGAATAAGGCCTATCTGTGTCCATAATTAGAAATGCGGCGACTAGTCTAGGTATTCCAGAAATTCAGATTTTGTTTACTGACCACCGGTGATGAATCACATTTCCATGGAGCAACTCCACAAAAAACTGATAGGATATAAGTGTGATACAGCAAAATGTTCGTATGAATAAGGCCTATTTGCGTCCATAATTATAAATGCGGCGACTAGTCTAGGTATTCCAGAAATTCAGATTTTGTTTACTGACCACCATTGGTGAATCAAATTTTCATGGAGCAACTCCACAAAAAACTGATAGGATATAAGTGTGATACAACAAAATGTTCGTATGAATAAGGCCTATCTGTGTCCATAATTAGAAATGCGGCGACTAGTCTAGGTATTCCAGAAATTCAGATTTTGTTTACTGACCACCGGTGATGAATCACATTTCCATGGAGCAACTCCACAAAAAACTGATAGGATATAAGTGTGATACAGCAAAATGTTCGTATGAATAAGGCCTATTTGCGTCCATAATTAGAAATGCGGCTACTAGTCTAGGTATTCCAGAAATTCAGATTTTGTTTACTGACCACCATTGGTGAATCACATTTTCATGGAGCAACTCCACAAAAAACTGATAGGATATAAGTGTGATACACCAAAATGTTCGTATGAATAAGTCCTATTTGTGTCCATAATTAGAAATGCGGCTACTAGTCTAGGTATTCCAGAAATTCAGATTTTGTTTACTGACCACCATTGGTGAATCACATTTTCATGGAGCAACTCCACAAAAAACTGATAGGATATAAGTGTGATACACCAAAATGTTCGTATGAATAAGTCCTATTTGTGTCCATAATTAGAAATGCGGCGACTAGTCTAGGTATTCAAGAAATTCAGATTTTGTTTACTGACCACCATTGGTGAATCACATTTTCATGGAGCAACTCCACAAAAAACTGATAGGATATAAGTGTGATACACCAAAATGTTCGTATGGATAAAATCTATTAGTGTCCGTATTTAGAAATGCGGCGACTAGTCTAGGTATTCCAGAAATTCAGATTTTGTTTACTGACCACCATTGGTGAATCACATTTTCATGGAGCAACTCCACAAAAAACTGATAGGATATAAGTGTGATACAGCAAAATGTTCGTATGAATAAGGCCTATTTGTGTCCATAATTAGAAATGCGGCGACTAGTCTAGGCATTCCAGAAATTCAGATTTTGTTTACTGACCACCGGGGATGAATCACATTTTCATGGAGCAACTCCACAAAAAACTGATAGGATATAAGTGTGATACACCAAAATGTTCGTATGAATAAGGCCTATTTGTGTCCATAATTAGAAATGCGGCGACTACTCTAGGTATTCCAGAAATTCAGATTTTGTTTACTGACCACCGGGGATGAATCACATTTTCATGGAGCAACTCCACAAAAAACTGATAGGATATAAGTGTGATACACCAAAATGTTCGTATGAATAAGGCCTATTTGTGTCCATAATTAGAAATGCGGCGACTAGTCTAGGTATTCCAGAAATTCAGATTTTGTTTACTGACCACCATTGGTGAATCACATTTTCATGGAGCAACTCCACAAAAAACTGATAGGATATAAGTGTGATACACCAAAATGTTCGTATGAATAAGGCCTATTTGTGTCCATAATTAGAAATGCGGCGACTACTCTAGGTATTCCAGAAATTCAGATTTTGTTTACTGACCACCGGGGATGAATCACATTTTCATGGAGCAACTCCACAAAAAACTGATAGGATATAAGTGTGATACACCAAAATGTTCGTA
This sequence comes from Leucophora obtusa, assembly GCA_949987735.1. Classification (NCBI taxonomy): domain Eukaryota; kingdom Metazoa; phylum Arthropoda; class Insecta; order Diptera; family Anthomyiidae; genus Leucophora; species Leucophora obtusa. The sequence goes on along the minus strand of OX465298.1, from coordinate 186,857,272 downwards.
TGAATAAGGGTTATTTGTGTCCATAATTAGAAATGCGGCGACTAGTCTAGGTATTCCAGAAATTCAGATTTTGTTTACTGACCACCATTGGTGAATCACATTTTCATGGAGCAACTTCACAAAAAACTGATAGGATATAAGTGTGATACACCAAAATGTTCGTATGAATAAGGCCTATTTGTGTCCATAATTAGAAATGCGGCGACTAGTCTAGGTATTCCAGAAATTCAGATTTTGTTTACTGACCACCATTGGTGAATCACATTTTCATGGAGCAACTTCACAAAAAACTGATAGGATATAAGTGTGATACACCAAAATGTTCGTATGAATAAGGCCTATTTGTGTCCATAATTAGAAATGCGGCGACTACTCTAGGTATTCCAGAAATTCAGATTTTGTTTACTGACCACCGGGGATGAATCACATTTTCATGGAGCAACTCCACAAAAAACTGATAGGATATAAGTGTGATAAACCAAAATGTTCGTATGAATAAGGCCTATTTGTGTCCATAATTAGAAATGCGGCGACTAGTCTAGGTATTCCAGAAATTCAGATTTTGTTTACCATTGGTGAATCACATTTTCATGGAGCAACTCCACAAAAAACTGATAGGATATAAGTGTGATACACCAAAATGTTCGTATGAATAAGGCCTATTTGTGTCCATAGTTAGAAATGCGGCGACTAGTCTAGGTATTCCAGAAATTCAGATTTTGTTTACTGACCACCATTGGTGAATCACATTTTCATGGAGCAACTCCACAAAAAACTGATAGGATATAAGTGTGATACACCAAAATGTTCGTATGAATAAGGCCTATTTGTGTCCATAATTAGAAATGCGGCGACTACTCTAGGTATTCCAGAAATTCAGATTTTGTTTACTGACCACCGGGGATGAATCACATTTTCATGGAGCAACTCCACAAAAAACTGATAGGATATAAGTGTGATACACCAAAATGTTCGTATGAATAAGGCCTATTTGTGTCCATAATTAGAAATGCGGCGACTAGTCTAGGTATTCCAGAAATTCAGATTTTGTTTACTGACCACCATTGGTGAATCACATTTTCATGGAGCAACTCCACAAAAAACTGATAGGATATAAGTGTGATACACCAAAATGTTCGTATGAATAAGGCCTATTTGTGTCCATAATTATAAATGCGGCGACTAGTCTAGGTATTCCAGAAATTCAGATTTTGTTTACTGACCACCATTGGTGAATCACATTTTCATGGAGCAACTCCACAAAAAACTGATAGGATATAAGTGTGATACACCAAAATGTTCGTATGAATAAGGGTTATTTGCGTCCATAATTAGAAATGCGGCGACTAGTCTAGGTATTCCAGAAATTCAGATTTTGTTTACTGACCACCATTGGTGAATAACATTTTCATGGAGTAACTCCACAAAAAACTGATAGGATATAAGTGTGATACACCAAAATGTTCGTATGAATAAGGCCTATTTGTGTCCATAATTATAAATGCGGCGACTAGTCTAGGTATTCCAGAAATTCAGATTTTGTTTACTGACCACCATTGGTGAATCACATTTTCATGGAGCAACTCCACAAAAAACTGATAGGATATAAGTGTGATACACCAAAATGTTCGTATGGATAAAATCTATAAGTGTCCGTATTTAGAAATGCGGCGACTAGTCTATGTATTCCAGAAATTCAGATTTTGTTTACTGACCACCATTGGTGAATCACATTTTCATGGAGCAACTCCACAAAAAACTAATAGGATATAAGTGTGATACACCAAAATGTTCGTATGAATAAGGCCTATTTGTGTCCATAATTAGAAATGCGGCTACTAGTCTAGGTATTCCAGAAATTCAGATTTTGTTTACTGACCACCATTGGTGAATCACATTTTCATGGAGCAACTCCACAAAAAACTGATAGGATATAAGTGTGATACACCAAAATGTTCGTATGAATAAGTCCTATTTGTGTCCATAATTAGAAATGCGGCTACTAGTCTAGGTATTCCAGAAATTCAGATTTTGTTTACTGACCACCATTGGTGAATCACATTTTCATGGAGCAACTCCACAAAAAACTGATAGGATATAAGTGTGATACACCAAAATGTTCGTATGAATAAGTCCTATTTGTGTCCATAATTAGAAATGCGGCGACTAGTCTAGGTATTCAAGAAATTCAGATTTTGTTTACTGACCACCATTGGTGAATCACATTTTCATGGAGCAACTCCACAAAAAACTGATAGGATATAAGTGTGATACACCAAAATGTTCGTATGAATAAGTCCTATTTGTGTCCATAATTAGAAATGCGGCTACTAGTCTAGGTATTCCAGAAATTCAGATTTTGTTTACTGACCACCATTGGTGAATCACATTTTCATGGAGCAACTCCACAAAAAACTGATAGGATATAAGTGTGATACACCAAAATGTTCGTATGAATAAGGGTTATTTGCGTCCATAATTAGAAATGCGGCGACTAGTCTAGGTATTCCAGAAATTCAGATTTTGTTTACTGACCACCATTGGTGAATCACATTTTCATGGAGCAACTCCACAAAAAACTGATAGGATATAAGTGTGATACACCAAAATGTTCGTATGGATAAAATCTATTAGTGTCCGTACTAGAAATGCGGCGACTTCTCTAGGTATTCCAGAAATTCAGATTTTGTTTACTGACCACCGGTGATGAATCACATTTTCATGGAGCAACTCCACAAAAAACTGATAGGATATAAGTGTGATACACCAAAATGTTCGTATGAATAAGGCCTATTTGCGTCCATAATTAGAAATGCGGCGACTAGTCTAGGTATTCCAGAAATTCAGATTTTGTTTACTGACCACCATTGGTGAATTACAATTTCATGGAGCAACTCCACAAAAAACTGATAGGATATAAGTGTGATACACCAAAATGTTCGTATGAATAAGGCCTATTTGTGTCCATAATTATAAATGCGGCGACTAGTCTAGGTATTCCAGAAATTCAGATTTTGTTTACTGACCACCATTGGTGAATCACATTTTCATGGAGCAACTCCACAAAAAACTGATAGGATATAAGTGTGATACACCAAAATGTTCGTATGAATAAGGCCTATTTGTGTCCATAATTAGAAATGCGGCGACTACTCTAGGTATTCCAGAAATTCAGATTTTGTTTACTGACCACCGGGGATGAATCACATTTTCATGGAGCAACTCCACAAAAAACTGATAGGATATAAGTGTGATACACCAAAATGTTCGTATGAATAAGGGTTATTTGTGTCCATAATTAGAAATGCGGCGACTAGTCTAGGTATTCCAGAAATTCAGATTTTGTTTACTGACCACCATTGGTGAATCACATTTTCATGGAGCAACTTCACAAAAAACTGATAGGATATAAGTGTGATACACCAAAATGTTCGTATGAATAAGGCCTATTTGTGTCCATAATTAGAAATGCGGCGACTAGTCTAGGTATTCCAGAAATTCAGATTTTGTTTACTGACCACCATTGGTGAATCACATTTTCATGGAGCAACTCCACAAAAAACTGATAGGATATAAGTGTGATAAACCAAAATGTTCGTATGAATAAGGCCTATTTGTGTCCATAATTAGAAATGCGGCGACTAGTCTAGGTATTCCAGAAATTCAGATTTTGTTTACCATTGGTGAATCACATTTTCATGGAGCAACTCCACAAAAAACTGATAGGATATAAGTGTGATACACCAAAATGTTCGTATGAATAAGGCCTATTTGTGTCCATAGTTAGAAATGCGGCGACTAGTCTAGGTATTCCAGAAATTCAGATTTTGTTTACTGACCACCATTGGTGAATCACATTTTCATGGAGCAACTCCACAAAAAACTGATAGGATATAAGTGTGATACACCAAAATGTTCGTATGAATAAGGCCTATTTGTGTCCATAATTAGAAATGCGGCGACTACTCTAGGTATTCCAGAAATTCAGATTTTGTTTACTGACCACCGGGGATGAATCACATTTTCATGGAGCAACTCCACAAAAAACTGATAGGATATAAGTGTGATACACCAAAATGTTCGTATGAATAAGGCCTATTTGTGTCCATAATTAGAAATGCGGCGACTAGTCTAGGTATTCCAGAAATTCAGATTTTGTTTACTGACCACCATTGGTGAATCACATTTTCATGGAGCAACTCCACAAAAAACTGATAGGATATAAGTGTGATACACCAAAATGTTCGTATGAATAAGGCCTATTTGTGTCCATAATTATAAATGCGGCGACTAGTCTAGGTATTCCAGAAATTCAGATTTTGTTTACTGACCACCATTGGTGAATCACATTTTCATGGAGCAACTCCACAAAAAACTGATAGGATATAAGTGTGATACACCAAAATGTTCGTATGAATAAGGCCTATTTGTGTGCATAATTATAAATGCGGCGACTAGTCTAGGTATTCCAGAAATTCAGATTTTGTTTACTGACCACCATTGGTGAATCACATTTTCATGGAGCAACTCCACAAAAAACTGATAGGATATAAGTGTGATACACCAAAATGTTCGTATGAATAAGGGTTATTTGCGTCCATAATTAGAAATGCGGCGACTAGTCTAGGTATTCCAGAAATTCAGATTTTGTTTACTGACCACCATTGGTGAATCACATTTTCATGGAGCAACTCCACAAAAAACTGATAGGATATAAGTGTGATACACCAAAATGTTCGTATGAATAAGGCCTATTTGTGTCCATAATTAGAAATGCGGCTACTAGTCTAGGTATTCCAGAAATTCAGATTTTGTTTACTGACCACCATTGGTGAATCACATTTTCATGGAGCAACTCCACAAAAAACTGATAGGATATAAGTGTGATACACCAAAATGTTCGTATGAATAAGTCCTATTTGTGTCCATAATTAGAAATGCGGCTACTAGTCTAGGTATTCCAGAAATTCAGATTTTGTTTACTGACCACCATTGGTGAATCACATTTTCATGGAGCAACTCCACAAAAAACTGATAGGATATAAGTGTGATACACCAAAATGTTCGTATGAATAAGTCCTATTTGTGTCCATAATTAGAAATGCGGCTACTAGTCTAGGTATTCCAGAAATTCAGATTTTGTTTACTGACCACCATTGGTGAATCACATTTTCATGGAGCAACTCCACAAAAAACTGATAGGATATAAGTGTGATACACCAAAATGTTCGTATGAATAAGGGTTATTTGCGTCCATAATTAGAAATGCGGCGACTAGTCTAGGTATTCCAGAAATTCAGATTTTGTTTACTGACCACCATTGGTGAATCACATTTTCATGGAGCAACTCCACAAAAAACTGATAGGATATAAGTGTGATACACCAAAATGTTCGTATGAATAAGTCCTATTTGTGTCCATAATTAGAAATGCGGCTACTAGTCTAGGTATTCCAGAAATTCAGATTTTGTTTACTGACCACCATTGGTGAATCACATTTTCATGGAGCAACTCCACAAAAAACTGATAGGATATAAGTGTGATACACCAAAATGTTCGTATGAATAAGTCCTATTTGTGTCCATAATTAGAAATGCGGCGACTAGTCTAGGTATTCAAGAAATTCAGATTTTGTTTACTGACCACCATTGGTGAATCACATTTTCATGGAGCAACTCCACAAAAAACTGATAGGATATAAGTGTGATACACCAAAATGTTCGTATGGATAAAATCTATTAGTGTCCGTATTTAGAAATGCGGCGACTAGTCTAGGTATTCCAGAAATTCAGATTTTGTTTACTGACCACCATTGGTGAATCACATTTTCATGGAGCAACTCCACAAAAAACTGATAGGATATAAGTGTGATACAGCAAAATGTTCGTATGAATAAGGCCTATTTGTGTCCATAATTAGAAATGCGGCGACTAGTCTAGGTATTCCAGAAATTCAGATTTTGTTTACTGACCACCGGGGATGAATCACATTTTCATGGAGCAACTCCACAAAAAACTGATAGGATATAAGTGTGATACACCAAAATGTTCGTACGAATAAGGCCTATTTGTGTCCATAATTAGAAATGCGGCGACTAGTCTAGGTATTCCAGAAATTCAGATTTTGTTTACTGACCACCGGGGATGAATCACATTTTCATGGAGCAACTCCACAAAAAACTGATAGGATATAAGTGTGATACACCAAAATGTTCGTATGAATAAGGCCTATTTGTGTCCATAATTAGAAATGCGGCGACTACTCTAGGTATTCCAGAAATTCAGATTTTGTTTACTGACCACCGGGGATGAATCACATTTTCATGGAGCAACTCCACAAAAAACTGATAGGATATAAGTGTGATACACCAAAATGTTCGTATGAATAAGGCCTATTTGTGTCCATAATTAGAAATGCGGCGACTACTCTAGGTATTCCAGAAATTCAGATTTTGTTTACTGACCACCATTGGTGAATCACATTTTCATGGAGCAACTCCACAAAAAACTGATAGGATATAAGTGTGATACACCAAAATGTTCGTATGAATAAGGGTTATTTGCGTCCATAATTAGAAATGCGGCGACTAGTCTAGGTATTCCAGAAATTCAGATTTTGTTTACTGACCACCATTGGTGAATCACATTTTCATGGAGTAACTCCACAAAAAACTGATAGGATATAAGTGTGATACACCAAAATGTTCGTATGAATAAGGCCTATTTGTGTCCATAATTATAAATGCGGCGACTAGTCTAGGTATTCCAGAAATTCAGATTTTGTTTACTGACCACCATTGGTGAATCACATTTTCATGGAGCAACTCCACAAAAAACTGATAGGATATAAGTGTGATACACCAAAATGTTCGTATGGATAAAATCTATAAGTGTCCGTATTTAGAAATGCGGCGACTAGTCTATGTATTCCAGAAATTCAGATTTTGTTTACTGACCACCATTGGTGAATCACATTTTCATGGAGCAACTCCACAAAAAACTAATAGGATATAAGTGTGATACACCAAAATGTTCGTATGAATAAGGCCTATTTGTGTCCATAATTAGAAATGCGGCTACTAGTCTAGGTATTCCAGAAATTCAGATTTTGTTTACTGACCACCATTGGTGAATCACATTTTCATGGAGCAACTCCACAAAAAACTGATAGGATATAAGTGTGATACACCAAAATGTTCGTATGAATAAGTCCTATTTGTGTCCATAATTAGAAATGCGGCTACTAGTCTAGGTATTCCAGAAATTCAGATTTTGTTTACTGACCACCATTGGTGAATCACATTTTCATGGAGCAACTCCACAAAAAACTGATAGGATATAAGTGTGATACACCAAAATGTTCGTATGAATAAGTCCTATTTGTGTCCATAATTAGAAATGCGGCGACTAGTCTAGGTATTCAAGAAATTCAGATTTTGTTTACTGACCACCATTGGTGAATCACATTTTCATGGAGCAACTCCACAAAAAACTGATAGGATATAAGTGTGATACACCAAAATGTTCGTATGAATAAGTCCTATTTGTGTCCATAATTAGAAATGCGGCTACTAGTCTAGGTATTCCAGAAATTCAGATTTTGTTTACTGACCACCATTGGTGAATCACATTTTCATGGAGCAACTCCACAAAAAACTGATAGGATATAAGTGTGATACACCAAAATGTTCGTATGAATAAGGGTTATTTGCGTCCATAATTAGAAATGCGGCGACTAGTCTAGGTATTCCAGAAATTCAGATTTTGTTTACTGACCACCATTGGTGAATCACATTTTCATGGAGCAACTCCACAAAAAACTGATAGGATATAAGTGTGATACACCAAAATGTTCGTATGGATAAAATCTATTAGTGTCCGTATTAGAAATGCGGCGACTTCTCTAGGTATTCCAGAAATTCAGATTTTGTTTACTGACCACCGGTGATGAATCACATTTTCATGGAGCAACTCCACAAAAAACTGATAGGATATAAGTGTGATACACCAAAATGTTCGTATGAATAAGGCCTATTTGCGTCCATAATTAGAAATGCGGCGACTAGTCTAGGTATTCCAGAAATTCAGATTTTGTTTACTGACCACCATTGGTGAATTACAATTTCATGGAGCAACTCCACAAAAAACTGATAGGATATAAGTGTGATACACCAAAATGTTCGTATGAATAAGGCCTATTTGTGTCCATAATTATAAATGCGGCGACTAGTCTAGGTATTCCAGAAATTCAGATTTTGTTTACTGACCACCATTGGTGAATCACATTTTCATGGAGCAACTCCACAAAAAACTGATAGGATATAAGTGTGATACACCAAAATGTTCGTATGAATAAGGCCTATTTGTGTCCATAATTAGAAATGCGGCGACTACTCTAGGTATTCCAGAAATTCAGATTTTGTTTACTGACCACCGGGGATGAATCACATTTTCATGGAGCAACTCCACAAAAAACTGATAGGATATAAGTGTGATACACCAAAATGTTCGTATGAATAAGGGTTATTTGTGTCCATAATTAGAAATGCGGCGACTAGTCTAGGTATTCCAGAAATTCAGATTTTGTTTACTGACCACCATTGGTGAATCACATTTTCATGGAGCAACTCCACAAAAAACTGATAGGATATAAGTGTGATAAACCAAAATGTTCGTATGAATAAGGCCTATTTGTGTCCATAATTAGAAATGCGGCGACTAGTCTAGGTATTCCAGAAATTCAGATTTTGTTTACCATTGGTGAATCACATTTTCATGGAGCAACTCCACAAAAAACTGATAGGATATAAGTGTGATACACCAAAATGTTCGTATGAATAAGGCCTATTTGTGTCCATAGTTAGAAATGCGGCGACTAGTCTAGGTATTCCAGAAATTCAGATTTTGTTTACTGACCACCATTGGTGAATCACATTTTCATGGAGCAACTCCACAAAAAACTGATAGGATATAAGTGTGATACACCAAAATGTTCGTATGAATAAGGCCTATTTGTGTCCATAATTAGAAATGCGGCGACTACTCTAGGTATTCCAGAAATTCAGATTTTGTTTACTGACCACCGGGGATGAATCACATTTTCATGGAGCAACTCCACAAAAAACTGATAGGATATAAGTGTGATACACCAAAATGTTCGTATGAATAAGGCCTATTTGTGTCCATAATTAGAAATGCGGCGACTAGTCTAGGTATTCCAGAAATTCAGATTTTGTTTACTGACCACCATTGGTGAATCACATTTTCATGGAGCAACTCCACAAAAAACTGATAGGATATAAGTGTGATACACCAAAATGTTCGTATGAATAAGGCCTATTTGTGTCCATAATTATAAATGCGGCGACTAGTCTAGGTATTCCAGAAATTCAGATTTTGTTTACTGACCACCATTGGTGAATCACATTTTCATGGAGCAACTCCACAAAAAACTGATAGGATATAAGTGTGATACACCAAAATGTTCGTATGAATAAGGCCTATTTGTGTGCATAATTATAAATGCGGCGACTAGTCTAGGTATTCCAGAAATTCAGATTTTGTTTACTGACCACCATTGGTGAATCACATTTTCATGGAGCAACTCCACAAAAAACTGATAGGATATAAGTGTGATACACCAAAATGTTCGTATGAATAAGGGTTATTTGCGTCCATAATTAGAAATGCGGCGACTAGTCTAGGTATTCCAGAAATTCAGATTTTGTTTACTGACCACCATTGGTGAATCACATTTTCATGGAGCAACTCCACAAAAAACTGATAGGATATAAGTGTGATACACCAAAATGTTCGTATGAATAAGGCCTATTTGTGTCCATAATTAGAAATGCGGCTACTAGTCTAGGTATTCCAGAAATTCAGATTTTGTTTACTGACCACCATTGGTGAATCACATTTTCATGGAGCAACTCCACAAAAAACTGATAGGATATAAGTGTGATACACCAAAATGTTCGTATGAATAAGTCCTATTTGTGTCCATAATTAGAAATGCGGCTACTAGTCTAGGTATTCCAGAAATTCAGATTTTGTTTACTGACCACCATTGGTGAATCACATTTTCATGGAGCAACTCCACAAAAAACTGATAGGATATAAGTGTGATACACCAAAATGTTCGTATGAATAAGTCCTATTTGTGTCCATAATTAGAAATGCGGCTACTAGTCTAGGTATTCCAGAAATTCAGATTTTGTTTACTGACCACCATTGGTGAATCACATTTTCATGGAGCAACTCCACAAAAAACTGATAGGATATAAGTGTGATACACCAAAATGTTCGTATGAATAAGGGTTATTTGCGTCCATAATTAGAAATGCGGCGACTAGTCTAGGTATTCCAGAAATTCAGATTTTGTTTACTGACCACCATTGGTGAATCACATTTTCATGGAGCAACTTCACAAAAAACTGATAGGATATAAGTGTGATACACCAAAATGTTCGTATGAATAAGGCCTATTTGTGTCCATAATTAGAAATGCGGCGACTAGTCTAGGTATTCCAGAAATTCAGATTTTGTTTACTGACCACCGGTGATGAATCACATTTCCATGGAGCAACTCCACAAAAAACTGATAGGATATAAGTGTGATACAGCAAAATGTTCGTATGAATAAGGCCTATTTGCGTCCATAATTAGAAATGCGGCTACTAGTCTAGGTATTCCAGAAATTCAGATTTTGTTTACTGACCACCATTGGTGAATCACATTTTCATGGAGCAACTCCACAAAAAACTGATAGGATATAAGTGTGATACACCAAAATGTTCGTATGAATAAGTCCTATTTGTGTCCATAATTAGAAATGCGGCTACTAGTCTAGGTATTCCAGAAATTCAGATTTTGTTTACTGACCACCATTGGTGAATCACATTTTCATGGAGCAACTCCACAAAAAACTGATAGGATATAAGTGTGATACACCAAAATGTTCGTATGGATAAAATCTATTAGTGTCCGTATTTAGAAATGCGGCGACTAGTCTAGGTATTCCAGAAATTCAGATTTTGTTTACTGACCACCGGGGATGAATCACATTTTCATGGAGCAACTCCACAAAAAACTGATAAGATATAAGTGTGATACACCAAAATGTTCGTATGAATAAGGCCTATTTGTGTCCATAATTAGAAATGCGGCGACTACTCTAGGTATTCCAGAAATTCAGATTTTGTTTACTGACCACCGGGGATGAATCACATTTTCATGGAGCAACTCCACAAAAAACTGATAGGATATAAGTGTGATACACCAAAATGTTCGTATGAATAAGGCCTATTTGTGTCCATAATTAGAAATGCGGCGACTACTCTAGGTATTCCAGAAATTCAGATTTTGTTTACTGACCACCATTGGTGAATCACATTTTCATGGAGCAACTCCACAAAAAACTGATAGGATATAAGTGTGATACACCAAAATGTTCGTATGAATAAGTCCTATTTGTGTCCATAATTAGAAATGCGGCGACTAGTCTAGGTATTCAAGAAATTCAGATTTTGTTTACTGACCACCATTGGTGAATCACATTTTCATGGAGCAACTCCACAAAAAACTGATAGGATATAAGTGTGATACACCAAAATGTTCGTATGGATAAAATCTATTAGTGTCCGTATTTAGAAATGCGGCGACTAGTCTAGGTATTCCAGAAATTCAGATTTTGTTTACTGACCACCGGGGATGAATCACATTTTCATGGAGCAACTCCACAAAAAACTGATAGGATATAAGTGTGATACACCAAAATGTTCGTATGAATAAGTCCTATTTGTGTCCATAATTAGAAATGCGGCTACTAGTCTAGGTATTCCAGAAATTCAGATTTTGTTTACTGACCACCATTGGTGAATCACATTTTCATGGAGCAACTCCACAAAAAACTGATAGGATATAAGTGTGATACACCAAAATGTTCGTATGAATAAGTCCTATTTGTGTCCATAATTAGAAATGCGGCGACTAGTCTAGGTATTCAAGAAATTCAGATTTTGTTTACTGACCACCATTGGTGAATCACATTTTCATGGAGCAACTCCACAAAAAACTGATAGGATATAAGTGTGATACACCAAAATGTTCGTATGGATAAAATCTATTAGTGTCCGTATTTAGAAATGCGGCGACTAGTCTAGGTATTCCAGAAATTCAGATTTTGTTTACTGACCACCGGGGATGAATCACATTTTCATGGAGCAACTCCACAAAAAACTGATAGGATATAAGTGTGATACACCAAAATGTTCGTATGAATAAGTCCTATTTGTGTCCATAATTAGAAATGCGGCTACTAGTCTAGGTATTCCAGAAATTCAGATTTTGTTTACTGACCACCATTGGTGAATCACATTTTCATGGAGCAACTCCACAAAAAACTGATAGGATATAAGTGTGATACACCAAAATGTTCGTATGAATAAGTCCTATTTGTGTCCATAATTAGAAATGCGGCGACTAGTCTAGGTATTCAAGAAATTCAGATTTTGTTTACTGACCACCATTGGTGAATCACATTTTCATGGAGCAACTCCACAAAAAACTGATAGGATATAAGTGTGATACACCAAAATGTTCGTATGGATAAAATCTATTAGTGTCCGTATTTAGAAATGCGGCGAGTAGTCTAGGTATTCCAGAAATTCAGATTTTGTTTACTGACCACCATTGGTGAATCACATTTTCATGGAGCAACTCCACAAAAAACTGATAGGATATAAGTGTGATACAGCAAAATGTTCGTATGAATAAGGCCTATTTGTGTCCATAATTAGAAATGCGGCGACTAGTCTAGGTATTCCAGAAATTCAGATTTTGTTTACTGACCACCGGGGATGAATCACATTTTCATGGAGCAACTCCACAAAAAACTGATAGGATATAAGTGTGATACACCAAAATGTTCGTACGAATAAGGCCTATTTGTGTCCATAATTAGAAATGCGGCGACTAGTCTAGGTATTCCAGAAATTCAGATTTTGTTTACTGACCACCATTGGTGAATCACATTTTCATGGAGCAACTCCACAAAAAACTGATAGGATATAAGTGTGATACACCAAAATGTTCGTATGAATAAGGCCTATTTGTGTCCATAATTAGAAATGCGGCGACTACTCTAGGTATTCCAGAAATTCAGATTTTGTTTACTGACCACCGGGGATGAATCACATTTTCATGGAGCAACTCCACAAAAAACTGATAGGATATAAGTGTGATACACCAAAATGTTCGTATGAATAAGGGTTATTTGTGTACATAATTAGAAATGCGGCGACTAGTCTAGGTATTCCAGAAATTCAGATTTTGTTTACTGACCACCATTGGTGAATCACATTTTCATGGAGCAACTTCACAAAAAACTGATAGGATATAAGTGTGATACACCAAAATGTTCGTATGAATAAGGCCTATTTGTGTCCATAATTAGAAATGCGGCGACTAGTCTAGGTATTCCAGAAATTCAGATTTTGTTTACTGACCACCATTGGTGAATCACATTTTCATGGAGCAACTTCACAAAAAACTGATAGGATATAAGTGTGATACACCAAAATGTTCGTATGAATAAGGCCTATTTGTGTCCATAGTTAGAAATGCGGCGACTAGTCTAGGTATTCCAGAAATTCAGATTTTGTTTACTGACCACCATTGGTGAATCACATTTTCATGGAGCAACTCCACAAAAAACTGATAGGATATAAGTGTGATACACCAAAATGTTCGTATGAATAAGGCCTATTTGTGTCCATAATTAGAAATGCGGCGACTACTCTAGGTATTCCAGAAATTCAGATTTTGTTTACTGACCACCGGGGATGAATCACATTTTCATGGAGCAACTCCACAAAAAACTGATAGGATATAAGTGTGATACACCAAAATGTTCGTATGAATAAGGCCTATTTGTGTCCATAATTAGAAATGCGGCGACTAGTCTAGGTATTCCAGAAATTCAGATTTTGTTTACTGACCACCATTGGTGAATCACATTTTCATGGAGCAACTCCACAAAAAACTGATAGGATATAAGTGTGATACACCAAAATGTTCGTATGAATAAGGCCTATTTGTGTCCATAATTATAAATGCGGCGACTAGTCTAGGTATTCCAGAAATTCAGATTTTGTTTACTGACCACCATTGGTGAATCACATTTTCATGGAGCAACTCCACAAAAAACTGATAGGATATAAGTGTGATACACCAAAATGTTCGTATGAATAAGGCCTATTTGTGTGCATAATTATAAATGCGGCGACTAGTCTAGGTATTCCAGAAATTCAGATTTTGTTTACTGACCACCATTGGTGAATCACATTTTCATGGAGCAACTCCACAAAAAACTGATAGGATATAAGTGTGATACACCAAAATGTTCGTATGAATAAGGGTTATTTGCGTCCATAATTAGAAATGCGGCGACTAGTCTAGGTATTCCAGAAATTCAGATTTTGTTTACTGACCACCATTGGTGAATCACATTTTAATGGAGTAACTCCACAAAAAACTGATAGGATATAAGTGTGATACACCAAAATGTTCGTATGAATAAGGCCTATTTGTGTCCATAATTATAAATGCGGCGACTAGTCTAGGTATTCCAGAAATTCAGATTTTGTTTACTGACCACCATTGGTGAATCACATTTTCATGGAGCAACTCCACAAAAAACTGATAGGATATAAGTGTGATACACCAAAATGTTCGTATGGATAAAATCTATAAGTGTCCGTATTTAGAAATGCGGCGACTAGTCTATGTATTCCAGAAATTCAGATTTTGTTTACTGACCACCATTGGTGAATCACATTTTCATGGAGCAACTCCACAAAAAACTGATAGGATATAAGTGTGATACACCAAAATGTTCGTATGAATAAGTCCTATTTGTGTCCATAATTAGAAATGCGGCTACTAGTCTAGGTATTCCAGAAATTCAGATTTTGTTTACTGACCACCATTGGTGAATCACATTTTCATGGAGCAACTCCACAAAAAACTGATAGGATATAAGTGTGATACACCAAAATGTTCGTATGAATAAGTCCTATTTGTGTCCATAATTAGAAATGCGGCGACTAGTCTAGGTATTCAAGAAATTCAGATTTTGTTTACTGACCACCATTGGTGAATCACATTTTCATGGAGCAACTCCACAAAAAACTGATAGGATATAAGTGTGATACACCAAAATGTTCGTATGAATAAGTCCTATTTGTGTCCATAATTAGAAATGCGGCTACTAGTCTAGGTATTCCAGAAATTCAGATTTTGTTTACTGACCACCATTGGTGAATCACATTTTTATGGAGCAACTCCACAAAAAACTGATAGGATATAAGTGTGATACACCAAAATGTTCGTATGAATAAGGGTTATTTGCGTCCATAATTAGAAATGCGGCGACTAGTCTAGGTATTCCAGAAATTCAGATTTTGTTTACTGACCACCATTGGTGAATCACATTTTCATGGAGCAACTCCACAAAAAACTGATAGGATATAAGTGTGATACACCAAAATGTTCGTATGGATAAAATCTATTAGTGTCCGTATTAGAAATGCGGCGACTTCTCTAGGTATTCCAGAAATTCAGATTTTGTTTACTGACCACCGGTGATGAATCACATTTTCATGGAGCAACTCCACAAAAAACTGATAGGATATAAGTGTGATACACCAAAATGTTCGTATGAATAAGGCCTATTTGTGTCCATAATTATAAATGCGGCGACTAGTCTAGGTATTCCAGAAATTCAGATTTTGTTTACTGACCACCATTGGTGAATCACATTTTCATGGAGCAACTCCACAAAAAACTGATAGGATATAAGTGTGATACACCAAAATGTTCGTATGAATAAGGCCTATTTGTGTCCATAATTAGAAATGCGGCGACTACTCTAGGTATTCCAGAAATTCAGATTTTGTTTACTGACCACCGGGGATGAATCACATTTTCATGGAGCAACTCCACAAAAAACTGATAGGATATAAGTGTGATACACCAAAATGTTCGTATGAATAAGGGTTATTTGTGTCCATAATTAGAAATGCGGCGACTAGTCTAGGTATTCCAGAAATTCAGATTTTGTTTACTGACCACCATTGGTGAATCACATTTTCATGGAGCAACTTCACAAAAAACTGATAGGATATAAGTGTGATACACCAAAATGTTCGTATGAATAAGGCCTATTTGTGTCCATAATTAGAAATGCGGCGACTAGTCTAGGTATTCCAGAAATTCAGATTTTGTTTACTGACCACCATTGGTGAATCACATTTTCATGGAGCAACTCCACAAAAAACTGATAGGATATAAGTGTGATAAACCAAAATGTTCGTATGAATAAGGCCTATTTGTGTCCATAATTAGAAATGCGGCGACTAGTCTAGGTATTCCAGAAATTCAGATTTTGTTTACCATTGGTGAATCACATTTTCATGGAGCAACTCCACAAAAAACTGATAGGATATAAGTGTGATACACCAAAATGTTCGTATGAATAAGGCCTATTTGTGTCCATAGTTAGAAATGCGGCGACTAGTCTAGGTATTCCAGAAATTCAGATTTTGTTTACTGACCACCATTGGTGAATCACATTTTCATGGAGCAACTCCACAAAAAACTGATAGGATATAAGTGTGATACACCAAAATGTTCGTATGAATAAGGCCTATTTGTGTCCATAATTAGAAATGCGGCGACTACTCTAGGTATTCCAGAAATTCAGATTTTGTTTACTGACCACCGGGGATGAATCACATTTTCATGGAGCAACTCCACAAAAAACTGATAGGATATAAGTGTGATAAACCAAAATGTTCGTATGAATAAGGCCTATTTGTGTCCATAATTAGAAATGCGGCGACTAGTCTAGGTATTCCAGAAATTCAGATTTTGTTTACCATTGGTGAATCACATTTTCATGGAGCAACTCCACAAAAAACTGATAGGATATAAGTGTGATACACCAAAATGTTCGTATGAATAAGGCCTATTTGTGTCCATAGTTAGAAATGCGGCGACTAGTCTAGGTATTCCAGAAATTCAGATTTTGTTTACTGACCACCATTGGTGAATCACATTTTCATGGAGCAACTCCACAAAAAACTGATAGGATATAAGTGTGATACACCAAAATGTTCGTATGAATAAGGCCTATTTGTGTCCATAATTAGAAATGCGGCGACTACTCTAGGTATTCCAGAAATTCAGATTTTGTTTACTGACCACCGGGGATGAATCACATTTTCATGGAGCAACTCCACAAAAAACTGATAGGATATAAGTGTGATACACCAAAATGTTCGTATGAATAAGGCCTATTTGTGTCCATAATTAGAAATGCGGCGACTAGTCTAGGTATTCCAGAAATTCAGATTTTGTTTACTGACCACCATTGGTGAATCACATTTTCATGGAGCAACTCCACAAAAAACTGATAGGATATAAGTGTGATATACCAAAATGTTCGTATGAATAAGGCCTATTTGTGTCCATAATTATAAATGCGGCGACTAGTCTAGGTATTCCAGAAATTCAGATTTTGTTTACTGACCACCATTGGTGAATCACATTTTCATGGAGCAACTCCACAAAAAACTGATAGGATATAAGTGTGATACACCAAAATGTTCGTATGAATAAGGCCTATTTGTGTGCATAATTATAAATGCGGCGACTAGTCTAGGTATTCCAGAAATTCAGATTTTGTTTACTGACCACCATTGGTGAATCACATTTTCATGGAGCAACTCCACAAAAAACTGATAGGATATAAGTGTGATACACCAAAATGTTCGTATGAATAAGGGTTATTTGCGTCCATAATTAGAAATGCGGCGACTAGTCTAGGTATTCCAGAAATTCAGATTTTGTTTACTGACCACCATTGGTGAATCACATTTTCATGGAGCAACTCCACAAAAAACTGATAGGATATAAGTGTGATACACCAAAATGTTCGTATGAATAAGGCCTATTTGTGTCCATAATTAGAAATGCGGCTACTAGTCTAGGTATTCCAGAAATTCAGATTTTGTTTACTGACCACCATTGGTGAATCACATTTTCATGGAGCAACTCCACAAAAAACTGATAGGATATAAGTGTGATACACCAAAATGTTCGTATGAATAAGTCCTATTTGTGTCCATAATTAGAAATGCGGCTACTAGTCTAGGTATTCCAGAAATTCAGATTTTGTTTACTGACCACCATTGGTGAATCACATTTTCATGGAGCAACTCCACAAAAAACTGATAGGATATAAGTGTGATACACCAAAATGTTCGTATGAATAAGTCCTATTTGTGTCCATAATTAGAAATGCGGCTACTAGTCTAGGTATTCCAGAAATTCAGATTTTGTTTACTGACCACCATTGGTGAATCACATTTTCATGGAGCAACTCCACAAAAAACTGATAGGATATAAGTGTGATACACCAAAATGTTCGTATGAATAAGGGTTATTTGCGTCCATAATTAGAAATGCGGCGACTAGTCTAGGTATTCCAGAAATTCAGATTTTGTTTACTGACCACCATTGGTGAATCACATTTTCATGGAGCAACTCCACAAAAAACTGATAGGATATAAGTGTGATACACCAAAATGTTCGTATGGATAAAATCTATTAGTGTCCGTATTAGAAATGCGGCGACTTCTCTAGGTATTCCAGAAATTCAGATTTTGTTTACTGACCACCGGTGATGAATCACATTTTCATGGAGCAACTCCACAAAAAACTGATAGGATATAAGTGTGATACACCAAAATATTCGTATGAATAAGGCCTATTTGCGTCCATAATTAGAAATGCGGCGACTAGTCTAGGTATTCCAGAAATTCAGATTTTGTTTACTGACCACCATTGGTGAATCACAATTTCATGGAGCAACTCCACAAAAAACTGATAGGATATAAGTGTGATACACCAAAATGTTCGTATGAATAAGGCCTATTTGTGTCCATAATTATAAATGCGGCGACTAGTCTAGGTATTCCAGAAATTCAGATTTTGTTTACTGACCACCATTGGTGAATCACATTTTCATGGAGCAACTCCACAAAAAACTGATAGGATATAAGTGTGATACACCAAAATGTTCGTATGAATAAGTCCTATTTGTGTCCATAATTAGAAATGCGGCGACTGGTCTAGGTATTCAAGAAATTCAGATTTTGTTTACTGACCACCATTGGTGAATCACATTTTCATGGAGCAACTCCACAAAAAACTGATAGGATATAAGTGTGATACACTAAAATGTTCGTATGAATAAGTCCTATTTGTGTCCATAATTAGAAATGCGGCTACTAGTCTAGGTATTCCAGAAATTCAGATTTTGTTTACTGACCACCATTGGTGAATCACATTTTCATGGAGCAACTCCACAAAAAACTGATAGGATATAAGTGTGATACAACAAAATGTTCGTATGAATAAGGCCTATTTGCGTCCATAATTAGAAATGCGGCGACTATTCTAGGTATTCCAGAAATTCAGATTTTGTTTACTGACCACCATTGGTGAATCACATTTTCATGGAGCAACTCCACAAAAAACTGATAGGATATAAGTGTGATACACCAAAATGTTCGTATGAATAAGGCCTATTTGTGTCCATAATTAGAAATGCGGCGACTATTCTAGGTATTCCAGAAATTCAGATTTTGTTTACTGACCACCATTGGTGAATCACATTTTCATGGAGCAACTCCACAAAAAACTGATAGGATATAAGTGTGATACACCAAAATGTTCGTATGAATAAGGCCTATTTGTGTCCATAATTAGAAATGCGGCGACTAGTCTAGGTATTCCAGAAATTCAGATTTTGTTTACTGACCACCATTGGTGAATCACATTTTCATGGAGCAACTCCACAAAAAACTGATAGGATATAAGTGTGATACACCAAAATGTTCGTATGAATAAGGCCTATTTGTGTCCATAATTAGAAATGCGGCGACTACTCTAGGTATTCCAGAAATTCAGATTTTGTTTACTGACCACCGGGGATGAATTACATTTTCATGGAGCAACTCCACAAAAAACTGATAGGATATAAGTGTGATACACCAAAATGTTCGTATGAATAAGGCCTATTTGTGTCCATAATTAGAAATGCGGCGACTAGTCTAGGTATTCCAGAAATTCAGATTTTGTTTACTGACCACCATTGGTGAATCACATTTTCATGGAGCAACTCCACAAAAAACTGATAGGATATAAGTGTGATACACCAAAATGTTCGTATGAATAAGGGTTATTTGTGTCCATAATTAGAAATGCGGCGACTAGTCTAGGTATTCCAGAAATTCAGATTTTGTTTACTGACCACCATTGGTGAATCACATTTTCATGGAGCAACTCCACAAAAAACTGATAGGATATAAGTGTGATACACCAAAATGTTCGTATGAATAAGGCCTATTTGTGTCCATAATTAGAAATGCGGCGACTAGTCTAGGTATTCCAGAAATTCAGATTTTGTTTACTGACCACCATTGGTGAATCACATTTTCATGGAGCAACTCCACAACAAACTGATAGGATATAAGTGTGATACACCAAAATGTTCGTATGAATAAGGCCTATTTGTGTCCATAATTAGAAATGCGGCGACTACTCTAGGTATTCCAGAAATTCAGATTTTGTTTACTGACCACCGGGGATGAATCACATTTTCATGGAGCAACTCAACAAAAAACTGATAGGATATAAGTGTGATACACCAAAATGTTCGTATGAATAAGGGTTATTTGTGTCCATAATTAGAAATGCGGCGACTAGTCTAGGTATTCCAGAAATTCAGATGTTGTTTACTGACCACCATTGGTGAATCACGTTTTCATGGAGCAACTCCACAAAAAACTGATAGGATATAAGTGTGATACACCAAAATTTTCGTATGAATAAGGCCTATTTGTGTCCATAATTAGAAATGCGGCGACTAGTCTAGGTATTCCAGAAATTCAGATTTTGTTTACTGACCACCATTGGTGAATCACATTTTCATGGAGCAACTCCGCAAAAAACTGATAGGATATAAGTGTGATACACCAAAATGTTCGTATGAATAAGGGTTATTTGTGTCCATAATTAGAAATGCGGCGACTAGTCTAGGTATTCCAGAAATTCAGATTTTGTTTACTGACCACCATTGGTGAATCACATTTTCATGGAGCAACTCCACAAAAAACTGATAGGATATAAGTGTGATACACCAAAATGTTCGTATGAATAAGCCCTATTTGTGTCCATAATTATAAATGCGGCGACTAGTCTAGGTATTCCAGAAATTCAGATTTTGTTTACTGACCACCATTGGTGAATCACATTTTCATGGAGCAACTCCACAAAAAACTGATAGGATATAAGTGTGATACACCAAAATGTTCGTATGGATAAAATCTATAAGTGTCCGTATTTAGAAATGCGGCGACTACTCTAGGTATTCCAGAAATTCAGATTTTGTTTACTGACCACCATTGGTGAATCACATTTTCATGGAGCAACTCCACAAAAAACTGATAGGATATAAGTGTGATACACCAAAATGTTCGTATGGATAAAATCTATTAGTGTCCATATTAGAAATGCGGCGACTTCTCTAGGTATTCCAGAAATTCAGATTTTGTTTACTGACCACCATTGGTGAATCACATTTTCATGGAGCAACTCCACAAAAAACTGATAGAATATAAGTGTGATACACAAAAATGTTCGTATGAATAAGGCCTATTTGTGTCCATAATTAGAAATGCGGCGACTAGTCTAGGTATTCCAGAAATTCAGATTTTGTTTACTGACCACCATTGGTGAATCACATTTTCATGGAGCAACTCCACAAAAAACTGATAGGATATAAGTGTCATACACCAAAATGTTCGTATGAATAAGGCCTATTTGTGTCCATAATTAGAAATGCGGCGACTAGTCTAGGTATTCCAGAAATTCAGATTTTGTTTACTGACCACCATTGGTGAATCACATTTTCATGGAGCAACTCCACAAAAAACTGATAGGATATAAGTGTGATACACCAAAATGTTCGTATGAATAAGGGTTATTTGTGTCCATAATTAGAAATGCGGCGGCTTGTCTAGGTATTCCAGAAATTCAGATTTTGTTTACTGACCACCATTGGTGAATCACATTTTCATGGAGCAACTCCACAAAAAACTGATAGGATATAAGTGTGATACACCAAAATGTTCGTATGAATAAGGCCTATTTGTGTCCATAATTAGAAATGCGGCGACTAGTCTAGGTATTCCAGAAATTCAGATTTTGTTTACTGACCACCATTGGTGAATCACATTTTCATGGAGCAACTCCACAAAAAACTGATAGGATATAAGTGTGATACAACAAAATGTTCGTATGAATAAGGCCTATTTGTGTCCATAATTAGAAATGCGGCGACTAGTCTAGGTATTCCAGAAATTCAGATTTTGTTTACTGACCACCATTGGTGAATCACATTTTCATGGAGCAACTCCACAAAAAACTGATAGGATATAAGTGTGATACAACAAAATGTTCGTATGAATAAGGCCTATTTGTGTCCATAATTATAAATGCGGCGACTAGTCTAGGTATTCCAGAAATTCAGATTTTGTTTACTGACCACCATTGGTGAATCACATTTTCATGGAGCAACTCCACAAAAAACTGATAGGATATAAGTGTGATACACCAAAATGTTCGTATGAATAAGGCCTATTTGTGTCCATAATTAGAAATGCGGCGACTAGTCTAGGTATTCCAGAAATTCAGATTTTGTTTACTGACCACCGGGGATGAATCACATTTTCATGGAGCAACTCCACAAAAAACTGATAGGATATAAGTGTGATACACCAAAATGTTCGTATGAATAAGGCCTATTTGTATCCATAATTAGAAATGCGGCGACTAGTCTAGGTATTCCAGAAATTCAGAGTTTGTTTACTGACCACCATTGGTGAATCACATTTTCATGGAGCAACTCCACAAAAAACTGATAGGATATAAGTGTGATACACCAAAATGTTCGTATGAATAAGGCCTATTTGTGTCCATAATTGGAAATGCGGCGACTAGTCTAGGTATTCCAGAAATTCAGATTTTGTTTTCTGACCACCGGGGATGAATCACATTTTCATGGAGCAACTCCACAAAAAACTGATAGGATATAAGTGTGATACACCAAAATGTTCGTATGAATAAGGCCTATTTGTATCCATAATTAGAAATGCGGCGACTAGTCTAGGTATTCCAGAAATTCAGAGTTTGTTTACTGACCACCATTGGTGAATCACATTTTCATGGAGCAACTCCACAAAAAACTGATAGGATATAAGTGTGATACACCAAAATGTTCGTATGAATAAGGCCTATTTGTGTCCATAATTGGAAATGCGGCGACTAGTCTAGGTATTCCAGAAATTCAGATTTTGTTTACTGACCACCATTGGTGAATCACATTTTCATGGAGCAACTCCACAAAAAACTGATAGGATATAAGTGTGATACACCAAAATGTTCGTATGAATAAGGCCTATTTGTGTCCATAATTAGAAATGCGGCGACTAGTCTAGGTATTCCAGAAATTCAGATTTTGTTTACTGACCACCGGGGATGAATCACATTTTCATGGAGCAACTCCACAAAAAACTGATAGGATATAAGTGTGATACACCAAAATGTTCGTATGAATAAGGCCTATTTGTATCCATAATTAGAAATGCGGCGACTAGTCTAGGTATTCCAGAAATTCAGAGTTTGTTTACTGACCACCATTGGTGAATCACATTTTCATGGAGCAACTCCACAAAAAACTGATAGGATATAAGTGTGATACACCAAAATGTTCGTATGAATAAGGGTTATTTGTGTCCATAATTAGAAATGCGGCGGCTTGTCTAGGTATTCCAGAAATTCAGATTTTGTTTACTGACCACCATTGGTGAATCACATTTTCATGGAGCAACTCCACAAAAAACTGATAGGATATAAGTGTCATACACCAAAATGTTCGTATGAATAAGGCCTATTTGTGTCCATAATTAGAAATGCGGCGACTAGTCTAGGTATTCCAGAAATTCAGATTTTGTTTACTGACCACCATTGGTGAATCACATTTTCATGGAGCAACTCCACAAAAAACTGATAGGATATAAGTGTGATACAACAAAATGTTCGTATGAATAAGGCCTATTTGTGTCCATAATTATAAATGCGGCGACTAGTCTAGGTATTCCAGAAATTCAGATTTTGTTTACTGACCACCATTGGTGAATCACATTTTCATGGAGCAACTCCACAAAAAACTGATAGGATATAAGTGTGATACACCAAAATGTTCGTATGAATAAGGCCTATTTGTGTCCATAATTAGAAATGCGGCGACTAGTCTAGGTATTCCAGAAATTCAGATTTTGTTTACTGACCACCGGGGATGAATCACATTTTCATGGAGCAACTCCACAAAAAACTGATAGGATATAAGTGTGATACACCAAAATGTTCGTATGAATAAGGCCTATTTGTATCCATAATTAGAAATGCGGCGACTAGTCTAGGTATTCCAGAAATTCAGAGTTTGTTTACTGACCACCATTGGTGAATCACATTTTCATGGAGCAACTCCACAAAAAACTGATAGGATATAAGTGTGATACACCAAAATGTTCGTATGAATAAGGCCTATTTGTGTCCATAATTGGAAATGCGGCGACTAGTCTAGGTATTCCAGAAATTCAGAGTTTGTTTACTGACCACCATTGGTGAATCACATTTTCATGGAGCAACTCCACAAAAAACTGATAGGATATAAGTGTGATACACCAAAATGTTCGTATGAATAAGGCCTATTTGTGTCCATAATTAGAAATGCGGCGACTAGTCTAGGTATTCCAGAAATTCAGATTTTGTTTACTGACCACCGGTGATGAATCACATTTTCATGGAGCAACTCCACAAAAAACTGATAGGATATAAGTGTGATACACCAAAATGTTCGTATGAATAGGCCTATTTGTGTCCATAATTGGAAATGCGGCGACTAGTCTAGGTATTCCAGAAATTCAGAGTTTGTTTACTGACCACCATTGGTGAATCACATTTTCATGGAGCAACTCCACAAAAAACTGATAGGATATAAGTGTGATACACCAAAATGTTCGTATGAATAAGGCCTATTTGTGTCCATAATTAGAAATGCGGCGACTAGTCTAGGTATTCCAGAAATTCAGATTTTGTTTACTGACCACCATTGGTGAATCACATTTTCATGGAGCAACTCCACAAAAAACTGACAGGATATAAGTGTGATACACCAAAATGTTCGTATGGATAAAATCTATTAGTGCCCGTATTAGAAATGCGGCGACTTCTCTAGGTATTCCAGAAATTCAGATTTTATTTACTGACCACCGGTGATGAATCACATTTTCATGGAGCAACTCCACAAAAAACTGATAGGATATAAGTGTGATACACCAAAATGTTCGTATGAATAAGGCCTATTTGTACCCATAATTAGAAATGCGGCGACTAGTCTAGGTATTCCAGAAATTCAGATTTTGTTTACTGACCACCATTGGTGAATCACATTTTCATGGAGCAACTCCACAAAAAACTGATAGGATATAAGTGTGATACACCAAAATGTTCGTATGAATAAGGCCTATTTGTGTCCATAATTAGAAATGCGGCGACTTCTCTAGGTATTCCAGAAATTCAGATTTTGTTTACTGACCACCGGTGATGAATCACATTTTCATGGAGCAACTCCACAAAAAACTGATAGGATATAAGTGTGATACAACAAAATGTTCGTATGGATAAGGCCTATTTGTGTCCATAATTAGAAATGCGGCGACTAGTCTAGGTATTCCAGAAATTCAGATTTTGTTTACTGACCACCATTGGTGAATCACATTTTCATGGAGCAACTCCACAAAAAACTGATAGGATATAAGTGTGATACACCAAAATGTTCGTATGAATAAGGCCTATTTGTGTCCATAATTAGAAATGCGGCGACTAGTCTAGGTATTCCAGAAATTCAGATTTTGTTTACTGACCACCATTGGTGAATCACATTTTCATGGAGCAACTGCACAGAAAACTGATAGGATATAAGTGTGATACACCAAAATGTTCGTATGAATAAGGCCTATTTGTGTCCATAATTAGAAATGCGGCGACTATACTAGGTATTCCAGAAATTCAGATTTTGTTTACTGACCACCATTGGTGAATCACATTTTCATGGAGCAACTCCACAAAAAACTGATAGGATATAAGTGTGATACACCAAAATGTTCGTATGAATAAGGCCTATTTGTGTCCATAATTAGAAATGCGGCGACTAGTCTAGGTATTCCAGAAATTCAGATTTTGTTTACTGACCACCATTGGTGAATCACATTTTCATGGAGCAACTCCACAAAAAACTGACAGGATATAAGTGTGATACACCAAAATGTTCGTATGGATAAAATCTATTAGTGCCCGTATTAGAAATGCGGCGACTTCTCTAGGTATTCCAGAAATTCAGATTTTATTTACTGACCACCGGTGATGAATCACATTTTCATGGAGCAACTCCACAAAAAACTGATAGGATATAAGTGTGATACACCAAAATGTTCGTATGAATAAGGCCTATTTGTGTCTATAATTAGAAATGCGGCGACTAGTCTAGGTATTCCAGAAATTCAGATTTTGTTTACTGACCACCATTGGTGAATCACATTTTCATGGAGCAACTGCACAGAAAACTGATAGGATATAAGTGTGATACACCAAAATGTTCGTATGAATAAGGCCTATTTGTGTCCATAATTAGAAATGCGGCGACTATACTAGGTATTCCAGAAATTCAGATTTTGTTTACTGACCACCATTGGTGAATCACATTTTCATGGAGCAACTCCACAAAAAACTGATAGGATATAAGTGTGATACACCAAAATGTTCGTATGAATAAGGCCTATTTGTGTCCATAATTAGAAATGCGGCGACTTCTCTAGGTATTCCAGAAATTCAGATTTGGTTTACTGACCACCGGTGATGAATCACATTTTCATGGAGCAACTCCACAAAAAACTGATAGGATATAAGTGTGATACAACAAAATGTTCGTATGGATAAGGCCTATTTGTGTCCATAATTAGAAATGCGGCGACTAGTCTAGGTATTCCAGAAATTCAGATTTTGTTTACTGACCACCATTGGTGAATCACATTTTCATGGAGCAACTTCACAAAAAAGTGATAGGATATAAGTGTGATACAACAAAATGTTCGTATGGATAAGGCCTATTTGCGTCCATAATTAGAAATGCGGCGACTAGTCTAGGTATTCCAGAAATTCAGATTTTGTTTACTGACCACCATTGGTGAATCACATTTTCATGGAGCAACTCCACAAAAAAGTGATAGGATATAAGTGTGATACAACAAAATGTTCGTATGGATAAGGCCTATTTGTGTCCATAATTAGAAATGCGGCGACTAGTCTAGGTATTCCAGAAATTCAGATTTTGTTTACTGACCACCATTGGTGAATCACATTTTCATGGAGCAACTCCACAAAAAACTGATAGGATATAAGTGTGATACACCAAAATGTTCGTATGGATAAAATCTATTAGTGTCCGTATTAGAAATGGGGCGACTTCTCTAGGTATTCCAGAAATTCAGATTTTGTTTACTGACCACCGGTGATGAATCACATTTTCATGGAGCAACTCCACAAAAAACTGATAGGATATAAGTGTGATACACCAAAATGTTCGTATGGATACAATCTATTAGTGTCCGTATTTAGAAATGCGGCGACTACTCTAGGTATTCCAGAAATTCAGATTTTGTTTACTGACCACCGGTGATGAATCACATTTTCATGGAGCAACTCCACAAAAAACTGATAGGATATAAGTGTTATACACCAAAATGTTCGTATGGATAAAATCTATTAGTGTCCGTATTAGAAATGGGGCGACTTCTCTAGGTATTCCAGAAATTCAGATTTTGTTTACTGACCACCGGTGATGAATCAATTTTTCATGGAGCAACTTCACAAAAAACTGATAGGATATAAGTGTGATACACCAAAATGTTCGTATGAATAAGGCCTATTTGTGTCCGTATTAGAAATGGGGCGACTTCTCTAGGTATTCCAGAAATTCAGATTTTGTTTACTGACCACCGGTGATGAATCACATTTTCATGGAGCAACTCCACAAAAAAGTGATAGGATATAAGTGTGATACAACAAAATGTTCGTATGGATAAGGCCTATTTGTGTCCATAATTAGAAATGCGGCGACTAGTCTAGGTATTCCAGAAATTCAGATTTTGTTTACTGACCACCATTGGTGAATCACATTTTCATGGAGCAACTCCACAAAAAACTGATAGGATATAAGTGTGATACACCAAAATGTTCGTATGAATAAGGCCTATTTGTGTCCATAATTAGAAATGCGGCGACTAGTCTAGGTATTCCAGAAATTCAGATTTTGTTTACTGACCACCGGTGATGAATCACATTTTCATGGAGCAACTCCACAAAAAACTGATAGGATATAAGTGTGATACACCAAAATGTTCGTATGGATACAATCTATTAGTGTCCGTATTTAGAAATGCGGCGACTACTCTAGGTATTCCAGAAATTCAGATTTTGTTTACTGACCACCGGTGATGAATCACATTTTCATGGAGCAACTCCACAAAAAACTGATAGGATATAAGTGTTATACACCAAAATGTTCGTATGGATAAAATCTATTAGTGTCCGTATTAGAAATGGGGCGACTTCTCTAGGTATTCCAGAAATTCAGATTTTGTTTACTGACCACCGGTGATGAATCAATTTTTCATGGAGCAACTCCACAAAAAACTGATAGGATATAAGTGTGATACACCAAAATGTTCGTATGAATAAGGCCTATTTGTGTCCATAATTAGAAATGCGGCGACTAGTCTAGGTATTCCAGAAATTCAGATTTTGTTTACTGACCACCGGTGATGAATCACATTTTCATGGAGCAACTCCACAAAAAACTGATAGGATATAAGTGTGATACACCAAAATGTTCGTATGGATACAATCTATTAGTGTCCGTATTTAGAAATGCGGCGACTACTCTAGGTATTCCAGAAATTCAGATTTTGTTTACTGACCACCGGTGATGAATCACATTTTCATGGAGCAACTCCACAAAAAACTGATAGGATATAAGTGTTATACACCAAAATGTTCGTATGGATAAAATCTATTAGTGTCCGTATTAGAAATGGGGCGACTTCTCTAGGTATTCCAGAAATTCAGATTTTGTTTACTGACCACCGGTGATGAATCACATTTTCATGGAGCAACTCCACAAAAAAGTGATAGGATATAAGTGTGATACAACAAAATGTTCGTATGGATAAGGCCTATTTGTGTCCATAATTAGAAATGCGGCGACTAGTCTAGGTATTCCAGAAATTCAGATTTTGTTTACTGACCACCATTGGTGAATCACATTTTCATGGAGCAACTCCACAAAAAACTGATAGGATATAAGTGTGATACACCAAAATGTTCGTATGAATAAGGCCTATTTGTGTCCATAATTAGAAATGCGGCGACTAGCCTAGCTATTCCAGAAATTCAGATTTTGTTTACTGACCACCATTGGTGAATCACATTTTCATGGAGCAACTCCACAAAAAACTGATAGGATATAAGTGTGATACACCAAAATGTTCGTATGAATAAGGCCTATTTGTGTCCATAATTAGAAATGCGGCGACTAGTCTAGGTATTCCAGAAATTCAGATTTTGTTTACTGACCACCGGTGATGAATCACATTTTCATGGAGCAACTCCACAAAAAACTGATAGGATATAAGTGTGATACACCAAAATGTTCGTATGGATACAATCTATTAGTGTCCGTATTTAGAAATGCGGCGACTACTCTAGGTATTCCAGAAATTCAGATTTTGTTTACTGACCACCGGTGATGAATCACATTTTCATGGAGCAACTCCACAAAAAACTGATAGGATATAAGTGTTATACACCAAAATGTTCGTATGGATAAAATCTATTAGTGTCCGTATTAGAAATGGGGCGACTTCTCTAGGTATTCCAGAAATTCAGATTTTGTTTACTGACCACCGGTGATGAATCAATTTTTCATGGAGCAACTCCACAAAAAACTGATAGGATATAAGTGTGATACACCAAAATGTTCGTATGAATAAGGCCTATTTGTGTCCATAATTAGAAATGCGGCGACTAGTCTAGGTATTCCAGAAATTCAGATTTTGTTTACTGACCACCATTGGTGAATCACATTTTCATGGAGCAACTCCACAAAAAACTGATAGGATATAAGTGTGATACACCAAAATGTTCGTATGGATAAAATCTATAAGTGTCCGTATTTAGAAATGCGGCGACTACTCTAGGTATTCCAGAAATTCAGATTTTGTTTACTGACCACCGGTGATGAATCACATTTTCATGGAGCAACTCCACAAAAAACTGATAGGATATAAGTGTGATACACCAAAATGTTCGTATGGATAAAATCTATTAGTGTCCGTATTAGAAATGGGGCGACTTCTCTAGGTATTCCAGAAATTCAGATTTTGTTTACTGACCACCGGTGATGAATCACATTTTCATGGAGCAACTCCACAAAAAACTGATAGGATATAAGTGTGATACACCAAAATGTTCGTATGAATAAGGCCTATTTGTGTCCATAATTAGAAATGCGGCGACTTCTCTAGGTATTCCAGAAATTCAGATTTTGTTTACTGACCACCGGTGATGAATCACATTTTCATGGAGCAACTCCACAAAAAACTGATAGGATATAAGTGTGATACACCAAAATGTTCGTATGAATAAGGCCTATTTGTGTCCATAATTAGAAATGCGGCGACTAGTCTAGGTATTCCAGAAATTCAGATTTTGTTTACTGACCACCATTGGTGAATCACATTTTCATGGAGCAACTCCACAAAAAAGTGATAGGATATAAGTGTGATACAACAAAATGTTCGTATGGATAAGGCCTATTTGTGTCCATAATTAGAAATGCGGCGACTAGTCTAGGTATTCCAGAAATTCAGATTTTGTTTACTGACCACCATTGGTGAATCACATTTTCATGGAGCAACTCCACAAAAAACTGATAGGATATAAGTGTGATACACCAAAATGTTCGTATGAATAAGGCCTATTTGTGTCCATAATTAGAAATGCGGCGACTAGCCTAGGTATTCCAGAAATTCAGATTTTGTTTACTGACCACCATTGGTGAATCACATTTTCATGGAGCAACTCCACAAAAAACTGATAGGATATAAGTGTGATACACCAAAATGTTCGTATGAATAAGGCCTATTTGTGTCCATAATTAGAAATGCGGCGACTAGTCTAGGTATTCCAGAAATTCAGATTTTGTTTACTGACCACCATTGGTGAATCACATTTTCATGGAGCAACTCCACAAAAAACTGATAGGATATAAGTGTGATACACCAAAATCTTCGCATGAATAAGGCCTATTTGTGTCCATAATTAGAAATGCGGCGACTAGTCTAGGTATTCCAGAAATTCAGATTTTGTTTACTGACCACCATTGGTGAATCACATTTTCATGGAGCAACTCCACAAAAAACTGATAGGATATAAGTGTGATACACCAAAATGTTCGTATGGATAAAATCTATTAGTGTCCGTATTTAGAAATGCGGCGAATACTCTAGGTATTCCAGAAATTCAGATTTTGTTTACTGACCACCGGTGATGAATCACATTTTCATGGAGCAACTCCACAAAAAACTGATAGGATATAAGTGTGATACACCAGAATGTTCGTATGAATAAGGCCTATTTGTGTCCATAATTAGAAATGCGGCGACTAGTCTAGGTATTCCAGAAATTCAGATTTTGTTTACTGACCACCATTGGTGAATCACATTTTCATGGAGCAACTGCACAGAAAACTGATAGGATATAAGTGTGATACACCAAAATGTTCGTATGAATAAGGCCTATTTGTGTCCATAATTAGAAATGCGGCGACTATACTAGGTATTCCAGAAATTCAGATTTTGTTTACTGACCACCATTGGTGAATCACATTTTCATGGAGCAACTCCACAAAAAACTGATAGGATATAAGTGTGATACACCAAAATGTTCGTATGGATAAAATCTATTAGTGTCCGTATTTAGAAATGCGGCGACTACTCTAGGTATTCCAGAAATTCAGATTTTGTTTACTGACCACCGGTGATGAATCACATTTTCATGGAGCAACTCCACAAAAAACTGATAGGATATAAGTGTGATACACCAGAATGTTCGTATGAATAAGGCCTATTTGTGTCCATAATTAGAAATGCGGCGACTAGTCTAGGTATTCCAGAAATTCAGATTTTGTTTACTGACCACCATTGGTGAATCACATTTTCATGGAGCAACTCCACAAAAAACTGATAGGATATAAGTGTGATACACCAAAATGTTCGTATGAATAAGGCCTATTTGTGTCCATAATTAGAAATGCGGCGACTATACTAGGTATTCCAGAAATTCAGATTTTGTTTACTGACTACCGGTGATGAATCACATTTTCATGGAGCAACTCCACAAAAAACTGATAGGATATAAGTGTGATACACCAAAATGTTCGTATGAATAAGGCCTATTTGTGTCCATAATTAGAAATGCGGCGACTAGTCTAGGTATTCCAGAAATTCAGATTTTGTTTACTGACCACCATTGGTGAATCACATTTTCATGGAGCAACTCCACAAAAAACTGATAGGATATAAGTGTGATACACCAAAATGTTCGTATGAATAAGGCCTATTTGTGTCCATAATTAGAAATGCGGCGACTATACTAGGTATTCCAGAAATTCAGATTTTGTTTACTGACTACCGGTGATGAATCACATTTTCATGGAGCAACTCCACAAAAAACTGATAGGATATAAGTGTGATACACCAAAATGTTCGTATGAATAAGGCCTATTTGTGTCCATAATTAGAAATGCGGCGACTAGTCTAGGTATTCCAGAAATTCAGATTTTGTTTACTGACCACCATTGGTGAATCACATTTTCATGGAGCAACTCCACAAAAAACTGATAGGATATAAGTGTGATACACCAAAATCTTCGCATGAATAAGGCCTATTTGTGTCCATAATTAGAAATGCGGCGACTAGTCTAGGTATTCCAGAAATTCAGATTTTGTTTACTGACCACCATTGGTGAATCACATTTTCATGGAGCAACTCCACAAAAAACTGATAGGATATAAGTGTGATACACCAAAATGTTCGTATGGATAAAATCTATTACTGTCCGTATTTAGAAATGCGGCGACTACTCTAGGTATTCCAGAAATTCAGATTTTGTTTACTGACCACCGGTGATGAATCACATTTTCATGGAGCAACTCCACAAAAAACTGATAGGATATAAGTGTGATACACCAAAATGTTCGTATGAATAAGGCCTATTTGTGTCCATAATTAGAAATGCGGCGACTAGTCTAGGTATTCCAGAAATTCAGATTTTGTTTACTGACCACCATTGGTGAATCACATTTTAATGGAGCAACTCCACAAAAAACTGATAGGATATAAGTGTGATACACCAGAATGTTCGTATGAATAAGGCCTATTTGTGTCCATAATTAGAAATGCGGCGACTAGTCTAGGTATTCCAGAAATTCAGATTTTGTTTACTGACCACCATTGGTGAATCACATTTTCATGGAGCAACTCCACAAAAAACTGATAGGATATAAGTGTGATACACCAAAATGTTCGTATGAATAAGGCCTATTTGTGTCCATAATTAGAAATGTGGCGACTTCTCTAGGTATTCCAGAAATTCAGATTTTGTTTACTGACCACCGGTGATGAATCACATTTTCATGGAGCAACTCCACAAAAAACTGATAGGATATAAGTGTGATACACCAAAATGTTCGTATGGATAAAATCTATTAGTGTCCGTATTAGAAATGGGGCGACTTCTCTAGGTATTCCAGAAATTCAGATTTTGTTTACTGACCACCGGTGATGAATCACATTTTCATGGAGCAACTCCACAAAAAACTGATAGGATATAAGTGTGATACACCAAAATGTTCGTATGAATAAGGCCTATTTGTGTCCATAATTGGAAATGCGGCGACTAGTCTAGGTATTCCAGAAATTCAGAGTTTGTTTACTGACCACCATTGCTGAATCACATTTTCATGGAGCAACTCCACAAAAAACTGATAGGATATAAGTGTGATACACCAAAATGTTCGTATGAATAAGGCCTATTTGCGTCCATAATTAGAAATGCGGCGACTAGTCTAGGTATTAGAGAAATTCAGATTTTGTTTACTGACCACCATTGGTGAATCACATTTTCATGGAGCAACTCCACAAAAAACTGATAGGATATAAGTGTGATACACCAAAATGTTCGTATGAATAAGGCCTATTTGTGTCCATAATTAGAAATGCGGCGACTAGTCTAGGTATTCCAGAAATTCAGATTTTGTTTACTGACCACCATTGGTGAATCACATTTTCATGGAGCAATTCCACAAAAAACTGATAGGATATAAGTTTGATACACCAAAATGTTCGTATGAATAAGGCCTATTTGTGTCGATAATTAGAAATGCGGCGACTAGTCTAGGTATTCCAGAAATTCAGATTTTGTTTACTGACCACCATTGGTGAATCACATTTTCATGGAGCAACTCCACAAAAAACTGATAGGATATAAGTGTGATACACCAAAATGTTCGTATGAATAAGGCCTATTTGCGTCCATAATTAGAAATGCGGCGACTAGTCTAGGTATTAGAGAAATTCAGATTTTGTTTACTGACCACCATTGGTGAATCACATTTTCATGGAGCAACTCCACAAAAAACTGATAGGATATAAGTGTGATACACCAAAATGTTCGTATGAATAAGGCCTATTTGTGTCCATAATTAGAAATGCGGCGACTAGTCTAGGTATTCCAGAAATTCAGATTTTGTTTACTGACCACCATTGGTGAATCACATTTTCATGGAGCAATTCCACAAAAAACTGATAGGATATAAGTTTGATACACCAAAATGTTCGTATGAATAAGGCCTATTTGTGTCGATAATTAGAAATGCGGCGACTAGTCTAGGTATTCCAGAAATTCAGATTTTGTTTACTGACCACCATTGGTGAATCACATTTTCATGGAGCAACTCCACAAAAAACTGATAGGATATAAGTGTCATACACCAAAATGTTCGTATGAATAAGGCCTATTTGTGTCTATAATTAGAAATGCGGCGACTGGTCTAGGTATTCCAGAAATTCAGATTTTGTTTACTGACCACCATTGGTGAATCACATTTTCATGGAGCAACTCCACAAAAAACTGATAGGATATAAGTGTGATACACCAAAATGTTCGTATGAATAAGGCCTATTTGCGTCCATAATTAGAAATGCGGCGACTAGTCTAGGTATTCCAGAAATTCAGATTTTGTTTACTGACCACCATTGGTGAATCACATTTTCATGGAGCAACTCCACAAAAAACTGATAGGATATAAGTGTGATACACCAAAATGTTCGTATGAATAAGGCCTATTTGTGTCCATAATTAGAAATGCGGCGACTAGTCTAGGTATTCCAGAAATTCAGATTTTGTTTACTGACCACCATTGGTGAATCACATTTTCATGGAGCAACTCCACAAAAAACTGATAGGATATAAGTGTGATACACCAAAATGTTCGTATGAATAAGGCCTATTTGCGTCCATAATTAGAAATGCGGCGACTAGTCTAGGTATTCCAGAAATTCAGATTTTGTTTACTGACCACCATTGGTGAATCACATTTTCATGGAGCAACTCCACAAAAAACTGATAGGATATAAGTGTGATACACCAAAATGTTCGTATGAATAAGGCCTATTTGTGTCCATAATTAGAAATGCGGCGACTAGTCTAGGTATTCCAGAAATTCAGATTTTGTTTACTGACCACCATTGGTGAATCACATTTTCATGGAGCAATTCCACAAAAAACTGACAGGATATAAGTTTGATACACCAAAATGTTCGTATGAATAAGGCCTATTTGTGTCCATAATTAGAAATGCGGCGACTAGTCTAGGTATTCCAGAAATTCAGATTTTGTTTACTGACCACCATTGGTGAATCACATTTTCATGGAGCAACTCCACAAAAAACTGATAGGATATAAGTGTGATACACCTAAATGTTCGTATGAATAAGGCCTATTTGCGTCCATAATTAGAAATGCGGCGACTAGTCTAGGTATTCCAGAAATTCAGATTTTGTTTACTGACCACCATTGGTGAATCACATTTTCATGGAGCAACTCCACAAAAAACTGATAGGATATAAGTGTGATACACCAAAATGTTCGTATGAATAAGGCCTATTTGTGTCCATAATTAGAAATGCGGCGACTAGTCTAGGTATTCCAGAAATTCAGATTTTGTTTACTGACCACCATTGGTGAATCACATTTTCATGGAGCAATTCCACAAAAAACTGATAGGATATAAGTTTGATACACCAAAATGTTCGTATGAATAAGGCCTATTTGTGTCCATAATTAGAAATGCGGCGACTAGTCTAGGTATTCCAGAAATTCAGATTTTGTTTACTGACCACCATTGGTGAATCACATTTTCATGGAGCAACTCCACAAAAAACTGATAGGATATAAGTGTGATACACCAAAATGTTCGTATGGATAAAATCTATTAGTGTCCGTATTTAGAAATGTGGCGACTACTCTAGGTATTCCAGAAATTCAGATTTTGTTTACTGACCACCGGTGATGAATCACATTTTCATGGAGCAACTCCACAAAAAACTGATAGGATATAAGTGTGATACACCAGAATGTTCGTATGAATAAGGCCTATTTGTGTCCATAATTAGAAATGCGGCGACTAGTCTAGGTATTCCAGAAATTCAGATTTTGTTTACTGACCACCATTGGTGAATCACATTTTCATGGAGCAACTCCACAAAAAACTGATAGGATATAAGTGTGATACACCAAAATGTTCGTATGAATAAGGCCTATTTGTGTCCATAATTAGAAATGCGGCGACTTCTCTAGGTATTCCAGAAATTCAGATTTTGTTTACTGACCACCGGTGATGAATCACATTTTCATGGAGCAACTCCACAAAAAATTGATAGGATATAAGTGTGATACACCAAAATGTTCGTATGAATAAGGCCTATTTGTGCCCATAATTAGAAATGCGGCGACTAGTCTAGGTATTCCAGAAATTCAGATTATGTTTACTGACCACCGGTGATGAATCACATTTTCATGGAGCAACTCCACAAAAAACTGATAGGATATAAGTGTGATACACCAAAATGTTCGTATGAATAAGGCCTATTTGTGTCCATAAATAGAAATGCGGCGACTAGTCTAGGTATTCCAGAAATTCAGATTTTGTGTACTGACCACCATTGGTGAATCACATTTTCATGGAGCAACTCCACAAAAAACTGATAGGATATAAGTGTGATACACCAAAATGTTCGTATGAATAAGGCCTATTTGTGTCCATAATTAGAAATGCGGCGACTAGTCTAGGTATTCCAGAAATTCAGATTTTGTTTACTGACCACCATTGGTGAATCACATTTTCATGGAGCAACTCCACAAAAAACTGATAGGATATAAGTGTGATACACCAAAATGTTCGTATGAATAAGGCCTATTTGTGTCCATAATTAGAAATGCGGCGACTAGTCTAGGTATTCCAGAAATTCAGATTTTGTTTACTGACCACCATTGGTGAATCACATTTTCATGGAGCAATTCCACAAAAAACTGATAGGATATAAGTTTGATACACCAAAATGTTCGTATGAATAAGGCCTATTTGTGTCCATAATTAGAAATGCGGCGACTAGTCTAGGTATTCCAGAAATTCAGATTTTGTTTACTGACCACCATTGGTGAATCACATTTTCATGGAGCAACTCCACAAAAAACTGATAGGATATAAGTGTCATACACCAAAATGTTCGTATGAATAAGGCCTATTTGCGTCTATAATTAGAAATGCGGCGACTAGTCTAGGTATTCCAGAAATTCAGATTTTGTTTACTGACCACCATTGGTGAATCACATTTTCATGGAGCAACTCCACAAAAAACTGATAGGATATAAGTGTGATACACCAAAATGTTCGTATGAATAAGGCCTATTTGTGTCCGTAATTAGAAATGCGGCGACTAGTCTAGGTATTCCAGAAATTCAGATTTTGTTTACTGACCACCATTGTTAATCACATTTTCATGGAGCAACTCCACAAAAAACTGATAGGATATAAGTGTGATACACCAAAATGTTCGTATGGATAAAATCTATTAGTGTCCGTATTTAGAAATGCGGCGAATACTCTAGGTATTCCAGAAATTCAGATTTTGTTTACTGACCACCGGTGATGAATCACATTTTCATGGAGCAACTCCACAAAAAACTGATAGAATATAAGTGTGATACAGCAAAATGTTCGTATGAATAAGGCCTATTTGTGTCCATAATTAGAAATGCGGCGACTAGTCTAGGTATTCCAGAAATTCAGATTTTGTTGACTGACCACCGGTGATAAATCACATTTTCATGGAGCAACTCCACAAAAAACTGATAGGATATAAGTGTGATACACCAAAATGTTCGTATGAATAAGGCCTATTTGTGTCCATAAATAGAAATGCGGCGACTAGTCTAGGTATTCCAGAAATTCAGATTTTGTGTACTGACCACCATTGGTGAATCACATTTTCATGGAGCAACTCCACAAAAAACTGATAGGATATAAGTGTGATACACCAAAATGTTCGTATGAATAAGGCCTATTTGTGTCCATAATTAGAAATGCGGCGACTAGTCTAGGTATTCCAGAAATTCAGATTTTGTTTACTGACCACCATTGGTGAATCACATTTTCATGGAGCAACTCCACAAAAAACTGATAGGATATAAGTGTGATACACCAAAATGTTCGTATGAATAAGGCCTATTTGTGTCCATAATTAGAAATGCGGCGACTAGTCTAGGTATTCCAGAAATTCAGATTTTGTTTACTGACCACCATTGGTGAATCACATTTTCATGGAGCAATTCCACAAAAAACTGATAGGATATAAGTTTGATACACCAAAATGTTCGTATGAATAAGGCCTATTTGTGTCCATAATTAGAAATGCGGCGACTAGTCTAGGTATTCCAGAAATTCAGATTTTGTTTACTGACCACCATTGGTGAATCACATTTTCATGGAGCAACTCCACAAAAAACTGATAGGATATAAGTGTCATACACCAAAATGTTCGTATGAATAAGGCCTATTTGCGTCTATAATTAGAAATGCGGCGACTAGTCTAGGTATTCCAGAAATTCAGATTTTGTTTACTGACCACCATTGGTGAATCACATTTTCATGGAGCAACTCCACAAAAAACTGATAGGATATAAGTGTGATACACCAAAATGTTCGTATGAATAAGGCCTATTTGTGTCCGTAATTAGAAATGCGGCGACTAGTCTAGGTATTCCAGAAATTCAGATTTTGTTTACTGACCACCATTGTTAATCACATTTTCATGGAGCAACTCCACAAAAAACTGATAGGATATAAGTGTGATACACCAAAATGTTCGTATGGATAAAATCTATTAGTGTCCGTATTTAGAAATGCGGCGAATACTCTAGGTATTCCAGAAATTCAGATTTTGTTTACTGACCACCGGTGATGAATCACATTTTCATGGAGCAACTCCACAAAAAACTGATAGGATATAAGTGTGATACACCAAAATGTTCGTATGAATAAGGCCTATTTGTGTCCATAATTAGAAATGCGGCGACTAGTCTAGGTATTCCAGAAATTCAGATTTTGTTTACTGACCACCATTGGTGAATCACATTTTCATGGAGCAACTCCACAAAAAACTGATAGGATATAAGTGTGATACACCAAAATGTTCGTATGAATAAGGCCTATTTGTGTCCATAATTAGAAATGCGGTGACTAGTCTAGGTATTCCAGAAATTCAGATTTTGTTTACTGACCACCATTGGTGAATCACATTTTCATGGAGCAACTCCACAAAAAACTGATAGGATATAAGTGTGATACACCAAAATGTTCGTATGAATAAGGCCTATTTGTGTCCATAATTAGAAATGCGGCGACTAGTCTAGGTATTCCAGAAATTCAGATTTTGTTTACTGACCACCATTGGTGAATCACATTTTCATGGAGCAACTCCACAAAAAACTGATAGGATATAAGTGTGATACACCAAAATGTTCGTATGAATAAGGCCTATTTGTGTCCATAATTAGAAATGCGGTGACTAGTCTAGGTATTCCAGAAATTCAGATTTTGTTTACTGACCACCATTGGTGAATCACATTTTCATGGAGCAACTCCACAAAAAACTGATAGGATATAAGTGTGATATACCAAAATGTTCGTATGAATAAGGCCTATTTGTGTCCATAATTTGAAATGCGGCGACTAGTCTAGGTATTCCAGAAATTCAGATTTTGTTTACTGACCACCGGTGATGAAACACATTTTCATGGAGCAACTCCACAAAAAACTGATAGGATATAAGTGTGATACAGCAAAATGTTCGTATGAATAAGGCCTATTTGTGTCCATAATTAGAAATGCGGCGACTAGTCTAGGTATTCCAGAAATTCAGATTTTGTTTACTGACCACCATTGGTGAATCACATTTTCATGGAGCAACTCCACAAAAAACTGATAGGATATAAGTGTGATACACCAAAATGTTCGTATGAATAAGGCCTATTTGTGTCCATGATTAGAAATGCGGTGACTAGTCTAGGTATTCCAGAAATTCAGATTTTGTTTACTGACCACCATTGGTGAATCACATTTTCATGGAGCAACTCCACAAAAAACTGATAGGATATAAGTGTGATACACCAAAATGTTCGTATGAATAAGGCCTATTTGTGTCCATAATTAGAAATGCGGCGACTAGTCTAGGTATTCCAGAAATTCAGATTTTGTTTACTGACCACCATTGGTGAATCACATTTTCATGGAGCAACTCCACAAAAAACTGATAGGATATAAGTGTGATACACCAAAATGTTCGTATGAATAAGGCCTATTTGTGTCCATAATTAGAAATGCGGCGACTAGTCTAGGTATTCCAGAAATTCAGATTTTGTTGACTGACCACCGGTGTTGAATCACATTTTCATGGAGCAACTCCACAAAAAACTGATAGGATATAAGTGTGATACAGCAAAATGTTCGTATGAATAAGGCCTATTTGTGTCCATAATTAGAAATGCGGCGACTAGTCTTGGTATTCCAGAAATTCAGATTTTGTTGACTGACCACCGGTGTTGAATCACATTTTCATGGAGCAACTCCACAAAAAACTGATAGGATATAAGTGTGATACACCAAAATGTTCGTATGAATAAGGCCTATTTGTGTCCATAATTAGAAATGCGGCGACTAGTCTAGGTATTCCAGAAATTCAGATTTTGTTTACTGACCACCGGTGATGAATCACATTTTCATGGAGCAACTCCACAAAAAACTGATAGGATATAAGTGTGATACAGCAAAATGTTCGTATGAATAAGGCCTATTTGTGTCCATAATTAGAAATGCGGCGACTAGTCTAGGTATTCCAGAAATTCAGATTTTGTTTACTGACCACCGGTGATGAATCACATTTTCATGGAGCAACTCCACAAAAAACTGATAGGATATAAGTGTGATACACCAAAATGTTCGTATGAATAAGGCCTATTTGTGTCCATAATTAGAAATGCGGCGACTAGTCTAGGTATTCCAGAAATTCAGATTTTGTTTACTGACCACCGGTGATGAATCACATTTTCATGGAGCAACTCCACAAAAAACTGATAGGATATAAGTGTGATACAGCAAAATGTTCGTATGAATAAGGCCTATTTGTGTCCATAATTAGAAATGCGGCGACTAGTCTAGGTATTCCAGAAATTCAGATTTTGTTTACTGACCACCGGTGATGAATCACATTTTCATGGAGCAACTCCACAAAAAACTGATAGGATATAAGTGTGATACACCAAAATGTTCGTATGAATAAGGCCTATTTGTGTCCATAATTAGAAATGCGGCGACTAGTCTAGGTATTCCAGAAATTCAGATTTTGTTTACTGACCACCATTGGTGAATCACATTTTCATGGAGCAACTCCACAAAAAACTGATAGGATATAAGTGTGATACAGCAAAATGTTCGTATGAATAAGGCCTATTTGTGTCCATAATTAGAAATGCGGCGACTAGTCTTGGTATTCCAGAAATTCAGATTTTGTTTACTGACCACCGGTGATGAATCACATTTTCATGGAGCAACTCCACAAAAAACTGATAGGATATAAGTGTGATACAGCAAAATGTTCGTATGAATAAGGCCTATTTGTGTCCATAATTAGAAATGCGGCGACTAGTCTAGGTATTCCAGAAATTCAGATTTTGTTTACTGACCACCATTGGTGAATCACATTTTCATGGAGCAACTCCACAAAAAACTGATAGGATATAAGTGTGATACACCAAAATGTTCGTATGAATAAGGCCTATTTGTGTCCGTAATTAGAAATGCGGCGACTAGTCTAGGTATTCCAGAAATTCAGATTTTGTTTACTGACCACCATTGTTAATCACATTTTCATGGAGCAACTCCACAAAAAACTGATAGGATATAAGTGTGATACACCAAAATGTTCGTATGGATAAAATCTATTAGTGTCCGTATTTAGAAATGCGGCGAATACTCTAGGTATTCCAGAAATTCAGATTTTGTTTACTGACCACCGGTGATGAATCACATTTTCATGGAGCAACTCCACAAAAAACTGATAGAATATAAGTGTGATACAGCAAAATGTTCGTATGAATAAGGCCTATTTGTGTCCATAATTAGAAATGCGGCGACTAGTCTAGGTATTCCAGAAATTCAGATTTTGTTGACTGACCACCGGTGATAAATCACATTTTCATGGAGCAACTCCACAAAAAACTGATAGGATATAAGTGTGATACACCAAAATGTTCGTATGAATAAGGCCTATTTGTGTCCATAATTAGAAATGCGGCGACTAGTCTAGGTATTCCAGAAATTCAGATTTTGTTGACTGACCACCGGTGATAAATCACATTTTCATGGAGCAACTCCACAAAAAACTGATAGGATATAAGTGTGATACACCTAAATGTTCGTATGAATAAGGCCTATTTGCGTCCATAATTAGAAATGCGGCGACTAGTCTAGGTATTCCAGAAATTCAGATTTTGTTTACTGACCACCATTGGTGAATCACATTTTCATGGAGCAACTCCACAAAAAACTGATAGGATATAAGTGTGATACACCAAAATGTTCGTATGAATAAGGCCTATTTGTGTCCATAATTAGAAATGCGGCGACTAGTCTAGGTATTCCAGAAATTCAGATTTTGTTTACTGACCACCATTGGTGAATCACATTTTCATGGAGCAATTCCACAAAAAACTGATAGGATATAAGTTTGATACACCAAAATGTTCGTATGAATAAGGCCTATTTGTGTCCATAATTAGAAATGCGGCGACTAGTCTAGGTATTCCAGAAATTCAGATTTTGTTTACTGACCACCATTGGTGAATCACATTTTCATGGAGCAACTCCACAAAAAACTGATAGGATATAAGTGTGATACACCAAAATGTTCGTATGGATAAAATCTATTAGTGTCCGTATTTAGAAATGCGGCGACTACTCTAGGTATTCCAGAAATTCAGATTTTGTTTACTGACCACCGGTGATGAATCACATTTTCATGGAGCAACTCCACAAAAAACTGATAGGATATAAGTGTGATACACCAGAATGTTCGTATGAATAAGGCCTATTTGTGTCCATAATTAGAAATGCGGCGACTAGTCTAGGTATTCCAGAAATTCAGATTTTGTTTACTGACCACCATTGGTGAATCACATTTTCATGGAGCAACTCCACAAAAAACTGATAGGATATAAGTGTGATACACCAAAATGTTCGTATGAATAAGGCCTATTTGTGTCCATAATTAGAAATGCGGCGACTTCTCTAGGTATTCCAGAAATTCAGATTTTGTTTACTGACCACCGGTGATGAATCACATTTTCATGGAGCAACTCCACAAAAAATTGATAGGATATAAGTGTGATACACCAAAATGTTCGTATGAATAAGGCCTATTTGTGCCCATAATTAGAAATGCGGCGACTAGTCTAGGTATTCCAGAAATTCAGATTATGTTTACTGACCACCGGTGATGAATCATATTTTCATGGAGCAACTCCACAAAAAACTGATAGGATATAAGTGTGATACACCAAAATGTTCGTATGAATAAGGCCTATTTGTGTCCATAAATAGAAATGCGGCGACTAGTCTAGGTATT
Source organism: Leucophora obtusa (assembly GCA_949987735.1). NCBI lineage: Eukaryota > Metazoa > Arthropoda > Insecta > Diptera > Anthomyiidae > Leucophora > Leucophora obtusa. The sequence goes on along the minus strand of OX465298.1, from coordinate 186,812,663 downwards.
CCAGAAATTCAGATTTTGTGTACTGACCACCATTGGTGAATCACATTTTCATGGAGCAACTCCACAAAAAACTGATAGGATATAAGTGTGATACACCAAAATGTTCGTATGAATAAGGCCTATTTGTGTCCATAATTAGAAATGCGGCGACTAGTCTAGGTATTCCAGAAATTCAGATTTTGTTTACTGACCACCATTGGTGAATCACATTTTCATGGAGCAACTCCACAAAAAACTGATAGGATATAAGTGTGATACACCAAAATGTTCGTATGAATAAGGCCTATTTGTGTCCATAATTAGAAATGCGGCGACTAGTCTAGGTATTCCAGAAATTCAGATTTTGTTTACTGACCACCATTGGTGAATCACATTTTCATGGAGCAATTCCACAAAAAACTGATAGGATATAAGTGTGATACACCAAAATGTTCGTATGGATAAAATCTATTAGTGTCCGTATTTAGAAATGCGGCGAATACTCTAGGTATTCCAGAAATTCAGATTTTGTTTACTGACCACCGGTGATGAATCACATTTTCATGGAGCAACTCCACAAAAAACTGATAGAATATAAGTGTGATACAGCAAAATGTTCGTATGAATAAGGCCTATTTGTGTCCATAATTAGAAATGCGGCGACTAGTCTAGGTATTCCAGAAATTCAGATTTTGTGTACTGACCACCATTGGTGAATCACATTTTCATGGAGCAACTCCACAAAAAACTGATAGGATATAAGTGTGATACACCAAAATGTTCGTATGAATAAGGCCTATTTGTGTCCATAATTAGAAATGCGGCGACTAGTCTAGGTATTCCAGAAATTCAGATTTTGTTTACTGACCACCATTGGTGAATCACATTTTCATGGAGCAACTCCACAAAAAACTGATAGGATATAAGTGTGATACACCAAAATGTTCGTATGAATAAGGCCTATTTGTGTCCATAATTAGAAATGCGGCGACTAGTCTAGGTATTCCAGAAATTCAGATTTTGTTTACTGACCACCATTGGTGAATCACATTTTCATGGAGCAATTCCACAAAAAACTGATAGGATATAAGTGTGATACACCAAAATGTTCGTATGGATAAAATCTATTAGTGTCCGTATTTAGAAATGCGGCGAATACTCTAGGTATTCCAGAAATTCAGATTTTGTTTACTGACCACCGGTGATGAATCACATTTTCATGGAGCAACTCCACAAAAAACTGATAGAATATAAGTGTGATACACCAAAATGTTCGTATGAATAAGGCCTATTTGTGTCCATAATTAGAAATGCGGCGACTAGTCTAGGTATTCCAGAAATTCAGATTTTGTTTACTGACCACCATTGGTGAATCACATTTTCATGGAGCAACTCCACAAAAAACTGATAGGATATAAGTGTCATACACCAAAATGTTCGTATGAATAAGGCCTATTTGCGTCTATAATTAGAAATGCGGCGACTAGTCTAGGTATTCCAGAAATTCAGATTTTGTTTACTGACCACCATTGGTGAATCACATTTTCATGGAGCAACTCCACAAAAAACTGATAGGATATAAGTGTGATACACCAAAATGTTCGTATGAATAAGGCCTATTTGTGTCCGTAATTAGAAATGCGGCGACTAGTCTAGGTATTCCAGAAATTCAGATTTTGTTTACTGACCACCATTGTTAATCACATTTTCATGGAGCAACTCCACAAAAAACTGATAGGATATAAGTGTGATACACCAAAATGTTCGTATGGATAAAATCTATTAGTGTCCGTATTTAGAAATGCGGCGAATACTCTAGGTATTCCAGAAATTCAGATTTTGTTTACTGACCACCGGTGATGAATCACATTTTCATGGAGCAACTCCACAAAAAACTGATAGAATATAAGTGTGATACAGCAAAATGTTCGTATGAATAAGGCCTATTTGTGTCCATAATTAGAAATGCGGCGACTAGTCTAGGTATTCCAGAAATTCAGATTTTGTTGACTGACCACCGGTGATAAATCACATTTTCATGGAGCAACTCCACAAAAAACTGATAGGATATAAGTGTGATACAGCAAAATGTTCGCATGAATAAGGCCTATTTGTGTCCATAATTAGAAATGCGGCGACTAGTCTAGGTATTCCAGAAATTCAGATTTTGTTTACTGACCACCGGTGATGAATCACATTTTCATGGAGCAACTCCACAAAAAACTGATAGGATATAAGTGTGATACACCAAAATGTTCGTATGAATAAGGCCTATTTGTGTCCATAATTAGAAATGCGGCGACTAGTCTAGGTATTCCAGAAATTCAGATTTTGTTTACTGACCACCATTGGTGAATCACATTTTCATGGAGCAACTCCACAAAAAACTGATAGGATATAAGTGTGATACACCAAAATGTTCGTATGAATAAGGCCTATTTGTGTCCATAATTAGAAATGCGGTGACTAGTCTAGGTATTCCAGAAATTCAGATTTTGTTTACTGACCACCATTGGTGAATCACATTTTCATGGAGCAACTCCACAAAAAACTGATAGGATATAAGTGTGATACACCAAAATGTTCGTATGAATAAGGCCTATTTGTGTCCATAATTAGAAATGCGGCGACTAGTCTAGGTATTCCAGAAATTCAGATTTTGTTTACTGACCACCATTGGTGAATCACATTTTCATGGAGCAACTCCACAAAAAACTGATAGGATATAAGTGTGATACACCAAAATGTTCGTATGAATAAGGCCTATTTGTGTCCATAATTAGAAATGCGGTGACTAGTCTAGGTATTCCAGAAATTCAGATTTTGTTTACTGACCACCATTGGTGAATCACATTTTCATGGAGCAACTCCACAAAAAACTGATAGGATATAAGTGTGATATACCAAAATGTTCGTATGAATAAGGCCTATTTGTGTCCATAATTAGAAATGCGGCGACTAGTCTAGGTATTCCAGAAATTCAGATTTTGTTTACTGACCACCGGTGATGAAACACATTTTCATGGAGCAACTCCACAAAAAACTGATAGGATATAAGTGTGATACAGCAAAATGTTCGTATGAATAAGGCCTATTTGTGTCCATAATTAGAAATGCGGCGACTAGTCTAGGTATTCCAGAAATTCAGATTTTGTTTACTGACCACCATTGGTGAATCACATTTTCATGGAGCAACTCCACAAAAAACTGATAGGATATAAGTGTGATACACCAAAATGTTCGTATGAATAAGGCCTATTTGTGTCCATGATTAGAAATGCGGTGACTAGTCTAGGTATTCCAGAAATTCAGATTTTGTTTACTGACCACCATTGGTGAATCACATTTTCATGGAGCAACTCCACAAAAAACTGATAGGATATAAGTGTGATACAGCAAAATGTTCGTATGAATAAGGCCTATTTGTGTCCATAATTAGAAATGCGGCGACTAGTCTAGGTATTCCAGAAATTCAGATTTTGTTTACTGACCACCATTGGTGAATCACATTTTCATGGAGCAACTCCACAAAAAACTGATAGGATATAAGTGTGATACACCAAAATGTTCGTATGAATAAGGCCTATTTGTGTCCATAATTAGAAATGCGGCGACTAGTCTAGGTATTCCAGAAATTCAGATTTTGTTGACTGACCACCGGTGTTGAATCACATTTTCATGGAGCAACTCCACAAAAAACTGATAGGATATAAGTGTGATACAGCAAAATGTTCGTATGAATAAGGCCTATTTGTGTCCATAATTAGAAATGCGGCGACTAGTCTTGGTATTCCAGAAATTCAGATTTTGTTGACTGACCACCGGTGTTGAATCACATTTTCATGGAGCAACTCCACAAAAAACTGATAGGATATAAGTGTGATACACCAAAATGTTCGTATGAATAAGGCCTATTTGTGTCCATAATTAGAAATGCGGCGACTAGTCTAGGTATTCCAGAAATTCAGATTTTGTTTACTGACCACCGGTGATGAATCACATTTTCATGGAGCAACTCCACAAAAAACTGATAGGATATAAGTGTGATACAGCAAAATGTTCGTATGAATAAGGCCTATTTGTGTCCATAATTAGAAATGCGGCGACTAGTCTAGGTATTCCAGAAATTCAGATTTTGTTTACTGACCACCGGTGATGAATCACATTTTCATGGAGCAACTCCACAAAAAACTGATAGGATATAAGTGTGATACACCAAAATGTTCGTATGAATAAGGCCTATTTGTGTCCATAATTAGAAATGCGGCGACTAGTCTAGGTATTCCAGAAATTCAGATTTTGTTTACTGACCACCGGTGATGAATCACATTTTCATGGAGCAACTCCACAAAAAACTGATAGGATATAAGTGTGATACAGCAAAATGTTCGTATGAATAAGGCCTATTTGTGTCCATAATTAGAAATGCGGCGACTAGTCTAGGTATTCCAGAAATTCAGATTTTGTTTACTGACCACCGGTGATGAATCACATTTTCATGGAGCAACTCCACAAAAAACTGATAGGATATAAGTGTGATACACCAAAATGTTCGTATGAATAAGGCCTATTTGTGTCCATAATTAGAAATGCGGCGACTAGTCTAGGTATTCCAGAAATTCAGATTTTGTTTACTGACCACCATTGGTGAATCACATTTTCATGGAGCAACTCCACAAAAAACTGATAGGATATAAGTGTGATACAGCAAAATGTTCGTATGAATAAGGCCTATTTGTGTCCATAATTAGAAATGCGGCGACTAGTCTTGGTATTCCAGAAATTCAGATTTTGTTTACTGACCACCGGTGATGAATCACATTTTCATGGAGCAACTCCACAAAAAACTGATAGGATATAAGTGTGATACAGCAAAATGTTCGTATGAATAAGGCCTATTTGTGTCCATAATTAGAAATGCGGCGACTAGTCTAGGTATTCCAGAAATTCAGATTTTGTTTACTGACCACCATTGGTGAATCACATTTTCATGGAGCAACTCCACAAAAAACTGATAGGATATAAGTGTGATACACCAAAATGTTCGTATGAATAAGGCCTATTTGTGTCCGTAATTAGAAATGCGGCGACTAGTCTAGGTATTCCAGAAATTCAGATTTTGTTTACTGACCACCATTGTTAATCACATTTTCATGGAGCAACTCCACAAAAAACTGATAGGATATAAGTGTGATACACCAAAATGTTCGTATGGATAAAATCTATTAGTGTCCGTATTTAGAAATGCGGCGAATACTCTAGGTATTCCAGAAATTCAGATTTTGTTTACTGACCACCGGTGATGAATCACATTTTCATGGAGCAACTCCACAAAAAACTGATAGAATATAAGTGTGATACAGCAAAATGTTCGTATGAATAAGGCCTATTTGTGTCCATAATTAGAAATGCGGCGACTAGTCTAAGTATTCCAGAAATTCAGATTTTGTTGACTGACCACCGGTGATAAATCACATTTTCATGGAGCAACTCCACAAAAAACTGATAGGATATAAGTGTGATACACCAAAATGTTCGTATGAATAAGGCCTATTTGTGTCCATAATTAGAAATGCGGCGACTAGTCTAGGTATTCCAGAAATTCAGATTTTGTTTACTGACCACCATTGGTGAATCACATTTTCATGGAGCAACTCCACAAAAAACTGATAGGATATAAGTGTGATACAGCAAAATGTTCGTATGAATAAGGCCTATTTGTGTCCATAATTAGAAATGCGGCGACTAGTCTTGGTATTCCAGAAATTCAGATTTTGTTTACTGACCACCGGTGATGAATCACATTTTCATGGAGCAACTCCACAAAAAACTGATAGGATATAAGTGTGATACAGCAAAATGTTCGTATGAATAAGGCCTATTTGTGTCCATAATTAGAAATGCGGCGACTAGTCTAGGTATTCCAGAAATTCAGATTTTGTTTACTGACCACCATTGGTGAATCACATTTTCATGGAGCAACTCCACAAAAAACTGATAGGATATAAGTGTGATACACCAAAATGTTCGTATGAATAAGGCCTATTTGTGTCCGTAATTAGAAATGCGGCGACTAGTCTAGGTATTCCAGAAATTCAGATTTTGTTTACTGACCACCATTGTTAATCACATTTTCATGGAGCAACTCCACAAAAAACTGATAGGATATAAGTGTGATACACCAAAATGTTCGTATGGATAAAATCTATTAGTGTCCGTATTTAGAAATGCGGCGAATACTCTAGGTATTCCAGAAATTCAGATTTTGTTTACTGACCACCGGTGATGAATCACATTTTCATGGAGCAACTCCACAAAAAACTGATAGAATATAAGTGTGATACAGCAAAATGTTCGTATGAATAAGGCCTATTTGTGTCCATAATTAGAAATGCGGCGACTAGTCTAGGTATTCCAGAAATTCAGATTTTGTTGACTGACCACCGGTGATAAATCACATTTTCATGGAGCAACTCCACAAAAAACTGATAGGATATAAGTGTGATACAGCAAAATGTTCGCATGAATAAGGCCTATTTGTGTCCATAATTAGAAATGCGGCGACTAGTCTAGGTATTCCAGAAATTCAGATTTTGTTTACTGACCACCGGTGATGAATCACATTTTCATGGAGCAACTCCACAAAAAACTGATAGGATATAAGTGTGATACACCAAAATGTTCGTATGAATAAGGCCTATTTGTGTCCATAATTAGAAATGCGGTGACTAGTCTAGGTATTCCAGAAATTCAGATTTTGTTTACTGACCACCATTGGTGAATCACATTTTCATGGAGCAACTCCACAAAAAACTGATAGGATATAAGTGTGATATACCAAAATGCTCGTATGAATAAGGCCTATTTGTGTCCATAATTAGAAATGCGGCGACTAGTCTAGGTATTCCAGAAATTCAGATTTTGTTTACTGACCACCGGTGATGAAACACATTTTCATGGAGCAACTCCACAAAAAACTGATAGGATATAAGTGTGATACAGCAAAATGTTCGTATGAATAAGGCCTATTTGTGTCCATAATTAGAAATGCGGCGACTAGTCTAGGTATTCCAGAAATTCAGATTTTGTTTACTGACCACCATTGGTGAATCACATTTTCATGGAGCAACTCCACAAAAAACTGATAGGATATAAGTGTGATACACCAAAATGTTCGTATGAATAAGGCCTATTTGTGTCCATAATTAGAAATGCGGTGACTAGTCTAGGTATTCCAGAAATTCAGATTTTGTTTACTGACCACCATTGGTGAATCACATTTTCATGGAGCAACTCCACAAAAAACTGATAGGATATAAGTGTGATACACCAAAATGTTCGTATGAATAAGGCCTATTTGTGTCCATAATTAGAAATGCGGCGACTAGTCTAGGTATTCCAGAAATTCAGATTTTGTTTACTGACCACCATTGGTGAATCACATTTTCATGGAGCAACTCCACAAAAAACTGATAGGATATAAGTGTGATACACCAAACTGTTCGTATGAATAAGGCCTATTTGTGTCCATAATTAGAAATGCGGCGACTAGTCTTGGTATTCCAGAAATTCAGATTTTGTTGACTGACCACCGGTGTTGAATCACATTTTCATGGAGCAACTCCACAAAAAACTGATAGGATATAAGTGTGATACACCAAAATGTTCGTATGAATAAGGCCTATTTGTGTCCATAATTAGAAATGCGGCGACTAGTCTAGGTATTCCAGAAATTCAGATTTTGTTTACTGACCACCGGTGATGAATCACATTTTCATGGAGCAACTCCACAAAAAACTGATAGGATATAAGTGTGATACAGCAAAATGTTCGTATGAATAAGGCCTATTTGTGTCCATAATTAGAAATGCGGCGACTAGTCTAGGTATTCCAGAAATTCAGATTTTGTTTACTGACCACCGGTGATGAATCACATTTTCATGGAGCAACTCCACAAAAAACTGATAGGATATAAGTGTGATACACCAAAATATTCGTATGAATAAGGCCTATTTGTGTCCATAATTAGAAATGCGGCGACTAGTCTTGGTATTCCAGAAATTCAGATTTTGTTTACTGACCACCGGTGATGAATCACATTTTCATGGAGCAACTCCACAAAAAACTGATAGGATATAAGTGTGATACAGCAAAATGTTCGTATGAATAAGGCCTATTTGTGTCCATAATTAGAAATGCGGCGACTAGTCTAGGTATTCCAGAAATTCAGATTTTGTTTACTGACCACCATTGGTGAATCACATTTTCATGGAGCAACTCCACAAAAAACTGATAGGATATAAGTGTGATACAGCAAAATGTTCGTATGAATAAGGCCTATTTGTGTCCATAATTAGAAATGCGGCGACTAGTCTTGGTATTCCAGAAATTCAGATTTTGTTTACTGACCACCGGTGATGAATCACATTTTCATGGAGCAACTCCACAAAAAACTGATAGGATATAAGTGTGATACAGCAAAATGTTCGTATGAATAAGGCCTATTTGTGTCCATAATTAGAAATGCGGCGACTAGTCTAGGTATTCCAGAAATTCAGATTTTGTTTACTGACCACCATTGGTGAATCACATTTTCATGGAGCAACTCCACAAAAAACTGATAGGATATAAGTGTGATACACCAAAATGTTCGTATGAATAAGGCCTATTTGTGTCCATAATTAGAAATGCGGCGACTAGTCTAGGTATTCCAGAAATTCAGATTTTGTTTACTGACCACCGGTGATGAATCACATTTTCATGGAGCAACTCCACAAAAAACTGATAGGATATAAAAGTGATACAGCAAAATGTTCGTATGAATAAGGCCTATTTGTGTCCATAATTAGAAATGCGGCGACTAGTCTAGGTATTCCAGAAATTCAGATTTTGTTTACTGACCACCGGTGATGAATCACATTTTCATGGAGCAACTCCACAAAAAACTGATAGGATATAAGTGTGATACAGCAAAATGTTCGTATGAATAAGGCCTATTTGTGTCCATAATTAGAAATGCGGCGACTAGTCTAGGTATTCCAGAAATTCAGATTTTGTTTACTGACCACCATTGGTGAATCACATTTTCATGGAGCAACTCCACAGAAAACTGATAGGATATAAGTGTGATACAGCAAAATGTTCGTATGAATAAGGCCTATTTGTGTCCATAATTAGAAATGCGGCGACTAGTCTAGGTATTCCAGAAATTCAGATTTTGTTTACTGACCACCATTGGTGAATCACATTTTCGTGGAGCAACTCCACAGAAAACTGATAGGATATAAGTGTGATACACCAAAATGTTCGTATGAATAAGGCCTATTTGTGTCCATAATTAGAAATGCGGCGACTAGTCTAGGTATTCCAGAAATTCAGATTTTGTTTACTGACCACCGGTGATGAATCACATTTTCATGGAGCAACTCCACAAAAAACTGATAGGATATAAGTGTGATACAGCAAAATGTTCGTATGAATAAGGCCTATTTGTGTCCATAATTAGAAATGCGGCGACTAGTCTAGGTATTCCAGAAATTCAGATTTTGTTTACTGACCACCATTGGTGAATCACATTTTCATGGAGCAACTCCACAAAAAACTGATAGGATATAAGTGTGATACAGCAAAATGTTCGTATGAATAAGGCCTATTTGTGTCCATAATTAGAAATGCGGCGACTAGTCTAGGTATTCCAGAAATTCAGATTTTGTTTACTGACCACCATTGGTGAATCACATTTTCATGGAGCAACTCCACAAAAAACTGATAGGATATAAGTGTGATACACCAAAATGTTCGTATGAATAAGGCCTATTTGTGTCCATAATTAGAAATGCGGCGACTAGTCTAGGTATTCCAGAAATTCAGATTTTGTTTACTGACCACCGGTGATGAATCACATTTTCATGGAGCAACTCCACAAAAAACTGATAGGATATAAGTGTGATACAGCAAAATGTTCGTATGAATAAGGCCTATTTGTGTCCATAATTAGAAATGCGGCGACTAGTCTAGGTATTCCAGAAATTCAGATTTTGTTTACTGACCACCATTGGTGAATCACATTTTCATGGAGCAACTCCACAAAAAACTGATAGGATATAAGTGTGATACACCAAAATGTTCGTATGAATAAGGCCTATTTGTGTCCATAATTAGAAATGCGGCGACTAGTCTAGGTATTCCAGAAATTCAGATTTTGTTTACTGACCACCGGTGATGAAACACATTTTCATGGAGCAACTGCACAAAAAACTGATAGGATATAAGTGTGATACACCAAAATGTTCGTATGAATAAGGCCTATTTGTGTCCATAATTAGAAATGCGGCGACTAGTCTAGGTATTCCAGAAATTCAGATTTTGTTTACTGACCACCGGTGATGAATCACATTTTCATGGAGCAACTCCACAAAAAACTGATAGGATATAAGTGTGATACAGCAAAATGTTCGTATGAATAAGGCCTATTTGTGTCCATAATTAGAAATGCGGCGACTAGTCTAGGTATTCCAGAAATTCAGATTTTGTTTACTGACCACCATTGGTGAATCACATTTTCATGGAGCAACTCCACAAAAAACTGATAGGATATAAGTGTGATACAGCAAAATGTTCGTATGAATAAGGCCTATTTGTGTCCATAATTAGAAATGCGGCGACTACTCTAGGTATTCCAGAAATTCAGATTTTGTTTACTGACCACCATTGGTGAATCACATTTTCATGGAGCAACTCCACAAAAAACTGATAGGATATAAGTGTGATACAGCAAAATGTTCGTATGAATAAGGCCTATTTGTGTCCATAATTAGAAATGCGGCGACTAGTCTAGGTATTCCAGAAATTCAGATTTTGTTTACTGACCACCATTGGTGAATCACATTTTCATGGAGCAACTCCACAAAAAACTGATAGGATATAAGTGTGATACAACAAAATGTTCGTATGAATAAGGCCTATTTGTGTCCATAATTAGAAATGCGGCGACTAGTCTAGGTATTCCAGAAATTCAGATTTTGTTTACTGACCACCGGTGATGAATCACATTTTCATGGAGCAACTCCACAAAAAACTGATAGGATATAAGTGTGATACAGCAAAATGTTCGTATGAATAAGGCCTATTTGTGTCCATAATTAGAAATGCGGCGACTAGTCTAGGTATTCCAGAAATTCAGATTTTGTTTACTGACCACCATTGGTGAATCACATTTTCATGGAGCAACTCCACAAAAAACTGATAGGATATAAGTGTGATACACCAAAATGTTCGTATGAATAAGGCCTATTTGTGTCCATAATTAGAAATGCGGCGACTAGCCTAGGTATTCCAGAAATTCAGATTTTGTTTACTGACCACCATTGGTGAATCACATTTTCACGGAGCAACTCCACAAAAAACTGATAGGATATAAGTGTGATACACCAAAATGTTCGTATGAATAAGGCCTATTTGTGTCCATAATTAGAAATGCGGCGACTAGTCTAGGTATTCCAGAAATTCAGATTTTGTTTACTGACCACCATTGGTGAATCACATTTTCATGGAGCAACTCCACAAAAAACTGATAGGATATAAGTGTGATACACCAAAATGTTCGTATGAATAAGGCCTATTTGTGTCCATAATTAGAAATGCGGCGACTAGTCTAGGTATTCCAGAAATTCAGATTTTGTTTACTGACCACCATTGGTGAATCACATTTTCATGGAGCAACTCCACAAAAAACTGATAGGATATAAGTGTGATACACCAAAATGTTCGTATGAATAAGGCCTATTTGTGTCCATAATTAGAAATGCGGCGACTAGTCTAGGTATTCCACAAATTCAGATTTTGTTTACTGACCACCATTGGTGAATCACATTTTCATGGAGCAAGTCCACAAAAAACTGATAGGATATAAGTGTGATACACCAAAATGTTCGTATGAATAAGGCCTATTTGTGTCCATAATTAGAAATGCGGCGACTAGTCTAGGTATTCCACAAATTCAGATTTTGTTTACTGACCACCATTGGTGAATCACATTTTCATGGAGCAAGTCCACAAAAAACTGATAGGATATAAGTGTGATACAGCAAAATGTTCGTATGAATAAGGCCTATTTGTGTCCATAATTAGAAATGCGGCGACTAGTCTAGGTATTCCAGAAATTCAGATTTTGTTTACTGACCACCATTGGTGAATCACATTTTCATGGAGCAACTCCACAAAAAACTGATAGGATATAAGTGTGATACAGCAAAATGTTCGTATGAATAAGGCCTATTTGTGTCCATAATTAGAAATGCGGCGACTAGTCTAGGTATTCCAGAAATTCAGATTTTGTTTACTGACCACCATTGGTGAATCACATTTTCATGGAGCAACTCCACAAAAAACTGATAGGATATAAGTGTGATACACCAAAATGTTCGTATGAATAAGGCCTATTTGTGTCCATAATTAGAAATGCGGTGACTAGTCTAGGTATTCCAGAAATTCAGATTTTGTTTACTGACCACCATTGTTAATCACATTTTCATGGAGCAACTCCACAAAAAACTGATAGGATATAAGTGTGATACACCAAAATGTTCGTATGAATAAGGCCTATTTGTGTCCATAATTAGAAATGCGGCGACTAGTCTAGGTATTCCACAAATTCAGATTTTGTTTACTGACCACCATTGGTGAATCACATTTTCATGGAGCAAGTCCACAAAAAACTGATAGGATATAAGTGTGATACACCAAAATGTTCGTATGAATAAGGCCTATTTGTGTCCATAATTAGAAATGCGGCGACTAGTCTAGGTATTCCACAAATTCAGATTTTGTTTACTGACCACCATTGGTGAATCACATTTTCATGGAGCAACTCCACAAAAAACTGATAGGATATAAGTGTGATACACCAAAATGTTCGTATGAATAAGGCCTATTTGTGTCCATAATTAGAAATGCGGCGACTAGTCTAGGTATTCCAGAAATTCAGATTTTGTTTACTGACCACCATTGGTGAATCACATTTTCATGGAGCAACTCCACAAAAAACTGATAGGATATAAGTGTGATACACCAAAATGTTCGTATGAATAAGGCCTATTTGTGTCCATAATTAGAAATGCGGCGACTAGTCTAGGTATTCCAGAAATTCAGATTTTGTTTACTGACCACCATTGGTGAATCACATTTTCATGGAGCAACTCCACAAAAAACTGATAGGATATAAGTGTGATACACCAAAATGTTCGTATGAATAAGGCCTATTTGTGTCCATAATTAGAAATGCGGCGACTAGTCTAGGTATTCCACAAATTCAGATTTTGTTTACTGACCACCATTGGTGAATCACATTTTCATGGAGCAAGTCCACAAAAAACTGATAGGATATAAGTGTGATACACCAAAATGTTCGTATGAATAAGGCCTATTTGTGTCCATAATTAGAAATGCGGCGACTAGTCTAGGTATTCCACAAATTCAGATTTTGTTTACTGACCACCATTGGTGAATCACATTTTCATGGAGCAAGTCCACAAAAAACTGATAGGATATAAGTGTGATACAGCAAAATGTTCGTATGAATAAGGCCTATTTGTGTCCATAATTAGAAATGCGGCGACTAGTCTAGGTATTCCAGAAATTCAGATTTTGTTTACTGACCACCGGTGATGAATCACATTTTCATGGAGCAACTCCACAAAAAACTGATAGGATATAAGTGTGATACAGCAAAATGTTCGTATGAATAAGGCCTATTTGTGTCCATAATTAGAAATGCGGCGACTAGTCTAGGTATTCCAGAAATTCAGATTTTGTTTACTGACCACCATTGGTGAATCACATTTTCATGGAGCAACTCCACAAAAAACTGATAGGATATAAGTGTGATACACCAAAATGTTCGTATGAATAAGGCCTATTTGTGTCCATAATTAGAAATGCGGCGACTAGCCTAGGTATTCCAGAAATTCAGATTTTGTTTACTGACCACCATTGGTGAATCACATTTTCATGGAGCAACTCCACAAAAAACTGATAGGATATAAGTGTGATACACCAAAATGTTCGTATGAATAAGGCCTATTTGTGTCCATAATTAGAAATGCGGCGACTAGTCTAGGTATTCCAGAAATTCAGATTTTGTTTACTGACCACCATTGGTGAATCACATTTTCATGGAGCAACTCCACAAAAAACTGATAGGATATAAGTGTGATACACCAAAATGTTCGTATGAATAAGGCCTATTTGTGTCCATAATTAGAAATGCGGCGACTAGTCTAGGTATTCCAGAAATTCAGATTTTGTTTACTGACCACCATTGGTGAATCACATTTTCATGGAGCAACTCCACAAAAAACTGATAGGATATAAGTGTGATACACCAAAATGTTCGTATGAATAAGGCCTATTTGTGTCCATAATTAGAAATGCGGCGACTAGTCTAGGTATTCCACAAATTCAGATTTTGTTTACTGACCACCATTGGTGAATCACATTTTCATGGAGCAAGTCCACAAAAAACTGATAGGATATAAGTGTGATACACCAAAATGTTCGTATGAATAAGGCCTATTTGTGTCCATAATTAGAAATGCGGCGACTAGTCTAGGTATTCCACAAATTCAGATTTTGTTTACTGACCACCATTGGTGAATCACATTTTCATGGAGCAAGTCCACAAAAAACTGATAGGATATAAGTGTGATACAGCAAAATGTTCGTATGAATAAGGCCTATTTGTGTCCATAATTAGAAATGCGGCGACTAGTCTAGGTATTCCAGAAATTCAGATTTTGTTTACTGACCACCATTGGTGAATCACATTTTCATGGAGCAACTCCACAAAAAACTGATAGGATATAAGTGTGATACACCAAAATGTTCGTATGAATAAGGCCTATTTGTGTCCATAATTAGAAATGCGGCGACTAGTCTAGGTATTCCACAAATTCAGATTTTGTTTACTGACCACCATTGGTGAATCACATTTTCATGGAGCAAGTCCACAAAAAACTGATAGGATATAAGTGTGATACAGCAAAATGTTCGTATGAATAAGGCCTATTTGTGTCCATAATTAGAAATGCGGCGACTAGTCTAGGTATTCCAGAAATTCAGATTTTGTTTACTGACCACCATTGGTGAATCACATTTTCATGGAGCAACTCCACAAAAAACTGATAGGATATAAGTGTGATACACCAAAATGTTCGTATGAATAAGGCCTATTTGTGTCCATAATTAGAAATGCGGCGACTAGTCTAGGTATTCCACAAATTCAGATTTTGTTTACTGACCACCATTGGTGAATCACATTTTCATGGAGCAAGTCCACAAAAAACTGATAGGATATAAGTGTGATACAGCAAAATGTTCGTATGAATAAGGCCTATTTGTGTCCATAATTAGAAATGCGGCGACTAGTCTAGGTATTCCAGAAATTCAGATTTTGTTTACTGACCACCATTGGTGAATCACATTTTCATGGAGCAACTCCACAAAAAACTGATAGGATATAAGTGTGATACACCAAAATGTTCGTATGAATAAGGCCTATTTGTGTCCATAATTAGAAATGCGGCGACTAGTCTAGGTATTCCAGAAATTCAGATTTTGTTTACTGACCACCGGTGATGAATCACATTTTCATGGAGCAACTCCACAAAAAACTGATAGGATATAAGTGTGATACAGCAAAATGTTCGTATGAATAAGGCCTATTTGTGTCCGTAATTAGAAATGCGGCGACTAGTCGATGTATTCCAGAAATTCAGATTTTGTTTACTGACCACCATTGGTGAATCACATTTTCATGGAGCAACTCCACAAAAAACTGATAGGATATAAGTGTGATACAGCAAAATGTTCGTATGAATAAGGCCTATTTGTGTCCATAATTAGAAATGCGGCGACTAGTCTAGGTATTCCAGAAATTCAGATTTTGTTTACTGACCACCATTGGTGAATCACATTTTCATGGAGCAACTCCACAAAAAACTGATAGGATATAAGTGTGATACAGCAAAATGTTCGTATGAATAAGGCCTATTTGTGTCCATAATTAGAAATGCGGCGACTAGTCTTGGTATTCCAGAAATTCAGATTTTGTTTACTGACCACCATTGGTGAATCACATTTTCATGGAGCAACTCCACAAAAAACTGATAGGATATAAGTGTGATACAGCAAAATGTTCGTATGAAAAAGGCCTATTTGTGTCCATAATTAGAAATGCGGCGACTAGTCTAGGTATTCCAGAAATTCAGATTTTGTTTACTGACCACCATTGGTGAATCACATTTTCATGGAGCAACTCCACAAAAAACTGATAGGATATAAGTGTGATACAGCAAAATGTTCGTATGAATAAGGCCTATTTGTGTCCATAATTAGAAATGCGGCGACTAGTCTAGGTATTCCAGAAATTCAGATTTTGTTTACTGACCACCATTGGTGAATCACATTTTCATGGAGCAACTCCACAAAAAACTGATAGGATATAAGTGTGATACAGCAAAATGTTCGTATGAATAAGGCCTATTTGTGTCCATAATTAGAAATGCGGCGACTAGTCTAGGTATTCCAGAAATTTGGATTTTGTTGACTGACCACCGGTGATGAATCACATTTTCATGGAGCAACTCCACAAAAAACTGATAGGATATAAGCGTGATACACCAAAATGTTCGTATGAATAAGGCCTATTTGTGTCCATAATTAGAAATGCGGCGACTAGTCTAGGTATTCCAGAAATTTAGATTTTGTTGACTGACCACCGGTGATGAATCACATTTTCATGGAGCAACTCCACAAAAAACTGATAGGATATAAGTGTGATACACCAAAATGTTCGTATGAATAAGGCCTATTTGTGTCCATAATTAGAAATGCGGCGACTAGTCTAGGTATTCCAGAAATTCAGATTTTGTTTACTGACCACCGGTGATGAATCACATTTTCATGGAGCAACTCCACAAAAAACTGATAGGATATAAGTGTGATACAGCAAAATGTTCGTATGAATAAGGCCTATTTGTGTCCATAATTAGAAATGCGGCGACTAGTCTAGGTATTCCAGAAATTTAGATTTTGTTGACTGACCACCGGTGATGAATCACATTTTCATGGAGCAACTCCACAAAAAACTGATAGGATATAAGTGTGATACACCAAAATGTTCGTATGAATAAGGCCTATTTGTGTCCATAATTAGAAATGCGGCGACTAGTCTAGGTATTCCACAAATTCAGATTTTGTTTACTGACCACCATTGGTGAATCACATTTTCATGGAGCAAGTCCACAAAAAACTGATAGGATATAAGTGTGATACACCAAAATGTTCGTATGAATAAGGCCTATTTGTGTCCATAATTAGAAATGCGGCGACTAGTCTAGGTATTCCACAAATTCAGATTTTGTTTACTGACCACCATTGGTGAATCACATTTTCATGGAGCAACTCCACAAAAAACTGATAGGATATAAGTGTGATACACCAAAATGTTCGTATGAATAAGGCCTATTTGTGTCCATAATTAGAAATGCGGCGACTAGTCTAGGTATTCCAGAAATTCAGATTTTGTTTACTGACCACCGGTGATGAATCACATTTTCATGGAGCAACTCCACAAAAAACTGATAGGATATAAGTGTGATACAGCAAAATGTTCGTATGAATAAGGCCTATTTGTGTCCGTAATTAGAAATGCGGCGACTAGTCGATGTATTCCAGAAATTCAGATTTTGTTTACTGACCACCATTGGTGAATCACATTTTCATGGAGCAACTCCACAAAAAACTGATAGGATATAAGTGTGATACAGCAAAATGTTCGTATGAATAAGGCCTATTTGTGTCCATAATTAGAAATGCGGCGACTAGTCTAGGTATTCCAGAAATTCAGATTTTGTTTACTGACCACCATTGGTGAATCACATTTTCATGGAGCAACTCCACAAAAAACTGATAGGATATAAGTGTGATACACCAAAATGTTCGTATGAATAAGGCCTATTTGTGTCCATAATTAGAAATGCGGCGACTAGTCTAGGTATTCCAGAAATTCAGATTTTGTTTACTGACCACCATTGGTGAATCACATTTTCATGGAGCAACTCCACAAAAAACTGATAGGATATAAGTGTGATACACCAAAATGTTCGTATGAATAAGGCCTATTTGTGTCTATAATTAGAAATGCGGCGACTAGTCTAGGTATTCCAGAAATTCAGATTTTGTTTACTGACCACCGGTGATGAATCACACTTTCATGGAGCAACTCCACAAAAAACTGATAGGATATAAGTGTGATACAGCAAAATGTTCGTATGAATAAGGCCTATTTGTGTCCATAATTAGAAATGCGGCGACTAGTCTAGGTATTCCAGAAATTCAGATTTTGTTTACTGACCACCGGTGATGAATCACATTTTCATGGAGCAACTCCACAAAAAACTGATAGGATATAAGTGTGATACACCAAAATGTTCGTATGAATAAGGCCTATTTGTGTCCATAATTAGAAATGCGGCGACTGGTCTAGGTATTCCAGAAATTCAGTTTTTGTTTACTGACCACCATTGGTGAATCACATTTTCATGGAGCAACTCCACAAAAAACTGATAGGATATAAGTGTGATACAGCAAAATGTTCGTATGAATAAGGCCTATTTGTGTCCATAATTAGAAATGCGGCGACTAGTCTAGGTATTCCAGAAATTCAGATTTTGTTTACTGACCACCATTGGTGAATCACATTTTCATGGAGCAACTCCACAAAAAACTGATAGGATATAAGTGTGATACACCAAAATGTTCGTATGAATAAGGCCTATTTGTGTCCATAATTAGAAATGCGGCGACTAGTCTAGGTATTCCAGAAATTCAGATTTTGTTTACTGACCACCGGTGATGAATCACATTTTCATGGAGCAACTCCACAAAAAACTGATAGGATATAAGTGTGATACAGCAAAATGTTCGTATGAATAAGGCCTATTTGTGTCCATAATTAGAAATGCGGCGACTAGTCTAGGTATTCCAGAAATTCAGATTTTGTTTACTGACCACCATTGGTGAATCACATTTTCATGGAGCAACTCCACAAAAAACTGATAGGATATAAGTGTGATACACCAAAATGTTCGTATGAATAAGGCCTATTTGTGTCCATAATTAGAAATGCGGCGACTAGTCTAGGTATTCCAGAAATTCAGATTTTGTTTACTGACCACCATTGGTGAATCACATTTTCATGGAGCAACTCCACAAAAAACTGATAGGATATAAGTGTGATACAGCAAAATGTTCGTATGAATAAGGCCTATTTGTGTCCATAATTAGAAATGCGGCGACTAGTCTAGGTATTCCAGAAATTCAGATTTTGTTTACTGACCACCATTGGTGAATCACATTTTCATGGAGCAACTCCACAAAAATTTTATAGGATATAAGTGTGATACACCAAAATGTTTGTATGGATAAAATCTATTAGTGTCCGTATTAGAAATGCGGCGACTAGTCTACGTATTCCAGAAATTCAGATTTTGTTTACTGACCACCATTGGTGAATCACATTTTCATGGAGCAACTCCACAAAAAACTGATAGGATATAAGTGTGATACAACAAGATGTTCCTATGAATAAGGCCTATTTGTGTCCATAATTAGAAATGCGGCGACTAGTCTAGGTATTCCAGAAATTCAGATTTTGTTTACTGACCACCATTGGTGAATCACATTTTCATGGAGCAACTCCACAAAAAACTGATAGGATATAAGTGTGATACACCAAAATGTTCGTATGAATAAGGCCTATTTGTGTCCATAATTAGAAATGCGGCGACTAGTCTAGGTATTCCAGAAATTCAGATTTTGTTTACTGACCACCATTGGTGAATCACATTTTCATGGAGCAACTCCACAAAAAACTGATAGGATATAAGTGTGATACACCAAAATGTTCGTATGAATAAGGCCTATTTGTGTCCATAATTAGAAATGCGGCGACTAGTCTAGGTATTCCAGAAATTCAGATTTTGTTTACTGACCACCATTGGTGAATCACATTTTCATGGAGCAACTCCACAAAAAACTGATAGGATATAAGTGTGATACAGCAAAATGTTCGTATGAATAAGGCCTATTTGTGTCCATAATTAGAAATGCGGCGACTAGTCTAGGTATTCCAGAAATTCAGATTTTGTTTACTGACCACCATTGGTGAATCACATTTTCATGGAGCAACTCCACAAAAAACTGATAGGATATAAGTGTGATACACCAAAATGTTCGTATGAATAAGGCCTATTTGTGTCCATAATTAGAAATGCGGCGACTAGTCTAGGTATTCCAGAAATTCAGATTTTGTTTACTGACCACCATTGGTGAATCACATTTTCATGGAGCAACTCCACAAAAAACTGATAGGATATAAGTGTGATACAGCAAAATGTTCGTATGAATAAGGCCTATTTGTGTCCATAATTAGAAATGCGGCGACTAGTCTAGGTATTCCAGAAATTCAGATTTTGTTTACTGACCACCATTGGTGAATCACATTTTCATGGAGCAACTCCACAAAAAACTGATAGGATATAAGTGTGATACACCAAAATGTTCGTGTGAATAAGGCCTATTTGTGTCCATAATTAGAAATGCGGCGACTAGTCTAGGTATTCCAGAAATTCAGATTTTGTTTACTGACCACCATTGGTGAATCACATTTTCATGGAGCAACTCCACAAAAAACTGATAGGATATAAGTGTGATACACCAAAATGTTCGTATGAATAAGGCCTATTTGTGTCCATAATTAGAAATGCGGCGACTAGTCTAGGTATTCCAGAAATTCAGATTTTGTTTACTGACCACCAGTGGTGAATCACATTTTCATGGAGCAACTCCACAAAAAACTGACAGGATATAAGTGTGATACACCAAAATGTTCGTATGAATAAGGCCTATTTGTGTCCATAATTAGAAATGCGGCGACTAGTCTAGGTATTCCAGAAATTCAGATTTTGTTTACTGACCACCGGTGATGAATCACATTTTCATGGAGCAACTCCACAAAAAACTGATAGGATATAAGTGTGATACAGCAAAATGTTCGTATGAATAAGGCCTATTTGTGTCCATTATTAGAAATGCGGCGACTAGTCTAGGTATTCCAGAAATTCAGATTTTGTTTACTGACCACCATTGGTGAATCACATTTTCATGGAGCAACTCCACAAAAAACTGATAGGATATAAGTGTGATACACCAAAATGTTCGTATGAATAAGGCCTATTTGTGTCCATAATTAGAAATGCGGCGACTAGTCTAGGTATTCCAGAAATTCAGATTTTGTTTACTGACCACCATTGGTGAATCACATTTTCATGGAGCAACTCCACAAAAAACTGATAGGATATAAGTGTGATACAGCAAAATGTTCGTATGAATAAGGCCTATTTGTGTCCATAATTAGAAATGCGGCGACTAGTCTAGGTATTCCAGAAATTCAGATTTTGTTTACTGACCACCATTGGTGAATCACATTTTCATGGAGCAACTCCACAAAAATTTTATAGGATATAAGTGTGATACACCAAAATGTTTGTATGGATAAAATCTATTAGTGTCCGTATTAGAAATGCGGCGACTAGTCTAGGTATTCCAGAAATTCAGATTTTGTTTACTGACCACCATTGGTGAATCACATTTTCATGGAGCAACTCCACAAAAAACTGATAGGATATAAGTGTGATACAACAAGATGTTCCTATGAATAAGGCCTATTTGTGTCCATAATTAGAAATGCGGCGACTAGTCTAGGTATTCCAGAAATTCAGATTTTGTTTACTGACCACCATTGGTGAATCACATTTTCATGGAGCAACTCCACAAAAAACTGATAGGATATAAGTGTGATACAACAAGATGTTCCTATGAATAAGGCCTATTTGTGTCCATAATTAGAAATGCGGCGACTAGTCTAGGTATTCCAGAAATTCAGATTTTGTTTACTGACCACCGGTGATGAATCACATTTTCATGGAGCAACTCCACAAAAAACTGATAGGATATAAGTGTGATACACCAAAATGTTCGTATGAATAAGGCCTATTTGTGTCCATAATTAGAAATGCGGCGACTGGTCTAGGTATTCCAGAAATTCAGTTTTTGTTTACTGACCACCATTGGTGAATCACATTTTCATGGAGCAACTCCACAAAAAACTGATAGGATATAAGTGTGATACACCAAAATGTTCGTATGAATAAGGCCTATTTGTGTCCATAATTAGAAATGCGGCGACTAGTCTAGGTATTCCAGAAATTCAGATTTTGTTTACTGACCACCATTGGTGAATCACATTTTCATGGAGCAACTCCACAAAAAACTGATAGGATATAAGTGTGATACAGCAAAATGTTCGTATGAATAAGGCCTATTTGTGTCCATAATTAGAAATGCGGCGACTAGTCTAGGTATTCCAGAAATTCAGATTTTGTTTACTGACCACCATTGGTGAATCACATTTTCATGGAGCAACTCCACAAAAATTTTATACGATATAAGTGTGATACACCAAAATGTTTGTATGGATAAAATCTATTAGTGTCCGTATTAGAAATGCGGCGACTAGTCTACGTATTCCAGAAATTCAGATTTTGTTTACTGACCACCATTGGTGAATCACATTTTCATGGAGCAACTCCACAAAAAACTGATAGGATATAAGTGTGATACAACAAGATGTTCCTATGAATAAGGCCTATTTGTGTCCATAATTAGAAATGCGGCGACTAGTCTAGGTATTCCAGAAATTCAGATTTTGTTTACTGACCACCATTGGTGAATCACATTTTCATGGAGCAACTCCACAAAAAACTGATAGGATATAAGTGTGATACAACGAAATGTTCGTATGAATAAGGCCTATTTGTGTCCATAATTAGAAATTCGGCGACTAGTCTAGGTATTCCAGAAATTCAGATTTTGTTTACTGACCACCATTGGTGAATCACATTTTCATGGAGCAACTCCAAAAAAACTGATAGGAATTTTAAACTCCAAATATGTGTTTAATAAATTATTCTACAGTCAATAAATATATAAATAATAGGCCTTAGTTCAGCATCGGTTTTAATAATGCACTCATAGTTAGAGTACAAAACTAGCAAATCCAAACTTTTTTCCGGAGATAAAATATATTTATAAAACCAAATTACTTATAATTAACACCTTATATTTTTGCTGACATAAACGAAAAACTTATAATTCAATGTAATATAAGTTTTCTAACTTTTACTAATTTCATTTATTAAACATAAATAAATAACAATTTAATAGCATTATTTATTTAAGCTTTTAAATAGATTATCATTATTTATTTAAAGAACTTTCTTTTTTTTAATTTTATAATCTTTGACTTTTTTCTAACCAATATGAATAAGCCAATCAAGTTATCAAAACTTTTAAAAGTTATAAATATAGACATTCTAATGTATGTGCATTAGGGTTATGACTCATTTTTAACAAAAATTTTACCTATCACCACGTGATGGGCAATACTAAATTCATAATAAAAATCGTGATTGCGGGTCATTTTGGCAAAAAAAAAACCTTTCACACCAAATGCAATTTCTAATTTACATAACGAATTATTACAAGAATTATTGTAAACGACAAAAAATGTATCCAAAAGTCCATCCAAAAAGGTTTCGTAATTTTTACCGTAAATAGCTTTTAATACGCATCGTTTGAGTCTCATCTGTTTAGAACTTCGGAGAAATATTTTAATTAAACTAAAAAAATATACACCAAATCTCAACCCTTTTCGTGCGGGAACTTTTTTGACAGCAGCGAAAAAGTAAGACTGCATTTCTTATGTCCTTTTTGGCTAGCGCATGTAAAATTTGATATTTGCAAAAAAAAAATCAAAAAGTCATAACCCTAGTGTGCATGCATGTTTGCGAGTCAATTTAAAAATAATTCGATTATATGAATTTGATCTCAGATGACAAGAACAAAAATTCTTAAAAAAAATTGTTTTTTTAATGCAATTTACATACATATTTGTATAACATACAATTTATATGTGTTGATATCATAAGTTTATCTAAAGTTTTTCTTAAATTTTGTGTAACAAAAACAAAATTTCACACCCACTAACAAAAACTCAAACTATGATGCAAACTTATGGTCTAAATTGGTTTCATTTTAAAATATACCAACATAAAAAAAGTTCACAAACATTTTACCTGATACAAATACTTACACATTCAAATATATGAAGGTGCATTTAAACTTTTCTTAAGTTATCATATGGTCTAAAAATCTTAATATAATATTGGGAAAATTTTTAACAATTTTCATGAAAATTGTTATAAAAAAAAAACATTCAAGAAAATAAACTTTACTGTTACTTAAGCGTCAAGTATAAAAAAAGAAAATATAAAAAAGATGAACAAAAGTTTTAGCCAAATTACAGCATAGTTTAAGTAAAGTGAATTTACCATGGACGGTTTAAACTGCATAGGTACACATAGTAATTGTATATATGAGGCTTTCCATACCAACTGCCCTGGTATAGGAAAAAGAAAATCGTATTAATATCAAACATTATTTTTTTGTTCTCCTACCTCGCAAACATACGAGCACCCTAAATTTTTTTTCTTGATTGTGTATTTTGAATGTCTCGTGACAATTTTATTATAAAAATCAAAATCTTCGATTCAGCACTTTTTGCAAAAATTAAATTTTTAAATTTTCTCAAAAACTATGCGAGATTTTAAAAGAAAGACTTAAGACCAAAATTGTTGCAAAGCAAAATGACAATTTAAATGGCGTACTTTAAAATTTGCATTGCAATATTAAAGCTATAAAAAAAAACAATTGTCAATATCGATATATTGTATTTTTGACATAAATAATATTTACCGAAATGACTTCAAAATTTTGAACCCACTAAAATGTAAACGCTGCTATTTTTTTTTTTTAGTTGAGTCCCTAAACTTTTCCGATTAGTCAAAATAGCCCGTTTTGAATCTGGATAAAATGTGTATCGTATGAAAGCTTGTTCAAGTATTAAGTCCAGAGATAGGTTAAAAAATATTTAATTTCAAAACTAAGCAAAATTTTTACAAAAACTTGGTTTTTGCAATTTCTTATTGATAACGAGTAAAAAGGTTAAAGTCGGGCATGCCGACTATACAATACCCTACACCAGTCTGGTGTATTGTTTGGATCCGAAATTCGAATGGGTTAAAATGGGGCTTATGTCAAAATTTTCTATAATGTGAGTCAGCGCACCAAATTTCATTAAAATATCTTAATATTTGCGACCTGCAGTTTGTAACCAAGCCAATTTCGGGGGGACCCTTATATGGGCACTAGTTCTAAACATGGAACGATGTTCACCAAAATCAATAGGCTTCGTCCTTGGGCCAACATAGGTCTATGTACCAAATTTCATCAAAATAGCTTAATATTTGCGACCTGCAGCGTATAAACAATATAATTTTGGGGGGACCCTTATATGGGCACTAGTTCTAAACATGGACCGATGTTCACCAAAATCAATAGGCTTCGTCCTTGGGCCAACATAGGTATATGTACCAAATTTCATCAAAATATCTTAATATTTGCGACCTGCAGCGTATAAACATTATAATTTTGGTAGGACCCTTATATGGGCACTAGTTCTAAACATGGACCGATGTTCACCAAAATCAATAGGCTTCGTCCTTGGGCCAACATAGGTCTATGTACCAAATTTCATCAAAATATCTTAATATTTGCGACCTGCAGCGTATAAACAGTATAATTTTGGTAGGACCCTTATATGGGCACTAGTTCTAAACATGGACCGATGTTCACCAAAATCAAAAGGCTTCGTCCTTGGGCCAACATAGGTCTATGTATCAAATTTCATCAAAATATCTTAATATTTGCGACCTGCAGCGTATAAACATTATAATTTTGGTAGGACCCTTATATGGGCACTAGGTCTAAACATGGACCGATGTTCACCAAAATCAATAGGCTGCGTTATTGGCCCAATGTAGGTCTGTGTACCAAATTTCATCAAAATATCTTAATATTTACGACCTGCAGCGTATAAAGAGTATAATTTTGATAGAACCCTTATATGGGCACTAGGTCTAAACATGGACCGATGTTCAAAAAAATCAAACTTGTTCGTCCTTGGGCCAACATAGGTCTGCGTACCAAATTTCATCAAAATATCTTAATAGTTGCGACCTGTAGAGTGCGCACAAGATTGCATGGACAGACAGACAGACAGACGGACGGACGGACGGACAGACGGACATCGTTAAATCGAAATAAAAAGAAATTCTGAACCGATCGGTATACTATAAGGTGGGTCTACGACCAATATTTTTTGGTGTTACAAACATCAGCACAAACTTATAATACCCTGACCACATAGTGGTATATATTTTTGGTACCAAATAATAACTAAGCTTTTAGTATTTCCAATGATGTATCATAGTTGTCATTTTTTTATGAGAACAGGGTATACTAAGTTTGTGCTGAGCCGGAAGAAAATTGGACGGAATCTAATTTTATACATAAGTTTGTAATGCCTTAGCAACAAACCCTGTTGAAAATGGTTGAAATCAGGCCATGTTTTTACATAGTAGACATGGAAAGATCCAATCTGAGCTTGAATGTATTAATCTTAAATCGTATTACTAAACCAAAGAGAATTTAAGCGATTTCTTGCACGGGGCCTTAATAATTTTATTCATTAATGAGATCAGTGCTCATTCTGGGAAAAACCCCCGGCCTAACTATGACTACAGTGTTTTCACAGCCTAAAAGTAGGAAAAGTGACGAATATTTTATTGCCATCCCAAATACTCAAATAATCTTCAACGCCCAGCCTGTGAATATATCAGCGACTTCATCATAAAACCACGATAAAATGTCATGTTGATTTTATTTTCTATCTTTAATGACTTTAAATCATAAAATATTTCAAAAAGTACTATTTTGAGAATATTCGAATTTTGTCAATATTTTTAAAATTTTTTTGGAAACATATATTCGCATTTAAAGCACCGTAAGTTGTTTGAGTTTCACGTGAAAAAACTGTTATACTCCATATAAAAAAAATGATTTTTCCACGATAATCAAATTCACGTGAAAATTGTGTAGAGTTTGTTTTCACGCAAATTTAATGTACAACTATTATTTTTCTTGGGAAAAAGTGACATTTTGGGTTTATTGTGATTGTGTCTTTGTTATAAAATTAAAAAATTATTCATTTGTTTAAATTAAATTGCAATTTGAGGCATTTTAAGTTCGAGTGAAATTTTTCCACGTGAAAAACAACTTACGGTGCTTAAAAATTAATTCTTTTTTACAATGAAAATTTTAGAGTATACCATGTAATTGTATTTCTTTCAGGAAATAATTTTGGTCTTTTTTTTGTATTATATCTCGGATAGTTTTCGAATAATTTCAAAAATTTTAATTTTTTCAAATTCATAAGAAATTTTTGCAAAAACGGCTCGATCGGAGTTTTTGATTTTTAGCAAAATTAATATTATTGTTCCAAATTCATAATCAAGAAAAACATTTGTGCTGACCGCATGTTTCCAACGAGGCGTGCCAATTGAGTAACACGTTGAAACCGAACGTATGACCAATATGATGTTGTTTATATTTACTTACTGCGGTGCTAACTGAATATGGAACAAACTTCCTTAGACAAGTGTGAAATCCGTATGGGAACATTTTTTCGGCGGATCATTTTTCACAATTTGTTAAAAAAAAGTTGTAGGATTATAGCATATTTAATTCCTTTAATGTAATTACTGTTTATCCCGATAAAAATAAAATTGAAATTAGTACTGGTGAAAATATGAGTAGTGGGTATCGATTATAGAGTATTTGTCTTTTTTTTGGGAACTCGATATTTTAGAGTTACATTTTGAACGAAAAAAGATATAAAAATGTGACTTCGCTGAAATATTTATAACAAAAATATGACTCCGCTAAATATTTATCACAAACTACAACTCTGCTAAAAAATTTAAAATTTAGTATCGAGTATTTTCAATACTCGATTGAGTAACCGAATTTACCAGGACTATTTACGATTTTCTTTTGTTGTTTACACAGAGAGAATTTAATGAAAATTTTCAGTAAATTAGTGAAGTTTTCTTCACAACGTAAATGAAAAATTTCTTAAATTTGATGAAAAAGCTTCATATATTTTATGAATCTGGTTTCAATGAAACTTTTTCATTGAGTGTATTCAACATTTAATAAATAAAATGAAATTTTCCACAATATTTGATGAAAAGTTACATTAATTCAATGAAAAGTTTCAATGGACGAGTTCTAGTGAAACTTCATTGCTTTTATGCACAAATTTATTAATATCATGCAGATAATTCTCTTAGTGTATAATAGAGCACCCAAGTGTTATTTTTCTAGCTCCCCGCTCATTTTCGGATAGGTTGAGAGTAAAAAATAAGATCCGTTTACATTTATGTCCTCAAAATAACCCTAAAAAAGGTTCATGGATTTATCCATCTATAACTCTTAAACTAGAAGCTTCTGGTGATTAAGTTACATAGTTGTTGTTTACACAATGAAAAGGCAAACATTTTCTTTATACAAACTTTTAACCCCCTGATAACCGTTAGTGGTGTTTTAAGCGATAAACTTCAAAATTTGTGACAAAACTAAACTTTGAAAGTCTCTCATTTAATTTTGGAAATCTGTAAATGCGGATTTAAAGCAAAATAAGTTTTTAATATTTATTTTAATACTTTTTAAGATTTCGTCCATTCCATGAAAGAAAGCCCAAAAACTGATTCCAAGTTATAGATTTATTACATATGTGCACTAGGAAACCATGTGAATCTTCCATTTTGGGTATAGTATGTGTTCAGCAAACTTATGTAAAACACTACGAGCTACAATTTTGTGGAACTATTTATGTTCCTCTAACTCTTAAAAGACCCGTAAGTTGAAGAGTTAGAGGGTTAAAATGTTCCACAGAAATGTTCCTCATAGGGGAATATTCACACGGTTTTCTCCTAGAATCCGGTTTTGTGGGATATTTGAGCGCCAATTCTGAATAAGTACGAAATTAACCCTAAAACACATTTTAAGTTTTAACTTATTTCTGGCATTGAACTTAAATTTGCAACTTTGATGTCTTCAGAGACTTATAGTAGAATTTTATGACAAATATTTTTGTGGAACATTTTAGTCCACTAACTCTTCAATTAAAGGGACTTTTTGCCCCTTCACAAAAAGGTTCACAAACGGCCTGTTAGTTGAAGAGTTAGAGGGTTAAAATGTTCCACAAAAATATTTGTCATGAAATTCTACTATAAGTCCCTGAAAACAGCAAAGTTTAAAATTGAGGTTCAATGCCAGAAATAAGTCAGAACTTAAAATGTGTTTAAGAATCAATTTCGTGCTTTTTCAGATTGGCAGAATGTACAGAATAGTTTTTTCGATAAATCAAGCGATAATTCTAGTGTATGTGACCTTCTCCGAGAAATGGGACATAGTGTGTCAAAAAACGGGTTTCGATAAAAATGAGAAAAACATTAAAATTTTATTTTTAATTTAACTTTCAATGCGTTCTTCTCAAAACTTCATTTTCACACAATAGGTCCCTTTTCTCGGAGAAGGTCACATATAAAGAAATCGATAAAATAGTTTAAAAAAATTAGATAATCACAATACAGAAAATATTTCTGGATAATAAGTGTTTTAAAATCTCTATTTACTATTCAATAATATATTATTTAATATATTTAGAGGTAATATTTTAAAGAATACTCTAAATATCCTTAATCTACAATATTGAATGGTATCTTGCATGTGATGAAAGTTTGCAAAATCCCTTAAGTGCTGTTTGGATGTAAGTATTTATACTCTACATCAGTACATGGTCAGGGTATAATGAATTAGTCTTGATGTTTGCCACTACCGATCGACTCAGAATAACTTTTTAAATCGATTTGGCGATGTTCGTTAATCGGTCTGCCGACCGTCTGTCTGTCCATATATTCTCGTTGATCAAACAATTGTGCAGTTACAACAATTTTTGTAGATGATTTTGTGTATTAATATTTAAAAAAATCTTTCTTGCATCATCGTTAGGTGATCGTCGTTAAGCAATATTCTTACGAATTAAGAAATCGTTCTCAGTCTTCAACAAAAATTGATGTGGGCAAAGACTTGTAACCAAAGAAGATTTTTCTTCGCTTTTTTATCCTACTATGCACTGTGACAGAGATATCTGCAACCAAAGTCAAAACTTTGGCCGGCTGACACACTAGAAAACTACCTTTTTAATTTATTCCCTAAATTCTAAACTACCCTGTTTAGAAAATAATTACCAGATGTGTTTATACAACTACATATCTGGTAATGGTAACCAACCAGTAGCAAAAAACACTAGTTCAGAACCAGTTGTATGTACTAGTTCATTTGAACCAGACAACTAGTACGAGTACTACCGCCTCTCAATTCAAACAACTATAGAATTTAACATGGAGATGTCGTACACTAACAAATAAATAAATCTAATAGAAATAAATTTGTAAGGACAGCAGCTAAAGCTACTAAAAATTGGTTAAAAATTACCTTGCAGAAAAAACTGCTGAAATTAGTAGATTTTGTTGATAAATACTAGTAAAATAAGAACGGTAATAATAAAACTGTTAAATTTACAAAATTTAAGTTATACTTCAGCTAACTTTTAGTTAATTGAAAATGACAAATTATACTGTAAAATCTGCAGAAAATTTCGCTAAATATTAGTAGATAAAAAATAGCAAAGTTTTTCTTATTTTTAAGTTAAATTTAGTTGAATGCAAATAGCCTAGACGGCTATTTTCTCAGCTGAAATCAGGAGAAATAGTTGCAAGAGAATGGTAAACTGCTGATTTCAGAAGGTTCGATTTTTATTTGCATTAAAAAAAACTATGAAATTTTTATTTTTTTTTGTGATTTTTTAGCCTATCAGGTGAAAATGTGATCGTATATGAACATACAGGATCATATATGGGCTCGTATATTATCATATATGGCCGTAGCTGATCATATATGTCCATACATATCGTCACCTGAAAGGCAAAAGGGCGTAACACCACTTTTTATTTTTTTACAGGAGAAGCAACAAACGTTGTAGAACTAAGATATTTTAGATTTAACCCTCTAATGCCCAAGGCCGCCTTTTGGCGGTCTTCAGATTTTAAAAACTTTTTGGCTAAATAACAATATTTTATTAAACAAGTTGTATTATATCCATAGAAAACTTAACTGCCTACTTTTTTTGCCTTCAAACTTTTTTTGTATAAGGAACGGTTTTCAAGCGAGAAGCGTGTAAAGAGAAAATTTGAAAAAATTAACTTTTTAAAAAAGAAAAAAATATTTGAAAAATTGCCAAAAATACATTTACGATCTGGCGTACATTACCGATAATAACAAAGCTAGTTTAGAGCCTATAATTGTAAAATCAGTTAAAAATTTTTCTACAGGATTCACAGGATAACGCCAGGATACGTTTTACAAATATCTCTCTAACTCAAAAACTAGCCAACAGATTTTCTTGAAATTAAACACAGATTGTATACTCAGAGGTAGTAGTAAGCAGAACTAATTTCATCAACATTTCAAAGCGAAAATCGCCATAACTTTTGAAATAACAATTGATCAACAATTTTCGGTACGTAATTTTATTTTATTGATAGTGTTATTTGCAGCAAAAACCGAAATTATTTAACTACTGGCTTTCAAGATACGTCTTTAACCTTTGTTGTGCTATATCGCCTAAATAAAGCGATAAATTAAAATTTTAATATTTGTTCCATAGTAGATTTTCAACGCCAAATATATGGTTTAAATAGTATTGTAATCAGAAGAAAGAGCATTAGAGGGTTAAAGGACATATTTTCTCGTCTGGCTTAAAACACGACTGTAGACTTATTTAAATTTAACTGTCGGCTAAATTTTAAGTGAATATTCAGTAACCAAGATTTTTTATAACAATTTTAATACGTAATTTTTTAGATTATTTTGAAGTTTTTATTTTGCAATTTTCTTAAGCTTATTAAAAAAAATCCTAGACTGATATTTTTGAATCAATATGTGGTAACCCTGAAATTATAATTAAGACGTTTTTGTTTGTGGTTGTAGCCAAACTGTTGTATTATCTTATGCTTTTTACTATGATGTTATATAAATTCCCGATACAACAACAATCCGAAACAACTTTGCAAACCCCTTTGAGGGCTTCGTTTTAGCTATAGGATACTTTTATCCCACATTGAAACCATGTGGTGAATTAAAATTTAGGACCCAAATACTGGTTGCCTTTCAATCACACTGGTGTATGGCATTATATAGTCGGCATGTCCGACTTTAATTTTCGTAGCTGTTTCCTTTTTTAGTTTTTTTATTACCCAAATTACCTTCCCAAATTATTTTAGCTCTATTAGCACCGTTTCATTTATGTTTTTTCTTCTTTTTACTTCAGCTTATATGCCTTCATTTGTTTTAATAACTTAAATATGTTATAATTTTGTAATATGGTAAGAATTTGTAAAAAAAAAAAAAATAACGTTGAAAATTGTTCACCAAACTTACTTGTATGCAAAAATTAAAATATTTATGACTATGAGAATTTTATATGAAAATTGAAAGTATATTAAACTATTGAAAAAAAGAAAAATGTTAAAAGTTTCAAACAATATCATAAAATTCTTTTATTTAATTAACTTGATCAAGTGAACTTGTGTACTTAAATATAAGTATATACATACTGTTAAATTTATTTTTCGGGAAAGTTGTATGAATTTTTTTTATTTAAGATTAATAATATTAGGGTATGTATTCCATATGAAGTGATTTATGCTCTCATCTGTCCAATTAAAAGTTATTATAAAGTATCAACAACATATGAAAGCCCTTTTTTTCTATAAAGTATTGGAAATATTTATAGCACACAGTGTTAAATAGTTAAATATTTTAAGTAAAAGTCTGCAATTTGCTCTATCTCGCATACGAAATTTTAGTTATAATTCACAAAACATTAAGATTTCTACGAGGGCAGATCTATAAGTACGTGACTTTTTGAACGAAACATAGTTTTTTTTTTCTTATCAAAAATAGTTTTTATTTTTCAACATAAGCTGTGTTTGTGCGGCATTCCTATCAATGATATCTCGAACAATTTTGACAGTATAAAGCCGGAATACGTTGAAAAACTGTCAAAATCGTTCTAGATAACACTGATAGAGAGTCACACAAATACAGCTATAGTCTCCTTTTAGCTCAATGCACTTAGTCCAACGTTTCTCCAATTTTTTATTCCTTCCGAAAACTAGGATTTCTTGAGGTCCTCAAAATAGGCATTTGTTTAAGCAATAATCTCATCGTTGGAGCTAAATATTCCTATCCAGAATACACACGTGTGCACTAGAGCACCCATGAGGTATATGGAATGTGCAAAAGTGTTATCTTTTCACCTCCCCATGTATTTTCCGGTAGATTGGACATAAAAAATAATATCCCCGCAAAAATTGGTCCTCTCGGACTAAAACAGGCCAGTCACCCGCGGCTTTTAGCCCTACAAATGGACTAAAATTTGTTCAAAGTGTTTTTGCGATATGACTCTTAAAGTTCCTCGTAGTGTTTTACGTAAGTTCGATGGACGCATCCTATACCTATAATGGAAGATTCACATGGTTTTCTCCTAAAATGTAGTTTTTTGGGACATTTGAGCGCCAATTCTGAATAAGTACGAAGTTAACCCTTAAACACATTTTAAGTTTTGACTTATTTATGGCATTGAACTTAAATTTGCAACTTTGATGTCTTTAGAGACTTATAGTAGAATTTCATGACAAATATTTTTGTGGGTAGCCGTGCTTTTTTTGATGAAAAATATCTTTTTTTTTGCCAAATGGGGTCCTTTTTTTCAATCGTCGCGAACTTTGTTGAAGCGGTTTATTATATATTTTTACTGAGGGATAGAAAAATCATACATATGATTTTTTTCCATAAATTGATGTTGCGGTCGCTGGGGATCGAACCTGCAACGTTATGTGTAACAGTCCAACGCGCTAACCATTACACCACAGCGCCCAATACACTTTGAGTGTTGTGCTATATACTTATCCCCCACTCTGTTTTACTATATAAATGACTTTGTTAACAACATTATTGACATGTATATACATACACTCATGAAAGTTTGACAATTACTACATGATAGTTGTTTGTGTAGCAAACAGTAGTTAATATTTTTAATTGTAATTTAATTTTTTTTTTCTACGGGAAATACAAAGCAACTATTATGGCAGTTATTAATAAAAACAGCAACTAACGAAAAGTACTGTATTTTGTAATAGTTGTTTAGAGCAGTCATTTTTAATTCATTAATAAACAACTATCAAAACATTTTTATAGTATACACAGTTGTTTTTTGTTAGCTATTTAAAAAATAAAAAATTTTGTTAAATTTTTGTAATT
This sequence comes from Leucophora obtusa, assembly GCA_949987735.1. Lineage (NCBI taxonomy): Eukaryota > Metazoa > Arthropoda > Insecta > Diptera > Anthomyiidae > Leucophora > Leucophora obtusa. The sequence goes on along the minus strand of OX465298.1, from coordinate 186,778,154 downwards.
CTTCTTTAGTTTATAAATGTTATTATTGATATACTCGTATTTTCATATTACAAATAAAAATCTGAAAATTGCATTGTATCGCCAATATATAAAAATGGAATAACGGTAGAACCGCTTGGAAATTTTACTTCAAATTTCATGTAGGCTGAAGTAATTACACATTTTTTGAAATCGGAAGAAAAAATATAAATTTTTTTCTTATAGAAATATAGTTCTATATTAAAAAAATTAACTGAGAAAACAGTAGTTTTAACCAATTTTGTCAGTTATTTTAAAATTGTTGTAGTAAAAATTCGTCAGTTAATTTTACGACATTGTTGGTTATTTTTAATGCATTTGGTGGTTATTTTTCAGAAAATAAAAATAAGAAGATGTTTAGTTATGTCAAAGGTCACCTTTTTAACTGCATATGAATGTATTTTAATTGAAATTTTCAGTAGGTTATACTGACAAACTATTTCGAGTGTAGGATAGAGAACATAATATAGCAAAAAGAATATTAAACAAAACACTACAATACACATATGCATCCAAGACAACAATACCAAATGTCAATATGACAAGTGACGAATGATCATTTGTCAAATACTGCAGAAAAACTTATCAAAAAGGACCTTTTGAAAAATGATTAATTTAATCAATGACCAACAAAGCTTGTTTAAAATTCAAATACAACAAAGTAGTAACTTAAATCATTTTTCATATTGATTATTCACAAAATGTGTGCTAAATGTTGTTGTGTCCTAACAAAAGAAGATTTGTTAAAAAATAATTTAAAAATAAATGTCACTTGACAATAGTAGGATAAAACATTTTTTAATGAGGACAATACAAAATATGCAACATTTAGTACACCTTGTGAATACCTTTATTGAAATAAAAATGTTCTAAATCCTTTAACAATTTAATTTGTATCCTTTACTGCCAAACCACTTCAAATTGATTTAAAACGTTTGTGCATGTATGCAATTAAGGACAATTTAAGTTGTATAAAATTAATTCTTAATAAAAAGGAAAGATTAGCATTTTTAGCACCTCTAATGGGGTTTTGTTCTTTTATTATAATCCTTATTTTCATTATGTATGTGAAAGGAAAATATACTGACTAAAGTGTTTCAACGTGCAGCCTTTAAATTGTTTTTACTTAAAACTAATATAGTTAAAGCTGCCATGGTTTTGGTCAAAACTGATTGCATAATTGTCTACTTAAATCAATGATTCATATTTTTACAAACTTGAAATGCATTTCCAAAAGAATTCTTTAGCAAAAACTATAGTTTAATGTCTTTAGGACGTTTTAAAGTCTAATTCATGACTTCATTAATGCGCGTTGCGGTGAAGTGGTTAGAACGATGACAATATCAATTTATAAAGTGTATGAGTTTTTTATCCCTCAAACATATTCAACGCCCTCCTTCGGTGTTCCTGTGAGTGAGGAGTGTTCACCACCGAACTTCAATAATACAACGGGACTATGTACAAAGAAGCTTCAACAAGTTCGTCAACTTTGCATCAGGAGGCTCGGTGCAATTGTTCTAAAAATTTAACATATCACACGATTACAGCGTTGCCATATTTGAAGCCCTGAATTTTTCACCATCTTTTAACTCACCTTTTTCCCCTTACCAAAGAAAGCAACACAGGAAGCAATAGGAAGAATTTCCTGTGTCGCTTCTCTTGAAAAAAAAAAAAAAAAATTAAACGTTCTATCTCTTCTCGACCAAAAATATGTGACAATTTTTGTTTTAAAAAAATTTCTGGACAACAATAACATTTTTTTATACAATCGACTATTAAAATAACATCATCAATTCCATTGTATACCTCTGTACTACCATTAACCACATTGTGGTTGTGTAGGATAATAGAAAAAATAATAAATGAGATGAGTTAAAATTCAATTAAAAGCTTTTTATTTCATTTTGGCGGTTTTTATAGTTCTTTTGACCACCTTATTTACAACAATAAAAGCTCTGCCACTAGTACAAATAATTAAAACGACAACGTCGATAGAGCAGCAACAAAATAAAACAAGCAGCCACAAATTTCCTTATTTAGCTCATAAAATACAAGATGACGAAGAAGAATGATTGTACAACATTATCAAACAATGGAAAAACTTATAGTAGTGAACAACATACATAACAACAGCAACAACACTTAGTTGTTAAAGAATCCATACATCAAACACACACAGCATACCATTATTAAAAAATTGTTGCTAAAAAAATAAAACAAACAACAAAACGAATACGTATGCAAACACCAAACAACACATGCTAACATTTACGCATACATAAACAAGTGTAGTTGTGATTTTGTTGTTTGTTTGTAAGCAACAGATAATAACCTTATATTATACTCGTAGAAAGGAAGTGAAGATACAAACAAAAAATATAAAGTAGATGAAAAAATAACTAAATTACGACAGCACTTTGTTGCAGGTATATTGTACCAGGTTTGAAGATGTTCTTACAAAAGTACATTTATTTTGGTACAAGTCTAAACAACTTTTTAGGGAACTTTGTCCACGAATTACACCTGCAAATGTAATTCCGAAAATATCAATTGAATTCCAAATGATATTTTATTATTTTCAAATGGAATATCTGAATTTCAATTGATGATTTCTGAATTTCAATTGGAAGTTCTGCATTTCAATTGATATTTTCTGAATTTCAAATGGAAATTCAGAATTTTAATTGATATTTTCCGAATTACAATTGCAAAAGGTGTAGCTTATACCCAACAGAAGCGTTCACCCAGCAAAAAAAGACATGATTTTAGAAGCACTGCAGTACTACAAGCACGTTTTATAGCGCTTCTCTCTTCTCTCCCTTCCAAAAATGCAATAAAAGAAGTAATTTTTTGTGATGTTGTTGTATTTTTGTTGTAATTTATTGCTTCTAAGTGGGACATTGCGAATAAAGAAATTTTTCAGAAACCTGAAAATGGATTTTTGAAAATTCGCTAAAAAAATACAATTTTTGGCCATACACTCTCAGAACAATTCCGTTGTGGCAACGGAATTTTTTGCCAACCGAATTGATTCGGTTGCTGCAACCTCGTAATTCGGTTGTAGCAACCGAATTCAGATGTTGCAACCGAATTCGGTGGCGACAACCGAATTATCGGTTGCCACAACTGAATTCGGTTGGGACAACCGAATCACGAGGTTGCAGCAACCAGTTGGAAAAAATTCGGTTGTCACAGCGGAATTGTTTTGAGATTTTTCCACTAAGGATTGCAATGCCCTTCCAGTTCTTACAGCTCATCAGGTCACCATTTTTGGGAATGTTCACTATAAGACCTTCTTTTAACTTCGAGTCAAGTTCGTGTGTGTGCCAGAAATTCTGAATGAGGAGAAGCAATATGTTCGCTGTGGTCTGGGAATCGGCTTTTAGCATTTCGGGCGATATGTTGTGGGTTCCAGGGCCATTATTCGATTTTAAGGAATTTATTGCACCAATAACTTCCGCGTTGGCTGGGTACTCAATGGAAATATCATGTCTTATTGCATGAAAATCGCAGTGCTCTTCGACGCTAGCTCGTCTATTGGCAAGCCTTTTTAGGGCTTGGTACCATGCGGGAGTTTTCCCCTCGTGCTGAAAGGATGCCAATGTCCAGCAAATCCTTAAAAAGGATGCGGCTAACAACCCTGAAAATGACCGCCCGATCGTAATAGGCTCGGCGCTCTCGAAGGCTATGGAGAGTATAGTTAATTATCATCTTGTGAATTACCTACACTCAGATAAAAAAAGTTAGTAAAAAAATTTGTAAACAGTTTCCAATCGCACTTTACTATTTTAGTACTGATTTTTAGTACAATTTCTTTTTTTAGTAATCATTTTTGCTATTCTCTTATTACAAATTACGGATTTTTTTACTAATTCTCGCTGCTGCTTTCAAAAAAACATTTTCTAATTTTTCAAAACCAAGTGTTAAATTTAGCAGAAAAATATACTAATTTAAAAATATTTTTTTTTGAATTTTTACAATTCTTGTTTAGTTTATATTTGTTACTATTGATATATTCTTAGTTTAGAAATAACACCCAGAAAATTTTATTGCATCTCCAATGCATAAAACGGCAATAACTGGAGAACCGTTTGCAATTTTGACTCCAAATTTTAAGTACGATGAAGTAATTATACGCTATTTACAATCGAAAGAAATTTTTTTTTTTTAGATTTTACAGTTTTTTTTATTTTTTAGTACAATTTTTTGCTAATTTCAGCAGATTGATTTTAAATTACAGTTTACAGCAATTTACTGAAATTTAGTAGCTGCAACTAATTATTTATACTAATTTCATTGTACTAAAATTATGATAATTAGTAAGTTTTTTAACTGATTTTAGCAAATCGATTTTGAATTGCATTTTACATAAATTTTAGTAGCGGCTACTAATTTTTTCTACTAATTTTATTGTACTACAGATCAGCAGACATGTGTTGCTAAAATTAGCAAAAAATACCGCTGGCCTCAAAACAGTTAAATTTCCCGTAATAACAGCAAAATTTTCAGTAGCCATTACAGACTTTTTTGGTTGAGTGTAGAGTCCAACTCACTTCTTAATGACCGACAGTTTGGCTTCCCGTTCTACGGGAGACATGTTAGCGTTCCTCTCGGAGCTTTGAAGTCGAACCATCCACCGTTTTGGTGAGAACAAAGTGATTGCTCTGTATATTTCAAAGGTCTTTGATCGTGTATGGCACGAGGCGGTTGTATCAAGCTTATTGATTTTAGTGTGCGTAATAACTTAGCTCGTTTTATTTCGAGATCTGATGAATCTCGCACTATTCGTGTTGCTATAGATGGGGTCTCATCCGACGAGTTTCAGCTGAATTCAGAGGTACCGCAGGGTTCTCTTCTTCCTCCTCTCCTATTTCTCAATGATCTTCTTGGCAACATTTGTCATTTGTTTTCCTACGATCGTAGGCCAAGCCTTGAGAAGATTGGGGGCAAAAGGCAAATTATGAATGACACACTAAATCGTGATCTTTCTTGAATCTCTGAGTGGGGTCGTACGAATTAGGTCGACTTTAATGCACCAATGCTTTATGTTGACCCATAGGTCTGTGGGGTCAACACTGCTATCCGTACATATGGGTGATAACGATATTGCCGAACCGAATACTCTTGATGTTCTGGGCATTAAAATTCAGTGCGATGTCCGTTGGAATAAGCATGTTTTTCGAAATAAGCATTTAAGTGTCTAGGCTTTCTACGTCGGTGCAAGAAGTACTTCACTCCATCCGTAAGTTTTGATTTTCTATATCTATAATTAATAGTCTCTGCTTTTACGTACAATGTGCTTATGTTGTTTTAAACAGAAATTCAAATAATATGGTTGTCCATTTTATTTTATATAGCGTCCAACTTTTTTCTTTGTTCACTGTTAATTCGGGTAGTTGATGAAAGCATTAGAAAAGCATATTAGAATAATGCTGCTTCCAAATTTCTAGGATTTTGATCAAGCTTGACTTAACTAATGCCCAAAGTCTGAAATTGATATTTTTGAAAAAAAATTTAATTTAACCCTTACATGAACTTGGGGCAAAATGACCCAACATTTTTAAAACGTTAAAATACATTAAAAAAAAAAAAATATCTGCGTACTTGCAAGTTTTTTAACTTAAGATTTTTAGTAAGAAAATATCGAAATAACCCTTATATGCACTTATATGAACCAACGTTTAAATATATTGTTTGATAAAAATATATGCATAATACATTTTACAGATCCACGAAAGATATATTTAAAATTTCACATTTCTAGCGGAAAGGGTTTGGCTAGTCCGTTAAGGGAATCATTTTTGAAACACATTTCAAATTTCAGGTTTTTAACCAAATGGGTTTCTGATGGTTGTTAAGAAGTTCGCTTTTTTCATTTTGAAAATTTTGAAATTTAACGTTTTTATCTAAAGCCGTTTGAGCAGAATTTTCCCGCTTTTGCCCCAGCTGTGGAGATTTTCAGACATCGCGTCTTAGAGAAGGAGGAACCTACTTCCTCATACACGCCAAATGAGGACCATACGTGCTAAAGTAGGCAAATTGCAACTTCTTAGCTCTAGCGGCTGAGCACTGGGCGATGTTGAGTGAGACAGATAGTCATTCACGTTTAGGGATGCCAATCACGATCACGTTTTTTTAATTTGCTAAGATATGCAGTAATTTATTTAAAAGTAAAACAATCCTAATATTTTTCAGTTGCGCCTGATCGCCATTTCAACAGACAGCCTGAAAGATAACAAACGGAAACCGCTAGATCGGCTTAAAATTTCACAAGGATCAAAAATATATACTTAATGTGGTGTCAGACCTATATTTCTAAATGTTACAAATGGAATGACACTCAGCAAAAAAAAAAATTAAACTTACACTAATTTTGGATTGCTCATATAAATATTAAGTATACACCTCGAATATATGTACGTATACACAATATTTAACTATAATATTTAGTACCAAATTAAGAATTTCATTTATCATCCCTATTGCATACATATAAAATTGGTTAACTGAAATCAGCAACTGGGAGGTGAAGGATTGCGAAAAAGCAAACTTTAAATAAATGTTTTATGCAACTACAATCCATACATCAACAAGGTAAATTTTGTTTTTCGCATGTAAGCCATTTAAAAGTAAAACTTTACTTTCATTACTTAACCACCGTGTTGCTGTTGGGGTTTCTAGTAAAAAGTGCACAAAGCATAGTAAAAACCCTGGCAAAAGAAGTTATTTAATAGCTAACAATATGCATATAACTTTTCTTCTTTCGTATGTATGTATGTATGTAGGTCTAACGCTGGCCATACGCTATGCAATATTCCTGTGCAACTTTTGGTATTGTGGAAAAAATTGCCAGTGTGTTTGTCATATTGTTAGGTTGTGCAATAAATTGGAAAACATCAAAACGGATTTGATTTTTATTGCGCAAGCATGAAAAGTAAAAAATATTTTGTAATTTGTAGGTCATGTTGTGTCATTTTTATATAGAAGCAAGCAGTTGCGCCATATCCTGTGCAAGAGTATTGTACATCTTATTGTACGATGTAGCGCAATACGACGATAATATTGACAGTAATATTTGTATTGATATTACATAGTGGATGGCTACCTTAAGATGTATTAACTATGTTTTGTTTCAAAGAATTTTTTTATTGTTGGTGCGGAAACTAACAGGACAGGTTGTTCAAGCTTAACACTACGATTAAAAAAAAACTTTAAAAATAACAATTCAAAGAACGGCCTATTCGAATTTTGGGCTACATCGGGAATTTAAGTCGAGTTACACCGAGTTAAAAATCAACGAGTTTTTACTTTTTGAGCTATTTTTTCCAAAGAAACTATATGTAAATGTGGTATCGTTGGAAAAAGATTTTTAAATGCTATCCTGTGGTATCTTATTTGCAAATTTTTTTTTTTAAGTTGCAAAAGTACATGAAAAAGTATATTGAAATGATTTTCGAATTAATATATTATATATATGGGGGTCATACTGTAGGTTTAACTTTAACTTATGTCAACTATTAAACAAAAGTAAGTGTCAAAAATTTTATAGAAAATAACAACCACATTTTTACTATTAGGTAAAGATTAGACCGTCAGTATGAGACACACCGTAAATGTTTAATTTAACTGGACACGTATTATATCTCCTTTGGACACTCGTGATCATTTGAATTTTAACCAATTTTTTCCGGAGACCTTTTTCAGTACTATTTGGGTGCAACTTCACTCAGAAAAACGGTTAAAAAAGTTTTTGAAATTCTCTATGATGGATGCAATCGGTCAGTGGCATGGTTAACAAAAGGGCTTGGCAGGTTTTTAGCATTAAGAATGTATTATATTATATTTTAAATAAATATTAAATAAATAGAAAAAAAAACAGATATAGAGTTAAACTAAAAAAAAAACATTCATTTACCAAATAAAAGATCAACTATATATACCCCTAATTCATCTTAAAAACACATGACACGGTGCAAAATATAATTTAAATAACATACATTTAAAATTTAAATTTAATAGTTCGTTGTAATTCAAAAATCTGTGGTTATCATACACAGAGTTGAATAGAACCAGCTGAGATACCTTAAGAAATAAGGTTCAAAGCAAAAAAGAGTGATAATAACAAACGGATAAAAATAGAATTGTTAGATTTCGTTGATGTTAGTGTAAGTTGAGTTCACATAAGTAGACGATTATCAAAGTTTAACCCGTCAAGGCAAACTACACAGATGATGGCTTTGTAGCGAAAGCCGAAAATACGTATTCTCTCTTGCTGGCCTTATCGAATTCTTTTAAATTTTTTATTCTTTGTAATTTACTTGCGAAAATTGTATCATCTTTCTTTAATTTGAAAAATAAAATAAAAAAAACATTCAGAACAGAAAAACTCTTCCGCCCAAAATTGATAAAGGTTTAAATGATCGGTTATATATGAATTAAATACTCAGTATATCAAATCGTTACCACATATGTGGTTATATAACTACATACATATGTACCTGGCAGTATTACCAATTTAGCCATTTTATGGCTAGATTTAGCCATTTTTAACACGTTTAGCCGGAAAAAAATTGATTTAGCCATTATTTTAGGAAATGTTCAGCCATTTTTAGCCATTTTCCGTTTTTCTACAAACTATAATTTTTATCTTTGAATTTATAGCAAAATTGATGAATTTTCTTCAATCTGACAAACAAATTTGAAGGTACAAATTTCAGGCACTTTGATTTAAAAAACGACGGAATAAAAATAAATTTCTGCACCTTAAAAAAGTTCGTTTGAAGAAAAACTGTGTTTTTAATTATGCCAAAATCCAAAAATTGTATTTAAAGCATAGTAAGTTGTTTCCATTTCACTGGAAAAAAACTGTTATACTCTATACATAAAAAATATATTTTTCACAATTTTGTTTTTACGCCAATTAAATATATAAGACTATTATTTTTCTGCTGAAAAAGTGACATTTTCGGTTTATTGTGATTGTGTCTTTCAAATAAAATAAAAAATAATTAATTTTTAGTATTTTTACAAATTAACTTTTAAAGCCTTTTAATTTCGAGTGAAATTAAAATTTGATACAAAAAAATTACTATATTTTTTATAAAAATATAATAAAATGTTTAAATAAATTTCAAAGTCAACTGACTAATAAATTGGAAGACTTAAACTAAATTTCAAAAATTCAATAAAATCAATTTCAAAAATTCAAAAAAAATCTTAAAAATTGTTTGCTATGAGAGGTGTAAATTCTTTCAAAATTACAAAAATGTACTTTTTTAAATGTCCGCATTTGAATAAAGAAACGATCCGCTACTTTTAGAAAATTTCTGGTACTTTATAATTTGGACTTAAACAGCCACGGCGCTTAAATTGTCTGTTAAAAGGGGGTGTCTGCTAACGGGAATGATCATTGTTGGTAGGTTTCACTGTATTTAATTATTTTTGAACAAAATTTGCGAGATTTTTCTTAAAAAATTGTTTAGCCATTTTTGAGCTTTATTTTAACTATTTTTTCCCAGAAATTTATCCATTTTTGCTAACCAAGTTCTGGCAACACTGGTACATGGTAATGGTAATTACCCAGCAAAAAATTTTTAGTATTTTGGAAGCAGTAAAAATACGAAGCGCTTAAAAACGCGCTACAAATTCTGCTTTACAGAGTTGCGCCACTTTATGCGTATACAATACACAAAAAATTTTGCAATTTGATTGATTGATTGTAAGCAAGTTATTTAAAAAATTATAGTGCTACGCTATTCCCTTACGACGAAGCAGGTTGTAAGGGAGTAAAATAAAATGTAAGTTCTCCAAAGATTAATGCGCACGAAATCTGAGTCATCTCAATCGTGTTTTACCCTTCTTTAGTAGAGTTTAATGTATAGACGCCACATAAACATGAGTCAATCTGCATTTTGAAGTCGGCAAATGAATGCATTTATTTTCATAATAAGTCGCGTTTAAATGCGCTCAATGAAAATCATGAATTTACTGCATCTTTTCAGCAGCAAAAAAAGCACTTTTTCCGAAAAAAACTGCATGAATTTATTTACGGTTAAATGCACTTACGAAAAACATGAATTTACTGCAATTTTTCAGCAGCGAATAATGCGCTTTTTCTCACAAAACAACGTGCTTCCAAGCGGGCCCTTTGTATGGAAATATCATGCCTTCCGTAAGCAGCTTTGTAAGGGATTAATTTTATTTATTCCCTTACAAAGCTGCATCCAGGTAAGCAGGTTTTTTGCTGGGTAGTTACTTTTCTGACTACATTTCTTTTTACATTTGTATGACGATGTCGCGCAATATAATAAGTTATGGTTATACACCAGCATACGAAAAATCAAAAAAATATGTCGTTACCTATATGCTTACCAGTATTTACAAAAATAATGAGTCTAAAAATAGATTTTTAAAAAAATGAGTTTTATAAAAAAAAATATATTTTTTACTGTAAATTTTTTTCTTTAGTAAGTATGCCTACGCGCCATCATACGCCCTTCCTAGTTTTGAAAAAATAATGAGTCTAAAAATAGATTTCAAAAAAATTTACAAATAATCTAGAACATTACATTATATTTGAAATAAGGATAAAAATAAGTCGTTATTGGTAACGGATTATTTTTTGTTTTGAAATAATTGAAAACGTTACTAATTATTAGTAACTCGTTATGATATCTTTTAAAATAATGAAGGAAGTAAATAGGTGTCATTACTGGTAGTCCAAAAAATAGTATTTCCTTTTTTACACTGAGTATAGCAAAAAAAAATTCCCCTCTAATGTTTATTTTTTGTCAAGTTATCATTTTAGGCTGTTATAAAGAAGTAAAATTAATTATCTTAAACTTTCCAATTATTATTATTTTTAATTTTAAATAATTTTAATTTCAATTTAATTTCCTGCACTACAGCAAAGTGCACTAACATAAATTTCCATAAGAAAGTGTTCATCTTAATTTAAAATTCTATATTTCTAAAGTACAGTAAGGCAACTGATATTTATTAATAATAAATTATATTCCTTAAACACATAAATAATTGCTTAGTAAAATTTTCTGTTCCAAAGGATCACAGTTCTTCTCTTTTGTAAGCCATTTTACAGACCGCTTCAACAGCTCCAAAGTAGAACCGGTTTCCCTAGTTTGCCAATTCTCGAAATGAATATAAAATTACATTTAAGATTCGTGGAATGGTTCTGGAACTATTTCCATGCGGTTGTCTAATTGGTGTGTTTTTGTGAAAAAAAAGTTACAGGGTATGCAAAATCCAATATTTCCCAGAAGTTTAAACAAGTGTTTATAATGTTCGATTTTTTCTTTGAACCACAATTTTATTTTTTGCACTACCACTGTTAATTGTAACTAGAGATTTAATGGAACACGAAACATCTTCTACTGTTTATTGAAGTAGAAAAGTTAACAGGTTGTAGTATTTTGTATGCCAGTGAGAAATCATAGTCTAATTGTATTAATACGAATTGTGTCACCGACATAAAGTTGGCATTGCCTCGTAGTACGTCTGCATTCGCATTTTTTTTTATTATTTATTTAGGAAATTAGAATAAACTTTTTTACACTTATGTATTTCGTAGTAAAAGATTAAAAAATATTAAAGAACTTGCACAAAAGGAAATGGCAAAGATTATATAAAGGGTTTTTCAATAGGGACGCCACAAAATAGAAAGACAGGGACAGCAAACGACGCCATATTTCTTGCCGCTCTTTTGACATTTCTCTTCAGTAAGGTTTGCCATTACATGATGGAAAGATATATGAGCCAACAACGAGTCGAAATTATAAAAATTTATTACCGAAATTTGGAGCCTCAACGTTAAGAGCGCTACGTCCAATTTATGGTCGTCATAATCGTCCTAGCAGGTCAACAATTGAGCGTCTAGAATATTGCTGCCGCTGAGGCTTCAGTTGAAGAAAGCCCAAATGTGTCTCTCACACGTCGTTCTCAAGCGTTGGGCATCTCTGTGACGTCGTTGTGGCGAATTTTGCGAAAAGATCTTGACCTACATCCTTACAAGATCAAATTGACGCAAGAACTGAAGCCGCTTGACCACTAGAAGCGTTGTATGTTCGTGAATTGAGCTGATCAACAACTTGAAAATGATTCGGATTTTCATCGAAAAATCATCTTCAGCGATGGGGCTCATTTCTGGCTGAATGGCTTCGTCAATAAACAAAATATGCGTTATTGGTCAGACAGCAATCCACACGTACTCCATAAGTCATCATTGTATCCCGAAAAAATTACGGTTTGGTGCGGTTTATGGGCCGGCGGCGTCATTGGGCCGTACTTCTACCGTGATGATCAAGACCGGCACGTTACTGTGAATGGGAATCGCTACCGTTCAATGATAACCGAATATTTTTGGCCCCAATTGGATGATATGGACTTGGAGGACATGTGGTTCCAACAGGACGGCGCCACAAGCCACACAGCGAATGTCACAATCAATTTATTGCAAACCAAGTTTGGAGAACGTGTTATCTCACGAAATGGTCCAGTCGATTGGCCGCCTCGGTCATGCGATTTGACGCCGTTGGACTATTTCCTGTGGGGCTACGACAAATCTATGGTCTATGCCAACAAGCCAGCGACGATTGATGAACTTCGTACGAATATCGAACGTGAAATTGCAGCAGTATCGGCCGATTTATTCTTGAAAACCGTTGAAAATTGGGTTCAGCGTCTGGACTTCTGCAAGCGTGCCCGTGGTGGCCATGCAAAAGAGATCGATTTCCATACATAATGGCATCGAACTTACTTTCACAGGAATAAAGAATTTTATTGATATCCAAAACCGTTTTTGTTTTATTTAAAAAAACTTTTGTAGCGCTCTTATTGAAAAACCCTTTACAAAAAATTTTTATATTAACTAGTAGTTAACTCTTAAACCGTCAGTATAAAACCGAGAGTTAAATATCTGAGTACCTGAGATGCAAAACTCGTTCGTTCCAAAAATTAAAAAAACGAGATGACAATTAATGCTGACAGTTCTTAGGCCATTTGTGAGAATATTTTCGATTTTTAAACTGTTGAGTTTTTAATCAAGAATGGTATAATATTTAAGAATTAAAAGCATTCAACTAATTTTGTTTATTTAATTAGCCGCAACAAGTTTTTGCTTCTTCCCAAAATTTAGTTAACGTGTAACGAACGAGTTTTGCATCTCAGCTACTCATATCAAAGAAAGGGATTATAGGGGAAATGATGTGTGCCTTGTAACTCTGCACTTTTTTTATATATTTCTTTAGTTTTTTAAAATTATCTTTTTCAATAGTTAAATAAAATAATTAGAGTACGACCGAATATTCGGTTAGGGCAGAAAAACGAAAGTGCTCCAGCTAGTGCAATTATCACATCTAAGTAACCTCATGCACGCAAAGAAAAAACATGGTTGGGATGACCATATTCGAAGAGCATCATATATTTTTTGGGTTTTTGTTTGGTTCAATCATATTATGAAACACCTTTTTTTATCATAATATAATCCTCAAATTATCACATTATGATTCCAAAATGAATCCAATATTATCATATTTCCCAGCATTCTTTTGAAGTTGAGTTAAAAAGCTATGCTCGTTTTGTTTTATTCAAAATAAATTATTTAAATTAATTTTAATTATCACTTACATATAAATAAAAATAAAACAGAGTTTCACAATACACCCGAAATGACCATAATATTTTTCTAATAATCGCAAAATTTTCCTAAAGGCCATAACTTGTTCCTAGTGATCATATTATTGCAATGTAGAAAATTTTGTGATAATTTAGAATCATATTTCAATCATTAGAAATATACTATGATCATTTCGTACAAAATTGAAAAAAATGCAAATAATGGAAATTTTTTTTAATTTTACTTTCTCACAAAACTGATGATACTTATTATTATAGACGCTCTTGAATAATATATTTTTTTTACGTGTGAGTACAAAAAAATAAAAAAAAAAATAAATAAATCACTTTTTCTTATTACTGTTTACTTAATTAACAGTTAATGCACAATAAGCAATAATTTTATTTGAAGGTTGCTTGACAATATTCAAAGAAAATTATTATTTATTGTACATTAAAGTGTAAACTTTTTAATTAAATTAAGTAAAAAGTAATAAAAAAAGTGATTTATTTTTTCAATTCTTTTACATTTTAAATGTAATTGCAGTGTACACTTTTCTAACTGCCATTGCCGTTAATTTTACCTACATAATTTTCCTAGTGTATAAGGAAAAATATTAGAAACATTGATTGCGGTCAGCAGATAAATTTTTTTTAGTAAACAGCTCTATAACTATTTTACATCTACCTGCTGAACGACCTGCTCAATAACCGATCATTATGAGCGCTCAAACAGTTCTGTTATATTTTGGTAGCGTAAATATTGTTTTCTAATTTTGATCAAATAGTGATAAATTTGTTGTTGTTGATTTAAAAAAAATATATTACAAAAAAAAAAAACGTTTTCGGTCAGAATAATATTTAAATTAAGATAAATAAATACTCCTCCTCTTCCCATAAATTTTTAAATATTTAATCAATACCCTTTACTACTTCATTGAACGTTTTCACTTTACTTAAAATATTTATAACAGTAATAAATTCTTTACATATTTTTTTATAATAAAAAAGTTAATTACGATTTTTAATCACAATATATAATAATTGGTTGTTGTCATTAGGGTTTGGGATTTCCCGGACTTTTTTATTTCCCGGGAAACGGGAATGAAAAAATTTGATTTGATCCCGGGAAATATTTTTGAACAAAATTGTTAATGAAAACCACCTATATAAGTAATTAAAAAAAAAACACTATTTCAGTACAATTGCAGTCTGTGTAGTGAGAATTCAAAGTAAAAAATATCAGAATGTTGAACATTTGATTTCACATAAATTACTCGCAGCACTGCCAAATGAATTGCATGATTCCAGCAGAAATCACCTACTACTGGACTGTCGGAAACAAACCGTTTCATCACACTTGGCTCATTAGATATGGTGGCCACAATGTTATTTTCCAAAGACAAATAAAATTCTTCTAGTGTTATTTCTACAATTCTTCTTATTTCATCAGCATTACATCTTCCTGATATATAAACCAACCCCAGGTTATAAAATGAATTATTTCCGTTTATACATATGTTCAAATATCTCTTTTGTGATATTCTTGTCCATTCATCTAAGATTATAGTAAATCTCCTATTGTTAGAAATATTGCTCGATATTTCTTTTATCGTGATATCTTTTACATGATTGTAGTAATTTAATATAATGTTCTTTACATCGGTTTCATTTTTTTGCAATGCCAGGTTTTGCAGTGTACACTTTCTCGAATAAACGAAGATCTAATTATGGTGCGGATTGACTGCGGCTAATTTGGATACCATTTCAGGAAATGTTTGCCCTACCATATTCAGCTTACACTTTTTTCTTAGGGTACTTTGCTAATTTTAGCTGAAACGTTATTCTTGTTGTTGTTTTCTTCAAGAGAAGTTGCATGACCATCAATTTTTTTTTTTTTTGTGAACCAAATTTAGATGTCGGATAACCAAATTTAGATACCACCGTTAACCATTAGTCTTTTCTTTTCACATTTATTAATGAAAACGTTACTTATAAAATTATTGACCCTTAATATAAAGGCGTATTTTAAATTTAAAGTCGACTTTATTTGTAATCAAACGGGTTTGTTCATTTTGTGTATGAAAACCTTACAAAAATATTTATATTTTCAAATATTTGGATTGGTTGAAAATAAATTAACCAATCAGAATGCTCCAAAAATAAACCAAGTCAAGGTATACTGCCACCCAATATTTTAACTAAAGTCGACTTTACCTAAATTATACATTTGAAAAATTTATATAGTAAGGGCGATTATTTGTAAGAAACAAAGCTTTTTTTTCATATTTCTTTTAAACATTTTACCAAGTTTTTAGGTTTTACTACTTAAATTTTGAATAAGTTATGCGAAAAATCTTTATTAGTTGAAATGCTCCTTATTACTTGGCAAAGATTACTTGACAAAATATTAAAAAATTTAATATTTTTAAAATTTCCCGTTTTCCCGGGAAAAATATATTATTTTCCCGGGAATTCCTGGCAAACTTCTCCCGGGATTTCCAGGGAATTCCCGAACCCCAAACCCTAGTTGCCATTGATAAGCAACCGTTTTCAACCACAATTTATCAAACAACAAGTATTTCAAAAAGTATTTCATTAATAATTAAATTTCATCATTAAATACATACGGACATATTTTGTTGATTTATTACAGTAATAATAGCAATCATTTCACATTACCGTTAAAGTATTGAAAATACATATAAATATGATTGCTATGAAAAACGAATTCATGGGGGGTTTCCATAAGACATTCGGCATGAGACGAATTAGGTACTGCATGCATTTTGTTTTTGTATTGCATATGTATGTATATCTTGTTACTGTACTTTTGTTCGTCTAGCCTAACCTGATCTGGAAACACCACCTCATCCTTTTTATACCACTTTATTTTTAAACTGAACTTTCGAGTTTTTTGGAATACATTATACACTAAGAGAATTGTTTGCATAATATTAATGAATTTTTGCATAAAATCAGAAAATTTCATTCCATTGAAACTTTTCATTGAATTAATGGAATTTTTCATAAAATGGCTTGAGAAATTTCATTTTTTCCCTTAAAAGTTCCACAAACTCAATGAAAACTGGATTCATAAAATATATGAAGCTATTTCATCAAATTTAAGAAAATTTTCATTTACCTACTTTGGGAAGAAAACTTCACTAGTTCACTGAAAAATTTCATTAAAACTCGTCCAACAAAATTTTCTCTGTATAAGAAACTAATTACCAGGCCAACCAAAACGAGGCCAGAGCATGTTTTTTATTTGAAAAGATAGAAAACTTTAGATTTAATACAAGTTCTGATCTTAAAAATAAAAGAGTTTTAAGCTATACTTGTTAGAGTTTTTTTTGCTTGTTTTATTTAATTTTGCTTCTTTTTGTAAATATATAAAGCTTATTTTAGCTTTTTTATACGAAAATAGAGTATATTTTTGCTTTTTTTTTATAAAATCAAAAATATAAAATTTTAAACATTATTTTAAGTTGCCATAAATTTTTGTATTTACGATTTGTTTTTTAAAATTTATTTTAAATTAAAAATTTTTTTTTGTTAACAGACAACTGATGATGATGATGTAATGTAGTGTGAATGCACTATATAAAGAACATTGACTTTGACACAGTGTGAATACGATATGGCCATTGATTGTATCAGATACTAAACCGACCGGACACGAGATTTTAAAGTCTGGCAACTATGAAAAATGTTTATAAAAAATATTATAGTTAGCAATTCTTTTTTTATTCAGAGTGAGAATGAAACAAACACAAATACAGCGTTGCCATTTCAGTGCTTTTCGGGTATTTTTTGGTACTTTTTTCCTTCCCGTACCCGGTGATTTTTTACAAATACCCGTTTAAAAAAAGCGGGTATTTACGGTGCTTTTTCATATTTCAAGCAGTGCTTTTAGTGCTTTTTGTACAGTTTATATTTTTGGTATTTGTTCTCATTTTTTAAAATTTTTCTTGAATTTTCTGCCAAAATTAAAAAAAAAAAAAATGAACTATACAAGAAATACATTATTGCACAATGTTTGTAATACAATTTTAAATAGTAACTTCGTTACATTTAAACTTCAAAATGTTGAAATATTAGTTTGGTGCTTTTTTACCCCTTTTTTGGTTATTTTTTTAACTTTTTTTACACGATTTTTCAAAGTTAAAATTTGTTTTTAAATTTGTGGATTAACATTTTTCCAAAAATTGATATTGTGCTTTTTTACCCCATTTTCGGTAAATTTTTTCCCTTTTCATAATGCTCACGGTGTTTTCCTGCAACACTGCACATATATAAACAATAAACTTTATCAGAGATGTATAATATAGAGATGCGACATGGACAACTTTTTAAACAAACTGTAGATGTCGCTAGTATCTAGTAAATTTTGTCGAAAGAGTTTTATTTTTTTAAATTTTGTGAAGGGAGAATTTTATTTTCTCAAATGAGGTTTTAACAGAGTTGTCAGGTAAGGAGATTTGGGCCAAATTCTACTTTGGTTTGGGGACAGATTAAAAAATTGTAAATTTTAAAAGATTAAGTTTTAGGCCGAAAATTAGAAGAATTTTCGATTAAATTATATGCATATTATTTTAAATTAAAGTCGTTCAAATTGGGTCTGTGTGATTGTATCTTTCTTATAATAAAAAGTTGTTTACTTTCACAATTTAAAGAAAGATTTAAGGCCTTTAAAGTTAGAGTGAAAAAGTAAGTATTCTTTAAAAAATATTTAATTTTATTTACTTTGCTGAGCCATTTCTTAATAATTTTCTGGACTTAAGAGCGATGCTAACTTAGCATGTATTTTTTTTCTTTTAAATTGAGTTTTTGTTTACATTAAAATGAATTGGTTATACCATTGGGGATTTAAACTTTCAAAATGGGAATGAGCTAAAACTTTTCGGGCAACACTGCTCCCCAATAAAATAAAGCAGTGTTGCCAGAAAAAACAAAACAGCAGTCAGCGCCATCTGTTGCATTAAAAACTGGCATTGCCGCAAATCAGGAACATGTCAGACCCCTGTACTGTGTATCAAATATCGATTTTAACTGAAAGGTGGATTTACCAGAAACGATTTCCTTTATTATGTATTTGGGAAATCTCAGAACAATAACGCGATAAAAATTAAAATCTTCGATCGAATCGTTTCTCCAAAATTCTCTTTCACATTGAATTGGCTTACAGTGCACTGCCAAAGTTTGCACAACTGGTTAGAAATTGCCAACTGCATAAAATCAATGCATTATTAGAGGATTTTATAAAAATGTTGTCACTTTGTAAAAAGAACTTTATAGTCAGAAGATTTTGAGTTCAAATCCGGTTACAGATGAGTCTTTTTTGATTTTTTAGTCTACAAAATTTTTTGTTTTTAAAATGGATTTTTTTTTGTGAAAAGAGTTTTTTAGACCAATTTATTTTTATACCCTACACCACTATGTGGTCAGGGTATTATAAGTTTGTGCTGATGTTTGTAACACCAAAAAATATTGGTCGTAGACCCACCTTATAGTATACCGATCGGTTCAGAATTTTTTTTTATTTCGATTTAACGATGTCCGTCTGTCCGTCCGTCCGTCTGTCTGTCTGTCCATGCAATCTTGTGCGCACTCTACAGGTCGCAGCTATTAAGATATTTTGATGAAATTTTGTACGCAGACCTATGTTGGCCCAAGGACGAACAAGTTTGATTTTTTTGAACATCGGTCCATGTTTAGACCTAGTGCCCATATAAGGGTCCTACCAAAATTATACTCTTTATACGCTGCAGGTCGTAAATATTAAGATATTTTGATGAAATTTGGTACACAGACCTATATTGGCCCAATAACGCAGCCTATTGATTTTGGTGAACATCGGTCCATGTTTATACCTAGTGCCCATATAAGGGTCCTACCAAAATTATACTTTTTATACGCTGCAGGTCGTAAATATTAAGATATTTTGATGAAATTTGGTACACAGACCTACATTGGCCCAATAACGCAGCCTATTGATTTTGGTGAACATCGGTCCATGTTTAGACCTAGTGCCCATATAAGGGTCCTACCAAAATTATAATGTTTATACGCTGCAAGTCGCAAATATTAAGATATTTTGATGAAATTTGGTACACAGACCTATATTGGCCCAATAACGCAGCCTATTGATTTTGGTGAACATCGGTCTATGTTTAGACCTAGTGCCCATATAAGGGTCCTACCAAAATTATACTGTTTATACGCTGCAGGTATTAATATTAAGATATTTTGATGAAATTTGGTACATAGACCTATGTTGGCCCAAGGACGAAGCCTATTGATTTTGGCGAACATCGGTCCATGTTTAGAACTAGTGCCCATATAAGGGTCCCCCCAAAATTATATTGTTTATACGCTGCAGGTCGCAAATATTAAGATATTTTGATGAAATTTGGTACATAGACCTATGTTGGCCCAAGGACGAAGCCTATTGATTTTGGTGAACATCGGTCCATGTTTAGAACTAGTGCCCATATAAGGGTCCCCCCAAAATTGGCTTCGTTACAAACTGCAGGTCGCAAATATAAAGATATTTTAATGAAATTTGGTGCGCTGACTCACATTATAGAAAATTTTGACACAAGCCCCATTTTAACCCATTCGAATTTCGGATCCAAACAATACACCAGAGTGATGTAGGGTATTGTATAGTCGGCATGCCCGACTTTAACCTTTTTACTCGTTTTGTTTTCACATCGTTGGCATATTATGTAGTTCCAACAACCAGTGCTACCATATTAGCGGAATCAGTAGTTATCCAGCTTTATTTTGATTTAATGATTAATGTCTTAATCATACTTTACAAATGATATAGTCACCTATAATCATTTTATAGTTGAAATCTCTCCTTTTGCGGTTATCATATAAGTCTCTCGTCTACAGTCATATATTATCTGGACAATCATATTCCTTTCTTCGAATTACAATCATATTACTATCTAAATTGGGAGAGATTATCTTCACAATCATTGATATAGTTTCGGCAACTATAAGATGGTTAGTTTATTTTTTATGAGCGTCATTGATCAGTTAGCGTCATTATACCCTACACCACTATGTGGTCAGGGTATTATAAGTTTGTGCTGATGTTTGTAACACCAAAACATATTGGTCCTAGACCCACCTTATAATATACCGATCGGCTCAGAATTTTTTTTTTATTTCGATTTAACGATGTCCGTCTGTCCGTCCGTCCGTCCGTCCGTCTGTCTGTCCATGCATTCTTGTGTGCACTCTACAGGTCGCAAATATTAAGATATTTTGATGAAATTTGGTACACCGACCTATATCAGCCCAAGGAAGAAGCCTATTAATTTTGGTTAACAGCAGTCCATGTTTAAACCTAGTGCCCATATAAGGGTCCCCCCAAAATTATATTGTTTATACGCTGCAGGCCGCAAATATTAAGATATTTTATTTAATGAAATTTGGTGCACAGACCTACTTTGGCCCAAGGACGAAGCCTATTGATTTTGGTGAACATCGGTCCATGTTTAGACCTAGTGCCCATATAAGGGTCCCCCCAAAATTGGCTTGGTTACAAACTGCAGATCGCAAATATTAAGATATTTTAATGAAATTTGGTGCGCTGACTGACATTATAGAAAATTTTGACGCAAGCCCCATTTTAACCCATTCGAATTTCGGATCCAAACATTAGTTGGCTTTTACCCAGACTGGTGTAGGGTATTGTATAGTCGGCATGCCCGACTTTAACCTTTTTACTCGTTTTTGTTTGAGATTTTGCGAAAAGAACACTCTAAAAAATGTTTGTAAATTTACTACTATAAAATGGGTAAAATTTTGTTTAATTTTACGAAAATTTGGTAAATATAAACAAAAAATGTGTAAACTTTTTTCATACACACTTCCATACACAATAATACACACACAAAGTATTTTTAGACATTATGTGTTTATAAATAAACACATTGTGCCTAAAATTACTGTTGTTTTGTTAAATAAAATTTTTACGCACAAAGTTGGTAAATATACTATCCTATAATAGTAATAAATACTCTGACATTTCAAATTGGAAAAAATTTAAAAAAAATTATAAATAATAAAAAGAAAAAGCGAAAACGGATTATTTTTTGTGAATTACAACATTTTCACAAACACATTAGAGTCTGGAAATAGCAACATAAGCATGAAATTGTTTTTGGTAATTATTGTTAACGCATGTGGTAGTCTAAACCTCATTTCAAAATTGAAAACGCCGTAAGAGAGATACGGCCTACGCAGAAACAACTGGGTGCATTGACTCCTGCTCAACAAAATGCCTTCTTTGCAAGGGAGGCAGTCAACCAACAACCGTCAACAATAACGGGAGAAAACGCCGTAAGAGAGATACGGCCTAGGCAAAACAACTGGGTGCAATGACTCCTGCTCAACAAAGTGAGTATTCATTGAGTACTGCCTAACTTGCAAAGAAAGCATTTTGCTGAGCAGGAGTCATTGCACTCAGTTGTTCCTTCGTAGGCCATATCTCTCTTAAGATGTTTTCTCCCGTTATTGTTGACGGTTACTGCCTCCCTTTCAAAGAAGGCATTTTGTTGAGCAGGAGTCATTGCACCCATTCAATAGTTATAACAAAATTTTATATGAATTTTTACAAATGCCTTAAGATCCCAAAACGACTAATTGGGACATAAACGATTATGAGAGAGGGACTCGGATATTATTATTAATAAAATACGTACCAAAAATTAATTTGTTATTTTATTTAAAAAAAATGTTTGGGTGGTGCTTGAAGTTAGCACAACTGTTGTAAATGTACACATTTTATTGGATTTTTACGCACTTTCTGTGGATGTTTGCGCATTTTTTGTGGATTTTTACGCATTTTATGCGTACATTTACACGTGAAACGTGCTTTTTTACACACAAATTTAGTAAATTAACACACTAATTTCAAAATTTCATTTAATTTTTACGCACTTTCAATGTAAAATTACAAATTATTTGTGCACCAACTTAAACACAATGTGCGTATTTGTTTTCAATTACGCACATGGAGTAAATATACCCAATTTATAGTAGGAGTTCAGTTTCCTACTATAAGTTGGGTAAATTTCAACAGAATTTAATTAGAGTGAAGTTGTAAGAAGAAATCAAATAAAATAATACATATTGAATAAAAAATAGAAAAACACCTTATTGGTATACATTTTATTGATGACATTGATTGTGGAAGAATGAAGTCTATCCAAGAAGTCTGGGCAAAATGAAGATTGTCAAGTAACCTTAAAATAAAATTATTGTTTTTTATGCATTAGCTATAAATTAAGTAAAAAGTGATAAAAAAGTGATGTATTTTTTAAATTAATCAGGTTGAAAAAATAAATTATTCAAGAGCGTCTATAATAACGAGCGAGCAGGGTAGCGATTTTCATACCCTTAAAAATTAAAAAAATGCGCTTAAAATATGCAGAAAAAATGCAAAATATGCACTAAAAACCCAAAAGTATGCACTAAGAATCCATAAATAAATACTTCAAACAAAAGAATGCACTTTAACTATATCGATTTTTAAAAATCATATTTATTAATCGGGAGTGTTTGGTTCAAAATTAAATCCCATATAAGTTTTTTTTTATAAAGAGAAGCATCACTCAGGAAATTCTTCCTATTAATTACCGTGTTGCTTTCTTTGGAAAGGGGATAGAGAAGAAGTGAAAGGTGGTGAAAGATGAAGGGCTTCAAATATGGTAACACTGTAATTGCGCGAGATGTTGAATTTTAGAACAGTTGTTGATGGTGCAAAAAATATGCACTGAAAAGCAAAATATGCAAAAATATGCATTTATAATAAAATATGCAAGAACAAATCGATGTCATTTTGATGCAAATTCTTTGATTCGGAAAAGTATTTGGTCAAAATTATTTTTGGATTAATGACTACAAACATGCATTTGCATTAAAGTCGCTGCCCTGGTCATTAGTTTTGGACGAAAGTAAAATTGAAAAAAACACAAATTTGAAAAAAATTTGCACTTTTTATATGTTTTTCAATTTTAAATGCTTCTAATGATCATAATATGATTCTAAATGATCTCAAAATTTTCTGCATAACCTTAATATATTCACTAGTAAAATATTGTGAACTTTAGGAAAATATTGTGATCATTAGAAACCAGGGACGTAACAGTTATAACTTTTATTCAAAAAAGTGATTGTTTTACAATTATTTCTTGTTTGAATATTTTTAATATTCTGTTTATTTACTCTGTTTGATTTTTATTTTTAATTCAAACAAAAACAATCTAAACACGATTTTTATTTTTTCAAAAATAATAAAAGTTATTTTGTGATTTT
Source organism: Leucophora obtusa (assembly GCA_949987735.1). Taxonomy (NCBI): domain Eukaryota; kingdom Metazoa; phylum Arthropoda; class Insecta; order Diptera; family Anthomyiidae; genus Leucophora; species Leucophora obtusa. Next base: position 186,754,166 of record OX465298.1, on the reverse strand, counting down.
TTTTCTTTATCAAAAAATAACAATTACGAATATAAATCAAAAGCCATAGAATCAATGACTTCAACAATTATAATATCCTGATGATGTCAACTAGTGTTAATAAAAGATTGAACAGTGATTTAAAGTGAGTAAATGTGTATATTCCAGTACCTTCCGGCATTCAATTTAGGTCAATTTTTAATTTTTATTTTATTATCAAATAAAAAAGTTAGTGCTTAATTTTTTCAAAAAAATCATTCTGTAACTTTTATAAAAAGTTTTAAAATAAAAATCAAAAAACAACAGAAATTTATAGAGTAAAATATAAAAATTGAAAAAATTAAAATCTTTGCCAAACTTTGTGATTTTTTTGTGCAATATGATTTATAAAATATAGTGCATTATTGACATATTATAAATAAATAAATTTGGCTGGTGACTTTTTAAGAAATATAACAGTTATTTTGGGTCTCTGTTAGAAACATATTATTATCATATCGGATTCATTGCGCTATTGTGTTTTCATAAACATTTTTCTACGCGGTGATATTATATGTTTTCATAATTTATTTTTATTTGTATGTAAGTGAATAAATTAATTTAAGTTATTTAAATGTGTAAATTAGTAATTGAATAATTCAGCTTCAAAAGAATGCTGGGAAAATACTATAGATATTGATCATAGTATGATATGCAAAACTATAATATGATAATACTGGCATCATAATGGATAATTTAGGGATCATATTATGATAAGAAAAGGTATTCCAAAGTATGATTGTCGCAATCATAAATCCGAAAATATACGAGGTTTTTCGAATATGGTATCCCAACCATGTTTCTTCTTTGCATACATGATACATAGTTTTATATGCCTCGTTAACTTAAAGGGCAGAGCTCTCGTTTGTCTGATGGCTTGAGTTCAAATATCGGCAGGGAGAAACAAAAATATCCATATGAATTTTTAAAATTTTATTTTAGTTTTGTCAGAGGTATCCCAACATTAGAAATTTTGTTTGTGTGTCCATTTGTCTAATGATGTTACTCGTATCATTTCATGAATGAGAAAGTACTTTTTAACAGCACCGGTACAACCTGTTAAACTGCTTTGCCAGCGATTTCCCGTTTGTATTTTTCGTATTGGATGTGTTTTAAAAGTTTTCTTTATATTAAGCTTATTACAACATCGAACAAACATTTAATAAACCACTTTTAACACAAATGAATATTTAATTTTTCTTAAAAAAAGTTATTATTAATGGATTAAATATTATTGAACAAAATGGACAAACATTTATATCTTTTTTTCTTTTTGTATGCATATATTTAATAGTTTCAATAATATTTTATGAGGTTTTTCTTCCACCATCATGATTACCGTCTGTCTACCACCGGCTGCCATATATAATAATTTCCATCTTGACACACTCACACACATATTTGCATATATTAAAAAAAGTTTATTGTAATGAATAAATTTGTCACAATCTGCAATTTTTTATCATCTCTATTCGTTTTTTATTATCATAATGGAAAAAAGAATTAAAAAATTTAAATTCCCATGAATATGGAACTTCTTTTTTTTTAACAATTTTTTTTAAATCTAAATAATTATACAAGGGCTATATATGTAATTATGGAGCAGTTAACAGAACAATAAATGAATAGTTGGTGATTCCACAAAAAAAAAAACGACGATATGAAAAATTATTCATCATTGTTGTCATCGTTACGGCAGCGACAAATGAAGTCAAAATTGTACATTTCCATTCTCACCGAGACGACATGGCAGACATGGTAGATTGGCAGTGATGGCAGATTTTGCTATAACTAAACCTTTTTTACGTTTACGTACATTAGTTTTAATTTAGTTCAGTAATGTTGAGAATTTTAATAGAAAATTTGCATATTTAAACAATGGACAAAAAATAAAATGCGTTAAACATACAAAAAATTACACTCAGAAAAGTTCTGCAGTTACTACATGACAGTTATTTGTGTAGTAATGCGGTTGTACTTATTTTAACTACAATTGTAGTTGATTTACTTAGAGCAAAATATTTCAATGTTTTTGACGGTTATTTTTTCAAACTAACTACAAAAACTACCACATTGTAGTAACATTTATTTTATGCAGTTATTTTGAATTTTTTTTACAAATACTTATATTTTCAAGTGTGTGTGCACACACACGAAGCAATCAGGAGCATGTGTATAAAGCGCTTGTTTAGAAATTTCTAGTGAAAGAATATGAGTAGAACATGTTTTCTCTTGTCTTAGTCATAAAACAACGCCAAAGAGTGCGGACGCGTAATACGGAAAAGTTTATATATTTTTTATTAAGTTATTAAAATAATAAGGTAAGTTTTATAATATAAAATATAAATTTATTTACGGGATTGTTAAAAATTATTGTATTTATTTTCTTTCAGTTCTTTTATATTCTCATCTCTTTCTACCTGGAGAAAAAAAGGAAGCCAAACAACGCCATATTTCATCCATCACAGACGGACATCTACAACAATATCTTACTAGTGAAAAAAAGTGACATTAGTGTAAATTTTGATTTCTCAATTTTAAATAGAATAAAATTAAGTTAGGAGTGTTTACATAAATTTGTTTTTTTTATTAAATTAATAATTTTTAAAATAATTTTTATTTATGTTTTTTAACTACATTTGCAGTTGTTTGTACAGTTTTACAATAATTTGCATGTATGTTGTTTCAATTGCATTTGTAGTTGTTTTTACTACATTTGTCAGTTGATTTTTAACAGTTAAAAATAACTTCATATTGCAGTTAATTTAACTGCAAATGTAGTCTACACCTTTTTAAGTGCAAATGCAGTTATTTTAACTGTCATTTGCAGTTGATTTTACCTACATAATTCCCTGAGTGTACAACAGTAACACAATACAATGTAAAATTTTTGATAAAATATGACAAATGATCGTTTTAACATATTTTTCTTCTACTGGGGAAGGAATGTCAAATTTCCATTTTTTCTGTATAGTAATTTTTAACAAATTTTTAGTAGTTTTAATTTTTACTAGTTTTCTATTAGTTATCTTTTAGTCTTTTTAAATACTAATCTATACGTATAAATATGACTATTGGCATACTTCCCTTGTAACAAGTTAGGTGATGATAACTCTTTGACAAAAGATTCAATATGAAATATGTCATCATTTAAAAATAGTAGATTGCCTAAAAAATTACGAAATGGTTTAGCAAAACATATTTTCACGAAGTAATCTCCTATTTGCTTCATACATTTTAATGAGCGCAAAGCTGTAATAACTTTTGAATGAAATTGCGAAAATTAAAATGTTACTATCGAAAATAAATGTATAATAATCCTTCCAAAAATTTTTATATTTTACTTCACAGAAAAACAAATTTATAGTGACAACCGAATTTCTTTGCCAGCTAAAGGTTATGGTTGCTGAACTTAAAAATCGCATTCTGAATTTCTTTTATCGATTAGTTTTTGTTTTTAATTTTCTTGCGGCGCAATTCAACCGTTTCAAAAACAATCACTTAACTCACAATATAAATTTATCAAACCTATTGTAAATACAAGGCGTGATTTAAGACGGTAAAATATTAATTTATTTATTTACACACAAAAAATTAAAAACGAGTTTCAATTACAAAATTCATACTATCAATTACTAAAACTTTCGTATGATTAATTGAAGCAATTAAAAATTCAAATATTTAACGGATTCAATTAAATATTTGTTTAAGAACAAATTTTATTTCAAACAAATCTTTAATTAGACGCTTTGAGCTAATAATTTGTTGTGTGTATACAACTATAACTATGAGATAAACCAAGAGAAAAAGAGAGAGAGAGAGCGTCTTCGTAGGATCTCAAAGGAACATCACATAAGCCTCTGTTGTGTTGTGATTGTGGCGCCGTTCTCCTATTCCAAGGGGGACCGCGCCTTGGGATAGGACACGTCTAATGCTGGTTTAGGGAATTATGTAGGCCAGAATGATTAAATTACAGTTAAAATAAAGTAATAAGTACAGTTAAAATTACAGTTAAAATAAGTACAAGGCGATGACTGTATTTTTCATAAAAATTACTAATATTGTAGTCAATGTTAACTATTAAAAAACAACTAAAATTTAGTCAAAATGACTGCAAAGAAACGGTCAAAATAATTAACATACAATTAATAGCTGAACTGTAAAAACAAATGCAAATGTAGTCAAAATTAAAAACACGAAATAGCGAACAAAATCCATAGAAATAACAAAATTTGTTTTATTTATTACTTAATAAAATGTCCAACAACAAAAACCACTGTCAAAAGTAGTTATTTTACATTTATACATAGAAAAACAACTGCAGTTACGTTTAAAAATAACTATTGCCATTGACTACACAAATGACCTACATGTAGTTACTGTAAAAATGTTCTGAGTGTACAAAAACTATTGACAAAACAGACATATTAAGGAGGGTAAATACGAGTACTGTAACAATATCATTTTAAAGGGCGTATTTGAACGGTTGTAAAAAATTCAGTTAACAATATTTTTAATAAAGTGTTGGTTTTTAATTATACCCTACACCACTATGTGGTCAGGGTATTATAAGTTTGTGCTGATGTTTGTAACACCAAAAAATATTGGTCGTAGACCCACCTTATAGTATACCGATCGGTTCAGAATTTTTTTTTATTTCGATTTAACGATGTCCGTCTGTCCGTCCGTCCGTCCGTCCGTCCGTCTGTCTGTCTGTCCATGCAATCTTGTACGCACTCTACAGGTCGCACCTATTAAGATATTTCGATGAAATTTGGTACATAGACCTATGTTGGCCCAAGGACGAACAAGTTTGATTTTTTTGAACATCGGTCCATGTTTAGACCTAGTGCCCATATAAGGGTCCTACCAAAATTATATTGTTTATACGCTGCAGGTCGTAAATATTAAGATATTTTGATGAAATTTGGTACACAGACCTATATTGGCCCAATAACGCAGCCTATTGATTTTGGTGAACATCGGTCCATGTTTAGACCTAGTGCCCATATAAGGGTCCTACCAAAATTATACTGTTTATACGCTGCAGGTCGTAAATATTAAGATATTTTGATAAAATTTGGTATACAGACCTACATTGGCCCAGTAACGCAGCCTATTGATTTTGCTGAACATCGGTCCATGTTTAGACCTAGTGCCCATATAAGGGTCCTACCAAAATTATACTGTTTATACGCTGCAGGTCGTAAATATTAAGATATTTTGATAAAATTTGGTACACAGACCTATATTGGCCCAATAACGCAGCCTATTGATTTTGGTGAACATCGGTCCATGTTTAGACCTAGTGCCCATATAAGGGTCCTACCAAAATTATACTGTTTATACGCTGCAGGTCGTAAATATTAAGATATTTTGATAAAATTTGGTATACAGACCTACATTGGCCCAGTAACGCAGCCTATTGATTTTGGTGAACATCGGTCCATGTTTAGACCTAGTGCCCATATAAGGGTCCTACTAAAATTATATGGTTTATACGCTGCAGGTCGCAAATATTAAGATATTTTGATAAAATTTGGTACACAGACCTACGTTGGCCCAAGGACAAAGCCTATTGATTTTGGTGAACATCGGTCCATGTTTAGACCTAGTGCCCATATAAGGGTCCTACCAAAATTATATTGTTTATACGCTGCAGGTCGCAAATATTAAGATATTTTGATGAAATTTGGTACACCGACTTATGGCAGCCAAAGGACGAAGCCTATTGATTTTGGTGAACATCGGTCTATGTTTAGACCTAGTGCCCATATAAGGGTCCCCCCAAAATTATATTGTTTATACGATGCACGTCGTAAATATTAAGATATTTTGACGAAATTTGGTACACAGACCTATTTTGGCCCACGGACGAAGCCTATTGATTTTGATGAACATCGGTCCATGTTTAGACCTAGTGCCCATATAAGGGTCCTACCAAAATTATACTGTTTATACGCTGCAGGTCGCAAATATTAAGATATTTTGATGAAATTTGGTACACAGACCTATATTGGCCCAATAACGCAGCCTATTGATTTTGGTGACATTAGTTGGCTTTTACCCAGACTGGTGTAGGGTATTCTATAGTCGGCATGCCCGACTTTAACCTTTTTACTCGTTTTTTTTTGTCAATGTCTTGAGACTTGTTGGAATTTCTTCAAATGTATACTTTCGAAACTTCACAAGAAAAGAATGGCGATGTCTCTCTTACATAAATAATTTTGTAATAGATGTAAAAATACGTAAAATTTATAAAATTGTTAATTTTAATAAATTAAAAAAAGCTCGTTTTTATTTAAAAAATAAAAATAGTTTTTTCGACTGCATTAAAGGAATTAAATATGCTAAAATCCTAAACGTATTTAACAAATTGTGAAAAATAATCCGTTGTAGGCATGTCCCTATCCGGGTTTCATTCTTGCCTAAGGAAATCGTCAGGGGACGACGTTTTTAGAATTTCTGGAAATATTTGTTAAGTTAAATTACAAACTCAATGAGAATTTCTTGTTCTCGTCTAGGAGCGTTATTAAGCATTTAAACTATCAAAGAAAAAACAAAAACAACAACAGAAAATTTTCCACAATTTGCTTTGTCATCTTCCAATGTACTACTCTGTTGTTTTGACAGATCTACCAATGTAGCGACATCCATTCATGTAGAAACAACAATAGAAAACAATTTTTTCTAAAGTGTCAGTAACATTTAAATTTGCACTTTTCGACTTTTTTAATTGATTAATTAGAAATTTATTAATTCAGTTCGAGTCCAATTTCCTTATAACATAATAAGTACTTTTTTCAAAAACTGCTATTTTTCTTCATCAGGATATTCTCCTGAAAACAGAGTTTTTGCTTTCAAAAATCTCTACACTTTCAGGAATGAAAAGACGATCGTTTCGGGGATTTTCTAGGTCCCCTTCATCAGTTTTCTTTAGAAAGTGGTGGCAGTAGTGCAATGCAATTTGAAGCATCAAAATCTCATATTAAATGTAGGCTGGTACATTACCAAAGTGGCAATGGAGCCAACAATAAAATATGTTTTCGAAGTCTTCTGCAAAGCATAGCCAACATTAGAAATATTATGAAAGTTTTTTGTTTTTGTATTTCATACCATCGGTATAAATTAAATACAAATTTTATTTTCACTCTGTGAAGTATTTGTCAGGAGAATATCCTGATGAAGAAAAATAGCAGTTTTTGAAAAAAGGACTTATTATGTTAATTCATAATAAGGAAATTGGCCTCGAACTGAATTAATAAATTTCTAATTAATATTTTTAATATTTTATTTTTTATATAAAACTCATGTTATTGTAGTATTTTTAGAAAATATCAGTTTTATATTTCCCCAGCCAAAATCGCCAGAGTTGCCACTTCATTATTGGCCTTTTTTAGAAAAGGCAAAAGCGGCTGCCACTGTGCAGCCTTCAGTAATTATCGGAAAATGAAAATGTAAAGTTATTCTTAATCCCAGATAAATTATCTAGTCCTTATCGTGGCCCGATTTTTATTAAAAAAATTTTTTTTTAACAAAGTTGCCACACAAACTTAAAAATTCCAAAAAAGCGATAAAAAACACATTTGCTCGGGGATATAAAATTTATTTCACCAAAATTCAAAAAAAAGGGACACGATAAGGACTAGAGTTTTTTGTTGCCTATGAAAGAAAAAACCCGGATCGAAATCGGTTAACCCGCCTTAGCTGTACAGTGGCAGCCGATTTTGAACTCAGGGTTGTGGGAAAACGCTTTTAAAGTTTAAAATTAATTTTACGCTAAGAAAACAGCAAAACTTCAAAAAATCGTGTATGAACAAAATTTATATCTCGTAGTTTTCTACATGTGCACCAAATTCGGGAAGAATCGGATAAAGAATATTTTATATATTAACCCAAATATTCTTAAAAACGATGGTAGAGAGTTTATTAATCATTTCATTTCGGTCAAAATTTTTTATTTTGTACATTCTTTTAATTTGTTTTGTATTTGTTTTTTATTTTTTATATACATTGACTACTTTTATGGCTTATAAAAAACCATCAGTACCTGCCTTATATAACGCACCTTCGTCCACCATCGAGGAATCGTCATTGGCTTTTCTTTAAAGACTGCGTGCAATTCTTGCATCTTTGGATGTAGTTTTTTTTTTTTTTTTGTTCTACTATATTATGCAACATAAGATTTATAATAAAGACAATGATAAAAAACGCTCCCAAAAATTTTGTGTACAAATTTAATGCATAGAATATTACTTTGTGACTAAAATATATTTTACAAAAAAACATGTGGAAATTTTATTTCTTCGTTTTTTTATTGATATTTTCTGAGCATGTATTGCACATACAAATAAAATATAAAAAATTGGAAAAAAAATTTTTCTTAGAGTCGATAACCCCCTTAATGAAAAACTAACAAATGTTGACTGTAGAAGTTCTCTTGTACAGAATTTAGACTGAGCAAAAACTACCTAGTTTTCGTACAAAACTAGTTTTTGCTTGTGTTCTTTTATACGCGGTTTGACAGTTAAAACTAGAAAGAGCCCAAGACTAAGTAGTTTTGCCTCAGTATAAATGCAGTTTTATTATGTGGAACATTGTTGCAAGTTTTTGGGCGGATACGTTTATCATTAAAAAGTCAAATGTAATATAATATATAATATAACTCCACTCCTAAAGTCATACACTCACAATATTTTATCGTTAAAAACAACCTAAAATACATATCAAATTAATTGAAAACACAATTAAAAAAAGGACTACTGATTTTTCATTATATTCAAACCATTTTCCTATTTATTTTCAAACATTGTTTAAACAATCCATAAAGGAAATAAAAATAATTGAAAAGTCTGTTAAAACAATCATCAATTTTTAACTGACAAAACGTAAAAAAAAAACGATTTTTTGGTTTGTTATTTCATATTCTTTTTTGTTTCAATTTTCAAAACACTGCACACATAACACACACGTTCTTTGTTTATTTAATTTCTCTTTAATTTAATTTTCTTTCGTTTTTAATTCAAAGCAATTTTGTTTTGTTCCAACACCAGACACGATTCGAACCAACGACCTTTGGTTTAGAAGTTCATCGCCTTACCCCTTGAGCCAAACTATATTGATACAAATAGTTTCATAAACATTTTTTTATAATTCAAATTGTTTTTATTTTATTTGTATCTATCTTTTTAAATTTCAAATTACCCATCACACATAAATATAATAGTTAAAAGAAATGCCCTAAATGTAACAGCGAACATGCTGCTTTTTTCAAATTTTTGGTATATAAATTTAATGCTTAATGCAGAAAGGCCCTAACTGGAATCAATATTCCATTAGAGGAAATGGAAATCTGAAAAACTTAGATTATACTTTTTTATTTTACTGTTTTCGTATTAATATAAAATTTCATTCTGAGAAACAATATTTCCACCGCTTTTATATTTTTTTTGCCTTCCCCTCTATAGAAATTAAGAATAAAGATACACTGAGAGAATTATCTGCATGATATTAATGAATTTTTGCATAAAATCGATAAAGTTTCACGGGAACTCGTCCATTGATACGTTTCATTGAATTAATGGAATTTTTCATAAAATATTATCAAAAATTTAATTTTATTTGCTTAAAGTTTCATACGCTCCATGAAAAAGTTTCACTAAAACTATATTCATAAAATATACGAAGCTTTTTCGTCGAATTTCACAAATTTTTCATTTATATTGTGAAGAAAACTTCAACAGTTTACTGAAAAATTTCACTAAAACTCGTACAGCAAAATTCTCTCTGTGTAGCGTCTTTCTTTATTAAGCCATCAATATTAAACTTTGGAGCAAAATTGCACAAAAATATTTTTATCATAAAATTATTTAAGATTTTAAAATCATCCTGTTTGACGACAATTATCTTAAAAGTGACAATACTCCCTGAATTAGATGAGAATAAGAATAGTCGACTGACTAGAAATACCAATTTACATAAATCTGCAGTTATAAAATTTAATTTTAATTAAGAAGAACTTGCTTTATATTTACTTTTTTTGATTTTTTAAGTTAAATTTTCATTTGAATAAAATTTATAACCCTGTATTTATTTAATTTCTGACATGCATAAAACTTTTTAAGAATAAAAAAAAGTTCATAAAATATAAAATCTTTCGTTTTTACTTCCACACAAAATTAAAGATAAAAACTCTGTGAAAAAATTCCCCTCAAAGGGCATTATAAAAAAGCTTGTTTTTAAATTTTATTTTAGTATTTTATATTTTTAGTTTTTATAACGATTTGTATGGTGAACATTTAAAACGATTTGTATGGTAAATATTTTAGTCGCATATGCCGCCCATATTGCTAGCAGCTGACATCATCGAGATTTCTTCACATTTTTACAACCCGGCAACTCCGTGATTATCAAATCAATTTAAAGATTTTTACTAATAATTCAAATAAATTTGGCAATCAATTTCGATAATTTCGTTATCGTAAACACTGATTGAATTCATATTATTTAATATTCAACTATTTTAAGTTAAAACAAACAAAAGAATTTAGATATAAAACGAAGTTCAGTTTTTGTAGTCGTGCGATAGATTCAAATTATTTTTATAAATTCAAATTGTGTGTTGGGTACATTTGTTTGTTTAAATTTCTTTTTGTTGTATAAATAAATATTTCAAAATATTTTAAATTCAAATTTAATTTATACAATTTTCAAATCGGTTGTGGTGTAGATGTCTGGAAGGTCAGGCATTGACAAAATTTAAATTTTTGAGGGTGGTGGTTCAAATCTCATCCCAAAAAAATCTTTTTTTTTATTTTTTCTATAACTATGTATACACTTAAAATATTTTATCGTTAAAAACCACCTCAAATACATATTAAATTAATTGAAAACACAATTAAAAAATGAAAGGATAATTGAAAAGTCTGTTAAAACAATCGTCAATTTTTAACTGAAAACCGAAAATATTTGAATTTTTTGTTTTAAAACATAAAACAACGAAATTATTTAAATTATTTTTTCTAATAATAGAAATCTAAAAATAGATTATTTGACTGAAAATATCAACTCCTACAGACGATTAATATTTCTTGTAGTTTGTTTTTTATTGACGAATATAAAAAGTTAAACAATATGTTTCAATGTATTTTAATTGATTTTTCAATTGAAAACAAACTTTACCTATTACTTTTCAAATAAACCTCAATCGGTTATGGAAAATATATTGTGAGTGTAGAAAATCGTACGTTAACGTACAAAAGTTTTATTGTTTCACACGTTATTTTTATCTAATTTGACTCACGCCTAACGTCGACTTACTGATTTAGGTCGTACGCTAAAAAAATAATTTAAGAGTATGCTTTAAAAATCATATTGTCACATATTATAATTTATTAAGGCAGCAGACTTTGAGTCCCGTGCAACGCCGGTTACAAAGAGTTACATAGTAAACAACATAAAACTGAAAATAACATTTCTTTAAGCAGTAAAGAAAATTAAGAAAACATCATTACCTTCATTCCGAGAGTATGTTTAAAATGAGCAATTGCATTCACCCACATGATTTGCCCTAAAGGAATGATAAAACTGACATTAACTTGTTTATTGTGTCCTCGACTTAAAAGGATTGCATCTTGAGCAAATGTACAGCAAAACACCAGAACATGAAAACATTAAACAAACAAATTAACTACCTTCACTACTTTTTTTGTTAAAGAATACATGTTGTTACCCAGCAAAACATTCTATTACCCGGTAATGAGTTTTGTAAAAAGAAATAAAGGTAACTTTTCTATTACATAACGCTTTAGTATAAAAAGGACATATTCATCGAGGTAACTCCTTACTAAGTAACATGGTATTCCTAACTTACATGTTACTCTGATTCATTACATCTAGGCTATTTAATATAAAGTTTCATATGTATGAACATTTTTAAAAATTAATGAAATGATGGTATTTTTTTAAAAATATTTTTATTAAATTTTTGAAGGGCTAATTTGTGAAATTCAATGAATTTTTTAATGAAATTATGAAATTTTATGAAAGAAAAGTTAAGAAAATTTTCATAAATGAATGTTTTTAGTTCGATTTTAGATCATAAATTAATATCACTTTCTGTTTAAATTATTTTTCAAATTAAAGAAAGATGATGCAATTTGCACAAGTAAATTATATATATATAAGTTCCCGTAGTTCCTATACGGAACATAGGGCCACAACAAATTTGTTCCATTCCGATTTGTCCGATGCTAGTGTTCTTATCTCGTTCCAGCTCTTGTCTTGGTTGGCCGCTTCGATTTCAATTTGGCGGCGCCAGGTGTGTGATGGTCTTCCTTTTCTACGGCTTCCTTGCGGATTCCATTCTATAGCTTGCCTTGTGATATCGTCAACGGGTTTTCGTAGGGTATGCCCTAGCCAGCGCCATTTTCTTTTCCGTATCTCGACATGTATGGGGGTTTGAGAGGTTTGGACCCATAGCCTTTCATTGGATATCGTGATTGGCCAGAATATTTTTAAAATTCTACGCAGGCAGCGATTTATGAAAACCTGTAGCGAGTTAACATCCTTCTGCGCTGCATTCCACGATTCACATCCATAGAGAAGAGATGATTTTATGCAGGAGTTAAATATGTTTAGCTTGGTTCTTTTCGAAATATGTGCTGATCGCCATATGGGGTTTAGAATGCCAAATGAGTGTTTGCCAGCTTTTATTCGGTTTCTTACGTCGTCTGCAGAACCACCTGTTGTAGTCAGAAGACTTCCGAGATAGCAGAACGTTGATACATCTTCAAGATTCTTCCCGTCTATTGCGAATGCTCTGTTGTTAGAAGCATTAATTCTCATTGCTTTAGTTTTGGCAATATTTATTTTCAGACCAGCCTTAGCTGCTTCTGTCTGTACTGCGTTGATCTTAGCCTGCATGTCATTGAAGTTGTGGGATAGTAGACATATGTCGTCGGCATAGTCGAGATCTTCTAGCCTTCTTTTGAATCCCCAAGTTATTCCCCTCTGTTCACATGTGGCTCTTCTCATTATGCCGTCCAGGACGATATTAAAAAGTAGGGGTGACAGAACACAGCCTTGCCTTACTCCAGTTCTAATCGTGAATGATGATTCACTAATACAGCCATCATTAAGGATTCGACAGTCTGCGTTGTGGTATAGGGCTTGAACAATATCAATTATTTTGTTTGGGGTGCCTTTGCATGTTAGCGTACTCCATATGGCTGAGTGGGAAAGTGTATCGAATGCTTTCTCAAAGTCGATGAATATCAAGTATAGCGGTGACCTCCACTCAACAGATTGCTCAATTATGATCCGTAAACTGTTGACATGGTCAATGCATGATTTGCGGGGGCGGAAGCCAGCCTGCTCATTGCGGAGAAGCGGATCGAATGCGACTGATAGCCTTTTGTTGATGACTTGAGAAATTATCTTGTTTGCGATATTGATAAGGGTTATGCCACGCCAATTTTTGCATTGTGACAGGTCGCCTTTTTTTGGTATATTAATAATAAGGCCTTCCTTTAAATCATCGCACAGTGAGTTTGTTGCCCATAGATTCTTTATAACGTGGTAGATGAGCTTGGCGCTGATTTCAGGCGATGCTTTTAATAGTTCAGGAGACAAATTATCCGGTCCGGGAGCTTTGTTATTTTTCAGAGACACTATGGCATCCATAATTTCTGGTGTTTCTGGGCAGTCTGTGGGTATATCGTCCCGAGCAGTGTGTTGAGTGCAATCACAAAGGTTGGGATCAGTGTTCGATGTGTTCGCTAACATCGAGGAGTAGTGATCTACCCATACATCCATCTGGTCCTTTTTGGATGTGACTAAGTCTCCATTTTTGGTTTTGAGTGGTTTGTTAGTAGCAAACGATTTCTGGGTTAGTTTCCTAGCAATTCTATATAAATCCTTTGTTCTATGGGTTGCGGCTGCTATTTCGGCTTCTTTGGCCAGATCGTCAATCCATTTGCGCTTATCTTGGCGGGCACTTTTTTTGACATTCTTGTCCAGCGCAGAATATGTTGAGCGCAGATTTGCTTTTTCGTTGCGAGTTCTTGCGGTATTCAATAAGCCCTTTGTGTCTCTTCTTTAAATTACAAAGAATAAAAAATTTGGAAGAATTCGATAAGGCTTTCGCTACAAAGCCATCATCAGTGTTGTTTACCTTGATGGGTTAATCATTAAATATTATATACATACATAATGAAATTCTTCAGTGAATCTACGAAGGATAATTTTTTCAGTGTGAGGTGTAAGGTTCCGAAGCAATGCAAGGTTAAGATGTTTCATGTATTACCAATAAATATGCATTGTAAAAACAGGCTGTTTCCATTCCTCTCTTTCGAAGATTAAAAATTTGTATCGAATTCTGTTAGTCTATGCAAATTACATGTAAATACAAAGAAATGAAAAGAGGCATTTAATAGAGTCTGGAGGAGTTGGGAAGTCTTTTAATTACATGGTCTTTGGTAATACCCACATATTACCAAGGTTTTGCTGGTATATAAACTTTAAAAATTTTTAAGTGCAACAAAATGTCACAGCACTTGCATTAACTTTTATGGAGCAACAGAAGTGGACAATATTTTTTTTTATATGGAACACATGTAAATAATAAACATTTTTAAAGGTTATAAAAACACAGTTTTCTTATACATAGAATTAAGCAAAAATTTATTGTTTTGCAAATTGTTTTTCGAAACATAAAAATTTACTGAAAATTGTGACATCTAATGTGATAGAAAAAAGTTCATCTGATAAGTAATTTAAAAGAAAAAGTCATGTTTCAAAGTCGTTAATCAATTGTTTGCTTCTCCCCAGCACTTATCTCATTCACCTATAACTGTTTTACGGGGGCTGTTAAACTTGAGTATTCCCGTCCCGTTCAATTTCTTTTTACTTTCTCTAGCAACAAGCTATTGTCAGAAACCTCTTAATCTATTATAAAAGAATTTATGTACTTCATCATTTTCCTTGTAGATTTCTTCATCTTCTTCTTTTTTTATATCCTGTGAGAGTTGACGTTCTACAATTAGCTGATGTTATATTTTTAGTTACTTAAAATGACAACATAAGTAAGAAAAGCTACTTCCGTAAATATTATTATTGGATAATTGTTGATTGATGAAGTTAGTGCAACAAATTTGTAAAATTTGCTTAATATTTAAAGGAACAAAAACTTATAATTTATGACTTGATATTTGTTAAGGAGCATTTTTTGAATCCTTCATACATACGAGTACAATGGTAGAGAGAGAGTATGTGAATACATCATTCCCTTGCGTACACGTAAGAATCATTAAAAACGTTTAATAATGCATAAACTTTACGATAGAATGTCATTAATGTGTGTAACAGAAGTGGCAATATTTACAACAAACATTAATTGATTTTGACATTTCATCATAATCAAATAAAATACAGTAAACAGAAATATTCTCCTTCTTAACCTCAAACCTACTAAAGAAATATTTATATTTTATAATAGTACGTGGGTCATCACGAATATTTTTGTAAAGCCAAAGAAATAAAACAGTTTTTTAAATTTTTTTGGCTTATATTTTTTTAAAATATATTATAATGGTATACACTCAGGGAATTATGTCGTTAAAATGAACTAAAATTGTAGTTAAAAAAGCTTACATTGGAATTTCATTTGAATCAACTATAATTGCAATTATTTCTTACTGCAATTTCAGTTAAAATAACTGCAATATCAGTTAATTTTAAATGCAATTGCAGTGTACAATTTTTTAACTGCAATGGTACCGACATAATTCTCTTGTATATATTAAAAAACTATACATTATTTAAACTCTTAAA
Source organism: Leucophora obtusa (assembly GCA_949987735.1). NCBI lineage: Eukaryota > Metazoa > Arthropoda > Insecta > Diptera > Anthomyiidae > Leucophora > Leucophora obtusa. The sequence goes on along the minus strand of OX465298.1, from coordinate 186,738,317 downwards.
CACCAGTAACCGAGAAACGTATCCACAAGCCTAGAGGGAATAATAAGGAACGAAAGACAAACAAAATTTCCACAAAAAAGATTGACAGTTACTAAATGACAGTTGTTTGTTTAGTAATCAGTAGTTGTTGTTTTTAATAGAAATTACAGTTGTTTTTCTATAGAAAAATGCAAAACAACTTTTATGACGGTTATTTAAGAAAACAAGTATTGTAATTTCGTAACAGTTGTTTAAAGAAGTTATTTTTAATATCATAATAAACAACTACCAAAACAGTAATTTTACAGTAAACAGTTATTTTGAATTTAAAAATTCTTGTTTAGTTTATATTTGTTATTATTGATATATTTCTAGTTTGCAAATAAAAATCAGAAACTTGTATCTCCAATGCATAAAAGCCTAATAACTGTAGAACGGTTTGGAATTTTAACTTCGAATTTTGAATAGGCTGAAGTAATAATATATTTTTGTAATTTTATATTTTTAAATTTCTTAAATTTTTCAAATGTCAATATGTATGTATTTTATTACTATTATAAGTTATTAAATTTACAACATTTCTGCCAATAATTTAAAATTGTCAACGAGTTATATAGGGTTTTTCAATAGGGACGCTACAAAAGTAGAAAGACAGGAACAGCAAACGACGCCATATTTCTTGCCGCTCTTTTGACATTTCTCTTCAGTAAGGTTTGCCATTTCATGATGGAAAGATATACGAGCCAACAACGAGTCGAAATTATTAAAATTTACTACCGAAATTCGGAGTCAGTGGCCTCAACGTTAAGAGCGCTACGTCCAATTTATGGTCGTCATAATCGCCCTAGCAGATCAACAATTGAGCGTCTAGTGGAAAAATTTGAATCCACAGGCACAGTACAAAATGTTCCCGTGCCAGTGAGACAAAGAAGTGCCCGTAGTGTCGAGAATATTGCTGCCGAATTTTGCGAAAAGATCTTGGCCTACATCCTTACAAGATCAAATTGACGCAAGAACTGAAGCCGCTTGACCACCAGAAGCGTCGTATGTTCGTGTATTGGGCTGAGCAACAACTTAAAATGATTCGGATTTTTATCGAAAAATCATCTTCAGCGATGAGGCTCATTTCTGGCTGAATGGCTTCGTCAGCAATCCACACGTACTCCATGAGTCATCATTGCATCCCGAAAAATTACGGTTTGGTGCGGTTTATGGGCCGGCGGCGTCATTGGGCCGTACTTCTTCCGTGATGATCACGACCGGCACGTTACTATGAATGGGAATCGCTACCGTTCAATGATAACCGAAAATTTTTGGCCCCAATTGGATCCCAATTAGCACGTAGGTTTTAAAAATTCAAGTGCTTTAAATTTTGCTTGAAGTAAAGTATATTTCAAATTCTAGCACTTGTTTTTTTAACAAAAATATTTCAAACTTGAATTTTTGTTTCCCTTTTGCTGGAGTATGCTATTGAAATAAAATGTAATAAAAGTTGAATTCAAGCCTTGAAACTGGAAAACAGGGCTGGAATTGAACTTGATTTCAAGTTGAATTCCAGTGAAAATGTTTATAGGGATGATATGGACTTGGAGGACATGTGGTTCCAACAGGACGGCGCCACAAGCCACACAGCGAATGTCACAATCAATTTATTGCAAACCAAGTTTGGAGAACGTGTTATCTCACGAAATGGTCCAGTCGATTGGCCGCCTCGGTCGTGCGATTTGACGCCGTTGGACTATTTCCTGTGGGGCTACGTCAAATCTATGGTCTATGCTAACACCCCAGCGACGATTGATGAACTTCGTACGAATATCGAACGCGTCCGGAATTCTGCAAGCGTGCCCGTGGTGGCCATGCAAAGAGATCGATTTCCATACATAATGGCATCGAACGAACTTTCACAGGAATAAAGATTTTCATTGATATCCAAAACCGTTTTTGTTTTATTTGAAAAAACTTTTGTAGCGCTCTTATTGAAAAACCCTTTATTAAACAAAAATTTACTCATTTTATAGTAGTAAATTTAAAAGCATTTTTTTGGAGTGTGCTATTTGTATTCAACTAAATTTAACTTAAAAATAACAGAAAATTTGTAGATATAAAAGTTTGTCTTAGCTGTTTTCAGTCTACTAATATTTAGCAATTTTTTTGCACATTTAACAGTACGATTTGTCAATTTCAATTAACTTAAATTTTAAAGTTTAAATATAACTAAAATTCTGTAAATTTAACAATGTTATTTTTGCTGTTCTTATTTTACTTGTATTTAGGAAAAAAAAATGTGCTTATTTCAGCATTTTTTCCTGCAAGGTAAGTTTTAACTAATTTTTAGTAGCTTTTTCTGTTATTTTTACAGATTCATTTCTATGAGTTCTTTGAAAATCTATTTTAAGTCATACTATTTTGTATTTTTTTGTAAACATTGGGGTAAGGTGTTTATTTTTCTGGGGGTTGAGTTCGCGGCTAACAGTAAAGGATTAAATAAAAAATATTTTTAGTTTCCTTTGATTTTATTAACTACCTAATTTCGTAAAACACTTGGGTGAAGTGAAGGGAACTTTCAATGTTTCTATAGAAATAACGCAACACTTCACCGAAGTGTTTTAGAAAATTTTGTTTTAAATTATCTTTTTATTTGTCATTCCTAAAAACACAAAGTATTAAAAAAATAATTTTAAAAAACAAGCATTTTATGTTCCAGAACTATATAAATATTCAGATCAAAGGAGCTTTTCGTAATTATACACTTACTGTAGAAAAATTCTGGAACTCTGAAAACATTTTTGTATAAGTACTTTATGAAATAAAACCGGTTTTTAATATCAATATTAAAATCTACACTCACAAAAGTTTGTCGGTAGAATCTACTTAAAATGACAGTTAAAATAAAAGTATATGCAGTTAAAACGGCGACAAGGAAGGGTATTTACCTTTAAAATAACTAAAAATGTTGTTATTTTTAACTGTTGAAAAATAACTAACAAATGCATTAAAAATAACTACCAACGTCGTAAAATTAACTGATAAATTTTTACTACAAAAATTTCAAAATAACTCGTAAAATCGGTAAAAACTACTGTTTTTTACGGTCAATTCTTTTTGTTTATAAAAGTATATTTTAATAAAAAAAAATATTTTTTTTTTCTTTCGATTACAAAAATATATTTAATTACTTCAGCATATATAAAATATGAAACAAAAATTCCAAACGGTTCTCCAGTTATTACGCTTTTTTGCATTGGAGATACAATACAAGTTTCTGATTTTTATTTTAAAACTTGGAATATATCAATAATAACAAATATAAACCAAATAAGAATTTTTAAAATTAAAAAAAAAAAAATTCAACAAATTTTTTTATTTTTTAAATAACTACCAAAAATAACTGTTTACTGTAAAATTACTGTTTTGGTAGTTGTTTACTATGATATTAAAAATAACTGCTTTAAACAAATATTACGAAATTACAGTACTTTTCGTTAGTTGTTTTCTTAAATAACCATCCCAAAGTTGTTTTGCATTTTTCAATAAAAAACAAAAACTAATTTCTGTTAAAAACAACAACTACTGATTACTACACAAACAACTGTCATGTAGTAAATGTCAAACTTTTTTGAGAGTACATATCTTGACGTTGTGTATTGTCTGGTATTTAGAATTTCAAGCAGTTTTAAATAATGACCGCAAACAGCATGTCCTCAACTTTTAATATAATGTCCTTGAATATCGCTAAAAACAAAACTACAACTTTATTTTCACTTAACAACAAACATACACATAAACACACGCACATGAACACACACAAAGGATATACAGTACCACATGGACAATACAACGAAATAACTACTCTGTAAGTTAGCCGGCAGCTTCAAAACGACAACGCACTTGCTTTAATGTTGTGTTATGTCTCTTGTTAAACAAAAGGGCACTTGTTGTCTTTTAACTCGTACTCTTTACAACATACGACATTATTTAAAAATGATATTGTCGATCTTTTCTTTTTTATATAAGGATGACACTTATTATTTTTGAAATTTATTGAAAAACTTGCCGCAGTTATAATTATTCTGACTTCGGACAGTTAAGCACACAAAAACAAATTTTAAAGCAGAGACAATAGCTGTGTTTCCGACTTAGCTATATGCGTTAACTCAGAAAAAAAATCAAAATACGTAGATTTACGTTAAATGCTTAACGTTGATGCACCAAAAAAGTGTGATAGTTACTATATGGCAGTTGTTTATGTAGTAATCAGTAGTTGTTGTTTTAAACTGTAACTACCGTTGTTTATGTATGGGAAAATACTAAAAATTGTTATGACAGTTATTATTATTAAATCAGTTATTAAATCAGTTATTTTTAGTACCATAATAAACAACTCCCAAAACAGTATTTTTGCAGCAAATAGCTGCTTTTGTTAGTTATTTGGAACATAGAAACTTTCGTTGATCAGATTACTTTATACAGGGTGGCCCAAAATTACCGAAGGGGCTTGAATTAAAAGAGCCATTGTGTCCCTCGCAGTGGGCGTTGCGGCTCCATCCTGTTGGAACCATACTTGCGGATGGTTTTTCACGGCTGCACAGTGGGCCAGCATCTTAGAAATTTGGCCAAAACTAAAATATTTAGTATATGAAACTTAAAGATATCACAGAGGGGGCTTTGGTTGTTGCTGATCACGAATCTGAAATAAAAAATGGCGGATCCAAGATGGCGGCCATTTATTTTTAGTTTTTATTATATTGGACTTAAAATAATCAATTATATAGGGGAGGATCCGCTGACTAAAAATCTGAAATTAAAATTTTGAAATTCAAAATGGGGGGTTCAATATGGCGACAAACAATTTTGTCATTAAATTTCTTATGTCGCCTGATTTACTTCAAATTTCCACCAGGGAAAGTTTTTGGGTAGCAGATTGCGAATCTGAAATCAAATTTTAAAAATTCAACATGGCGGATCCAATATGGTGTCCATAATTTTAAAATTGTTACGTGTTGGAAAATAAATTACACTGTACAAAAAAAAGGGTTATGATGACAACTAATTCCGGCAGAGGGACCAAAGAAAAATATAAATGTATCGGTGTTTTAAAAGTTTTCGTCTGGCCCTATGTTTTTGGGGGTTAAAATTTTTCCATCTTTTGAAAACGTTTATTGTGAATCGGCATAGGAAACTATGTGAATCTTCCATTTTAGGTATAGGATATGTTCAGCGAACTTATGTAAAACACTACGAGAGACATTTTTGCTAAAACTCTGGAACGTTGGAAATAAGCGAGATCTGAAGGTACTTTTTCAGTTAAAGGCCAAAATCTTAAAAATTTTTGAACGGTCGCAAACAGTCGCAAAAACCTAGGTAGAAGACATCTTATGGAACCCATTGGCATTCAAGTTTTTAAAATATCTCTTGGAACATTTTGAAGCTTTTTTTTGAAAATTTAGGATTTTCAAAAAAAACCCATATTTTTGAAGTAAAATTAAAAATTTTGTTATTTTTTTCGTAAATACTTAACAGGTTTTTATTTTTTTTTTTTTGAGAACTAGTTTCTGTTTTGTAATTTGAGATTGGTTTTGGAACAAATTATTGTTTATTTATGATTTTTTTATTGTAACATTATAAAATAAAAAATGTCACAAAATTAAAAAATTTTGACTTTGAACTCTCGCCAACTAACAACGAGTAACCACAGTGATACAATATTTCACTCATAAAATATTCAACAATCCTAGATTTTGAATATATAAACATATTTTCCCTTTACCTGAATTGTACTTTTGGCTAAAAAACGGCGATCCTGGCCCACAGTCGGCTGGCCTTAAAAATTTTTCCAACATTGTCCGATATCGAACACCGTGTTTGCTTTCAAAAAAATATGGGCCAATTATACTTTCCGACGAAACACCGCACCTAACAGTACACTTAAGTGGGTGTAATTTTCGCTGTTGAACTACTCTTCGATTTTCCGTAGCCCATATCCTGCAGTTTTGCCTATTAATTGGAAATGGGCTTCGTCAATCATAATTATATTATGAATAAAATCATGATTTTCTTCTGCTTTTTGGTGGAAACGATTTGGGTACGTTGTTCAATTGTGTACTGTTCCATTTTAAATTCCCCAAGTCTTCTTTACAAAATACTGAAAAAAAAATATAATAAAAAAGCTATAAGGAATTCAAACCCCTTAGGTAATTTTGGGCCACCCTGTATTTTAAATAATTATAAAAATAGGTCAATACTGGTAACGCATTACTTTTTGTTGTGAAATTATTATTATATGTTTTAAAATAATAATAATGTAGAAAGTAAACTTGGTGTTATTACTGGTAGTCCAATAATATGTCGTTACCGTTTCTATAGTAGGAGGATCTCTCTTAATTCAGATAATAATATGATTGTAGTTAGAAGAGAGGAATATGATTATTCAGTTAACTTATGATTGTAGACAATTTGATAACCCAAATTTTTACAATAACAATTTGATTGCAACAACCAACTATGGCATTAGTGAATATATTTATGTAGCCGTGATCACATTGCAACCATATCATTTCACTGCGGGATTGGTCACAACCAGAATTTTTTGTTGATTTCTAATTTTTTTACAATTTTATAGGATAGATTTTAATACAATAAAATTTCAATCCGAGCTTCAAATTAAGGATCTTTAGTTAACCAAGCTCACACTTTAGCTTAAAAGCTAAAAGAGAACCTTTTTGAAGTAATAGCTACCCTAATATTAATTTTTTTTTAATTTTTCGGTTGGCAATTGCAGATCATGTAATTTTGTTGTTGGTTCGCTACCATATCAGTAGCTCCATCATGATGTTATTATTGTTGGCTCTAGCCAATGTTGTTTTTAATACCAGACTTTGTACAAGAAAAAAAAAGTTAAAACATGGTAATAATCAACAAATATCAACGAAAATAACAAGTACTTAAATAACTAAATATGTAAAAAGAATATGTTGTTGTACTACAAGTATTTAGATGATTTTACAGAAGTTTTTCTTAAAATCACAAACGAACAGACAGACTCTTATGTTCATATATATCGAATTATAGCACCCTACATATAGAAAAAAAATTTAAAATCAAGCAAAAGTAAAATTAAATCAAGTTGAAATGGGTTTAAAATCAAACATACACAGAAAAAACAGTAGGCACCAACAATGGAATATGTAAAAGCAATCATCACATTTTCTTTTAAATTCAAATTTTATTCCCAACAATATTTTTGTTTGGAATATTTGTAACTCGTTTGTAAATTGTTATCTCTCATATAAAAATTGTTTTAAAATAAAAATTCAGGATTTACAAATTTCTTTGTTTGGTGCTATTTTAAAAAGTTTTTTTTTTTTTGTATTTACAAATTTGGTATGAGAAAGGTGTTTAAAAATTTAATTAGAATTTTGTAAATTCTTTCTGTGTATTATAATTCTATTTTCTTTTTGAATTAACTGTGTTTCTACTTATTTGACAATGCGAAAACAACATCTAAAATGTTAAAATATTAATTTAAATACTCTAAAGTTTGTTAGGTACTCCATGACATCTGTTCGCGTAGTACTTAATCAGTAGTTGTTGTTTGTAACAGTTATTGCAGTTATTTTTTTTTTATCGGAAAAATAACTATTATGACTGTTTTTTGAAAAATAACTATCGAAAGGAACTATAATTTCGTAGCAGTTAACTAAAGCAGTTATTTTTTGTTTGCTAGTATTTTTACAGTAAACAGTTATTTTTGTTAGTTATTTAAAAAGTAAAAATTTCGTTGATTTTTTATAATTCTTGTTTAGTTTATATTTGTTATTATTGATAAATTTTCACTTTGCAAATAAAAATCAGAAAATTGTATTGTATCTCCAATGCACAAAAGCATAATAACTGGAGAACCATTTGGAATTTTTACTTCAAATTTTTGAATAGGCCGAAGTAATTTCACATTATTTTGTAATGGAAAGAAAGACAAAAATTGTTTTTTTTTTTTATATTAAAATATACTTTTATAATACCAAAAGAATTAACTGCAAAAAATAGTAGTTTTTACCCATTATGTGAGTTGTTTTAAAATTTTTGTAGTAAAAATTTGTAATCTAATTTTACGACATTGTTAGTTTTTGTAATGCATTTGTTAGTTATTTTTCAATAGTTAAAAATAACAAACTTTTTAGTTATTTTAAAGCTAAATATCCTTGTTGCCTTTATACCTGCATACACCTTTGTTCTAACTGCCATTTTCAGTAGATTCCACCTACAAAAATTTTTCAGTGTAGAAAACCTCTCAAATCAAACAATTTGTAAGTTTAATTTCATTTTTTAATTAACTATGTTTCTGTTTATTTGTACAATGCGACAATAACATCTAAAATGTAGAAATAATAATGTAATCATTAACGTTTATATTAATGGAATTAACTGTGCTAAAATCCCAAAATCAAATCGTAAAAAAATATACTTTTGCCGGCTGGTCCCTGTCCGAATTTAATTCTTGCCTTAGGAAATTGTTGGGCGACGACGTTTTCAGAATTACTAGAAATATATGTTAGGTTAAATTGAAAACTCAGTGAGAACATCTTGTTCACCACTGAGAGCGTTATTCAAAATTTCAATAACACTGTACAAAAGCATAAATTTTTTTTACAAATTAACAAGGTCCTGATAGAGGGTACCAAAAAAAAACAAAAATAACGTGTATCGGGGTTTGAAAAGTTTACGTCTGGCCCTATTTTTTTTTGGGTTAAAGTTCCCCCCTTTTTTAAATGTTTAGCAAACCATGTGAATCTTCCATTTTTTGGTGAAGGATGAAGTAAAACATTACGGGGAACATTTTTATGGAATATTTTAACCCTCCAACTCTTCAATTAAATGGAATTTTTTGGTCCCTTTTTTAAAAGAGACATAAAAGAAGAGTTAGAGGTTTAAAATGTTCCGCAAAAATATATAAAATAAGTCAAATTTTAAAACTAACCCCCCTAAAATCCAGGTTTGAGGGACATTGGAGCGCCAGTTCTGAATAAGTACAAAATTAACCCTCAAACAAATTTTAAGTTTTGACTTTCTTCTGGCATTGAAGTTGAATTTTCAACTTTGATGTCTTCGGAGACTTACAGTAAAATTTCATGACAAATATTTTTGCGAAACATTTTAAACCTCTAGCTCTTCAACTTATGGGTCTTTTTTGCTCTTTTTAAAAAGGCGCCAAAAAGTCCCTTTAATTGACGAGTTAGAGGATTAAAATGTTCCACAAAAATGTACCTCGTAGTGTTCTACATAAGTTTAGTGAACACATCCTATACCTAAAATGGAAGATTCACATGGTTTCCTACTCCGATTCACAATAAGCATTTGCAAAAGGGGGTTATTTTAAGTTTTGACTTATTTCTGACATTGAAGTTAAATTTTCAACTTTGATGTCTTCAGAGACTTACAGTAGAATTTCATGGCAAATATTTTTTCGGAAAATTTTAACCCCCTAACTCTTGAACTTATGAATCTTTGTGTCCCTTAAAAAGGGGCCAAAAAAGCCCCTTTAATTAAAGAGTTAGAGGGTTAAAATGTTCCACAAAAATGTTCCTCGTAGTGTTTTATATAAGTTCGGTGAACACATCCTAAACCTAAAATGAAAGATTCACATGGTTTTATATGCCGATACACAATAAACATTTGCAAAAGGGGGGAAACTATAAACCCCAAAAATATTGAGCCAGACTTAAACTTTTAAAACGCCGATATTTTTATTTTTATATTTGTATTTTTTTTTTGGTCCCCTTTGAAAAATTAACACAATTTTCTATGTCACCTTGCAAATTACTGTTGTATAAAAAATATGAATTGTAAATTATATTTTAAATTTGTGATAATATAATCTTAAGCATAACAAATTAACACTCATTTTAAAAATCTTCAGATCAATTAAAAATCATCGATCAAATTTATAGATATTTTAAATTAATAATTGTACAGATTTTAAAATGTCTTTTCTATAGAAAAGTTTGTAGTGTACAATAAGGTCGTTCTTAATCACTTATTTCCCTACTTGTTTATACCGAAGGATTTTTGTGTTTTACATAAAGTCATGATGCAACAATTCAAAACAAACTTTTTTTGTTAAGCTTTAGGTATGTGTATTCACAAAATAACTTGTACTTCATACCACTAAAATCTTATACTTTTGCACAAAAAAAACAAAAAAAAAACTTCTAGCCCGCATGTAACAACACAAGAAGATCTTTGTTTTGAGATATTTTTCACAAAAAAAAGTAATATAATAAAAAGTTCTTTTGCCAAAGCATTAATTTTTTTACAATATTTTACAATATTCTGTCTTGGAAATGCAATCATTTTTGTTTTGGACTGGTTTTGGTCTATCAATAATTGGTTTTTGATGTTCATGTTCAAAGTACTTTTTGGTTTTGTACTTGTTCTTTCTTGGGTCTGGGTTGTTGCTGTTTTATGCATAAATCATATATTAGAAAATAAAACCTAAGGGTGGACACTGGAATAATCATAAATATCATATTAATCTGAAGATAACTCCAAAATTGTTTTATAGACACACAAAACACACATAAAATATTATTGTACAATAACAGATCAATTTATAATTGAAGTTAAATAGTACATAACTACAGAGAGAGAAAAATATAGTTAAATTAACTGCTTTATCATATTTGAATTAATATCTTATTTTTTGTGAACATTTTTAAATTAAGTACCTATGAATCTTGTTAAAGTAAGTGCGATTCTAGTTGAAATAAACTTTTTCGTATTTAAATTAATACGGAAGATAAACAAATATCTAAAAATAGAATGTTCATATGTGTCTGAGCGCTACTGAGTAGAACCAATAACAGAAAGATAAATAAGAAACTATGAATTAGTTAAATTGTATTCTAAGTATTGCTTGAGGGAGATCGTTAATCAGTCACACCTTGGTATAGTTACAATCGTAGTGTAGAAATAGATGCAGGTTTGATTCCTACAGGGGACGGATTCCTGGCACTGCAGTTGAATTTTCAACTTTGATGTCTTCAGAGACTTACAGTAGAATTTCATGTTTAATATTTTTTCGTAAGATTTTAAGCCCCAAACTCTTCAACTTACGATTCTTATTTGTCTCTATTTAAAAAGGGCAAAAAAATCACTTACTGCGCTGTAGTTCTTACTGCGGTGCTAAAATATGCTCATTTGGACAAAACACCCACATTTAAATATCCCAGCCAGTAAACAAGCCCAAAAATGTATCAAAAAAAGCTCAAAAAAAATTATTAAAATTTAAAATTTTTGTGTGAAAGTGGTTCATCCAAAAGAGCCTTCTTTTTTGATTCAAAAATGACTCAAAAAATGATTTAAAAAAATTTGAAAGGCTCAAAAATTAATCCTTTTTTGAGCTTTTTTTTAAATTGTTCACAAAATATTCAAATTTGTTTACATTTCTGAGCAGGGTTGGCAGGCAGTACCGCTAAAATACCGTTATCGATTCAAACCCCTTTCAACTGACTACCGTTACCCCTAAAATACCATTACCGAAATAGCCGGAATACCGTTATCCTTAAAATACCGTTACCGAAATAACTGAAATACCGTTATCCTTAAAATACCGATACGGAAATAAATGAAATAGCGTTACCCTTAAAATACCGTTACCGAAATAACCTAAAATATCGATACCCTAACGATAACCGCATTCGTTTCGGTTACCATCCATGTTTCTGAGTCATTTCTGAACCATCTTTTGGATTTCATAATTTGGCTCAATTTTTTGTGTCTTTTATGATTTATTTTAAAAGGCTCATATTTTCATCCAAAATATGAGCAATTTTTGACAAAAAATTTTAAAATTTCAAAAAAATGTGTTTTATTTGACTAAGTTTTAACTCATAGAATAATAACCCTCAAAAAAGTATCCAAATTTTGATGGCTGGGATATTTTTTTTAATAAATTACATTAATCTTTGTTTTCTTTTTAAAATCGATTTACATTTTTAAAACTCTCCTACTATATTTCCACCGCTGTAAACATGTTCTTGTTTATCTTGTTTACCTTTGTTTTATAGTTTAAATATAAATATTAAAAAAATATACATAACACAAACAAGTAATAAAGAAGAAGAATTTCCCTATAAACGTACAAAGAAAAAAAAATAAATACAACTGATAAAACGTACTTTACGCTTTATATCCTTATCGCGTGTGTCGATAACACGTGCTTCCACAGAAAGAGAACCAAAATAAAACAACAAAAAAAATGAGCTGAAAGTAAAAGTGCGCAATCTCCTACACTATGCCGATAGGAAAGAGTCCTTACAATTTAACCTTTTGGTTGATAAGCAACCATAATTGAACCAATAAGTTTACTTATAATTGCTTAAAATACCAAAGTTAGCTTACAATAAAATCGGCTAAGCCTACGAGCACTATTGGCTTGACCCACTGATAATTTTTGCAAAAAAAAATCGTTAGGATTGGATTATATATGTATAATGTAAATATCTTGTTTCCGATTTCGAAACCAGTTTTTCGATGTTTCGTATCTTATCTGAGATATCCAGTGTGGTAAATAATGGTTTAAACACTCAAAAGTGCATTTTTTCGTTCCACCGGCAGTTTCCGATAAATTGGGCCTAAAAAATAATATATGTACAAAAATTGGATCTCTCGGGCACATACAGGCCAGTCAGTTTGGACTTTTGACCCTAAAAATTATCTAAAAACACTTCAAAGCTTTTCTGCGCCATAACTTCTAAATTTGACGTTTTTGGAAAATATACTATATAGCCAGTTTTATGTAGAATAAGAAGACAAACACTTCCTTCATACTATACTTCCACCTAAGTATTATGTATAGTGAAGTTTTAAAGGGACAACGTCAACATTTGTGTGAAGACTTCATTTTAAACGACCCTCGTTAAAATTTCGAAAGAGACAATTAAGAATGGCTTTCATTATTTTGTATAGTAATATATCTAATTTTTATAAAGTAATTACATTTGGAATATATACCGGCTATTCCATGACAAATTGACCAAAATTTGACTTTGAAGTTTCGGTTTATTATACATATGTATATGTTGTATGGAAATCCTTAGTAACAAGATTTGCATACGCTAGAACCCCTAATTTTGCCAGGTTTAAAAAAATTGCATAAGCAAAAAATGGGGGAGGTGTGTGGTGACAAATGGCTCCTCCTCGGGGTCAAAGGTGGTGTAAGACCGACCCCATTGATTTATCTTCTTCAGCATTTTTTCGAAGCATACCTATCCCTTATCTCCACTCCGTAAGAGGGTTCCCATACAAATGACATTTTTATAAAATTTACTCTTGCCGCTTTAACTGTCCTAAGGGTGCCCCTAGAGAAGTCAAATGTATGACTGACTCCCAATATTCTTTGATTCCCAACATTTTCTCGGAACATATCTACCCTCTATCTTTAACCTTTAAGGCCGTCCCCATACAAATTTTTTATTTTTTTATAATTTTTTTTTTTTTTTGAAATCAGCTTTCACCGGTCCCATAGTGCCTCCTAGAGGGGTGGAATGTAAGATCGACACCCAAATTGCATAAGCAAAAAATGGGGGAGGTGGGTGGTGACAAATGGCTCCTCCTCGGGGTCAAAGGTGGTGTAAGACCGACCCCATTAATTTATCCTCTTCAGTATTTTTTCGAAACATATCTACGCCCTATCTCCAATCCGTAAGAGGGCTCCTATACAAATATGACATTTTTATAAAATTTCCTCCCACCGCTCTAACTGTCCCAATGGTGCACCTAGAGGAGGCAAATGTATGACTGACCCCCAATATTTTTCGAACCGCAAAATTTTCTCGGAATATATCTACCCTCTATCTTCAATCCTTAAAGCGGTCCCCATGCAAATTTTTTATTTTTTATATTTTTTTTATGAAATCAGCTCCTATCGCCCCATGGAGCCTCCTAGAAGGGTGGTATGTAAGACCGATCCCCATTAATTTTTCCCCCAACATTGCTACCGAACATGCTTACCTTCTATCTCCACTCCCTAAGGGCGCTCCCATACAAAAATTACATTTTTAAAAAATTTGCTCCAACCGCTCTAACTGTCCCAAGGGTGCCCCTAGAGGAGTCAAATGTATAACTGACCTCCAATATTTTTTCAACCTTAACATTTTTTCGGAACAATCCTTATGGTGGTCCCCATAAAAATTTTTTAGTTTTTATAAATTTTTTTATGAAATCGAGAAGGGATTGAGAAACCACTTTTTGCCAGGAGTTGTTAAATTCCCATGCCAGCGTTTTTCCGTTTGTATTTTTTTGGCTGGGTATTTACTCTATTGATAAACCAAGAAATATAGGGAATTAATCGAATATGCTGCTCTACACCACTACATTTGCATGTTTACAACGTATAATAAATAGATACTTCAGTCCGATTTTGGTCTCTCTTTCATGGAATAAGAGATCTATGTTGGAAATTTAATGGTTTTCTAAAATCAACATATCTTACTCTACAAAAAAATGATAACTGATCCTGACTGTCTCTGCCCAAATTTTAACGAGGGCCGTTTAAAATGAAGTCTTAACACAAATTTTGATTTTATCCGCTTAAAACGCCACGAGAAGTAATAGTATGGCCAAAGATTAGTATGAAGAAATTGTTTGTCCTCTTATACTGCATAAAAAGAAGACTTCGGAAAACCGCAAATTTAGAAGTTATGGCGCAAAAAAGCTTTGAAGTGTTTTTAGGTAATTTTTAGGGTCAAAAGCCCAAACTGACTGGCCTATATGCGCCCGAGAGATACAATTTCTGTACACCTATTATTTTTTATGCCTAATCAATAGGAAACTGCCGGTGGAGCGAACAAAAATATACTTTTGGAAATGTGGGTGGTCTACTGTACAACAATTTCTAACTTTTTCCAAAATTACGGGGCTCTGACAATAGATTCTGGTAGAGGAGACCAAAAAAAAAAGAATACACGTGTGTCGGCGTTTTGAAAGATCACATCAGAATTTTATTTTAGGGCGGGTTAAAGTTTCGCCCCTTTTTCAAATGTTTATTGTGAATCGGCATAGGAAACCATGTGAATCTTCCATTTTAGGTATAGGATGTGTTCAGCGAACTTATGTAAATCACTACGAAGAATAGTTTTGTGGAACATTTTAACCCTCTAACTCCTCAATTAAAGGGACTTTTTTAGTCTCTTTTCAAAAAGGGACAAAAAAGACCCATAAGTAGAAGAGCTAGAGGGTTAAAATATTCCACAAAAACGTTCCTCGTAGTGGTTTACATAAGTTTATTGAACACATACTATACATATAGTGGAAGATCCACATGGTTTCCCCCTAAAATCCAGGTTTATTGGACATTTGAGCGCCAATTTTGAATACGTACGAGATTAAGGCGTTTCACAATGGTGGAGTGACTCTACTCTGCAGTGCAGATTAAAATGTTAACTGTTCACAATACAGAGTAGAGTTACTTCAATATTTGACAGTTAAATACTTTCATTTTGTTTCGTGAATTTCTAAGCATTATTTCCACTGCCTAAATTTTAAAATAATTTTGTATGTTATTATTATATTCCAAACACAAATATTTTGCGTTGGTTTTACGTTTTTGAATATTTTTTAAGTTTTGACTTATTTCTGGCATTGAAGTTAAATTTTCAACTTTGATGTCTTCAGAGACTTACGATAGAATTTCATGACAAATATTTTTGCGGAACATTTTAACCCTCTTACTCTACAACTTACGGGGACTTTTTTGACCCCTTTTGAGAAAGGGGCAATTTATATTTTTGCAAATTAGGTTTAACAGCTGTGTGCCCAGCTTTTTTTCCCACAGTGTTAAACGATCAAATTTTTTCTAATAAAAATACCCTGTTGGCAGTCTGTCTCCAATATAAACAAATTGCCTGCACTTGAACGTAAAAACCATACGTCAGTGTGGCAACATTTGCGAAAAAGTTGACAAGGAGGAGATAAGAAGATAAACAAAAAAAATCTAAAGTAGAATGTTTGTATGTCTGTATGATCACTTCTAAGAGTAAAAACAATAACAGAAAGCTGAATAGGAAAGAAAACTACCCTACGGGAAATTTTAACAAACTGTCACCGAACTGGCCCCTTTATATGAAATAGACTGGTCACTTTTACATGGCGTTGTAATAGGAGGTGGAAATTGACCCCTTGTGACATGTCACAAGACAAATCCCAGGACAGGTCCCTGAACTTCGTTTTTTATGAGAGTTCAGTAACCTGTCTTAGGATTTGTCTTGTGACATGTCACAAGGGGTCAATTTCCACCTCCTATGACAACGGCATGTAAAAGTGACCAGTCTATTTCATATAATGGGGCCAGTTCGGTGACAGTTTGTTAAAATTTCCCGTAGGGTATGAATTAGCCACACTATAAGCAAGGCCTTACCGTGTGAGTGCATGGGGTTCATTAAAAATATATAGCAAAAATAATCTGCTAAATTAGCAGATTATTTTTGCTATATATTAGTAATATAGGAACAGCAAAAATAAAACTGTTAAATATACAGAATTTTAGTTATATTTGTGTTAAATTTTTGTAAATGGAGAATATTATTAATATAATTAACCTGCTAAAATCAGCAAAAAATTTTGCTTAATAATTAGTAGCCTAAAAAATCACCAAAAAATTTAAAATTTTCGAAGTTTTTTTTCGATTTTTTTTTAAATGCAAATAAAAATTGAGGCTTTTGAAAACAGCAGTTTACAATTTTTTAGCAAATATGTCTGCTGATTTTAGCAGAATAGACTGCTATTTGCATTCAACTAAATTTAGCTTAAAAATAGCAAAAATTTTGTAGATTTAACAGTTTGTTTTTGCTATTTTTAGTCTACAAATATTTAGCAAAATTTTCTGCAAATTTTACAGTACAATTTGCTATTTTCAATTAACTAAAAGTTAGCCTAAATATAACTAAAATTCTGTAAATTTACCAGTTTTAATTTTGCTGTTCTCATTTTACTAGTATTTAGTAAAAAAAATCTGCTAATTTTAGCAGTTTTTTCTGCAGCATCATTTTTAACTAATTTTTAGTAACTTTTTCTGCTATTTTTACAGATTTATTTCTATGAGTGTAATTATACACAACAAATGCAGAGAACATATCAAGCAATCCAAGTGTACGTTACAATTTAATTAAAATTGCTTAAAAACAATAAAATTAATTAATTAAAAATACCACCTTTTTCACGTTTTTGTAATTTTCCACCGAAACTCTCTTTAAACCAGTTCAGCTTTTTAGATGAGAGCCGTGCCTGATTAAAGTTTCAATTAGACGTGCCATAACCATAACCATATAAAACAGCTGTTCAAACCAATCTTATGGGCTACAATGTATTCGATTATTGGTGACATGCCATAACGCCATAACCGTAACCGTAGATACCAATTGAATTTTGGTTTTCTGCTATGGCGATATGGTTACGGCTATGGCGATATGTCACGTCTAATTAAGCCTTAAATCCTACTTTGATATTAAATGCAAAAAACAGTTGATTCAGCATACGATGGGTTAATTAAAGCAGTGCTCTTCAAACTTTTACTAACAGCAGTTATTAATGTTCTCTCTATCGCTGTTAATGTTATTTAACATTTCATGTTAACTAAACAAACAACTATAACAGTTCATCTGCTTATTTATCTACAACTTACATGTATCTAAGACTGACCTTTCTTAGCAGTTGCAATAATGACTATGATTGTAATGATGTTAATAATAATGATGTTTTGTAAATAGTTTGTCGTTTTCTATGTTACTGTGTTGTTTGGAATATTGACTGTGCTTAAGAAGAAAAAAACATCTTGGATATAAATTGTTTTTTTTGTGCTATATGTTGTAGTAGTATAGTATGTCATTCTTATGCTACTTTAGAGAAACAAAGATATAGTAGACGTTGGTGTTAATGTTGCTGGTGTTGTTGTCGTTGTTAGCTGCTAATAATGATGACAACAAAGTTTAAGAACAACAAAAATTCTTTTGTTCTTTTTTTAGGTTTTCCTCTGTTTTTATGTTTGTTTGCTCTTCATCTTCTTCTATAATTAACTTCATGGCCAAATTAGTAGTTAATTTTAATGATTAAAAACTCTGAAACTTAAACATGTGAAATTTTGTATTTGACTAAATCAAGACAAAGATTCTATTTATGTTAGCAAGAAGAAACGCATCTTAATGCTTTTGTATGTTTCTTGAGTAAATAATAGTACCAGTATTTCTTATTTATTCTATATTTCTTTTGAAATAAATTGTTTATTTTTTTTTTACAAAATAATTAATTTATGGTGGGTTTTCTTTTCATTCATTTTGTTTCATTCTTTTATAATTTCATCATTTATTTAGTCGTTATGGTCAGTTGCCTGTAATTGTTCAAGCATAAGATGAGCATGCGTGGCCACTATTATTTGTTTGTAGTTTTTGTTTTTTTTTTTGAAAGAAAATTTCTTACAACAGACGTGCGATTGCTGCCTGTGTTGTATTTCTTCTAATGTAAATGATCAATTTTTTTAGTATCTTCTCTTCTTAAAGAAATCTAATGTGAATATTTCCACCTCTTGTTGAAAAACAATAAAAATAGAAAATCATGTCTATGGATTTTTTCCAGTATGCGACCGCAATAATAAATCAAAGAAAATATTGATAATTTATTATTTTGGTTAAAGAAACTGCTAGACAATGCAAATTTTTGGGAAAAAAGTAGTTAGGAAACTATGGGAAATTTTTTATTTATACCAGACTAATTGTGAGTAAAGTTATTGTCAAGTTAATTGTGATTACTTAGAAACATGCTGTATGTGAATTAAAATTTGCTGGTTTTTCGCTAAAGAATGTAGATGTTGTATATATGCTTGCTTTGCGGTTAAAATATATTCTTCAAAACATTTTCCTTTAAGTCGTCTTTAGAAATCCATTAATATTATCGAATTAATGTTTCCGTTCAGTAGAATAATGCAATTGAAATTATCAGTGCGGCTTCATATATTAAAATAACTCCAAATTAAAAAAAAAAAGAAATTGACACTTTCAGTCCACATCCCTTTAAACATTTTGATTATAAAGCTGCCTACACACTAGGGAACATACTTAAAAAAAGAGAGCATTTTTTGTGAATGTGTGAGTGCGTTTGTGTGTGTGTGCGTGTTGAGAGCGTGCATTTCGTGTTTACAAAATTTTTTGATATTTTTTGTTCCCTCAACCATGTTCCCTAGTGTGTAGGCAGCTTAAGAAACATTTTCTCCATAAGATCTCAGACTGAAATATGACACCACTTGCTGATGGCACATACTTGGGTTTGAAAATTCCCTTGAAAAAATCATGCAGCTAGGGCCAAAATGTTTAAATCCATATAAAAATCAAAATACAAAGCCTGTTTCTAAAGATAACGGCCAAACTATGAACCGATCGACTTAAACCTTAAACAAATTTGGATTGAATGTTCAAAAGAACATTCTGGCTCTTCTGATTACAAGAACACACGTACATTCCCATGGAAATTGTCGGATGCAAAGAACCGGTTGCAAAGGTTGGTCCAACCAAAACGCACGATCTTAATTGTCAATAAATTAAAAAGTTTTTAGAGAATTATCTTAATACTTTTTATTATGATAGAAGGATCTATTGCAATTAGGTGTAAAACAAAATATCGGCCAAATGCTCGACACGGCTTCGGTGGCATACCTCTATCCGATGGTCCATATTTTCAATGACTTTGAGACATAATTGAGGTTCAATATCGTTAATGTGCCGAATTATCTCATCCTTTAGCTCTTGAATTGTTCTTGGCTTATTGATGTACACTTTTCTTTTAAATATCCCCAAAGAAAGAAGTCCAACGGTGTCAAATCACATGATAGTGGCGGCCAATTAACATCACCACGACAAGAGATACTACGGCCATTGAATTTCTCGCGCAAAAGAGCAATTATTTCGTTGGATGTGTGGCAAGTGGCACCATCCTGTTGGAAGTGCATATCGTCCAGGTCCATATCCTCAATTTCTGGCCACAAGAAGTCCGTTATCATCTCACGACAGCGAACACCATTCAAGGTAACTGCTTGGCCGACCTCATTTTCCAAGAAGTACGGCCCGATGACGCCGCCAGCCCATAAATCGCACCAAACAGTGTTTCCACATTTCC
This sequence comes from Leucophora obtusa, assembly GCA_949987735.1. Lineage (NCBI taxonomy): Eukaryota > Metazoa > Arthropoda > Insecta > Diptera > Anthomyiidae > Leucophora > Leucophora obtusa. Next base: position 186,718,184 of record OX465298.1, on the reverse strand, counting down.
TACAGACCCGGTTTGCTGAAATTTGCGAACAGTTCTCCCGATTGTAGATACATTTGGTCGAGTATGCTGACCAAAGAAATGACGAAGTGCACTAAATGCGTTTTGATTTGAACGCCCATTTTCAACAATCTTAACGCGCTGCCCAATTGTGTACCTCTCCATGGTAGAAGTTGTCAAACACTGAAACAAAGAAGTGTCAAATTAAGTTGGGCAAAAAACTTGACGTTAAAGTGTGACTAACATGTTGAAATTAAGGAATATTACTTAACAATTTGGACTGTACCTCGTCTGTGAAGTATTTTATCGTAGATTATCTTAATTGATCTGAAGATTGTTACAATGAGTGTTGTTTTTGTTCGGTTTTAAGATCAAATATGACAATATATAATTATAATTAATTTGTTTAAATTCAATATTTTTTAATTTTTAAAAATTAATAAAATGAAAGTGTTGAAAAATTGCTTTTTATGTGGGAATTTACTTAAGAAAAAGTACTGCAATATATTGAATTGCAGTGTACCTTTTGCACTTGCTTAATAAGTAGGAACTTTTATCGAAGAAAACAAGACACAATATTTTGCAATGGAAGAGTTTTTTTGTTTTTTTTTTCTTAAATAAAAAAATATTATATTAAAGACAAATTAATTAATAATTTAGCGCTATAATCCCAAAATTTATTTAACAAATTGTGAAAAATAATCTGTTCCGTAGGCAAGAATGAAATCAGGATAGGGATATACATTCAACAGATTATTTTTCACAATTTGTTAAATAAGTTTTGGGATTTTATCACAATTAATTCCCTTAATACAATTACTGTTAATCCTGAAAAAAATAAATTTGAAATAATCCAAAAGCAAATTCAAATATAACTGACACTTATAGAAAACATACGATTTTCTTTTGTTATACATAAATAGATGTCACTACATTGCTACATTGCTGTCAAAACCACAGAGTAGTATTTTGGAAGATGACAAAGCAAATTGTGGTAGATTATTTGCTGTTGTTTTTGTTTTTTCTTCGATATTTTAAATGTTTAATAACGCTCTTAAACGAGAACAATTAAGTCGTACCATAAAAAAAAAGTTACGCGTAAAAATTTGGATTTATATTATTTTTGCAAGGAGGTTTCAAAAAAAAAAATTTTTTTTTGCCGAACGTAGAGCCTTTTTAAATTTTTGTTATATTTTTGGCATTTACAGTCGGATCTTAAAGTATGATACATCGATGTTTTTGTCTCGAGGAAACGTTTTGCTCTAAGGGACATTTACCTCAACTATCCCGTTCTAGTATTTACCCAAAAAATCATTTTACTTTTGCTAAGAAAGTTTCTCGATAATTCCAGCATAAAATGTTTTTTTTTTTTTTGTTGCCGAACGTAGGGGTCTTTTTAAATTGGATTTTTTGTTTATAGCTAAATACTGGTCTCCTCCAGGCAAAAAAATCGATATATCACACTTAAAAATCCGACTGTAATTGCCCACGATATAACGAAAAATTAAAAAAGCGACCCCTACGTTCAGCAAAAAAAAATCGAAATTGCCTTGCAAAAATACTTTATACTCGAAGGTGAACCGCACACTTTTTTTTGCCTGTAAGGTGGTATGGTCTAAGGGATATGCCTTCAGCAAATTATTTTTCAAAATTTTGTAAAGAAAAGTTTTGGGATTTTAGCACATTTAATTCCTTTAACGTAATTATTATTTACCACGATAAAATTAAATAAATTCCAATTGATAAAATATAGTTTTCTTTGCACTCGTTGAGTTGTCATAGGAGAGAAGTACTGTCACTTTAAAATTTTTTTCAGTACTTTTTGAACTAGTGCAAAGGAAACACTTTTTCATCAATTAAAATTAAAAAAAAATTTCTAAAAAAATTATATCTTTTTAACTTTTTTTATTGCCGCCACCGGGTATCGAACATGCGACCACAAGATTGCTAGTCTAGCTCTCTACCGCGGAGGTATTCTTTGACACGAAAGTCGAGTGGCATAAAAACACCACTTTCTCATTGCGAGATATTGTGTCTTATAGTCTCTCAAATAAAAATACTTATTAAACAAGTGTAAAAGGTGCACCGCCATTCAGTATTTTTTTTTCAGTACTGCTTACACAGTTGCATTAAAATCAAATTTTCATCATATATTTTTATAAATTCAAAATTAAAAAAAAATATTGAATTTAAACAAATTAATTATAAATATAAAAAATATTAGTCCCGCCATGAATCGTACCCGAGATCATGTTGTTTTTAAGAGAAGTAACACTCAGGAAGTTGTTTTCTTTGGAAGTGGTTTGTAAGGCATGACATCCTATTTGTTTACTGGGAAACTAATAACCCAGTCGAATTTGACAAACCGATGTATTTTAAAATCTTATTTATTTCTCACAGATATATTGATCAAGAAAAATTATTTTAATGAAAGTTGGAAAAGTTTTTAAGAAAAATGTGTGTTAGACTTTTTAATGGCACATTTCTTACGCGTGATTCCTTAGGGAATGATTCGGAATATGATAATTTTGCAGTCTCCAGGTCTTTGGTAGTGTATTAAATAGTTATTCAATATCGCTTTGTTGAATTTCCAATTACAAATATCTTAGCGCAAATATTTCGATTTCATTGAAAAGAATTTGATTTCAATTAATGGACCCATGTTATTTGATTTAAAAATTGATTAAACATTCATGTTCAAGATGAAGAATTTAATATGTCAATTAATTTAATATAAACTTCTAATAAATTTAGACCACTACATGGCTAATACAGTTGCATTGGCCCAAAAAACAAAAATATATTGTTGTTGCATTAACAGTTCTGATTAGTAGTAATGCAACATTTAACATAATCTCTTTTTAGCCAATTACAAAATAACTCTCTTATTCCTAATACTACTCTCACTCTGTTAACTTATTACTGTAGTGGTTGTACAACAAAAAAAAAAAAAAACACATCTAAAGACAAAAAATGACTGCTTTAAACCACTGTTAAACACAGAGTTAACATTAACACACAAACACACACACTGCCAACCATAAATTATCTATGTTGTACAAGTCTTAAAACATTAAAATTGAACAAAATCTGCAGAATGTTTTTTCTTGTTGGCCATTGTTGAATTCAGTCACCTGCAAAGGTTCCAGCGCGCCACAACGTGTTTTGTTGTTAACTCGCTACGACGGAAACGGAAAAAAAGAGCCAGCCGTAACGTGGCATTTAACTAAAATAGTAAAAACTATTTTTGTTTTATTTTTGGTTTAATTTGTTGTTTTAATTTTGTGTTAAAAATTTTTGTGTTTGAAAAAAAAAGAAATTATAAAAAATTTTTCAATAAAATTGTTAAAAAAAAGTGTGAAAAAGTATAACAAATAAATACGGTTAGTGTGTTTTAAAAATTTTAAGCAAAAATTTATAAAATATATTTTATTATTTATTGATATTATTTATACACAAGTTGATTCAATGTTACTTGAAAAGAAAACCGGTCTAATTCCTTCTAATAAAAAGTGTTTTAAGAACAAAATAAGAAAAAGTATTGAGATATGGTTTAACATTTTGAAAATACATATTGTATCTATGTGTGTTTAGAATGTGGTTTGATTTTTTTTTAAACACTTCTGGATTCTATACAACAACATTCTCTAACATAATAACAATAGTAAACAACAACCACAACAATACAGCACACAGTGAACAAATGCAAATTGAAACTTACATACAAAATACAATATATAAACAAATCTAGAACCGGTACAGTGAAACAAAAAATTGATAAACATTTAAATATTTTATTTTCAACATATTTTGAAAACTGTGATTGTGAGTTTGATCATAAATTTTTTAAATTGCTTCAGTTTTAAAATTTAATCAGGAAGTGAAATCTATAATTTTGATTTTATAAACTGTTTTGGTTTAGACAAACGATTCCCAGATGGGGTGTCCATAGCTGCATCCTAGGGGTCCACGAAGAGTTTCGAAAAAAATACTTAACAAATAAGAAATTATTGTAGATTTTTAGTTGATTTGAAATTTTTAAAAATTAGAAGTTTTTATTTTAAATCTATAACTAAAATACAAAAAAATCAGCTTCCTACCATTATTAAAAAAAAAAAAAAAAAAAACGGGAGGTACTCGTATATCCAAAATTCTAATTCTAATAACAAAATTCTAGATTCTAAAGACTTTTGCAACTTTGTGTGTTAAAAAAAACTCTGATTTAAATACTGGTAAATATGCCAAAAATATTTTGAGGATTTTTCAGACTTCGGCATTGTTTTTTCGTTAAATTTAATATATATTCTTGTTTTGATTACTCCGATAGCAAAACGTTCTAATGCAAACTAAATATGTAATACACCCCCTGAAACTGTAATTGAAAAAATATCAATTGGAATTCAGAAAACATAATCAGAGAAAAAAATACTAGCACGTTAAATATTAATTGAAATTTGTACAACATCGTTTGAAATTCAGTATATATCAATTGTTAAGCATAGTGGGCGGCCCTATGTTCCACTGGGAATTAAAGGATTAAATATATATATATAAGCATAGTGGGTTCTTCCGATTTCATGTGAAAAAAAAATAATTTTTCACGATTGTGTTGATTATGGGTTCACGCAAATTTAATACACAAGACTATTATTTTTCTTGTAAAATAAAAAATTGTTAATTTTTAGAATTTAAATGAAGTCGAGTGAATTTTTTCCACGTGAAAGACAATTTACGGTGCTTTAATTAAGAAAAAATCAATTGAAATTCAGATAAGTTTAATTAAAAATAAAATATTATCAGTTGAAAATCGGAAAATAGCGAATGAAATTAATCTTTTCTGAAACTTAATAAATTCTGAATTTTAGTTTATGTTTTCTGAATTAAAATGGGTATAGTATGAATTACAAATAATGTTTTCATGTACTAACATTCTTGCCTTTGAATTAAAAATTATGATTTCTGAATTTTTATTGCTATTTTCTTAGTTTTAATGGGTGATTTCTGAATTCTAATTGATATTTTCCGAATTACAATGTATGTGCATTTGAATAACAACTGATAGTTTCTGAATTACAGTGGTTGTTTTTTTTTGAATTTTAATCGATATTTTTTTGAATTTAAAATGATAAGTCTTGATTCCAAATCATATTTTCTGAATTTATTCTTAAATTGAAATGGAAATTTTAAATATCAATTACTTAATATTTGCTGAATTCTGATTCATAAATATTTTATAAATTATAATTGCACAACCTTTTCTTTATAGGAAAACACTTAAAATCAAAAGCTCCTAATTTCGATTAAAACCCCTCAAAATTTTCTCTGTTAAATCTCTCAAATTCTGTTGATTTTTATGAAAAAAAACGTTTTTCTAATTTTATATTCTCATAAATTTTTTTCTAAAGATTATCGGCTTGGAATTATTTTTGTTTTTTATACTAAAAATGTTAAAAATTTCTCAAGACGACGGGAATTTAAAAGTTGGTGTGAACAGCTGTGAACATTAAGATCGTATTATCACAAATTTCAAATAAATTTTATTATAGTTTTATAATAAAAAATTAACTTTAAAAAAACTACATTTTACCAATATTGTCAGTTGCTTAAAAGTTTTTGTACTAAAAATATGCAAGTTATTTTTGTGACATTGTTATTTATTAGTAATGTATTTCTAGTTATTTTTCAACATGTAAAAATAACAAAATTTTTTAGTTATTTTAAAGGTAAGTACCTTGCCTCTTTAATTGCATGTACCTTTGTTTTAACTGTCATTTACAGTAGATTCTACGGATGTATAATAAAAAAAATGATGCTCTATGACAGGGGTGGCAAGACTTTTTTCGCTGCGTGCCAGAAACGGATAACCCCATGAAATAACCCCCGAAGGCAAAAATTAAATAACATCCAAGAGATGACGTAAAAATGTTTGACGGTTATTTAATTTTTGGGGGTTTATTTATTCTTTAAATATTGAGATTATTTCATTATGAAAAAATCCCCAATGAAATAAAATTAAAACAGTTTGAACATTATTGTCTTTTCATTTTTTGGGAGGTTATTCCATTTTTGGTGGTTATTTCATTTTGTTAAAAAAAGTTAAATTATTGGGCGCCATCAATTATTTCAATACCTAAAGGCAAATCTACACGGGATAGAAATCTCGTAGAGTTTACGCTAAATTTGTCATCTGTAATATAGTTGTCATTAATTTTTATCGTAAAATTATCACCTCTAGTTGTCAAGTATGTATTTGTTTTTATTGTTGTATTTTAAAGAATAATTTTTTCTCCAAATACCAAAAGGTGCATTAAGTAAACTGAAATGTTCAATTATGTTACAAGACACCTTAAAAATTGTTACTAATTAAAGAAATTATATATGACAACAATTGTCAATGACCTAGAGATTACATTACAGAGCTGCATTTTCATAAAGTCTAGCGAGTTTTCTATCCCGTGTAGATGTGCCTTAAGAAACTGTTTGAAAAATTTGCTTCGGGCAAAAATTAGATTTTGTTAAAATAAATCGCGCGGCTTTTATCATCATAACAATGAATAAAAAGCGAATATTATGGATTTGAACAGAGAACTTTCTATTTCAGATGAAATGGCTCTGCGAAACACGATCAAAACCCAATTTCAAAATCCAACAAAGGTGGTTTTTTCATTATGAAACTTATGTTCAGCCTTTGGTGCCTATTCCTACTTGTTACTCATTGTGACCGTGTGACCGTCAGACTGAGAGTCATAACTTTTCATACAAGACAACAATAAAATTAAAAAAATTTAAATTTTATTTGTTAATGTTGTGATTGTATCGATACCAGGTCTTAATTTGTTTGAAGTTTTCAAACATTAAAAATTTTAATAAATATAATTTATTATGACTTTGAAACAACAAATATATGGGGAATACAGTCATAACTAAGAGTCACAGGCTTTTCGTAGGAATAGGCACCTTTAATTCATTGAGGGTTATTTCGTAGCACATATTTTCCTTTAAAAAAAACTTAGTTTTTTAGATCCAATTTTAATGGAAGTTGTTTTCCATTTTTGTGGTACTTTTTGTTTCTCCGTTTATGAGGCATTTTCTCATCGAAACATTTAAACTTTTTTCAATCTAGAATTTTAGAAATTTTCACAGAATTTTCTGATAATCGAAATTGCGAGTTCTGTATTAGCCACATTTCTTTAAACCAAAAAATGGTGACAATGCAGAGTTTTATTCATTTTAAAAGAGGATTTACAAGCTCTATAAAAAACTTCACCATTATGGAGTTAAATCACACATTCTGTTAATTTAACAAGTAACAGAATTTTTTGCTAGTCTTCTAATAGCTTAATTTTTTTGAAAATATCCAACAAAACGTCTCGTGCCACCTAAAATCTACTCGCATACTGACACGCGTGTCATAGTATTGCCAGCCCTGCTCTATGATGATGACGATATAATTGCTTCTTCTAGTGATAAAAGCGTTTTTAAAGCGATTAAGAAACGGCGCAGACACTTAAAGATTCTATTATAAAAAATGTTTACGATTTTTTTCCTAATTTACATCGAAAATATTTCAGAATTGCTTTTACAAATAATTTTTGTTTTAAATTTGTATTAAAAATTAAAAAACTTTTTTCAATCTGGAAAGTTTTCAGAGCAATAAAAATGAGAAATTAAGTTGTATTTTCCCCAAATAGTGCTTTTTAGCTCGCCTAATTTAGTTTAAAAAGTACATAATTTTTATCAAATTTGTCACCAAGCACTTCTTAAAAGGCAAAAGAGTTTTGCTTCATAAAAGTTAGCATCACTGATTTTATTTTTACACCGTTCATCTTCCTTTCTGCTCTTTATTACTTGCTTTTTCATTGTTTTAGGAATGAAATAATTTCACATAATATGAATTGAAATTCAGAAAATATCAACTGAAATTCAGAAAATATTAAATGGTTGTATCTCTTGAAGATCGGCTGATTATCGCCCTATTATAATGTAGAAAAAAAACAAGTTATCTTTAACCAAAATATATGCATAAATTCAAAAGAAACTCATGAAGATATCACTTATTTTGTTTCACTGTACCATGTGGGTAAATGTTAGAAAAACTGACTATTTATCTAGCCAACTAACTAACATTTACAACTACCTGTTTCAAACCCAGCAACTTTTTTTTTTTAATTTATAAAGTGTTTTATTAAGAGTTGATGGTGTAAAACTGTTTGTGTGTGTCTAAGTGCTTAAAAATATTTTTATATAAAAAAAAACGCGGTCAATTCGCTTGATTCGCCTTAAACAATCAACTACCAACAACAAGAACAAATGTACGTTTAAAACAACTTCATCTAGCCTACTCTAAGACAGAGTTGTAAAGAATGAATTCCTGGAAAATTTTATTTATTGTAATTTTACTTATTTTTAAATTGAATTCATCCATTATAATTTTTGTTGGTCTAGTTTTTATTTTTTTTTTAATTTATCCATTATAATTTTTGTTGGTCTAGTTTTTCACAAAACAACTTAAATCGACTTAAGTTTTTAAAAAGAAATATCAGAAGATTTTTTTATATTTTTCCCTGAATATTTTAATAGATACAAAAATTTAGTTAAAACTACTAAAAATTAGTTGAAAATGATGCTGAAGAAAAAAACTGCTAAATTAGCAGATTATATTTGCTTTATATTAGTAATATAGGAACAGCAAAAGTAAAACTGTCAAATGTACAGAATTTTAGTTATATTGGAGTTAAATTTTTGTAAATGAAGAAGAGCAAATTAACCTGCTAAAATCACGAAAAAATTTTGCTAAATAAATAGTAGCCTAAAAAATTAAAAAAAAAAACAATTTTAGAAGTTTTTTAAATGCAAATAAAAATTGAGCCTTTTGAAAACAGCAGTTTATAATTTTTTTAGCAAATATTTCTGCTGATTTGAGCAGTATAGACTGCTATTTGCATTCAACTAAATTTAGCTTGAAAATAGCAAACAATTTGTAGATATAACAGTTTATTTTCGCTATATTTAGTCCACTAATATTTAGCAAAATTTTCTGCATATTTTACAGTACAATTTGTTATTTTCAATTAACTAAAAGTTAGCTTAAATATAACTAAAATTCTGTAAATTTAACAGTTTTACCATTAAAGGAATTGTGGGCGCTGTGGTGTAATGGTCAGCACGTTGGACTGTTACACGTGAGGTTGCGGGTTCGAGCCCCAACCAAGGCAACATCAATTTATGAAAAATAGTAATATGTATGAGTTTTTCCTATCCCTCATACATATCGCAGCGTCCTCCTTCGGTGTTCCCATAGCACTTAACCCCTCCGAAGTAAAATAATATAACAGGGCTATGAACTAAAAAGCTTCAACAAAGTTCGCCAACTCACCATCACATGGCGCGCAGCAACTGTTCTAAAATTCAACATCTCGCGCAATTACAGTGTTGCCATATTTGAAGCCCTTCATCTTTCACCACATTTCACTTCTTCTCTATCCCCTTTCCAAAGGAAGCAACACGTTAATTAATAGGAAGAATTTCCTGTGTTGCTTCTCTTTATAAAAAAAAAGGAATTAAATATGCTAAAATCCCAAACGTATTTAACAAATTGTGAAAAATAATATGCTGTAGGCATGTCCCTATCCGGAATTCATTCTTGCCTAAGGAAATCGTCAGGGGACGACGTTTTTGGAATTTTAATTTTGCTGTTCTTATTTTTCTAGTATTTAGCAAAAAAAAAATCTGCTAATTTTAGCAGTTTCTTCTGCATCATTTTTAACTAATTTTTAGTAACTTCTTCGGCTATTTTTACAGATTTATTTCTATATGCGTAGCTTACAATACCAGCTTTTTGTAACTCTAAAAAATTCATAAACTCAATAAAGTTTCACAGTTACTACATGACAGTTGTTTGGGTAATAATCAGCAGTTGTTGTTTTTAACTGTAATTATTGTTGTTTTTACGGAAAACTACAAAACAACTATTATGACAGTTATTTAAAAAAACAAATAACAAAAAGTACGGTATTTCGTAACAGTTGTTCCAAGCACTTATTTTTAATATTATAATAAACAACTAGCAACGCAGTATTTTTATAATGAAACTGTTAATTTTGTTCGTTATTCAAAAAACAAAAATTTTTGTAGTTTTAAAAAAATTCTTGTTTTAATAAAATATTTTATAATCTGATGTACATACATCATTATAAACTCAAGAAAATAAATATAATTCCAAAATCGTTAAATAACTCTTAAAGCTATTAAAAAAAATGAAGTACCTAATAATTAATAATGTGTCTTTTCACTGGACACTCAAATAACCTCTTTCATTCTTCGTGGAAAGAGGTTATTCTTATTCTTATTCTTTCATAGAATGCAACAAATTTTAAAACTCGAAAATGTCGATTTCATTTCATACCCGAGTGATTTCTTCTTTTAGCTTTTTTAAATTGTTAAATTGTCGTCCATGTCTGTAAACCATGTTGAAAAGTATTCCCCATATGTTTTCAACAGGGTTATGATGCAGACGCAGGGCTGGCAATTACATTATTGCAGGGGTGGCAGGCAATACCGCTGAAATACCGTTATCCATTTAAAAATACCGTTACTGAAATAACCGAAATACCGTTATTTTAAAATACCGTTACCGAAATTACTGAAATACTGCTATCCTTAAAATACTGTTACTGTTATTTTTAGTTTTCTGGTTATTTTTAGGTGGTCTGGAAAATATATTTCCAGACCACCTATTTATTGATTTTTAAAACGTTGAAAATTTTATTTCCCACTGTGCTCCTCCGCCACTTTTTGAAAGGTCGGTCCTTTTGTCTAATGATGTTATCAATTTAGAAAAGAGAAAGCACTTTTTGCCAGTACTTGTACCAAGAAGCATGTACATGGGAGATGCAATCGCTATCGGATCGCATATCGGCCATAATGTTTTCTGACAATTTTGACAATGCTATAATTTTCTGTCCGATGTGCGATTCAATAGCGATTGTACCTCCTAGTTATATTGCTTGTACCCTCTGTTCAACTGCCTTGCCATCTCTTTTCCGTTAGTATTTTTCTGACTGGTTAACTACATTTTCAGTTGTTTTTAAAGTAAGTACTTTTGTCGTCTTTTTTACTGCATATACCTTTGTTTTAACTGTCATTTTCAGTATATTTCATCGTCAAACATTTTTGAGTGTATCAAAAATTTTATTTTTCTCTTTTAAAAATGTCTTAAAATATGTCTTGAAAAAAACAAGTTCTTTCGTAAAAACGACAATGGATTCCTCAATTATTTGAATTTAATGGATTCCTTAATTATTTGAAATTCACAAATCTTGAATTTTATTAATGAAAATTAAGACATATCTAACAAATATACAAAAGATAATAAAATTATTTTTACAGAAAAATAAAAGTTAAAAAAAAAAGAAGATCGGCTGAATTCATAATTCAAATAAATTAATTATAAATTAATTTTTCATGAACTAATTTATTGAATCGATAAATATGACAACAAAAAAATTTGTGATTTTGTTCTAAAAGAACAATTAAAAATTCTTTGAATTGGATTGAATGTAGATTAAATTATTTTACAGCTCTGCTTCCCAGCCGGCAAGTCAAGTTGTTGATATTTAATTACCGTTAGTGGTGTTTCTTCTGTAACATGTATTAGAAGCTGGGCTTGAAAATTTTCTTATTCTTTTTCAGTTTGTTTATTCAATATTTTTAAGATTTTTTTTTTCATATACCTAAACATTTTGCGGTCGGTCGTCTCCTACTCTTTGGCTAAATTTTTATAAACTGTTAGTTTTATATACTCATATCAAAAAAAAAAAAAAAACTTGCTATGAGTGATCATCATGTAATGATGGTTTTTATATATTAAAATTCTTTCAATACTCTTTTATACGAATCGTATTGCTTTAATTAATTAACACGTTAACGGCATTTGTGTTTAAAAGCAATTTTCGTATTTTATACTATTTTTCTTATTTTCTTAATTTTTATTTGGAAAGTGTGTCTGAATGGTTTAGTAAAGCTCTAATAAATTGAAAATATTTTTTCTTTTAACAAAAAAAAAAAGAAGTAATTTTCGTGTGTGCCTAAAATTATAAATAAAAAAAATAACTCAAACAAATAAATCGAACGAATTTTATTTATCTGCCAAATACTTTAAATAAAGCCACATAAATCAAGAAATTTATGAACATTTTCAATAAGTACTTTTGTATAATGTATTAGAATAATTGGATTTTATAACAAACAGGTTGTTTGGTTATTATTTGGGATATATTTTTTTTGGCGTTTTGGTATCTTTTGTAACGAAAAAATTTAAAACAGCTTATTTGAAACGGTTTAATTTTGACAACAAAAGATATTGGGTTATTATGAAAAAAAAAACGTGTTAGACGCAATTGTTGATTGCAGAACAACTTTTTTGGATATCAATTTAAATAAAAATCTAAGCTAAGAAGATTAACCTAAACCAACTAAATAAATGAACATTTGTGGTTTTCTGTTTTTTTATTAAAAGATTATTAAAAATATTACAAAAACTCTTGATGTATATTAGAGATGTTTAGCGATATAAATAGAATGAAGAATTTGCCAAATTAATTTTAAGAATTCTGATTGGGTCAATTACAGCATTGCACAGTGGGCTAAAAGGACTGAATTTTGGCTATAACTAGAATATGGAGAATAAAAGTCTAAAAAGATTGTTTAAGTAGTTGCTGGTCACGAATCTGAAATTAGAATGGCGCCCATAAATTTTAAAAGTTTAATATATTGAATTTTTTAATACATTGTTTTCTAAGTATTTGGGGTTGGTGATTCAGAACAAAAAATTAAAAATTGAAAATTACCCATCCAACTTTATTAATTTATTTTACAAATTTCTGTGTTTTTTTATTTACAAAAAAAACAAAAAAAAAAATGTCACTATAGGGTATTTTACCCCTGCTAAGCGCGCATATGAATTCAAGAATTTAAAATTCAAAATGGGCGATCCACAATGGCAGGCATAAGTTTAAAAATATATTTTGGATTTAAATTAAATGTTTCTAAAACAGTTAGAGTAAAATAATGGCTGATCCAATATGGCGGAAAAATATTTTCATAATATGTTGCAATGCCAAATTTGATCAAAATTGCCACTTTCAAAATTTTTCGGTTGCTAAACTTGAATCTGAAATCAATACTGAGAAATTAAAAATACCGGTCATAAAATTTTGAAAATATTAGCAATTTGGAATTTACTTAGTTAATTGCTTATGGAATTGAGGGTTGCTGATTAAGAATCTATAAGAGGGATTGAACAAATTTACTTTTTCTGCTCTGTAAGATATTTAGGTTGACTAAAAACCATTGCTAATGAGCAATTAACTTTACCGCACAATTTTAGTTAGTTAATTTTTTAAACAACTGCCAAAAGTAGCTATTTTACATTTATACATAGAAAAACGACTATAGTTATGGTTTAAAAATAACTATTACCGTTGACTACACAAATGACATATGCATATGTAGTTACTGTAAAAATATTTTGAGTGTATGTGCAATCTTTGCTGTTTGTTAATCAAGACCTTTATACTCTTTTCATTTATTGAACCCAAGAAACAAATTTTGACTTTTTATAACTGCAGTGATATACTATGAACTAAAGGTTAAAAAAAATTCTTAACATTTATATTTTTTTGTCTATGCATTGGCTTAATTTCATATCCCAGGCTTATTAAAAAAATTATCAGCAACACAGGAAATTGTTTTTTATAATTTTTAATAAAGATTTTTCCGCTTTTCCTTTGACATGAAAAACAATTTATTTTCAACAACTATCTTACACTTTATCGAATAGAAATTCTAATAAATCTTTGAATCTCTCTAACAAAAGCCAAACCAAACATGTTTTGGGGTCTATTTTAACTTGAACATACGAACTACAATAAGAAAAGATAAAGTAAACAATACCAACAACAAAAGAAACCTAAAATGTCATGACTTTTGAGACAAAAAAAAAAGGTTCACTTGTTTATCATAAAATATACGAGTAAAAAAGAAAAATTAAATAAAAAATATTAAGAAAAAATGTCCCTTTAAATAAATAAAAAAAAAAACGTTAAAAGAATTGAAAGTAAAAATTATAAGGGTGGAATATATATATTTTTTTTTAATTTTTGATTTTCAGAAAGCAACAAATTTTCTACATATACTGAATTAAAATTGTATTATTGGCTTATTACTCCATATTGTAACGACATTGGATTGGTCTAGTGTGGAAAGTTCTGAAATTTTAGAAGATAAATAGCCCAAGTGACGGGATTTACTAAATATGTCAATCTGGCAGTACTATATTTAAGTATAATGTTAGTACTCTAGGTGTTTCCGGAATTCTCTACTACCACGGAAGTTAAACTATATAAGGTTGCCATATGTCGTTTAGTTAGTTAATTACACTATGGAACATTTTTGGGGTTATTGTCTGGGGTGTGAGAAATTCCAAGTCAGGGTGATGGTACTAGGTCAGTATAGTAAAACCCTCAAAGGGTTTGGCGTTCGTATGTGTCATTTTTTTTTATGACCTTTTAAATGTTTTCCTTATCTTGATGTTTTTTTGCTTAGTTGTAACTCGAGAACCACTTGTCCGATTTTGATGAAACAAATTTAGAAAAATTTAGAATTACAATTTCTTTAATCCGTTCATATAACATTTTTCTTTATAATCAACAGTTTTGCCGGTAAAAATAAATTTGTGGAGAAAAAAAAATATTTTTTTGCCTAAAAATTAAAATTTTTTATGAATTTAAAAAAAAAATTTTTAATTTTTAGGCAAAAAAATATTTTTTTTTCTCCACAAATTTATTTTTACCGGCAAAACTGTTGATTATAAAGAAAAATGTTATATGAACGGATTAAAGAAATTGTAATTCTAAATTTTTCTAAATTTGTTTCATCAAAATCGGACAAGTGGTTCTCGAGTTACAACTAAGCGAAAAAACATCAAGATAAGGAAAAAATTTAAAAGGTCATAAAAAAAAATGACACATACGAACGCCAAACCCTTTGAGGGTTTTACTATACTGACCTAGTACCATCACCCTGACTTGGAATTTCTCACCCCCCAGATTGGCTGTTGTACTGTGTTATTAGCGATTGTGTAATTCAGTCGGGCTTTAATAAATCGTTGTGTTAAAATCACTAGATTTTGTGTGTGTGTAATATCGTTGAATAATAAAGTAATACAGCGTTTGATAAACAAGTGTAAATATAAATTAAACTAAAGAGAGTGTAAATAAAGAAGAGTATAAGCTCAATCAAACAAAGTGTAAGCGTTATTTTATTTAATAAAGAGCAGCAAACCGGTTTATCTAAATCAGATAAACGAGCGTTTTTATAAGGTAAAACGTAACAATTGGTGTCAGCGTTGGGATTGGTTATCTTGATTGCAATAGAAAAGAATCCATTTTATTTAAAGAAAATAAACCAACGCTTTTAAAAGGTAAAAACGTAATAATATATACCCGATTTCCTTAGGCAAGAATGAAGGTTAAGGCATGCCTTCAACAGATTATTTTCCCCAAATATTTATTCGCAAATTATTAAATGAAATATATTGAAGAAGATTGATAATTTTCTTTTATAATTTTAAATTCTATAACGAGCTAAAATTTATAAATTTTGTTTAATATTTTTCATTTCAGGTTTAAATCTAATGTCACATTATAACGGTCTGCACTCTTCGGGAACATAAATGTAAAAAAAGTGTATCCCTAATTGTATAATATTGGTCTTACCCTTAATCTTAAATTATTCATCAACAAATATTAACGAAGTTTTATAACAACAACAAATATAATACACAATAGGAAGCACCACCACCATATTAACAGCAACACCAATTTAAATTATTTACAAAAAAAAAAAAAAAACACACACCGGTCCGGTTCGTGTTGTTGTTTTTTCGCCTCTAATCTGAATTAAACAAAGTAATCTTTGTTATGGAAAATTAATTATATAAAAAAGATTTAAAAACGAAAATTGTGTTAAAGTATTTACTTTTTAAAATAAAATATCTACAACCAGCAAACGGCTAGAACAACATTAAATCTTAAACAATTTAAAAATTAACAAAAGTAAAAAAAGGTAAGTCAATATTGAAGTTGTTTCCCTTAAATATAAATTTACATGAAAAAGAAAAGGTCAAAAACCTAAAAAATACGAACCAGCAACAGAAGGCTGTTTAACCAAGATACAAAAAATAAAAAAAAGATCAAATAAAGATGGAACAATAGAAAAAATCTGACTTAAAAGTTTGTAAAAGTCATGAAACAAATAGTGATCCATTATTTGCTGCTAGAATCTTAAAAAATCTTAAAAGGCAAATAAATACAAGCAAGAAATACAGAGTTTAAAGTAATAATTCAAAAAATAAATAGAATAATTACACTGTGAGACAAATGGTAGGGGTCAGTGATCGGGAAGGGTTCAAACTACCGGGGAAAGTTATATCGGTAAAAAAGAAGTTAAGGAATCGAGATATATCGATTTGACCTTTGGTCGTCTTTTTTTTTGACATAACTCGAGAACCACTAGTCCGATTTTGCTCAAACAATTTTAAAAAAATTAAAAATTACAATTCCTTTAATCTGTTCATATAACGTTTTTCTATATACTCAACAGTTTTGCCGGTAAAAATAAATGTATGAAGAAAAAAATATTTTTTGCCTAAATATTAAAAAAAAAGTAATAAACAAAAGGTTATTGATTTTTATGGTAGCGGTAACAAACATTTATTTTTACCGGCAAAACTGTTGAGTATATAGAAAAACGTTATATGAACAGATTAAAGGAATTGTAATTTTTAATTTTTTTAAAATTGTTTGAGCAAAATCGGACTAGTGGTTCTCGAGTTATGTCAAAAAAAAATATATCTTGATTCCTAGGGTTGACCCAGCGAAACGCCGGGACACGTATAACTTGTTTTTGACCGATATAACATTTCCCGTTGGTTTCATCCCATCCCGATTTTGACTGTCGCATAGTGTTATGTACAAGAATAATGATAAAAAGACGATGATAACGTTTTCACACTCGGTGGAACAGGGTGTATTGAGTCTGTACACTAGAGCGTACCACCTTAGAGACAAAAAAAAGTGCGCGATACCCCTTCAAATATAAAGTATTTTTGCAAGGCAATTCAAAAAAAAAATTATTGCCGAACGTAGGGGTCGCCTTTTTTAATTTTTCGTTATAGCTTCGGCATTTAAAGTCGGATTGTAAAGATTTTTTTGCCTCGAGAAGACCAGTGTTTTGCTATAAACAAAAAATCCAATGAAAAAAAATTAAAAAGGCGACCCCTACGTTCGGCAACCAAAAAAATAAAAAAAAATCTGCTGGGTTTATCGAAAAACTTCCTTAGCAAAAGTTTAATGATTTTTTACGAGCTTTAATTTTCTCACATTAGGGTGTACATTAGGGTTGTAGCAATTGAGATCTAATGGGTAAATGCTAGAACGGGATATTTGAGGTCAATAGTCCTTAGAGCAAAACAATGTTCCCCTCGAGAGAAAAACATCGATATTTCATACTTTAAGATCCGACTGTAAATGCCAAAGATATAACGAAAAATGTAAAATGGCAACCCCTATGTTCGGCAAAAAAAAAATAAAAAAATATTTTTGAAACCTCCTTGCAAAAATACTTGATATTGGAGGGTGTACGGCGCACTTTTTGTTTGCCTGTAAGGTGGTACGGTCTAGTGTTCAGCTTAAATGGTTTCGACAAACTAAATCGATTTGAAGCGAGTTCTTTCAAGTGACCTATATAATTTTATTCGTAAATCAGATACTCCTCATTCCGGCCAAAATAAAAACTTGTCATTTTGGCTTAGTTTCACATGGTTTTTTACACCGTTCTGAAGACTGAAAAGTTTTGAAGCCTGAAATACTCAAATGTTGTTGCTCCTCAGTGGGTTTTTATACTTTAGTATAAAACTTTTGAATGAATCTCAATAATACAGAAAGTAAAACCCGAACTAAGACACCAACTTTTGAACACCTGACCCGCATAGAAAAACAAAAATGTAAAATTTCAAAGACCCCACAAATCAGAATAAACACGATACCCATTTTAGATTTATCTCAAAAACTGTTGAGCCGCTATTTACCTACGTAAAACTAGAAACTCAGAAACTAGAATATTTCACCCAACAGAGTGCTTATAGCCAGCAGCTCCTATCCTATTAACCCTAGAAGTGCATTGTTTGTCGATTCGACTAACATCAGCCGTGCTTTACAAATAGCGTGAAAAATAGCGATGCACTTCAAGGGTTAAATATATGACAAATCGGGATTTGATCTTTCTAAACACGCGTTTAAACAATTAAAATATTTTGTATGGGAATAGCGCTGCAAATGTATTTAAAAACAAATTAAATTTCACTTGAAAACAGGACCACCGACATTTCATTACTCGTAAATTCAACTTACATTTTATTTTGTTTTTGACTACTCGTATTAATAAAATGAGACAAAACAACTAACAAAAATTACTTATATACATTTTTTTTTTGGTTGGTACAAATAGATAATCCCCGGATTCGAAACCCCGATCATCTATTTCGAAATAAACTATATACAAATCACTTTCAGAACCACTTTTAGAGCAATAATGCTTTCGAAGCAATCATTAAATGATTTTTGGATGTTTTATGTTACACTAGGGAACTCCAAAAAAATTTTTTTTTGAGTTATTGACCCCATGGAAATATTTACTTGGGTGTAAAAATACGTCCTCCAAAAAATTAGAATAATCGGCTATCGAGAAGGCGTGACGCATCGGCCCTGAAATTTGGAACAGTGATTACAAGGAGAAAATATGACTTTTTGTGCATTTTCTTAAAAATATTGATATTTTAAAACCAATTCGAATTAAAAACATTAAAGAATCGTGATTTGAAGTGAATTCTCTTTGTAATAAAGCAAATAAAATTTCCAGGGGGTAGCCTGGTCAATAAGTCAAAATTTATTTTGCTCTATACAAGCTTGGAGAACCCTGTTATGTTACACTAAAGAATATTTTCGAAGCGATGAGGAGAATTTGTTTTAAAATTGTTCAGAATTGCTTCTAAAAAAGCAGTAAAAATACACTAATGGCAACCTTGGAAGTAATAAAAGAGAGGTTTTTTAAAGCACAACTTTAATTTTTTTGCCGGGGTATTTAATTTTTTATTTTTTTTATTTTTCAAAAAAGCACTTCTAACTGCATCACCCTTTCTTTTCTTATGCTTTATTTCTTAAGAATTTTTCTTTACTAAATCTAAAATTAACTTAGAATCTCAAAAAGAATAACCTTGTAATACGAACAATAAAAACCAACAGAAAAAAACTAACTTGACTTTTGATTTCTTAAAGATCATAGGAAATTCATTCACTCAAAGAAACACATTCAACAACCTTCAACTCTAGTTTCATATTCTTTCATTCATATATTTTTAATAAAATAATTCCATATAAGTAAATCCAGTGACATATATGATTAAGCACAAAAAATTATGTGACACCTTATAAGTACGTTTTTATTAGATAGATGTAGGTAATCATCAATATCTATCTACCCTACAAACATTTGGAAGATATTTTGCCAAGAAGATATTGCGGCAATATCTTAATTTTTGGTAATATCTAGTGTAACACACATTTTTCTTAATAACTTTTTTACACTTGTTTGGCGCCAACGGATATTTCCATTAGCAAGTTTAGACATTTTTGATCAGAACCTTGCTTAGAACTTTTTGTCATTTGAGCATTATTTGTGTTGTTAACAAAAAAGTGAAAGTTGTGTGTCGGCAAAAAAAATTGAGTTAACATGTGAACATTTTCCGGCATTGATTTATTACTAATTTCGATGTGGATTATCTAGACAAGAGTACAAAGACAAAATAAATTCAACTTTTAGCTGTGAAACGTTGGTATAATGAATTTAATCGCGGATGTCCATCGAAGCAGGACAAATTTCGAAAATTGTAAAAAACGGTAAAATTTGATTAAAGTGTGATTACAAAATTGACATTAATTTCTAAACTATTTAAGACCTAAAATGTTGGTATTATTTAGTAGATAAGAATGTGTCCTTTAAAATGGTCCTTCATGGAAGGGCCAAAGGTCACTTCTTGGGGTCTTGAGTTCAAATACCCATATCTTGAAATTTTTAAAATTCTTAAAAAAATATATGTTTTTAATTGAACCCACTTTTATATTTGTAGAAAAATTCAGGGTGGTATCTCGATTCGTGTCTGAGTTATAGCCAAAAAATATGGCTATATAAAACTCTATATTAATTTTTTAATCGGTTTGCTAATAAGTATCATTTTTGGGTAAGAAGAAAGAAAATACCTAAAAAATTATGAATTAAGTAATATGATGACAGAAATTTCTTCGAATTACCATGTTTGCTGGGTTTATTTCTATATATTTTCAATCTTTCTTTTGTTTTTCTTTTAAGAAGATGACAAAGTAAAATTTTTAAATAAACATAAGATGGAAGAACAAAAAAAGTATAAATTTCAAAAGCTTTGTTAAAAAATGTTCTATATTTTTGAAGATTCTTCTCTTAAAATATGTCTTCATTAACAAAACAAACAAAATAATTAAATATTATTATAAAAGTACTACTTAGCAAAATTGTGCTTAATAGCTTATGTCTATAATACTCGTACCTATTTAGTAGCACTCAACCTAATTTTTAAAATAATACTTCAAAATGTGTAAAATGGTCACAATTTGTCCTGTTTTGTTTTTAAGAATTTCCTCCATAATTATGGCTGCTAAAATGCACAACATTTTAACCGATTATACTCTGCATTTACCCACGACTAAACTACCACTTACCATGATTATCAAATATTGTACTGTGGGTTTGTATTCGTATCCCTCCCCCCCCCCCCTACTAACAAGAAAACAAATTTAAAGAAATTAAATATTCAAAAAAAAAAAAACTGAAAAAAACAGAAATATAGAAATACAACTAAAGGGAGTAATGACCTATGTTATACGTTTAGAGAGTTTAAGAGTAGAGGATAAAAATGCACTATGCTACAAATTCAAAACAACAACAACAAATTATACCACAACAACAACATGGGAGATGTAGTACTACATCATACATAAATGTATAAAATGTTTGAATTTATACACGAAAACCACCAACAACAGCTACTAACAGCTAGATAACTATACTATGCATGTAGCATAGTTACACTCAAAGAATAAATAAGTTAAAATAAACACACAATATTTAGTGTTCGACCGAACAGTTTCTCCATAAAGTGCCATTTGGTTGGGTTTCTGATATATTGTGGAGAAATTTTGATACTGGGAAAATGTTTGATGATCCGATTAATGTGATTTTGATGGTCAGATTCAAGAAAAATTCATTATCTTATGTGTAAAGTTAAATGTTAGGCCGGTTTTTTTTTTTTTTTAATTTTACATTTAAATTGGATTCCAACCGATCCAACAAACATTTTCCATAAGTAAAATTTATCCATAATGCTTTAACATACCGAATACCGACCAAATACAATCGGTCAGACACCAACCAGAGCTTTAAAGAATTAATTCCTTTTTGGAATGAATTCCCAAAAATTTAATTCAATTCTTTAATTCAAGGAATGAATTCATCAATAAGACATAAGCAGGAATTAATTCCTGTGAATGAATTCAAAGAATTCAAATTTAAAGAATGAATTCTCTGACCAAAGCTTAAAGAATTAAAATTAAATAATTCAATTACTAAAGAATTTATTCAACACTAGTTAATTCAATTTGAAGTAAAGGAATTCATTCAATTCTAGTTAATTTAACTTTTGGCTAAGGAATTCATTCAACTGTGCACATAACTCAACTTTTGGTCAAGGAATTCATTCAATTCTAGTTAATTCAACTTTTGGTCAATGAATTCATTCAATTCTAGTTAATTCAACTTTTGGTAAAGGAATTCATTCAAGTTCAACTTTTGGTCAAGGAATTCATTCAATTCTAGTTAATTCAACTTTTAGTCAAGGAATTCATTCAATTCTAAGTAATTCAACTTTTAGTCAAGGAATTAAATTTATTTCGTTTATTTCCCTAAGGAATTAAATTTTTTTCGTTTAATTCCCTAGGAATTAATTTTTTTTGTTTAATTCCCTAGGAATTGAAAACTTAATTCAGGGAATTAAACGAAAAAAATTTAATTCCTTAGGGAATTAAACGAAATAAATTTAATTCCTTGACTAAAAGTTGAATTAACTAAAATTGAATGAATTCCTTGACTAAAAGTTGAATTAACTAGAATTTTATGAATTCCTTAACCAAAAGTTGAATTAACTAGAATTGAATGAATTCCTTGACCAAAAGTTGAATTAACTAGAATTGAATGAATTCCTTGTTGAATGAATTCATAAAATTTTATGAAGGCATTAGAAAAAAATTAATGAATTCCTTTAATATAAATCGAATGAAAATAAAAAGGAATTCATTCAATTCCTTAAGTTTGGTCAGGGAATTCATTCCCAAAATATAAATTCAGTTCAAAAAAAGGGAATTAGGGAATTAATTCTTCGAAGCTCTGACACCAACAATGTATCCCCAGGGTCACGCACCCACCCAAATATACCAGGTCTGGAAGATATCCTGAGGGGTCCATTTTTGAATATCAACAGGGGGACTTGTTAATGTTACCAATTTACGTGATAATTCCCATTGACACAATCCAGTAATACAAATTTGGTTTCCAGTTCCATTCCAGTTCGTTCCTTGCATTAAATGTTTTGTGACAGGTATTTAAGAAAATAACTAACGAAAAGTACTGTAATTACGTAACTATTGTTTAAAGCAGTTACTTTTCATATGATAGTAAACAACTATCAAAAAAGTATTTTAAAGTAAACAGCTATTTTTGTTAGTTATTTGAAAAGTAAAAGAAAAAAAAATTATATCCTATGCATATTGCATCTCTAATGCATAAAAACGTAATAACTGGAATAGAGTTTTGAATTTTTATTTCAAATTTCAAGTAATTACAAATTTTTTTTGTAATCGAAAGAAAAAAATACTTTTTTATTTTAATTAAAATATACTTTTATAACATCAAAAAATTCACCGTAAAAACAGTAGTTTTTACCAATTTTGTCAGTTGTTTTAAAATTTTTAGTTAATTTTACGACATTATTAGCTATTTTTAATGCACTTGTTATTTATTTTTCAATAGTTGAAAATAACTACATTTTTAGTTACTTTAAAGTTGTTAAATATTATTAAAATAAAAACATCAAAAATAAAACTGCAAAATTTACGGAATTTTATAATTTTATTTAAGTTAACTTTTATTTAACTGAAAATGATAAATTGTACTGAAAAATATGCAGAAAATTTTGCTAAATATTAGTAGACTAAGGATAGCAAAAAAACTGTTATATCTACAAAATTCTTGTTATTTTTAAGCTAAATTTTGTTGAATGAAAATGACAGTCTGTTCTGCTAAAAAATCAGCAGACATATTTGGTAGAAAAAATTTTAGACTGTTTTATTTATATTTGAGTTAACTTCTATTTAATGGAGAATGACAAATTATACTGTGAAACCTGCAGAAAGTTTTGCTAAAAAAGAAACTGTTATAACAACAAAATCTTTGTTATTTTTAAGTTAAATTTAGTTGAATACAAATAGCAGTCTATTTCTGTTGATTTTAGCAACAGAAATATTTGCTTAAAATAGTAAATTGCTGGTTTTAGAAATCTAGATTTTTATTTTCATTAAAAAAATCAAAAAAAAAACTTTGAAAATTTTTAATTTTTTTAGTCTACTGATTATTTAGCAAATATTTTTGTTGATTTTAGCAGGTTAAATTGTTATTTTCTATTAACTAAAATTTAACTCAAAAATAAATAAAATTCTGCATATCTAGCACATTTTTGATTTTAGTACTCGTAAATAAGGTCGTGAATCATTAAGGCATATGATGTCAATATAATATCTTAAAAAAATAATATAAATCAGGTTTTCGCTCTCCTAAAAACCTATTAAGATACACATACACTCATAGAAATAAATCTGTAAAAATAGCAGAAAAAGTTACTAAAAATTAGTTAAAAATGATGCTGCATAAAAAACTGCTAAAATTAGCAGATTTTTTTACTAAATACTAGTAAAATGAGAACAGCAAAATTAAAACTGTTAAATTTACAGAATTTTAGTTATATTTAGGCTAACTTTTAGTTAATTGAAAATAGCAAATTGTACTGTAAAATCTGCAGAAAATTTTGCTAAATATTTGTAGACTAAAAATAGCAAAACTAAACTGTTAAATATACAAAATTGTTGCTATTTTTAAGCTAAATTTAGTTAAAGGCAAATATCAGTCTATTCTAATAAAATTAGCAGAAATATTTGCTAAAAAATTGTAAGCTACTATTTTCAACATGCTCGATTTTTATTTGCATTAAAAAAAAAAAAATGAAAAAAAAACTTCTAAAATTTAAAATTTTTTGGTGATTTTTTGGGCTACTAATTATTTAGCAAATTTTTTTGCTGATGTTAGCACGTTAATTTGTTATTCTCCATTTACAAAAATTTCAAATATAACTAAAATTCTGTATATTTACCAGTTTTATTTTTGCTGTTCCTGTATTACTAATATATAGCCAAAATAATCTGCTAATTTAGCAGTTTTTTCTGCAGCATCATTTTTAACTAATTTTTAGTAGTTTTAACTAAATTTTTTACGGACTTTTTTCTATTAGTGTAGCACTACTTGCAGGCAAGCCGACGATTTATGTTTGGAATACTTTTGCCTATATATTTTTCCCTTTACCAGAATTTTTATGAGTGTATTATTGGTTACTACATAACTGCAGTTAAATTCACATTAACTAAAAATTCTCTTACTGTTTTTCTATACCTTTTTTCCGCTTCCATTTTTGAAAATCTATGCTGGAAATGCATTAACATTTTCAAGTTTAAAAATAAAAACCAGCACGAAATTTATACGAAAAAAGACTAAAAGAAAAAAATTCGAAATTGTATATTGCAGAGAAATTTGATAATACTAAAAACTTAAAAACATGACTATGTAGATATATTGGTTTTTTTTTTTTGCACAAATATGCGTGCAGTAATTTTCTTGCAACAAATACTACTGCTATCTTACCAGTTCAATGCATTTTAAAGTAAATCCATAACTCAATAAACTAAACAGTAACATACAATTTTCAAAACTTGTCTAAAACATTTAAAAGAACTTTATACAGAAACTGTTGTTTATCTTAATATATGAGATATAAATGTTTCTAAACAAGATTAGTTTCAGCAATAATTTGCTTATACCACCTGTGGCATCAAGTCAGAACTTTTCCAAACATGCATGGTTTTCCTAGGCGAACAAACAAACAAACACTAATTGGTAAAGACATAAGGTTATTAAACCATTAAATTTGGAAACATTGGTTATTCTAGGAGTTAATGTAATGCCACAATAGTTTATCTTCGGCAGTAAATGCTATAAATAAACTATTTATAATGCATTACACTGGTTTACAAAAAATAGACTTTTTAAACAAATTTAAATTTTTAATTAGTACCAGAAAAAATATAAATGGACAATTTCAAAATATTTTCGGGATAAGTTGAAACTGATTTTAGATGCCTCTTATTTCTCAAGTTTTTTGTACTGAGTAAAACAGGTGTGGAAAGCACGGTACGATTGTACTTTTTGTTTTTGGTACATTCCTAGTTTTGTTGGTAAAATTTCTAAATACAAGTAAAATAAGAACAGCAAGAATAAAACTGTTAAATTTACAGAATTTTAGTTGTATTTAAGTTAAATTTTAGTTAATTCAAAATTACAAATTATACTGCAACATCTGCAGAAAAGTTTGCTTAATATTAGTAGACTACAAATAGCAAAAACAAACTGTTATTTCAACAAAATTTTTGTTATTTATAGGTTAAATTTAGTTGAATTCAAATAGCAGTCTATGCTGCTAAAATCAACAGAAATATTTGCAAAAAAAAAAAACAGTAAACTGCTGATTTCAGAAGTCTGGTTTTTTATGTGCATTCAAAATATGAAAAAAAAAACTTGGAAAAATTTCATTTTTTTTTGTAATTTTTTATGCTACTAATTATTTAGCAAAATTTTTTGCTGATTTTGGCAGGTTATTTTATTTTTATTCAAATATAACTAAAATTCTTTATATTTAGCAGTTCTATTTTTGCCGTTCCTATCTCACTAATATTTAGCAAAAACAATCTGCTAATTTCAGCAGTGTTTTTCTGCAAGGTCATTTTTAATTAATTTTAAGTGGTTTTAACTAAAATTTTTACAGACTTTTTTCTATTAGAGTATAATTAGCTACTGTTTGAGGCTTATCAATTTACTGTCAGGTCACCAGGAACTGGATACGACCATCACAAATTTTAAAAAATTCGCGAAAGTTTTTTGAAAACGTGTGTTTTTTGCATTTGACATTTGGCGAATATTGAAATTTTTCTTTGCATTTATTTCATAAAAAAGATCACATGAATTGTATAAAATATCTAGAGTTAGAGGTTAATCACAACTGGGTCGATTGGCGACCGACGACAGCAAAAGTCGTCACGATTAATTTAAATTCAGCGACAATCGACCGTCGACATTTGTTGACGTTTAGAAAAAAGGAAAGCAAAACAAGAATATGGTTGTATTTGTTTCACCACAATTCTTCACCAATTCAATTGGTCTTTCGCTAATTCTTGTTGTTTTATATTTTATTGATTTAGTTTTGCTTTTTTGCCGTAAATTATGCATTTTAAATTTCAATTATATTTCTTTTGTCAAAAAAATAATTTTTTGTAAACAAAGTACGAATTTTTGCAGCTCTAATACGAATTTCTTACAACTCTGTTCTAATGGCAATCTTTAATTAGTTAAAAATATGGCAACAATTTGACAAATATTTTAAGTGTGTATTAGTGTGTCGTCACGAAAATAGAATAGATTCTATTCCGACGACAAATCGCCGGACGACATGGCGACATTTTGCTTCCCATGCAAAATATATGAAAAAGCAACGCTCGTCGTCGTTGTCGACCCAGTTCTGAATAATCTCTTAATCGTTAAGATAGAGTAAATTGATAATAACAAAATATTTAAGTTTTTTGATTTCTATTTCGCGCGATTTTTAAAACAATTTTTAGTTTGTTAATATTTGTAAAGCAAGGCAAAATTTTAATTTTTTATTTCTTTTAATAAACATTTGAATGTAAGTTACCGCAGGCGAAAATTTGTTTTAAATATCGCGCGTAGACATCGGCTAGTTCCCACGTGGAAAGGCAAGAAGGGAAAGTATAACTTTAAAAGCCTCTACAAACCCCTATGGCTAGAAACCTGTAATTTAAAATATATGTTGCTGTTCCTGGTGGTAAAACTGGGGGTTTAAATGAAGAAAGGTCCCCCTTATAGTGCCGGAGCTAGGAAGTTGAAATTTGGTATGACGCTTAGACGGGATTTTCGAAAGTTCGTATAGGCAGGGGAAAAAATGGGAAAAGGCTGCCCTTTAAGGACTGCTCTACTACACTCAAAAAAGTTAGACAGTTACTACATTACAGTTGTTTGTGTAGTAATCAGTAGTTATTATTTTTAACCGTAATTACAGTTGTTTTTTTTTGGAAAAATACAAAACAACTTTTATGACAGTTATTTAAGAAAACAACTAACCAAAAGTACTATACTTTCGTAACAGCTGTTTAAATCGGTTATTTTTAATATCATCCCAGGGTAGCAACGGTAATGACATATCATTTTTTTTTTTGACTACCAGTAATGACACCCACTTACCTTCTGCATTATTTTAAAACATATAATAATGAGTTACTGATAATGACTTATTTTTATCATCATTTTAAATAAAAAATAATTTTTTAGATTTTTTTGAAAATTTTTCGAAATCTATTTTTAGGCTCAATAATTTTTAAACACTGGTAAGGATATATGTAACCACATATTTTTTGATTTGTTGTATGTTGGCGAGTAAGCTTTTTTGTGTGCAGCAGGTCAATTATGTTTTTATCTATTAAATATTACATGTCGATATAGCTCAGATGGTAGAGCTATTGACTGGCAATTTGTAGACCCAGGTTCGATTCCCGCACCAGCAAATTTTATTAAAAACAAAAATACAATAAAAAAAAATTTTTCTTTTATATAAATTTATTTTTTTGAAAATCTATTTTTAGACTCATTATTTTTGTCAGTACCATCATTCATTATTTTTCGCGACATCGCCATATAAAGGTAATAAGAAATGTAATAACAAAAATAACTAGTTACCATTACCAAGTATGTAGTTACATAACCACATATCTGGTAATGATTTTCTACACTGGGATAATAAGCAACTACCAAAACAGTATTTTTACAGTAAACAGTTGTTTTTGTTAGTTATTTAAATAATAAAAAATTTCTTTGAATTTCGTTGAATTTTAAAAATTCTCGTTTAGTTTATATGTATTTGTTATTATTGATATATTCCTAGTTTGCTAATAAAAATCATAAACTTGTATTGTATATCCAATACATAAATGCATAATAACTGGAGAACTGTTTCGAATTTCTACTTCATATTTTAAATAGGCTGAAGTAATTATACATACACTGAAGATATTATTACAGTAACTGACTGTGTTTTATTTAAAATATTATCCGTTCATTTATTTTATTTTTAAATGATTTTAAATTGAAAATAAATATATTTTTAAACTATTTTTGAAAACAAATTACATATAAATACGGATTTTCTGTTACAGTTAATATTTTCATATATTTAGTTAGAATATTCTTCCACCTCAAGTCCAAATTCTAATATGATATTGTCATATTAGATTTTTATTTGTTGTTTCAAAAAAAATATAGAAATAGAAATATAGAAAGTTCGAAAAAACAATTTTTGTATTTTTTAATGCAAAAATTAAAATAATTGTTAATATTTCTATTTAAAATGTTTTGTTCAAAAAACAAACGCTTTTAGATTTCTAGGACAGTTAAAAAAAAACGAAATAAACTAAATATCATTTATTCTTACGGATTTTGTAGTTAATTTTTTGAAAGTTAAAAAAACAAAATAAATGAAAAATTATTATTTTTGTAAGGATTTTAAAGTTAATTTATTAACATTTAAAAATGTAAAGTTATTTTGATTTAAATGAAAATTAGTAAACCGGGTTTCAAGTGACTTTTCATATACTTTAAATTACAGTTTCAGTTAATTTAAACTACAAACTATTTTGAGTGTATTTTTGTAATCGTAAGCAACAAAAAAATATTTTTTTTTTCAATAAAATATGCTTTTGTAATACCAAAAGAATTAACTGTAAAAAACAGTTATTGTTATTATATTAATGTTAATGCATTTGTTTTTTTCTGTATTATAAACACTGAAATATAATTGATTTCTTCTTCTTCTTATCGTTAATTCCTAGTGGGGCATAGGGCACTAACGACACCAGTCTTCCATCTCGTGCGATTTCCTGCCCTCATCTTAAGCCGATGCTGTCTCATTTTTTTGTTTTAATATTTAATTAACTTCATTGTATTTTATGTCATTCTAAATCCTTAATCCACATTCGTATTATTAAATGTGGTTAAATAATGTCTATTTAACATTCTGGTTTCTATTCAAAAACTTTTGCTATTATAACATAATCTACTTAAGAATACTTGTATATTAAACTCTGCTTAGAAATACCTGAAGCGAAAAACAGTCACTGTTATAATTGAACGTTTATTAGTATTAAAATTAAAAGAAACATGTTCTATTGTGTTAGATTTTTCTAAGGAAATGCACTAAAAGAGTGTATTAAAAAAAATAACAGATTAAATTTTAAATAAATTTATGAAATTTGTTCATAGCATGAGTTTTTTATGATGTAAGTCACTAGGGACTTATTGTGTGACTTCCCAGCAAGCGAAATTTTAATGAAAGTTCAAGTACATACTCATTAAACCTTACCACAAAAAAACCCGCTGTATACCGTCGAATCTAAATTATTTTTGCAAGTTTTGGAAAAAAAAAATTTTCGCCTTATTTAATTTTTCGTTATATCATTTACAGTCGGATCTTAAAGTATGATACATCGATGTTTTGTCTCGAGGGGCCAATGTTTTGCTCTAACGGCCATTGACCTCAAGTATCCCGTTCTAGTATTTTCCCACCAGATATCAGTTCCTACCACCCAAATGTACCACCCTAATGTCAGAAAATTAAAGCTCGCAAAAAAATTATTAAACCTTTACTAATGAAGTTTTTCGATAATTCCAACAGAGAATTTTTTTATTTTTTTTTTTTGTTGCCGAACGTAAAGGTCGCCTTTTTAAAAATTTTTTCATTGGATTTTTCCTTTATAGCAAAACATTGGCCCTCGAGGAAAAAAATCGATATACGACACTTTAAGATCCGACTATAAATGCCGAAGATATAACGAAAAATTAAAAAAGGACGCCTACGTTCGGCAAAAAAATAAAAACTTTTTCATAGAACCAATGGTTGACAATTAATGCATTTTCGAGTACTACCAAGCACTATCATCACATTGTCTTTATGGGGTTCTCTCTAGGGTATAATGTAGATTTAAGTTTTGTATTTATATAAACTTCCAAGTAAATAATGAAATGAGAAATAAATTCCAAAATTTTTACTAGTAAATCACATTTTTTTAACAAAGCTATTATTTTTCTCTATGTGTAGTTGTTGCTTGAACCAAAGTTCCTTTAGTAGTAAAAAAGCAAATGTTTGTATGTTGTATTTAATATTCAAGCTTTTAATTATATTTATAATCACTAGAACGAAACCCATTATGCCATATTAACGATTAACATGTTGAAATTAAGGAATATTGCTTAATAATTTGGTCTGTACCTCGTCTGTGAATTTATTTACCGTATATTCAAATTTATTATTTATTTCCAAAAACTTTGAAAGTATATGTACCTTCAATTGTACCAGTAACTGTATATCTTAGTAACCAGTAAAAATATTTGAAAACATTTCAATTCAATTGAAATATTACACAGTTAAGTTAAGTAAATAAAATGAATTGCATGAATATGA
Source organism: Leucophora obtusa (assembly GCA_949987735.1). Taxonomy (NCBI): domain Eukaryota; kingdom Metazoa; phylum Arthropoda; class Insecta; order Diptera; family Anthomyiidae; genus Leucophora; species Leucophora obtusa. Next base: position 186,687,082 of record OX465298.1, on the reverse strand, counting down.
AAAAGTTATAATTTTAACCTTTTTTTTCAAAAGAATTTAACCTTTAACATTTTTAATAAGTTGCACATAAATAGATAGAAGATACTACTCACATTAGTTACTTGTTCATATACAAATACACATCCACACATACATCTTGTAAGCATTTTTTATGTATAAACTAAAATTTTTAAAAGTTAAACTTTTCAAATTGGCTTAAATGAAATTGTTTGTTGGTTGAAATTCTGTTCATGAAAGTTTTGCACAAAACTCTTCTGTAACGGAAGTATTAAGTAAAAATTGCTAAAGAAGTTTTAAAAAAAATATCGACTGATGTTAAATTTTTAAATTACTTGTATGTATAAAAAAAATTAAAGAAATTTTTCTTCAAGTCAGTAACCTTGAATCATTTTCTATCGGCGAGTGCACTGATGACTGGTTTGGGACTTTGCACGCAAATTAATTATTGTTGAAATATTAGCACTGCTATTGTCATGTCAAATTAAACAAATTCACCTTTATTACTCGTATCTTAACCATTAGGGTGACATTTTTTTCACTACAAGTTTTCCGATTCCGAAAACTTAATAAACTTATTCTTTCAGATATTTCAAATATTTAAAAACAAATAGTCTGAAATATTTTAAATATGAAACCATTTTGGTGCATATTTTAGAGGAAAAAGAAGAAGAAAACATTTTTATAAAAAAATCTAACGAACATAAGGAAATTACCACTTTGCCGAGGACTTGCCAATGGTTAGTTTATGTGCCAATTGTGCGAAGTATTTTTAAATTGTCTCTATATGAATAACTTTTTCCTACAAAGTGAAACGAACCGGCAAGCCTCCATCTTAGACTCGTTGTTTCACCTCTTAACAAGATCACCGGTCGTCACAGCGATTACCGTTCATTATTTTTTTAAGGATTTTGTAGTTAATTTATTAACATTTAAAAATAAATTAAAAGTTCTTCGATTTAAATGAAAAGTTAGTAGACCGGTTTTCAAGTGATTTTTCATTTATTTTAAATTCCATTTTCAGTTAATTTAAACTACAAACTATTTTGAGTGTAGCAAAAGTAATCTGCTAATGTAGCAGTTTTTTCTGCAGCATTATTTCTTACTAATTTTTAGTTGCGTTTTCTGCTATTTTTACAGATTTATTTCTATGAGCGTATGAGGTCGTCAATATTTTTAATTCTAAAAAATTTTTGTTTGCTGGGTTATCAAACAAAAAGAATAGTAATAATAATGTGCTTTTTTGAATAAAGCGTACAAATAGAGTAGTAGTATTATTATGATTTCAGTGAGAATTACCTTCCATAATCCTTTTTCTTTCATTTCGTTCTTGTTTTTTTTTTTTTGTTGTATTGTTTTGAAAACATTAAATAAAACGCAGTCATGCATGCTCGCAATGATAATGACTGTAATGCTGAAACATACACAAAGTATATTCTCACAAGGAACATATGCGGAGTGATTCACATTAATCATGGTTGTGCATGTTTTATACACCCAGAGCTATAACTTTTAATAATTTTCATTTAACACCAAATTAGCTACGAGGGCAGTATTAAATGTTCTTAGCCTGACATAGAGATGGCGGTATAAACAGCAAAAAGCTTTGTACAATGCAAACTTCCATCTGTCAGATGAACACATGTTGTTAACCCTTAAATGCATGGTGTAGCCATTTGGCAACATACCGGTTTTTTAATAAAAAAAAACGCACTTGATGCACAAAACTGCATTTTTGGACATTCGGGGTCCCTTCTGTACATAGTGCTCCTATAGTTTAGCGCAGAATTTTTGAACAGCTAGAGTAAAAATCTTGGTTTTGCTCTGAATATTTGTGAAAAATCTAAAACACGCGTTTTTTTACAAAAAGTGTAATATTCAAAAATATATGTTTGAATATTTAAAGTGGTATTTTCGCAATAAAATTGATTTTGGAGACAATAAATGTACAAATTATAGTTCATAGATTTTTTTTTTGTTTTTTTTTTCCTACACGTTAAAATAATCACAATTTAGCTATTTGGCAAAAAACCATACTTTTCATTAAAAAATCACATTTTTTTAAAAATATTTTTTTTTTTTGGTATTTTTCTTGAAATGTACACGCCTTTAGAAATCATATATAAAAAAAAATGGTTAAAATCGAAGAAATCATGCATTTAAGGGTTAAATTTCATTTCAATCTGTCAACTAATTCGTATAGTAACAGGTATTTAAAAAAGGCGCTTCAGTGATTAGGAAAAATTAGAAATTCGTGGTGTGATTAAATATTTACATAAGAAAGATTTATCGGGACAAGAAATTCATAATGATACGGTGAATGTGTTAGGTGAAGATGCTCCTTCATATGCAACAGTAAAAGATTGGGTTGCTGAATTTAAACGTGGTCGTACAAGCATTGAAGATGAACCACGAAGTGGACGTCCAAAAACTGCAACAACGCCAGAAATCATAGCTAAAATCCATGAAATGGTATTAGACGATCAACGCGTGAAATATGTAATGTCATAGGCATCTCAAATGATAGAGTACATTTTATTTTGCATCAAGAATTACAGATGAAAAAGCTTTCTGCAAGAAAGGTGCCGCATTTGTTAACAGTTGACCAAAAACGCATTCGAATGAAAATTTCTTATTTCTAATCATTTCTCTGACTTAACTCCCTCCAATTTAGCTCTTGTTCTAAAATCTAAAAGAATTCCTAGCTGGCAAACGTTTTACCTCGAATGAAGATGCAATGGCAGCTGTAGACGATTATTTTGAGGAGCTTCATGAAAATTATTTTAATAAAGGGATAGAATTGCTAAAAAAACAAACGTTGGACTAAGTGTATTGAAGTTTCAGGAGATTATATTGAAAAATAAAATAAATTTAAAAATCTAGCTCCTGTTTTTCATTGTTAGGCTAAGAACATTTCGAACTGCCCTCGTATAGTTGCTTTGGAATAAATATGGAAAATCAAGAAAAACCGGTTTATCTCCCTTTATCCCAAGCCTTACCAGGAGATAGTGTTCAATATTTTTTGCCCGCTACAACAAATTTCATCCAAATCGGAGGGAAGTTCACCGCAGATCCTTCTTGCACACAAAACGAGCCATAAACGACTCTCAATAACGAAATTGATAATATCATTAATTGATTTTGGACTTATTGCGCAAATAATTGTATTAATTACTAAATATTGTATACAATTAATTGAACTAGTCAATCCTTTAACTGATTCAATTAAATGTTTGTTTAAAAACAAAATTTTATTTTAAACAAATCTTTAATAAGCTATTTTAAGTTAATAATTTTTTGGGTGTGTCAGTATTCTAAGCCTACTACAAAAGAAAACCTGTTATCCATTTCATGTGTTATTAAAAAAAATCCTAAAGATTTATAACAACTCACAAAGGCTATGATGATGACCTTTAACAGCGTTATTAAGGGAGACATAGACAGATAACAAAACAAATGTATAAAGTGTTCCCTTAATGACCTCAATAAGACCTTTTCCATCATTACCATTATTTGATAATTTTCTTTGAGTTAAATAACAAAACGAAAAAAAATAAGAAGATGATTTTAGTTAAATACAGTCTATTATTATTTTTTCCTTTGTTATAGAGTTGCATAGAATAAGCTGTTTTGGGATTACTTGCATTTTAAACAATCAAAAAGTGTAATTTTGTACTTTCCCAGCAAAATCTCAGTCATGGGTGTTCATTACTAATATCCAAAATAAAAATCAGTAGAATAAGATTCTACTACATATAATTCAGTTATTATTATTTTTGTTCAAAAAGGTAATTTTTGCAAGTAGTTGTTCATATTCGCTGCATGAAAAACCGCACAAAATTTTTGTGCACCTACTTTTTTATAAAAATATAAAAAATAAATGAATGTTATTATTTTAGTTTGACTCTAGATCATAAATTAATATCACTTTTTGTTTAAATTATTTTCAAATCAAAGAATCTTAAGTGGTTACTGCAATACTTAGTTATTCGTATGTTGATAAACAGTTAAAAAATAAGTGGTTACAAGTTCTTAATGCTTATTACTCATATGCGTATTAGTACACTGAGAGAATTATCTGCATGACATCAATGAATTTTTGCATAAAACCAATGAAGTTTCACTGGAACTCGTCCATTGAAAGTTTTCATTGAATTAATGGCATTTTTCGTAAAATGTTGTGAAAACTTTCATTTTATTTATTAAAAGCTTCATGCAGTCAATGAAAAAGTTTCATTAAAACCGGATTCATAAAATATATGAAGCTTTTTCATCAAATTTAGAAAATTTTTCATTTACTGAAGAAAACTTCATTAGTTTACTGAAAACTTTCTTTAAATCTTGTCCAGCAAAATTCCCTCTGTGTAGTTAAAAAAAATAAAGAATTACCAATATCAAGCCGCGAGTGAGCTAGATTGCTTATAAAAATTCGTCTAATAAAAATGACGAATTATAAGTAGTAAACAATTTTAGTTTTATTATATAACCACTTATTTGGTAATGAAATATTTTGCTGGGTTGTTTGTTGTAATTTACGTAGACAGCTGGAGGAGTAAGTGGAGTATTAAATTCATATAAACTGCTTTTGTTATAATAGATGAAAATATACAAATATTTAACACTTTAATCAACACCAATGAATTTATGTTCAACAATGGAAGACACTAAAAAAAATTTTGAATTTAAATTGCCCAGTTATTTTTTTACATTGTCCAGTTATTTGATCTGGCAACCCTAGCTAAGATCCATTGTAAATATTATATTAATATGGCAACACTATATTTATGTAATTGTCATCTTTGCTTTAAACGTAGTTCCTAAGTGCGCTTTTAACGACGGTATCGACTATAGATGAAATTTGTTTTTCGATTTTTTTTATATTTTATTTTAATAGAGCATACTCTCCCTTATATGCTCTGAAAATTTCAGTAAAAATTCGGAGAAATAAAATGTTTTTTTTTTTATAAAATAAGTTTTATTAGTCTCAAGAAATATTATAAGCGTTAAATTTATGTATAACATTTTTTGCATTTTTATTTAATTGTCTTTTTATTATTTTAATTTTATTTAATTATTTTACAAACTGCATCCAAAGATGCAAGACTTGTACGAAGTCTTTAAAGAAAAGCCAATGACGATGCCTTGATAGTGGGCGAAGGCACGTCATATGGGTCAGGTGCTGTCAAGCCTTTTTATAAGCTATAAAAGTAGTATATAAGAAATAAGAAACAAATACAACTCAAATTAAAAAGTGTATGTACCTACGAAATAAAAGCATTTTGACCGAAATGAAATGTCTAATAAATTATATACTATCGTTTTTAAGGTTATTAGGGTTAATATATAAAATACTCTTTAACCGATTCGCCCCAAATTTGGCACACACACTGAGAGAATTATCCTTCAAGATATTAATGATATAATTTCATAGAACTTTTTTCGTAGAACCAATGAAGAATTTCATTATGTATATAATATTTAATTAATATTATGAAATTTTTCATAAGTTTTCTTTCATAAAATTTCATAATTTCATTAAAAAAATTCATTGAATTTCATAAATTCGATCTCCATAAATTTAATGAAAATGTTCTTTATATATATGAAATTGTTCAATAGTATTTACTTTTTTTAATTTTTTTATAAAATATCTACATTTTCTGAGAGAATAATCTTTTATAATTTTTATTTTTTTTAAATTAATTTTTTCAAAATTTTTTTTATGACCCTTTTTTATTTAATGAATTCTTTCTTTAGATATATTTTGTACATCCGTAAAATATGCAACGATTTTATTACGCCTTTTGCATTTGCTAAGTACTTTTTATTTATCCACTCCAGCTTACCAACGACAACAACCAACTATAATAAATAATAGTAAATGAAATTGCTTCATAGATTTTATGAAGCTTTTCATGGGCTGAATGATTTTTTCATTGGACGAGTGGCCTATTAATTTTATGAAGAGTTTCATTAATTTTATGAACTTTTCATAAACATTGACTTTAATGAAACCTGTTTCATAGATTCTATGAAAAGTTTCAATGGACGAGTTCCAGTGACAATTTTTATTGAAACTATGAAGAAATTCATTACTGAAGTGATGATAATTCTCTTAGTGCATGAAGAAAACTGCGAGACATAAATTTTGTTCATACACGGTTTTTTGAAAATTTGCTGTTTTCTTAGCGTAAAATTAATTTTAAGCTTTAAGCGCGTTTTCCCACAACCCTGAGTTTAAAATCGGCAGTCACTGTACAGTTCGCCGTACACCCTCCAATATGATGTATTTTTGGAAGGCGATTTCAAAAAAAAAAAATTTTTGCCGACCGTAGGGGTCGCCTTTTTTAATTTTTTGTTATAGCTTTGGCATTTAAAATCGGATTTTAAAGTGTGATATATCGATTTTATATACCAAAGATATAACGAAAAATGTAAAATGGCGACCCCTATGTTCGGCTTAAAAAAATAAAAAAAAATTTTTTTGAAACCTCCTTGCAAAAATACTTCATATTGGAGGGTGTACGGCGCACTTTTTTTTGTTTTGCCTGTAAGGTGGTACGGGTTTTTTCTTTCGTAGGCAACAAAAAACTCCAGTCATTATCGTGACCATTTTTTGAATTTTGGTCAAATAAATTTTATATTCCCGAGCAAATGTGTTTTGTTTGGCAACTTGGTTAAAAAAATGAAACAAAAAAAAAAAAAAATTGGGTCACGATAAGGACTAGAGAATTTATCTGGAAATAAGAATCAATTTACATTTTTATTTTCCGATAATTAATGAGGGCGGCACAGAGACAGCCGATTTTGCCTCTTGGTTGGCAAAATTTAAAATTAATAATTTTTGAAAACCTGCAAAAAAATATATTTTAAATAGAAAAATAAATTTATAAAAACATTATTTAAATTTTTGACAACCATTCAAATATGCTCTTTATCATGCTGCTGTTACAGTATTTTGTGAATCCAATCAATTTTATTATTAGAAAAGACTGCGAAGGCTGTGATATTAGAACAGACTGCGAAGTCTGTGATATTAGAACAGACCGCGAAGGCTGTGATATTAGAAAAGACTACGAATGCTGTGATATTAGAACAGACCGCTGTGATATAAGAACTGACTGCGAAGGCTGTGGTATTATTTATGAGTAGTGCAAGTAATTTTGTGCACTTAAAAATGGAAAATATGCGCCTAAAATATGCGGTTAAAAAAGAAAAATATGCATTAAAAATATAAGAAATATACACTAAAAACTATTATTTTTTCAAAAATAATACACTTTGAAACTTAAAAATATAGTTTAGTTAGTTATTTTGCAAACAGACACAGAACTCGAAGATTTCCCATAGGTCAATAAGGTTTTAAGAATGTTTATTTTGATTGAATCAAAGTATGAAAACGTATAAATTTTTTATATTTTTTTACAAACTAAAAAATGCTACTAAAAATGAAAAATATGCACTAATATGCATTAAAAAGCACAAAATATACATTAAAAAGCACAAAATATGCATTAAAAAGGCACCAAATAGGTATTTAAGGCCAAAATATGCAAAAATATGAATTTATGACAAAATATGCAAAAATATGCAACTACAAATCAATGCCATTTTGTTCTAAATTTCGGATAAATATTTATGGTCTAATTCATAAACTTTTACAACAGTCTTATTGCAGGATTTTAAGCTAATTTGTGGAAAACAGTATTCATAATTGCTTAATAATGAAGAAAATAATAAAGGTTTATAGTTGGTACTCACTAACTTTAAACCTTTTATAAAGTTTGGAGTGAGGAAGCCACCATTTAATTGTTAATTATTTCATTTTCAGGCATGAAATGATTTATTAAAGCCATCCCATCCCTAGAATGTGTGGCTTCCAACAACTTGCATCCATCAAACTGAAAAAAACTACAACAATTGCGTAGCCAATGACCATTTTCGAAAAAATTTCCAAAAAAATGTAAAAATTAAATTAAAAAGAAAAACAAAACAATAGTGATGTACAGTCTGTCAAAACATTATTCGAAATTCTTTTACTTTTGTATGCTTCGAATAATATGTTCTAAAAAATTACTTGTTTACACACATTTCCATTGATTTGCTTTATAAATAAAAAAAAAATATTTTTAATGGCTTTTAAATTTATCTTAGCACATCATTAGTTCTCTAATATAAGGAAATACATTTTCACTTCCGATTACCGAGTTAATCGTTTACTAAATTTGTAAATCACTTACGACTTATTTGGGAGAAGAGAGAAAATAAACAATAGTGTTGCCAGTATCAAATCGAAAAATTAATTTATAGTTAAAATACGATTATGAATCAAGATTTCTAATAACTCTATATTAATCGAAATATCTACTTTAACTATAGCAAGCTTCAAATACCAAATAAATTTTTTTTATGAATTAGCACATTAGTCTATATTAGTTTTGGACTATCGAGAAAAAACATGCATTTGCATGGAATTCCTTGCACTATTTATGAGACAATCAACCGAAGTTTATTGTCTTCCCAAAAATTTATTTGTAGCTGGGTACTGGTAACCGGCTACGGCAATTTATAAAATTGGCATATGCCATTTTGGATCTGCCATTTTGAGTTTTTCAATTCTGATCTCAGATTCGTGATGAGCAGCCTCAAACATCTCCAATGTGATCTTTTTTTTCTTTCATATGACCCTTAATCGCAACTTCTACTATTTTTCTTCTTTATTGTATGGGATCAATTTACTGTATTTCGACTGGCAATCTGGAATCCCAGGTTCAATTGCCGGGCAGATTTTATTAAAATAAAATTTGGGAAAAAAAATGTTTTTTTTTATAAGAAATTGATTTTGTTTGAAAATCTAATTCTAGACTCATTATTGTTGTTGTATTTGAGCAATATAAAGGTTATGTTAAAGAAATATACCATAACCATAATACGCAAAGTCACAATTAACTGATAATGGGTTGAAGACATATACAGGGTGGCGCAAAAGTAATGTCATAATGTGAATTGCCTACCATTTTGTTAGAAATGAAAACAAATGAGTTCTGTTTTCACGGAAAGTTTATTTGAAGATGTAAAATTTATTACATTAAGTTGAAACAATCACCAAACAGTCACTTGGAGGGGATGCAATGGCTCTTGCATTTCAAGTGGTTTCTCTGTGCCCAAGAGGCGCATGATTTGTTTGTTAACAGAACCACTTAAATGGAAATAGGCTTCGTCGCTCATTATGGTTTTTGCGTTAAAACAACATACCGAAAATTGTTCCAATAAGCAGTAACAAGAATTCCACGTTCTTTAAGTGTGTATCGCTCCACTGCTTGTTGTCAAATAATTCTCTATCTGTTTACAACATAAATGTCAAAGCATAATGACATTCGGCGCCATTTGCAAAAATTAAAGCACATTCACATTATGACATTACTTTTGCACCACCCTGTATAAGACATTATTTGGTAATGTTTTCCTACATTAGGATTCCATATTTAGAGCGAATTGTGTGTTTAAGTTCCGTAATATGTCCCGGTTTTTAAGATCTTCTGAAGTCTTCACAAGTCGGGATGGCAGATACTGTTCTCAAGGGTAAGCTGGATGGAGCAATATACTTTAACCCATTTTTACAAATTTGTCTTTAAAGAGCCTAAAATTTGAATAGAAAAGTGATATAACAACGCAATGAAAATAATGGTATAGTTTGAGGCCTTGACTATAAAGCTATTTTAAAAATTATAAAAATTATGATTACAGGGTTGCCATATGTAATTGTCGAACATGTGAAAAAGTATTTAAAAGAAGACAATTTTTTCGTTCAGTATCTATTGTCCTTAAAAAAATAAATTTACTGATCGAATTATAAATTTGTAAATTGTATTTGCAAGGTAATCATTAATATTTTTTTTTATATTAACCCTTTAAAGGGTTGAATTACTTCAAACACCACTAAAATTGCAAAAAAAAAACTAACTGCGAAACCTACCTATCGAGTTTTATCGAAAAATACGCACGGAATCTATGATTGTTAAAAAAAATGGATTAAGTTTTAATTGCCGTTACAGACCAATGGCGACTGGATGCGTTTTCGAAGAGTTAATCGATAATAACTTGTGGAGTTTAAATTACATTCAAAAATTGTGCCAAAGTGTTCAGTAGTGTTATTAAGTCGAATTCCAGTGACTTTGCCTTAACGCCGGGCGGCCGTAACCCCAATTACCGTTTGAAGGTAATTAGGGTTACGGTAGTCCTTAGCTAAGACTTTGTCTTTATGAGATACATGTTTTTTCTATTTTAAACCTTATAACAAGTTTATAAAAATAATTTTATATGAACAATTTTTTTTATAAGTCACTTATAAATTTCCAAAGTGATTATGCATGTGACCCATTGTTTTTAAGTTATTATGTTAAACAAATGCTAATGTTATGAATTTAATTCAAATGTTGCACCTTAAGATTTAGGCCTATGCTAATTTTCTCGCCAAACTTGGTCAAAAGTATAAAAAAATGTTTGTAACAACTTTGTAACATTTAAATAAATCACAATAACTAGCTGCTCTAAGACACGCCGAATAACTACTTTATACTTCTTTTTTTCCTTTTGTTGTTTGTAAGTAGTTTGGTGAAGAAAACTCAAACATTTCAGGTTAAAGCAACCAAAAAAATTCTTAAACTCTTTTAAGATCATCTTAGACGTTATGACACTCTGTTTTTCATATTTTTTCTTTTTTTTTTTTTATTCATGCACATTTAAAGGTTCACAGTTATTGTTAAACATTATTCACTTTTATTTTTCTTATGTAGTTGGTAGTACTTTATGTACGACGAAGTAGTTACGAGATGTAGTACATTTTCGAACATACTTGGGATTAGTTAATTGAATGGAGTACTATTTGATAACAATGATAATGCAATTTTTTGGCATTACAATTGATCAAGGGAATGAATTTTTTTTTCAATCGGTCTTCTTGAATGCCTAACACAACTAATTGTAATTGGTGAAAAAAGCATTTGTTTTCAAAAATATTTTGTTTTCTTAAATAAACAAATTTAGAAAAATAATTTAAAATTCGATTACTTCTTATCTAAATATTCAATATTTCGTCGAGCATACAGTAATACAGGCTGCTTGATCTAGACTAGGGATGCCAAACGGGAAATCCCGAATACCGAAATCCCGGGATTTTCGGGATTGGCAATATCCCGAATCCCGGGATTATTTCTCAAAAATCCCGGGATTTTCTTATTTTTTAATATTAATATAAACGCAAATAAACAAAGTGAGCAATTTTACATTAACTATGTTTTTTCTTGAATTTTCTCATATTGACAAGAAATTGATATCAAGATATTGGTAAAATTGTAAATTAAGTAGATTATTCGAGTAAACTATGCAAAGACGTTGCAGAAAAATTTCAACTTTGGTAAACATTATTATTAAGTTTTTGAGGAATACATGCGAAAAATCAAATTTGTTTGTTATTTTACCGATTTATACTTCCAAGCGAAATTTGATTTCTGAAACCTAATTTTGGCTGGGACTGTAAGTTTGAATTCTTCCATGAAAACATTTAATAACGATAACCAAATAACTTTGTTGCTGTAATTACACGATTTAGTGGACAAGGTTATCGCAACGAATATGTTTTAAAATCTGCTTACAAAATACTGGGCGCAAGTGTGCTTAATGACAGGCCTTCATATATTATCCCAGCCAGAAAAATACAAACGAGAAAGCGATGGCAAGGTATTTTAAGAGGTGGTACAAGTACTGACAAAAATTGCTTTCCCATTTCCAATATGATAACGTCAATAGACAAAAGAACCGGCAGTTCAAAAAGCGCCAGAAAAGTACTGGAGAAACAAAATTTTTAACTTTGGCAAAACACTGCCGAAACCAATAAATATATGGTTTGGAATTATATTTTTCAAAATAAAATTTAAAAAAAGTTCTCATGTATCTTTTTTTGGCCCTGCCGTGATGTTTTGTAAAACAAATACTGGCAAAACGATTTTTGCAAACGCTGGCAAAACGTCCCAAATGAGTCTTCTGCCAGTCATTTATTTTTAACATCGCGGTTACCAAGTGGTATGCAGGTACTTGATTTTTTGTACCACTGTCAATTTCTGACTGAGATGTTTCAATATTCATAAAGTGTACCACATTATTAATTAACAACTATTAAATAATTATAAAACGCTTTATTCTATAAAAAAATTAGTTACATAACATAAAAATTTTTACAAATAAAGGAAAATTTAAATCCCGAAATCCCGTAAAATCCCGGGATCCCGGGATCCCGAAAAATCCCGTAGTCTCGATATTTGAAAATCCCGAATCCCGGGATTTTCAAATATCAATCCCGATTGGCATCCCTAATCTAGACTAACCAGAGTTCAAAGAACAGCGTTTACTTGATACAACTTTATAAAAATAGCGAGTATTTATATTGGCTCGTATGAATAAACGAGTAAAAAGGTTAAAGTCGGGCATGCCGACTATATAATACCCTACACCAGTCTGACTTAAAGCCAACTAATGTTTGGATCCGAAATTTGAATGGATTAAAACGGACTTGTGTCAAAATTTTCTATAAAATCCTAAAAGAAGAGAAAATCAAAAATATGGGCGATAGGTCCAAATATGGACCGATCCTATCTAGAATCAATAGGCTTTTTCCTTGGGACCATGTAAGTCAGCGAACCGAATTTCATTGAAATATCTTCGTATTTGCGACCTGCAGCGTGTAACCAAGCCAATTTTGGGGGACCCTTATATGAGCACTAGGTCTAAACATGGACCGATTTTAACCAAAATCAATAGAATTCGTCCTTGGGCCGACATAGGTCTGTGTACCAAATTTCATTGAAATATCTTCGTATTTGCGACCTGCAGCGTGTAAAAAAGACAATTTTGGGGGGTCCCTTATATGGGCACTAGGTCTAAACATGGACCGATTCCAACCAAAATACATAAGCGTCGTCCTTGGGCCGATGTTAGTCGGTGTACAAAATTTCGTCAAAATATCTTAATATTTGCGACCTGTAGAGTGCGCACAAGAATGCATGGACAGACAGACGGACGGACGGACAGACGAACAGCGTTAAATCGAAATAAAACGTGATTCTGAGTCGATCGGTATACTATTAGGTGGTTCTAGGACCAATATTTTTTGGTGTTACAAACATCAGCACAAACTTATAATACCCTCTCCACGTAGTGGTGTAGGGTATAAAAATATACATATATTACTATTAGGGGGACATATTGGGGTTTTTAAGCAATTCTAGTCTGCTTGCCAGTAACCTAAAAATAAAACTTTTGATTTTCATTTATATCTGATGCTGTTCTACAAGTCTATGGATAAATTTGTTCTTAAACGTCAGTCCAAAAGTGATTTCTTTGAAGTAATTGCGAAGTTTTGTTCATATGACCCAATGTTTAGGCTCTGAAATTTTAGATTCTTGTCTTTATTTCCCTTTTTTCCCAAAACAAATTTTTTCTATACAATAAGCGCATTTTCTAATCACTTGGATTTAGAATTTTTCATACAAAAAGTTGATTTATAAAATCCAAAAAAATTTGGATTTATTTATCTGGCAATAAAAATGTCAATATATGAAACAGCCTATTATTTTTAATGTCGGAAAAAATAGGAATGAAAATTAAAAGAGAAACAAAAAAATTGCAAAACTAGCAAATAAAAGATTTTTTTTATAATTTTCTGTATGAAATATGTATGTTTAGAAAAAAAACTACACCTAACCAAATACATAATTTCCATCTTGGACATGGAGAAATAGCTGAAATAGAAATGGCAATTTTTCACTCTACTGTTAGTAATTTAATTAAATCCAATTAGTTAATAATAAATATTGCAGTGGAATATTTTAATTCTGTAAAAATATAAATTGAAGTGATAAAACTGAAAAGGCAGACTGTTTATCGCTAGTTTATGTAAAATATAATTGAAACTTAAAAGTTAAAGTAAAAACATTCATCATTGAATTCGGTATTAAAAATTAGGGTAAAAGAAGTGTCGGATAGAAAATTCTCTTTAAAATAACAAAAATCTAACCCCATCTGTTGAGCACTTTTTGAACTATTTTTTGGATTTATTAAATCCAAGTGATTAAAAAAAGCGGTTAATGTTTTTTTCTTCAATTATAATTGGTTGCTTTAAGGCATTGGTGTACATTTCATTACCATTGGTTTAATCAATGCCAATTAAAAAATTTCATTGACATTGAACTGTAATAATTTTTTTTGTGGCATTGGCATTAACATCAAGTAAAATAAATTTCAATGCCAATGTAAAATTTCCAAGTATGCTTTCAAATATTAGTATTAGTAGCAGCCTTTAGGGTGGTATTTATTATTTAATTTAGATTTAATTCAAAAGTTCTTATTAAAATTTCTGAATAGTCATTAAGAGTTAAACAAGGTTTTAAAGTTAGTTGTCTTCTTGAAATACCTTTTCCTATGACAATTTATTCTCCAATGAAAGCATTCTTTAAATTTTCCCATTTGAAAAAACTTTTTCAAATCATAAGGTTTAGGGTCATATTAACCCAAAGCAGTGAAAATTAATTTTCTTTTTAATTATCCTGTAACGCAATCTCTTAACATTTTAATCTCTATTTCTTATAATTGTTCAATTTCTCGGAAATTTTCCTTTCATCCCAAATCGACTCTTTACAATTGAATGCCATCCTAACCACCAACATTTATAGTATTTGCTGGTGGCATTATGCATTTTTCATACGCTTATATGAACTTAAATCTAGTAACATTCTCTCAATTCTCTAAGAGTTACAAAGCTTTATACAGTTCAGTTCAGTTCCACAACACTAAGGTCTTTTATGGCAAATTTTGTTGTTGCCTTTGTTTTTGTCCTTTATATGTATGTGAAAATGTTTATATGTATGTAAGTAAGCAAAGTGTGGAGGATAAAAATAAATTTTAAGCTTATAATGGTCTTAATCATCTTTTGTGGTGTTAAGCTGTAAGGTTATGCTGCCACATGATGATAGAGATGACGATGATGATGGTTAGTTACTCGGTAACTATGATGACAGTTGCAAAGGAGGTGTTTTTAAGCTTTAGCTTAGTTTTGGGTTTCGTTCGCTCTTTATATTCCATTTGCTGTGTTATAAAACTAGGATTTTGTTAGAATTTTGAATTGTATATTATAGTTTGCCATCAGAATCAAAATCATCATATTGGTAACATTTTACAGAAATATAGTTTATTTTACTGGATTTACTGGAATGTAATAAAAAGATGTAGAGTCTTAATAGACAATAGACTGTAGTCTGCTATTACTGCTAGCAAACAATAAGAAATGATTTAGTGATACATATATGATACTAAGAGAAATGGATTGTAGAATTATTAATTTTTAGCAGATGAACATGTTGTTTATAAAAAACTTTCTATCTTATAAGAGGCTAATTGAAGGATTTTTGTTGTTGTTTTGCATATTAATTTGTTGTACTAAAATTTACAAACTACTTCTTCACTGCTTCACGAGTATCAGTTAGTGTATTTTTACTGCTTTTTTAGAAGTAATTCTGAACAACTTCAAAAAATCACTTCTTTCATTGCTTCCAAAGCATCCTTTTGTATATTTTTACAACTTTTTGAGAATTACTTCTGAACAACATCCAAAAAATCACTTAAGTATTGCTTCTATAGCATAATTGCTCTAAAAGTGATCCTAAAAATTGATTTTGGTAACATTTGGTATTTCTAAACAGATGATCGCGGGTTCGATTCCTGGAGGGACCAATATTTTTTTTAATTTCAATATTTTTTTTTAAATTTTTCAATTTTTAAAAATATATAAAATTATGCAAAATTGCTTTTTATGCGCTTATGAAAATATTACTGCAAATTATACTGAATTGTAGTGCACCTTTTGCACTTGTTCAAAAAGTACTTTTATTGAAGAGAATAAAGCACAATATCTAGCAATGAGAAAGTGGTGTTTTTATGTCAGCCAAATTTCATATCAAAGAATAGCTCAACAGTAAAGAGCTAGACTAGCAACCATGAGGTCGCAAGTTCAATACACAGTGGGGCAATAATTCTTCTAAAAAAAAATTAAATTTTTTTTGCGAAGAATTTTTTTAACTTTTAATGAAAAATTGTTGAAGTGGGAGTACTCCTCTCCTGCGACAACTCAATGTTAAAATCAATAGTGTTTATGTTAAAAAAGTACATTTAGATTATGAATTGTAGTGCTTTTTCTACTGCTTCCGAATCCCCTTTTTTGCTGAGGTATTAAAATTTAAAACATTTTTGTGAATACAAGCCGAAGTGTTTTAAAATTATTAAAGGCATATGATTAATGGATATGTATAGAATTAAGTGGAAAAAAATTACTTTGGCGAAAAGTGGGGTGAAGTTGCTTGAGCTAGCTGATATGATGGGCATTTCAAAAAGTACTACGCATCACATGTTGATTTAAAACTTAAAGATGAGAAAGCTGTGGGTAAGATGAGTCCACGTTTACTCACAGTAGAACAAAAACAGAGATGTTTCAATAGAGCAGGCAAGGTGGTATAATTTTTATTGATTATCTTCAAAAAGGAAAAGCAATCAACGGCAAGTATTATGTGAACTTGTTGCAGCGTTTAAGGGATGAAATTAAAAAAAGGCCACATTTGGCGAAAAAGAAAGTGTTGTTTCATCAACTCAATCACACATGCACCATTGCGATTGCTAAAATCAGTGAATTAAAGTTCGAATTACTTCATCACGCACCTTATTCGCCAGATTTAGCTCCCTCAGAATATTTTCTATTTCCAAACTTGAAAAAATTGCTGGGTTGTAAAAGATTTGCCAAAAATTGAGAGGTGGAGTCTGCGATTGAAGGATATTTTAAGCGGCTAGACAGTTCTTACTATAAACAGCCCTCTAAAATTTTTGCAATCGTTTGCCAACCACACCAATTTTGCAACTGGTTGCACTGCAACCGATTCTATGGAACAGTTCCGCGGATTTTATATGCAAAGTATGACTGAAACAGAACCGGTTCCACTTTCGAACTATAGAAGCGGTTGCTTTTGGGACAATTTCAAATAAAAATCATCGGTGTAGAAGGGGTTGCAAAGGAACAGTATCTATTCTACAACCGATTCTTTGCAACAGAAAAAGTTACTAAAAATTAGTTAAAAATGATGTTGCCAAAAAAACTGCTAAAACTAGCAGATTTTTTTACTAAATACTAGTAAAATGAGAACAGCAAAATTAAAACTGTTAAATTTACAGAATTTTAGTTATATTTAGGCTAACTTTTAGTTAATTGAAAATAGCAAATTGTACTGTAAAATCTGCAGAAAATTTTGCTAAATATTTGTAGACTAAAACTAGCAAAAATTATTTGTTATATCTACAAAATTTTTGCTATTTTTAAGCTTAATTTAGTTGAATGCAAACAGCAGTCTATTCTGCTAAAATCAGCAGAAATATTTGCTAAAAAATTGTAAACTGCTGTTTTCAAAAGGCTCGATTTTTATTTGCATTTAAAAATAAATCTAAAAAAAACTTCGAAAATTTTAAATTTTCTTTATTTATTTTACTAATTATTTAGCAAAATTTTTTGCTGATTTTAGCAGATTAATTTGCTATTCGCCATTTGCAAAAATTTAGCTCAAATATAACTAAAATTCTGTATATTTAACAGTTTTATTTTTGCTGTTCCTATATTACTAATATATAGCAAAAATAATCTACTAATTTAGCAGTTTTTTTCTGCAGCATCATTTTTAACTAATTTTTAGTATTTTTAATTAAATTTTTTACGGACTTTTTTTCTATTAGTGTACGCTGTAATTTTCATCTTACAGTATATTTTAACGTTTTAAAATTTTTGGATCATTTTGATCACAACTGCAAATAAGGATTAATTTTGATTAATTTTGACTAACAAAATATTTCCATACGTAAACATTGGCCAATTTCTGTATTTTCAGAAATCGCCTTAACTTTTCACAATATAAATCTTGACATGAATCAAATGCTGTTAGTTTTCTTCGTTGAATCTCAATAACAATAAACAAATTTTACCCTAACGACCAAACTATTTTGTAGGAAATCGAAATTAGAAATAGTGCAATCCTTAAATTTTTAACTTTGGTTTGACAAAATAAAAAAAAATGAAATTTAGAAAATGTTACCACTAAAAAAAAACAGTTTTTACTCATATGGAATATTTTGCAACCGATTTTTAATTGGGGTACGTTTTCATCAAGATTATTAAGTATAGAATACGGTTCTATAATCACTTGGTGTTGAAAGATAACATGACACATTATGTGAATAAAGCTTAATACGCGAATAAAATACGCGATTAAAAGTCCCGTATATAGCGAAAACCCTGTTTTTAAATGTTATGTTATCACGAAAATATGATGTGATTCGGATTCGGGTCAGTTCGAACCTTTAGAAAAGCATGTTCTTGTCTTAGGATTATCATTTGTTGGCCTGTGTAAATGTTCTTGTTTAACAAAGAATGTCTGCTAAGGGATTATACGGCGAGATTTGTATATGACACGTTTCTGGTTCATAAAAATTAAAGCAAACAAAAACACAGTAATACAGAATAATGATTTTAAAAGAAATACATAATAGCAGTTAAAAGGATTTAAAAAAAAAACTTTCTTGTTTGAGTTTTATAAAATTTCTTTAAAAGATTTCCCTTTTAAGCTTTAAAACTTACTTACAACTACTGACTGACACTTACTTTGTTTGTCACATTTCCATCACAAGATATATTTCTTAAATAAGAAAAAAACTAACATACATGTAATTTTTAACATCAATTATGATCATGTTGCATTTATGTTTTACAAAAATGCAAATTTTCTTGTTCATATTGTTCACAAACTTTTTAAAATAAATTTTCTCAACTTTCTCTATTTTAACGCGCAATGTGATGACGAAGATTCTTCATTACCCATTATGATTTACAAGTAGAAAAAGAAAAAAAAAAAAATTAAAAACAATCAACATTTAAGTTGTTTTTTACACTTAATCTAATAAAACTATAAATATTATCACTGCGACGCCTTAAGCGCATTTTTACATCCATCCGACACTTTTGCTATAATGTCAAATTGATTGGCAGACAATTGAAGAGCACGCGTTTCATAAAATATCAAAAAACATAAAATAAAAAGACTTAAAACTGAAACTAAAACTTTAGATGAAAGTGTAATAATAGGGGGGTAGTTATTAATGAATTTTTAATCGAGAATTTAAAAAAAAATGTATGTTTTAATTTAAGGCTTAAAAAGTAATATTTGCAGTTCGAAGGACCAACAAGTTTGCCATAATTTTTAAATATAGTTTTTAAGTAATATATAATCTGTTCTTATGTGGAAGAACATTGAACGATTTTAAATAATTTGCTACGAGTAATTAAAAATATTTCTTTATTCGGTTCGAAAGAACAATTTGAAGAAAATTTTTTCTTTAATTCAAGTCTGAAAAAATATTGGTCTGGTGGATATCGCAGATACCAATTCACATATCCCAGAATATATTAAAAATAATAATAGTATTTTTTAAATTTCCTTGATGTTAGTCTAATTGAGTTGCTAACATGTGCTTATTTGCTTAAATTCAATATAAATAGATCATCATCAAATATTAACCCATAAAGGCATAGGATACTGAGGATGGGTCTGGAGCGGTTTGCTGGCTTTATCGAATTTTTTAAATTTT
Source organism: Leucophora obtusa (assembly GCA_949987735.1). Lineage (NCBI taxonomy): Eukaryota > Metazoa > Arthropoda > Insecta > Diptera > Anthomyiidae > Leucophora > Leucophora obtusa. Next base: position 186,667,360 of record OX465298.1, on the reverse strand, counting down.
TTCTTCTGTGTAGTTTACATCTATGATCTCAAATAAAACAAATAACATTAATTTAACAATTAAAAGATCAACTATACATACCTTCACAATATCTGAAATATTATAGCTAGGAGGAGCAACAAATATTGCAACATATTGACCAATTTTAGAAATATTATAGTTCGAAGGACCAACGAAATCACTCTAATTAATTTTTGTTTAGTAGGAAACTGAACCCTACTATAAATATGGTAAATTTACTCCCAGTGCGTAAATAAAAAAAATTCAAATATGATGCGTAAGTTAGTTACACACAAAATTTGTAAATTTACATTGTAAATGCGTAGAAGTAAATATAAAGAAGCGTAATTTTATGATTGTTATGCGTGCATTTAACAAATAAAATATGTAACGCCGCCCAAAAATAATAGAAAAGAATTATTTTCAGAATATTTGATTAACAAAAATTTGAATAATAATATTTTAGTACGAGACCACGCAATAAGCGTCAAAAAAATAAAAAATATGGAATACTGTTGTCTAAGGGGCGCCGCTCAGAAATAAAACTTGTTCTAATTTTTAGTTGGTTTCTGAGCGGCAAAGCATAAAGATAGCAAAAGTAAGTGTGGAGCTATTAATTTCATCTGTACAAAGTCGACCGCTCAGAAATGATGCTCAGTATAATAAGCCACTTTCCGCTCAAACTCGCCGCTCACCGCTTTGCCGCTTATTGCGTGGCATCGGCCTAAGCCTAATATAAGCCTCAGATCCTTAACAGATTTCCCTATGAAAAAATATTAGATTCTGATCGCTTTTTAAGATTGAAAGATTGCGAGTACTTTTTTCTAGTCTTAAATTCTGATAAAAAAATTCTAAAAAAACCATTATAACTTTCTGCGGGAAAAGCCTAAAATTCTTTGTTATATTTCCTACAGAAAAATGATCAGATTCAGATAATTTTTCCCATTGAAAAACTCAGATTCTGAGGACTTTCTTCTATAGAAATACCTCAGATTCAACGAACTTTTTTCTATAGGAAAAAAGTCCATAGAAACTGAGCGATATTATATGAAAAGAAATCCTCAGAATTCGAGGGTTTTCTAAAAGAAAATGTTTTCGAAATCTGTAGTTTTTTTTATAGGACGGGTTGTCAGAATCTGGATATTTTCTTATATGCTTTAGATTTGGAGGGTTTTTTTGTTAGAAAAAAGTCTACAGAATCTAAAGGGTTTTCTATAGGAAAAAGTTCTCAGAGTCAGATCGATTTTTTATGGAAAAGTCCTAGGCATTTGGGATTTGTTTTTATCGAAAAATATCTTAAGAATCGGAGGGAAAGAGTTGAATCTTTTGTTTAAAAAGTTGTCAGAATTTAAGGAATTTTTCTTTAGGAAAATTTCTGACAGTTTTTCTATAGCAAAAATGATTTAACATTCATATAACTACGGTTAAGCACTAAATTAAGTTTATTTTAAGATCAGTTAGCAGGTCTAAAAGCTACTAATTATTCACTAAAAACTATGGAATGACCTTTCGCAATTTCTTGTATGTCTTGTACACAGTACTTTAAATGTTCTTTCATGTTCGAAGGACCAATAAATGTTCGGCCAATATTTTCCACCTTAATTAACATGATTCTTGTGTAAACAAAAATCTTGTTGTAGCAACAGTTAGTGTGACACACCAGGCAATTTATTTTATCAGCTAAGATATTTGTAATATACACAATAAATGAAAAATACATTCTCCGGGAAACAATGGTGTTACCATGAAAAATCATCATCATCGTCATCATCCCCGTGAAGAGTAGGAAAAACTTTTTCTTTTTACATTCTTTTCTAAAATAACATTTTGGAATTTTGTCAACAATTGACAATGTATTGCAACTTGGTATTTGTTGTCGATATTATTTGATACGGTCTTCTTCTCTTGACAAATATTGTTCATCACATGATGTGATGTACATTTTTTATAGCTGCTCTTTTAGTTGTTTACTTAGATAATTGACAATCTTAGTTTGGTGTTTGTTATTCATTGATACGATATCATCAACTAAGCAAATTGTTACAAATAGTTTTTGATCATTATGTTTGAAACATGACAGTCAATGTTCCAAAAGACAATTTTTTTTAAATAAAAAAGGGGTTTAAGCAAAAATTCGTTCCAAAAATAGAGTAATTTAAATCAATTTAAAACCGAATTTATACTACAACCAAAAACAATTAGTTTTTGATTCAAAATTTGTATGGAATTTGATAGGTAAATACCAGAAGTTTTTAAAATTTTTGATTAATTGTGCTTGTTGCATAAACGACCTTTGTCGGTCGCCTAAATTGTAATTGAACTTTTTATCTAGTACAATTGCACTATAGGGCAGAATTTAAAAAAAAATTTAAAGAAAATCGGAAAGCTTAACCTTTAACGACCTGTGACCAAAGTTTCCGAATTTTTGAAAACAAATTTAAAATTTCCATAAGAAAAATGTAAGGTTTGACACATTATTTAAAACTAACTTTAGCATGCTGAACATGAATATTTAAAATTTTTTGAAATCGCAACAACGATTTTCAAAATATCGGCACTTTACCTTCGCTAACAATGGAGTTTTTTCCTATATTCTGGAAATTTTTCAAAACTAATCTTCGAATTTTATGCCTATGCACCAAAAAGGACAAGACACCGAGCTTTCATTTGAGTAAAACTATGTCGGTAACTGTTAAAGGATATCTCGCAAAACCAACTTCAAATATTCTCCAAAAACACTTTCCACAAGAAAACTTAATTATTTTCTATAAAGTTTACATATTTTACTGACATCAATTTTGTAGTGGCAATAACTTTGACTTCCGATTTTCATCAGTTCCCAGTGTAGAAAATCATTACCAGATATGTGGTTATGTAACTACATACTTGGTAATGGTAACTAGTTACTTTTGTTATTACATTTCTTATTACCTTTATATGGCGATGTCGCGAAAAATAATGAGTTGTCGTTACACACCAGCATACGAAAAATCAAAAAATATATCGTTACCTATGTGCTTAATGGTACTGACAAAAATAATGAGTCTAAAATAGATTTTCAAAAAAATAAATTATATAAAAAAATATATTTTTTATTGTATTTTTTTTTAAATAAAATTTGCTGGTGCGGGAATCGAACCTGGGTCTACAGATTTCAAGTCAACAGCTTTACCATCTGAGCTATATCTACATGTAATATTTAATAGATAAAAACATAATTGACCTGCTGCACACAAGTAAGCTTACTCGCCAACATACAAAAAATCAAAAAATATGTGGTTACATATATCCTTACCAGTGTTTAAAAAATATTGAGTCTAAAAATAGATTCCAAAAAATTTTCAAAAAAATCAAGAAAATTATTTTCTATTTGAAATAATGATAAAAGTAAGTCATTATCAGTAACTCATTATTATATGTTTTAAAATAATGCAGAAGGTAAGTGGGTGTTATTACTGGTAGTCCAAAAAATAACGATATGTCATTACCGTTTCTACACTGGGTTGTCGTTCGGATTATTGAATCACAAGGTCTAAGACTTATGTGGTGTGAATTTGAGAAAAATTGGAAAGCTTAACCCTTGGCCACCAGTGACCAAAGTGTTCCATTTTTTAAATTTTCTCGATAATTAATAGATAGTGCAATAATAGATGACGATATACAAACAACGATATTTTAAGTTTTTTGTTTTTATGTAAACATTTAATATTTCCCGGAAGATGACATTCGAAGAAAGTCGAAATATCGGATAATAAATTGATTTTTATAATAAAACCAAACCTCGAGCTCGAGCATTTTCATTTATCAATATTTGAAAGGTCGAATAAATACAACTTTAAAATACATTTCTTAGAAACTTTTTTATATTACATACATTATTATACTCAAATCGAAGATCGTTTTGTGTTCTTTTTAAGAGTAAAAATAAAAAAATTCTAAGATTATATTTGACAAATTTCGAGATCAGAGGAAAAATACTCCATTTTTAGTATAAATCAAGTCGCAATATCTAGAAAACCGCTAGTCCGATTTAAAAAATTTTAAGAAATGCCAGTTGATTAATTGATTATAAATGTGACACAACATCGAATTTTGTTAACGAAATTTAAAAAAAAATTTCAAAAATTTAAAATTTTGGTCCCAAAGCGCGAAGGGTTAAGTTATCCAATTTTTTTTAATTCGTACTATCTAACTTTTAGAAGTACTGTTACAATAATAAAAAAAATGGTTCTCCATATAAAAAAATATTGCTATATTCCACTATTTTTTCATACATTTTCATTAACATAAAAAAATATTTGAAATATAATTTTTAACTCTAATTAATTTCAAATTAATTTATTATTAAATTTTTTTTTGTAATCTATCTCATATTTACATACGAAGTCAACTATTTATGTTTTGAGCTTTGGCGAATTTAACACTTGTTAGGTACCAGCAGATATTTCTGCTATAAAGTTTAACATTTTTACCATAACTTTGCTTAGAACTTTTTGCCATTTAAGCATTATTTGTGTTGTTTACAAAAAAGTAAAAGTTGTGTGTCAGCAAAAAATAGATTTAACTCGTGAAAATTTTCAGGCAATGATTTATTATGAGTGCATAAACAAATTAAATTCAACTATTTATTTCAAAAAATAAAAATGTTCAGGCTCGAGGTCAAGGTTGTTTTAAAATAAATATTATTTATTTATTATTCTTTCAATATTTCGCTTTTCATTGAAAAGCATCATCAGGAATAGTACTGAAATACACAATAAAAACATTAAGTACAAAATATCAATAGTTTGGAAAACATCAAAAAAGAAAATGTGCAAAATAACCAAACAGTAAAAAACAACAATTAATTCTTACATTTAATATTTAACACAAATGCTTAAAGCCACTATTGAGTTTCCACCATCGTCTATTATTGCACTGAGCGCTAACAAGTGTATTGCACTAAGATCGTTTGTTAACTAGATGCAACTGCTGATTGCAAAACCATCATACGTAATCAACACCCGAATAAACATTCTTTTTTGTTCAAGCGCCGAAAATACATATTCGTAGCTAATTTTAAATCAATCCAACCAAGTGTTTTTTTTTTGCATCGTTGATTTAATCATTTGTCGTTTTCATACCATCAATCATATTCGTTCGGATCAACGATGATTATTTTGTTGTAGAATAAAATCAGAAAAAAGAAAAATGAACGCGTATGAGTTTATTCATGAATACAACGAAATAAAATAAAAATAATTTCCTAACCATAAAGAGGGGGTTTACAGTATCAGCAACGACTATATTTTGTAGAAACTCATCTAATAAATGGTACAGTGTACATTCCCATTATAAAACAATAAGATTTTATGTATTTTTTTTTTTTTATTTTGTAAAACAACTAATACTTTGATCTATTCATGTGAGTTCAAATGTTCGATCAGTGTGATTTTATTCAACAGTGAGTTTTTCTGAGCGATTAAATGTGAATAAAACATGTTCGATGCGAACTACGCGTTTAGCTACATGATAGTGATTTTATTCAACATTGAGTATTGTTAAGCGATTAAATGTGGATAAGAATTTTAGTTTATGACTAAATCAAGAAAAAAGTTGATTTTGCAGTTCTCTGGTCTATATGTTTGAGCGCAACTCTCTACATAAGCTCAGCTTGAAAATTAACTCTCTCTTTTGTTGGTATATTGATGATATGCAGCATTTCTTACATGTAACGTCGTTTATAATTATGTCCAGTCTGCAGCATTTGTACTTTATCAAAGTGTGATGTCTGTTCATTAGACTGTCCCTTAAAATAGCGATTTGACGATTTTCGTTAATTACACCCCCCAGTTTTATTGGAAATGGTCCGAAATGGAAGAAATCGATTTTTGTTTTTTGGAAAACGTTAACACGTGCCGAAAGTTGGACGAAAATGGCCCCTTTTGAAAAAAAGTGTATTACTATTAAAAAATCCCAAAATTCGAAATTTCGAAAAAAAATTATTTTTTATTCCATTTATTCAAAATGATTCATACATGGAATTTTTACTTCATCGGATATCATTAACCCACTTTAGACTGGAATCCAAAATGACCCACGAAATTGATAAAAATGCAAAAACGTATTTTTTTTTAAATTAATTTTAAAGATTTTTTAAAATGCCTAATTTGGAGATGTCGATTGCTATTTGTACCAAATAATAGTTGATATTAAAGAAAAAAAAAAATAAATTGGAAAAATGATAATTCGAGTTTGTGTTTGGAGCGACTGCTTTTCAGGACATTTTACAAAAATTGCTCATTTTGTCAAAAATTTTAAAAACTTTAATGTTTTCATCAAATTTTACACGGTTTTCGGAAACACAGCACTCAAATTTGGTTAGATTATAATTATCTTTTCATTTCTTTAAAAACAATTTAACCCTTTGGGTCTGGGGTCAGAAAAGACCCATGAAACTTAATATTAATTATGACTACGAGATTGTCAAGCCATTAAACTTATAAAAAAAAATCTCAACTGGATAAAAATAATTATTTTGTGTAACGTGATTTATATGGGGTTAATTTTTATACTTTTGGCCAAAAACGCCCCACTAGGAAATTTACAGAATCATTTTGGATTCCAGGCTAAAGTGGGTTAATGATATCCGATGAAGTAAAAATTCAATGTATGAATCGTTTTGACTATATTAAATGAATAAATGGAATAAAAAATAATTCTTTCATTTGGGACCATTTCCAATAAAACTGGGGGGTGTAATGACAAATCTATTTTTAAGGGACACTCTAATTTTCATCTTATGCACAGTGATTCACTTTGGTCCGAATTATACTGCGATATTATAGTTTTTAGTTTGTTCTTAGTTGTGCCTTTTTGCATTCTTCATATTCATTTCTATTGCACGGTATTTTATATTTGTATGGCGTTCGATTTTTCTAGTTTATTTAATTTATCCTTGGTTCTACTGTACAGTTTCGATAGAATATTATTAGTTTTAAGGGCCATTTTGTAATTTTCTTCACAAAATAATTTCGATTTTTCAATTCTTTCGGACAAATATTTTGTAATTTTCAGCATGTTTTAAGTTTATTTCCTTTTCTTTTTTTATTATATTTGCGTATTAATTTATTCGTTACTTTCTCCGGGAAATTATTATCAAATAATATATTTTTTATCTTATTAGTATTTTCTTTGTGAAATTCAACGTCGCTAATGTTTAAAACCCTTTTTATAAGATTATTAGCCGTATTTATAATAACTCTCCTTGGATGTTTTGAGTAGTAATTAATTAATCGGCCAGATGCACTAGGTTTCAGATAACAGTTTATTTTTAAGCTGTTATTAACTCTAGCGACTATTGTATCAAGATATGGAAGTCTCGAGTCATATTCCTTTTCAAATTTGAACTTAATGCTGGGATGAAAACTATTTAAATTCGTCAAGATTTCTTCTATTGCACTTTCCATAATTACTCCAATTAAGTCATCTACATATTTCGTCAAAAACTTTGGGTTTTCCGATAGATTTCCTATACAGGTTGTCAGTCATTTTTTTATTACTATATCAGCAATAATTGGTGATGCTGGAGAACCCATGGGTAGTCCTTTTCTGCTGAGCGAAGATCTTATCATTATATTTAAAATAGCGGTTGTCCTTTATACAGAATTTAACAATACGTAAAAATAAGCCCTTTGTCATATCAGTGGTGTATATTGAGATCACATCCCATCTATCCTCAATAATTTGTAACGCTAAGCCAACAGGAATGCTAGGAAATAACGCAACGACATCATTTTAGTTATTTTCAATTAACTAAAAGTTAACTTAAATATAACTAAAATGCTATAAATTTAAGAGTTTAAAAAAAAATCTGCTAATTTCAGCAGTTCTTCTGCAGCATCATTTTAAACTAATTTTTAGTACCTTTTTCTGCTATTTTTATAGATTTATTTCTATGAGTGTATGACAGTGGTTCGAACGTATGCAAAAGTGTATAGATCATAAAGGAGAATATTTTGAAAAATAAAAAAAGAAAAGATAAAGGGGACCTGGAAAATCCCCGAAACGATCGTATTTTCATTCCTGAAAGTGTAGAGGTTTTTGAAAGGAAAAACTCGGTGAAGTATTTGTCAGGAGAGTATCCTGATGAATAAAAATAGCAGTTTTTGAAAAAAGTACTTTTTATGTTAATTCATAATAAGGAAATTGGCCTCGAACTGAATTAACAAATTTCTAATTAATCAATTAAAAAACAATTTTTATTTTTTAAATAAAAATTAAAAACCAACATTCAAAAAAAGAAACTTTCAATAACAAATTTCCGTTTTTTCATTGTTAGGCTCATAATATAAATAGTTACCCTCGAATAACTATTTATGTTGAAAGTGCTATTACATAAATAAATATTTACATTTAAATTGGAGTACCATCAATATGCATTTAGCTTTATTTAAATTAAATTGTTATGCCCTATAGAAATTGCTGGTCTAATAAATTCATAAGACAAATTGTTTCTATTAAAGATATTATATTATTCCAGCAATGGCCAACTTTCTAAAGAAAACTAATGATGGGGAACTGGAAAATCTCCAAAACGATCATCTTTTCATTCCTGAAGGTGTAGAATATTTTGAAAGTAAAAAATCTGTAAAGTATTTGTTAGGAGAATATCCTGATAGAGAGAAATAACTGAGTTTTTGAAAAAAGTACTTATTCAGGGGTGTGATGAAAATCGAAAACGAAAACGAACAGTTTTTCAATCTAGAATAATTAGTTTCGCGAAAATTAAATTGGCTTCAAATTATTATTTATCGTTTTATTTGACTCCGGACATCTAAATTAGGAAATAAAAAATAATTGGTATTGTACAGATCGTAAAATATTAACCATTGAAAATCAGATCGTTTTCCTTTTCGATATTCATCACATGCCTGATTATGTTATTTCATATTCGTAATAAGGAAATAATTGGGCACCAACAAGAATAAATAATTTTATATAATTACGCCCTTACTTACCATATAGCGTAGGATGTAATTCTATAACACCCCGTTTAAAAAGTTCAAAGCTGGCTTTTTCTGATATTGGTACAGATCGGTGTTCCGTGATTTATATATGCTTTCTGTTATGCCAGATATTATAATTTCCGAATTGACACGTTGCATAAATATCGGCTTGACAGATAAATCAAAAATGGCAATAGTGAATTTTTACAGTTTTTTTTTTCTTTTTTTTTTTGGTGCGGGGATCTTGAAATTTTACTTTTGAGTTCTCTTTTTGATTTAGTATGATCCATTCAACAATTTTATATTATTACGGTTCGTAACCGAAACGAGTCGATTATCGGTAACGGTAACTGTTTTACATAATTTCGGTAACGCTATTTTAAGTGTAACACTGTTAAAAACAGGTTTTAGTAATAACAAAAGGATAAAAATAGCATTGTTAGATTTCGTTGATGTTAGTCTAGTTGAATTGTTAACATATTGTATTTATTTTTAACTTTAGCATAAGTAGACGATTATCAATGATTAACCCATCAAGGCAAATGACACTGATGATGGCTTTGTAGCGAAAGCAGAAAATACGTATTCTGTCTTGCTGGCCTTATCGAATTCTTTAAAAATTTTTATTCTTTGTAATTTACTTGTAAAAATTGTATCATCTTTCTTTAATTTGAAAAATAATTTAAACAGAAATAGATATTAATTTATGATGTAGAATCGAACTAAAAACATTCATTTACCATTTATATTTAATATTTTGTTTTTTATTTTTGTGACAGTAATTCATTTTATATGTAATATTTTCTTTTCTAACATTGGCCATTTTTTGCGAAATGACGACTATCTTTACTTTAATCCTTAAAAACTTCAAATTTATAATTTTCTCCTCACTTGTGTCTACTTGAATAAACAATAGGTTTGTACACTCAACCAAAAAAGTCTGTAATAGCTACTGAAAATTTTGCTATTATTACGTGAAATTTAACTGTTTTGAGCCCAGCGGTATTTTTTGCTAATTTTATCAACACATATCTGCTGATCTGTAGTACAACAAAATTAGTAGAAAAATTTGGTATTCGCTACTAAATTTTAGCAAAATTGTTGTAAACTGCAATTCAAAATCGATTTGCTAAAATCAATTAAAAAACTTACTAAATTAGTATAGTCGAAATTAGTATAAATAATTAGTTGCAGCTAATAAATTTCAGTAAATTGTTGTAAACTGTAATTTAAAATCAATCTGCTGAAATTAGCAAAAACGTGTACTAAAAAAAAACTGTAAAATCTAAAAAAAAAAAAACTTTTTTTCTTTCGATTGTAACAAGCGTATAATTACTTCATCGTACTTGAAATTTGGAGTCAAAATTGCAAACGGTTCTCCAGTTATTAGCTTTTTATGCATTTCTGAGTGTTATTTCCAAACTAACCCCTCAATTCATAATTGCTTTGTAAAGTTATAGCAGGTTTCCAAAACGTCATTTTCATACAAAATTTGTTCAATAAACCTCCTATAATTTTACAAAGCGTTTATGAATTTAGGGGTAAGAATATACACTAGACCGTACCTCAAAAAAAAGTTCGCCGTACACCCTCCAATATGAAGTAATTTTGCAAGGCAATTTCAAAACAAAATTTTTTTTTTTTTTTGCCGAACGTAGGGGTCGCCTTTTTCAATTTTTCATTATAGCTTCGGCACTTTAAATCGGATTTTAAAGTGTGATATATCGATTTTTTTTTGCCTCGAGGAGACCAGTCTTTCGCTATAAAGGAAAAATCCAATTAAAAAAAATTTAAAAAGGCGATCCCTACGTTCGGCAACCAAAATATAAAAAAAAATTTATACTGGGTTTATCGAAAAACTTCCTTAGCAAAAGTTTAATAATTTTTTGCAAGCTTTAATTTTCTGACATTAGGGTGGTACATTAGGGTGGTAGCAACTGAGTTCTGGTAGGTAACTACTAGAATGGGATACTTGAGGTCAATGACCCTTAGAGCAAAAACACTGGCCTCCTGGAGAGAAAAACATCGATGTATCATACTTTAAAATCCGACTGTAAATGCCAAAGATATAACGAAAAATGTAAAATGGCGACCCCTACATTCGGGGAAAAAAATAAAAAAAAATTTTTTGAAACCTCCTTGCAAAAATACTTTATATTGGAGGGTGTACGGCGAACTTTTTTTTCCCCTGTAAGGTGGTACGCTCTAATATACACTCACAATATTTTATCGTTCAAAACAACCTAAAATATATATTAAATTAATTGAAAACACAATTAAAAAGAGGACTACGGATTATATTCAAACCATTATATTCAACCACTTTCTTTAAATAATTCAAACATTGTTTAAATATTCCATTAAAGAAATAAAAACAATCGAAAAATCTGTTTAGACAATCTTAAATTTTTTTGTTTTTTCATATTTGAAAGTTTTTTTTTTTTTTGTTTGAATTTTCAAAACACTACACATACAACACACACATTCATATTTTTATTGGCTATATTTGTGTGTATGAGTGAAGAATTTCTTGTAATTCGAATTGACATAATTTTGTATATAAACAAACTATTTAAAAAAAAAAAGAAAACCGAAAATATTTGAATTTTTTTATTTTAAAACAGAAAACAACGAAATTATTTAAATTATTTTTTCAAAAAATAGAAAACTAAAAATAGAATATTTGACTGAAAATAACAACTCCTACAGACGATACGTATTTTATTGTACTTTGTTTTTTATTGACTGATAAAAAAAGTTAAACAATATGTTTCCATGTATTTTAATTGATTCTTCAATTGAAAACAAACTTTACCTATTAAGAGAGATGGAACATTTCAAAAGTTGACTTAAGCTAAATATGTGCACTTCAATACATTTCTATGGTATCGCTATTTTCCTTAATTCAAATTCGCATAATACAGGTAGGACCTAACATTTGGCTCGCCTTAATATAAGGTTGGCCTTATGTGCAGCATTTAAAACACGAATACAATTCAGTTACTGATTCATTAATAAAATTATATACATAGGTTCCATAAATAAAATCGTAGGTCATTTTTAACTAACTTTGAGTAGCATTTTCTGCTATTAAATTCATTATGATGTATTTTTTGTGGTACTACTTATTTATATATTAAATTAGTCATTGAATTGAGAGTTTATTATCTCAATCTGAAACAAAGTTAAAAAATTTGATAATTTTACTATAGATCACTATATCACAAGATGTTAATAAGTTGTTTTCTCTTCTTCTTATTTTTCAGGTAAGCACGAGTATTTTACTGATATTGCAGCATTCAGTACTATTTTTTTAATTGGTAAATATAATTTCTAAAGCTGATTTACAGGAAGAAGAAAACATTTTTATTGAAAAATTAAACAGACACAAGGGAATCACTAGACTATTGCTGTTTAGTCTTACCCAAAGACTCGCCAGTGATTAGTTTATGTGTCAATTTTGATTAAAGTATTTATATTTGTTAAATAGTCTTGAACCGTTAACGCTCTACACAGGCTATGACTCGTAGCATCACCTCTAAATGATTTACACCACGGTCGGCATACATATTTTTCTAACTTTAATGAGAGTCATAAAATAAAGTTTTCAATGTGACGTGTCCAAACTTTAATTGCTGTTTTTATTAAAGTCATTAAAATTATTTAGAATTGTGCTATTAAAAATGTTATATTGAATCGTTTATATAACCGGTATACAATGTTACAAATTCTATCGCAAATCTATTAAAATGTTATAGCGTATCACATTACTTATTTGCCGTTTTATTGCATTTTTTTTATTATTACTTTTGCATATTGGTAATTATATATAATTTGTTATGAAAACATTATGTTAAACTTTTATGCAAAACTAATTATATTTACTGCCCATCATTTATAGCCAATTAAAAGTTTACCACTAACTCTGCTGCCAAACAAACAAATAGTCAAGCACTCAATGCAGCACACGGTATGGTTCAATACTCTTAACTGTACGATAATAGAGATGAAAGTGAATTGGTTATTATGCACTTGAAACTTAAGTGAAAAGAAAACTGAGAAAAATTGTGCATTATTTAAATGGAAATTCAATTAATGTAAGAGCTCGACATCTCAAAAAAGTTTTTTAATTATATAAAAAAGGGAGAATTTTTGGCCAATCAATTTAATTAAATTTATTAATGAAATTTTTGCTTACAAAGTGAACGAAACACTTTTTTTGCGAATATGAAAAACTTTATAATTTTTATGAGGTTAGGTTAGGTTTATTAAGAATTTTTTCATTAAATGTGTTATAGTTGCATCCAACAATTATTATAATGATAAAATAAAATTGCAAATATAACTTTGTTTAGGTTTGAAAATGTTACAAACTTAACAATATCTGCCTGGAAACATATCCATTAGAGCGTACCACCTTACAGGCAAAAAAAAAAAGTGCGCCGTACACCCTCCAATATGAAGTATTTTTGCAAGGATGTTTCAAAAAAAAATTTTTTATTTTTTTTTTTTTGCCGAACATTTTTCGTTATATCTTTGGTATTTACAGTCGGATCTTAAAGTATGATACATCGATGTTTTTCTCTCGAGGAGGCCAGTTATTTGCTCTAAAGACATTTTGACCTCAAGTATCCCGTTCTAGTAGTTACCCACCAGATCTCAGTTGCTACCACCCTAATATACCACGCTAATGTCAGAAAATTAAAGCTCGCAAAAAATCATTAAACTTTTGCTAAGGAAGTTTTTCGCTAAACCCAGTAGAAATGTTTTTAATATATAGGTTGCCGAACGTAGGGGTCGCCTTTTTAAATTTTTTTAAATTGGATTTTTACTTTATAGCACTGGTCTCCTAGAGGCAAAAAAATCGATATATCACACTTTAAAATCCGATTTAAAATGCCAAAGCTATAAAAAAAAATTAAAAAAGGCGACCCATGCGGTCGGCAAAAAAAAAATATCGCCTTTCAAAAATACATCATATTGGAGGGTGTACGGTGAACTTTTTTTTGAGGTACGGTCTAATATCCATAATAACGATAAAAATAATATAATTGGCAGCATGCTTCAAACATATATATAGTAGTTTGTAAACACATACATAATTGCCTGCAAACATATTCCACGCTGCTTTTTTTCTGGGTGTACCCTAGTAAAAAAAATTATATGACTTTTCGTGTTATATATGATTATGTCCGAAAAATGAGAACATGCTATTGCGTCAAGTTAGATCATATTACATCATATTAGATGTTTTTTGATACAATTAGTTCTAATTTGATGAAATAAGATATGGTTCGATACAATTTGAATCGATTTTTTCCATAAAAATTTCTTTAAAAAAATCGATCTTAATCGAAATTGATCTGACTATAGAACAGGCCCTTAGAGTAAAAAATATATTTCCACCTTTCGGAATTTTGTTTTAAGGTACAATTTTGTACCTAACTTACTTCCTCACCTTTCGTGTATGCGTGGGTGGTCATCACCTGGCCATCTCTAGTTTTACCAATAAGTACTCGGTAAATGCACTTTGGCTGAACTAAATATAAAACATAAAATAACCAACTTATGCTGTGAAGCATTTATAATTATTATTGTTATCATCAACTATTAAAAACATGATATTTACTTGATGCATAAAATATATTTACATAAGAGCAAAAATATATGTATATGTATATAATAACATATTTATGCATGCAGAATAGGCTGTCCCAAGAATATGAATTTTAATTATTTTGATGCACAAATTAAGTTACCAACTCTGATATAATTATCTTCATTGCTTAATGAAATCAATGAATTTTTATTAATTTGTTAAGGATACATCACAGATCTGTTGAACATTTTCAACAAAACTTTGCAGATAGTATATAGGACAATGTTTTGTTAAGAAATTTGACCAATTATTTTTGCATTATATAGCGCCCTCTAGTTGAAATATTGGCAACCAAAGTTGAGATTTTGATAGAATGTGAATTCATGATGAATAAAGTTATTTTAAAAACTTAAATTTTTTATTTTTATGGACAAATCTTTATTCAAAAATAAACATAGAAAAAAAGCAGACACCATCAACGGAATTTGTAAAAACACATTTTTCTTAAATTGAAATTTTATTTCAAAAAACTTTTTTGTTTGAAATGTTTTGTATTTTTGTTATTTTTCATATAAAAATTGTTTAAAAATAATAATTTGAATATTTTTTAATTTTTTTTTTGTATTTACAAAAACGGTATTGAAAAAGATATTTAAAAATTTAATTACAGTCTTGTAAATTTTTTCTGGGTAAGAAATTTTTATTTTTTGAGTTAGCCGACTTTAATTTTTTTTTTGTTTTTGGAAAATTTTCAAAATTGTCATGTATCAATCCTTATATTATAATGTTTATAAATGTAGTAACTACTATATAAAAAAATAGTCATTATTTATGTTTCGGGTGAACATTTTTTTACTTTCGATTTTGTAGCTTTGGAGAACACATGTTCCGATCGGTCAGATTTTCATAAATTATACATATACAATTGACGAGTAATTTTTAGCACAGGAATAAAGTTTAGTTTTTCATCATCAATATATAAATTAAAGATGTAAAAGCTTAGTCTTTTTTAAATTTTTTAATAATTTTTGAAAAAAGTCCTACACTAAGAGGAATGAATTTTTACATTAATTTAATTAAATTTCGCTGAAATTCTTCCAGTGAAACTTTCATTGAATTGATTAAGTTCCTCTTTTAAGAAAAATGTCCTTTTATTTATTAAACATTTGTTACACTCTATGCAAGAGGTGTATTAAAAATAGTTTCATAAAAATTATGAAGCTTTGTCAAAAATTTTTGTTCACTTCGTGACGAAAACTTCATTATTATTTTAGTTAAAATTTTCATTAAAGCTCGTCCACGAAAATTTTGTCTGTATATCGAGGTCAAAATAGAATTTTCTTAATAAGTGTTCGGCTCTATTTGAAATTCAGAAATTGGAATTTAAAAGTTGAAAGCTTTAACAACTAAATTAGATTTTTTGTATAAATTTAGCGAATAATTTCATAGTTTTAATGAACATGTTCATAGTATTTATGAAAACGTTCATAGTATTTATGAAAAATTTCATGAATTTTAGGAAAAGTTTCATAGTGTTTATGAAAAGTTTCATAAATTTCATAGTATTTATGAACATTTTAAGAATTTCATAGCATTTATGAAAAGTTTTATAATTTTTATGAAAAGGTTTCATTAGTTTTTTAAAAGTTTATAGTATTTATGAAAAGTTTCATGAATTTTATGAAAAGCTAATAAATTTATTAAATATTATTATTAAATTACAAAATGCACTGAAATCATTTATAAAATCTTCCCAGCAAAAAAAAATTGTAAGTCATGCTTTCACTATTCATTAGTGTATTCAATCGATTAATCGTTATTCGATTAATCGAACTATTTTTCTCAAAAGTTGTTCGAATAATTTAAAATGTCCAAATTTCGAATAACGAATAATTCGAATAATTTCATACGATTAATCGATTAATCGAAATTGGTAGAAAACTACAAAAATGTTTTAAAATATAAATTTTTTATTAAAGTAAATGTTCTAAAATCTCAAAACTTTTTTTAAAAAAAAATTTTTATAAATAATTTGCTGTAGGCTTGTACCTATCCGGGTTTCATTCTGGCCTAAGAAAATAATTAAGGGACGACCTTTTAGAATTTCTAGAAATATTTGTTGGCTTCAACTCAATGAGAATTTCATGTTTTCGAGTAGGAGCGTTAATAAACATCTTAAATCCCAAAGAAAAAACAAACACAACATAAAATTATCACAGTTTGCTTTGTCATCTTCCAAATTACTACTCTGTTGTTGTGACTTATCTAGTAAAGTAGAATAAATTTTTATTCATTTTTACGACTTTTTAAACGTTGATATTAAACGAAAGCATTAATAACACTGTGAGACAAATGGTAGGGGTCAGTGATCGGGAAGGGTTCAAACTACCGGGGAAAGTTATATTGGTAAAAAAGAAGTTATACGTATCCCGGCGTTTCGCTGGGTCACCCCTAGGAATCGAGATATATCGATTTGACCTTTGGTGGTCTTTTTTTGACATAACTCGAGAACCACTAGTCCGATTTTGCTCAAACAATTTTAAAAAAATTAAAAATTACAATTCCTTTAATCTGTTCATATAACGTTTTTCTATATACTCAACAGTTTTGCCGGTAAAAATAAATGTATGAAGAAAAAAATATTTTTTGCATAAAATATTAAAAACGAGTAAAAAGGTTAAAGTCGGGCATGCCGACTATACAATACCCTACACCAGTCTGGTGTATTGTTTGGATCCGAAATTCGAATGGGTTAAAATGGGGCTTATGTCAAAATTTTCTATAATGTAAGTCAGCGCACCAAATTTCATTAAAATATCTTAATATTTGCGACCTGCAGTTTGTAACCAAGCCAATTTTGGGGGGACCCTTATATGGGCACTAGTTCTAAACATGGACCGATGTTCACCAAAATCAATAGGCTTCGTCCTTGGGCCAACATAGGTCTATGTACCAAATTTCATCAAAATATCTTAATATTTGCGACCTGCAGTTTGTAACCAAGCCAACTTTGGGGGGACCCTTATATGGGCACTAGTTCTAAACATGGACCGATGTTCACCAAAATCAATAGGCTTCGTCCTTGGGCCAACATAGGTCTATGTACCAAATTTCATCAAAATATCGTAATATTTGCGACCTGCAGCGTATAAACAGTATAATTTTGGTAGGACCCTTATATGGGCACTAGGTCTAAACATGGACCGATGTTCACCAAAATCAATAGGCTGCGTTATTGGCCCAATGTAGGTCTGTGTACCAAATTTCATCAAAATATCTTAATATTTACGACCTGCAGCGTATAAACAGTATAATTTTGATAGGACCCTTATATGGGCACTAGGTCTAAACATGGACCGATGTCCACCAAAATCAATAGGCTGCATTATTGGGCCAATATAGGTCTGTGTACCAAATTTCATCAAAATATCTTAATATTTACGACCTGCAGCATATAAACAGTATAATTTTGGTAGGACCCTTATATGGGCACTAGGTCTAAACATGGACCGATGTTCACCAAAATCAATAGGCTGCGTTATTGGGCCAATATAGGTCTGTGTACCAAATTTCGTCAAAATATCTTAATATTTACGACCTGCAGCGTATAAACAGCATAATTTTGGTAGGACCCTTATATGGGCACTAGGTCTAAACATGGACCGATGTTCACCAAAATCAATAGGCTGCGTTATTGGGCGAATATAGGTCTGTGTACCAAATTTCATCAAAATATCTTAATATTTACGACCTGCAGCATATAAACAGTATAATTTTGGTAGGACCCTTATATGGGCACTAGGTCTAAACATGGACCGATGTTCAAAAAAATCAAACTTGTTCGTCCTTGGGCCAACATAGGTCTGCGTACCAAATTTCATCAAAATATCTTAATAGTTGCGACCTGTAGAGTGCGCACAAGATTGCATGGACAGACAGACAGACGGACGGACGGACAGACGGACATCGTTAAATCGAAATAAAAAAAAATTCTGAACCGATCGGTATACTATAAGGTGGGTCTACGACCAATATTTTTTGGTGTTACAAACATCAGCACAAACTTATAATACCCTGACCACATAGTGGTGTAGGGTATAATGACCACATAGTGGTGTAGGGTATAAAAAGTAATAAACAAAGGGTTATTGATTTTTATGGTAGCGGTAACAAACATTTATTTTTACCGGAAAAACTGTTGAGTATATAGAAAAACGTTATATGAACAGATTAAAGGAATTGTAATTTTTAATTTTTTTAAAATTGTTTGAGCAAAATCGGACTAGTGGTTCTCGAGTTATGTCAAAAAAAAGATATATCTCGATTCCTAGGGTTGACCCAGCGAAACGCCGGGACACGTATAACTTGTTTTTGACCGATATAACATTTCCCGTTGGTTTCATCCCATCCCGATTTTGACTGTCGCATAGTGTAATTATTGTAATTAATGATTATTATAATTATTAATTATAATTAATGCTCAATGTAATAAAGCCTGTTTAGTGAGCACTCTGAATTAATAAAATAAAATAAAGGAAGGGAGGTACGGAAACTTAGAGGGAAAATAAATTCTCAACAGAATTCCTCTCTACATTTACGTTTTTTATGTACTCAATGCATACGAAAGAGATACAAAGTATTGTATATTCTTCTTTAACTCTTTAACTCATTGCGGTGTGGTTCTCCCTGATTTGGATAAAATTTTAATATGTGAAAGAGGGGACAGAAAAAATAAAAATAATTACGAAATCTGATCTCAATTATTACATTTTTTTTTTATTATTTTTATGAATTTCAGAAGAGTTACTGAATTTATTTTTGTTCGTTTTTTAAATAAAATTATTAAAAACACAACAAGTGTATGTATATTATTTTACAGAAAACTTTTTCGATTAATCGATTAATTTTAAAATTTGTTTCGATTAACCGGTTAAGAAAAAAATCCGAATAATTATTTGCACGATTAATCCATTAAAATAAAAAACCGATTAATTGAATGCCCTAATTTTTACTGCTATTTTAGAAGTAATTCTGAACAACTTCAAAAAAATCACTTCTTCTATTGCTTCCAAAATATCCGTTAGTATATTTTTATAGGTTTTTAAAGGTAATTCTAAAAAAGTGATCTAAAAGTGATTTTGAAGCCGTTTCCCAGGAAAAAAAGTGAGGAAAAAGAAGTAGTAAAAACATAACAACAGATGAATAGGGAGTAGTGATAATTTGTGGTTTTCACTGATGAATTCAACATTGGCTTGTCATAGGAGGGAAGTTGTTCTTTTTTGAAACAAATTATGTATATTTGAACCGATGAAAAGGAAGTTCAATTTCACTTGTTTGTATTTTAATTTAATTAAAAAAAAAAACATCATGCATCGTGTGGGGTTTGAACCCACACTCGTTGGTCTTGTTCAGTAAATTGTTATATTTATTTCTTTCTATTTTTATTAACAAAAATATATAAAATATTGGAAAATATATAAAGTTGTTTTTTTTAAGTTTTTTTTTTATAAAAATAATACACTCATAGAAAGAAATAAAGCTGTAAAAATAGGAGAAAAAGCTACTCAAAATTAATGTAATTAAAAATGACCTTGCAAAAAAACTGCTGATATTAGCAGATTGTTTTTTGCTAAATACTAGTAAGATACTTAAGAACGAAAAATAAAACTGTTAAATTTACAAAATTTTGGTTACATTTAAGTTAACTTTTAATGCGAATTACCTTGATAAAATCCGTAAAAAATTTTGCAGCATATTAGTAGACAAAAAATAATTTTTTCTGCCAGGTTATTTTTAACTTATTTTTACTAGTTCTAACTAAAATGTTTACAGGATTTTTCTTTTTCTGTTATATTTAGTTTCTAAATACATTTAGTAAAAATTTGATCAAAATGGATTTTTTAAATTACAATTTTTTAAATACAAACAAAATTGTAATATTTACCTTTTTCGTATTTTAACAAAAAATATTTGCAGAATTACATATTTATTTAGAACTTTTATATTTCCATAAAATTTCATTAAAAATTAATAGAAAATTAAAAAAAAAATTTAAATCGTTTCAAAAATTAAAAAATAGAAAAAAATAAAAATTTTACAGTAAAAACTACAAAAAATTATTAATTGTGTAAAAAAAGTTCCAAAAAATTTTTTTCCACCTGGTGGGATTCGAACTCGCAACCCTCTGATTTCTGTGCCAGCACGTTCCTATGCAACCCCCATACAAAATATTAACTTCTTATCACCCATGAAAAAGAACTTCTGACTAGCATATATTTATTGCAGCATTAGATGTTGTTTAAAACCCATTCCTAAGGGAGTAATTCTTTGTGATGTAATGAAGGAAGTGATTCATTTAGAAGGCATTCCATTTATTTTTGCTGGGTTATTTCCAAACGGATGATCGCGGGTTTGCGGCGGGACCAATATTTTTTTTATTGTTTTTATTTTTTATTTTTTTTTTTTAATTTTATAGTTTAGTTTTTCAATTTTAAAAAATATATATAAAAACAGAAAATGATGAAATTTTGCTTTTTATGCACATGTAAGTAAGCAATACTGAATTGCAGAGAACACTTGCACTTGTTTAAACAGTTATTTTTTTTGAAGATACCCTACGGGAAATTTTAACAAACTGTCACCGAACTGGCCCCTTTACATGAAATAGACTGGTCACTTTTACATGGCGTTGTCATAGGAGGGGGAAATTGACCCCTTGTGACATGTCACAAGACACATCCTAGGACAGGTTACAGAACTCTCATAAAAAACAAAGTTCAGGGACCTGTCCTGGCATTTGTCTTGTGACATGTCACAAGGGGTCAATTTCCCCCTCCTATGACAACGCCATATAAAAGTGACCAGTCTATTTCATGTAAAGGGGCCAGTTCGGTGACAGTTTGTTAAAATTTCGCGTAGGGTAATAAAGCACAATATCTCGCGATCAAGAAAAGCTCAGCTCTAGAGAGCTAGACTAGGAATCTTGAGGTCGCAAGTTCGATAACCGGTGGCGGCAATAAAAAAATATTTATAAAATAAAAACAATATAATTAGATTATCAAAAATGTTTTGATCATTACTCCTTGCAATACGTAATCAGTGATCGGTAAGTCATTACTTTTTATTTTAAAATAAAATAGTTAGCATAATAAAAATTTGCTAGGATAAGATTGATCTTACAACATTTGCTATGAAATGGGACTTTTCGACGGGACATCCTAAATATACAACAAATTATGTTTGAATGTATTTGTACATATGTAATACACATGTATGAAAATGTAGTAGTAGTATGGGGCAATATTTGTTTTTTTAATTAATTTTATATTTACCACATTATTGTCAGGCCAAATAACAATAATAACAAAAAAACTTTTAATTAAAATTAATCCCAAGCATCAAATTTGTACACATTAAATTGAAATTTTCAACAAAAAAAGTTAAATAAAAATAATACATTTTAAAAAGTTTTACACAATAAATCAATTCAAATATGAGAATATTAAACTTTGTTGGAAATGTAATGAATTTTAAAAATTAATTTTCAATAGGCAAAAAAATTTTCATTTAAAGTTATATATTGTAGACTTTAATAGTCGATTTTTTAAAGCATAAATTGCAAAAAAGTTCTTCATAAAGAAATTACCCAGCAATAAAAGAACACTCTACTCGAAAATGAATAGCATTTAAATAACATACAATAACACTGCTTACAAAGTATAGCTTTCATAAGCACAACCAGATCCACGCGCACACCAACGCTTTTATGATATCCAAAAATGTTAAATTGGGGCAATTGACAACTGAGTTATACATATGCTTCAAATACACCTTGTTTTCTTGGTTATTATTTTTATGATATTTTTTACAATTTTCACTTAAAAAAATTTTCTTTTTGGTAAATTAATTTTTTCTTTTTTAGATAATTCAGCATACAGCACTTAAGTTAATCAAACGACTGAAATACAATGCTTATTATTTAAATCTAATTTGTTTATCCACAGTTTCAGCATCACTCATACCCTCACTCTTTCTCTCCAAAATATTCCACTAATATCAAAGTATTAAATTACAAAGCAGTTGAAATTTTTGTAAAAAAAAAATTTATGCCTGTCATTACAAAATAATTGTATGCAAACAAAAAACTTTTCAAAACTAAATAAATATTACTTACAGCACTTACCTCTTTAACTCCTAGGATAATTATTTAGCAAATTAAAAAAGGATTTTAACAATACAATATGGGCCTGAAAATATATAAATAAAAGCAAAAAAAGGAGGATATTAGAGAAATTACATTTAGCAACAGGAGTTTAAAATTACAATCGTAACAAAGACATAGTAAATATTGTTTATAAACTTTGAACGAGTGGTTTTGGTTAATGTTGTTGTTAAACAGATGAAATAAAATTTAATTAGTTTTACCCTGTAATAAATACAAACATTAACTACATTGTAAAAACACTTAAAGAAATATTGTCAGCAGAAATGAAAACTGTTCAAAAAAATTCATAGCTCGAATTTGAAAAACTTCAAATTGGCTTATAAGAAAACTAAAAATTTGAACTGCTAGATTAAGAAGTTTAAATCGCGATATATCCGATATTGGAACGGATCGGTGTTTCGGGCTATATGATGTCTGTTAGATATGATATTCTAGTTGCGTAAATATCAGCTCGACAGTTTCTGCAATAAAGCCAAAATGGGGATAGTTAATTTTTCGGATTTGTTGGGATCTTCCGACCAACACCTAGTCTATCAGTTAATTATCGAGTTCTACTTTCTCAATTGGTGCGATTGACTCCACAATTTTATAAAACGCTGTAATATAAAACGCTGTAATATAACCGGTAGGAACTAGGTGAATAAATTTATGTAGGTCTCGTGCAAGAAATCGCTTAAAACTGCTTTGGTTTGGTAACGCTGTAAAAAGGAACCGGGTAAAAGTTAGACATGCTTTTTTTTCGCGGCACAAGCTTTATCTGATTAACAAATAAAATTATGTAGATCCCGTACGAGAAACAGTCAGTTCTTAAAAACAGTCGGTTCTTATAATACAGTAAATTTTAAAATAAACCAGAAATCTATTAATTTTACCGACTTTGGCAATTAATTAATTAATTAACAATTAAAAATAAAAGAAAAAAAAATTGTTTTAAACGAAAAATAGGTTATTATTTTTTTAAAATTATTTTCAATTGTTTTAATATAAATATTCAACAGATTTTAAGAAATAAATATTGTGAATGTAAACTCACAATAATTTTACGAAAAAATTTCAATAGTTATTTAAAAAGTAAATCGGTAAAGTTGATTCAGTTCAATAAGCTGTTAAATTACAAAGAAATATGTTTTTTAACTTTTTCTATTAGTCATTCAATTCAATAAACTAAATGCATAAAATACGGTTTTTTGGTATAAGTTAAAATATTCAATCAAAATTTTCTGTTGAAAATAATCAGTTCTTATAACATAATAAATTTTAAAATAAATTAGTTATAATCATAGACACTGGAAGCTTTTAGAATGATCTACATGCTACATGTTGTTGTCACAACTGACAAAACTCGGCTACAACAACCGAATCATTCGATTGGCTACAAAGGCGGTTGTAAAAACCGAATATGTTTTCTGGGTGGATTTGTGTTGACAATCGAATTGGTTGCCCATCAAATAGTTCAGTTGCAGCAAACGAATTTTTCAGTTGTGATAACCGAATTATTATTGAGACAACTAAATTGTGTTATCATAATCAAATACCTATTATCGCAATCGATTCCCTGTTGACATAACTGAAAAATCCAGTTACCACAACCAAAACGTTTGTTACAATTTTTTCACAAAATTAAAAATTTAAAAATTTAATATTCTATAAGATGAGGATTTCCTTCGTACTCGTATATCTATTAAAGTTTAAGCTCTTTAATTTAGAAAGCTTTAAATCAATCCGGTTTACAAAAGCAGATGAACTGTTAGTAAAAATAAATTTAAAAATTAATTTTTACTACCATTTTTTTATACGTGTAGTCATAAGTAATACTAAAGTGTCCCTTTGTGGTAAATTATAGTCAAAAAGGAAGACAAAATAAATGAATGAATAAAGGAATTACACCAAAACATTAAAATAATTGTTAAAAAAATAAAAACTGAATAAGTGGTAATAAAATACAAGAGTGCTGTCACTACGAAAAAGAACACCAGAACGAGGAAAAGGAAGAAGGACACAATGTTGACAATTTTAAAGAATTACAATTTTTACAGGATTGGCTGATTGTACAAAATCTCTTCAAGGACTATAGTATTATTTTTTATGTGGTAAATAAGAATGCAGTAGTTAATATATAAATTTAAGTGTATGTGTTTATGTATACACTCAACCAAAAACGTCTGTAATGGCTACTGAAAATTTTGCTGTTATTACGGGAAATTTAACTGTTTTGAGCCCAGCGGTATTTTTTGCTAATTTTAGCAACACATGTCTGCTGATCAGTAGTACCACAAAATTAGCAGAAAAATTTAGTAGCCGATACTAAATTTTAGCAAAATTGTTGTAAGCTGCAATTCAAAATCGATTTGTTAAAATCAGTTAAAAAGCTTACTAAATATCAATAATTTTAGTACAATGAAATTAGTATAAAAAATCAGTAGACACTACTAAATTTCAGTAAATTACTGTAAACTGTCTCAACAAAAAAATCGTTCCGTTTACGTACCGTTTTCGGTCCGTCATAAACGGAATCCAACTCCGTTTACGTACCGTTTTCTGGATCCGTATACGGACCAGAAAACGGATTTTAAGGAACAGCGAAACTGAATCGAATCCGTTGAAAGTTCGTCAATGACGGACCGTTTACGGACCGATATGTCGTGTAAAATACTGACAAGTCCGTTGTAAGTCACTGACGGACCGTTTACGGACCGTTGTGTCGTGTAAAAAACGGACAAGCCCGTTGAAAGTCCGTCAATGACGGACCATTTACGGACCGTTATGTCGTTTATAAACGGAGTGACTTCGGACCAAAAACGGACTTGTATATCTATCTAAATTGACTAATTTTGAGTAAATTAAATTTACTAAATTTTTTTTTATTTTTAATAGATTTATTAATAACGATATTATTTATTTAAATTTTATTATTCTTACCATCTAATATATATATGTATGCGACTTGAAGTTAGTTAATTGATGATGTGTGGGACCTATTCCAGCTACCGCCACCAATTTCTCGTCACAAAAAGTTTTTAAAATAATTTAATTGTTTTTATTTTGAACACAAATTAAAATCAATTAAGTCCGTATTTTACGGTACGGAAACGGAGTTAAAACGTATTGTGTTCGAAAATCCGTTTACACGGTCCGTTAATGTTCCGTATACGTACAAGCTTTGACGGATACATGTATTACGGACCGTTAATGTGCCGCAAAAGCCGGATTCATGATTCCGTACGTGCCGGAGAGTCCGTAAAAATGTTTCTTGGGGTAATTTAAAATCAATCTGCTGAAATTAGCAAAAAAGTGTACTAAAAAATAAAAAACTGCAAAATTTCAAAAAAAAAAAATTAAATTTAATAAAAAAAATATTTTTTTTTTCTTTCAATTGTATAAAATGTATTATTACGTCAACATACTTGAAATTTGGAGTAAAAATTACAAACGGTTCTCCAGTTATTACCTTTTCGTACATTGGAAATACAATAAAATTTTATGAGTTTTATGTCCAAACTCAGAATATATCAATAATAACAAATATAAACTAAACAAGAATTCTTGAAAATAAAATTTCCTTAAAGTATCCACTTGTTGTTAAATTACTATATTTTTTTGCTAAGTTTAGCACTCGGTTTTGAAAAATTAGTTAAATGTTTTGCTGAAATCACAACGAAAATTAGTAGAAAAAAAATCCGTAATTTGAAAAAAAAGTTATTACTAAAAAAGAAAATTGTACTAAAAATCAGTACAAAAGTAGTAAAATTTAAATTTTTTACTAACTCTTTTATCTGAGTGCAGTGTTTGTGATTGAGTATATATGTATGTATTAGGGATGCCAATCAGGATTGATATTTAAAAATCCCGGGATTCGGGATTTTGAAAATCCCGATCACGGGATTTTCGGGATCCCGGGATTTTACGAGATTTCGGGATTTAAATTTTCCTTTATTTATAAAAATTTTATGTTATGTAACTACATTTTTTTATAGAATAAAGCGTTTTACAATTCTTTAATAGTTGTTAATTAATAATGTGGTACATTTTATGAATATTGAAACATCCCAGTCAGAAATTGCCAGTGGTACAAAAAATCAAGTACCTGCATAACACTGAGTAACCGCGGTGTTAAAAAAAATTACTGGCAGAACACTCCTATGTCAGCGTTTACAAAAAGCGTTTTGCCAGTATTTGTTTTACAAAAATTTCGGTGATTTATAAAAAAAAAACACTGGCAATGAATGGGCTTAGAGTGCTATGCCAACATTAGCAACAAGTGGTTATCCAGTGCTGCTACCTAGTCAAAAATTGCAGCAGCACAAAAATCAATTCACTGGTAGAGCAATGATTTTATAAAAATGACGCTTCGTTAAAAAAAAAAGTTTGTAGTGAGAAGGTTAAAATTTGAAATTAAAATTTTTATCCCAAAAACTTTTTGCGAGTGCTAGTATTTTAGTGCAGCCAGTAGTTGTCCAGCTGTTATCATTCATTTACATTTTTAGCCACCAAGTATTATATGGGAAGAGCTGTCGTCTGCCAATATGACGGCCTGGGTTTGTATCACGGCAGGAACAAAAAAGATACATCCCGACTAAAAAAGATGTTATATAATCATGTATCACCATATATAAACCCATATATACGTCCATATCTAATTTGATCCGAATATTGGAATATATAATTATATCAAGCGAGATAAGCATGTTATCTCACCTGATACAATTTGATCCGAAAAATGGGTCTATCTAACTGCATCAAATTATATATAAATACTAGGCTGGGTCGATTTGTGGGGAGGCAAAAAAATCGCCCATGGCTCAGGGAAAATCGTATTCTAGGGATCAAAATAAGAAACTTTGCCGAAGGAACCATACCTCTAAAACGAATTCTACTACCCCTAACTGTTGACTTTTGTCCCGTAGGGTCAAGTTTTGAAAAATCCCACTTTGAATAATTTAGAGTGCCCCAATCGAGTCCAAATGTATGACCGACCCCCACTAACTTTGGAGGGCCGATCCACCCATGCCAGTGGTACACCCCCTGGAACTCCCCTGGGGGGTTCCCCATACAAACATTTTAAAAAATCACCATTTTTGGCACTTTATTTTATTATTTTTTATTTATTTTATTTATTTTTATTATTTTATTTATTTTTTCTCCTTAGAAATTTATTTAGTCAGAACATATGTAAATGAAAAAATTAATTTAACTTAGTAATAGAAAAGAAAAAATGCCCAGACTTGAAAGCAAAAAAGACTTCAAACAGTAATTTTTTTTATTTTCTTTTCTATTACTAAGTTAAATTAATTTTTTCATTTACATATGTTCTGACTAAATAAATTTCTAAAGAGAAAAAATAAATAAAATAATAAAAATAAATAAAATAAATAAAAAATAATAAAATAAAGTGCCAAAAATGGTGATTTTTTAAAATGTTTGTATGGGGAACCCCCCAGGGGAGTTCCAGGGGGTGTGCCACTGGCATGGGTGGATCGGCCCTCCAAAGTTAGTGGGGGTCGGTCATACATTTGGACTCGATTGGGGCACTCTAAATGGGTCAAAGTGGGATTTTTCAAAACTTGACCCTACGGGACAAAAGTCAACAGTTGGGGGTAGTAGAATTCGTTTTAGAGGTATGGTTCCTTCGGCAAAGTTTCTTATTTTGATCCCTAGAATACGATTTTCACTGAGCCATGGGCGATTATTAAATCGACCCTCCCTAATAAATACATATAATTTTATGAAGATTTTCGAAGAAAATTTTAGTAAATATTATTGAGATCACTTATTTCATTCATATTAAATACTAATGCTAGATGTTTAGAACAATTTTTGCTAATAAACTTGGAAATAGCTGACAAAATAAAACATTACAAAAATTTGTCGCAACAACTTTTTCTAGGTTAGAGTTTTGGTCTTTCTTATAAAATGTGTCTTTCTTATAAAATAAAAAATTAACTAATTAGAAATTTATTAATTCAGTTCGAGGCCAATTTCCTTGTTATGAATTAATATAATAAGTACTTTTTTTCAAAAACTGCTATTTTTCTTCATCAGGATACTCTCCTGACAAATACTTCACAGAGTTTTTGCTTTCAAAAAACCTCTACACTTTCAGGAATGAAAAGACGATCGTTTCGGGGATTACGCCACCACTTTCTAAAGAAAACTGATGAAGGGGACCTGGAAAATCCCCGAAACGATCGTCTTTTCATTCCTGAAAGTGTAGAGGTTTTTTGAAAGCAAAAGTATTTGTCAGGAGAGTATCCTGATGAAAAAAAAAAACAGTTTTTTGAAAAAAGTACTTATGTTAATTCATAATAAGGAAATAGGCCTCGAACTGAATTAATAAATTTTTAATTAAGAAATTAGAAATTAGATGAATTAGAAAGATCGAAAAAAACAATTTTTATTTTTTAAAATAAAAATTAAAAACCAACATGATAAAAAATTAACTTTCACAATTAATTTTACGGAAAAATAAATGAACTTAAACCATATTTATTTTAACATATGTTTGTCTAATTTTTAAATTTAAAAGTAAAAATAATTATTTCAACCTTTAATTCCACAATGAAAAAAAAGTGTCCCTTATTTATTTCTTTAAAATTATTTTTAGTTTAATAAAGAGTATTTCGCCAACTATTTGAAAAATATATGTTAAATTCAATTATAAACATTTATTTATATATCAAAGTGCAAACTTCAAAACCAGATCCACAATTTCGGAGTTTTTTTTTTTTAATTTTAATAGTGCAATTAAATTTTATAAAATTTTGTATAATTAGATATCATGTCAGATAAATTAATACATAAAATTAATACAATTTTATATTAATTTTGTTATATTTTTTGATATAAGATTGTTTAGAGAAGCTTATACGCCATTATATATAATTATGTATAAACTATATTTGCAGATCTCTTAATATATAGCTGGAGACCAAATCGCATATGATTATATATAACGTCATATCAAACATATTTATAAAACCAAAGTGTTAATATAAATGTATATGGTCATATAAAGCCACACATATAAACATTTATAATTATATCAAATCATATAAGATTATATAAAAACTTTTTTAGTCGGGATATGATTTTTTTTTTTAATTTGATTTGGTAAATATAATTCCAGACTAGAGTTTGCTAAAAACCGAAAAATTTGAAAACCGCGGTTTCGGTTTTCTAAAATTATAAAAACCGCGGTTTCGGTTATTTTTCGGTTTTCTTGTGATATTAACACAATTGTTTTAAATTAATTAAATATATATAAGAATTAAATATTTTAACACGTTCAAAATGTTTATTGAAATTCGATTGAATTTCTCACTCGAATATTACTCCATTTCTAAAACACGGAAAACCGTTATAAATAAATTCCCCCATTCATCAAATTTTTTTATTCTTTTGTCGGCAACTAAAGCTGTTTTTTAAGAGTTTAAAAATTTTTGCAAATTGTTTAAAACAATATAAAGTTAAAATTTTATAAATTTCGCGGCCTACAAAATAGTACTTTTTTAAAAATACTGTGTGAAAATCCGAACTGAATATATGAAACTTAATATCTCTTAAACTACCTGACTTTTTGTTGACTTAACTTATGTTATCAGTAATAACAAAAAAAACAAAAAATTCTTTAAACTAATATTTAATGGAGAAAATGTTCATTACAATTAAATACAAAATTTTGTTAAATAGGAGTTGAGCCCTTTTCGAAATTCATGATTCAATAATATCGCAGCCAACATTTTTCTGAGCGCTCAAAAATTATGACTCGTAAGAGACTCTAAAATATGATCATTTTCAGAGTGCTGAAATTTTGTATTCGACATTTTTTTTAAATCTTTTTATTACTTCTAAATAACTTAAAAATTAAATAAAATAATAGCTCTCAATAAATAAAATAATAGCTCCGAAAATTCTAAACTTTTCAACCCAGCCAGCAATTTCGGAGCGCTCATAAATAAGATTCTTAAATAGGTCATAGAAATGATTATTGTTTTTTTGAAAACATTCTTTTTTTTGTAGAAAATATGAACCCTCAGAAAACAATCCAAAAAGTTGTCTCTGCAATCTCAAAAGCTGTCTCAAAATGAGGGTTCATTTTTTGGACTCAAAGAAGATTCCAAAATTATTTAAATTTATAAGAAAAATTTCAATTTTATACGTTCTTTTTTCTGAGTCATTTCTGAGTACGGAGCTCTTTTGGACGGACCACTTTCATAGGAAAAAGTGGAAAAATGTTTATGTTTTTGGAGCTCATTTCTGAGTCATTAATGATCAGCCTTGTTTGCTGGGAATAATGCTCATAATTCAGGGTCTTTTATGAGTCGTAAAAGTGCGCTCGGAAAAAGGCTTCATCGGTGAAGCAATACTCCCTCATATAGCCATAATTTCAGAAGGTCTTAGGGCTCTTTTATGAGTCTTTTCAGATTCTAATTTGACACTGGAATGCAATCTAGTTAATTATTTTAGTTGGTTAAAGTCATTGTTAAAAACCGACATATTTTCGTCGGTTTTCGGTTTCGGTTTTGAGGCTTGAAAAACCGCGGTCTCGGTTTCGATTAAAACCGAACAGCAAACTCTATTCCAGACCACCTATTTATTGGTTTTGCCAGCGTTTTCCCAACGTTAAAAATTTCGTTTCTCCAATACTTTTCCGGCGCTCTTTGAACAGCCGGTCCTTTTGTCTAATGACGTTATCATTTTGGAAATGGGAAAGCAATTTTTGTCAGTACTTGTACCACCTCGCTTTCCCGTTTGTATTTTTCGGACTGGGATAATATATGAGGGCCTGCACTTTGGTACACTTCCGCCCAGTATTTTGTAAGCACTTTTTTAAACAGATTCGTTGCGAAAACCTTGCCCACTGAATCGTGTAATTACAGCAATAAAGTTATTTAGTTATCGTTATCAAATTTTAACATGTAAGAATTCAAACTTACAGTCCCAGCCAAAATTCAGGAGTCGTATTTCGCTTGGAAGAAAAAACCGGTAAAATAACAAACAAACTTGATTTTTCGCATGAATTACTCAAAAACTTAATAATGTTTACCAAATTTTCAAATTCTTCTGCAGAGTCTTTGCATAGTTTACTCAAATAATCTACTTAATTTCTATTTTTACAATATCTTGGCATCAATTTCTTGTAAATATGAGGAAATTCAAGAAAAAAACGTCGGTAATTTAAAATTGCTCACTTTGTTTATTTGCTTTCATATTAATATTAATAAATTATTTTTAATTTCATAATTTTCTTGAGCGTAAAAAGAAGGTTAAATAAACGACAAAAATTAATAAATTAGAAAATCCTGGGATTTTTGAGAAATAATCCCGGGATTTCGGGATTTCCCGTTTGGCAGCCCTAGTATGTATGTATGTTACCTACCATATATTTAACTATGTATGAGTACTATATTGTGGTGGCGGAACTGTCATATTTAAAACGATGATTTATAATGGTTTTGTTACTTAACCAGCTTAAATACTCACACACACACTCAAATAGACTCACATTCACACAGATAGTACTTCATTAAAATACTTATACTTTCACATACTGAATTAATGAAGTAGTAGAGATTGTCATTTAAGTACTTTAAAGGTTTTAAAAAGAAAGAAATCTTTTTAACATTTAAAAAAAAATTAAGTAGAACTTTTTTAAAGTTGTGAAATTTAGATAAAAAAAAAAAACATTTAAAAAGAAAATGAAACTAATTAAAAAGTCCAATTGGTTTTAATCATAATAATTTACTTAAACAGATTTTTACCAAAGTCAAAGGTCACGAATTGAAAATTTCAAAAAATTTTGCCAAACACCAAAATAAGAATTTTGAAACCATTTTAATGAAATTAGTTGAGAAGTGTAAAATCTAAAGACAAACACATAAAAATTGGTTATAATTTTAACTATTTTACATTTTGCACCATAATTCTTTTGATTTATCATCTCCATTTTAAATATCTCTGTGTGTTTGTAGAAGTATAAGTATTTTAACACAATTTTTATTAAGGCATTGGAGATTTTAATTTTTTATATCCTTTTCGGTTTTGTATGATTTTTTTCTTTCTTTCTGTTTTTTTTTTTTTTTTTTTTTTTGCAGCATAAATAAAACAGCAATGAAAATATACTACATACATATATAAAATGTATTATGCTTCTCTGTTGAACTTTGTGTTCATTGTTATAAAATAAATGCTACAAAAGGATAATAAGTAAATTTCTTAATAATGTTGTAGTTGTTCTTCTTATTATGGTATTTGGAGTTGGTGTGGTGGTATTTATTGTCGGTTGCTTTGGTTCGTTTGGTTTATTATGGTTGTGTGGTGGTGTGCGGTGCCACAAATGATAATAAGTACAAATGTAAGCATTTTACATGTACTATATTAAATATTATTTAATATTGTATTTATTTATGTCGTTAACAGACCATATTTTAGTTATTTTTATTTCCATAAAAATCTCTAAAACATGAACTAAACGAAGACAAATGTTTTAAGCAGAAAAAGATAAAAAAAAGTAACAATATAACTTGAAATATAACTTGTAACTTAATATACACAATGCTTCAAAAACATAAATACTACACTATTTCCGACAAAATGCTTGCCTAACAAGGAAGGTATCCCAATGGGTTCTCCTCGATTTTAATGAAATATGCCGAAATATTTTGTTAGTTTTTACGGAGTTTTAATGAAATTTCAACTGATTAGTCTCTGGAGTTTGAAACTGGCATTTTTATTGAAATAAAATCGAAAATAACCCTTAAGTGCAAAATGTCGAAAAATTCTTAAAACGTTAGATCAAAATATTTCCATAATATTCTCGAAAGTTATCCGCATTTTCCACTGTATATTAAAATTTTTTATAAAAATTGCTTGGAAACTGTGTTTTTGTTTTTTATAAATCTTGTCTAATGTTACAGCAAATGCTATTTTCAGTGTTTTTATGTTGTTTAAATAAAAAAAAAAAATAATAATAATATAAAACTGTAAAATTTGTCATCACTCTAGACGATAATGGCAGGGTTGTTTAGCAACTAGTTTTATGAATATGGAATTTAAACAATTTTTCAGTGCACACAAATAGTAGTAGTGTTTGGATACAAAAAAAAAAAAAAAGGAAAAAAACAACATATAAAAACAACACACAAAAACTCAATTGCAAGATAGAAAAAAAATCCGGATGTAAACGCCTTTTCTTGCGTCTTGTATGTGTGTTTCCGGATGACAATATACGTTGGAATGGAAGCAGCAGCAAATAATTTTAAATTTAACATGATGTTGTTTTTTCTATGAAACAAGAAAAACAATAACTCACTGACTGGGTTGTTCCTTTTTTTTTCTATTTGGTAATAACTTCTTTCAGCATTTTTAAACTCGTAAATACTTTTTCCAAATTGTACTTATTCACTGAATATTTTGCACAATCTAAATCTGAGTTTTTTTTTTTTTTTTTTGTTTTTGACTGTACACAATTTGATAAATTTTCAAAGTTAAATTAAAGTTTTTTCACTGCAATTTGTATATTTTTTTTTTGTTTTTGCAACATTTATGTATGTGCATTCGCATTAACGCACAATGCAATTGTAGACTAATACACATACAAATGGACTTTTTATTTGCATGTAGTAGTGACTATAACTATGTACATAGAAAATAGCAGATGTAGCAATTGTTATTTTTTGTTTAAATTCTTATTCTTATTATGTTTTTTGTGCATAGATAAAACCGGGAAGTGTGTCATATTTTTTGTTGTTTTGTCTTTCCTAATGAAGAAAATAAGAACAACAGAATTTGTAATGGGTCCGAATACCAGAAAACAGAATAACAACAAAACACAAATTTAAAGAGTTACTAAAAGGAATCTTAAGGCTTTAAAATTTTGCTTTAAATATGACTGTAATGAAATTTAAAATAAAGTTTAATTGGACAACTGTTAAAGATTTAGCCTAATTTTTACAATGTCCAGTTAGCCACTAACTGGAAGTTTAACTGATACATTTAATGCTGTTGCCCATACAAAATTTGAATTTAATTGCTAGCAACATTTTAATGGCCAAAATTGTGCTGATAAGCACATCGGAAAATTTTATTTTCTGTGTTTCCTTCGCTCTTTTGAAGAATAAGTGTTTCAGTGATATAAAAGCGATATTTTATTAGTTCAGTTTATTTGAACAAGACAACTATTACGAGTTCTTCCACTTCTCCATACAAACAACTGTAGAATTTACAAGTGAGATGTCATAGGGATGGGGCCAATTTGAAAATGGTACTATACCAGTTGGTCAAGATCTGACAGATAAAAGTCGATGGGTTTTCCCATTATTATTATTATTGGAATAATTAGGTCCATCTACCAAATTAAATTTGAATTATTTTGTGTTTGTTTCGTTTATGTAAAATGTCAGTCTCTTCTTAGTTTGAGTGAAACTATTAGGTACACAAATTGTTAAAAGTTATGTGAGAAATTTACCAAACTAGTTCTGAAATGACTCTTTGGTACCAGTAATGTACCAGTGGTTTTGCACCTCAATTCAACTTACAATAAAAAAATGAAAAACTCTGAGTTTTTATTAGCAACAAATGTGAACAAAAGCCGCTTTTTCTAATCACTTGGATTTATTAAATCCAAAAATTAGTTCTCAAATTGCTTAATAGATGGAGTTAGTTTTCACCTATTTTAACTGAATTTTTCTATCCGACCTTCTTTCACCCTAGTTTTTAATAATAAATGCAATGATGCAGGATTTTATTGTAACTTTAAATTCTTTATTATATAAAACTGCAAGAAACAGTTTTTCTTTTGAGTTTAATCACTTCAATTTATATTTCTACACAACTAAAATATTCCACTGCAATGTTTAATATTCACTTTAATTAAATTAATTAGAGTAGCGTGAAAAATTGCCATTTCGATTTCAGCTATTTCTCCATGTCCTAGATGAAAACTAAGTATCTAGAGAATTGCAGTTTTTTTTCTAAACATATTTAATAAAAAAATTTAAAGAAAATCTTGTTTTCTAGTTTTACAATTTTATTGTTTCTCTTTTAACTTTCATTCGTATTTTTTTTTTTTTTTTGACATTAAATTAAATTCCTTTTATTTGTGTTTTTATTGTTGTGTGTAAACCCGGATAAATAAATCCAGCTTTTTTTTGGATTTAATAAATTCACTTTTTGTATGAAAAAAAGCTAAATCCAGGTGATTAAAAAATGCGCTTAAAATAAGAATTTGAAATCTCGAATTTTAATTTAGGTAATTTTATTAAATACTCCATACATACAGTGGTGGAAAATTTAATAGGAACGATTCAAGTTTTTTGTAATTTTATTCTCGTTGCCTTTATTTTTAAAGATCAAAATAGAGTAGTGGGCGTGGCTTTCAATGAAAAATTAGCGATATCGACCTTTTATCAAATTTAATAGTAAAATTTAGCGAGTACTGATCGGATCTATACAAACTGTATATTTTTGGAAATCCTACAACAAAATTTCCTTAAGTCATGCATTATTTTTTTATCTAGAAATATTCGCCAGACTTGAAAATTTTTTCTTTGTTTTTAGCGATTTTAAAATAAAGTTAGCAACACTGAAATTTTAAAGCGAATTGTTTTATGCTATACTTACTACGATATAACAAATAAGTCAAGTTTTTTTTCTACGTTAAGTATAAAGCATTTCGTATTAAAATTTTAGTGTTGTTAACTTTATTTTAAAATCGCTAAAAACAAAGAAACATTTTTTTATGTTTAAGGCACTGTCATTTGAAGTCTGGCGCACATTGCTAGATAAAAATAATGCAAGACTTAAGGAAATTTTGTAGGATTTCCAAAAATATACAGTTTGTATAGATCCGATCAGTACTCGCTAAATTTTACTATTGTAATTTGATAAAAGGTCAATATCGCTAATTTTTCATTGAAAGCCACGCCCACTTAAAACAAGTGATAAAATAAAAAAAAAAACAGACATTACGTTTAAATTCTGCACAATATTCCAGAATACCTGTATGCCTTTTGGGGCGAATTTAGGCACTATTTTGATGTTTAAAAATAAAGGCAACGAGAATAAAATTAGGAAAAACTGGAATTGTTCCTATTAAATTTGCCACCACTGTATATCGTATTAAACTAGTACACAACTGGTTCAAAATAATTATTTTGAGAACTAGTTTTGAAATTACTACACAAAAAAACAAGTACTTTTTACAACTATTCGAAAAAAAAAATTTTTTTTCCCGAACTTAGGGGTCGGTTTTCTTAAGGGTCGTTATATTTTCGACATTTACAGTCGGATCTTAAAGTGTGATATATCGATTATTTTATGTCGGGGAGACCAATGTTTTGCTCTAAAGCAAAAATCCAATGAACAAAAATTGAAAAAGGCGAACCCTATGTTCGGCAACAAAAAAATAAAAAAAAATGTTCTACTGGAATTATCGAAAAACTTCTGTAACAAAAGTTTGATGATTTTTTGCGAGCTTTAAGTTTCTGATATTAGGGTGGTAGGAACTGATATCCGGTGGGTAAATACTAGAACGAGATATTTGAGCCCAATGTCCCTTAGAGCAAAACATTGGTCCCCCTCGAGACAAAAATATCGTTGTATCACACTTTAAACTCCGACTGTAAATGCCAAAAATAGATTTAAAAAGGCGACCCCTACTTTCGACAAAAAAAATTTAGAAATTCCGTTTTCAGCAAAAGTTTTAGTTATATTTTTTTAGCACTAAACTAATTTTAAACTAATGTCTTACTAATTTATTTTGCTGCTGATAACCACATTTATAGCGTGGACGACAACCAGATAGAAAAGATGTAGATGTCGCAGCTTGTCTGGATATAGTACGGACAAAGGAAATGATAGTTAAAAAAAACAACTCTACCTAGTTTCTATATATAAATTTTCAGCAAAAGAATTAACTAAAGTAAAATTTCTCTACAAATTTTTTAAATTTTTTTCAGTCTACTAATATTCAGCAAAAAGTTTAGTGATTTTAACAAGCATTTTTTTTTCATTTGCAATCGATTAAGTGTTAGCAAAACTTTTGCTGACACTTTTTACTATTTTTAACAAACACCTTTTGCTGAAATTACCAACTTTTGTGCAAGCTCGCTCCTGACTAAAAATTTGCTGACTCAGCAACATTTTTTGCTGACTTTACTGATTCTTTTTTTAGTATATGCTTTGCTAAATTTTTTAGCAACAAACTTTTATTTCTACCTCATTAATTATTTCTACAATTAAAATTGGATCCACCAGTTAAGAGTATAAAATTTTTGATTTATTATTCATTAACGCCAACTTGGATCTGGCATTTTGAATTCAAAATTGTTTACTTTCTGATTTGTTATCAGCGACTTTAAGACTTGCATAAGGGATAATTTATTTTCCAACACATAACAATTTTGAACTTATGGCTGACATATTTGATAAGCCATTTTTAATTTTTAAAATTTGATTTTAGATTAGTAATCTACTACCCAAAAACTTCCCCTGGTGGAAATTTTAATTAAAGCTGTATTTTGTCTCATGTCTATCAACGTTAAGTATTTAAAGCAAATATACGTTAAACCATTGTAGTACAAAAAAATTTAAACAGGTTATGTTTATAATTATTTCATTATAATCGAACGAGCGTCAGCAAAAGTTTTTAGGAAGTAACGCGAATAAGTTACGTTAGATGTGACAATGTGTAAACGTTGAGTTTTCAACGTTGATAATTATCCGTGTTGAAAGTTAACATGCATACGAAAATTAATATG
Organism: Leucophora obtusa; assembly: GCA_949987735.1. Taxonomy (NCBI): domain Eukaryota; kingdom Metazoa; phylum Arthropoda; class Insecta; order Diptera; family Anthomyiidae; genus Leucophora; species Leucophora obtusa. The sequence goes on along the minus strand of OX465298.1, from coordinate 186,628,795 downwards.
TTAGTTTTCGTCTTAAATGCGTTTTTATGCACTCTGAGTTTTTTTCAGAGTTAACGGATATAGTTAAGTCGAAAATACAGCTTAAATCAGACGATATAAGAAATTTAATAAAAAAATAGTTTGTCGCCATATTGGATCCGCCATTTTGAATTTAAAAATTTTAATTTTAGATTTTTAATCAGCGGCCCCTAGACCTTTATAATTGATTATTTTAAGTCCAAGATATTGAAAACTAAAAATTCATGGCCGCCATCTTGGATCCACCATTTAACTTTTTTATTTCAAATTCGTCATAAGCAACTTCCAAGCCTCCCTATGTATACTTTTTTGTTTCATATACTCAATATTCTAGTTTTGTCAAAAATTCAATGATGCTGGCCCACAGTGCAAAGCTTTAATTTTGTTTTTGTTTTCTTTCTGTTTATGTTTTCTGAAAGCTTTAAAATATAGCTTAAATCATTAATCTTTAAAGCTTTAAAATAAAACATTTATTCTAAATTCGTACAGCTTTGTAATTAATCGAAGATTTTTAAAGCTTTCAAATTTGGCTTAAATCGATAATTGTTGACTTTGAATTCCAGCTTCAATACAGAATTGTTAATGATTTCAAATAAAACTGTGAATTTAAAGAGCTTTTTAATTAAGCTTTAGCAACATATTCTTAAAGTTTTTCAAATATAGCTTTAAGTTTATGGAATTTCGGCCCCATAGTTAAATAATAAGAAATATAAAAAATTGTAGAACAACAACATGCATTATCATGCATAGCAGACTGATTTCACACTGAAAATTTATTGTTTATTTTTATGCTTTTTTCGCTTTTCATAAGTCGGAGATGGTTATTCATAGCTGCGTATACGCCACAATGACTTTATATTAAATGTTTTTTTGGGTGTGCGCATTCTGTTGTATTCTGTGTATGAAATTTTTAGAAGCATGTTATTTTTAACGGATGTGTTTGTCTGTATTTGTTTTTATTGTTACATACTTATATAATGGTCTATCATCTGAAGTGCATCAGATTTGTTTACTTTTTGTGTGAGTGTGTGCGCGTAAATTTAAGAATATTTGCTTGAAGTCTGTAATAAAAATTCTTTGTTTCAACACTGCAAAGTGTCATGTATTTTAAGAGATATTTATTGTTTTCTTTTTTGTCAGAAATATACATTATTGTTTATTTACTTATGCAAAATACTTTTTAAGAAGAATCTGGGGGTATTTATACGGGGAAAAGCATTTTCGAATAAATCAATTGAGACTTTTTAGCCGCATCCCAAAGCTTTGTATTTAATTAGCAAAATTTTTTTTAATTAAAAGCTTTAAGCGCTTAATATTATAGAGCTGTCAAGTCAATTTGCCAGTTTAAATTTTTTAAAAACATTGAGTTTTTATTTAAACGTGAAATTAAGAGCTTTGTGATATAGCTGTAATTAATAATATCAATAATTTTATAACAAAAATCTTGTCTGGTTCTGATTGTTGATATGACCCACAATCCAATCTTCAGGGTGTGAAGATTTTCTAGTGATACCCCTACGGGAAATTTTAACAAACTGCCACCGAACTGGCCCCTTTATATGAAATAGACTGGTCACTTTTACATGGCGTTGTCATAGGAGGTGGAAATTGACCCCTTGTGACATGTCACAAGACAAATCCTAGGACAGGTTACTGAACTCTCATAAAAAACAAAGTTCAGGGACCTGTCCTGCGATTTGTCTTGTGACATGTCACAAGGGGTCAATTTCCACCTCCTATGACAACGCCATGTAAAAGTGACCAGTCTACTTCATATAAAGGGGCCAGTTCGGTGACAGTTTGTTAAAATTTCCCGTAGGGACAGTATAATTATGTTAATATAATATACTTATATCAGTGCGTATGATCAACTATTCTATTTAATATCACTCATACGCAAAGAATAAAATTTTTATGAAACTCTGTTTTTATTTATAAATTCTTTGAAACTTCAACACCCACAGCTATTTTGGTTAAAAATAATTCACAATAAACTGAAAAAAAAAAACAAAAGGAAAAGAACAATTTCACACATAATAAATATTTATAAGTTTTGCAAACAATAATAAACTGTTTATTTAAATGATTTTTATTTTACATTTTTTTGTTATTCAAATGAACATAGGCTCTCATAAAAAAAACAACTGGTAAATTTTGTGGATTTTTTTTAACGTCAATGTAAATAATGTGCAGCACATTGTATGTTGCAAGAGTATGCTTCTTTTTATGTATTTGCTGCTAGGTACTTTACAAAAAAAAAACAACAATTTCGTATTTGTTAACAATTGTTAAATATTTATTCGTATGTAATATTGTTAGTTTTTTAAATACAACTCTTTGGAAAATGTTGCAACTGAGTTGGTTATAAATTTAGTATAAACATATGAATAAATAAATGCATAAATGTTCGTATTTTTTGTATGTATAATTTAAATAAATCATTAATTGTTTATGCCATTTTTAACTTTTATTTTTTGATTGACAGTTAGAAATTTAAAATCATGACATATTCACATTTCGACTGCAATTGAATAATAGCCATCAATTAGCGGGAAAAACTACACAATTACAAAGTGTATGCCAAAAATTGGTTTGCTGATAATTCAGCAAATTACCTTTTGGTAACTTTTATTACACTGATTTTTTTTTTTTTTTTGTCTCTCTTATATTGCAAATTAGATAAACTGATTGAGATATTCATCATACCATTTGGCTTATTCAAAGAATTTTTGAATACTTCACTTGCTTCAACATACTCTTTAATTGCAAAAAATTAAATATTTGTTAATGACATGTTGGTTTTTAGGTTAAAAATAGATGAGAATTAGGATACATTTCAAATTCATTTAGAAGATACAATCCATTTCAAACACAATATCAAACAATGATTCAAACAAAACATTTTGTATGTAGGCAGTCAGTAAACTGTGTAGCTCCCAGTGTTGCCAACTCTTGAAGGTAGGAAAGCACCGTGAGCATTTTGAAAACGGGTAAAAAGGGTAAAAATTTACCAAAAATGGGGTAAAAAAGCACGATAATAATTTTTTGAAAAATTTAAGTCAAGATTTTAATAACACATTGTAGCTTTGTAACATCGTGTAAAAAAGGTTCAAAAAATGACCAAAAAAGGGGTAAAAAAGCACCAAAGTACTATTTCAAAATTCAAATATAACGAAGTTGTTATTTAAAATTGTACTACAAACATTGTGAAAAAATGTATTTTTTGTATATTTCGTATTATTTTTTCAACTTTGACAGAAAATTCAAGAAAAATTGAAAAAAGGAGAACAAATACCAAAAATATAAACTGTACACAAAGCACTGCCAGAAATTTGAAAAAACACTGTAAATACCAGCTTTTTATAAACGGGTATTTGTAAAAAATCACCGGGTACGAGAAGGAAAAAAGCACCAAAAAATACCCGAAGAGCACTGAAATGGCAACACTGGTAGCTCCACTTTATGTTTAAGTTTTTACGCTTCTACACAGTGCACCCACTGGCTACCAGAGATACAAGCCAGCCGATTTTAGCCGGTCAACCGGCGGCAGCCGTTTTTTTTTTAAGGAATTAATTCAATTGCTCTTGTAGTTATTTTTGTTAAATCAAATGAATAAAATCACTTGTGAACGCGTCCAATTTAATGAACCGAATGAATAATAAAAATTTAATTAGTTCACTACTGAATTTATTCAATTTCAATCATTATACTAAATAATTGTTTTTTTTAAGGTTTCTATTCAAGTAATTAATTTAATGAAAACATTTCAATCGGATTGGAAATTTTCTCGGTTCATATAAAATGTACAAAGTTCTTGTCCCGTTGAATTTTTTTACGTTATGAAATGTCTCAGTTTGTGTGTTCCAATCATCATTTTCTAATTGCGGACAAATGATGAGTTGAAGTGATGCAAATAAAACAAATAACATCTAATATGATAATATCACATTAGAATTTGGACTTGGGGTAGAACAATATTCTAACTAAAAATATGTTCATATATAATTTTAAATTTTACAACCGGTTGATAGTTTTATTTTCAAATTTGAAAAACTGAAGCCGGGTTTTGCAAAAAATCGGAAAAACCGAAAACCGGTTTTTCAAAAATGTCAAATAATCAATCACGATACATTATTAGTACACAAACATTATTTTTTACAAACATCAACACAAATTCAATATTCCAGAGAGTGGTTTAGGTGTGTTTAAAAAAAAGAAGTAATTTTGTATTAAAGAATTCTTTTAAATCTCTGTTTTAGCTATAATTTTTAAGATTCCTTTTGCTACATTTGCACTGAAAGCCAAACAATTATTATACATAGCAGGGATTAGTTAACAAATAATTTCATGTTGTACTTGTTAATAAAAGATCTTATTAAATTGCACAACAATTAATTACACACACACATGTAGACATTTAATGTAAAGTAATCCACTAAACTACATGTATGGTTTATATGTGTGTGCATGTGTATTAAATCATTGGGTTAAATCGTTATACATTCGCACAAACAAACATCAATCAGCGCTGCCAACATTGACGATTTGTTTCCACTTTGACGATTTTTGAAGTAAAATCTTATGAACTGACGATTAATGATTTTGCAAAACTTCATATACGAAGAAAGACGATTTTTTTTTAATGAAATAGTTTTTACAGTTTATTGCAAAAAAAAAAAAAAAAACTATTAAAAAAATAAAAGGATTTAAAATTAATTTTTTTGGGCAGGATTCGAGAGTTTCATTATTAAACTCACTGATAGTTGTGAATTCCATAAAAAAATAAGTTATAACGACTTCGTTATCACTAGGTGGCACTTTGTTCATTAAACTGACAATAAAAACAAACAAAAAAGCTGAAAAACAGACAAAAAATATACGTGTGTCGGCGTCATCGGAATTTTATTTTAGGTGGGGTTAAAATGTCCCCCCTTTTTAGAATGTTTATTGTGAATCGGCATAGGAAACCATGTAAATCTTCCATTTTAGGTATAGGTTGCATTCCGTGAGCTTATGTAAAACACTACAAGGAACACTTTTGTGGAACATTTTACGCCTCTAACTCTTCAACTTACAGATCTTTCTTGTCCCTTTTTAAAAACGGGCCAAAAAAGTCCCTTTAATTGAAGAGCTAGAGGGCTAAAATTTTCCACAAAAATATTCCTCGAAGTATTTTACATAAGTTCGCTGAACATATCCTATTCCTAAAATCGAAGATTCACATGGTTTCCTATGCCGATTCACAATAAGCATTTGAAAAAGGGGGAAAACTTTAACGCCCTTAAAATAAAATTCCGATGTGATCTTTTAAAACGCCGACACACGTAAATTTTTTTTGTCTCCTCTACCAGCACCGATGTTCTGTAACTAGGTGAGAAGTTTCTCACATAAAAATTTCAACTCTGCCATATTTAAAACAGAGTGAGTATCATAATGTCAAATTTAGCCAGAGTTATGTAAAAAAAATTAACTTATATTCAGTTTGAAATTTTACGACTCACCCTGTTTTAAATATCGTAGAGTTGAAATTTTTATGTGAGAAACTTCTCACATAGTTACAGAACACCGGTACACAATCCATTATCAGATCCCCGTTATTTTGAAAAAAGTTCGAAATTGTTCAACAGTGTGATTGCTCAGGTAATACACAAAAGGTTTTTCATATAGAGACAATTCAACAATTAAAAATACTTAGATCAATTGACACATAAAGAGACCTGGTGAATCCCTTGTGTCTGTTAAAATTTTTTAGTAAAATTGTTTTCTTATTCATCTTCCTGTAAATAAACTTTAGATAAATTTAAAACATTTCGTCATGGAATTTGTTTTATAAATATCAACATTTTTGGGTCGGCAAAAGTAATGTTTTTGAATTCTGGTTCATTAGTAGGGTGAAATGTAAGAAGTTATTCTGTTATCACAGCGTGTCAAGGCCCTCAAAATAAACTCAACAAATATTATTGGCACATTTGAAGCAAGATCAGTTTTCCACTTTCCTCAAATTACCCTATTGAAATAGCCAATGATAAAGAAATAATTATTGAGACACGCTTTTACATAAAAATGTGAAATTGTTACAAATAAAGTAATAAAATATAAGCGTTTTTTGACTGGCCATTTTTTTTTGATTTCTCATTTAGAAAATGACAACAAAAAATAAATTAGAATTAATAAAAATGCATATTAATGACAATATTAATTGTGTTTGGTCTATACGACGCGTTTGAAAAAACAACACTTTACTATGAAAAATAAAAATGCCCTGTTGGCTGTCCGTCTCCAATATACACAAATTGCCTGCACTTGTACGTACAAACCATACGTCCATGTGGCAATATTTGTGAAAAGGTGACACGGAGGAAATAAGAAGATAAACAGAGAAAATCTGAAGTAGAATGTTTGTATATGTCTGTTTGATCACTTCTGAAATTATTCATATAGAGATAATCTGACAATAAAAATATAAACAATAACACAATTTAATGGAAGATCACTGATGAAGCCTGTCCATAAAAAGGCAGAAACTAGATCTAGTCTGATTTGCAAATTTAATGTGTTTATAACTTTTGAGGAAGGTTTATTCTTCTTCTTAACCTCAAACCTACTAAAAAACGATTTGTTTCACCAAATATAACGATTTCTCACCAAAATGGGTTGGCAGCACTGCCATCAATATTTCAATTTAAGCTTTGTTAGCTTTTCAGTTCATTTTTTTTTGTTTTTGTTGTTCTTGTTGCTGATTGTTATTGCATTGTTTGTTGTTAGCATGGTTTAAAACATGCCCTTTGGTTTGGCCGGATTTTACTTTATGTATTTTGTTTAGAGCTCCTTTGTTATGCTTTTGATTTTTAGCCGCTGTATTTTGCCAGGCTGGCCTGCCTCTTTTTATTTAAAATAAACATTAATAGCTGCCAAGTTTAATCGTAAACATACACTTACATATTTCAATTTTAAAACATGAAAGGATATGGATATAAGCAATTGGCTAAGAATGATTTGGAAATGAGATACACAATTTATTAATAGTGGAACGAACATCCCTAGGAATGGATTTAGTTAGTTTCTTTAGTACCACAAGCAATTTGTATAGAAATTTATGGAAGATAAATTGTAGTCAATATATAACGAGTAAAAAGGTTAAAGTCGGGCATGTCGACTATATAATACACTACACCAGTCTGACTTAAAGCCAACTAATGTTTGGATCCGAAATTTGAATGGGTTAAAACGGACTTGTGTCAAAATTTTCTATAAAATGATAAAAGAAGAGAAAATCGAAAATATAGCACATATGGGCAATACGTCCAAATTAAGACCGATACTATCTAGAATCAATAGGCTTTTTCCTGGGGACCATGTAAGTTAGCGAACCAAATTTCATTGAAATATTTGTATTTGTGACTTGTAGAGTGTTAAAAAGACAATTTTGGGGGGTATCCTTATATGGGCACTACGTCTACACATGGACAGATTTCAACCAAAGTCAATAGGCGTCGTCCTTGGGCCGACGTAAGTCGGTGTACCAAATTTCGTAAAAATACCTTAATCTTTGCGACCTGTAGAGTGCGCACAAGAATGCATGGACAGACAGACGGACGGAGGGACGGAGGGACGGACGGACATCGTTAAATAGAAATAAAACGAGTAAAAAGATTAAATTCGGGCATGCCGACTATATAATACCCTGCACCAGTCTGACGTTGGCCATTCTTGGGCCAACATAGGTATGTGTACCAAATTTCATTGAAATATCTTCGTATTTGCGACCTGCAGCGTGTAAAAAAGAAAATTTTGTGGGTACCTTTATATGGGCACTAGGTCTAAACATGGACAGATTTCAACCAAAATCAATAGACTTCGTCCTTGGGCCGACCTAAGTCAGTGTACCAAATCCAAATATCTTAATATTTGCGATCTGTAGAGTGCGCACAAGAACGCATGGACAGACAGACAGACGGACGGAGGGACGGACGGACAGACATCGTTAAATCGAAATAAAAAAATTCTGAGCCGATCGCTATACTATAAGGTGGGTCTAGGACCAATATTTTTTTTTGTTACAAACATCAGCACAAACGTATAATACCCTCTACACGTAGTGGTTTAGGGTATAAAAATAAAAGTTTTGTAATGTCGTAGTTGTAATTAAAATTTTATTGTATTAACAAATAGGATAATTTTATGTACACTCTTAGAAATAAGTCTGTAAAAATAGCAGAAAAAGATACTAAAAATTAGTTAAAAATTATCTTGCAGAAAAAACTGCTAAAATTAGGTAACTTTTTCGCTAAATACTAGTAGACTAAGAATAGCAAAAATAAAACTATTTAATTTGCAGAATTTTAGTTACATTTCAGTTAAATTTCAGCTAATCGAAAATGACAAATTGTACCAATATTTAGCAGAAAATATTTAGACTAAAAATAGCAACAATAAACTGTAATTTCTATAAAATTTTTGCTATTTTAGTTAAATTTAGTTGAGTGCAAATATCAGCATAAAATTTTCTAAAAGAAATTGTAAACTGCTGATTTCAGAAAACCAGATTTTTTTTTGCTTTAAAAAATTTGAAAAAGAAAACTTTGAAGATTTCAAAATTTTTGTGATTTTTTAGCTTAGTTATTAATAACACTATGCGACAGTCAAAATCGGGATGGGATGAAACCAACGGGAAATGTTATATCGGTCAAAAACAAGTTATACGTGTCCCGGCGTTTCGCTGGGTCACCCCTAGGAATCGAGATATATCTTTTTTTTGACATAACTCGAGAACCACTAGTCCGATTTTGCTCAAACAATTTAAAAAAAATTAAAAATTACAATTCTATTTTTACCGGCAAAACTGTTGAGTATATAGAAAAACGTTATATGAACAGATTAAAGGAATTGTAATTTTTAATTTTTTTAAAATTGTTTGAGCAAAATCGGGCTAGTGGTTCTCGAGTTATGTCAAAAAAAGACCACCTAGGGGTGACCCAGCGAAACGCCGGGACACGTATAACTTCTTTTTCACCGATATAACTTTCTACGGTAGTTTGAGCCCTTCCCGATCACTGACCCCTACCATTTGTCTCACAGTGTAATTTAGCAAATTTTTTTTGCAGATTTTAGCAGGTTAACTTGTTATTTGCCATTAACACAAATTTAACTCAAACATTACTAAAATTCTGTATATTTAACAGTTTTGTTTTCGCTGTTCCTGTCTTATAAATATATACCCGGGTAAAAATCTTAATATGGTGTCATATATAATTATATCTTATTTGATAAGTCCCCATATACAACCACATACAGCTTGATCCGAAAAATGGGTCATCTACATGTTTCTAATTGTATAAAATTAGATATTATTTGATACAGTTTGATCCGAGATTTGTCCATATCCAGGACATCATATTATATCTAATTCGATATAAAAATATCTGATTTTATATAATTTTGTCTGATAGTAGGTATACTTTTTATGGATACCAGCTATTAAATTGACATTGAAATTTGCTTGGTTTGAACAATTTTAGAGGCCCAAATTTTATAACATATATTAAAAATTTAGTTGAATGCTTTTGTCTTCTAAATCGTACGTATCATTTTTTAACATGATTTTACATGTAAAAAAATCACGTGAAAATTATTTGGCTGATGTTGAACTATATATTAATTTCTACGGGATTATATAGAAATTTATATAAAATTACAAGAATATATTTTTAGTATGACGACACATACAGTATTATATAACTTAGTATCGAACCATATATAATCATATCGGTCACTACATATATTTTGATTAGTTTTAAAAGGCTTATGTAGTTATATATGGAGTCAGATTTGGGGATATGTAATAACATCATTTACCATACAAAAAATTCGTTGAGAAAATAATATCAGATGTAGTTGTATATAATGATATGTGTCTTAAAGTGACTCCATTCATTGTCAGATATGACCCAATCACATTATATATGACAATATATAACTATTTTTACTCGGGTAGCAAAAATAATCTGCTGTCAGCATTTTTTTCTGCAAGGTAATTTTTAACTAATTTTTTGTAGTTTTAACTAAATTTTTTTCAGACTTTTTTTCTATCTTACTAATATTTAGAAAAAAAATCAGCAGTTTTTTTCTGCAAAGTAATTTTTAATTAATTGTTAGTAGCTCTTTTCTGCTATTTTTACAGGTTTATTGCTATGAGTGTAGAATGTAGCTTTACACTTTTTGGCTTTCTGGGGTTTCAATTCATTAAATAATTTTTTAATAGTCATTGCTAAAATTAACTAAAACTATTTATGTATATTCCTCCCTTAAGGGTTAAGCGTTAAAATTATTTTTTTTTAATTTTACCTTGAAATCTATTTTAAAAAACTATTCTTCCATTTCATTTACTCGTAGTTACCCCAACTTTTAGTTTCTATTTTTAGTTTTTATTGTCTCTACTTTATGTACTTCTTTCTCTCTCTGTCGTTAAATCGTGTCATGACTTTTTGTAGTTAATACAGTTGTTTTTTGTCTTATGTTACTGATGACATCTTTTATTGTTTTGTTCATTGGTAATTTGTAAAATTGAATTTATTATTATTGCTGGGATAACATTTGACACTTAATAATGATTGTTAGGGGTGATTTGGCAAAAGCTGTTTTTCAATTTGAAAGGGTGAACACTGTTTATGTTTTTAATAATTGAAAATAACTTAAGTTACCGATTAGAGGGAACTGTTGAAAAAAAAACTATGTTATAATTACGATACACTAACAGAAAAAAGTCTGTAAAAAATTTAGTTAAAACTATTAAAAAATTAGTTAGAAATGATGCTGCAAGAAAAACTTCTAATTTAGCAGATTATTTTTGCTATATTTTAGTATGATAGGAACAGCAAAAATAACTCTGTTAAATACACATATTTAATTCCTTTGATGCAATGTGTATGTATATCCCGATAAAATGAAGTTAAAAGAACTAATATGCAAGTGCTTGTGCAAATTTAAATGTTACTGACACTTTAGAACACATTGTTCTCTATTGTTGTTTCTACATGAATGGATGTCACTACATTGCTAGATCTGTCAAAACAACAGAGTAGTACATTGGGAGATGACAAAGCAAATTGTGGAAAATTTTCTGTTGTTGTTTTTGTTTTTTCTTTGATATTTTAAATGTTTAATAACGCTCCTAGACGAGAACAAAAAATTCTCATTGAGTTTGTAATTTAACTTAACAAATATTTCCAGAAATTCTAAAAACATCGTCCCCTGACGAAGGCAAGAATGAAATCCGGATAGGGACATGCCTGCAGCGGATTATTTTTCACAATTTGTTAAATACGTTTGGGACTTTTAGCATATTTAATTCCTTTGATACAAAATTTTAGTTATATTGGAGCTAAATTTTTGTTAATAAAAAATATCAAATTAACCTGCAAAAATCAGCAAAAAATTTGATTAATAATTTGTAGCTTAAAAAATCACGAAAATTTAAAATTTTCGAAGTTTTTTCTTCGATTTTTTTTAATGCAAATAAAAATCGAGCCTTTTAAAAATAGCAGTTTACGATTTTTTTAGCAAATATTTCTGTTCACAGAAAGAATTTACAAAATTCAAATTAAATTTTTAAACACCTTTCTTATACCAAATTTATAAATACAAAAAAAAAAAACTTTTTAAAAAGGCAGCAACAAAGAAATTTGTAAATCCAAAAAAAATTTTTTTTTGTAACTTTGACTTTTTATTTTTAAACAATTTTTATATGAAAGATAACAATTTACAAACGAGTTACAAATATTTCAAACAAAAAAATTGTTGGAAATAAAATTTCAATTTAAAAGAAAATATGATTGCTTTTACAAATTTCCATTGTTGGTGCCTACTGTTTTTTCAACTAAATTCAGTTTATAAATAACCAAAGTTTTGTAGATATAACAATTTGCTTTTGCTGTTTTTAGACTACTAATATTAAGCAAAATTTTCTCCAGATTTTACAGTAGAATTTGTCATTTTTAATTAACTAAAAGTTAACCTAAATATAACTAAAATTCTGCAGATTTAACAGTTTTATATTTGTTGTTCTTATTTTGCTAGGATTTAGCAAAAAAATTTGCTAATTTTACAGTTTTTTCTGCAGCCTCATTTTAAACTAATTTTAAGTTGCTTTTTCTGCTATTTGTATAGATTTATTTCTATGAGTGTACTTAAACCTCATATTTTCAAAGCTGTATTTTTGGACAGTAAAAAGACACAAATTTATGACTCCGCAGGCGATAGCTCCACTTGTCTTCTGTCAATCTGACAGCCAGGGTACAAATCACGACAGGAGCAAACAAAAAAATACATATGAACTATTTTTTAATTTTAGTTTGGTATTGGCGTTTTGCTACGTCCTTTACCTAAAATGGAAGATTCACATGGTTTCCTGCTAAAATCCATGTTTGTTGGACATTTGAGCGCCAATTCTGAATAAGTACGAGATTAACCCTTAAACACATTTTAAGTTTTGACTTTTTTCTGCCATTGAAGTTAAATTTTCAACTTTGATGTCTTCAGAGACTTATAGTAGAATTTGATGAAAAATATTTTTGCGAAACATTTTAACCCTCTAACTCTTCAACTTAGGGGGCTTTTTTGTTCCTCTCTAAAATGTGGTCCAAAAAGTCCCCTTAATTGAAGAGTTAGAGGGTTAAAATGCTCCACTTACGGATATTTTTTGTCCCTTTTTAAAAAGGGGACAAAAAAGTCACATTAATTGAAGAGTTAGAGAGTTAAAATGTTCCACAAAAATGTTCGTCGTAGTGTTTGACATAAGTTCGCTAAACACATCCTATAACTAAAATGGAAGGTTCATATGGTTTCCCATGCCGATTCACAATAAACATTTGAAAAAGGGGGGGGGGGGGGGGGAATCTTAACCCCAATAAAATAAAATTAAGATGTGACCTTTTCATCCAGTGTTAGAACACATATCTAAAATTCTGTATATTTAGCAGTTTTATTTTTGCTGTTTCTTTTTTTTTAAAGAGATGTAACACTCAGGATATTATTCCTACACTCATACAAATAAGTCCGTAAAAATAGCAGAAAAAGTTACTAAAAATTAGTTAAAAATGTTGCTGCAGAAAAAAACTGCTAATATTAGCAGAATCAGTTTGCTAAATATTAATAAAATGAAAACAGCAAAAAAAAACTGTTAAATTTATAGAATTTTAGTAATATTTGAGCTAAATTGTTGTTAGTTGCAAATAACAATTTAACCTGCTAAAATTAGCAAAAAAAAATTGCTGAATAGTAGTATAATAAAAATAGCAAAAAAAATTGTTAAATTTACAGAATTTTAGTAATATTTCAGCTAAATTTTTGTTAATTGCAAATAACAAATTAACTTGCTGAAATCAGCAAAAAAAATTTGCTAAATAATAGTAGAATGAAAATAGCAAAAAATAAATTGTTAAATCTACAAAATTTTTGCTAAAATTTTCTGAAATCAACAAAACTTTTGCAGATTACTAGTGGACTGGAAAAAGGTAAAAAAGGAGCAAATGAAATGAAAATTAATAAATAAAAAATAAATGTGTATTTAAAAACATACTTGGGACCAGTTTATTGAATGTGTCAATTAATTGAAATTTTTCAAATTGTCCAATGCCTAAATGACCATTTATAATTGATGAAAGAAGTATTTGTTTTCATGTTTTAATAAAAGAATAAATTAAGAAAAAAATTAAAAATTCGCATATTTCTTATATTTTTTTTATATTACAATGCTTTTTCTTCAATTATGTATACATTTCATTACCATTGTTTTCATCAATGCAAATTGAAAAAAATTTCATTGGCATTGAATGGTGATGAAATTTGTTGGCATTGACATTGACATAAAGTAATGCCAATTATATTTCAATACCAATGAAAATTTCCCAAGAATGATTTTTTGTAAAAGCGGTAATATTTATAGACAATAATATGTTAACCATAACAAAATGTATTTCAGACACCCTTCTTTTGATTTTCATTGTTTGCTGATCGGATATGTACTTCCGAATTTATTTGAGTTACCATTTTCACCTCTAAAGCTCCACCCACAGGAAAGAAGGTGTGGCCGATTAAAAATATCGTATTCTTTAAATAAGCTTAAAAAGTACAATATTGGGGGAAAAAAATTAGGGTACCCCCGTAAACTCCACTTGCTCCCCAGAGATACTTTTAATCACAATTTTCATAATAAAATGGTTCGTCCAAAATAAACCTTGATCTTTGAAAATTAATGTAATACGATAAATAGAAACTTTTCTCATAAATTTTAACAATTTAGATATTTTATGAGTAGGACAAATTTTCAACCATTTCAATTTAGCTGTATTTAAAAACTTTTTGCATTATTTTTGGCGAGTTAAAAATATGCAATAATTTTTATGAGTCATTTAATATTCTGTTTATAAGCGCTCCAAAATTGGTGGTTTAGTTTACAAAAAATTTGTAAAATTAGCAAATCTTCTGTTAAAAATTAGTAACTAAAATTCAGCAAAATACTGTAAAGTTAGCAAATTTATTGTTAAAAATTAGTAACTAAATTCAGCAAAAAAAATAGCAAAAAAGTTTGTAAGTTAGTAATGTGGAGGTAGCAAAAACATTAACTAAAAATTAAATGTTAACTTAAAATTAGTTAAAAGATTGTTAAGTTGAAGTACTATCAGTTTTACTAACTTTTCTACAAACTTTTTTCTATGAGTTTATCGATTAACGTGTTGCTTTCTTTGGAAAGGGGATAGAGAAGAAGTGAAAGGTGGTGAAATATGAAGGGCTTCAGATATCGAAATAACTTGTCTGCTAATTTCAGCAGTTCTTTTCTGCAAGGTTATTTTTAACTAATTTTTAGTGGTTTTACCGAAAATTTTTTCAAACATTTTTCTGTTAGTGTATATGATAACCTACACCAATGCAAAAAGTCATGCCCCTAGTATTGGTATATGTGCAAGTATTTGTATAAATTCTAGCATGAACTTAATTTACTGCATACAATTTTTTAGTTTTTTTTTTTTCATTAAACTTCTGTTGTTGAATTTTGTTCCGAAAGATATAAATGTGTGGTTGGTTCTTTTAATATAAAAAAAAATGTTTACAAAATATATATAAAAAATTGCAGTAAAATGTTTTATTGAATTTTTAAGGAAAAATAATTAAATTAAATGAATATGCAAAAGTTCTTTGTTTAATATTTATAACTAACATTTACATGCATAGCAAACAGGTATTTAAATATTTTTTTTTTATAAATCGATAATCTTAATTCAATAAATAAAAAAAAACAAAAAAAATGTTTAAGCTACATAAATTGGAAAAATTATGTAGATAAGTAATTTAATTTAACTAATTGGTAGATAGAATAGAATAAATAAAAAACTGAAATATATATGTATATGTATTAAATATAAATGAATTTCAATTGTTTGCAGAAAAATATTTTTTAAAATTAAAATGATGATTTAAAACTATGAAGGTAAAATAAAAAATAAAAGTTTCAGATTCAACTCTTAGCTAAGGTTATCAAAATATGAAAGTTTTAGAATTATAAAATATATTTTCTGATAATAATGAAAGTTTGAAAGTATATGCTCTTATTGTTCTTTATCTTCTTATACGTTTATTTAATAGACCCCACGTTGGGCGCCATTTATGGTTATATTTAGGGAATGCAAAATCCCGCACTATTTGATTTCCCGGGAAAGCGGGAAATTTATCTTGAATTCCCCGGATCCCGGTATCCCGCAAGGAAAATAAATAAGCAAATATTTTGTAATTATTTAAAAATTTTTTTATAAATAAATTGTCTTAAAGACCTCAAATTTTCATGATCGTGAAAATTTATTTATTAAATATTAATTCTTTGGTAGTAGGAAAGAATTAATTTTATATTAGAAATTATATAAGTCTAATTATATATTTTTAAAAATTGAATAACCTAAAACTAATTTTTAGTCTAAAAAAATTGTCCATCAAAATAAAAATAAAAAATTAATATAGAAAATAATTTTGGAAAATTAGAAAATATTTAAAAATTATGGGAACAAATTTTAACTTACTTGAAAATTTTTTAAAATGGACAATTTGTCTTTATTTCTGTGCAAAATAAGTGCGATTCAAAATATTTTATACAAACACTATTTCAGAGGCACTAAAAGGAACTTAAAAATTTTGATCAAGTATACAAACTAATCAGTGTGTTCGTTTACTCGAAAATCTTACTACTTTCACCCAATAGTTGTTTTGATTACTTTTTCATTTTTTCCAGTTGTGGCAAAAGTAGAAAATTTTAGTAAGTAAACGAATAAGCCTAATGCAAAATGCTTACTACTTTCAAAAGTTGGAAAATTTTGCATAAGAAAATTTGAAATAATTAACTTTATCATTTTAAACTGCATTTTTTGAAATCCCGGGATTCTCGGTCCAAATTCCCGGGAATGCGGGAACTGAAAAAACGTAATTTCCCGGGAATCCCGGGATGGGAAATCCCGGGATGCATTCCCTAGTTATATTGTATAATCAGTTTATTTTATTTTGAATAAATTTATTACTCTATTTTCGCTCGAAAAATTCTAAAAATAACATAAAATGTAAAACAAATTTACATACAAAACTATATAAATTGAATTTTCAATGTAATTTTCAAATTAACGTAAATGTTTTTACACTTGACTTTACTCACTATTCAAACAACCTGATGATGAGGTAGAGAAAAAATAACTGGTAATAAATAATCAAATTGTAAAATTTATTTAAACAACATTTTTGTAATGTTTTCTTTTTGCAGGTAGCAACAGCTAATACCAAAAAAGGTGTTTTATTTTGCAAAAAACTATTTTCCTGTGCATTAAATATTCAACTTGCAATGGAACAACCAAAAATTGTTGCGTTTATGTAAAACTCAATTGAATAAACTGAATAACTGAATGAATGCGCAACAAAAAGGTGTTAGAGAATGTGTGTTGTAAACATTTTTTGTGACCATTTTCATTCCTTTTACACACAAAGTACTTAAAGTTTTTCTACACTATTTTGCATAGTTTAATGTAAACACCGTAGTAACAGCTAACACCATCATCATTCATCTTCTTTTGAATGCTTTTGGTGACGTTATGTCGTAGTTTGTCGGGAGTGCCTTTATATACAAAAAAGTAAAGATGTTTCTTTTACTGTATCTTCCAATTTTGGCTGCTTCTTTTACACGCAAGATTTCTTAATTTTTCATTTTCACCTAGTTTGTGTATCTTGTTGAAATAAAAATTGGAAATTTTCTCTTTCTAACGTACGCTCTCCGTATATGCTATTGAAACTACCGGAATTCCTGCCAGAAGTAGTTGTTGAAAGCAAATGCCAAGTTTGCGCCACCACAACGGAAAAAACTGTGTGCTAGACAATCAAGGTACTGATGGAGTAATTGGCACTATCCAAGGCAGCCAGCCAACAAGCAAACGAGATGTTCATAGTTAAAATGAAGGTGTTTCTTAAAAGTGTGAGAGTATCTTGTTGTACACAAGTACATGCACACATCGATATACACATATGCTAGGGTGGATCGAATTCGACCTTTGTAGGATGGGAAAGACAAGTTAAAGGCAGATGTAAAAAATATTTCTGCAAACTTTCAGTCAAACTAAAATTGATCTCCGACTGATGCTTCTCATCTAAAAATCTTAAATTCCCACACAAAAAAATATATATTTCGAAAATCTGAAATTTTCGAACAAAATTTAAATTGTGTTTTAGAAATCAAAATATTTTCATAAAATCCCATCAAAAAAAATTGGAAGTTATGCCCAGCTAAAAATCGACATATATGAATACATACAGGTTAAATGTATGTTCATGCATGCTCATAAACATGCATTCATGTCCATACATGGATAAATAAATCTCCATACATGAATCATATATGTCCACACATGTGCATTAACGAAATTTGAGGTAATATCTACATGCGTGTACATGTATGAACACACATGAACACGCATGAGCAAGCATGAACATGCATGTAGATATAACCTCAAATTTCGTTAATGCACATGTGTGGACATATATGATTCATGTATGGAGATTTATGTATCCATGTATGCACATGAATGCGTATTTATGAGCATGCATGAACATACATTTAACCTGTATGTATTCATATATGTCGATTTTTAGCTGGGTGCTTACCAAACCAAAACTTTCTCTTTAAAACCAGTAAGTTTATTTAAGAGAATAAGACACAATATCTCGCAACATAGTGGTGCTTTATGCCAGTCAAATATCAAAGAATAGCTCTGCGGTAGAAGGTTGTATTAGCTATCCTGAGGTCGTAAATTCGATATCCGGTGTAGGCAATAGAAAACTGTATAGAAAATAAAAAATAATATGTTTCTTGCTTATTTTTTCTTACTTTTAATTGATACAATAGAGTTTCTTTTGCACCCACTCACAACTCAACGTTAAAATCATTAGTGTTTCTATTATAAAAAAAGAAGAGAATTCAGATTATTAATTGTAGTTCTTTTTCTATTGCTTTTGCATTTCTTTCTTTTGCTGGGATACATCTCCATTCTCTTATATTGATGAGAAAAAATTCGATAGCATAATATTTAGGGGTCTGTACAGGGAATTATGCGGAAAAAAGTTAATTATTACCACTTTCAGAGATTTTAAATCTTAAATTAAATTCACTATGGTGTTCGCAAATTTTGTCCGTTAGAAAATTTTTGTTTTCGTCTCGTTAATAAATTATAACGAGATTCGTTAATAAATGGAATATTAATATTTTTCGTCTAAAATGTCGATTTTACTATGAAAAATCAATTGAGATTATAAATCCGAATACCAATTCCGATTGAAATTGAAATTTTCTCAAAATTTCTTCAAAGGCTAAATTTGATCTACTCTAGTATGTACCAACACATTAACATTTAGGGCTATAAGTATGAATTTGTGTGTGTATGTGTTTAAAACACTAAAGGAAAGTATTCCAAGCTAAACTTTGCGATTTATATGATAACGAGATAAGTGCAATAGAGTAAAGAAATCTTAAAATAACCTGTCTCACGACGAACTCGGGGATTAAGAAAATTAAATAGCGGAAACAAAATCGGGCATTTTTGGTAATTTTTAGTTCAATAGTGTATCAAAAACTTAAAAACTTCGAAATAAAAATTAAATAACAATAACGTAGACTACGAAAGAAGAAATTTACCATGCATAATGCATATGTTTTAGCACAGGGTGGCCAAGTTATTCCAAAAAGTAGTAAAATCCCTAAATCCCTAAATCGGCAATAGAATGGATATGAAAAACAAAAAACGACGTGTCTACTTGAATCATATACCGACTAAAATATGTGACTTTTGGAAATTATACACTCATAGAAATAAACCTGTAAAAATAGCAGAAAAAGCTACTAAAAATTAGTTAAAAATTACCTTCTAGAAAAAATTACTGAAATTAGCAGATTTTTTTTTTTACTAAATACTAGTGAGATAAGAATAGGAAAATAAATCTGTTAAATTTATAAAATTTTAGTTTTATTTGAGTTAACTGTTAGTTAAATTAAAATGACAAATTATATTGTTAAATCTACAGAAAGTTTTGCTAAATATTAGTACACTGAAAATTGCAAAAACGTTTAGTTGAATGCAAGTAGCAGTCTATCTTGTAAAAAAAGCTAAAAAATAACTTTGAAAATTTTACAGTTTTTTTTGTTGATTTTTAAGTCTACTAAAAATGTTGCAAATTTTTTTTTCTAATATATGCAGTTAAACAATTTTATTTAACTGTTACTTTCTACTAATATTTACTACAAACAATCTGCTAATTTCAGCAATTTTTTTGCAAGGCGATTTTTAACTAATTTTTAGTAGTTTTAGCTAACATATGTATGTAATATTTAAATATTTATAAATATATATATTTTTTACAACAACTTTAAAAAAAAGCTTAAAAGTGCCTATAAAGGTACCAAAGAATAGTCTTTAAAAATTTATTTGTAATGATAAAACATTTTTTAGATAGTTTTTTTTTGATAAAATGCATTAAAAAAATCGAAAAATTTCCAATTTTTTAAATTCTATCCTCCCTAATCCAAGACAACTTGATGTTGGTTTTTTCTTATTCAACTTATCCAAGTTTCATCGAAGTCGGTGCGTTTAGCTTGGAAAACCTTCCTTGTGAGAGTTTTGTCAACACATTTGTGTGAATGACAGTCGATTCAGATACTCTAAGAAGTTTTTTACACTTCTCTAGTTATGGAGTGGAAATTTAAATTTTTCAGTTCAAATGTAAAATATTGGATTTTTTATATAGTTGACGCAAATCTAATTCTTTAAGATTGTCAACAAAAAAGTTAGTTCGATTTAGTGATGTCCATCTGTCCGTTCTTCTGACCGTCAGTTCAATTATTCTTGTGCGCACGCTACAAGTCGCAAATATTAAGATATTTTGATGAAGTTTGGTACATTGACGAAGTCTATTGATTTTTTATAATTTCGGTCCATGTGTAGACCAACCGCACAATTGTTCTCACAACAATGTGCAACATCAACCACGATGCCAGATTTAATTTTTACTTAGTGGCATTACTAAAAACTAAAGAAAATAAAAGAAAATGAATAAAATGCTAAGAAAAAGTAAATAATTTGCATTATTATTGAATTTAATGCTATTTACTTTTTATTATTGGGAAAAAATTAGTGAAAAACACATTGAAAACATGAAAATAAATAGTTTCATTTGTGACTTACTCCAACAAAAAAACAAAAAATCATGGATGTTAACCGAAACGAATGCGGTTATCGTTAGGTTAACGATATTCTAGGTTATTTCGGTAACGGTATTTTAAGGTTAACGGTATTTGAGTTATATGAGTAACGGTATTTTAAGGGTAACGGTAGTCAGTTATTCGGTGCATAACGCATTTTTTTTGTTTGCAAAAACCAAACTAAAGTAAAAACAAAACGAATTAATTGACTTAATTTATATGAAATAATCCATAATCACGTGCAATGACCAAGAGCAGAGAATTAAAAATAACGGTAACGGTATTTTAAGGATAACGCTATTGCATGTATTTCAGTAACGGTATTTTAAGGTTATCGATATTTCATTTATTTCGGTATCGGTTTTTTGTGGATAACGATATTTCAGTTATTTCAGTAACGGTATTTTAAGTATAACGGTACTCCGAATATTTCGGTAACAGTATTTTAGGGGTAACGGTAGTCAGTTGAAAGGGTTTTGAATCGATAACGGTATTTTAGCGGTATTGTCTGCCAAACCTGCAAAAAATAATGAATTGTCTGACATTACGTATTCTCCACCCAAAACAAATGGACAAATTTTTTCCCGTTATTCTGCCGACGATTAGTTTTTGGGCAAACAAATCAGTGTCTCTCGTCAAGACTCAGAGTAAAGAACTAATATGCTTTTTTATGTATTCTATTTTTTCGATTTCTGTTAAATTATAGGTTTTTGGCCAATGGAAATGCCATCACCATCGTTTAACTATTATTGCACATAAAAAATAATATAACATTTCGAGTAAGTTGTTTTCACTTATTCTA
The DNA here is from genome assembly GCA_949987735.1 of Leucophora obtusa. NCBI lineage: Eukaryota > Metazoa > Arthropoda > Insecta > Diptera > Anthomyiidae > Leucophora > Leucophora obtusa. The sequence continues at coordinate 186,607,205 of OX465298.1, read as the reverse complement.
ATTTATATCGTGAAAATGAAAATTTTTTTATATTTCATAAGAAAGACACGATGCCAAAAAACCTATAAAATGTTCAACAGAAAATCACAATAATAGTCTTGTACGTTTTTTTGTTTATTTGAGAGACAACACTCAGAAAATTCTTTCTTTTAGTTGATATGTTGCTTTTTTTTGGAAAGGGGAAAGAGGAGAGATAAAATGTGTTAAAAGATGACGGGCTTCAAATATGGCAACATTGAAATTGCGCCAGATGTTTATCACGCAACAATTGTGATGGTGTGAGTTAGGGAATTTCTTGAATATTTTTAGTTCAAAGCCCTGTTACATTATTTTGGGAACCCCGAAGGAGGTATATGATGATCATATCCATGTACCCACTATTATAAGTTGTTACGACTTTCGCTTTTCGAAAAGCGAGAAATTTTACAAAAACAAGCCTTAACTTAAATATATTTTTGTAAAATTTTTCGACAAAATTTGTGTCCAGAAATTCGATTAAAATTCTATTATCCGTTATCGAGTTAAGAGAATGTACTTTAAGCCTACCTACCGATAGCATGTAAGTCCTTTCATTAAAACTATATTTTTTAAAGATAGACTTCAATGTAATTTCGAGTTCATGAGCAACATCTTCCAGTGAGATTTAATATTTTTGTGAATTTTCTGAAATATCGTTTAATGAGTGTTATTTTTGTTCGGTTTTTTAGATAAAATATGACAAATTCCAAATAGCATTAATTCACATTTCGTTTAAATCTAAAACAAATATATATTTTTAAATTTTACGAAATTTCTACTTTAATAGTTTCTTGCGCCTAAAGGAAACTTATGCATTAGAGGGTTGATACAATATTCCCTGTATAAAAAGAACGTTTGAAGTAAACCATTCCATGTATGGTATCTGAAATTCGTTTATACCTTCAAGAAATGTCATTCACTTATTTTCTAATTGCAACTGCGTGTCTTTGCACAAAAGTTTTTCTAAAGAATTTGGCTTATGTAAATAGTTTGTTTAAACCATATAATAAGGAAATTTATTGATTACTTTTAACAACGTAACTAACTTTTTCATTTAATAAAATTGTTAGTGTATGTGTTAATTACGAATTAAGACTTTAATTTACATGTTGAAAACTTGAAGAAAATTTATTTGAAACAGAATTAAGATTCACACTCTTATGCTATTTAAAGGTTTCTTTTTAAATGTCAACAGTGAATAACCGTGTTCACTTTTAGCCCGTATGATACTTGCTTAATTTTGTATTATACTTATATAGGATTGATGAAATGAAACAACAAATATTAGAGAGAATAAGAAATACAATTTGTAAAAAAAAATAAACTTAATTATTATTAAAAATCGCTAGAAACAGAGAACAACCCAGCAAAATCTTTCATTACCAAATAAGTGGTTATATAATAGAAATTCATAGCTCCGCACAACTTATTTTTTGGCGTCTAAACTCATTATTTTTGTTTGGCGTGGCCGTTTTTATAAGTAGTCACGCTTACCTGCTCGCTTACGAAAAAATGAGAAATAAGTGGTTATGAGATTTTGAATAATAAGTGGTTACACACATGCTTACAAAAAGTTGAATTATAAGTGGTTATCCAATTGCTTACTTGATTCTTAAAAATAAGGAGTTAAGCAAATACTATTAGCTTAAGGAAATACATTCAGAAAAATTCAAGTTTTCCCTAGTGTGTAATTTTAAGACTCGTCATAAAAATTTAAACATAAAACATATTTACATATAATAAATAAAAATGTATAACATTTAACTGTGTAAAAAGTACTTATTTAAACTATGACGATTAAGTCATTATTTTATATTTAGAAACAATGAATACAATAGGCCGTTATTAGGAAGTCATTATTTTATATTATAAAATAATGCAAAAGGTAATGATATATCATTTTTGGTAATGCAGAAAGTAATGAGGTGTCATTACCAATATTTTGCTGAGAAAACATATTTACATGTAATAATATAAATATAAATGTATAAAATTTAACTTTGTAAAAAGTACTTATTTAAACTATTGCGAGTAAGTCATTATTTTATATTCAAAAGCAATGACTACAATAGGCCATTATTAGGAAGTCATTATTTTATATTACAAAATAATGCAAAAGGTAATGATATATCATTATTGGTAATGCAGACAGCAATGAGGTGTCATTACCAATATTTTGCTGGGAACTTATGAAATTGACAACATTCTCGACAATCAATGACTACATGTCATTCTAAAGTTGAAATGTTTAACATTTTTTTTTGACAGTTTGTTATTGATTTCCCTGATATGTATTAAGCAGGGTTGTATTTTTTGTATTTGTGTAATTATCCTATGACTATAGATTTGCACTGTTTTCAAATATTTAATCAATACAAAATAAAAATAGTGTCATACGGGCTTTAACCACAACAAATTGTGGAATAATAAAGATGCGTAAAAGAAAATACCCAGCAAAATCTTTCATTACCAAATAAGTGGTTATATAATAGAAATTCATAGCTCCGCACAACTTATTTTTTGGCGTCTAAACGCATTATTTTTGTTTGGCGTGGTCGTTTTTATAAGTAGTCACGCTTACCCGCTCGCTTACGAAAAAATGAGAAATAAGTAGTTATAAGATTTTGAATAATAAGTGGTTACACACATGCTTACAAAAAGTTTAATTATAAGTGGTTATCCGATTGCTTACTTGATTCTTAAAAATAAGGATTTAGGTAAATACTATTAGCCTTACGAAATGCATTCAGAAAAATTTAAGTTTTCTCTAGTGTGTAATTTTAGGACTCGCCATAAAAATTTAAACATAAAACATCCCGGTGAAAAATGTCCATATATGAACATTTATGGTTCAACCATATATGTATGGATCCGAAAAATGAGGTAACACCTAAGTATATGTTCATATATGGACATATATGAACATATACATTTTTAAATATATGCGAATACATGCGAACGTTGCTGTCCTTTATTATAAGGTTGTACGATAGATATAAATTTATGTATGACATTCAAATTAGGCGCTACATATGTTCCTTTTTTTATTCATGGCATTAAATATAATTCCATATTTATCCAAATATGAGTTCCTTTTACATATATGGAAAAATGTATTCTTCGAAATATGTTCATATACAAGTCCCTTTTGCATAAATTGAATAACATATACTTTCATATTTGTCCATATATGAATGCCATTTCCATATATTAAATAACAGATGCTTCCATATATGTCTGTATATGAAATTTTTTCCATATATGGAATCACATATACTTCCATATATGTTCATATAAAATCCATATATGTTCATAAAAAATCCATATTTGTTCATATGTGTCCATACATAAACCATATATGAACATGTTTGAGCGTATATGAATATTTTTCACCGGGATATTTACATATAATAAAAAAATTTAACTGTGTAAAAAGTACTTATTTAAACTAATACGAGTAAGTCATTATTTTATATTTAGAAACAATGAATACAATAGGCCGTTATTAGGAATTAATTATTTTATATTATAAAATAATGCAAAAGGTAATGATATTTCATTTTTGGTAATGCAGATAGTAATGAGGTGTCGTTACCAATATTTTGCTGGGTAGGAATAGGTTAATTCAAAAGACAAAGCAAACTAATATGAAGTCTCCAACAATAATAACAATACTTTAAAATTTACCATTTTAGAAATTTTCAAAGTGTCTTTTTATTTTCATTCGTAATTTTTCTACTTTTGTACAAACTTTGCTCATTTTCAATACTCAAATGTTACTGAATATGAGAATTATTTTGACAGAAAACCAAAAATATCGCTCTGTTATTGTGAGCGGTCAATGCAGTGCAGTGCTAAAATTAATATGACTAATTTGATTTTTTTTTAAATATTGTCAGTCTTATTTGCTGTATAAAATGAATATCCCTATTATGTTTCCTTTGACTTTACCTAATCAAGAGTTACACAATCTAGCACACAGTTTCTCTCTAATAAAACCCCATAATACCACCTTACCTCAATAGACACAGACACAGACACCAAACAAAACAAAACTACTAACATAGAAGTCTACATTTTCTTTTGAAAGGCGGAAAAGTTTGCATTTTATCCATTTATTGCAGTCACTTTAACAAACTTGTCCCTATTTTCTTAGTTTTTTTTTTCATAGAGCAAGACAAGAGGTTTTGTTTAATTTTCTTAAATAAAAACTTATATAAACCATAAAAGTTACTAGAAAATAAAAAACAAAAGATAAAAATATCTTTAAAGTGTACACTCAGAAAATTCTGACCTTAACCATATATCAGTCATTCGAGTAGTCAACAGAAATAGTCATTTTTAATTGCTATAATAGTCATTTTAATTAACAAAAATACAGTATTATTGAACAGTTGTTTTGAGTGTAAAAAATCAATGCTATTATTGAAAGCTAGTTTACATTATAAGATTTTCTCAAAGATTTTAAAACCTTTCTTATTTTATTCTGCGTGTGTGTTAAAGAAAAATCTAATCCAAAATTTTATCGTCTAATTTTCCTAGATTTTAAATGAATAACCGCTATTCAGCTAGTCGGAATCGGCTTTAAAACTGTCTAAAGCAACATTAATTTAAATACGTACGAAAAACCTTAGGTAACTTATTATATCTTGAAGTGCGTGAAAATGGAATAGGTCAAAAACTAAGGCAAATTGACAAAAACCAAAAATTGATAAATCTACATATATTTTTTTTCTAACTTATAAAATATACTTTTGAAGTTGTATTTTACCTAAGTGCTTTGATAATTATACACTTTTTATTTTTTCGTGTAGTAATATTTTGTTGTGTTTTATGCTTTCTATGGTTTTTTTTACTAAAATTTTAGTTGTTTTTTTAATAGAAAATGTAGTACAAAAAAATCTTTAGTCGTTTCTTCCTACCTAATTCCCCAAGTGTAATAGTTTTGAAAAGGGAAGTCTGTTTTTTTTTATTGTATATGAAGCTTATTGTGATGACAACATAATAACCAATACCATCATGATCTTAGACAATAGTTTAAAATGTAGTTTATATGGTTAGACGGTGGCTGGGTCAGTTATGGTCAATTATAGGTTTCTTCTCTTTATGGGGTTTGCAACACAAAACATAATACAACTATATGAATTCCTTCTTCTTCTTCTTCTTCTTCTTAAAGGAAACAGTCTTAAAATTGTTTTCCAAAGTTATAACAAAAATTATTAATTTAACTTTTCTGTTTATAGAATGTCAGCTTAATGTTTAAAATAATAAATATTTTTGAAGTTTAATATTTATAAGACTTTATAAAAACTTTGAATTTTTTTAAAATAGTATAAAGTAGTTTGACAAACATCTAACACAGACATTATATGCAACACAACAAAAAACAAATCTTTATTTAATAAAAGGAAAAAAAAAACATTAGAACTTTTAACATTTAAACCAGCAAAATTGTATTCTTGAAATATTGTTTTATGGGTAGAAAATATAGGCAAATTAAGGTGCCCATATGATGATATCATAGGCAGGATTTTTTAGTCATTAATATGGCGTGATGGGTTAAGGTGTAATACAAAAATAATAAGTAATTTTTGTAAAAGTTCTTTGCTTTTATGCTAATTACTAGGGCAAGGAATTTCATGCACTTAAAAATGGAAAATATGCGCCTAAAATATGCGGTTAAAAAAGAAAAATATGCATTAAAAATATAAGAATTATGCACTAAAAACTATTATTTTTGCAAAAATAATGCACTTTAAAACTTGAAAATATATTTAAGTTAGTGATTTTGCAAACAGACACAGAACTCGAAGATTTCCCATAGGTCAATAAGGTTTTAAGAATATTTATTTTGATTGAATCAAAATATGACAACATACAATCTCTATATATAAAAGAATAACGTGACTGACTGACTGACTGACTGACTGACTCAACATCGCCCAGCCCAAACCGCTGAAGCTAGGAAGTTGAAATTTGGTATGTAGGTTCCTCTTTCGGGGTAGACGTCCACTAAGACGGGATTTTTGGAAATTCCTACCGGAACGGGCAAAAAGGGGGAAAGTGTCCCCCTTGACGGCCTGCCAAAACCCCTTTGGCTAGAAAGCTGAAATTTAAGATATTTGTTCCTTGGAGTAGGGGCTAACTTTTCTGGAAAGTACTTTCTAGAATTTTGGACAGGGACGTTGTAAAAATGGGGGGAAAAAGGCCCCCCTTGACGGCCTGCCCAAACCGCTGGAGGTAGGAAGTTGAAATTTGGTATAAAGGTTCCTCCACTATCGTAGACATCCGCCAAGACGGGAGTTTTGGAAATTTTTACAGGGACGGGCAAAAAGGGGAAAAAGTCTCCCCCTTGAGGGCCTGCTCAAACTGCTGGAGCTATGAAGTTGAAATTTGGTATGTAGATTCCTCGACCGGTGTAGACATCCGTTGAGACGGCATTTTTGGAAATTCTTATCGGGAGGGGCAAAAAGGGGACAAAAAAAGTACCTTTTTCAAAAAAAGTACCTTTTCCCAAAAAAAGTACCTTTTCCCAAAAAAAGTACCTTTTCCCAAAAAAAGTACCATTTTCCCAAAAAAGTACCTTTTTCCAAAAAAGTACCTTTTTCAAAAAAAAGTACCTTTTTCCAAAAAAAGTACCTTTTTCCAAAAAAGTACCTTTTTCCAAAAAAAGTACCTTTTTCCAAAAAAAGTACCTTTTTCCGAAAAAAGTACCTTTTTCCAAAAAAAAGTACCTTTTTCCAAAAAAAAGTACCTTTTTCCAAAAAAAGTACCTTATTCCAAAAAAAGTACCTCTTTCCAAAAAAAGTACCTTTTTCCAAAAAAAGTACCTTTTTCCAAAAAAAATTCCTTTTTCCAAAAAAAGTACCTTTTTCCAAAAAAAGTACCTTTTTCCAAAAAAAGTACCTTTTTCCAAAAAAAGTACCTTTTTCCAAAAAAAGTACCTTTTTCCAAAAAAAGTACCTTTTTCCAAAAAAAGTACCTTTTCCAAAAAAGTACCTTTTTCCAAAAAAAATACCTTTTTCCGAAAAAAGTACCTTTTTCCAAAAAAAAAGTACCTTTTTCCAAAAAAAGTACCTTATTCCAAAAAAAGTACCTTTTTCCAAAAAAAGTACCTTTTTCCAAAAAAAAGTACCTTTTTCCAAAAAAAAGTACCCTTTTCCAAAAAAAAAGTACCTTTTTCCAAAAAAAGTACCTTTTTTCAAAAAAAGTACCTTCTTCCAAAAAAAGTACCTTTTTCCAAAAAAAAAGTACCTTTTTCCAAAAAAAGTACCTTTTTCCAAAAAAAGTACCTTTTTCCAAAAAAAGTACCTTTTTCCAAAAAAAAATTCCTTTTTCCAAACAATGTACCTTTTTCCAAAAAAAGTACCTTTTTTAAAAAAAAACCTTTTTCCAAAAAATGTACCTTTTTCTAAAAAAATGTACCTTTTTAAAAAAAAGTACCGTTTCCCAAAAAACATACATTTTTCCAAAAAAATAACTTTTTCAAAAAAAGTAAATTTTCCAAAAAAAGTACCTTTTCCCAAAAAAAGTACCTTTTTCTAAAAAAATGTTCCTTTTCCCAAAAAACATACATTTTTTCAAAAAAATACCTTTTTCAAAAAAAAGTACCTTTTCTAAAAAAAAGTACCTTTTCCCCAAAAAAAAAGTACCAAAAGAAGTACCTTTTCCAAAAAAGTACCTTTTTCCAAAAAACATACATTTTTCCAAAAAAAAAACACCTTTTTAAAAAAAATACCTTTTCCAAAAAAGTACAAATAAAGTACTTTGTAAAAACAAAGTATCTTTTTCCAAAAAATTTCGTTTTTCCAAAAGTACCATTTAAAATAGTATATAATTTCAAAAAAACTACTTTTTTTCCTCCCCCCACGGATATCTCCACTAAAACAAGGTTTCTTGATATTCGGCATAGACGTGCGCTAAGACGGGATTTTTGGAAATTCCAACCGGAACGGGCAAAAAGGGGAAAAGTCTCCCCATAAACAGTCTCACAAATTGGAAAAGTGCCTGCCCAAACCACTAGAGGTAAGAAGTTGAAATTTGGTATAAAGGTTCCTCCACTGTAGTAGACATCGACTAAGTTTGTATTTTTGGAATTCCCTACAGGATATCCCAAAAGGAAACTCGGTATGTGAGTTCCTCCTTCTGTGTAGGCGTCCGCTTAGACGGAATTTTTGAAATTCCTATCGGGAGGGGAAATAAGGTAAAAGTCTCCTCCTCACGGCTTGCCCAATCCCTTTTGGCCAACCTAAAATTTTAAATATGTATTCCTTGGAGTAGGACTAACTCACCGGCAACGTAATTTTTCTATTTTGGAACAGGAACATAGTAAAAATGGTGGTTGAAAGGGAAAAATGTCCCCACTAACGGCCTGCCCAAACCGCTTAGGCAATGCAGTTGAAATTTGGTATGAATGTTCCTCATCCATCGCAGATAGCCGCGAAGATGGAATTTTTGTAAATTCCTAAAGGGAGGGGCAAAAAGAAGAAAAGCCTCACCTTGGGGGCCGGTAAAAACCCCTTCGGCTAGAAACCTGAAGCTTAAAATGTGGGTCCCTGGAGTGAGGGCTAACTTATTAGAAAGATACTTTTTTGAATTTTGGACAGGGTCGTTATAAAATGGGGGCTCAAAAAGGGAAAGTTGCCCCTTAACGACCTGTCCAAACTGCTGGAACTAGGAAGCCGAAATTCGGTACTTAAGTTCCTCTCAGCCTGCTCAAACTGCTGGAACTAGGAAGCTGGAATTCCCTGTCGATGGATTTTCGGAAATTCCTACCGAGAGGGGCACAAATAGTAAAAGTTGGCTAGAAACCTGAAATGTAAAACATATGTTACTTGGGGTATGTGCTCACTTACCGAGAAGGTGCTTTTTGGACAGGGACATTGCAAAAATGGGGATTAATGAAGCGAAAAGTGCCGCTTAAAGGCCTGCCCAAACCGCTGGAGGTAGGAAGTTGAAATTTGGTATTAAAGTTCCTCCTCTATTGTAGACATCCGCTAAGATGAGATTTTTGGAAATTTCCACAGATAGAGTCAAAAACAGGAAAAGTCTCCCCCTTAACGGCTTGGCCAAACTGCTGGAACAAGGGATCTTAAATTCGGTATTTGGGTTCCTTCTCCAACGTTGACGTCCCCTAAGATGGTATTTTTGTAAATTCATACCGGGAGAGGTAAAAAGGGAAAAAACTTCCCCCTTGACGGCCTGGCCAAACTGCTGAATATAGAGACCTAAAATTATGTATGTAGTAGGTTCCTCCTCCAACGCAGACATCCTCTAAGACGGAATTTTTGGAAATTCCTACCGGGAGGGGTAAAAACGGAATAATTCTCCCCCTTGATGGCCTAACCGAACCCTTCGGCTAGAAACCTGTAATATATAATATGTTTTCCTTGGAGTATGGGCTAACTTATCGACAAGGCATTTCTAGGACTTTGGACAGGAACGTGGTAATTTGAAAATTGCCCCCCCCCCCTTAACGTCTGCGTCTTTAGCTAGAAACCTAAAACTTAAAGAACAAGTGTATATGAAACACTAAAATTAAGAAACTAAATAGGAAACGAGTGGGATTGAAACACTACACAAGTGGAATGAAATGGATATAAACGTTGAACGAGTGGAATTGAAATTATAGACATTGCAAATGGATTGGAAGAGGGAATTACCTGTTCAAACACTATCAACGGAATATGAAACTTATGTAGCATTGAAACATACTCTCCAAAAAGTTAAACAAATTTTCTGAAAGAGAAAAAACCTTAGAAAAGGAATGGAACTTATATATTCCGATATTTAAACTTCATGTAACGAAGCACCGGTGGAAGAAACCGACGCAGTAAATTTTCCAACTGAATTTGTGAATTTACTTGAATTGCCAGGTCTACCTTTACATAAACTGGAATTAAAAAAAAAAACTTTAAGACACGCTAACAACGTAGCTTTGCCCGCTATTTTTAATATTATAAAATGCTTTTCAACCCTGCTTTACGTTATTTATTTTCATTCAAAACACAAATGAACAAAACTACTTACGGGTCTATCTACCTAAGTTCGCACTTTACCAAATTATCTTGACATACACACGTATATTGCAAATTATTATGGATTCATTACTAACAATCCACTCTCATGAGCAAAAGTGATCAAATATTTATTTATTTTAAACCCATTGTTGTGCAGAATTATTTATTTGTGGTGGCTGGGTGAAGGCTTTAAATAAAAAAACGAATTTAATAAAAATTGTGGGGGCGCAGCCCCCCGGGGGGGAGGGCGTAGCCCCCCCCCTTTAACCTTTAAGGCACGCTAACAACGTAGCGGGCTGCGCCCGCTAGTTTTTTATATTTTTTTACAAAATAAAAAAATTCTCCTAAAAATGAAAAATATGCACGAATATGCATTAAATTGCACAAAATATGCATTAAAAAGGCACCAAATATGCATTTAAAGCCAAAATATGCAAAAATATGCATTTATGACAAAATATGCAAAAATATGCAACTACAAATCGATGCCATTTTGTTCTAAATTTGATGATTCGGATAAATATTTAACCCTAAATTCATAAACGCTTTGTAAAATTATAGGAGGTTTATTGAACAAATTTTATATGAAAATGACGTTTTGTAAACCTGCCGTAACTTTACAAATCATTTATGAATTCCTTGCCCTACTAATTACTATAAAAAGAATTAAAAGCTTGAATGTTACAATAAATACAACATACAAACATTTGCTTTACTACTAAAGGAGCTTTTGCTGTAGCAACAACCAGGGGTCTCGAATGTTCATGAATTACGGCATCGCCGGTTTTTAATGCAAAAGATGGCGTTGACTGTTGTTTTGTTTTTTCTGGCAATACTGCTCTCTTTAGTGGGGATCACTGTTGCCCGAAAAGTTTCAGCTCATTCCCATTTTTTAAGTTTAAATCCCCAATTTTATAACCAATTCATTTTAATTTAAACCAACACCCAATTTAAAAGCAAAAAATAGAAGCTAAATTAGCATCGCTCTTAAGTCCAGAAAACTATTGAGAAATGACTCAGCAAAGTAAATAAAATTGAATATGTTAGGAAGAAATATTTACTTTTTCACTCGAAAGGCCTCAAATCTTTGTTTAAATTATGAAAGAAAACAATTTTTTATTATAAGAAAGACACGATCACAATTAAGCTGAGATGTTACTTTTTCAAAATAATAGTATTGTACATTAAATTTTCGAGAAAACAGACTCTACACAATTTTCACACGAAACTCATTATTGTGAAAAAGAAATTCCAATGAAATTTGACAAGTACCCAGCAAAAAAAATTGCAAGTAATGCTTTAAAAACTACTTCTTTCAGTGCTTCACAAGTATCCGTTAGTGTGTTTTTACTGCTTTTTTAGAAGTTATTTTGAACAACTTACAAAAAATCACTTCTTTCATTGTTTCCAAAGTACCTGTTAGTATATTTTTACAGCTTGTTTAGAATTACTTCTGAACAACATCCAAAAAATCACTTAAGTATTGCTTCTAAAGAGTAACTGCACTAAAAGCCCAGTATAGAAACGGTAATGACATATCATTACTTTTTGGACTACCAGTAATGACCCCCACTTACCTTCTGCATTATTTTAAAACATATAATAATGAGTTGCTGATAATGACTTATTTTTATTATTATTTCAAATAGATAATAATTTTCTAGATTTTTTTCGAAAATTTTTTTTAATCTATTTTTAGACTCAATATTTTTTAAATACTGGAAAGGACATATTTATGTAGCCACATATTTTTTGATTTTTTGTATGTTGGCGAGTAAGCTTACTTGTGTGCAGCAGTTCAATTAGGTTTTTATCTATTAAATATTACATGTCGATATAGCTCAGATGGTAGAGCTATTGAGTGGCAATGTGTAGACCCTGGTTCGATTCCCGCAACAGAAAATTTTATTTAAAAAAAAAAATACAATAAAAAATATTTTTTTTTTAATAATTAATTTTTTTGAAAATCTATTTTTAGACTCATTATTTTTGTCAGTACTGGTACGCACATAGGTAACGATATTTTTTTTGGATTATTCGTATGCTGGTGTGTAACCATAACTCATTAATTTTCGCGACATCGCCATATAAAGGTAATAAGAAATGTAATAACAAAGTATGTAGTTACATAACCACATATCTGGTAATGATTTTCTACACTAAAAGTGATCGTGAGAAGTGATTTTGGTATCATTTGGCATTTCCAAACTGAGGGTCCCGGGTGCGATTCCAGGCGGGACCACAATTTTTTTTTTTTTATTCTATTAATTTTTTTTGATTTTTTGTTTAATTTTTTTTTTATTCTATTATTTTTTTTTTTAATATTTATAATTAATTTGTTTAAATTCAATATTTTTTAATTTAAATTTTTTTACAAATATGTATATATAACAAAATGGTGAGAAATTGCTTTTTATGCACCTGTAAAAATAGTACTAAAAACAATATTGAATTGGAGTGTACCTTTTACACTTGTTTCATAAGTATTTACTTTTATTGAAGAGAATAAGAAACAATATCTCGCAGTAACAAAGTGGTGTTTTTATACCAGTCGAATTTCATATCAAAGAATAGATCAGCGGTAGAGCTCTAGACTAGCATCGTGAGTTCGATACCCGGTGGCGGCAATAAAAAGCTTTTGTAAAAAAAAAAATATAATTTTTTTTGCGAAGAATTTTTTTTTTTTTTAATTTTAATTGGTGAAAAAGAGCTTCCTTTGCACTCGCTCAAAAAGTACTGAAAAAATGTTGAAGTGGGAGTACTCCTCTCCTATGACAACTCAATGTTAAAATCATTAGTGTTTATGTTAATAAAGAAGCACATCTAGATCATCGATTGTAGTGGTTTTTTTAGAAACGCATATGGCCACCTCATTCAAAATGCCACTCAAAACAAAACGAAATTTTATTTATATTTATTCTATTTATGAAAAGTTACGAGATAAAATAACATCTACAGAATAACAACTGCATTTGACATTTTAATGAACTTGACTTGATTTTAGTTTTCAATTTTTCTTCTTCGCTCTAAAAGACAAATATGCCCATAATTAAATGCAATTTAATCAAAACTTAATTGTGTTTTTTCTCTTTTTGTATCTTTTTAGGAATCATCTAAACAAGAAAATAGATTATTTAATAACATTGTTCTTTTTTTCTTAAAATTCTTAATTTGTCTGAAATTTTATATCTTTGTTAACTAAAAGACTTAACCCGCTGATATTAATTTAAGCTCTTAATTAAAATCTTAATATCAATTTCCGTTTTGGAAATTGATATTAAGATTTTTTGTGGGCGCTGTGGTGTAATGGTTAGCGCGTTGGACTGTTACACGTGAGGTTGCGGGTTCGAGCCCCAACCAAGGCAACATCAATTTATGAAAAATAATATGTATGAGTTTTTACTATCCCTCATACATAACGCAGCGTCCTCCTTCGGTGTTCCCATAGCACTTAACCCCACCGAAGTAAAATAATATAACAGGGCTATGAACTAAAAAGCTTCAACAAAGTTCGCCAACTCACCATCAGATGGCGCGCAACAACTGTTCTAAAATTCAACATCTCGCGCAATTACAGTGTTGCCATATTTGAAGCCCTTCATCTTTCACCACCTTTCATTTCTTCTCTATCCCCTTTCCTAAGGAAGCAACACGTTAATTAATAGGAAAAATTTCCTGGGTGTTGCTTCTCTTTAAAAAAAAAAAAAAAAAAAAAAAATCAGTTATTGAAGATGTGTCGTCATGTGACGACGCTAGGGTGATATGGGTTAAATTATTATAAATAATATACAAAAAATGAGCGCTGATATGGTTAATATTTAACCAAACCTCCTTTTGTAGTTGTAGAACTACATAGCACTTAAGTGAAATAGCCCCGGTTTTTTTTCTGCGGGTATAGGACAATAAAAACTGCAAGTTTGACATTAATACGATATACTCTTTCTTTTCAGATGGACATTTGGTAGGGAAATCCTCATTTGTATGTATTTGTGTAGTTGGTATATTGATTGAAATTTTTTTCTTCTTGTTATAAAACCCAAATGCCGATGCACATTTTGTTAGTGTATGTAGTATGCAAGTGCACATTGAAGCCAATGCACTCACTCATTTATAACAAAAAATAATAAAATACAGAAAGAAATATACAAACCATTCACTTTAAACTACTCTAACTATTATAATTAGGGAGGCACTTGTGATTTAGGTTTAAATTTAAAAGGAGTAAAAAAGTAAAGTCGGACATGCCGACTATATAATACCCTACACCAGTCTGGTTAAAAGCCAACTAATGTTTGGATCCGAAATTCGAATGGGTTAAAATGGACTAACGTTAAAATTTTCTATAAAATGATAAAAGAAGAGAAAATCGGAAATATAGCCCATATGGGCGATAGGTCCAAATTAGGACCGATCCTATCTAGAATCAATAGGATTTATCCTTTAAACCATGTGAGTCTGCGAACCAAATTTCATTGAAATATCTTAGTATTTGCGAACTGCAGCAGGTAAACAAGCCAATTTTGGCAGGGACCCTTATATGGGCACTAGAGCGTACCACCTTACAGGCAAAAAAAAAAAGTGCGCCGTACACCCTCCAACATGAAGTATTTTTGCAAGGAGGTTTCAAAAAAAAAATTTTTATATTTTATGCCGAACGTAGGGGTCGCCATTTTACATTTTTCGTTATATCTTTGATAATTACTGTCGGATCTTAAAGTATGATACATCGATGTTTTTCTCTCGAGGAGACCAGTGTTTTGCTCTAAGGACATTTTGACCTCAAGTATCCCGTTCTAGTAGTTACCCACCAGATCTCAGTTGCTACCACCCTAATGTACCACCCTAATGTCAGAAAATTAAAGCTCGCAAAAAATCATTAAACTTTTGCTAAGGAAGTTTTTCGCTGAACCCAGTAGAATTTTTTTTTTTATATATTGGTTGCCGAACGTAGGGGTCGCCTTTTTAAATTTTTTTAATTGGATTTTTACTATATAGCAAAACACTGGTCTCCTCGAGGCAAAAAAATCGATATATCACACTTTAAAATCCGATTTTAAATGCCAAAGCTATAACAAAAAATTAAAAAAGGCGACCCCTACGGTCGACAAAAAAAAAAATTTTTTTTGAAATCGCCTTCCAAAAATACATCATATTGGAGGGTGTACGGCGAACTTTTTCTGGAGGTACGGTCTAATGGGCACTAGGTCTAAACATGGACGGATTTTAACTAATAGGCCGACATTCGGTGTACCAAATTTCATAAAAATATCTTAATATTTGCGACATGTAGAGTGCGCACAAGAATACATGGGCAGACAGACGGACATCGATAAATCGTTATTCTGAGTCGATCGGTGTACAAAAAAGTGGGTCTAGGTGCAATATTTATTGGTGTTACAAACATCAGCACAAACCTATTATACCCTGTCTACGTAGTGGTGTAGGACATGTAGGCGTCTGAATGATATAATTTTTCGTTCCACTACACAAAAAAAAATTAACTGAAAATCCTTTAACTAAAGCCTTTTTAAAGTACTTTTGTCTTCTAAATCCGAAAGAATTATCCTTCATGATATTAATCATACAATTTCATAGAATCAATGAAGAATTTCATTATGTATATAATATTTAATTAATATTATGATGATAATTCTCTCAGTGTAGTAGTTTAAACTACATATAAGTAACGGGTCCTTTAAGTAAAATTAACACTGCTTAAGCCAAAACAATTGCAAATTACACCAGTCCTGTGACAAGTCCTGCTTTAACCCGATACAAGATAGGTGCTTTGAGGGCAATTGTCTCCTGATTCCAAGTAGGGACGATATATCAACATTATTAACTAACCCCTCAATTCATAAATGCTTTGTAAAGTTATAGCAGGTTTACAAAACGTCATTTTCATACAAAATTTGTTCAATAAACCTCCTATAATTTTACAAAGCGTTTATGAATTTAGGGGTAAATCTTCACATACGCAGAGAAAACAGATTCATTGCGATCACCGAATAAATTATGTTAACCGGAATTTTTTGTATTAACCGAATTTCTATTGTCACAGACCACCAAAGCCTCCAAACAAACCTTTTGTTCAGAAAAATTCTTGTGACATATCTATTTTCTCTGTGTACTGGATGCATCTATATTAGGGTGTTTCACCAAAAAGATTTTTTTGGATTATTGCAACTCTTAAGGCGGAATATAAATGCTTATACCCCAAAAGTTTTCTGAGAATACGATATTTTTAGATTTTTTTAATGCACGATGATATTAATGAATTTCTGCATAAAACCAATGAAGTTTCACTGGAACTCGTCCATTGACACTTATCATTGAATGAATGGAATTTTTCATAAAATATTGTAAGAAATTTCATTTTATTTATTAAAAGTTTCATACACTAAATGAAAAAGTTTTATTAAAACTAGATTCATAATATATATGAAGATTTTTCATTCAATTTAAGAATTTTTTCATTTACATTGTGAAGAAAACTTCATTTGTTTACTGAAAAATTTCATTAAAATTCGGCCAGCAAAATGCCCTCTGTGTGGTGATACTGTTCCGCTGAAAAGGATTTTATTCAGAAACGTTTGTCGGTAGAATCTACTGAAACTAACAGTTAAAGCAAAGGTATATGCAGTTAAAAAGATGACGAAGGTATTTAGCTTTAAAGTATCTAAAAAAATCAGTTATTTTTAACTGTTGACAAATAACTACAAATGCATTAAAAATTACTAACAATGGCGTAAAAATATCCTACGAATTTTTACTACAAACATTTTTAAAACAACTAATACTATTGTTTTTTAAAGTTAATTTATACTACAATAATTTTTAAAACAACTGACAAAATTGATAAAAAAACTATTTTTTTTATGTATAGGATGTGTTGAGCGGACTTTTGTAAAACACTACGAGGAACATTTTTGTGGAACATTCTAACCCTCTAACTCTTCAATGAAAGGGAATTTTTTGGCCCCTTTTTAAAAAGGGACAAAAAGGACCCGTAAGTTGAAGAGTTAGAGGGTTAAAATGTTCCACAAGGGATGTGATCCACTGAACACATCCTATACTTAAAATGAAAGATTCCCATGGTTTCTCCCTAAAATCCAGATTTGTGGGACATTTGAGCACCAATTCTGAATAAGTACAAAAGTGCAAAAAATGGTGATTTTTTTAAATGTTTGTATGGGGAACCCCCCCGGGGGGTGTGCCACTGGCATGGGTGGGTCGGCCCTCCAAAGTTAGTGGGGGTCGGTCATACGTTTGGACTCGATTTGGGCACTCCCAATGGGTCAAAGTGGGATTTTTCAAAATTTGACCCTATGGGTCAAAAGTTGGGACATCAGAATTCATTTTAGAGCAATACGATTTTCCTTGTCACTTAAGCGATTTTTTTGCCTCCCTACAAATCGACCCGCCCTAATGTACATACATGATCATACATAGACTAGTATATGATCTTGCATGGGCAAACAGGATCATATACGTTCATACATAGTTCAATGTATGACCATAGATAATCTCATATATTTCCATATATCTTCGGATCCGAAATTTGAGGGTATATGGAGGTATATGGCCATATATGATCATATATGACCATACATATGAAGTAGGCATTGACGTATATGATCATGTATGCCCATGCAATAGTCAATGTATGATCATGTATGTTCATATATATTTCGATTTTTACATGGGTCATTAGAGATACAATAACATTTTCCGATTTTTATTTGCAAAATAAGAATATATCAATAATAACAAATATAAGGTAAACAAGCCCAGTCAGAAATCGCCAGTGGTACAAAAAATCAAGCACTGGCATACCACTGGGTAACCACGTTATTAAAACTAAATGACTGGCAGAACACTCATTTGGTACGCTTTGCCAGCGTTTGCGAAAAGCGTTTTACCAGTATTTGTTTTACAAAAATTTCGGTGGTTTTAAAAAAAAAACCACTGGCAAAGAATTGGCTTAGAGTGATATGCCAAGGCTTGCAACCAGTGGTTATCCAGTGCTACCTAGCAAATGCTACCAGGCGTACTGACGCTTCGTTAAAAAATGTTTGTAGTCAGAAGGTTCCGAGGTCAAATCCGGTTGCAAGCAAAAAATTTTTTTTGGATTTTTTTTAATTAAAAATTTTTTTGTTTTATAAAACCAATTTTTTTTGTTTGTGGGAAAGCTCCTTCAGGACCCACTTTTCTTTTGTCCTCCCAACACTGGCATACTAGTTACAAAAAATTGTTTGCCAGTACTATCATTTTGGCACAGCCAGTAGTTGTCCAGCTATTATCACTCAATTATGTGTTTAGCCATCAAATATTACATGTCTCGTTAGCTCAGTGGGTAGAGCAATCGTCTGCCAATCTGACGGCCTGGGTTCAAATCACGGCAGGACTAAAAAAATACATATGAACTTTTTTTAAATTTTATTTTGGAAAATATATTTCCAGACCACCTATTTATTGGTTTTGCCAGCGTTTTGCCAACGTTTAAAAATTTTGTTCCTCCAGTGCTTTTCCGGCGCTTTTTGAACAGCCGGTCCTTTTGTCTAATGATGTTATCATTTTGGGAATGGGAAAACACTTTTAGCCAGTACTTTTACCACCTGTTAAAGTGCTTTGCCACCGCTTTCCCGTTTGTATTTTTCTGACTGGGACAGTTTTAAAAAATTCAAAAATTATTTTTCAAATTACTTAAAAAAAATAACAGTTTACTGCGAAAATACTGTTTTGTTTGTTTATTATAATATTAAAAATAACTGCTTCAAACAACTGTTACGATACATAGTACTTTTCGTTAGTTGTTTTTTTTTTTAATAACTGTCATAATTGTTGTAGTTCCATAGAAAAACAACGGTAAGCACAGTTAAAACCAACAACTTATAATTACTATACAAACAACTGTCATGTAGTAGCTGTCAGGGTTTTTTGAGCGTAGTTAAAATGCTTTTTTTAGGACTGTTCCATAGGGGTTACCGATTTTGTATTTATTAATAAATTAACCATAGTGAAATTTTGAAGAGGTCTACTAACAAAGCTTTCGTTTTAAACTTGAAATTTATTTTTTGCACAAATTTAGCATTCTGATCAGAGATGTGAAGAATTAATTCCTTAATTCAATTTTTCAATTCTGAATTAAAAATTCGATGAATTAATTCACTAAGCACCATATATTGAATGGAATTAATTCATATTTGCTTTCGTTCGATTTATTTTGTTACGAATTAATTCAATTGCAATAGTTCTTTTTATTAAATCAAATGAATTAATTCACTGATGAACACGTTCAATTTTATAAATCGAACGGAAAAAAGTGAATTAAGTCCTTACTGCATTAATTCACTACTGAATTCGTTCAATTTGATTTTCGTTCAGTGAATTAAAAAAAATAAAATTACGTTCAGTGAATTAAAAAAAAAATAATAAGTTCACTGAATTGAAAAAAAATCAAATAACTTCACTGAATTGAAAAAAAAATAAAATAAGTTCACTGAATTCAAAGCCTGTTTTCTGCCGTTCAGTAGAAGAAAACAATAATGTACAAATAAAATTTTTAAATAATCAATTTTACAGTGTGTGCTAGTAAAAATAAGCAAATTAGAAACCGGATGTTGTTTATCAACCTACATGATTCAAAAATAAAGCCTTTTACTATTAAAAATAAAAACTTTACAAATATAGATAAATTTTGAAAATAGTTATATTTTTTTCCAAATTTATTTATTTGTCAAATAGAATAATATGCGGTGGATTGGTTGCTTTTTCCGAAAACTCATTTTTAAGCAATTATTTTAAACCAAAAAGTAACAAAACGCAATTCCCTGAAAGTTGCTAAAATAAATGAAATCAAGAGAAGATATTACTTATTTTGTATATTTTGTGTAAAATTTTTTTTTAAAATTCGTAAATAGAGTTTTAAGTATAATACAAAAATCTGTTATGTTGTGGCCTTGGGTTAATGTTATCCTAGAAACGCAATATTTTTATCTGGGTAATTCTAAATAAATCCAACAAAAAAAAAATATTTCAGTAATTAATTTCGTAAGAATTATTTTTTTAATGAATGAATTTCAAAGCATTATAATTTAATTTTTTTGTAACATTTTTGGCGAATGTCCGAAATTTTGAGGCAAAAATTTTAACAGAAGATCTCAACCAATTTTTCATACAAATTAAAATCGATCTGTAATATGATGGCGGAGAGTGGTAAAATGACTCACCCAAAGTAGACTAAAGTATAACACAAATTTGAATTTTGCCAAATTCGCTGGAACTAAACAGACGTTATTGCTAAATTATAAGAAGGATATATTAATTTTTTTTAATTTTATTCCCTATTTTGTACTTACACTCAAAGAAAAAAGGATTGTATTGTGATAGTTTAACAGCATCATGTTATGATTGAAGCATATAATGATCTTTATGATCCTAATATGACTCTAAATGATCAGTAAAACGGCATTCACGCCTACATCTTAAACACGTGTTTAGCTAAAACGAGTGTAAAAGAATAAAGAACTGTTGTAATAGAATAAAGAGCTAAAATACGTGTTTTAGCTAAACACGTGTTTAAGAATTAGGTGTGAACGCAGCCTAAGAGTCATATTTATGATCACTATAATCACACTATGATAATTTATTTTCCCCAATCATATTCAACTATATATTTTTCTGTCAGACATCATATCTGAATATTTGTGGGTTTACTCCGAAATCTTTACCACCCTAATAATCTCCTGTACGTAGATATGTCTATAGTTATGTAGTTGTATATGGTATGTGTATGTAAAATAATTTAGTTCAAAGCAATTTTTCAAAACGAAAGAGAAAAACCGAAAAAACAGAATTACAAAAACAAACATTTTACTAAATAATTACTATTTTTCATAGTCTACATTCAACGCTCCACCTCAACACAGACATGTATTTATATTCAGATTTATAAAAATAAACTGCTGCGATACAGTTTAATATTAAAAATCAAAAACAAAAACAAAACTGAAAACTTTCTCTGCGTTTAATGCAGAAAACCATTACAATCTTGTTAGATTTTGTGTAAGCGTAGAGTTTTCAATTGTTTTTCTTTTAAAATTTTATCTTTTTAAGTGCAACTAAAGTGAATTGTTTTAATATTATTGAAAAGTATTGTATTGAAAATTCGCATTATGGATTATTACAGCAAACTTTGTTGTTCGCTTGTAACTATAAACCAAAAGAAACAAGCATAAAAACATCAATTATTACAATTTGTTGCAATTGTGCAAAAAACTAAAAATAAAGACCAAGATAATAATACTTTTTTTGGGTTTAATGCACATTTAGCACATTTGAACATTGTTATTTCTGTATTTTTATGTTAGGTTGTATTTATTACAAATTGTAATTTAAAAACTTTTTTTAGATTTTGTGCATGCGTAACCTTTTTTTGTCTTAAGCTGTGTTGTTGTTTTAAGGCATAAAATCAAGTTGTTACAGGTCTAGCTTGTTGAAGGAATTAATGAACAACTAAAGTTGGACAGATAAACCCATGGACAGACATTTACTTAATAGCCTATACGAGTATAATTACACTAAAAATATAATTACAGTAACTGACTGTAGTTTATTTAAAAAGTTATCCGTACATTTATTTTTAAATGATTATTCAGTTAAAATACAAAGAAATATATTTTTTAATTGTTTTTGTCGTTTATTTAAAAAATAAATTACATATAAATACGGATTTTCTGTTACAGTTAATATTTTCATTTAAAATGTTTTGTTAAAAAAATAATCCCATTTCGATTTCTAGGTCAGTTAAAAAAATTAAATAAATTAAATATCATTTATTCTTACGGATTTTGTAGTTAATTTTTTGAAATTTAAAAAAACGAAATAAATGAAAAATCATTATTTTTAAGGATTTTGTAGTTTATTTATTAACATTTAAAAATAAATGAAAAGTTCTTTTGACTTCAATGAAAAGTCAGTAGACCGGGTTTCAAGTGATTTTTCATTTATTTTAAATTACATTTTCAGTTAATTTCAACTACAAACTATTTTGAGTGTAGTTTTATTTATAAATACTCGAAAAATAATCACTGTTGCAGAAGAGATACAACCCTGCGGCTGCGGATGCGGATTCTGCTGCGGTGAGAAAAAATAAATTAAATGACTGCGGCTGCGTTATTTTTATACATACATTCACATTTTTTTTTACATGCATGTGTAGAGAGCACCAGGCATGCGAAATGCGGTTTTTGTTTCGGTATAGAACAATTTAAAATTTTTTTCATTTTAATTTCGGTAAAGATCACTGATAGGCTAAATGAGTTCGAAACTAATAATAAACATAAAAAATAAGGATTTTTCGGAATAGAAATTCAATCGTTTCAACTTTTCCATTTCAGAACATCACCAAATAATGGTATTATTTTTTGAAAATATGGCAACATTAAAGAGAGTGTGCGAATAAAAATAGACGAGTATGAGAGAAAACTCAGAGAAATTAAATCCGGATAGAGACATGCCTCCAACAGATTGTTTTTCACAATTTGCCAGATAAGTTTTGGGATTTTAGCATAATGCTTTAATTTGGATTATCAAAATGTTCGCAACAATTGAGAAACGCAGCTACAGTGAAATTCGACAAAACCGAAACTAGCACGAATATTAAAAATGGAAAACATGACTTCTGAAAGACCAACATTTGTTCATGGTTATACACTCATACAGAAAAAGTTACTAAAAATTAGTTAAAAATGATGCTGCAGAAAAAACTGCTAATATTAGCAGAATCAGTTTGCTAAATATTAATAAAATGAAAACAGCAAAAAAACTGTTAAATTTACAGAATTTTAGTAATATTTCAGCTAAATTTTTGTTAATTGCAAATAACAAATTAACTTGCTGAAATCAGCAAAAAAAAATTGCTAAATAATAGTAGAATGAAAATAGCAAAAAAAATTGTTAAATCTACAAAATTTTTGCTAAAATTTTCTGAAATCAACAAAACTTTTGTAATCTAATAGTGGACTGGAAAAACGTAAAAAAGGAGCAAATGAAATGAAAATTAATAAATAAAAAATAAATATGTATTTAAAAACATACTTGGGACCAGTTTATTGAATGTGTCAATTAATTGAAATTTTTCAATTGGCATTGTCCAATGCCTAAATGCCCATTTATAATTGATGAAAGAAGTATTTGTTTTAATGTTTTAATAAAAGAATAAATTAAGAAAAAAATTAAAAATTGGCGTATTTCTTATATTTTTTTTTATATTACAATGCTTTTTCTTCAATTATGTGTACATTTCATTACGATTGTTTTTATCAATGCAAATTGAAAAAAATTTCATTGGCATTGAATGGTGATGAAATTTGTTGGCATTGACATTGACATAAAGTAATGCCAATTATATTTCAATACCAATGAAAATTTCCCAAGAATGATTTTTTGTAAAAGCGGTAATATTTATAGACAATAATATGTTAACCATAACAAAATGTATTTTAGAGACCC
The DNA here is from genome assembly GCA_949987735.1 of Leucophora obtusa. Lineage (NCBI taxonomy): Eukaryota > Metazoa > Arthropoda > Insecta > Diptera > Anthomyiidae > Leucophora > Leucophora obtusa. The sequence continues at coordinate 186,583,653 of OX465298.1, read as the reverse complement.
TTCTTTTGATTTTCATTGTTTGCTGATCGGATATGTACTTCCGAATTTATTTGAGTTTCCATTTTCACCTCTAAAGCTCCACCCACAGGAAAGAAGGTGTGGCCGATTAAAAATATCGTATTCTTTAAATAATTAAAAATTAAAGTACAATATTGGGTTGAAAAAAATTAGGGTCATCCTCGTAAACTCCACTCGCTCACAATTTTCATATTAAAATGGTTCGTCGTCCAAAATAAACCTTGATCTTTGAAAATTAATATATTACGATAAATAGAAACTTTTCTCATAAATTTTAATAATTTAGATATTTTATGAGTAGGACAAATTTTCAACCATTTCAATTTAATTTTATTTAAAAACTTTTTGCATTATTTTTGGCGAGTTAAAAATATGCAGTAATTTTTATGAGTCATTTAACATAAGCGCTCCAAAATTGGTGGTTTAGTTTACAAAAAATTTGTGGCACAGTGTATAAAATATTTTTCAAAACTTTTACAAAGAAACTATTAAGTGTTTAATTTTATTCTAAAATATTCTCTTACTACAACAAAAAATATAAAGTAGAATACTTTTCGAATATTGTGTGGGCAAAAAGAGTAAACTTTTCGAACATTGTATTACAAAATTTTAAATCCGTGCACGCAATTTAATTTTTTTAATATTTGCTGAACACTAATGTATTAAGTTCTATTCAATTACATTTTTTTATATATACTTTTGTGGCATAGTGTATAAAATATTTTTAAAACTTTTACAAAAAAACTTGTAGGTATTTAATTTTATGCTAAAATATTCTTTTAATACAACAAAAAATATAAAGAATGGTACTTTTCAAACATTGTGTGGACAAAAAAGAGGATACTTTTCGAGCATTGTGTCCCAAATCTAGAGATCTGATCATGCTATTTTAAATTTATTATCGAAATACCCAGAATTATTAAAAAAGATGGACCAGTCATAAAAATGTTATTTTATGTTGATCCATAACAATAAATGGGTAAAATCTCTGATCTAATAAAAAAACAGTGATCACAAAAACAATCACTTTTAACTCTAAAAATTTTTACAACTTTTGTCGCAGCGTGCTTGGAATATCCTTCAACGTTTTTAAACATTTTTACACTCAAATGAAAGATAATTTTATATAGATAGCAGATTTAAAAATGAAAAAAATTAAAAACATCTCCGACTAACTTTTTGAAGGCTCGACTGAAAAATGAAAAAATGTGTTTTTCAGCAAAATTCAAGTAGCAATATTTCAGAACCCCTTCGGCCGATTAAAAAATTTTTATTTTTTTGGATTCAGCAAACTATAATTTATTAGAAATAATATATCACAACAACAAATATTTTTTAACAAAATTTAAGGATTTTTTTTAAACTTTCCGAAATTTCGAAATTTCAACCGCGTTGCGGGGACCTGAACGCGAACCGATTTTCAAAATTTTTATTTTTTAATGTTTCCTGGACGCATACGCAATTTTTCCACACCCCCCGTTTTGGAAATTCGCAATTCGGCAAAGTTCGGCCCACTCTAATGTACACGCTCCTAATATGACCCACGTGACTGTTTTATAGAAATGGATCAATCGGAAGTGTTACAAGACCTGGCTTATTTGTATTATTGGGGTATGTTATTACTTCGTAGGAGCTCTATTTCGCTTAGTTTTCGATATACGGACCATTTTAAAAAATGGCCTGTGCATATATAGATATACCATTAAGAGATGGGCATTAAGTGAAAACTTAAATTCAGGGAATTAAACGAAAAGGTTAATTCCTTAGGGAATTAAAAGAAAAATTTAATTCCTTAGGGAATTAAACGAAAAAGTTAATTCCTTAGGGAATTAAACGAAAAATTCAATTCGTTCAGGGAATTAAATGTACAAGGGAACGAATTCCCTGGGAATTTATTCCCTAGGGAATTAATTCCTTGGCCAAAATTTTAATTAACTAGAATTCTTTAGTGAATGAATTCTTTAATTTTAATGCTAAACCTTTGGTCAGGGAATTCATTCTATAAATTTGAATTCTTTGAATTCATTCACAGGAATTAATTCCTGCTTATGTCTTGTTGATGAATTCTTTCCAGGGACGTAACAGTTATAACTTTTATTCAAAAAAGTGATTGTTTTACAATTATTTCCTGTTTGAGTATATTTAATTTTCTGTTTATTTGCTCTGTTTGATTTATATTTTTAATTCAAACAAAAACAATCCAAACACGATTTTTATTTTTTCAAAAATAATAAAAGTTATTTTGTGATTTTTTTTCTTTATCAAAAAATAACAATTAAGAATATAAATCAAAAGCCATGGAACCAATGACTTCACCAATTATAATATCCTGATGATGTCAACTAGTGTTAATAAAAGATTGAACAGTGATTTAAAGTGAGTAAATATGTATATTCCAGCAACTTCCGGCATTCAATTTAGGTAAATTTTTAATTTTTATTTTATTATCAAATAAAAAAGTTAGTGCTTAATTTTTTCAAAAAAATCATTCTGTAACTTTTATAAAAAGTTTTAAAATAAAAATCAAAAAACAACAGAAATTTATAGAGTAAAATATAAAAATTGAAAAAATTAAAATCTTTGCCAAACTTTGTGATTTTTTTGTGCAATATGATTTATAAAATATAGTGCATTATTGAAATATTATAGTTAAATAAATTTGGGTGGTGACTTTTTTAGAAATATAACAGTTATTTTGGGTCTCTGATTCTTTCCTTGAATTGAAGAATTGAATTAAATTTTTGGGAATTCATTCCAAAAAGGAATTAATTCTTTAAAGCTCTGGATTATGCATGATATTTTTTAATAAACATTTAATAAGGAAAATGAATACTTTAGCAATTGTATTCCTTAACGGAAAATTATGAAAAGTTTTTGCATTAGAGCCTGAATGTTTAAAATAGTAACAGTATTATTATACCCTACACCACTATGTGGTCAGGGTATTATAAGTTTGTGCTGATGTTTGTAACACCAAAAAATATTGGTCCTAGACCCACCTTATAGTATACCGATCGGCTCAGAATTTTTTTTTATTTCGATTTAACGATGTCCGTCCGTCTGTCTGTCCATGCATTCTTGTGCGCACTCTACAGGTCGCAAATATCAAGATATTTTGATGAAACTTGGTACACAGCCTTATGTCGGCCCAACGACGACGCCTATTGATTTTGGTTAAAATCGGTCCATGTTTAGACCTAGTGCCCATATAATGGTCCCCCCAAAATTATATTGTTTATACGCTGCAAGTCACAAATATTAAGATATTTTGATGAAATTTGGTACACTGACCTATATTGGCCCAAGGACGAATCCTGTTGATTTTGGTGAACATCGGTCCATGTTTAGACCTAGTGCCCATATAAGGGTCCCCCCAAAATTATATTGTTTATATGCTGCAGGTCGCAAATATTAAGATATTTTGATGAAATTTGGTACACAGACCTATTTGGGCCCAAGGACGAAGCCTATTGATTTTGGTGAACATCGGTCCATGTTTAGACCTAGTGCTCATATAAGGGTCCCCCCAAAATTGGCTTGGTTACAAACTGCAGATCGCAAATATTAAGATATTTTAATGAAATTTGGTGCGCTGACTGACATTATAGAAAATTTTGACACAAGCCCCATTTTAACCCATTCGAATTTCGGATCCAAACATTAGTTGGCTTTTACCCAGACTGGTGTAGGGTATTGTATAGTCGGCATGCGCGACTTTAACCTTTTTACTCGTTGTTGTTGAATGAGTGCATGGCAAAAGCAATGAATGTATGAATGCACAATAAAAACGAATGCATTCATTCTGTTCTCTGATTTACTACTTGATATTTGACATTTTGCTATTTAACTGCCAACGTAGTTAGTCATATATCGTTCATAACTCTGCTACTATTACTCTGTTTTAAAGAATAGTATCTACCAAGTAGCCACTTATAAAATATTTCCATAATTACAAGTCCATTTCATAGGTTTCTCAATTCATAGCAACATTAAGTTGCAAAGTTTTTTTTTGCCATTCGAATGCAATTTGTAAAAAAAAATATTCTTTATAATTAAGTTCAAAAACTTACGCATGTCTGTACATAATTTAACAAAGAAGTTTTTTTATTTGGTATTGCAATGCATTCATTATCATTGTGCAACAATATAATCTGAAAAAATATTCTTTTAAGCAAAAAAAAAAAAAAAACATAAAAAAATCAGCAGTAATTTGAAAGCAAAGAAGAAATTCAGTTGTATCTGAATTTCATTCAATTACTGCACATTCAATCATTTAACTTTATATGAGTATAAAACAAAAAATTGCAATGTATTTAATGAAATGAACGCGTTTATTGGTTTGCCTTTGGTATTTAGGTTAAAAGTTTGTATTTCAATGGGCCGTAAGTGATTTTAATGAACAACAGCAACAAACAATTAGTTTGTTGTAATTTTGTAAAGAGCTTTTGGTTTTATTGCAGCCTATAAAGTTATTTGCAAATCTAAGATATTTGTTTTATTATTAAGCAAACAGTAATTACAGTTGATTTTAGTAAATGAGTAGAATATTTTATGAATTGCGAGTTAATTTATGGCATAATGAGATTTTCGACATAAAGAGGCTTGGATTATTATTGGATTAAATAGGGGAGGTGTTTAGTGTTAACATGTAAGAAGACCTCTTAAATATTTTTTTAATATCAAAAACCTCCTTGAAATTTATTTATCTTGTGGGGAAAAAGATTTCAGTTGAATGCGAAGTATTGTCCCATGACTGTGCAAATAGGACCTATACTGTGACCGATCTAAACAGGACCGGTCTAAAAGAACTAACCCCAAGACGAGTACAAAGGGGCCGGTCTCACAGAAGTTACCCCGTGACCTGTGCGGTGACCGATACAAATATACCAGTATTAAAGGACTTAGCTCGCGACTGGTCGAAACAGGCCCGGTCTGAAAGCACCTACCTCGAGACCAGTAAAAATATGTATGAAAAAAGGTTCAAATCGTCTAAATTTCCCATAATTAAGTGTTATATAATTTAACTTACAATGGAACTCTCCCAAACTAGAACTTTGTAATTTGGATATGTGGTTCAGCAGATAAATTTAACTAATATTTTATCTTATCGGCCCAATCCCATGTTTCGAGGGTAAAAAGGGATTAGTACAACTGGCATTATCAAGTTAATCTGTTTATGCTGCGATAAAAGGAACACCTAAATTTTTGGTGGTTTTGTATGGGAATGTACCGCAAGGTGTATATTACAGCGTACCACCTTATAGGCAAAAAAAAAGTGCGCCGTACACCCTCCAACATGAAGTATTATTGCAAGGAGGTGTCAAAAAAAAATTTTTTTTGCCGAACGTAGGGGTCGCCATTTTACATTTTTCGTTATATCTTTGGCATTTACAGTCGGATCTTAAAATATGATACATCGATGTTTTTCTCTCGAGGAGACCAGTATTTTGCTCTAAGGGCCATTGAGCTCAAGTATCCCGTTCTAGTAGTTACCCACCAGATCTCAGTTGCTACAACCCTAATGTACCACCCTAATGACAGAAAATTGAAGCTCGCAAAAAATCATTAAACTTTTGCTAAGGAAGTTTTTCGAAAAACCCAGTAGATTTTTTTTTATATATTGGTTGCCGAACGTAGGGGTCGCCTTTTTAAATTTTTGTTCATTGGATTTTTCCTTTATAGCAACACACTGGTCTCCTCTAGGTAAAAAAATCGATATATCACACTTTAAAATGCGACTTTAAATGCCGAAGCTATAACGAAAAATTGAAAAATGTTCGGCAAAAAAAGTTTTTTTTTTGAAATTGCCTTCCAAAAATACTTCATATTGAAGGGTGTACGGCGAACTTTTTTTTTTTGAGGTACGGTCTAATGACCACCCATGAATTTTTGGACATCGCGAACAAAAGTAATACCCCTGATTATGTAAGGCGTAGACGTTTTTAGGCGTTTTTAGAGCAAAGTAGTTATAACAAATATTTTTTCAATATTTAACAGTCAAGACTTATAATTTACTAAAATTTTATGAGATTCGCCAGGAAAATTTCACTTTTTGTAAATTTTGATTTTGAAAAATTCGATTTGTATGGAAGTGATTTCACTAAATACGCAAACGTCTTGCATAATCAGGGGGAATGTTGCGAGTAAATAGCCTGGTAAGTAGTGAAACCCTTTGTGTGCTACTTACTCGCTTAATTACTCGGATATGTCTGTTTTTGCTGGATCATTAAATCTAAAAAAAAAAATATGAAGAGCTTTAAGAGTTGCAATAATAAAAAAAAAATCTTTTTAGTGAAACGCCCTAATAAAGGGTTTTTCAATAAGAGCGCTACAAAAGTAAAAAAGTTTAAATAAAACAAAAACGGTTTTGGATATCAATGAAATTCTTTATTCCTGTGAAAGTACGTTCGATGCCATTATGTATGGAAATCGATCTCTTTTGCATGGCCACCACGGGCACGCTTGCAGAAGTCCAGACGCTGAACCCAATTTTCGACGGTTTTCAAGCATAAATCGGCCGATACTGCTGCAATTTCACGTTCGATATTCGTACGAAGTTCGTCAATCGTCGCTGGCTTGTTGACATAGACCATAGATTTGACGTAGCCCCACGCTAGGACGATTATGACGACCATAAATTGGACGTAGCGCTCTTAACGTTGAGGCCACTGACTCCGAATTTCGGTAGTAAAATATATTTCATATAAATAGATTCGACATGTCCAACTTTATTTTTTAATTATTTATTAATAGATTTAAAATATTGTAATATAAATTTTTAGTATCCCAGCCAGCAATTTCGGAGCGCTTATAAATAAGATTCTTAAATGGCTCACAGAAATGATTATTGTTTTTTTTTGAAAATACTCTTTTTTTGGTAAAAAATATGAACCCTCAGAAAACAACCCAAAAAGTTGTCTCTACAATCAAAAAAGCTGTCTCAAAATGAGGGTTGATTTTTCGGACTCAAAAAAGATTACAAAATTATTTAAATTTATGAGGAAAATTTCGATTTTATACGTTCTTTTTTATGAGTCATTTCTGAGTACACACGGGGCTCTTTTCGACGGACCACTTTCATAGGAAAAAGTGGAAAATTGTTTATGTTTTTGGAGCTCATTTGTGAGTCATTAATGATCATCTTTGTTTGCTGGGATGATTAAAAATATAATTACAAATTATGTTTGGCGTTGGAGTAATGCTGTAAGCCAGACAGTTTTTGGTTTTTGGTCACCGCTATTGAACAATATCTCATTATTGATCTTAATTTCTTGTTTGTTTTTGCAGTTTATTTGTTTATAGTTTCACGTTTATGCAATTTATAATCATTGTAACTGTTTATGGTTAAACTGGTAACTGGACTGGCTAAATAAAGGTTACCATAATAACTCTTAAAGCGAATACAAATGATACAATCAACTGAAAAGAGACAGGTTCACGATGTTAAAAGCTTGTATTAACCACAAGATTTTAAACTAATGGGATTTGTGAAAAAAAAAATATTGACCAACAAGAATTAAGAGCGATGTGCCAATTGACATAACGAAGCAGTTATCTAGTATTGAGTAAAATATGTGGTAAGACATATGTACACTTTAATTAATTCTGATTAAAACATCACGTAGTGGTATAAACAGCTTTCCGTTGATGCAAACTATATTGTTTCGGTTGTCAACCATGAAAATAGTACTTTTAAAGGAAAACTTAAGGTGGTAGGCGATATTTTTCTTAGAAAAATAATAGTTTTATCACAATTGTGTCGACTGCCGACTAACGACAGCAAAAGTCCTCGCGATGAATTTAAATTAAACTACAATCGTTTGTCGTAATTTTTTGACGTTCAGGAAAAAAGGAAAGCAAAACAAAAATGTATATATTTTGCCATAATTTTTCACCATTTCAATTAGTTTTGCATTAATTCTTGTTATTTTTCATATTACTGTTTCTAATTTCGTGTTTTTGCAGACAATTCCGAATTTTTATTTTCAATTATCTTTCTTCTGTCAAAAAAATTAATTTTTTGTAAACAAAGTAGAATTTTTTGCAACCCTGATACGAATTTCTTAACTCTGTTCTGATAGACAGCCCTTATTTAAGTAAAAATATGGCAACAATTTGACCAACATTTTGAGTGTGTTAGTGTGTCGTCGTGTAGTAGAATATATTATATTACGCGGACAAATCGTCGAACGACATGGCGTCTTTTTGCTTCCCATACAAAATATATAAAAACGGAAATTGTCGCGGTCGTTGTCGACTCATTTGTGATTAACCTCTAAATTTGTTTTTGGCACGCTACGACAAAAGTCTTACTATTCCTGGTTTAGAATGTAGTGTAGTCTATATTGGATATTTTTTTATTTTTAATTTTATGTTTGAAAAATGCATTAAATTTTAATATCCTTTGCTATAAATATGCTAATTAACATTACATTAAGTAGTAAAAACTTTAATTTGTAATTTCAAAATTCAAAATTTTAAAATCATAATGATTCTCCATGAGATGCGTATGGGTTGTGTTCATTTTATGATGTAATCACAACTGAATATGGCCATTTATGAATGTATACTTAAACAAACAGCTATAAATTATACTGAATGAATATAAAAGTTGAGCACTTATTTTGTGTAGACAATAGACCGTACCACCTTACAGGCAAAAAAAAAGTGCGCCGAACACCTCCAATAGAAGTATTTTTGAAAGGAGGTTTGAAAATAAAAACTTTTTCCAAACGTAGGGGTCGCCATTTTACATTTTTCATTATAATAACTTTGGCATTTACAGTCAGATCTAAAAATATGATACATCCATGTTTTTCTCTCGAGGAGACCAGTGTTTTGCTCTAAGGCCATTGACCTCAAGTTTCCCGTAGTAGTTACCCACCGTATCCCTAGTAGTTACCCACCAGATCTCAGTTGCTATGACTCTAATGTACGACCCTAATGTCAGAAAATTAAAGCTCGCAAAAAATTATTAAACTTTTGCTAATGAAGTTTTTCGATAAAACCAGTAGAATTTTTTTTTATATTTTGGTTGCCGAACGTAGGGGTTGCCTTTTTAAATTTTTTTTCTTTGGATTTTAACTTTATAGCAAATCACTGGTCTCCTCGACGCAAAAAATTGATATATCACACTTTAAAATCTGACTTTAAATGCCGAAGCTATAGCGAAAATTTAAAAAAGGAACCCCCTACGTTCGGCAAAAAAAAAATTTTTTTTTTTAAATTGCCTTGCAAAAATGCTTTATATTGGAGGGTATACGGCGAACTTTTTTTTCGCGGTACGGTCTAGTAGACATACTATATTAATTTTCCTGGATAAATATTTCGATAAGAGAATTATTGAACTACATGGGAAAAACCAAAGTAGTCAACAATTTTAGATCTGAGAACGCAATTTTCACTTTTTTTTTTAATTTAGCCTTCACATGATAAAATGGCGCCCAACTTCTGGCCTATGAAAGGTAGCTGCAATTTGATAATTTTTTTACCCAACAACATTTTTTAGATTCCCAAAAATCAAAATGTAAGGTTTCACTGTGCCTGAACCAATTACACAAACTCTTCTAGAACCGGTTCTAAAGTATCCTGTTCTTGTTTAAAGTAAAAAAACATATTGCTTCTAGGTCAAACTCCCATACGGGGAAAGGGACATGTCCCAGATGACACGCAGGATAGGTCCCAAGGGGGCGGAGACCGGTCGTTGATCGGTCTTTTTGTTTGAAAGAGACATATCACTTTAACATGGCGTTGTCATTGGAAATGACCAATTGCTACAGTTCAGACACATTGTGGCAGTAAGGTGGTGTGTCTAAAAATAGCTTTTCAAATAAACTAATAAAAAATTAAGAATTAAAAATAATCTACTTGGCGTCGAAGTAGGGCTCGATAACACAACCTTCTGCTTGTGAGGCAAACGCTCTACCGTCTGAGCTAATGTTGCTTATGCGTGATGGCTGGCTGATGGTTAAGTTATATATTTTTCGTTTCTGTTCAAATAAAAAAGAGAAAGAAAAAACAAACACACACACAGCAAATAAAAAAAACATGGAAAATAAAAAAATAGAAAAGAAAACAACATTAACACACACACATAAAGTGGAAGTGCCTTCATTATGCCCCCGATTAACCAGTCACGGGATAGGTCCCTTAATGGCAGTTGACTTGTTTTTTGCGTTAGCCATAATTAAATTAAAAAATCAATTAAAAATTAGAAATTTGCCTCAAAAACTCTGATAATATAAATAAAAATTTAAAAACTTCCCCTTAAGTTAAAAAGAAAAGTTAAATGAAATAGCAATTGTTTAAACTAAAACTGCTTTAACATTAAAAAAATGTTGAAAATACAAAACTTAAAATTTCTTAGCAAAACATTATAGAAATTTAAAATAAGAGCTAAAATAAGCAAATCGTGAAAAAATAAAGTTAAAAATAAATAAAAGAGTAAAATAAATAAAAAATATTTTTAAAAATATGCCGCGAATTTTGTTTTTTATTTCGGTATCGGTCAAGTTTTCTTAAAAGCAACAGTGAAAATGACGGATCAGAAAATACTTAGAAAATTAATTCATTTTCTTTTGTTCATATTTGTACTAATTTAGTAATATGCCTTCGGTTGACCGGTCACGGGATAGGTCCTTGGAGGGCAATTGAATCCTCTTTCCCCGTAGGGTTCATATAAAAAGAAACGATTGTAGAACATAAATTAGAACCTATGCTAATGCATTATAAGGTGTTTTTGGATTCGACCTTTTTTTACTTGATATTTAAACAATTATAAAATTTTTCTCTATGAATTAAGTCTCTCCCTAATAAATACACATTGAAACATTTTAATTTACAATGCCATTTTTGCGCTAATTTTTATTTGTTGTTGTTTGGTGTTATTTCTATTATTTGCTTTGGCGCTTTTTCTCATTTCTCTAACATTATACTATTTTTGTGTTAGTGGCGGGCGCTGTTGTTGACGATGATAATAAAGTTGATGTTGATGTTGGTGGTGGTCGTGGTCGTGGTTTGATGTGATTTTTATGTTTTTAATAGCACATTAACACACTAAATGTTTTATGTTTCTTCACTTTCTCACACTCTCACAGTCTGTCCAGCCGCATGCCATAATTTTTGTCCTTATCTTAGTGCAGTTGAATTTCAAAACAGCAGAAATACTAATAGAAACAGCTAAAATTTGTACAACATATGTGAATAACGTATGTATGTTGGTATTTGTAAATTCTACAAATGACTGTGTCCATAGAATGTTTTGGTAAATTTGAATTAGTAAAATGGTTTATGTGTTTTTTGTTCTGCTGCTGTTTTCGTAGTTTTTGTGGCCATTTGAAATTAATTTTTTATGTTAATTCTCTTAGATTGTTTTTATTTGCTTTTTTTCCTTTTTATGTTTTAAATTATATTCTTATATATTTGCTGTTAAATGTAGCATGCAACATTAAATGTTGTCATCATTGTAGAACTTACAAACAATTATAAGAATATAATTAACAATTTGTTATACATTTTTTTTTTTGTTGGTGTCAGCAGAAAATTGTTCTTTTTTTAATTGTTTCCGTTTTCCGTTCAAACACAAATAAATACATTAATTAATAATATACTTAGCGCTATTGTAATTTCAATTATATTATTTCTTAGCCAGATGCCTGCACGGAGAAAAAAGTCAATTGTGATGTCACATTTGTAATGTGACATTTCAGTTAACATCTTATTTTTAAGGAAAATTTTTAAATTAATTATGATAATATATATAATATAAAAAAAAATTTAATAAAATACAAAAAAAAATATTGGTCTCGCTGGTAATCGAACCTGCGATCCTCTGTTTCGAAACGCCAAATGATACCAAAATCACTTTTTAGGATAACTTTAAAAGCAATTATGCTTTAGAAGCAATACTTAAGTGATTTTTTGGGGTTTGGTAGGGCATTAAGGGAGAGACTTTTCGACTTTTCAAAAACATCGTCTTATAAAGTATCAATGTCTAAAGAGAAACCTTTATGATAAATTTTATATTCCTAGATTCAACAGTTTGGGCTGGGTGATTGAGAAGCACTTTGTCCCACCCAGTTTTACTACGGCCCTGGAAAAATTTCGAACAACAACCTTATTAAGGAATTAGTACAGACTACCATGAAAAAAAATCAAAATCTGGTTTCCAGCCAGGCCGTCAAAATTACAAGAAGTGTCTTTTCAGTGAATTAGCCAATATTTAAGGCAACGCAAAATTTCAGATTTCAAGCCAAAGGGGTTTGGAAGGCCGTAAAGGTGGAGAATTTACACCGAAATATCCTAAAGGTTTGTCTGATTTAGAATCCCATGATCAATTTTCAAAATACCAATATTATGTGCTTTCGGAAATACACAGTGTATAATCTCTTGTGTATAAAAAGTTACAAAATTTTGTTTTTGAAAGGCTAGCCTTAAAATTTCAAAATCCATAAAATGTTTGTGTTTCAATATCATTAAATAACTCTTGACAAGTTGCAGCATGTACTAGTTTCAACATCTAGTTTGTATCAGAAAAAAAAAGAGTATCTAGATCTAAATTTGGTTTGATTTGTAACACAAAAAACTAAAATGTTAATAAAACTACAGTTTAAATAACAGTAAAAATCAAACCATACTCGTAATAAGCTGGCGTAGCAGCAACAAATGCTAAACAACAAAATTGTTAAAACTGAAACAGACTAAGGCAGTATTCTAGTTTGTGACACTCACTACTACATGTTTCGGTAATATTGTTGTTGTTGCTGAATGATACGATTGTGCAACATTCTAAATATGTTCATATTTAACAAGTAGGCAACAACACAGTTGGACACAACAGCAGCAACATCAAATGGACAATGATGATAATGAAGATGAAGATGCATGATGTGAGAACCTGAAATATCGCTGTTTGGAAACAGAAGAGGAACCGAAAAAACCAAAATAGCAACAACTTTAATTGGCATCACAAGACTAATAAAAGCACCAACAAAATCATCATAACAGCAACAATGAATACAACACAAAAACTCGTTACACTTATGAGCAACTGTTTTTGTGTGCCGCCGGTGAAGTGAGTATTATGTTTAACATTGATGACAATAAACCAACTGGGTAAAACTACTAAAGGGTTCTTCAATAAGAGCGCTACAAAAGTTTATTTAAATAAAACAAAAACGGTTTTGGATATCAATGAAATTCTTTATTCCTGTGAAAGTACGTTCGATGCCATTATGTATGGAAATCGATCTCTTTTGCATGGCCACCACGGGCACGCTTGCAGAAATCCAGACGCTGAATCCAATTTTCGACGGTTTTCAAGCATAAATCGGCCGATATTCGTACGAAGTTCATCAATCCAAACTTGGTTTGCAATAAATTGATTGTGACATTCGCTGTGTGGCTTGTGGCGCCGTCCTGTTGGAACCACATGTCCTCCAAGTCCATATCATCCAATTGGGGCCAAAAATATTCGGTTATCATTGAACGGTAGCGATTCCCATTCACAGTAACGTGCCGGTATTGATCATCACGGAAGAAGTACAGCCCAATGACGCCGCCGGCCCATAAACCGCACCAAACCGTAATTTTTTCGGGATGCAATGATGACTCATGGAGTATTTGTGGATTGCTGTCTGACCAATAACGCATATTTTGTTTATTGACGAAGCCATTCATTATGACGACCATAAATTGGACGTAGCGCTCTTAACGTTGAGGCCACTGACTCCGAATTTCGGTAGTAAATTTTAATAATTTCGACTCGTTGTTGGCTCGTATATCTTTCCATCATGAAATGGCAAACCTTACTGAAGAGAAATGTCAAAAGAGCGGCAAGAAATATGGCGTCGTTTGCTGTCCCTCTCTTTCTACTTTTGTAGCGTCCCTGTTGAAGAACCCTTTATTACCAAAAACAACTTTAAATGACTGTTGAATTCGTAGAGTGGTGCACTATGTAGCGTAGTATCTGCTACAGATGATGTCTGGTTACCACAGGTCTTATTGGACAGTAGCATAGGATATTGTTGCGATAGCCGTCGTGGTTGCCATTGGTTGTGTGTTGCAAGAATTACAGCGATTTGGTTTTATTTATTCAGAGTCTCTCAAGATGCCTATGACATTTGAATAGTGTTAGTAACCACAAAGAACTTTGCAAAATTCATAAATATTGCTCTATCTAAAGAGTCTTCTGCTTGGACCATGTTATCCCTCTTCCCTTTCTCTATTATCTTTGTTTTTATTACGGCATTAGAAGCTTCCATTTACAGTCATGGTGTGCCGTTTAAAAACCACATGTTATTGCTAACAACAACAACAGCAGCAGCAACATCAAGCGTCTAAAACTAAACTGAGCCACCAAATGTAAAAAGCGACCAAACAACAAACAACTTGTATCCTCGATAACCTAAAAACAAACACGTTTAGTGTCCACACATAAACACTCAAACAAACACATACACACATATAGGCACTTAAACATTTATGCAGTAACAACAACATTATTACACTCTGTCAGAGTTTTAAAGGAATTATATTGTTTTTTTTTTATTTAATAGTCAGGCTGTTTGCGGTTGACGTTTTCGATATCGACTAAGAAGTCATTATAAAAACATAGTTTGTAAAATTTTACAAGCCAGTTCAACTTATATATCCAGTAAATTGCAATGGATTTGAGAGTTATATTTATTTGTCAATTAAAAAAAAAAAAAACATTTTGTATGCAGGCGTCTTTTTTGATATCAACAAAGCCAACCGCAATCAGCCTCATTAAAACCGTTTCTCAAAGAAACTTCACTATTGTAAATTAATGGTATTACCTTTTAAAACTCTATTATTGCAAGTTTTAATTCTTTCCTTTAGAGTCCTTTAGAGCACGATTGGGAGTCAAATTTAGTCAAAATTTTGTTTGAAAATTAAAAAAAAAAAATAAGACCTGGTATGGGAGCCTATTAATTATAGAGATAACACAACTTAATATTATCTGAGCAGCTACTTACTAAGCTGAGCTGATATCTGCAGAACATTTCTCAGTGAAAAGTTAAAAGTTGCTCAATATTTATGTTGATACTAAAGCCGTGTTAAAAGCTTTTAAAATCGTTTGTGCTAAATCATGATTTATGAATGCTACGAAAATCTGAGAAAATTCTGTTACGCTATCTTGCATAAGGAGCCCCACCGTCCCAGTACTATTTATAGAAATTTACAAGACAGTCTAAATATATCGAAAGCTGACAAAAACTTCGAAAAGTGATGTGATATTGCTATGGATCAGCTGGTCTATGTGATAAGTACTTGACTCCACCACTCCCTAAACCTAATATTGATTAGAAATCTGCGATTGATTAGAAAGATTCAATTCTTTGTGAATCCGCGCTACTTTCCGTTAGAAACTCTCAATTAACTGGCAAGATTATTAATCAGCGGTGCTTTCTAGTTAAAAAGCATGAGAGAATGAAACGATTCATTTCATAGAAATCCACCGCTATTTTCTTTATAAACTTACAATTGATCGCAAGAATTCTACTTTTAGAAATCTGCGGCTTTTTCCACAAGATACCTTTCTTTTTCAACAAGAAAGAAATATTATTTTTATAAATCTATAATTTTTTTTTATAAATCTATGATTATTTTTATAAATCCATGATTCTTTCTATTGAAAGCCGCAATTGATTGAAAAGATTCCTCTGTTTAGAAATTTAAACTTTCATAGTAATTCCGTTGTGACAACCGATTTTTTTTTTCTAACCCTTAATTCGGTTGCCCCAATTTGTGAGGTTGAGGAAACCGAGTCAATGCGGTTGGAGAAAAATCAGTTGTCGCAACAGAATTGCTATGAGTGTGAATGATTGTTTCCATGAGAATCCCACGATCAGTGAAGTGATTTCTTTCGAATAAAAAAAACTTTTTTTTTTATTGATTAGGATGGATTAATAAGATACCTTGTGTTAAAAATTATTATCTCTATGAGAAAGTCATAATTGATTAATAAATTTTTTTTCCACGATTCTCTCCATTAGGAATCCATGATAATTTAAGATTCGTGCTATTAAAAATCCACAGTTCTCTTCAATAGAAATTTTTAATTGATTTGAAAGTTGTCTTTTTTAATAATATCACCATTATTTCCACTAGAAAGCTACAATTTATTCTTAATTTCCTTTAGTAATATTCGATTCCTTCCATTACTAATCCATGATTGCTCGAAGAAACTGAAATATTTGGGCAAGTTATAAAAATTCTTAAGAAATACACTATTCTCTTCTTTGCAAACAACGATTCATCAGACGGATTATAATAATTTAGTGGCTTCTTAACATCACCTTATTATCTAAAATCTCTAATTATCTTCTTCCCGTTTTAGAAAACCCACAATTTACCAGAAATATTGCAAGATTTAGGGGACTTATAAACATGCTGTAAAAATCGAAATTTTTTTTACGAAATAAATAATAGTCTTCTGTATAAATCCAGGATTATCCACAATTCTCTTCTTTAGAAATCTACGATTATCTACGATTGTATTCATCAAAAAACCATGATTATTCACGACTCTCTTCTTTACAATCCTACGATTATCCACGATTCTCTTCTTTAGGAACCTATGATCAGTGTTGCCAACTCTTGAAGGCAGGAAAGCACCGTGAGCATTGTGAAAACGGGTAAAAAGGGTAAAAATTTACCAAAAATGGGGTAAAAAAGCACGATATTAATTTTTTGAAAAATTTAAGTCAAGAATTTAAAAACACATTTTAACTTTGTAAAATTGTGTAAAAAGGGTTCAAAAAATAACCAAAAAGGGGTAAAACTGCACCAAATTAATATTTCAAAATTTTCAAGTTTAAATATAACGAAGTTGCTATTTAAAATTGTACTACAAAAATTGTGAAAAAATGTATTTTTTGTATAGTTCGTATAATTTTTTCAACTTTGACAGAAAATTGAATAAAAATTGAAAAAAACGAGAACAAATACCAAAAATATAAACTGTACAAAAAGCACTAAAAGCACTGCCAGAAATCTGAAAAGGCACTGTAATACAAATACCCGCTTTTTTTAAACGGGTATTTGTAAAAAAATCACCGGGTATGGGAAGGAAAAAAGCACCAAAAAATACCCGAAAAGCACTGAAATGGCAACACTGCCTATGATTCTCTTCTCTAAAAATCCACGGTTCTCTTTTTTATAAACTGACGATTAAGCCGAAAGATTATGAGATTTCGGTAACTCCTAAAATATTCAAAAAAATCATTAAAAATATTTTCTACATTTAAAGAACAAATTCTGTATTAGCTCTGTTCTCATCTCACTACATATATATATTTTTTTTTTTTTTTATTTCAAAACTCGTACAACATGCATTATTTTTAACCAACATCATCATTATCACCAGCATCATCAGCAGCGCCATCAGTGTAGTCATGATTCTTAATGTAGTAAATGTGCATGCATGAAACCATCTGACAATTCAGTAAAGCAAAGTGTCACACTAGTTACAATCGTGTAATGTATTGTTGTTGCCAGTTTTACTATTACTGCCTCATGTTGTAGTTAGCAGTGTTATGAACATGTACCGTTGCACGCGCTCTTGAAAAATCCTGTTTAACAATATAGTTTTTTTTCCCCCATTTTCCACATTATTTTTTATATTTATGCATGTTATATTGTGTGTGTGTGTTCATCCATGTGTGTTTAGTACGTGTACGAATGTCTGAGTAGTCAGTGTACGTTAGGGCGGGTCGATTTAATAATCGCCCATGCCTCAGTGAAAATCGTATTCTAGGGATCAAAATAAGAAACTTTGCCGAAGGAACCATACCTCTAAAACGAATTCTACTACCCCCAACTGTTGACTTTTGTCCCGTAGGGTCAAGTTTTGAAAAATCCCACTTTGACCCATTTAGAGTGCCCCAATCGAGTCCAAATGTATGACCGACCCCCACTAACTTTGGAGGGCCGATCCACCCATGCCAGTGGCACACCCCCTGGAACTCCCCTGGGGGGTTCCCCATACAAACATTTTAAAAAATCACCATTTTTGTAACTTTATTTTATTATTTTTTATTTATTTTATTTATTTTTATTATTTTATTTATTTTTTCTCTTTAGAAATTTATTTAGTCAGAACATATGTAAATGAAAAAATTAATTTAACTTAGTAATAGAAAAGAAAAAATGCCCAGACTTGAAAGCAAAAAAGACTTCAAACAGTAATTTTTTTTATTTTCTTTTCTATTACTAAGTTAAATTAATTTTTTCATTTACATATGTTCTGACTAAATAAATTTCTAAAGAGAAAAAATAAATAAAATAATAAAAATAAATAAAATAAATAAAAAATAATAAAATAAAGTGCCAAAAATGGTGATTTTTTAAAATGTTTGTATGGGGAACCCCCCAGGGGAGTTCCAGGGGGTGTACCACTGGCATGGGTGGATCGGCCCTCCAAAGTTAGTGGGGGTCGGTCATACATTTGGACTCGATTGGGGCACTCTAAATGGGTCAAAGTGGGATTTTTCAAAACTTGACCCTACGGGACAAAAGTCAATAGTTGGGGGTAGTAGAATTCATTTTAGAGGTATGGTTCCTTCGGCAAAGTTTCTTATTTTGATCCCTAGAATACGATTTTCCCTGAGCTATGGGCGATTTTTTTGCCTCCCCACAAATCGACCCAGCCTAGTGTACGTGTATTTGCATTAGATTTGTGTCATTTAATTTACTGTGATTTCTTTTAAAGGTCACATACAACAACACCAATTTTTTGACAATGTTTTATAGTAACTTTTTATTAGCTGGTAGAATTTAGTATGACACTTAAAATCCATTAGACAAGTAGGCTAACTATAGTCTAAACGTGATGGTTTACAAAAAGTTTACACTACGAATTATTTTTTTTTTGAAATTTAAACAGGGATAAGATTTAAGAAAAGAAATTTATAACAAGCCTTTCTTGGGCTAAATTTAACTTTTCAGCTGCAAAACTAATTTCAAAACTATGAAATCGATAGAACCCACGATTCTGTTATTAAGCTGTTATTCTGTAAATTTCCTAGTGGGGCGTTTTTGGCCAAAAGTATAAAAATTAACCCCATGTGGATAACGTCACCTTAAATAATTATTTTTATCCAGTTGACATTTTTTTTTAAAATAATTTAATGGCTTTACAATCTCGTAGTCATAATTAATATTAAGTTTCATGGGTCTTTTCTGACCCCAGGCCACTGAGGGTTAAATATTTTTTAAACAAATATAAAGATAATTATAGTCTAACCATATTTAAGTGATCTTTTTCCAAAAACTGTGTAAAATTTAATGAAAACATTAAACTTTTGTTAAATTTTTGCCAAAATGAGCAATATTTGTAAAATTTTCTGGAAAGCATTCGCTCTAAACACAAACTCGAATTATCATTTTTCCAATTTATTTTTTTCTTCAATATCAACTATTATGTGGTACAAATAACAATCGACATCTCCAAATTGGGCAATTTAAAAAATCTTTAAAATTAATTTAAAAAAAAAAAACACGTTTTTGCATTTTTATGAAATTCGTGGGTCATTTTGGATTCCAGGCTAAAGTGGGTTAATAATAGCCGATGAAGTGAAAATTCCATATCTGAATCATTTTGGCTATATTAAATGGATAAATGAAATAAAAAATAATTTTTTTCTAAATTTCGAATTTTGGGAATTTTTAATAGTAATACACTTTTTTTCCAAAATGGGCCATTTTCGTCCAACTCTCGGCACGGGTTAACGTTTTCCAAAAAAAAAAAAATCTTTTTCTTCCATTTGGGACCATTTCCAATAATAAGGGACACTCAAATATATACTCTTATTGAATTCTCTCCACCAGATTTCATTTGGGCGCTAATGAGTTAATGTTTGTTGATTATAGTGCCGTGAGCTTGTCAATGACATCTGTACATAATGGAGAAACAATCGTAGCTTAATCAATTAATGTATCATGTAAATTAACATCTCATATTTTGAAAATAAGTATGAATCTTATTAAAGTAAATATGACTGTATTTAAAATAAATTTTTTTTTGTATTTAAATTAATATGTATATCAAAATTTTAGAATTTGTTTTCACATTTTAAATTGTTGGTTTTGTTTTTTCTTCGATATTTTAAATGTTGAAAAAAGATCATAGACGAGAACAAGAAATTCTCGTTAAGTTTGTAAATTTGAAATTATAAAAATGTCTTTCAATGACGATTTTTTTATGCATGGCTTTAAGAAATTATTTTCACAATCTATTAAATAGGTTTTGGGATTTTTGCATATTTAATTCTTTAAATTCAGTTTAATTTCTAAGCGGTTTCTATTTAATTTAATGTTGTTTCGGCTTTAATTTTAAATTTTTTTTTCTGAGTGTAGCTTCAGTATTCAGGAATGATGTTTTGGGCATAAGAATCCAATTTGAGTGAAGTGTTAAAACAGATATTAAAGTGTCCCGGCTTTTTGAACTGGAGCACAATTTATTTCACTTCTTATGAGCTCCTTACTATTTACCAGACATTTAATAACATAATTCCTTAATTCGATGTACGAATCTATTCGCAAAACTAATTTTAATTGACTAAATTATTGCCTACTTTATTCAATCAATATCTGATTCAAAGAATTAATTTGATTTTTGTTGTTTCTTGTCATAGAATCTAACGAATTGATTAATTTCACTTCAACTAAAATTTGATTCAGACCTTTAAAAAAATAATTCAATCATCAATTCAATTTCTAAAGAAGAATAAAAAAAATTTTTATAGTAAAGTTTCGTTGTCCAAACTCGTCGTATAGACCAAATACAATTAATATTGTAATTAATATGTATTTTTATTAATTCTAATTTATTTGCGAAAAGGTGACACGGAGGAAATAAGAAGATAAACAAAAAAAATCTAAAGTAGAATGTTTGTATATGTCTGTTTGATCACTTCTGAAAGTATTCATATAGAGACAATCTGACAATAAAAATATAAACAATAATAAAATTTAATGGCAAATCACTGATGAAGCCTGTCCATTAGACCGTACCTCAAAAAAAAAAAAAAAGTTCGCCGCACACCCTCCAATATGAAGTATTTTTGCAAGGCAATTTCAAAAAAAAAACTTTTTAATTTTTTTTGCCGAACGTAGGGGTCGCCCTTTTCAATTTTTCGTTATAGCTTCGGCATTTAAAGTAGGATTTTAAAGTGTGATATATCAATTTTTTGCCTCGAAGAGACCAGCGTTTTGCTGTAAATGAAAAATACAATGAAAACAAATTTAAAAAAGCGACCCCTACGTTCGGCAACCAATATATAAAAAAAATTCTACGGGGTTTATCGGAAAACTTCATTAGCAAAAGTTTAATGATTTCTTGCGAGCTTTAATTTTCTGACATTAGGGTGGTAGCAACTGAGATCTGGTGGCTAACTACTAGAACGGGATACTTGAGGTTAATGGCCCTCGAGAGAAAAACACTTGTCTTCTCGAGACAAAAACATCGATGTATCATACTTTAAGATCCGACTGTAAATGCCAAAGATATAACGAAAAATGTAAAATGGCGACCCCTACGTTCGGCAAAAAAAAAATTTTTTTGTTTTGAAACCTCCTTGCAAAAATACTTCATATTGGAGGGTGTACGGCTAACTTTTTTTTTTTTTTGCCTGTAAGGTGGTACGCTCTACTGTCCATAAAAAAGGCAGAAACTGGATCTAGTCTGATTTGCAAGTTGGATGTGTTTATAACTTTTGAAGAAACGGTTATTATTCTTCTTAACCTCAAATCTACTAAAAAAAAATATTTTTTTATTCGCGAATTACATGTTGACTTATTATCTTTATTTTTTTATTTTTTTTTTTTTGATACGCGAATTTATAAATCAGCTTCTTTAATCATCTTTGGAAATAATTCTTTTGAATCAAATCTTCACAGCTCTGATTTGATTTATACTTCGCGAATTATCTCTTAAAACAAAATAGTCAGTCGAATCAAAATGTAATCAATATAAATTAGAAAAAAAAAATCATTTAGCGTGTTTTTTAATCACCTGGATTTAGAATTTTTCATACAAAAAATGGATATATTAAATCCAAAAAAAGCTGGATTTAATAAATCCACAATAAAAGCACAAATATATGAAACAGCCTATTACTTTAATGTCAGAAAAAAAATACGAATGAAAATTAAAAGAGAAACAAAAAAATTGAAAAACTAGCAAATAAAAGGTTTTTCTTAAATTTTTTTTATGAAATATGTTTAGAAAAAAAACTACACCTCACCAAATACATATTTTTCATCTTGGACATGGAGAAATAGCTCAAATAGAAATGGCAATTTTTCACTCTACAGTAAGTAATTTAATTAAATCCAATTAGTGAATATTAAATATTGCAATGGAATTTTTCAATTGTGTAAAAATATAAATTGAAGTGATAAAACTGGAAAGGCAGACTGTTTATCGCTGCTTTATGTAAAATATAATTATAAATTAAAAGTTAAAGTAGAATCCTCCATCATCGAATTCGGTATTAAAAATTAGGGTGAAAGAAGTGTCGGACAGAAAATTTTTTTAAAATAGGAAAAATCTAACCCCATCTATTGAGCACTTTTAGAAATACTTTTTGGATTTATTAAATCCAAGTGATTAGAAAAAACGGCTATTATCTCACTTTTATTAATATCAAATGATTGTTTTAAAATTATTATAAATTAATCATTGGTAGCATTCGGCAGAGAAACCTTAAACTGATACCGGTGACTTGTAGCGCTTTGTGATTACTTACTCTGCTGAACGATGTTTTCTTTGTTTTGTTTTTAAATACATTTTTTTCTATATTTTCCTTTGATTTTATAAATTTTTTTATTTTTGAATTATATTTGTATGTTTTTATTTGTCAATCATACAAAACAAAACTTTTTTAAAATCAACAACAACAAATGTATCAATATTTGATCAAAAGTAGCAAACATTTTTTACGCTACCAAAATATGACAGCGCTCAGACTGAGCGGTTAGTGATCAGGTCGTTCAGCAGATAGTTGCACAACTGTTGTAGAACTGTTGACTGTCAAATTGTATCTGCCGAACGCACCCATTGATTCATAAAATGAATAATTTTTATGCAAATTGATTAAAAAAAGAATTATCTTTTTCAAGCTCTGATATTTATACTACATATACCCGGCTAAAAATGGAGTGTAAATGCCATATATGGCCAGAGACTTCAAAGCAATTAATGATAGTGGGGTATTAAGCTCTATTAACTCCTTGCTGCATCGTAGGAATGTGGGTTGTATAGTCTAATCTATCGTTGTTACAATGCACAGAGTTCGGCTGAGATAAGTGTGTCTTTGTTCGTAGCACATGCTTGTCCAGTAGATCTCATTCGTATGTGCTCGATTGTATAGAGGATCTCACAACCCACTATAGATAAAATTGGTTTGGTAGTAGAACCACCAGTAATTCCACGCAGATGTCTTTCCTGATACTTGAAATTTAGAGAAATCAAGTCAAATGTCCACAAACAATACTTTCAATTTTGTCCACCCCATATTTGTAGCACCAATAGGCGGCATTCCCTGAGTGTTGATTTATGGTTAAAAAACAACTAATTGGAAGAATCCGTTCTTTAGAAATCCACGATTCTTTTCATTAGAAACCTGCGATTCAATTGAAAGATTTTAAGATTTCGGTATCATGTTCCATGGAAGTAGTAGTAAGCAAACAGAAAATTTAATCAAAATATTTTTAAAACGATTTTTAAGTACGATTGAGATCATATTTCGGGAATAAATAAATGTCGATTAGATAAACAAAGTGAAATGTATAATAATAGGTGAAACTAAAAGCGGGTTCGGGGCCAAATATTTTTGATAGCAACCATGCGCGGTTCCAGCAATTAATATTGAGGCGTATGATTTTTCCCCTTATATTAATTGCTGGAACCGCGCATGATAGCAACAAACATCAGCACAATGGGGTGTACCTCTATTAAATGCGTTTAAAAAGTTTAAATTCCGATTTCCAATATTGGCAGGGTAAAGTTTTTCATTAAATTTAAGAAAGTTTTCAATCACTTAGTGAAGAAAACTTCATTAGTTTACTAAAAAAAATTCAATACAACCCATCCAATGAAATTCTGTCTGTATGAGGAGGTTGACTTGGAATGATATACAGCCATCTTTTTTTCGATTCCTAGTAAATACGATTACAATCATTATTTTATTAAATGATTAGTCATGTTTATTTTAGTTCTGACAATTTTAATGTTTAACAACAAATTTCCATTATAACTTTAAATGGTCATATTTATTTTTTGCCCAAATGTACAAGAACAACTGAGAAAAAAATCCAATTAACTGTAATATTCCCTAGATAATTTGTTTTTCAGTAAAGGCTTTCTATATGATGATGATGATGATATGACATTTATATAAATGACTTGTAGGTAACCGCAATCTGTAGGTGTCATAATTGTGACAAATGTATTTATTTTTAGAAAATAAGTTGGTAGAAGTAGAAAAATTATTACAACAGAATTACTGTGAAAATAAAATTGTTACATTATTGTGGCATGTGACATTAGCCATAGAAAGATACTTACTAAATGTAACATAGATAGGGAAAATAAAAAGGGAATGAATGAAAAATAGACGTCCGAATAATAAAACGTGAACATAATTTAGTTTCATATCATATACAGAAAATAATAGCATGGTACTTGGAAAAGGTAAGATAATAAATAACGAAAAATTTGTTCCTCTAAAAGAAGGTCGGTATCCAAAATTTTCTTTTTGAATAACAATTAAAATGTATTTATTAGATATTTTATTCAAAAAGAAGTAAAAAATTATTTAAATATTCAACGATATTTAATAATATTTAAAAAAACTTAAATATGATCAGATTTTCTATCAATTCTGTGTCGAGGATAATTAACATTCTTTTTTCAAAAGAAGAATATGCTCCTGAAATGCTTAAATATCCATATAAGTTCCACCCTACTAACAGAATTTTTAATATCATCTTATGTAAGCTTACACTTGATATGATTTTAGTTAAATAAAATATAAAATGTTAAGATTTTTTTTTATATTGGGCATCGCCCTTCTTATTTGATTTTCCACCTTAGCGAAGATACGAGATACTATAGTGTGTAGAGATTTAAGTAAAACGTTACTATCATTGGTATATCTTATTTTTCGTTGCTCATTTTTATACTACGTGTTTTTTTTTGTTATTTCAAAATGTACTTTTTTCTGCTTCCACTTTTATCTAAGGGCCAGTTGTTTTGACTTGGCATGCCATAAATTGTCGAGCACTTGCGATGGCGATTTATAACAAAAACGTTTTAAATGTTGTACATACAACGAATACTAAATAAGTAAAACTATAACTAAAACATTCATTTAGTTATAAATATATACAGTAGTTTTCAGTTTTTGGTATGAATTGGGATGTTTATGTTCATTTGCTAGCAAAGCATACCAAAAAGACTTATCAAAATACATTTACCTGGAATTGAAATTTTAGTTTGAACAGGAGTATACACTCAAAGAATATTGAGAGCAAAGTTACGGATAGAGCAGGCAAATAAAAAATATGGTTGAGATGACTATATTGGAAGACCGTAATATATATTTTTTTTATTTACAATCATATTATTAAATAGTTGTGACAATGACTATTATAGTTGTGACAATGACTATTATATCATTGTCACAACTATTTCATCATATTATGATAAAAAAGGCAAGAACCTTTTTTTTATCATAATATGATCCTTAAAGTATTTATCACATTATGATTTCATGAATGAGCCGAATACTATCATATTATAGTCCCATATATCGTTTTATGATCCCTATAGTATTTTCTCTGCGGCCCTATGCTCCTTGCAGGAGTAAAAGGAACAAATATAGTATTTTCTCAGTATTCTGTTGAAGATATATTAAAAAGATATGCTTGTGGTTTTCATTCAAAATACTTAAGTGCCTATGCATAATATTTTGAAACCTTATAACACATTTATTAAATGAAATTTGTATGAAAAATTTGTTTTATAAGTCACTTGTAAATTTTAAAAGTGATTATGCATATGTCCCTTATACATATTTTTTTCAATGACTAACTTAAGCATATAGATAAACTCATCATTAAATTAATTTTAGTAGACGCTTATGTATAAATAAAATATATGTATAAATATTATAAATAAAAATAAATTATGGAAAAATATGATAGAAAAATCATAATATTCTTCTAATTATCATAATATTTTCCCACCCTCCAATATGAAATATTTTTGCAAGGCAATTTCAAAAAAAAAATTTTTTGAACGAGTGGTCGCCTTTTTTTAATTTTTATTATAGCTTCGGCATTTAAAGTCAGATTTTAAAGTATGATATTTCAATTTTTTTGCCTCGAGGAGACCAATGTTTTGCTATAAAGGTAAAATCCAATAAAAATAAATTTAAAACGGCGACCCCTATGTTCGGCAACCAAAAAAATAAAAAAAATTTCTACTGGGTTTATCGAAAAACTTCCTTAGCAAAAGTTTAATGATTTTTTGCGAGCTTTAATTTTCTGACATTAGGGTTGTACATTAGGGTGGTAGCAACTGAGATCTGGTGGGTAACTACTAGAACGGGATACTTGGGGTCAATGGCCCTTAGAGCAAAACACTGGTCTCTTCGAGCGAAAAACATCGATGTATCATACTTTAAGATCCGACTGTAAATGGCGAAGGTATAACGCAAAATGTTAAATGGCGACGTTCGGCAAAAAAAAAATTTTTTTTTTTGAAATTGCGTTACAAAAATACTTCATATTGGAGGGTGTACGGCGCTTTTTTTTTCTTGTAAGGTGGTACGGTCTAGTGATCATATTATGGTCATGTAAGAAAATTTGGTGATTATTTAGGATCATATTATGATAATTTGATACATACTGATCACTTCTTGTACTTCATTAAATTTTTTTCATTTTACTTTCGTACAAAACTTAAATCTGTAACACTCCTTATTACACTGTGAGACAAATGGTAGGGGTCAGTGATCGGGAAGGGTTCAAACTACCGGGGAAAGTTATATCGGTAAAAAAGAAGTTATACGTGTCCCGGCGTTTCGCTGGGTCACCCCTAGGAATCGAGATATATCGATTTGACCTTTGGTGGTCTTTTTTTTGGACATAACTCGAGAACCACTAGTCCGATTTTGCTCAAACAATTTAAAAGAAATTAAAAATTACAATTCCTTTAATCTGTTCATATAACGTTTTTCTATATACTCAACAGTTTTGCCGGTAAAAATAAATGTATGAAGAAAAAAATATTTTTTGCCTAAAATATTGAAAAAAAAGTAATAAACAAAAGGTTATTGATTTTTATGGTAGCGGTAACAAACATTTATTTTCACCGGCAAAACTGTTGAGTATATAGAAAAACGTTATATGAACAGATTAAAGGAATTGTAATTTTTAATTTTTTTAAAATTGTTTGAGCAAAATCGGACTAGTGGTTCTCGAGTTATGTCAAAAAAAAGATATATCTCGATTCCTTGTTTTTGACCGCTATAACATTTCCCGTTGGTTTCATCCCATCCCGATTTTGACTGTCGCATAGTGTTATTGATGATCTTCAACAATACCTCAAAGGGTACTTTTATGTAAAATTGTTGCTTTTGAAAAAGTGTTGATTTATGACTTGATTTTACCAAATCAGACAATTCATATACAAAAGTACAAAATTATTGTCCCGTTAAATTTTTGTACGTTACTTAATGTCTCGGTTTGTCTGTTCCAATCATCATTTTCTTATTGTGGACAACTGATGAGTTGGGGTGATGCCCACAAAAAAATTGTATCGTCTATCATGAAAATGGCTAACCTTTTTGAAACAACAAATAAAATCTAATATGACAATATCATATTAGAATTTGGACTTGAGGTAAAACAATATTCTAACTAAATACACTGTACAACAATTTCGAACTTTTTCCAAAATTACGGGGTTCTGACAATGGATGCGTTGCGGCGTTTTGAAAGGGACAAAAAACACCTGTAAGTTGAAGAGTTAGGGGGTTAAAATGTTCCACAAAAAATTGTCCCTCATAGTGTTTTACATGAAATGGAAGATTCACATGGTTTCCCCCTAAACTCTAGGTTTGTTGGACATTTGAGCGCCAATTCTGAATAAGTCCCAGATTAACCCTTAAACACATTTAAAGTTTTGTCTTATTTCTGGCACTGAAGTTAAATCTTCAACTCTGATGTGCTCAGAGACTTATAGTAGAATTTTGAGACAAATATTTTTGCGTAACATTTTAACCCTCTAACTCTTCAACTTACGGAACTTTATTGTTCCTTTCTAAAAAATGGTCAAAAAGTCCCTTTAATTCAAGAGTAAAAGGGTTAAATTGTCCGCAAAAATATTTGTCATGAAATTCTACTACAAATCTTTGAAGAAATCAAAGTTGAAAATTTAACTTCAATGAAAGAAATAAGTCAAAACTTAAAATGTGTTTAAGGGTTAATATCGTACTTTTTCCGAATTGGCGCTCAAACAAACATGGATTTTGAGGAGGAAACCATGTGAATTTTCATTTTAGGTATAGGATGTGTTCAGCGACCTTATGTAAAACACTACGAGAAACATTTTTGGGACACATTTTAACCATCTAACTCTTCAACTTACGGGTCTTTTTGGTCCCTTTCTAAAAACTACTACTACTAGCACACAAATGATGCTTAAAAATGCGCTGAATACAGTAAAAATAAGTACAAACTCTTCGAAAGGATCTTTAATATGCTACAGGGATTGAGGATGACAATATTAGTGCATTTTGCAAAAAAAAAAAAATCTTTTGAATTGTTTCCCAGAATAGGTACACTCACAATATTTTATCGTTAAAAACAACCTAAAACACATATTAAATTAATTGGAAACACAATTAGAAAAAGGACTACTGATTTTTCATTATATGCAAACCATTTTGCTATCTAAGTATTTTCAAACATTGTTTAAACAATCCATAAAAGAAATAAAAATAATTGAAAAGTCTGTTATCTTCAACTTTTAACTGACAAAACGATAGAAAAAAAGATTTTGTAGTTTAGTTGTTCATTTTTGAAAGTTTATTTTTCTATTTGAATTTTCAAAACACTA
Source organism: Leucophora obtusa (assembly GCA_949987735.1). Taxonomy (NCBI): domain Eukaryota; kingdom Metazoa; phylum Arthropoda; class Insecta; order Diptera; family Anthomyiidae; genus Leucophora; species Leucophora obtusa. The sequence goes on along the minus strand of OX465298.1, from coordinate 186,554,483 downwards.
CACACACAACACACACGTTCATATTTTTATTGGCTATGTTTGTGTGTATGAGTAAAGAATTTCTTGTAATTTGAATTGAAATAATTTTGTATATAAACAAACTATTTTAGCAAAAAAAAACAAAACCTAAAATTTTTGAGTTTTTTGTTTTTAAACAGAAAACAACGAAATTATTTTTTCTAAAATTATAAATAAATTGAAAATAAATTTAAATTATTTTTTCTGAAAATAGAAAACTAAAAATAGAACATTTGACTGAAAATATCAACTCCTACATACGGTACGTATTTTTTTGTAGTTTGTTTTTTTATTGACTTATACAAAAAGTTAAACAATATGTTTCCATGTATTTTAATTAGTTCTTCAATTGAAAACAAACTTTACCTATTACTTTTCAAATAAACCTCAATCGGTTATGGAAAATATATTGTGAGTGTATAAAAAGTTGCGTAAAGACGACGTTGTTTCGAAAAAAAAACACTGCTATTTTAAAATGCAAATTTTAAAAACGCAGAATACTACTAGTCCAAACTTGCCTTTTAAATTCTTAAAAGAAAAATTTTAAAAAAAATATATAATTTTCATTTATGTTTTTTATCAAAAAAGATGTAGAAAAATGGCTGTAAAAAAATTTAATATTTTTTGGAAACGGCCTTGTCGTTACGAAAATTTGGATACTAATTTTAATTTTTTTGTCAATACGATATACACAAGTATTGCCAACTTTAAACATTTAGGGAACTAAAGATATAATCCATGAATGTGGAGGCAGAAAAATTTCACAATAGTTGGTTTAAGTAAATCCACAAATTTAGCAACGAATGTTTTTTCTAGAAAAACCTTTAAAAAATTACTTTTTAACAAATTTTATTTTCGAAATTTCAAAAATGGCAATAAATCAAGATGGTTAGCAGCAACGTTTACGAAAACAATATAAGCCATAAATAAATTTTTTTCGTATTTTCTAAAATTGCATATTGCATTCATTTTAATATACATATATTTTTTTTTTCTTTTTTTCAGGTATGTACAACTTTTCTCACGTCTTTTATAAAACGTTAAATGTAAGTAAATTAACTATAAAACAATTGATAATTTCTGAAATAAAATGCAAATTTCTGAAACAGAATTGGAAATGGCGTAGTAATGAATTTTTAAATTCCCATGTTTAAATCGAAATATTTATGAACACACATAATCATACATTGAATTGTATATAATCATGCATGCCCGAGTAAAAAAAATTATATATAATCATATGTGGCATATATTACAATATATAATTAGACATGTGGTTATGTATATCCATATATAATTATATATGACGTTTTTTCCTAAAAATTTTCCTTATATTATGCCATATATAATTTCATCTAATTAGATATCGGCCTTCATAATATTAGATATGGCATATATAATTATATATTACACAACATGATTGATCTTATTGCATATATAGTTATATATAGAACTATATCTTAATATATATGGTGGCATTTTAGCAATATATAATTATATATGGTATCATTTAAACAATATATAATTATATATGGTGACAGTTAAACTAGATATTATCATATATGGTGCCATTTAAACAATATATGGTCATATATGGTACCTCCTAAACAAAATCTTTAATTCAGTTCCAGATATGATAATATATGGTACTATATATAGTGCGATATATATTTATATATGGTGTTATTTAAGCTATATATTATCATATATGGTGCCATCCAAACCATATATTATCATATATGGTATCATTTAAACCATATATTATCATATATGGTGCAATTTCAACAATATATGCCCATATATGGTACCTCATGAACAATATTTTTAATACAGTTCCACATATGATAATATATGCTACCATATATAGTGCCATATGTATTTATATATGGTGTTATTTAAGCAATATATTATCATATATGGTACCATTTATATATTATTATATTATATATATATTATCATATATGGTACCATATATTATCTTATATGGTCCCGGTGAAAAATGTTCGTATATGTTCATATATGGTTTGCACATATATGAAGAAATTCAAAAAATGAGGTAACACCTAAGTATATGTCCATATATGAACATTTATGGTTCAACCATATATGTATGGATCAGAAAAATGAGGTAACACCTAAGTATATGTTCATATATGGACATATATGAACATGTACATTTATTAAATATATGCGAATACATGCGAACGTTGCTGTTCTTTATTATAAGGTTGTACGATAGATATAAATTTATGTATGACATTCAAATTAGGCGCTACATATGTTCCTTTTTTTATTCATGGCAATAAATATAATTCCATCTTTATCCAAATATGAGTTCCTTTTACATATATGGAAAAATGTATTCTTCGAAATATGTTCATATACAAGTCCATTTTGCATAAATTGAATAACATATACTTTCATATTTGTCCATATATGAGTGCCATTTCCATATATGAAATAACAGATGCTTCCATATATGTCTGTATATGAAATTTTTTCCATATATGGAATCACATATACTTCCATATATGTTCATATAAAATCCATATATGTTCATAAAAAATCCATATTTGTTCATATGTGTCCATACATAAACCATATATGAACATGTTTGAGTGTATTTGAACATTTTTCACCGGGGTGCCATTTCAACAATATATGCTCATATATGGTACCTCATGAACAACATTTTTAATACAGTTCCAGATATGATAATATATGCTACTATATAGTGCCATACATATATGTTTATATATGCTGTTATTTAAGAAATATATTAACATATTTGGTGCCATTTAAACCATATATTGTCATATGTGGTGCCATTTCAACAATATATGCTCATATATGGTACCTGATGAATGACATTTTTAATACAGATGCAGATATGATAATATATGCTACCATATATAGTACCATATACTTTGATATATCGTATCATTTAAACAACCCGAGGAAAAATAGTTATATATAGTCATAAATGTGATTAAGTTATATCTGTATAAATATACAGTTTCATCCGAAGAATGGCTCGATATATTTTTATCAATTGTTTATCAATTTTTATCTAAATGTATCAGTTTAGATCTGACCTGATTCAATTATGGGTTAATCAGATGAAATTGTATCAGATTTTTGATCTGATACAATTTTATCGGTTTGATCGTAATTGGTTCAATTTTATATAAATAAACAAATTTTGACAATTTTTGTATTTTTTAATGCAAAAATTAAAATAATTGTTAATAAAATATAATTGTATCCGACATTTACCTTATACAATTGTATCAAAGTTTTAAACTGATATCAGGTCAAAATTGGGATATAACTATATAATTTTGTATACAAATATATCTATTTGGACCTAAACTGATACCATGTAATATAAACCAATAAAATTGTATCAGGTCAAAAATCTGATACAATTTCATCTGATTAACACATAATTTAATCAGGTCAGATCTAAACTGATGCAATTAGATAACAACTGATACAAATAAGAACTGATACAATTTTATCGGGCCATTTTTCGGATCAAATGGTATATGGATGAATCTAAGTTATATATTACCATATAAAGCTCCATATTGGTGCCATTTAAACAATATATTGTCATATATGGTGCCATCATATATGGTAACTCATCAGCAACTACAATATTAACTGTATTTCAGAAGCTATTAATTGTATTTCAGAAATTTTAAATGTATTTTAGAAATTATGGAATGTATTTCAGAAATTTATTAATTGTATTTCAGAAATAATCAAATCTATTTCAGAACTTGTTGATGGTTTATCATAGTTAATAGAGAAAAATTTCTAAATTACATTTCATAATTTCTGAAATACAATTGATAATTTCTGAAATACAGTTTGATAATTTCTGAAATACAGTTGTGAATTTCGGAAATACAATTAATAATTTCTGAAATACAATTGATAAAACTGAAATTCAATTGATTATTTCTGAAATACAATTGATAAATCTAAAAAACAATTGATACAATTGGAAATGGTGTAGAGCGTTAAAAATATGTAAATAAAATATTTTTAAAAAAAAATTCAATTTAATAAAAAAAATATAATTTTATAAAAACATTTATAGAAAATAAAATTATAATTTTATAAAAAGAAGTTCTTTTGAATGGGGGGAAATGTTTTTAGTTGATCTGTTATTTTTAAGTAAATAAATGTTATTTTAGTTTGACTCAAGATCATAAATTAATATCACTTTCTGTTTAAATTATTTTCAAATCAAAGAAAGATGATACAATTTTTACAAGTAAATTACAAAGAATAAAAATGATTGAAAAAATTTCGATAAGACCAGCAAGGAGAATGCGCATTTTTATAAAAAAAAATGCATAGCCGTGAAAGGTATCGAACTCGAGACCTTCTGAGTTTAAACCTTATTTTAACAAAATATTGTAATTTTTATAAAATCAGTGCTCTTCCAGTGTATTAATTTTTGAACTATTGTCAATATCTGTCTGGGATCTTATTTAATCCCAAATAAATAGAGATCTTACGTAGTACCCAAATATAATGCGGGATCTAATTTTAGCTTTCATTTTTTTGGATAGTTTTAGATGTCAATCTCCAAATATATTGCTGTTTCTAATTCGATCTGCAATTTATGGGATAAATTAAGATCCTACCAAATCCCCAAATATATCACTGGATTTAATTCGGTCTGCAATTTATCGGAAAAGTTAAGATCTTACGCAATCCCGAAGTATATTACTGGATCTAATTTTATCTGTAATTTTTTGGATAAATTTAGATCTTACTTAATCCCCAAATATATTGCTGGATCTAATTTGATCTGCCAATTTTCTATTCAATTTATATCCAAGTTTATCCACAAATATATTGCTGGATCTAATTCGATCTGCCATTTTTCAGATAAATTTAGATCTAAGTTAATCCACAAATATATTGCTGGATCTAATTTGATCTCCCATTTTTCAGATCAATTTATATCTAAGTTTATCCACAAATATATTGCTGGATCTAATTCGATGTGCCATTTTTTGGATCAAATTAGATCTAAGTTTATCCCCAAATATATAGCTACATCTAATTCGATCTGCCACTTTTTCGGATCAAATTAGATATACGTTTATCCACAAATATATTGCGGGATCTAATTTGATCTGCCAAAATTGAGATCAAATTAGATCTAAGTTTATCCCCAAATATATAGCTGGATCTAATTTGATCCGCCATTTTTCGGATCAAATTAGATCTAAAAATATCCGCAAATATATAGCTGGATCCGCCAATTTTCGGATCAAAATAGATCTAGGTTTATCCCCAAAGATATCAGTGGACCTCCCAATTTTGAGATATAACTTGATCTTAGTTTATCCCCATATATACAATGGGATCTAATACGATATGATTGGATACACCCAATTTTGAGATCTAATTGGATCAGCTAAATATTACAGCAGATCTTAAACAATATCAAATTGGATATAATTAGATATTGCGCGAGATCAATTTTTTTTACTCGGGTGGGCATACATTGTCATATGCGTGCATGTCTAGTTCGATGTATGAACATATATGATCTCATATATTTCCATATATCTTGGGATATTTCCATATATCTTTGAGGGTATATGACCGTACATGTTCATATATGACCATATATGCTCATATATTATTCACATATGCTCATATATGATCATTATGGGCATATACCTCCATATACCCTAAAATTTCGGATCTAATAGTATATGGAAATATATGAGACCATGTATGCTCATACATTGAACTATGTATGGACATATATGAATAGGCATGCCCATGCATGATCACATACGAGCCAATGTATGATCATGTATGTTAATATATATTTCGATTTTCACATGGGTTGGGATGTTTAAAGAATTTCCATACAAAGTCATAATTTTTTAAATTAAAAAAAAAAAAAAATAAAACACTTAGTAAGAATAACAGCCATGCTTTATTAATTTTGCATTCGTCTATATTCTGAATGAAATTGAGAAAAGTATTTTGCACAATTTTCAGTGAAATACAGAATAGGACCGCATATTTTGTTTTTGATTCTATGACAAACTTTTTTCTCTGAGTGTTTACTGTTGTATGTTTTAGTTCAACATAATCGTATCAAATGAAGAAAAATCATCAAATTAAATAGAAACAAGAATTCTAACAAGCATTTTCATTCTATCAACATACTAAATAATAATTAAAATACGAATTAAAATTGGGTGGTCGGTCGATTCGAATATGTAGGTAGTAGTAGTCTGCAGTTTAGTTAGATGTTTGGAATACTCGTAGTAAATAATAATGTAGTGTTAGTATCTATGTATGTACTGGCAGTAGTGTTGTGTTAATAAAACGAAGAAAAGGAGCAAATACCGTAACTGCATTTTAAATTAGTAACTAGAAATTAAATGAACTGATTAACACACATGCATGTACAATAGTGCATCCCGGTAAACATTTGGATAATAAATCAATATCTTTTATTTTTCGATTGAATGAAAATATATGTACTAGAGTAGCATTTTGAAATTAATTGCCATTTTCATCTGCAAAATAAAAGAATTCAAAAATTATATGTTTTCCTAATTTTACATGAAAATAGTGCGGCAATATCACAATTTAACCATCTGAAAGACAAAGGCAAATTGTTAAAAAAAAATTTTTTCTCATTTTGGGTAAAATGCTTGTAGCAACAAGAAATGTAAATAACTATAAAAAAAAATCATAGTAAAAGTAAAAAATTATTGCGTAAAAAAACCTAGTATACCGGAAATAGCATAATTAATGTGCTTGTGAACGGAGAGAGAGAATTATGTATGTCGGTATAATTACCTGCAATTGCAGTTAAAAAAGTGTATACTGCAATTGCATTTAATTTTATTTTATATTTTAACTATAATTGCAGTTAATACAAATGTAGTTAATACTTTAATTGTAGTTAATACAAATGTGATTACAGTGTACACTTTTACACTTCCTCAATAAGATAAGAATAAGATATGATTTCCAAACATTTTCATATTGCAATGTTTGCAGTGATATTGCATACCAAGTAAATCTACTGAATCGACTGCAAAAATCTACCTTTTTAACACATATATATTTATAAAAATGTTCATACGTAGGTATGTGTGAACATATTTTCAATTGTATTTGTGTTTGCTAGTAATATAAAAACATGACAGGTGTATACGCCTGGGTGTGTGTGTGTGTGTGTTTGATAGCGTTTGGTTTTTATATGCCAGAGTTGGCAGAAGTGGCACGCGATGTTTTGCGGAATATTTTTAAACAATTTTAATTTCATAAACTCTGCCATTTTTCTTCATCAGGATATTCTTCTAATAAATACTTCATGGAGTTTTTGCTTTCAAATATTTCCTGAAGGTGTAGAATATTTTGAAAGCAAAATCTCTTTGAACTATTTTTTAGGAGATTATCCTCATAGAGAAAAATGGCAGAGCTTTTGAAAAAAATTACTTATTATGTTATTTTGTAATAAGGAAATAATTGGCCTCGAACAAGAAAAAATAGATTTTTCATTGTAGAATTTAAAGGTCGAAAAAAACAATTTTTATTTTTAAATTTAAAAATAAAAATTGGACAAAAATATGTTGAATTTTAATTATATTTTTGCGAAAAATTCTATAGAAAATGAACAGAGATTTAAATATTTATTTACGCTATAAAAATATGTATTTTGAATTGATAATGATGAAATTGATTGGCCCACGCATTGTCCCCACGGACACAGACGCAAACTGCAAATGGGGCTTATGGCCGAAAATGATTCGGATTTAATTTTCACAAAAAAAAAAAAAAAACAGGAGCTATAAGTGTTTGCATAATGATTATAATCCCCAAGGACATAATGTCACACTCAAAAAAGTTTGACAGTTATGTGTGTATTAATCAGTAGTTGTTTTTAACTGTAATTAATAGTTTTTTTTCTCTAAAAAAGGCAACAATTATTATGACAGTTATTTTCAAAAACAAATATCGAAAAGTATCATTTTTTGTAACTGTTATGTTATGTTTAATATTATATTAAACAACTACGAAAACAGTATTTTTGCAGTAAACTGTTATTTGTTTTAGTTATTTAAAAATAAAAAATTCTGTTGTATTTTTTAATACTCTTGTTTAATTTATATTTATTAATCTTGATCTATTCTTAGTTTGTAAACAAAAATCACAAAACTTTATTGTGGCTCCAATGCATGAAAACGATTTTTTTTTTTTTTTTATAAAGAGAAGCAACACTCAGGAAATTCTTCCTATTAATTAACGTGTTGCTTCCTTTGGAAAGGGGATAGAGAAGAAGTGAAAGGTGGTGAAAGATGAAGGGCTTCAAATATGGCAACACTGTAATTGCGCGAGATGTTGAATTTTAGAACAGTTGTTGGGCGCCATCTGATGGTAAGTTGGCGAACTTTGTTGAAGCTTTTTAGTTCATAGCCCTGTTATATTATTTTACTTCGGTGGGGTTAAGTGCTATGGGAACACCGAAGGAAGACGCTGCGATATGTATGAGGGATAGAAAAAACTCATACATATTACTATTTTTCATAAATTGATGTTGCCTTGGTTGGGGCTCGAACCCGCAACCTCACGTGTAACAGTCCAACGCGCTAACCATTACACCACAGCGCCCCCAATTGATTGATGGAACTTTTTTCCTTTTTCGATGAAACTTTTATCAAAAATTTTTAAAAATGTAAAAAATACTTATATGTTGATGGGAAAAAAACTACGCTCTATTCCTGTGCTAAAAACTAGTTTCGCCAATTGTATATAATTTATGAAAATTTGAATGATAGGAACATGAATTTCCCAAATATACAATATCGAGAATGTGCTAATAACACTGTATAACAATTTCGAACTTTTACCAAAATTATGGGGTTCTGACAATGGATTCTGGTAGAGGAGACCAAAAAAAAAACATGCGTGTGTCGGCGTTTTAAAAGATCACATCGGAATTTTATTTTAGGGGTGGTTAAAAATTCCCCCTTTTTTCAATTGTTTATTGTAAATCGGCATAGGAAATCATGTAAATCTTCCATTTTAGCTATAGGATGCGTTCGAACTTATGTAAAACACTACCAGGAACATTTTTGTAGAACATTTTAACACCTATAACCCTTCAATTAATGGGACTTTTTTCGCCCCTTTTTAAAAAGGGAAAAAAGACCACCAAGTTGAAGAGTTAGAGGGTTAAAATGTTCCACAAAAATGTTACTGGTAGTGTTTTACATAAGTTCGCTGAACACGCCCTATACCTAAAATGGAAGATTCACATGGTTTGCCCCTAAAATTCAGGTTTGTTGGACATTTGAGCGCCAATTCTGAATAAGAGATTAACCCTTAAACGCATTTTAAATTTTGAATTTTTTCTGGCATTGACGTTAAATTTTTAACTTTGATGTCTTCAGAGACTTATAGTAGAATTTTATAACAAATATGTTTGCAGAACATTTTAACCCTCTAACTCTCAAACTTACGGGGCTTTTGTGTCCTTAACTGAAAAGTGAGAGGGTTAAAATTTTCTGCAAAAATATTTGCCATGAAATTATACTATAATGGCGAGTTTTTAAGATGTCAGTTAAACTTGGTTTAGTTAAACCGAAAACGAATTTTGTCAGCCATTTCAAAGTCTATTTACAAAAATTTGGCGGAAAATCTTTTTTTCGAGTATAATTAATTTCTTTATTTAAATAAAACAAAATAAACCACATTTTAAAAGCAGTATTCAAGTTACAAACTGCGTTAAACTAAGTTTAAAGAAAATCAACTTCCTAAAAACTGGGCCTTAGTCTCTGAAGATATCAAAGTTGAAAATTTAGCTTCAATGTCAGAAATAAGTCAAAACTTAAAATGTGTTTAAAGGTTAACCTCGTACTTATTCAAAATTGGCGCACAAATGTCCAACAAATTTAAATTTTTAGTATAGGATGTGTTCAGCGAACTTATGTAGAACACTACGAGCAACATTTTAACCCTCTACCTCTTCAATTAAAGGGACTTTTTTGACCCCTTTTTAAAAAGGGCCAATAAAGATCCGTGAGTTGAAGAGTTAGACGGTTAAAATGTTCCACAAAAATGTTCCTGTTTTGTTTAAGTTTGCTGAACACATCCTATACCTAAAATAGAAGATTCACCTGGTTTCCTATTGCGATTCACAATAAACATTTGAAAAAGGGCGAAATTTTAACCCCCCCCTCCCCCCGCCCCTAAAATAAAATTCCGATGTAATCTTTAAAAAGGATTTATAATCTATCAGCTTTGTTTTCCAATAACGCCACTAGAGGGTGCTATAAAGCAAAAACAATTGAAAAAATTTCTTAGCGAAGCATTGGCCTATATAGCCGCAAAGTTTGTTTGAAAAGTGCCCAGTGGATCTATGACCTGCCTTTAATGAGGTAAACATATTTTACCATATATAGTACTTTTCGTTAGTTGTTCTTTGATATAACTGTAATAATAGTTATTTTATATTTTTCCATAGAAAAACAGCAGTAATTACAGTTAGAAACAACAACTAGTGATTACTACACAAACAACTGTTATACAATAGTAACTGTCAATATGTTTAGAGTGCAAATTTGCTTATTTTGCCATTTCTCGATATAACAATTTTGTAGACTTGGGCATTCTAGTTCTTTTTGGTGACCGCTCTTTCTAGTTCAATTCCTTGTAAAGAACTAGTTCGTTCTTCTAGTTCAATGATCTTTGACAATTTCGTTCAGTCGTTCACAAAACAATTTTCCCGATCGTTCGTTTGGCAATTTTGAATGGGTAGCGAATTCAAATAGCTCGTCTTTTAGTTAACAAAGATATAAAATATCAGACAATTAAGAATTTTAAGAAAAGTAAAATGTTTAATGTAGAAAACATTTTATTTTTTTTTACTCATTAAAACCAGGGTTTTTCTCTAATTTAAAATTTTTTTAAAATTGTTACTTTTTACCTTTTTACTTTTGCATTTTGTGCGTTCTTTTTTGTAATTTTTTGCCATTGCCATTTTTGTCTTCTCCGATTACATAACAATGTATTTTTGGTGATGTATATTTTTGCCGGGAAATTATAAAAGCTGAAATTAAAAAAAAAATTAACATTTTAAAATTTTCTTATAATTTTCGATTGATAGAAGTGTAACTGTTTCGGTAGATTTGAGCCTTAGAATCAGAGAAATAAAATTTAACAAAAAATCTCACAATAGTAAAAAAAAAAATCTGCAATAAAATTTGATCTCAAAAACTGAGATTTTTAAGTGGAAAAATGTATAAATCAGTGAGACATTTTTAAAAGGAAAAATTTTCCAAATTTATAAAAAAATTTTACATAACAACGAAAACACTTTTACCAACCCTGCCCTATGCAGTTAATGAAATGCTACAAATAATTATAACACTGTATAAGAATTTATATGTATGTCAGTGTGTAAGGCACTATGGGTCGAAAATTTAAGCATAATATAAGACCTATTTATGACACTTTCACTAAATAAAAGAAAGTTTTTAAATATTTAGGGGGTCGACTTAAACTTAAAATGATCTTGATAAAATTTTTTATAAAAAAAATTGAGAAATAATGTCTGGAAATTGTAGATTTTTTGTAGATTATATATTCTTGGCCCTCACCATAACTATATGAGTTTTATACTTATTGTATGTGTGAGTTTACAATGAAATGAAATCATTTCATTTTATTTCTCTACCTCAAAACTCATACATATCAAATTATATCATATTTTCCTATGCATGTGTTCAAGACTTTTGTAATTACTTGCAGTGTTGCCAACTTTTTTAAAGCAAAACGTGCAGTCAGGCTAGATTATAAATTTGATGAAAAGTTGTACTTTTTCATCTAAATTTAGTGACGGAACAGAAAGCGCCAAAAACCAGTATTTTCGGAAGATAGAACTTAATTTCACATATTTATTGCCTTAAAAATGTTCAAGGTTAAAAACAATTTTTGATTTTTTAAATTCAAATTAAAAGCAAAAATCAATTCTAAGAACAATTTTAGATCATTTTTAATACAAATTTAAAAAAAAATAATATTTTTCCCTTAAAACATACAATTTAGTTAAAATTTTATCAAACTAAAAGTTTAGCTGAAAACGCCCTAAAAGCGCTAAGTAAAAAACCGAAAAGCGCCATCCTAGCGCGTTTTTTATAAAAAGTGCTAACAAAAAATAATGCGGGTTTTGGCTAGTGAAAATGCGAAAAGCGCTAACATAAACCAATGCGGGTTTTGGCTGGTATGAATGAGCTAAATCTAGTGAGAAAAGCGCTAAGTTGGCATCGCTGATTACACTGTATAACAATTTCGCACTATTTACAAAATTACGGTGTTCTGACAATGAATTCTGGTAGAGAAGATAAAATAGAAAAAATATACGTGTGTCGGCATTTTGAAAGACCACATCGGAATTTTATTTTCGGGGGTTTAAAGTTCCCCCCCCCCTTTTCAAATGTTTTTGTGAATCGGCATAGGAAACCATGTTAATCTTCCATTTTAGGTACACGCAGAAAAAAGAGATTGTTGGATATATTTACAGGCAATTATATATATGTTTATAAACTATTATACTTATGTTTGAGGTGTGTTTCCAATTATTTTATTTTTATGGTTATAATACGTATGTCTCCAGGCAAACACTGTAATGTTTGAATGTTAGTCATATTTTCCCACTTAAACAAAAATATATTTGCATTTTTATTTTATCATTATTATATTTGTGGAGTGCAAATATAATAATGATAAATATATATATATTTGCCTGCAAACATTTATATATTAGCGAGTAGATGTATTTCATATGATTCAAACATACATATGTTTACAGGCAAAAATATTTTATTTGCTGGCAAACATATTATATTAAAAACACGGCAAATATATTTTGACAGTTCTTCCAAATATATATATATCACCAGCAAATATGTTTCCTGCAGGGCGATTTTTTTCAGCGTGTATAGGATGTATTCAGCGAACTTATGTAAAATACTACAGGAAACATTTGTGTGGAACATTTGAACCCTCTAACTCTTCAATTAAAGAGACGTTTTTCGACCCTTTTTAAAAAGGGATAAAAAGGACCTGTACGTTGAAGAGTTAGAGGGTTAAAGTGTTCCACAAAAATGTTTCTCGTAGCGTTTTACATAAGTTCCCTGAACACATCCTATACCTAACATGAATGATTTACATGCTTTCCCAGTAAAATCCAGGTTTGTTGGACATTTGAGAGGCAATTCTGAATAAGTAAGACATTAACCCTTAAAAACATATTAAGTTTTGACTTATTTCTGGCATTGAAGTTAAATTTTCAACTTTTATGTCTTCAGAAACTTATAATAGAATTTCAAGGCAAATATTTTTGCGGAACATTTTAATTCTCTAACTCTTCAACTTACGGGGCGTTTTGGTAGTTTTCGAAAACGGGGTTAAGAAAGTCCATTATCTTGTGATGTACTGTGTTACTTGTATGTATTATAATACAACATTTGTATTTATGCCTGTGTGTGTTTGATATAGTAGATTAGATAAATGAAAAAAAATCTTGTTGAAAGTGTAAAGGATTTTGTAATTTAAGTTTTGATTTTCTTTTCTGTTTTTAATAACACACTATTTAATTTGTATAGCCCCCTTCAAGCAATGAAAAATCTGTTCATAAGTAGTAAATTTTTTTTATTTTTTTTACTTTTAATTCATGTTTTCTTTCTGTCTGTCTGTCAGTCTTGTCTATCTTTTCGATTTGCTAGCTGCCTTAATGTATGTTGCCTTGATTTTTCTTCTTCATTTTTTTTATGCCAAACAAAAAAATTGTTTCTCTATCTTCTTTCCAGTAAATGTCTTATCAAACCATTATGTCTGCAATATTATTATTACGAGTATGTTTGTGTAAATTGTTTCTTCACTTTTTTTTCTATCTTAAGCTGCAGTTTGAAATAATGTATTTTTGCTTGGTTAAACTTAGGTGTTGGTTGCAATTAAAGTCATTTCATTTCAAATGTTTAACATAAGAAAGCGTATTATTTTTTGATTTTCTATTTGTTAGTGCAATGCATAATCATTTTGTTAATATTAAAATTAAACTTAACTAAAATGTTAAATATATGATTATAAAATTGTTGTTAACATAAGGAGATTAACATTTTTTTAGCTTTAGCTAGGGATTTAGTTTAAACAAGTAGGAGTGGTGTAAATAGTGTATTCAATCGGTTAATAGTTGTTCGATTAATCATAAAATTGACAAAATTACTAATATTGTAGACAATTTCAACTGTTAAAAAACAACTAAAATTTAGTAAAAATAACTGCCAAGAAACGGTCAAAATAACCAACATACAATTAATAGCTGAACTGTAAAAATAAATATAGTTCAAAACGACAATTTCAGAATAACGAACAAAGCTTTAGAAACAACACAAATTGTTTTAATTTATTACTTTAAAAAAATCACTTTGCAAATGTAAATAAAAATATTCTTAAATATAGAAAAGATGATACCAGCACCGTTTTCTTAAACAATGAAAAGAAAAAACAAATGTTGTAATACAAATCCGTATAAAATTATGAAATTATTATTTACCATTTTCGGTATTATCCAACTATAATACTCACAGCAAGACATCAAAACTGCTTATTCTTGAAAGAAAAATAATGAAATTTTATTTATGAATTAAAACTTACCATTTTAGTTGCTTTATTTTGGAGGGAGATACAATTTAATCAACCCCCCAGGTAGAAATTGCCGACGTTACAACAAAAGTTGTACTGGGAGAGCACTGTTTTTACGAAATGCCGGTACTACTTAAAACGTGCTTTGCCAGTACTGTTTTCTGAAAATTAACGAGCTTTTTTTAATTTATTAAAATTAACAATTTTATAAATTTTGCGTATTTTTACATCTATTACACAATTATTTATGTAAGAGAGACATCGCCATTCTTTTCTTGTGAAGTTTCGAAAGAATACATTTGAAGAAATTCCATCAAGTCTCAAGACATTGCCAAAAAAAAATAAAAATAAAAAAAATCTGTGATGTACACTAAGAGGACAGTAAAGTTCTAGCAAACTACTAAATTTGTTATTAAATGTACTGGAATTAGAGATGAGCGATATTTTCATACCGGTGATTTAATCACAGTTATTGATAAATCACTGGTAACGGCAGTGATCAAATATTTCAAGTCGCAGTTACTCGGAATGTCGTTCTTTTAATATTTTTGTACTATTCTTTCTTGCAAACTTCATTTTGCAACAGTGACTTGCTTTCACACTCTTCTGAATAAAATGTCTCCTTCTATCATGTCTTTGTTACCGGCCGCAACTATTCTTCTTTTATGGCCCAGTTTTTAGGAAGTGGATTATCTTTAAACTTAGTTTAACGCAGTTTGTAACTGGAATACTGCTTTTAAAATGTGGTTTATTTTGTTTTATTTCAATAAAGAAATAAATTATACTCGAGAAAAAGTTTTTCCGGCAAATTTTTGTCAATAAACTTTTAAATGGTTGACAAAATTCGTTTTTGGTTTAACTAAACCAAGTTTAACTGACATCTTAAAAACTCGCCATAAATATTATTTCGTTTATTTATCAGAAAATCGCAGTCTTTTCCATAGAAAAAACGTGATCACAGATTAAAAGAACAACGATTTGCAAATCACATTCACTGAGAACAATTTTACTGAAAAATCGCCGGATCGCCCATCTCTATTACAAACCCGTGATCACGGTCACTGTTTAAAAGAACGGTGATTTGAAAATCACGATCACTGGTAGCAGCGTTATTCAAAAATCACCGGATCGCTCATCTCTAACTGGAATAATACCAAAAAAATAAAATCCCAAGCCTGCGCCAACGTTGGGAAATAACTACGGCCAAGCGTTTATTGGTGTTGTCATTTCGACAACATGGCAGTACAGTGAAAGTTAAAAATCCGACGCATTGCCAGTACATGTACTACCGCCTCCAATACCGGGCCAACATTGTGCCGTTTGTATTTTTCTACCTGGGCCTTCTTCAACTCATTGACAATATTATAAAGTGCTACGCTTATGTCTGGTTATTTCAGGCTTAACTCTATAAAATGTAAAATTTGACAGAAAAGTCTACGGCGTAGTTCTCACCGATTTGGATACAAATTTTAGTATGTGACAGAGAGGACAGAAAAAATTTTTTTTGACAAAATATGATCTCAATTATTAGATTTTTTATTATTATGAATTTTATAAGAGACAAACTAAATTTATTTTTGTTCCTTTTTTAAATAAAATTATTAAAAATATAACAAATGTATGAATATTATTTTATATAAAATTTTTTTTCGATTATTCAATTAATTTTTAAATTTTATCCGATTAATTGGTTAAGAAAAAAAACTGATTAATCGATTCAAATACAAAGCAGATTCTCCGATTTTTCAGAAATTTTTATATTTAATAGAGAACAACCTGTTTCATTATTTTGGCTATCTCGAGGATTTAGGGGATAAGTCGACTATTTTTTGTTACTTTTTTGTTCGGAAGCATTTCAGAAACTTTCGACATTCGATATAAAATCTGGATTAAAATAATGTATTCGTCCAGTTCCATATGCATAATGACTAAATTTTTCACAGGTTTGCCAAGTTTTTCTACAAAGTCCCAAAAAGGGCTTCCGCAAAAATGCGATTAGAGCGGAAATAGGCCAGGATAGGTCCTTAAAAATCCCCATTAGAAAATAAAAAAAATTCATATAAAATATTTTGTATGTAAAGGCCACTGCAAATTTATTTAAAAACAAATTAAATTTCACTTGAAAACGGGACCACTAACATTTCATTAAATTCAACTTACATTTATTTTTGTTTTTGACTGTTAATAAAATGAACCACAAATTAATCAAAACAACTAACAAAAATTACTCACATACATTTTTTTTTATTTATTTAAAAAACAAAATGACTGAATAAAAAGAATGTTACGAATTCGCAGTATTTTATGTTACTTGTTTTTTAATGACTTACGAATGTAGTTAAAATTTACATTTGTTCTACAAATTAATGTTATTTTCACTTAAAATAATAAAATTAAAATACTATTTAAACAACTAAAAAATGCTGACGCTAGAAGCTCCCTGATTGTAGTTCCTTCAAAAAAAAAAAAAAAAATTACAAACCACTTGAAAAAATTCTGAAAAAATAGAGAGACTATATTAGGGGACACTGTCTATTTCAACAGCGATCCTGGCGCGAAAACTCAAACTAGGTAATTTTTACACAGACTGTTTCTCATCCTCCCAAGCAATTTTGTATTAAAAATTCTAAAAAGAATATGAGGAAAACTCAGAATTTCCCCTACCAAATAGTGCTTTGCAAAAATGTATCATTTTAGAGATTAATCACAACTGGGTCGATTGTCGACCGACGACAGCAAAAGTCGTCGCGATAAATTAAATTCAGCTACAATCGACCCTCGACATTTTTTGACCTTTAGAAAAAAAGGAAAGCAAAACAAGAATATGGTTGTACTTGTTTCGCCACAATTCTTAATCAATTCAATTGGTTTTGCATTAATTCTTGTTGTTTTAAATTTTTTTGTATCTAATTTTGCTTTTTTGCGCTAAATTATATATTTTTATTTCCAATTATATTTCTGCTGTTAAAAAAATAAATTTTTTGTATACGAAAGCGAATTTTTGGAACTTTAATACGAATTTCTACAACTCTGTTATAACGGAAACCATTAATAAGTTAAAAATATGGCAACAGTTTGACAAATATATTGAGTGTGTGTTAGTGTGTCATCATGAAAATAGAATAGATTCTATAATGACGACAAATCGCCGGACAACAAGACGACATTTCGCTTCCCATACAAAATATATGAAAAATCAATTCTCGTTGCCGCTGTCGTTCCAGTTCTGATTAATCTCTTATGTGAAGATTTTAGAGATGTTATGAGGGTTGTACTCTTAACTTTTTAACTTCTGCACCGATTTAGTTTTAAAGAACATAACAACAAAATTTTGTTATTTCTTTTAAGCAACTAAAATCTATCCTGTTGTCAACAACGTTTTAATTTAATAATAATGTTTTGCCAATATTACTCAATTTGATGTAAAAAAATTAAATCAAAAATAAATTGTTATTGCCTTTCAGCAATAGTGTACTTTCAATTATAGTGTACTTGCTGCATTATGCTCACGTTTTCAATTGCAACTCAATAAAGTCAACATCTTCAAACAGGAAAAAAAAAATCAGGGCTCGGATAGATGTACACTAGGGTTATAACTGTTTTTTGCAGAATATATAGGTACGTATCACCATGTGATAGATACTGCAATAAAATAATAAAAATAGTTTGTCGGGTAATTTTGAAATTCTTCACATTTTTATTATAAAAATGTACCTAAGTAGTGTTACAAAATTAGTGCACAAAATGTTTTAAAATTTGTTTTACGGAATGTGTTTATCGTTCCGTAGATTTTGATGTGCATATCGCGAAAACCGTCAAATTTAAAATCCTGTATCTAAAGGTATCCTTAAATATCACTACTCATCGTCAGCCTTTACTTACTCTACAGTTTTGGAGAAATGTTGGTGCATAGTTTAATTAAATAAGAAAAAAATATATTGCGAACTTCAAGGAGTTGTCTGCGATAACTTTTTTGAAAACCGCGAAAAAATAATATCATGTTTCTTAATACTTTTTATGGACTTTACCGCTAGGATAGTTAAAATCTAACATTTGTAAAAAAAACAGCAAAAGTTATAACCCTAATGTACACACACATGGAAATACACATATAGATACACATATCATCATCAAATTCCCTTACTACTTGGCCAGTAACAAAACCTAACTTTTAAACATAGGGCCAGGAATATCATTTTATTGAAAAATAAAAAAAAATTTCAAATTACAGAAAGATGATACAATTTTCAAAAGTAAATTACAAAGAATAAAATATTTTAAAAAATTCGATAAGGCCAGCAAGACAGAATACGTATTTTCGGCTTTCGCTACAAAGCCATCATCAGTGTCATTTGCCTTGACGGGTTAAACTTTGATAGTCGTCTACTTATGTGAAAGTTGAAAGCAAAACCAATATGTTAACAACTCAACTTAGACTAACATCAACTTAGACTAGAATCAAACTAAAAAGCATTCATTTGCAAAATTTACAAGATCAACTATACATACCCCTCATTCAAATAAAAAAGTTTACACAAATGATTAACAACAAAGGTTTTTTTTATTCTTAGACCTCGTGCGAAATGATTAAATTGAAGCTAAACTACAGCTTCCAAAAATTTAATCCAAAGTTTGCGGAGCAACAACTTGAAGTTTAAATAAGTTCACCTGCCAAATATTTACGTATATCATTTTTTGAAAGAAATTCTTTTCAAATTAAAAAGAAAAATAACTAGTCGTATAAAAAAATTTTGAGACCAAAAAAAAATATTAAAATTATTGTCAATTTTTAAATTTTCGAAAGTGACAACACAATCAGATAATTTAGTTTAAAAAACGTATACCCTAAACTGCGTTACCAAGTTTTTATCAAAAATATTTAAGTTTAGTTTCAATTAAGCATATTCGCACACGCCTTAATTAAAGAAAAAAAAATCAGGTTAGCGACTTAATAGTTATAATATAAAAATTAACGGTGTCACAAAAATGTGAAAAATCAGTACGAAAAAGTTCATTTAAGTAAATACTAGGCACAAATAAAGAACCATGCCTCCAAATTTAAAGAAAATCGCACCACATTTGAATTTGAATTTTGAACAGAAAAATATTTTAAAATTAAGCAGAAACAACACTAAATTAAATTGAAACAGCTTTGAAATCAAATTAAGTTTGTTTTCTTTTTATTTTAAATATGATTCTATTTATTTTTAAAATGCGAAAACAAAAGCTAATATCTTGACATATTAATTTAAGTACGAAAAAGTTTATTTAAACTAGAATCGTATTAACTTTGATAATATTTATACTTCATTTTAAAATGTCTATAAAAATTGCGATCTTAAGTTTTATTAAGTAAATATGATCCTAGTTAAAATTAACCTTTACGTGCTTAAATTAATATGTCAACATTATAGATTTAGTTTTCGCATTTAAAACTAAGTCGAAACATATTTAAATTAAAGAGAAAATAAACTTAAATCCAAAATGGCGATTGTGAATTTTTCGGGTATTTCAGTTTTGTTGTTTTCGTCTTGAAACTTTGTCAAATTTAAAGCTTTCTAGCCCGGTTATGAGATCGAAAGTTAGTCCATCAGTTAAGCTTTCCGAAAGAAACTCACAAGGAAGCTATCTCAATATGTGCTCTTCGATCTCAATGAGATTCGGATATGTGATAGAGGAGACATTTATACACATACACATTTATTCATTTATTTTTAGCGGCCCAATCTCATGCTTATACTCAAAAAGTAAGTAAGTAGGACTACTTTTTTTGCTGGAATTGTGTTTTGAGCAAAATTTTAAGTTATATTTTTTTACCACTAAACTAATTTTCAACTAGTGTTCAACTAATTTGTTTTTCTACCAAAATTATGCTAATAAACACATTTATAGTGCGGACAACAACCAGACAGGTTAGATGTAGATGTCGCAGATTAAACATTTGATATAGTGCGGACAAGGAAAATGATACTTAAACACAGCTTTTCTAAATACAACCGTAAAAGATTTTTGTTATACAAAAAACAAAAGGACCCCAAATATTGCATATGCATAAAAATATAGCACAATAAGATAAAATATGATTTAAATTATAGACAAAATAAAACATTTAAATTTTATGAAGATAAAGATAAAAAGTGAATGTATAAACAAAATGTTTATTATGATGTGAAATACAAGGACTTCTTTAAGAAAAAAAGTTTATGTATGGACATTTCTATATTTTACGAAATTTCCTAAATAATGTTCGAAAGAATCACTTATGCTGAGGTTACTATTTTTTTTTCTTGTTGTAGAAATCAGCTCGCTAATTTTCAGCAAACTGTTTTTGTTGAAATTACCAACTTTTTCGCAAGCACGCTCTTGACACAGGAACATTTTTTGCTGACTTTACTGATTTCTTTTTTTGAGTGTAGGAAATAAAAAGTGAATTAAAAAATTAAACAATTTTTGGTTTTTTAAATTTATTTCTTATAATTTCAAAGAAATTTTTTGATATTTGTATTTGTTCTTCTTCAGCTTCAAGATGACTTTTGCCACAGAGCCTTTTTCAAGCAATATTTCAATTAAGTGGCAACCCTGGGCAATGTGGGTATCATCATTTTTTATTTCCCCGATTACTTTAACGCTGCCTAGCCAGAAAAATACGAACGGAAAGCGTTGGCCCAGTATTTTTAACGTTGCTACCAGCTTTGGCAGAGCGAAAGATTTTAAAGATATAGTGCTTTGCTAACCCCGAAATGATAACACCGGGCAGGGATTGGCCGTTTATTTTTAAAACGTTGGCAAAGCACTGGCCAAGTAATCAATAAAATGCTTTAGAATTTCACTGTATCTACACCATTTTCACTTTTATTTCAGAAAATTCCAAATATATTTCAAAAGGTTCCAAAAATGTTTTAAAATTGTGCAAAAATGTTTTAAAATTGTCCAAATATATTTTAAAATTGTCTAAAAATGTTTCAAAATTGTCCGAAATGTTTCAAAATTATCCAAAAATGTTTTAAAATTTTCCAAAAATGTTTCAAAATTGTCCAAAAATCATTCAAAATTGTCCAAAAATGTTTTAAAATTGTCCAAATATCATTGAAAATTGTCAAAAAATGTTTTAAAATTGTCCAAAAACCTTTGATATTTGTCCAGTTGAATAGAACAAGCTTCGATACTTTAACAATTAAACATCAAAGCAAAAGCAGTAGTAACAGAGGATAAAAATAGCATTGATAGAATTTCATTGATATTAATCTTATTGAGTTGTTTACATTTGTTTATTTGTCTCACGTTCAATATAAATAGATCATCGTCAAGTATTAACCCCTAAAGGCATACAATACTGATGATGGGTTTGTAGCGGATCCAGAAAATATGTATGTATTATATCCTGCGGGCTTTATTGAATTTTATCAATTTTTATTCTGCACTCTAATTAAATTCTGTTGAAATTTACCCAACTTATAGTAGGAAACTGAACTCCTACTATAAATTGGGTAAATTTACTCTATGTGCGTAATTGAAAAAAAATACGCACATTGTGTTTAAGTTGGTGCACAAATAATTTGTAATTTTACATTAAAAGTGCGTAAAAATTAAATGAAATTTTGAAATTAGTGTGTCAATTTACTAAATTTGTGTGTAAAAAAGCACGTTTCATGTGTAAATGTACCCATAAAATGCGTAAAAATCCACAAAAAATTCGCAAAAATCCACAGAAAGTGCGTAAAAATCCCATAAAATGCGTACATTTACAACAGTTGTGCTATTTTTTAAATAAAATAACAAATTCATTTTTAGTAAGTATTTTATTAGTAGTAATATCCGAGTCATTCTCGCGTAATCGTTTATGTCCAAATCAGTCGTTGTGGGATCTTAAGGCATTTGTATAAAATTCATATAAAAATTTGTTATAACTGTTGAATGGCTGCAATGAATCCTGCTCAACAAAATGCCTTCTTTGAAAGGGAGGCAGTAACCGTCAACAATAATAGGAGAAAACGCCTTAAGAGAGATATGGCCTACGCAGGAACAACTGGGTGCAATGATTCGTGCTCAACAAAATGCTTTCTTTGCAAGTTAGGCAGTACTCAATCAATACTGCCTTTGTTGAGTAGGAGTCATTGCACCCAGTTGTTTTGCGTAGGCCGTATCTCTCTTACGGCGTTTTCTCCCGTTATTGTTGACGGTTGTTGGTTGACTGCTTCCTTTGCAAAGAAGACATTTTATTGAGCAGGAGTCATTGCACCCAGTTTTTCCTGCATAGGCCGTATCTCTCTTACGGCGTTTTCAATTTTGAAATGAGGTTTAGGTTACCACATGCGTTAACAATAATTACCAAAAACAATTTCATGCTTATGTTGCTATTTTCAGACTCTAATGTGTTTGTGGAAATGTTGTAATTCACAAAAAATAATCCGTTTTAGCTTTTTCTTTTTATTATTTATAATTTTTTTTTTAAATTTTTTCCAATTTAAAATGTCAGAGTATTTATTACTATAGCTGTGTTCGGGTACTCAACATTGGGATCCCGCGGGATCCCAATTTTACCAAAAAGCGTTTTTTTACTACACAATTGGGTAAATGAGAGCTGTCATGAGAGAGTAATATTCTTGTTCTTCTTGCACGAGAAAGCCCAGACTTTTTTTTCGTGTAAATTTGGGTAAATTGTTTTAATCAGCTGTTATATCATCAGTTGGGTGCAACTAGTTCAATTGAACTCTTCACTGATTTGAACCAAAGACCTAGTTCACAACTTTAGCTCTTTTAGTTCAATCGATCATTTCATTCATTCAGAAAATATGTTTATCATTTACAAAAATTAGTATAATAGTTGCAAAAGCTTATCGGTGATTTTACAACTCCATAAAATTACCGACAATTTTTTGAAGACGCTTGTTTAAATGTGTTAAAGAGTTAAATATGTAAATAAATCGAAGATTTTGTTTAATATTAAAATCTTTTCCAAATTTAATAAACTATGTATTCCTTTTTGTAAATAGAAATGCCTAAAAAGGAAATTTTTATTAAATTTTTCATTTAAAAAGGGGTTTAACTAGAAAAGCTATCTAGATTTTTACAACAAATTTAATAAGAACTAGAAAGAGCGCTCACCAAAACGAACTATAATGCGCAAATATATTGACATTTGTTTTTCGGGCTTCAAATGTGGTTTTTCGCGTTCGTTTACTTTTGTGCATTTTTGTTATTTCGGGAGAGTATTTCTTGTTAACTCTCATTTTACCGAACTTTACCCAAAAAGTAAAGAAACAGAGCTTATTACAGGATAGTAGTATATTTACCAAATTTGTGCGTAAAAATTTTATTTAACAAAACAATAGTAATTTTAGGCACAATGTGTTTATTAATAAACACATAATGTCTAAAAATACTTTGTGTGTGTATTATTGTATATGGAAGTGTGTATGAAAAAAGTTTACGCATTTTTTTTTGTTTATATTTACCAAATTTTCGTAAAATTAAACAAAATTTTACCCATTTTATAGTAGTAAATTTACAAACATTTTATAATTAATATATGATCTCCAATCGAAGGAAGAATATTCACGCATAAATTGAAAAGATCAACTATGCATACCCTCCCCAACAAAAAACCTGCTTCGCTGGATGCAGCTTTGTAAGGGAATAAACAAAATTAATCCCTTACAAAGCTGCTTACGGAAGGCATGATTTTTCCAAACAAAGGGCCCGCTTGGAAGCACGTTGTTTTGTGAGAAAAAGCGCATTATTCGCTGCTGAAAAATTGCAGAAAATTCATGTTTGTCGTAAGTGCATTTAACCGCAAATAAATTCATGCACTTTTTTTGGAAAAAGTGCTTTTTTTGCTGCTGAAAAGATGCAGTAAATTCATGATTTTCATTGAGCGCATTTAAACGCGACTTCTTATGAAAATAAATGCATTCATTTGCCGACTTCAAAATGCAGACTGACTCATGTTTATGTGGCGTCTATACATTAAACTCTACTAAAGAAGGGTAAAACACGATTGAGATGACTCAGATTTCATGCGCATTATTCTTTGGATAACTTACATTTTATTTTACTCCCTTACAACCTGCTTCGTCGTAAGGGAATAGCGTAGCACTATAATTTTTTAAATAACTTGCTTACGATTTGCTCCGTTTAAGGTGCAGGGTATACAATCAAATTGCAAAATTTTTTGTGTATTGTATACGCATACGAAACTCTGTAAAGCAGAATTTGTAGCGCGTTTTTAAGCGCTTCGTATTTTTACTGCTTCCAAAATACTAAAAAATTTTTGCTGGGTCGTTCATTATATAAAAGCGTTAAAAAATTTTTTCTTCGGCTTAATTTGGTAAATTAAAAAGCTATCAGGTAGTTACATCGGAAGTGCATTGGTGCTTAATTCACACTTTTTAAGTGATAATGGTAGTTTCGAATAAATTTCCTATAAATATAAGAAAATAAATTCTATGGTTAAAAAATTACTTGTCACTTAGAAAAAATCCTTATTTTTGAGGATTTTTCTAAAGAAAAAAGTGCTCTGAGGCATTTCTTTAAGAAAACGTGTCCACTTTCTGACAATTATTTTATTAAGAGAAGTGCTTGGAAGCTAAGGCTTTTCTATAACAACAAGTACTTTAACCCCCTGTTTTTGTAAGAAAAATTTCTTATTCATTTCGTCTGGAAATATTTTCTTTATACAAAATAACTAACGAAAACAAAAAGAAAAAAACTTTTTATAAAAACCAATTTCTAACGAAATTGTTTATAAACGATTTGGTTGGTTTGAATTCCATTCTTTTTATAAAAACATCCTGTAAGTCTGTCGATTTTTCTATTGGATTTTTCCTATCGACAAAAGCCTCTGGTTATGGAAACTTTTCTATATCAAAATGTCTAGAAACTAAAACTCTTACTATAGAAACATTTGCTCAAATGCTGAGGCCTTTTCAACAACAGTAAAAACGGTGAGAAACTGAATAATACTCTATGGGCTTTAAAAACAAATCATCAGAAAATCCTACAGATTTTGAGTAGTTCTTCTATATGAAAACTCTGAGATTCTGAGTAAAGGCCTTATATTAAATTTAAAAAATTAAAGAAAATGCCTTAAATTGTGATGGCCATCTCCTGTAAAACATTCTCAGATTCTGAGATTTTTAATTAAAAAAATTAAAGAAAAAGCCTTAAAGAAATTAAAGCAAATGCCTTAAATTGTGATGACCATCTCCTGTAAAATACTCTCAGATTCTGAGAAATTTCTCTTATAGAAAAATTCTTAGATTCTGAGATATTTTTACTTTCTGATTCTGAAAAAACTGCCAGATTCTAATAACTTTTTCCCGCAGATTTTGAGTACTTTTTCCGTAGAGAAGCCTGTCCATAAAAAAGGCAGAAACCGGATCTAGTCTGATTTGCAAATTTAATGTGTTTATAACTTTTGAAGAAAAGGTTTATTCTTCTTCTTAACCTCAAACCTACGCTCTTTCTTCTGATTACAATAATTTTTAAACCATATATTTGGCGTTGAAAATCTACTATGGAACAAATATTAAAATTTTAATTTATCGCTTTATTTAGACGATATAGCACAACAAAGGTTGAAGACTATCTTGAAACCCAGTAGTCAAATAATTTCGGTTTTTGCTGTAAATAAAAATATATATTCTTTATCGTTATCAATAGTGAAACCTATATAGCTGTGTCCGTCTGTCTGCCTGTCTGTCTGTTGATGTTAAGTTTTAGTAAAATTTTTGTCCAATTTCTTAAGCAGTTTGCTATTGAAAATGGGCATATTTGGTCCAGACGTTTAAAAGTTATGAATGAAAATATAAAAGCACCTCTAAAATATTCCATATTCTATATTTTCTGTTGAAATCACGAAATCTATAAATTTTTCAAAAATCCATAACTTTTTAAAAAATTGACAAATTTTTGAAAAATCGATAAATTTTTTAAAAATCTAACAAAATTTTAAAAATCGATAAATTTCTTAAAAATCGATAAATTTTTAAAAAAAATTGATAAATTTTTGAAAAAACCGATAAATTTTTTAAAAATCGATAAATTTGTTAAAAATCGATAAATTTTTTAAAAATCGATAAATTTCTTAAAAATCGATAAATTTTTTAAAAATCGATGAATTTATGAAAAATTGACAAATTTTAAAAAAATTCACAAAATTTAAAAAAATCGATAAAATTTTGAAAAATCGATAAACTTTAAAAAAATCGATAAATTTTTGAAAAATTTAACAATTTTACAAAAATCGAAAATTTTTCACAAAAATCAATAAATTTTATAAAAATTGATAAATTTGTAAAAATCGATTTATAACAAAATACTGAGTATTTCGTATTATATTTATATGAGAAAACCACGGTCTTTTTCGGTCCCATGCACGGCGTTTTTTTCTCCTGGTTCTCTATAGGCTAAAATTTTGGGAAAATAATCTACACGTAATTCTGACTTAGAGCTGTAAACTTTTTTTCAATGTGTGGAACAATAATATTCAGAAACAGGCTCTTCAATTCAGGAAGTCCTGCATTTTTCATACATTTATATGAAAATGCCACTGTCTTTTTCGGTTTCATGTACGGCGTTTTTTGTCGTAGGTCGTTACGGGTTAAAATTTTACAGAAATAATCTACACATAATTCTGACTTCGTTGTTCCAAAACTGTTGTCCGTTTGCATTTATCTCATTTAGTTTTCAAGTTACGGGCGATAATCCAAATAAAAGTCCTTTTGTCTCTAGGAAGCTTAGTTTTCGAGAAAAACGCGGTCTTAAAATCTAGCAAAGTAAGTCAAAATTTTATTACAGTATCAGGGTTTTGACCTCTGGTGCAAACATTTTTCATCTAGCTCTCTTAGTTTTCGAGTTATGGACCATCAACATTTTTTTAAAGCAAAATTCGCATTTACTTTTCCATGTAAAACTCATTATGACCTCCTTATTCCAAAACTGTTGACTATTTTCATTTATCTGATTTAGTTTTCAAGATACGGGCGATAATCCAAATAAAAGTCCTCTTCTCTCTAGGAGGCTTAGTTTTCGAGAAAAACGCGATCTTAAAATCTAGCAACGTTTTTTTTCGATAGCTTTTGGCATGAGATTCCACTACGACATATCATAAAAATCATTTTTGAGGCGCCCAAATTTCAATTTTTTGACTTTTTCTCAACTGTTATTTTTAAGGTTTTTTAGTAGGTATTAAAAAAAATCGGCTGAGTTAATTTTTTTAAATATTACCTTTCCAAAGTGAAATTGTACGCTAAAAACGATGGCGATAGCAGTTTTTCCAATAAAATGTTCTTCTTGAGGTTTTGGACGAGTTTTTTGTCGAAAAAACGATCTTTTTACGCGTTAATTTTTAAGGTTTTTAAAATTTTGTTTGTTAAAAAAAAATTCGCCGATTTCAAATTTCTTAAATATATTATATCCAAGGTAAAAGTGTACGCTTAAAACGATGGCGATAACATTTTTTCGAAAAAAAACGTTTTTTTTTTTTGAGTTTTTAGACGAGTTTAGGACGAAATTTGGGCGTCGAAAATTATTTTTTTTATATGTCGTAGTGGAACTTTGCCAAGAGCTATCGGCACAATATCGACAAATTTTTGTCCTTACAAATCAGCCCACCCTAATATACATACCCGCATCATATGAGCAAAATGTATAAAAGATTCGGCTCAGCCGTATATTATGATCTTCTTCATTTTTTACGATTTTTCTCCAGAGTGTTTTTGGTAAATAAAATCTGTTAATATCTTTTTAAATATTTTATAATATATTCTAAATAACAATACGTTTGTATATACTACTAACATATTTAAAAGCTTTTAAATACTTCTTCTTTAAGTACCATTCATACAATATACAATTGTATAATTGATTGTACACAAATACTACTTAAATAAATACAATACAAACACACACACGCACAATGCATGCAAATACTACACAAAATCCTGTATGCGTGTATTGAGGAATTAAAAATAAGTGTAATGTACCATTTATCTACTTGTCATTGTCATTAAATACATACAATTTGTAAGTATATATAAATATTTAATAAAATAAATATAATAAACAAACAATACAAATACACGCAAGAGTTAAATAATGCAAATAAATTAAAATGACTTTCATATAAAACAAATTTTAAATACGAGTATTTTGAAATTAAATGTCGAAAATATGTTGTAAAATTCAAATTTAAATTCATCCACTTATTTTATTGGACGTATGAGTAATATTATTTAAACTATTGAAAATATTAATCCATGCGCGTCTTCTGCAATTAATATAAGGGGAAAAATCATACGCCACCGTAGACAAAAAACAACACACACATTGACCTGGGCACGGTGATGTATGAATTTTCCGCTGATATTAGTTGCTGAAGTCGCGTATTTAAATATTAATCG
The DNA here is from genome assembly GCA_949987735.1 of Leucophora obtusa. Taxonomy (NCBI): domain Eukaryota; kingdom Metazoa; phylum Arthropoda; class Insecta; order Diptera; family Anthomyiidae; genus Leucophora; species Leucophora obtusa. The sequence goes on along the minus strand of OX465298.1, from coordinate 186,525,354 downwards.
TACACACCCAGATACTATTTTTGCATCTGTATGAATGAAATGGCTTAAAAATCCGATACTCCGCTGCCGACAGTTTTAAATATTTGGAAGAAAATAATATTTTTTTTAAAGGATTTTTCTATTTTAATAACTTTGCTAAAGATTTTTGTAAATAATGTTTTAAGATTAACACAAATTTGAAATTTTTCCCTTTTGAACACCGTTTTTACCACATTCCTATTCGAAATTATTTTCTTCAGTGAATTATCGAACCATTTTTAACACATGTCTGGCAAAAATTTTAAGTAGTACGTTATCAAGAATTTGCCTAAACTTAAGGGACAATTCCGCCTTATCGGCCAGTTAGTCAGTGAGCCACGTTGAAGAAGATATATAAGATATATAAAATACCCTTTCATTCGTTTTTGATGTTTTTAAGTAGCGGTATACAATATATTTAGATGAAAATTTTAATTATTTTGCTAAGGATTTTCCTCTATTAAAATTCGGTTAATTGGGCGTAATAATATGATTATATATGTATGTGGTGCGCATAGTTCGGAGACATAGCCAAAAATGTGCCCAAACTATGCTGTATATGAGTCGAAAATATCTTCATACTATGCACTGGACCTAGGAAGAGTTTGAGGACAGTCCCCAAACTAACCAAATGTCTCCATACTGGACACTTGATCGAAAAACTGTCCCCGTAGCATGTACTGTGCATACATATTATTGCATTCGTTTCAATTATAAGAAATTATTTTCATTATAATTTTTGAATTTACAGTGAAAAAACATAAAATTTTTGAAAAATATTTAAAATAAAATATATGTTCACATCGGTAAATATTACTCAAATCCGGGCCCGCTCCATTCCATTTCGTTCCCTTTGTCCAATGTTTCAATTTGAATCGTTTAGTGTTTCAATTCCATTAGTTTCCATTTCGTTTCCCAATTTTAGTGTTAAAATTCCTTTCGTTACCTGTTTTAGTTAATTTCATCCCCGTTACATTCCATTTCGTTCCATTTGCCAATGTTTAAATTCCACTCGTTCCCCATTCGATTTCATTTTGTTCCCCAATTTTAGTGTACCAATTTCTCTCGTTCCCCGTTTCATTCCATTTCGTACCACTTGTTCAGTGTTTAAATTCAAATCGTTGTCCGTTCCATTCCATTTCGTTTCTCAATTTCATTGTTCCAATTCCACTCTTTCCCTGTACCATTAAAATTCGTTCCACTGTCCAGAGTTTTAATTTCAATAATTTCCCGTTCTATTCCATTTCATTCCCATTGTCCAGTGTTTCAATGTTAATCGGTCCCTGTTTCATGCCATTTTTGTACACTTGTCTACTTTATTTCAATTTCACTCATTCTCCGTTCGTTTGCATTTGAATTTGGTTTTCAAGTTTAACTTTCCCATTCCCATTCAAGGGGGAGACTTCCCCTTTTTGCCCCCTATATTATTAATTCCAAAAATCCACTAACTCTATAGATAAGATTTTTTACTATTTGTTAAGCTAAAAAGAAAATGAGCATTTTTAAAATGCATTCCTTTAAAATTCTTCCATTTAATACGATTTGATAAGTAAATGCTTTCAAAATTAATCACTCTTAATTTAAAATTAATTTAAAAGTAAATAAATTTATTGATCCCCAAGATACATTATTAAATATATGATATTTAGAGATGGTCAATAAAAAAAACTTGTTATTATTTAAATATATAATACTAACCTTAAAAACTTGAAAATATTTTTATTGTTATTTTATTAAAGTTATTCATTATGGTGTTAAAAATGGGCAGGTTTCTTCAAAGTGTTACAAGAATCTACTGTTGTATTATTAGCAGTTGTTGTGTATTATCTTAAAGCCATTTATACAAATCAGTGGTTTAATAGCGAAAAGGCCTAACTCGAATTTTTGTTTTTTTTTTCTATGGGAGAAGAAAAAACCCATTCAAAGAAATTTTGTAGCCAAAGTTTTTCAGACTTATTTAAGTTTTTTCTTCCCTTATAAGCTAAATTAAACTTGAGTTAGTTGCTTTCTACATTAAGCGGTCGAAATTAAATTTAAATTCCTAATTAAATCGTAGATAAATGATGTATACAAATTTTCATTTTTATTTGTTGAAAAACCACAAAACTCAAAGGTAATAAAAGAATGGAAAATTTGTATTTATACACAATTAAGGTTGGCACAGGATGATTGGCAAAAAGTTGAAAAAAACGCTAGTAAACAACGACATATACATATAACGGTCGATCACTCTACCAACAACTTTACAATATTTATTTGGCGGTATAATATGCCAAAGCGGAGAAAGAATACCAATAATATGGTGCTGTGTTGATTGGGAATGTTTACTTAACATAATACAAATGAAAGTCCAAAAATTTGTTAACTTTACTTGCATTTGAAAACACTGAGAAAAAAATATTACTAAAATATGCTAAAAGATCTTTTTTTTTTTTTTGATATAAAGAAGTTTTAACAATTTTACTTTCAAAATGAATGTTTTTCGTTCGAGTCTCTTTCTGTTTAAATTATTTTTCAAATTAAAGAAAGATGATATAATTTTCACAAGTAAATCACAAAGAATAAAAATTTTTAAAGAATTCGATAAGGCAGGATAGAATACATATTTTCGGCTTTCGCTACAAAGCCATCATCAGTGTCGTTTTGCCTTGATGGATTAAATATTGATAGGTGTCTACTTATGTGAAAGTTGAAAGCAAATCGAATATGTTAACAACTTAACTTAGACTAACATCAACGAAATCTAACAATGCTATTTTTATCCTTTGTTATTACTCTTTTTTTGCTTTGAACCTTAATTCTTAAAGAATCTCAGCTGGTTCTATTCAACTCTGTGTATGATAAACACAGATTTTTTTATGAATTACAACGAACCGTTAAATTTAAATTTTAAATGTATGTTATAAATGTATGTTATTTAAATTATAATTTATTTTCACTAAAAAATTGAAACCAAATTGAATTTTAATTATCCGAGTAAAAATATTTTTTAATAAATACATATATGTATATGATTTTATAGAATTATATATCGTTGAGTATTATCATATGTAATACCAAGTATAATTTTATATGATTATATAAAAATATATTTAGTAATATAAAATTATATTAACCAGATCCACCATTTTTCAGATCTAATAATATATTTTTATATATAATTATATTAATTATAATTGTATCAAATTAGATCGTATTGTGATCATATTAGATCTAATTTGACACAATTGGATTTAATTTGATGGAATAAGATATGGTTTGATACAATTTTATCCGGATTTTGTCCTCATACAAATGTATCAAATATAATAAAGATATAAAGGTATATAAATCGATACAATTATACATAATTATATGAGGCATATGTAACTATATATAGTTCTATATATAATTGGATATTGTAATATGTTGCACTATATATTATGCAATATATAACAAGATATAGTTATATATTTAGGATATAATTTCAAAAAATTTTATATAGTTATATCTTGGTACATATGTTCCAATATATAGTTATACAAAATTTTATATGATTATATATGACTATATCAAATCTTTTTGCTTGGGAATTAAATTCAAAATTTATATGGAAAATGGTAACAAATGTGACAGTTAAAGTCTTAGTTGGTAGCTAACGGAAAATTGTAAAAATGACGCTAAGAATCTATACACTCATAGATATTATCCAGATAGCAGAAAAAGCTATTAAAATTTTTTTTAAAAATGAGCTTGCAGAAAAAACTACTGAATTTAGCAGATTTTTTTTTTTTGCCAAATACTAGTAAATAAAAACAGCAAACATAAAACTGTTAAATTTACAGAATTTTAGTTATATTTAAGTTAACTTTTAGTTAATTGAAAATAACAAATTATACTATAGCATCTGAAAAAAATTTAGATAATATTAGTTGCAAAAAAACTGTTAAAGCTACAAAACTTTTGCTAGTTTTAAGCTAAATTCAGTTGAATGCAAAAATCAACAAAAATATTTGCTAAAAACAAAAATTGAAAAAAACTTTGAAAATTTATTATTTTTTTTTGTGATTTTTTATCTACTAATTATTTAGCAAAACTTTTTGCTGATTTTAGCAGGTTAATTTGTTATCTTCTGTTAACTAAAATTTAACTCAAATATAACTAAAATTCTGCATATTTAACAGTTTTATTTTTAGTTCCAATTTTTTTTTTTGCTGGAATGTACCGATTTTAACTATTTTCAATAGGGATCATCCTTGGGCAAATACAAATTATTTTCATAATTGTGATCTATAGTTCGATTACATGGATCATTGAAAGGTGGGTGAGCTGACATCCCCAGCAAAAAAAATGGGAACTAATGCTTTACAAACTACTTCTTTCACTGCTTCAGAAGTTTCAATTAGTGTATTTCTACTGTTTTTTTAGAAGTCATTCTGAACAATTTCAAAAAATCACTTCTTTCAAGGCTTCCAAAGTATCCATTAGTATATTTTTAGAGCTTTTTTAGAATTAAATCTGAGCAACATCCAAAAAATCACTTAAGTATTGCTTCTAAAGCATAATTGCTCTAAAAGTGATCCTAAAAAGTGATTTTGGTATCATTTGGTATTTCTAAACAGATGATTGCGGGTTCGTTTCCAGGAGGGACCAATATTTGCTTAATTTTTTTTTTTGCATTTTTATTTAAATTTTTTTTTTTTTTATTTTTAATTATTTTTATTTATTTATTTTATTTTTTTTAATATTTCTAATTAATTTTGTTTAAATTCAATATTCTTTTAATTTTATAATTTTTAAAAATACATAAAATTAAAATGAAGAAAAATAGCTTTTTATGCGCTTATGAAAATAGTACTGAAAACAATCCCGAATTGCAGTGCACCTTTAGCACTTGTTTAAAAAGTACTTTTATTGAAGAGAATAAAGCACAATATCACGCAATGACAAAGTGGTGTTTTTATGCTAGTCAACATTCATATCAAAGAATAGCTCAGCGGTAGACAGCTAGACTGGCAATCATGAGGTCGCAAGTTCTATACCCGGCAATAAAAAAATTTTGTAAAATATAAAAAATTATAATTTTTTGAGGAGAATTTTTTTTTAACTTTTAATTGGTGAAAAAGAGTTTCCTTTGCACTCGTTCAAAAAGTACTGAAAAAATCTTGAAGTGGGAGTACTTCTCTGCTATGACAACTCAATGTTAAAATCATTAGTGTTTATGTTAAAAAAGTCTTAATCATCAATTGTAGTGCTTTTTCTACTGCTTTGGCATCTATTTCTTTTGCTGAGTCGATAAGTCAACTTAGAAAAGGAATTCCAAAGTGATTGGTATGCTACAAGATTGGATCTAGGTCCAGTACTTTTGGCAGTTACAATTATCATTTATTTCACAAAATTTTCTACTCTGTGAATTTGTTTCCTATAGAAAATTTTAAAAACGTATTCCCCTTCTTTCAGTGTATACATTTTAAAAACAATGGACAGCAACAAACGAATACAAATTAACAATAATACAGATATATGGTACATTATAGCAGTACCTACACAGAATATCAACGAAAAATATAAAAAACAAACCGTCAAATGTTGTTTACACTATGGTCACAGAGAAATAAATAAAGAACTGCAAAAAAAGTTACAAATAAAAATTATATAGGTGGTTATGACCTTCAGATACCCTTCATGAAACAAACTTAAAAATGTATTCACTGCCCAGAAAATTCCGCGCAAAAGATTTGTTATATAGAAAACTTTTATTTTAACAATAGTTAATTTATTCAATATTTATTTTAAATAAATATTTAAATCTACTTAACGAAAACTTTAATTTTCACAAATTTAAAATTCAATTCATTAATTAATTTAATTTTTAGAATTAAAATGTATTTTAATTATTTTTTTCTTCATTTAATTAATATATTAATTGGAATTAATTGTTAACAAATTAACAAAATATTATTGATACAACAGATTTCTTGAAATAACCAAACTCAATTAATATCGTAATTGAATTAGTAAATTTTTTTATAAAAAAATCATTTTTTCTGTATAATTTGGTCAATTAAAATCAATTTGAGAAGGTCGTTAAGTCGATTAAGCACGATTCCTCACCAATCACAAAGCGACTACTTATTTGTCAAGCATTTTCTACATTCTTAATGTTCAGTTAATCTCTACCAATCACATTTTAACTGTAGGGTATTTCAAATTTATTGAATGAATAAAGAAGTTATTTGTTATTTATCAGTAAGTCATTTGTTTAAAGGGGCGGAAGTTTATGAATATATAACAACAACAATAACAACAGCAATATCATAGTAATGTTTAAATAATGAGGTGAAAATTAAAATGAACTTCTTTTACTAACGGTATATAAAATTACTGGACATTTATTTTACTTAAAAAGCAGTTATTTTATGACAGTGACAATAAATGGCCATTTATTTAAAACTAAAAAGAACAAAGAAAACTAATAAAAATTATTGCTACACCCACAAAAGAATTCCATTGTGGCAACCGATTTGTTTAACTGAACGGATTCGGTGACAACCGAATTATATGTTTCCACAACTGAATTCTGTTGTTCGGGAAACCGAATCAATTCGGTTGCAAGAATCTCAGAATTGTTCTGAGAGTGTAATAGCAACTAACAGGTAACAACGACCGACTTACACTATGAAACAAAATGAAGGTCATGGTCTCGGGTATGGACGATGGTGTAAAACTAGTAATTATAGTAAATCCCCAAAAAGTTTGGCGCTGGCGTGGGTACAGTCTAATTTTACGGCCGTTAAAACTTTTCAGTTTGTTGGGAAATACTGCATGAAAAAAGACTCCAAAAACGAGTGCCAAAATTGTTCTGAGCTAAATTTAGTCTTTGACATTCAACAATGAAATTTTGTGAAAAAAGTGTCGAAAAAATAACTGAAAAATTTTTACCACAAATATTTGTAAAACAACTTACAAAACTAATAAAAACTACTGTTTTTACAGTTATTTTTTAAATCTTATTTAATCGGAATACACATTAATTACATTAAAAGAATTAAATGTGCTAAAATTCGGATTTCATTCTAAGGAATAATCAAGAGACGGCGGAAATGTATACTCACAAAAATAAATCTGTAAAAATAGTTTACAATAGTTTCTAAAAATTAGTTAAAAATGCAGAAAAAACTGCTAAAATTAGCAGATTTTTTTACTAAATACTAGTAAAATGAGAACAGCAAAATTAAAACTGTTAAATTTACAGAATTTTAGTTATATTAATGATAACTTTTAGCTAATTGAAAATAGCAAATTGTACTGTAAAATTTGCAGAAAATTTTGCTAAATATTTGTAGACTAAAAATAGCAAAAAAAAAACTGTTATATCTACAGAATTTTTGCTATTTTTAAGCTAAATTTAGTTGAATGCAAATAGCAGTATATTCTGCTAAAATCAGCAAAAATATTTGCTAAAAAATCGTAAACTGCTGTTTTCAAAAGGCTCGATATTTATTTGCATTTAAAAAAAAAGTCGAAAAAAAACTTAGAAAATTTAAAATTTTTTGGTGATTTTTTAGGCTAATAAATATTTAGCAAAATTTTTGCTGATTTTAGCAGGTTAATTTGCTATTCTCCATTTACAAAAATTTAGCTCAAATATAACTAAAATTCTTTATATTTAACAGTTTTATTTTTGCTGTTCCTATATTACTAATATATAGCAAAATTAATCTGCTAGTTTAGCAGTTATTTTCTGCAGCATCATTTTTAACTAATTTTTAGTAGTTTTAACTAAATTTTTTTTTTTAATTTTTTAATTTTTACATATTTCAAAAAAAAAAAACATTATGATTACCAGAGAAGACAGAAAAAACCAAAATCCGAGCAAAAAAATATTGTAAAAGAAGCAAGAAAAAAGCAAAAGTAAGAAAACACTTCTAAAAAAAAAATTCAAAGTTCAAAATTTTTTTGTGAGCAAAAAAAGTATTTTTAAGCAAAAAGTCATAAAAAAATTCAATTCAAAGTTCAAAAATCTTAAGAAAAAGCTATTTTAAAGCTAAAAAACGGAAAATCCAAAAAAGAAAAAAGAAGCAAATATGAGTAAAACAGGCAATAAAAAGTATAAAAAGCTAAAACAGCAATTTTGTCTTCTCTGATGATTACTTCGTCCTACTTAAAATTTTAACTCAAAATTCCGAAGTTTTCTCAAGTTATCGCGTTTCACGCATTGCAGATATAAAAAAGTTTCCAATTTCGAGAATTTTTAAAAAATCAACGAAACTTTTTATTTAATTAAATAAAAATACTATTTCGGTAATTGCTTTTTAATAACATTAAAAATAACTGCTTTAACAGTTATTGTTAGGAAATAATGTACTTTTCGTTAGTTGTTGTTTTTTTATAATTGTCATAATAGTTGTTTTGTATATTTCCATAAAAAAGCAACTGTAATTACAGTCAAAAACAACAACTACTGATTACTTCACAAACAACTGTCATGTAGTAACTTTTTTGAGTGCAATACATTCATCTGGCATTGAAATTACACACACCCCCATTAATACAATGTCCTGTTGGCTACTTACTGGGACTTTAACTGACACATTTGTTTGTTGTTTACCACATAAATTTTAAATTTAACTTAAGGTTAAATTTTAACGGGACATTGTGTTATCCGGCCAAACTCGAAAATAATGTTGCACAGTGCTATCAATTGATGTTTGATTTGTTTTTGTTTGTTGTGGCGCTTCATTTATTTAATTAATCAAAAATTCATAATTAATGAACTAACAATTTTATTCAAAACTTTAAAATTTTAATTTCGATTAAATATTATTTTAAAACATTACATCATCAATGTCATTTAAACTTGATTGGTTTTGGTGTATGTATGCACTTTGTAGCAGCTGACATTTAAAGAGAAGAAGAAGAAGATGAACCAATGATTTCATCGTTATTTAATATTTTTTTAATGGTAAATTATTATAAAACTTGTTAATGAGATCTTAGTTTTGAGATGAAAAAAAAAACGACAGCAATAACTGGAATGTTTTAAATTATTAATTAATAGGAGAGTCTTTAGTGAAACTTTTAAATTGCTCAAAGAACTGCTTTTGAAAGGGAAAATATAATAAGTTTTACATAATTTTTTGTATAATGACAAGCCATTAAGATTTAAGTTTTTCTTGTTAAGAAATTTACAAAAATCTTATGATTTTAAAAAATAAAAAATCTGAAAAATTGAATATTTAATTCTGTAGGCGTAGAATTAACTTTGTAATACAATAACACTGTGATACACTAAAATTTCCCTCGTCAAATGACTAAGTGTACGTTGTAGGTCTAGCTTAGTGTATTACAAAAGCGGTTTGAGAAGTTACGATATACCCTTAAATTTTACACTAAACATACGTCAAAATGATGAATCCCGCTATTCTCAAATGTTGTATTTCTTCAATTTAAATTTTAACAACTCTGTTTTTTATTACGACAATCAGGGATGATAAAGTTAGTACAATAGTACTTTTTGTGATACTATTGGAACCTCAAAAGTACTATGGTACTCCTCTGACTCATTTAGTACTATTTACACGTTTTTCGATTTTTAAATTTTTTGTGCTTTTTTAATTTTTAGAGATATTATTGTCTTTATAGCGACCACATCAAATATCGGAGTTTTAAATAAAAAATTCTTATGTTGAAAACATTTACCCCTTAATTCATAAACGCTTTGTAAAATTATAGGAGGTTTATTGAACAAATTTTGTATGAAAATGACGTTTTGTAAACCTGCTATAACTTTACAAAGCATTTATGAATTGAGGGGTTAAAATATTAGATATTACTATTGAAAACTCAAGTTAAACACATAAAAAATGTTCTTTCGCATTTTTTTTATTAAAATACGTATGTATACAAACAAAAATATTAAAAATTAGGAGAATTAAGAAAACTAGAATTTTTTGTATTTTTTGAAACCAGCAAAATGTTTTCCCCATCAGAGCTCCTAAAGAATTCACTCATTCGATGTTCATTTCTTAATGATTAATTACCTAAAACCTATTTCGAAGAATCGAATGAATTCTTAATGCACCTAATGCAATCATTAAATTTATTTGATTCGATTGTCAATCAATTTGTTTTTTCGAAAATATTCTTATGACATTAAAATAATATTCGCTTTAAAACGAAGTCGAATACGATATTCACATTAAATTCTAAACCCTACACTCACAGAAATAAACCTGTAAAAATAGCAGAAAAAGCTACTAAAAATTAAGCAAAAATGGCATTACAAAAGAAACTGCTGAGATTAGCAGATTTTTTTTATATATATTTTATATATTTTTATAAATTTTTTATATTTAACTTTAGGTTCATTGAAAATAACAAATTATACTGTAAAATGTGCAAATAAATATTAGTAAAGTAAAAATAGCCTAACTAAACTGTTATATCTACAAAATTTTTGTTACTTTTAAGTTAAATTTAGTTGAATAAAAATAGCAGTCTATCCCGCTAAAACATACGGAAATGGTTGCTAAAAATAGTAAACTGCTGATTTCAGAAGACTAGATTTTTATTCGTATTAAAAAAAATTTAAAAAAAAAGATTTCTAGATTTTAAGTTTTTTCTGATTTTTACGGTTAAAGTTAAACCTCATACTGTAGGTTTAACTTTAACTTAACTAAAAACAAAAGAAAATATCAAAAAAATGTACACAGAACAACAACAAATTTTTGGGTTAACTATTAACTAAAGTTTAAACCAGAAGTATGAGACCCACCGTTAGTCTACTAATTATTATTTATTACTAATTTTAGCAGGTTAAGTTGTTATTTTCTGTTAACTAAATTTTATTCAAATATAACTTCAATTTTATATATATATTTAACAGTTTGGTTTTTGCTGTTCTCATCTTACTAATATTTTACAAAAGTAATCTGATAGAATTTTTTTATGCAACGTAATTTTTAAATAATTTTTAATAGTTTTAGATAAGTTAGATATAACAGAACTCTAACTTGTTAATTTATAATGATAAAAACATTAATATAAAAAAAATTTTAGTACAGTAGAGGTCGAAAAAGTATTATTTTTTAAGCTGGTTAGTACTATTTTAAAAATCCCATTTATCATCCCTGAGGACGATACAAAAATACAACAAATAGCACACCCCTTGTGAACAACCGTAATATGTTTTCTAAAGTGCCAGTAACATTTAAATTTGCACAAGCACTTGCGTATTAGATTTTTGTTTATCTCCCAATCTCCTCCGTATTGTATTGTATTTCAATTAGTATAAGCGCTAATTTTTTAATTTTATCTTATTCTGGTTGCTAAGAAATTCCTAAAATGGTCTTTTAAGGTCATATTAAATTAGTTCACTTCACTGTTTTTATCCCATATTTCGTTAGGCATTTTCCAGGCATCTTCAGCGATAAATTTTTTTTCCTTATTAAATCTGGCATAATAAATTATAAAAAATTCTAAATTTGTCTATATTTAAGCACCCATTTGGAAATGTTGAAAAAGTTGTTTCGGGTTTCCATAAGTAAATAAATATAAATAGTTTGGCATTGACATACATTTTTTAAGCTGGACATTAGGGGTATAACCTATAACTTTTTAAGAGCTTTTGCAAATATCAAAATTAGCATACACTAATATAAAAAAGTCCGTTAAAAATTTAGTTAAAACTACTAAAAATTAATTAAAAATGATGCTGCAGAAAAAACTGCTAAAATTAGAAGATTATTTTTCCTATATATTCCCAGCAAAAAAAGACATGCCGAAGCAGTAGAAAATGCACTTCAATTGATGATCTAGATGAAATACTTTTTGAATATAAACACTAATGATTTTAACATTGACTTGTCATAAGACAACATTTTTTCAGTACTTTTTGAACGATTGCCATGGAAGCTCTTTTTCACCAATTAAAAGTTAAAAAAAATTCTTTACAAAAAAATTATATTTTTTTATTTTACAAAAGTTTTTTATTGCCGCTACCGGGTATCGAACTTGCGACCTCACGATTGCTAGTCTAGCGCTCTACCACTGAGCTATTCTTTGATATGAAAGTTGGCTGGCATAAAAACACCACTTTGTTACTGGGAGATATTGTTCCTTATTCTCTTCAATAAAAGTACTTGTTAAACAATGTAAACGGTGCACTCCAATTCAATATTGTTTTCGGTACTATTTTTAAAAAGCAATTTCTCACCATTATTTTTATATACATATACATATTTTTAAAAATTACAAAATTAAAAAAATATTGAATTTAAACAAATTAATTATAAATATAAAAAAAAAATAATATAATGAAAAAATTTAAAAAAAAATAAAAAATATCGGTCCCGCCGGGAATCGAACCCACGACACTCTGTTTGGAAATGCCAAATGATACCAAAATCACTTTTTAGGATCACTTTTAGAGCAATTACTCTTTAGAAGCAATACTTAAGTGATTTTATGGATGTTGTTCAGAAGTAATTCTACAAAAGCTGTAAAAATATACTAACGGATACTTTAGATGCAATGAACGAAGTGATTTTTTGAAGTTGTTCAGAATAACTTCTAAAAAAGCAGTAAATATACACTAACGGATACTTGTGAAGCAGTGAAGGAAGTAGTTTGTAAGCATTACTTCAATTTTTTTTTGCTGGGTTAGTAATCTAGGAACAGCTAACCTGCTAAATTCAGCAAAAAATTTTCATAAATAATTAGTAGCCTAAAAAATAAAAGAAAAAAAATTTAATTTTCGAAGTTTTTTTTCCATTTTTTTTTTTTTTAATGCAAATAAAAACCGATCCTTTTGAAAACAGCAGTTTACAATTTTTTAATAAATATTTCTGCTGATTTCAGCAGTATAGACTGCTATTTGCATTTAACTAAATTTAGCTTAAAAGTAGCAATAATTTTGTAGATATAACAGTTTACTTTTGCTATTTTTATTCTACTAATATTTAGCAAAATTTTCTGCAGATTTTACAGTACAATTTGTTATTTTCAATTAACCAAAAGTTAACTTAAATATAACTAAAATTCTGTAAATTTAACAGTTTTAATTTTGCTGTTCTTATTTTACTAGTATTTAGCAAAAAAATCTGTTAAATTTAGCAGTTTTTTGCAGCATAATTTTGAACTAATTTTTAGTAATTTTTCTGCTATTTTTACAGATTTATTTCTTTGAGTGTAGTACAGTCGAATAGGCCATAGTAAACTATGAAAAAATACGTTTTTACCCTGTTCTCTAGCGTCAAAAAAGTTCACCCACCAACTGCGATGAGTTAAACTAGATATTATCATATATGGTGCCATTTAAAACACATATCAGCATATATGGTAGCATTTAAACAATATGTGGTCATATATGGTACCTCATGAACAAAATCTTTAATATAGTTCCAGATATGATAATAAATGTTACTATATATACTTCCATATATTTTGATATATGGTATCATTTATACAATATATTACCATATATGGTGCCATTTAAACAATATATTGTCATATATGCTAACTCATCAGCAACTACAATATTAACTGTATTTCAGAAGCTATTAATTGTATTTCAGAAATTATCGAATGTATTTCAGAAATTATTAATTATATTTCAGAAATAATCAAATCTATTTCAGATTTTGTTGATTGTATTTCATAGTTAATAGAAAAAATTTCTGAAATACAATTAATAATTTCCGAAATACAATCGATAAAACAGAAATTCAATTGACTAGTTCTGAAATACAATTCATAAATCTGAAAAATAATTGATAAGTTCTGAAATTCAATTGATAAAACTTAAATTCAATTGATAAACAATTGATAAATCTTAAAAACAATTGATACAATTGGAAATGGTGTAGAGCGTCAAAAAGATGTAAATAAAATTATTTTATTAAAAAAATTCAATTTAATAAAAATAAATTAAATTTTATAAAAAAAATTTATAGAAAAAAAAATTATAATTTTATAAAAACAAATTCATTTTATAAAAAAAATGCATAGCCTTGAACGGTATCGAACTCGAGACCTTCTGATTTTAAACGTTATTTTAACAAAATATTGTAATTTTTATAAAATCAGTGCTCTGCCAGTGTATTAATTTTTGACCAGTTGGCAATATCTTTTATCAATTTAATCCAAAATAAATTGAGATCTTACGTAGTACCCAAATATAATGCGGGATCTAATTTTTCTGGATCTAATTCGAACTGACATCGGATCAAATTAGATCTAATTTTATCCACAAATATATTGCTGGATCAAATTCGATCTGCCATTTTTCGGATCAAATTAGATCTAAGTTTATCCACAAATATATTGCTGGACCTCCCAATTTTGAGATATAAGTTGATCTTAGATTATCCCCATATATACAATGGGATCTAATACGATATCATTGGATACACCCAATTTTGAGATCTAATTGGATCAGCTAGATATTACAGCAGATCTTAAAGAATATCAAATTGGATATGATTAGATATTGCGCGAGATAAATTTTTTACTCGGGTTGTTATAAAAAAACAAAAAAAATTTTTTGTTTTGATTTTAAAAATGAATTTGGTGGACGATTTTTTTTTTCCTTTTTGCAAAATGACTCAAAGTAATGTTTTTCGTTAAGTAATAATACCACATTAACCACCTCGTGGTACTATGGGAAAAATTTGGTTATAGCCCTACTGGACATGCCTTACATTTTTGTAAAATCTGGCGACTAGTGCTACATAACTATTAATAGCTACATGTTTCGTTCAAAATGTTAATATAAAATAAAAAAAGCACATGAAAGCACTTCTTATAGTATTCCGTACTTTTAAGCAGCTTAAAATAATTTAAAGAATTTAAGGATGTTTTCATGTACGTAATACCTTACACGTTTGATATGCTTCTGTATTTAATGTTAATTTCAATGTGTTTGTGTGTAAATATAATCTTGGGATCGGAAAGCTCTCTACACCCAATACAAAAACAAACACGCTAAACCTTACCAACGCAATTTGCAATGTTGACACATAAAATTTCGTTAAAATAATATTGAAATCAAACGTTTTTCAAGTGGGGGGTATACTGTCGTATCTGTATGTTTGTATCTTGTAAGGTATATAGAAATATAAATAAGAAGATAAAAATACATCATCATATCTTCATTTTAGATTAGTTAATGTTTATTTGGTGTTGCTGCTGTCATCCTCATGTTTGCTCAAATGTATGTACATATGAGGAAATTTTGAAGCAATCTTAGGGTGTGTGGCAGCAATGGTTAAGTTGGTAGACAACACATCATCAGTGTCATCATCAAATGCCACTTTAACACAAATTTTGTAATGTGTCATACAACAAAAAAAAAAGAAAAGAAACAGCATACAAAATATTAGCTTAAGTTAATTTTGAAGCTTTTAAAAAACATTATTTTTCCAAGATTAAAAAACAATCTTCAAAAAAAAAAAATGGATTGGTAATTCGGTTGTAATATTGCCTAAATATCTTTGATAATCATCACTTGTAATTCCTTTTAACTAAAAGTTAACTGTCTAGGGAACTGAAATTGTTTGCGAATCTACTTTATAGTCAATCAATAAAAAAAAAAACCGCTTTGAAGTGGGCGTATTTTTTCTCTTTTGAAAAATGGTTTATATTTGTTAAATTAAGTGCTGCTTGTTATTAGTGATTGATGTATATTTTTTTGTGTCACTCTGTTTCCTTGCTGTCGGCTCATCCTTTTGAGTTAAATGAGCGTTTTAGTCAAAAACTACTTGAGTTAAAAAAAATAATTTCATTAAAGTCATTTTAATTGTGTCAATAAGTTTTATTGACGTTATTTTCCTTTAAAAGAAACTGTTTATTATAAAGTAATTGATTTTTTTTTATTAATTAATAAAACATCTTAGTTATCCCTTAGTTAAAATGGGGTTTTATTAAATGTATTTAGGCCAGATTACAGAATGCCCGGTTAAAATTTTTTCTTGAGTGAATCAAATTTTATATGGGAAATATAATCAATATGTCAGTTAAAGTCCCAGTTAGTTTGCACATGTACACTAATAGAAAAAAGTCCGTAAAAAATTTAGTTAAAACTACTAAAAATTAGTTCAAAATTATACTGCAGAAAAAAACTGCTAAATTATCAGAATATTTTTGCTATATATTAGTAATATAGGAACAGCAAAAATAAAACTGTTAAATATACAGAATTTTAGTTATATTTGAGCTAAATTCTTTTAAAGGGAGAATAGCAAATTAACCTGCTAAAATCAGCAAAAAATTTTGAAATGAAATGAAATTTGGTTCGCTGACTTACATGGTCCCAAGGAAAAGGCCTATTGATTCTAGATAGAATCTGTCCATATTTGGACCTATCGCCCATATGGGCTATATTTTCGATTTTCTCTTCTTTTATGATTTTATAGAAAATTTTGACACAAGTCCGTTTTAACCCATTCAAATTTCGGATCTAAACATTAGCTTTAAGTCAGACTGGTGTAGGGTATTATATAGTCGGCATGCCCGACTTTAACCTTTTTACTCGTTTTATATATAAAAATTTTCATAAATTTATAAGTGAATGTAACACTGAATTTTTATTTTTAATTGCTACATTTCGTAATTGTTTATACTATTCTTTGGCTGCATAAAATGCCAAAATAAACAACCCATATATTTGAAGGCCCGATTACTGAATGTCCAGTTAAATGTCACATGTCAAGTTTTATGTGAGAAACAAGTACAAATATGTCAGTTAAATTTCCAGTCAGTAGCTAACTAAGCATTCAGTAATCGGTCCTTAATCATTAGAATTTATAAATACACGAGGGGCAACACTAATGTCAATAGCTAAAATCTGGCAACACCATAATAAAATTTGACATTTTTTAGCATAAACGTACTCACAATGTTTTGATGTACAAGTGCTATTTGCTTTGTTTACAGTGAGTTAAGTTTACAAGGCCAAAAAATGGAAATTTCAAGAGAAGGTTTTCGTTGGATTATTTTTCACAACTTTCGACGTGGATTATCTCAACAAAAATGTGTCGATGAACTCAGTTTTTTGTATGGCGATAAGGCAGCATCAAAAACGACCGTATATCGCTGGTATAGTCAATTCAATCGTGGTCGTAGTTCGCACGCCGACGAATTCCGTGAAGGTCGTCCAAAATCGGTTGTTGTGCCACAAAACATCGATGCAGCGCGTGAACTGATAATGAAAGATCGTCATGTGACATAACGTGAGATAGAGGCATCCTTGCACATTAGTTCCACTTCAATAGATTCAATTTTGCATGAACACTTAGTTGTAAAAAAAATTTGCTCTCGTTGGATACCCCATAATTTATCAATCGCTTAAAAAAAGGCTCGCTTCGATTGGTGTAAGGAAATGATTAAAAAGTTAGACCGTGTTGCTTCAAAAGACGTGTATAAAATCGTGAGAGGTGACGAATCGTGGACATATGCGTATGAGCCGGAAATAAAACAGCTATCGACCGTGAGGGTATTCCAAGACGAGCGAAATCCAACAAAAGTTGTTCGTGGAAGGAGCAAAGCGAAGCAAATGGTCGCCTATTTCTTCGGCCGAATGGGTCATTTGGCCACTGTGCCGCTTGAGCAACGTATGACGGTGAATTCTGAGTGGTACACGACCATTTGTTTGCCGGAAGTCTTCGGAGAAATTCGTAAAACCAACCCCCAAAGACAAATGATTCTCCATTCTGAAAATGCAAGCTCTCACACATCTCGTCAAAAAGGTGAATTTTTAAGCAGTCAAAACATCGAATTGATGACTCATCCTCCATACAGCCCTGATTTGGCACCCAATAACTTCTTCTTGTTCCCGAATATCAAAGGTAAACTGCGTGGTCAACGATTTACGAGCGCCGAAGAAGCAGTTGAAGCGTTCCAAAACCATGTTTTGGAGGTGTCTCAAGAGGAATGGAAAAACTGCTATAACCAATGGTTTGAACGAATGCAAAAGTTTATTGACCATCAAGGGGAATATTTTGAAAAACAATAAAGCCATTTTTATTTAAAAATGTTTGTTATTATTTGCTATTCCCGAAATATAAATAATACCCCTCGTATGTATCTGTCTGGTTTAGTTTGATTTATATTTATAACAAAGGTCCAAAAATTTATTTGTTTTGTTTATCAATTCATCATATTTATTTAAGTATTACATTTATTTCCTCAAACAAATTATGAATGTTATCAACTTTTCTTTGATATATCATCAAGATATCTACTATTTTTATACAGATTATTAAATAATTAAATAAATCAAGTTTAAAATATAAATAGTGATTTTACACATATTTATACAAAATGAACAAATATGTATAATATCATTGAAAATGTTGTGGTCAAAAAACCAGTAGTTTTTACTTAAAAACGTGTTCTTTTTAAAACAATTTGCATGTTGAAAATAAAAATACAAATACAAATTGTTGTCTATGATAAAACACACATAAATAAAATATTTTATTATGATTTTTATGCCACCACCATCGCTATAATATTTAATTTATATGTTATTGTAAGTATTAACAAATTTATAATCATTAAAATAAAATACTGATCTTTTGAAAATTATATGATACGCAGATATTTGAGATATGGGAGGAGCAGTTAGTTATCATTGAAAATATTGGCAAGTGATAAAGAGAAAAAATATATGAGTCAGATTTTAGAGACCCACTACAAATGTTGGCTGCGGAATGCATAAATTCTTACACTCAAACAAGTTTGACAGTTGCAGTTGTTTATGTTATAATCAGTAGTTGTTATTTTTAACTGCAATTATAATTGCTTTTCTATAGAAATAAAAAAAAATACTATGACAGTTATTTAAAATAATAACAACTAACGAAAAGTACAGTAATATTGTAACATTTGTTTAAAGCAGATGTTTTTAATGTTTAAAAATGTATTATATAAATAACTAACAAAAATAGCTGCTTACTGCAAAGATACTGAATTGGTTGTTATAATAAACAACTACCAATTCAATTCATAAACAACTACCAATACTGAATTGGTAGTTGTTTATTATAACAACCAATTCAGTATCTTTGCAGTAAGCAGCTATTTTTTGTTAGTTATTTATAAAATAAATTTTTATAGAACTTATTTTTAGGTAATTTGTTTTTTGACTCATTATTTTTGTCAATACTGCTAAGCACATAGAGTTTTTAAGCATACCCAGTGGAGAAACGGTAATGACATATCATTATTTTTTGGACTACCAGTAATGACACCCACTTACCTTCTGCAATATTTTAAAACATATAATAATGAGTTACTGATAATGACTTATTTTTATTATTATTTCAAATAGAAAATAATTTTCTATAATTTTTTGAAAATTTTTTGAAATCTATTTTTAGACTAAATTTATTTTTTAAACACTGGTAAGGATATATGTAACCACATATTTTTTGATATTTTGTATGTTGGCGAGTAAGCTTACTTGTCCCGGAAAAATTTTTATGAACTGGTTGCCTTTGAATCTGTTCTAGATTAGGTGTTTTTACCACCGGTTCCGTGGAACAGGTTCTAGAACTGATTCCTGGAAGTCAAAATGGAAGGCCTCACTGTCGCAGAATCGGTTCTATAACTGGTTCTAGAACCGGTTCCAAAGCAACCTGTTCTAGTTTGGAGGAATATAACCTGTTGCTTTTACTCAAACAAAAATCACCGATGATAGAACATAAATTAGAACAGGTTGCATGCCAGAACAAGTTGTTCTACAACCAGTTCTTTGCATCCGACAATTTTGCTGGGATGGGCAGCAGGTCAATTATGTTTTTGTCTATTAAATATTACATGTCTATATAGCTCAGATGGTAGAGCTACTGACTGGCAATCTGTAGACCCAGGTTCGATTCCCGCACCAGAAAATTTAATAAAAAAAAAAAAAAAAATACAATAGAAAAAAATGTTTCTTTTATATAATTTATTTCTTTGAAAATCTATTTTTAGACTCATTATTTTTGTCAGTACTGGTGAGCACATAAGTAACGATATATTTTTTTTGATTTTTCGTATGCTGGTGTGTAACGATAATTCATTATTTTTCGCGACATCGCCATATAAAGGTAATAAGAAATGTAATAACAAAACTAGTTACCATTACCAAGTATGTAGTTACATAACCACATATCTGGTAATGATTTTCTACACTGGGTAGTTTATGTGTCAACTGATAAAAGTAATTTTTAATTGTTAATTTGACTCCCCAGCAAAAAAAAAATCATCAAAAGAAGAGAAAAAGAAGCAGTGATTCGGATTTCGATATGGTAAAAATTTTGATCGGAATCAATGAATTTTACATAGACTTGTCATAGGGTGGAAGTTTTCTTTTATGATCCTTTTGATATTCTTTTTAATTGGTGAAAAGGAGTTAATTTTTTATTCGTAAAAAATTTAAGCAAATCACTTGGACTTGACAACTTGTCACAAAATAATTAAAGTTAAGTGCTTAACCATAGTTATAAATGTTAAATTTATGTGAAAATATCTGTTAGTTAGATAGATTTGAAAAGACTTAATTTCATTCAAAATCACATTTTTGGAAGTTGTGAAAAAGAACTGCTTTAGAAGCGGAAAATCAGAACTTATTGATACTTTGGAATCAATGAAAAATTGATTCGTTAAGATCACTTCTACTTTTTTTTGCTGGGTAGTTACTATTTACAATTTGTCAAATTGGTTTTGGGATTTTAGCACATTTAATTATTTTAGTGCCATTAATGTTCATCTCGGTAAAATTTAATGTGCATTAGAATTTTAAACTTTAAAACTTTTTTATTTTGAATTGGAAATTGTAATCTATTGTTTTTTTAGGTATAATTTTCTAGTTTCCTAATTTAGAGATGTTTTACATACTTGTAAAAAACATTTTTCTAGATTAATTGCAGCTTTTAATTAAATTAAATAAGTTAATGATTAGCTGAACACTTATTAAATAAAAAAAAAATCTTACCTAAATCCTTCTTCTTTCAATTAAAAATAATTTTTGTCTTTATACAATTAGTTTTGTTTTTTCGTTTCACACTGATTTTCTGATTTTTTTTTTTTTTCTCAAAAAGATTAATTTGTTACAAGTGTGTCACCTTTTTTACAAAAATGATTTATAATATTTTACCCTACACCACTCTGTGGTACACTTTTGTTTCAGTTTGTGTAAGTTAGAACTCTGAGTTTATGCTGATGTTTGTAATTATCAAAAATAATGGGCGCATATCCTTATAAGTATATAGAATACCGATCGACTCAGAACCACTTGCTGAGTCGATATGGTGATGCCCGTCCGTAATGTAATGAAAACCATAGGTCGCAACTCTAAAGACAATTGGACTGAATTTGGTTTGTAATTTGGTTAAAATCTGTGCATATTTTGACATAGTCTTTATATATCTGAGCTTAAATGTATTTAGTCTAAATAGTATTATATAGATATTTTGATGTCTTTCGACCTTTATATATTTATTTAAAATTTTGGAAAATAATTAAGCTCGAGGTCAGTTTTATTCAATAAATTTATATTTATTTTATCTTTTTCTCTTCAATCAATATTTCGCCACCCTTTGGCTGGCATCCTCAGGAATTTTATAATAATACATAAAAATAACAAATAAAAATATAATTTTAGTTTTCAAAAAAAAAAAATTTTTTTTAATTTTAAAAAAATTTTTGAAAATTTGAAAAAAAAATTTTTTGTGGTATAAAATTGTTAAAGGTATTGTACCAATTCGGAAAATATAATTTGATGTTTAATTGATAGATCAACTTTTGTCGCCATACCCTACTAAAAAGCCAAAATTTTGACATGTCTGAAGACCACAAAAAAATTGGAAAACCCCAAAAAATTCACTATTGCCATTTTGGATTTACCTCGCAAACTATCTACCTGATATTTATTTAACTCCTAAACTCTGGCCTAACAGACAGAGTATACTTCGAAATCCCGATACATTCCGATATAGAAGAAATCGGGATTTGAAATTTTTAAACGCTTTTTAATAGAATTATACTCCATACCCTGTGCTGATTTTTTTTACTACCAAAAATATTTGAACCAGCCCCATTTTTTATTACTTATACCTGTTTTTATGCGTTTCACTGTACGAAATAAAATTACATTCCCTTATTCGCTTACTGGAATATGACCAAAATCATAGTATGCTGTGGGGTATCAAATCATACTGTTGTGTAGGTCATCATATAGCCGACATGCCCAACTTTAACTTTTTACTTGTTTTTTTATACAGAAAAGGGGAAATAAATTAATACATTTTCTTAGTTTTGTTCGAGAGATGAGTAAAGGGTAAATTAAATACCTCCTTACACTTGTGTCATCATCTAACTTAAGGAAAGATACAAGTCAGACAATGCTTGTTTATTAGAGTGGTCCCTATTTATCAACTTAAGAATTTTGATCGAAATAAAAATATTCCTTTGCATATAAAATGTGTTAAGGACAAATTTATGATGAATACACATCGGGAAGGTGTGCCGCATCCGCCCTAAAGTTAGAAAAATTAATTCTATGGGGAAAAACTGTCTTTTTTCTAATTTTTATGAAAATTTTGATATTTATCATTTCATTCTAAGTCATGCAATAAACAAATCGGAAATTACATTAAATTACTAGGTTTGAGGTTAACAAGAAGAATAAACCTTTTTCTATAAAATTATAAACACATTAATTTTCAAATCAGACTAGATCTAGTTTCTGCTTTTTTCTATGGACAGGCTTCATCAGTGATTTCCCATTAAATTGTATTATTGTTTATATTTTATTGTTAGATTTTCTCTATTTGATAATTTTTCAACAACCCGTGGGCTACAGGAATCGAACATGTGCTTATTCCTACACTACAAATGTAACTATACTAAAGTGCTACCGCTTATCCATCTCACCCAAGTAAGGCCTGGAATGCAATGTAACTACTTCATAGTTTTCTTTCCTATTCAGATTTCTCTTATTGTTCTTACTCAGAAGTGATGAAACACAGACAAACATTCTATTTTTAGATTTTTGTTTATATATTTTACGTTCAAGAGCAGGCAGCTTGCGTATATATTAGAGACGGGTTGCCGCAGGGCAAATTTCATAATGTATTTTATTACAGTGTTGTTTTAACGTTATATAGGCAGCTGCAATTAATAATGTAATTAATATGCATTTTATGAATTTTAACTTAGTAGTTTTGAGGTTAAGAAGAGGAACAAACCTTTTTCTCTAAAAAAATTATAAATTAAATTTTAAATCAGACTACATTTAGTTTCTGCCTTTTTCTATCGACAGGCTTCATCAGTGATTTTCCATTATTGTTTATATTTTATTGTCAGATTTTCTCTATATGATAATTTAGCTTTCCTACAATAACGTAGGTTGGAAAATAGCAAATCTCCCAGGCCATGAATGTTCAGCAGGCCAGAATTTAAACGATTTCAAAATTATTTATTAAAATACTAGTTTTGTGTTCTTTGGATTTGTAAATACTCAGGTCAAAAATATCTTGCCTTTAGGGTATCTTTAACCCATTCAAATTCAATACCAAATAGGGCCCGTATATGTCATCATGGTTCTCAAAACTTTAAATTTTCTTAAATAGAAATTTTTCTTAAATAGAATTAAAAACTTTAAACATTGCACTTTATGGGTTTGTGAACACATTTTACTAAGAAAAGACAAATACTACAGACTTAGGTGGTGTTTCTAGATGACGTTTTGCTTCACACGAACGAAAATATAATAACAAAATACATGCAATACAAAAACAAAATACATGTAGTCACTCATTCGTGTGACAACGAACGTCTTCTAGAAACCCCATGTTACTCCTTTTTATTCGGAGGGGGCAGCGGGGTGATTTCAGCGGATTTCTTAAAAAAATCAGATTTTTGTCAAAAATTTAGTTTTAGTGCTAATTTTTTTTTAATTTTTTTACTTTTAGCCAATATTAAAAAGTGGTTATTCTTAAAGTTTGAAAAAAATCGGAATATGTTCATTCGACTTTCTTTAAGGTCAAATGTCAAAAATGGTATAATTTACCATTTTACTACAACAAGGTATCATTTTGGTGTAATGTTTAGTGCGTTGGACTGTTACACATAAGGTTGCCGGTTCGGTTTCCAGCGACAGCAACATCAATTAAGAAAAATAATTTTTACAAAAAAAGTTTAATTCTTATAAACTTATTATATTCAAAATTGTGTTATAAAAGTTGTATTATTTATGAAATTCACATACACAGACAAGATGAGAATAAACTGTGGAATTGTTCATAAGCTACCTGAGCAAAAATATTTCTGATACATCTAATCCTAGCTTTACGTGCTGTCAACAATTCGAAAGTCAGTTGATTATAAAAATCGGGGTTAAACGTTTATTTAAAAATAAATTCAACATTTTAAGATTTTTTGTTTTATGTTTTCTGTGAACCAACCACCTTGGTCATGTCAATGATTTGTACGTCTTAAGAGTAACAAGGGGTCAATTAATCCCAATTCTTTGAGAAAGTGTCAGTTCGTATAAATTTTCCTTATATTATTACATTGAATTGAAAAACTCAGAAAGAATACTAGTATAAAAAGATGTGTTAGTAAAAAAATAAGATTTCTAAGTCCACGTACTAAAAGGATTAGGTGATAAAAATTATGTTTCTTTAAAGTTACTCTACACTTACAACGACAGATGTTTATTAAAATATTTATGCTTGTCTGCAAGTGCATACAGGAATTTGTAGATATTTATCTATTAAATGCTTCGAGTTTAAAGAAAAGAAGTCATAAGGAAGTTTTTGTTTTAATATTGTTGGAAAATATGTTTTTATTTATGTATGCATTTGAGATTATTTACTTAATGACAATAAAGAGTTTCGAAACAATAATAAAATTTAATTGTTTAGTTGTGTTTAATTGTTAACAATGAAAAAATTACAGCCCCAAAAACTGGCAAAATATTATAAAAAGTATTAAAGTCTTTAAGAGATTTCTAGTTTTTTTTTTCCTTAGATATAAGTTTAAAGAGCTTCAAATAACCAAAAATTATAATTTTATTAAATATTATCGTTAGTTTTGCCTCAAAAAAAATCCATTAGGAAATGTCCATCATCAGCAGCTTCAAAGTATTTATATTTTGTTGCTTTTGGACTGTGTTAAAAGGATGGTTGGTGTTGGTGCTTTTCAATGATACTAGGGTGTCCAACTCTATTGATTTGTGGTAGCTTTTTCGGAATGTACTTTTTTATGGCTTCTTGAATTGGAATATTTTAACATTAATTTTACTAAAATATTCAATTTTTTGTTAAATTTATTTACAAAAAAATAATTGAATTCTACTTTAGTGCAATAATAAATATTGTGGTTAAAATATTTATCGCCATTTGTTTTAACTGCTTATTGTGTATTTGTTTTATGGTTAAACAAATATTAGCTTTAAATAATCTATTTTGTCAACGGAGATAAATTTAAATTTCTATAATTTTGCAACTAATAAACATATTAATATTTACAAATTTTATTATAATTATATAATTTTTTTTTTTAGAACTACACTCGAAATAAATTTTTAGTAAAGAATAGAAATTTTTAAAATTTTAGATTAACA
Source organism: Leucophora obtusa (assembly GCA_949987735.1). Lineage (NCBI taxonomy): Eukaryota > Metazoa > Arthropoda > Insecta > Diptera > Anthomyiidae > Leucophora > Leucophora obtusa. Next base: position 186,499,742 of record OX465298.1, on the reverse strand, counting down.
AAAATTTTAAATTAACCCTCTAATGCCCAAGGTCTCCAAAAAGCGATCTTTATTTAAACAATACACTCAAAAAAGTTTGACAGTTGTTTGTGTAGTAATCAGTAGTTGTTGTTTTTAACTGTAATTTCAGTTGTTTTTCTATGTATAAATACAAAACAACTATTATGACAGTTATTTAAATTAATTACTGTAATTTCGTAATAGTTGTTTAAAGCCGTTATTTTTAGTAAAATAATAAACAATTAACCATAACAGTATTATTATAGTAAACAGTTATTTTTGTCAGTTATTTAAAAAATAAAAATATTGTTGATTTTTTTTTTAAATTTTTGTTTAGTTTATATTTGTTACTATTGAATATTCTTAGTTTGCAAATAACAATCAAAAAGTTGTATCTCCAATACATAAAAAGCCAATAACTGGAAAACCGTTCAGAATATTGACTTCAAATTTCAAGTGCGATATAGTAATAACTAGGGCAAGGAATTTCATGCAAATGCATGTTTTTTCTCGATAGTCCAAAACTAATATGGACTAAATATTTATCCGAATCATCAAATTTAGAACAAAATGGCATCGATTTGTAGTTGCATATTTTTGCATATTTTGTCACAAATGCATGTTTTTGCATATTTTGACTTTAAATGCATATTTGATGCCTTTTTAATGAATATTTTGTGCTTTTTAATGCATATTTGTGCATATTTTTCATTTTTAGGAGCATTTTTTATTTTGTAAAGAAATATAAAAAATTGATACGTTTTCATATTTTGATTCAATCAAAATAAACATCCTTAAGTTCTGTGTCTGTTTGCAAAATAACTAACTTAAATACATTTTTAAGTTTTAAAGTGCATTATTTTTGCAATATAATAGTTTTTAGTGCATATTTCTTATATTTTTAATGCATATTTTTCTTATTTAACCGCATATTTTAGGCGCATATTTTCCATTTTTAAGTGCATGAAATTCCTTGCCCTAGTAATAACACATTTTTATAAATAAAAAGCAAAAAGTTGTTTTTTTATTAAAATTATAGTTTTATAACATCAACAAAGTTAACTGTAAAGAAAACCGTAGTTGTTAACTATTTTTCAGTTGTATTAAAATTTTTGTTGTTAAAACTTTTCAGTTAATTTTACGATATTGTTAGTTATTTTTAATATATTTTTTAGTTATTTTTCAACAGTTAAAAATAACCACATTTTTTGGTAATTTTAAAGACAAATACCTTTTTCGCATTTTTAACTGCATACATCTTTATTTTAACTGTTATTTTCAGTAGATTCTACCGACAAACTTTTCTGAATACAGTTTTCGTTTAAATAATAGTTTTTTATTTATGAAAGCAGTTGTTTAAAATATATCGCTAGATATTATTTAGGTAAACTTATGGCTTCCTGAATTGGAATTCATTCGAATTTAGGTAAACTGAAAAAAATTAACTTTTTAAAAAGGAAGAAAATATTTTAAAAATCTTCAAATTCATATCTACACTTTTTCATACATTATTGGTAATAACAAGGCTACCCAGTCAGAAATCGCTAGTGCTACATAAAATCAAGCACTGGGATACCACTGGGTAACCACGGAGTTGAAAATAAATGACTGGCAGAACACTCATTTGAGAGGCTTTGCAGTATTTGTTTTACAAAAATTTCGGTGGTTTATATAAAACCACTGGTAAAGAATGGGCTTAGAATGATATGCCAAGGTTTGCAACCATTGGTTATCCAGTGCTACCATAGTCAGAAATTGTCAGCGGTACAAAAATCAATTCACGGTACAAAAATCAATTCACTGGTAGACCAATGATTTTATAAAAATTCTGCCGCTTCGTTAAAAAACCTTTGTAATCAGAAGGTTCCGCGTTCAAATCCGGCTGCAAGAAAAATTTTTTTTAAAATTTTTTTTAATTTAAAGTTTTTTGTTTTATAAAGTCAATTTTGTTGCTTGTGGGAAATAGAGATGGGCGATATTTTCATACCGGTGATTTAATCACAGTTATTGAAAAATCACTGGTAACGGCAGTGATCAAATATTTCAAGTCGCAGTTACTCGGAATGTCGTTCTTTTAATATTTTTGTACTATTCTTTCTTGCAAACTTTAGTGTGCACAGTAATACATGTTTTTTTTTTCAATAAAAGTGACTTGCTTTCACACTCTTCTGAATAAAATGTCTCCTTCTATCATGTCTTTGTTACCGGTCGCAACTATTCTTCTTTTAAGGCCCAGTTTTTAGGAAGTGGATTATCTTTAAACTTAGTTTAACGCAGTTTGTAACTGGAATACTGCTTTTAAAATGTGATTTATTTTGTTTTATTTCAATAAAGAAATAAATTATACTCGAGAAAAAGGTTTTCCTGCAAATTTTTGTTAATAACTTTGAAATGGCTGACAAAATTCGTTTTCGGTTTAACTAAACCAAGTTTAACTGACATCTTAAAAATTCGTCATAAATATTATTTCATTTATTTATCAGAAAATCGCAGTCTTTTCCATAGAAAAACCGTGATCACGATCACATTTTAAACGAACAACGATTTGCAAATCACATTTACTGAGAACAATGTTACTGAAAAATCGCCGGATCGCCCATCTCTATTACAAAACCGTGATCACGGTCACTGTTTAAAAGAACGGTGATTTGAAAATCACGATCACTGATAGAAGCGTTATTCAAAAATCACCGGATCGCTCATCTCTAGTGGGAAAGCTCCTTCAAGAGCAAAATTTTTTTTGCTCTCCCAACGCTGGCATATTAGCTACAAACAATTGTTTGCCAGTACTAGCATTTTAGCACAGCCAGTAGTTGTCCAGCTAAATATTATCACTCATTTATGTGTTTAGCCACCAAGTATTATGTGTGCTAATCTGACGGCCTGGGTTCAAATCACGGCAGGACCAAAAAAAAAATACATATGAACCTTTTTTAAATTTTATTTTGGAAAATATATTTCCAGATCATCTATTTTGTCACGGTCAATTTTTTAATCTCAATTTATAAATATTATTTTTTTTGTGAATGTCGAAAAACACTAATTTTTTCAAGATTTTCTCAGACAAACCGATAAGAAGTAGGGGCGTTTAAATGATTGACCTTTAACTAAAGGTATTTTGATCCTCTATCGGTAACCCGAACAAAAATTTTTTTATTGTTTTTTATTTATTTGTATCTTTTATGAACAATTTAATTTTCAAAAACTGGCATTTTATTTTTCTTTTATCTTTCTTATTTGATACTAATTTCCATTCGATCTTCTTTTATGACAACTACTACTTCCTTATTAAAATTCGAATTATCAAATGCTTTAAATATTTTTATTTTTTTATTTTTTTAATTTCTTTGAAAACATAGGTGGACTATTTTAGTAGGTTTGAGGTTAAGAAGAAGAATAAACTTTTAATAATACCTAGAATAAACCTAGTTTCTGCCTTTTTTTAATGGATAGGCTTCATCAGTGGTTTTCCATTAAACTGTATTATTGTTTATATTTTATTGTCAGATTGTCTCTATATGTGACCTTCTCCGAGAAAAGGGACCTAGTGTGTGAAAATGAAGTTTTGAGAAGAACGCATTTAAAGTTAAATTAAAAATAAAATTTTAATGATTTTCTCATTTTTATCGAAACCCGTTTTTTGACACACTAGGTCCCTTTTCTCGGAGAAGGTAACATATGATAATTTTTTTCAACAATCGAACCAATGCACTCCTACATTACAAACGTAACTATACTAGAGTTCGACAGCTTAGCCATCTAATCCACGTAAGGCCTTGCATGTAGCGCAGCTAATTCATAGTTTTTCTTTCCTATTCAGCTTTCTGTTATTGTTTTTTACTTTCAGAAGTGATCAAACAGACACATACAAACATTCAACTCTAGATTTTTTTGTTTATCTAATAATCTCCTCCGTGTCCCCTTTTTTAGCAAATGTTGCCACACTGACGTATGGTTTTTATATACAAGAGCAGGCAATTTGTGTATATTGGAGACGGACTGTCAACAGGGCATTTTTATAATGTTTTTTAGTACAGTGTTTTTTCAAACTCGTCATATAGACCAACTGCAATTAATATTGTAATTAATATGCAATTTTATCAATTTTCATTTAGTAGGTTTGAGGTTAAGAAGAAGAATAAACCTCTATTCTAAAAGTTATAAACACATTAATTTGCAAATCAGACTCGATTTAGTTTCTGCTTTTTCCTATGGACAGGCTTCATCAGTGATTTTTCATTAAATAAAATTTTATTGTCAGATTGTCTCTATATGATAATTTTTTCAACAACCCGTCGGCTGTAGGAATCGAACCCATACACCCCTACATTACAAACGTAACTATACTAGAGTTCGACAGCTTAGCCATTTAACCCACGTAAGGCCTTGTATGTAGTTGTATCATAAAATACTTGCATTTATTTTATACTGATATGTACCTTAAATTAAAGATATTTTAATCCTCTATCGATCACCTTAACCAATTTTTTTTTTTTTAAAGAAAACACTAGAGTTGTCATATTAAAAAAATTCGAATGGAATACGAGTATAGTACCAAATAATGAAGATAAAATAAAATACCAATTTTGGAAAATTATATTGATCAAAAGAGACGCAAATAAATAAACAAAAAAAAAATTTTATTCGGGGTATCGCTAGAGGATTAAAATACCTTTAATGAAAGGTACATATCATTTAAATCTAAAAAAAAAAAAAAAAAAAAAAAAAAAAAAATTTCACATATTTATTTTACTGATGATGATATTAATATCAAAACCTGACATTATTTGAGTATTAGATTTATTGATTCGTTTTGAACTTTTATTGTTCAAAGCGATAAATCAAAATTTTAATATTTTTTACATAGTAAGTTTTCAATGCCAAATATACTTATAGCATTGGAGGTTTAACTTCATATCATAAAAATTGAACGGTTTAGTATGAAAATTTTAATCATAATCTCTTTGAAGATTTTACAAAAATAAAGCAAGTTCTGTAGTTTTTTATTTGAAATTTAGTTTTTAAATTATAATTTTTATGACTTTTTTCTCGAGTGTATCCATTTTGAATATAGCTTCCCAGCAAACAAAGATGATCATTAATGACTCAGAAATGAGCTCCAAAAACATAAACATTTTTCCACTTTTTGCTATGAAATTGGTCCGTCCAAAAGAGCCCCCTGTGTACTCCGATATGACTCAGAAAAAAAGAACGTATAAAATTTAAATTTTTCTCATAAATTTAAATAATTTTGGAATCTTCTTTGAGTCGGAAAAATGAACCCTCATTTTGAGACAGCTTTTTAGATTGTAGAGACAACTTTTTGGATTGTTTTCTGAGGGTTCATATTTTCTACCAAAAAAAGAGTGTTTTCAAAAAAACAATAATCATTTCTATGAGCAATTATAGAATCTTATTTATGAGCGCTCCGAAATTGCTGGCTGGGTTAACAAAAATATATTTATAATTATAATAATTGGTTTTTATGTCGGTTAAAATAAAAGCAGCTGTTTAATTATATTAGCAAAAAACATGATCGCATATTAAAATAAAATCATTAAATAGAATTTTAAAATAAACTCCCACCTAAATAATTATATGATACAATAAGAAAAATATTATAAAAATTTTTAATTTTGAAAAGAGTGAAGAAGAAATATTCTTTTTTTTTTTTTTGTTATAGATAATTCCACAACAAACACAGCTATTAAAATCCCATTTTGCTATTTACTATTTTTGCAATTACTCATTTTAAATTTAAACTGACATGTGTTTAATGTATGCGGTCATATCAATTTTACTGTTTCCTTAACTCAATATTAAGCACCACATAATTTACTAAATACTAAAATGCTAAATTAAAGTTAATTGTTATTAAAACTTTAAAAAGCAAAACACAAAACTCTTAAATATATATTTAGTTCTTGTAACTCGTACAACTTATAAAAAACAAAAAGTTTTTCCAAATATCAAACTAATTTTCATTTTCTTTTTTCTTTACAGTTTTTCAACATATTTCGCAAGGTAATGGATTTTTTTTACAACTTTTTGTTAAAACTCTTTAGCTATTTTTGGCGTTAGTTTTAATATTATTTTCACAAAAAGAAAAAAGTTTTTTTTTTAAAGTATTTTTAGTTTTTTTTCCTTTTGTTATATAATATCCCTACGTTGTCTGTTACCAATATCAATACCACACTACTAATACCAATAAACAAAATAAAGGAAGGACAATCAAGGGTAATGAAATGGTTGATAAGAAAAAAAAAAAACAACATGTATGACAGGATGTTGTACTCGTAATAGAAATGAGTTTTAAGCAAAACATTCATGTTTATTTGTTTCGTCAATTGTTTTTTCCCTACGTTTTTATTTCTTTTTCACCTTTTTTTTACCTTTCGATAAAATTACACAGTTATCGGATTAACACAATGACACAGAATCCTTTAAACATACATACTTACTATGGAACAATGAATATGGATATAAACAAACATACAAGTAAGCTTTATATGTACATAGTTATTGTGGTAATAACTGTGGGATATGCTATTGGTTTCACAAGTTGTGATAAAAAAAAACAAACTAGTTGGATACACTCAAAAAATTAATTTTTGTAAATTTATTCAAAATACTAAAAAACGTTATATAATATATTATTATATATGAACATATATATCAACATCCCAGCAAGCATGGCAAGATTCCCCGATCATATTGCCAGGAAGAAAACATTTATTGCCGGCAATATCAATTTCGTATTGCGGAAGTTTCCTCCGTCGGGAACAACTGTTACCCGAAAGCAATTCTTCCAGATAATACGAAAGCAATACCCCAGGAAGATAAATCGGCGATATCTCTAATTTATTACCTAGAAGATAAAAAGGTGATATCGTCAAAAAACTCCCCGGTAAAAAATAAATGATTTATTATTTTTTTTTTTTTTTTTTTTCATTATTAACTTTAAATCTGAAAAAGAATATCTTCATACATAATGCATTGACCAACCAACACATTAATTATCTTGATTTCATCGTAGCGTTATTTTTTCCGTGCATTAAATCTTGATTTTTTATAGGAATTTGTTTTCTATGTATCTGTTGTTTTTTTGTGCAAATTTTATTTTCAATTTTTCCAAAATGACAAAATATTTCAAATAAATTTTCTTTATCTTCCGGATGATAAAAAGGCGCAATATTATCATAAAAAATAATGACAAAAAATTCAATTTTTCAAATGATATAAGAAAGGCAATTTCAAAATACTACTTGATTATTTTCATTCAAATGAAAAATAGAAGATATCGTTTTAATATCTTGTTGGCTGATATCTTCCAAATGCTTACAGGGATGTATTACCATACTCGAGTAAAAACTGTATATAATATTATAAATTAATTGATATATTCGCAATACGTAGCTGAATATAATTTCATATAGAGCTGCAAATGATATCTTATTATATATAACAATATTTAATGGCTTATTTCAACTCTAAAAACTTATTGGACTAGAACAATATATAGTCGTATGTCGTTGGAAAGGTATGGTACCTGAAGTAACTACTATGAGTATGCAGCATACCTGAACTTATTAACCCCTTACGAGCCGGGTCATGATTTTAAATGTTCATTTATTTCAAATTGGTTTTAAAAAAATTTATTTACTTCAAAAATTATCAGAAAATAATAATTAAATGAAAAAAGTGAGTAAAACGAAAAAAAAACAGTTTTTACCTTAATCGTATGAGCTGAGCTTCGTACTTGGGTCTGACATTAACTGCAGCAAAAAAATTGGAAGTAATGCTTTACAAACTACTTCATTCACTGCTTCACAAGTATCCATTAGTATATGTTCACTGCTTTTGTAGAAGTAATTCTGAGCAACTTCAAAAAGCACTTCTTTCATTGCTTCCAAAGTATCCGTTAGTATATTTTTACAGCTTTTTTAGAATTACTTCTGAACAACATCCAAAAAATCACTTAACTATTACTTCTAAAGCATAATTGGTCTAAAAGTGATCCTAAAAACTGATTTTTGTGAGATTCCTCGAGGAACTAATATTTTTGAATTTTTTTTTAATATTTATAATTAATTTGCTTAAATTTAATACCTTTTTTAATTTTAAAATTTTTAAAAATGTATAAAATAAAAATTGTGGAAAATTGATTTCTATGCGCTTATAAAAGTAGTTTTGAAAACAATACTAAGTTGCAATTATTTAATAAGTAATTTTATTGCAAAGAATAAGAAACATTATCTCGCAATGACAAACTGGTGTTTTTATCCCAGTCAGCTTTCATTTCAAAGAATACCTCACCGGTAGAGAGCTAGACTAGCAAACATGAGGTCGCAAGTTCCCAACCCGATGGTGGCAATAAAAAAAAATTGTAGAATAATGGGAAGATTTTTTTTTTTAAGTTTTAGTTGGTGAAAAAGAGTTTCCTTTACACTCATTCAAAAAGTACTGAAAAATGTTGAAGTGGGAGTACTCCTCTCCTATGACAACTCAATGTTAAAATCATTAGTGTTAAATTTAAAAAGAAGTACATCGAGATCATCAACTGTAGTGCTTTTTCTACTGCTGCTGAATCGCTTTTTTTGTTGGGGAAAATATTGTAATATAAAAAATTAAATCGAAAACATTTTGCGTATCTATTTATATATAAAATTTTAAACGATTTTCTCAATCATATATTCCTATATAAAAAATTTACAGTATAGCAAATACTGATATGATTTCAAGTTATTACATATGAGAAAATTTCTAAACATTTTTCTAATATATCATCATATAAAAACATATAAGGGCGCATACATTTAAAAATGACCTCCCGAAAAATTTTCAGGATTGAAGTATTTAATCTTGTGTTGTTATATTCAGGCCTAAATTATTTGCAATTAAAAGAAGAAAAAAGAAAAACTTGCCTAAAAGCTAAAAAAAATGCCAAAAATGGCTGTTTTCCCGAAATCCGCTAAAATTAGATCTCTACCCCAGCCAAATGAAAAAGGAATTCCTACAATTTTTGTAGTTTTTAATATACAATATGTTCTTAATAAAATCTTAAAGTCCAATCGTTGATTTTTTTAAATTTCTTTAAAAAATTTTTTTAAAATGTAAAATTGTAGATTTGAAAACAGTGTTTAAGAATTCCGACCTTTTTGGCACTAATTTAAAACGAGTTTGCAAAGGACATGATAAAAAATACTTTTTAATTGAGTACCTTGGAGTTAATAAAATAAGAAAATGTTTTTGCAATACATTATTTCTACAAATTTCAAAATTTGGGCTCGAACTTCTTCATTAAGCGTTCTGTGACACATTAGTTGCCGGGGCCAATTGTAATAACTTGGTTTTTTTTAACCGATTTTAGTTGTTATTGCCTTATTAGAAAGATAATTCACTGTTTATTACGATTTTTTAATCCTTTTAATTCAAGATTAATTTAAAATATTAAAAATTATAACAAATTAAAAAAGTCATATTTTTACCATGTATACCGTATTTCAAACTTCAGGCCCGTTGAGGCACGTGCTCCTCTTATCCGATTGTCCTAATTTTTTTGGGAGACGTGGTTTTACACCCAAATACATATTTTAAGAGGGGGGCCCAGTCAATAACTCACAATTTTTTTTGGAGCACCCTAATGGTTATACATAAGAAAATTTCGGGAAATATTTGAAAGATATTATAATATATGAATATATATGGATACAAAGCCATTTTATATTACTATATGTTAATGTGTATTTATACCCTACACGACTATGTGGTCAGGGTATTATAAGTTTGTGCTGATGTTTGTAACACCAAAAAATATTGGTCCTAGGCCCACCTTATAGTATACCGATCGGCTTAGAATTTTTTTTATTTCGATTTAACGATGTCCGTCTTTCCGTCCGTCCGTCTGTCTGTCTGTTTGTCTGTCTGATGTCTGTCTGTCTGTCTGTCTGTCTGTCTGTCTGTCTGTCCATGCATTCTTGTGCGCACTCTACAGGTCGCAAATATTAAGATATTTTGATGAAACTTGGTACACCGACTTATGTCGGCCCAAGAACGACGCCTATTGTTTTGGTTAAAATCGGTCCATGTTTAGACCTAGTGCCCATATAAGGGTCCTACCAAAATTATACTGTTTATACGCTGCAGGTCGCAAATATTAAGATATTTTGACGAAATTTGGTACACAGAACTATATTGGGCCAATAACGCAGCCTATTGATTTTGGTGAACATCGGTCCATGTTTGGACCTAGTGCCCATATAAGGGTCCTACCAAAATTATACTGTTTATACGCTGCAGGTCGCAAATATTAAGATATTTTGATGAAATTTGGTACACCGACCTATGTCAGCCCAAGGATGAAGCCTATTGATTTTGCTTAACACCGGTCCATGTTTAGACCTAGTGCCCATATAAGGGTCCCCCCCAAAATTATATTGTTTATACGCTGCAGGTCGCAAATATTAAGATATTTTGATGAAATTTGGTACATAGATCTATGTTGGCCCAAGGACGAAGCCTATTGATTTTGGTGAACATCGGTCCATGTTTAGAACTAGTGCCCATATAAGGGTCCCCCCAAAATTGGCTTGGTTACAAACTGCAGGTCGCAAATATTAAGATATTTTAATGAAATTTGGTGCGCTGACTCACATTATAGAAAATTTTGACACGAGCCCCATTTTAACCCATTCGAATTTCGGATTCAAACAATACACCAGACTGGTGTAGGGTATTGTATAGTCGGCATGCCCGACTTTAACCTTTTTACTCGTTTATTGTCAAATTGTCTCTATATGTTAATTTTTCAACAACTCATCGGCTGTAGGAATCGAAACTGTGCATATTCTTACATTACAAAACGTAACTATACTAAAGTTCGACAGCTTAGCCATCTAACCCAAGTAAGGCCTTGAATGCAGTAAAACTAATTCATAGTTTTTTTTTCGTATTCAGCGTTTCTACCAAAATTTCTATGATTTTTTTTATTAAAAAATCAAAATAAAAACGAAAATTGACATTTGATGGCAAGAATCATTTTAAGAGCCGCTTGCATGTCATCGACATCATGATATAAATGCTGCAGTTGCCAAATCGATTAACTCCATAAAGAAAAATTAATGAGTCTCAATGAGAAAAATGTGAAAACAATATAAATTATTTTTTAAAATTGCTGTTAAATTAAAAATGATGTTGCAGAAAAAACTGTTAAATTAGCAGATTTTTTTTTTTGCTAAATACTAGTAAAATAAGAAGGGCAAACATAAAACTGTTAAATTTACAGAATTTTAGTTATAGGAAACTTTTAGTTAATTAAAAATGACAAATTATACTGTAAATGACAAATTATACTAAAAACAGCAAATACACTGTTATATCTGCAAAATTTTTGTTATTTTTAAGCTAAATTTTTGTTATTTTAAGATTGCAAATAGCAGTCTATTCTGTTAAATTAACAAAAATATTTGCTTAAAAAAAAATTGTAATTTGCTGTTTCTTAAAGGCTCGATTTTTATTTGCATTTAAAAAAAAAACGAAAAAACTTTAAAAAATTTTAATTTTTTCGTGATTTTTTAGGCTACTAATTATTAAGCAAAATTTGTTGCTGATTTTAGCAGGTTAATTTGTTATTTTCTATTAACAAAAATTTAACTCAAATATACTAAAATTCTGTGTATTTAACACTTTAATTTTAGCTGTTCCTATGTTAAAAAACTAAAATTCTGTGTATTTAACACTTTAATTTTAGCTGTTCCTATGTTACTAATATATAGCAAAAATAATCTGCTAATTTAGCAGTTTTCTTCTGCAGCATAATTTTTAACTAATTTTTAGCAGTTTTAACTAAATTTTTTACAGACTTTTTCTATTAGTGTAGGAAATATTTCTTGAAATATTTCCAATGCCGACTTCGCTAAAAAATGCCCTTCTGCATTGGGATATTTCCCACACCGGCTTCGATAAGAAAAAATGGCTTTTCAATATTTTCCCCACAATAATTGCTGATTATGCCCATGGGGATTATGAGCAATGTGCAAACGGTCATAACCCCCATTCTTTTTTGGGAATATGTCTATGGGGGAAATGTCGAGATATCATTTTGGCTAATCTAATTCGAATACTTTAAAGTTTTATTTCCTTGTTTTCTTTTGCGAAAATACTTGAAATGTCTCAATTGTTCTAAAATTTCTTTTTCTTTCATATTTTAAATGTCTAATAACGCTCCTAGACGAGAACAAGAATTTCTCATTGAATTTGTAATTTAACTTAACAAATATTTCCAGAAATTCCAAAAACGTCGTCCCCTGACGATTTCCTTAGGCAAGAATGAAATCCGGATAGGGGCATGCCTACAACGGATTATTTATCACAATTTGTTAAATACGTTTGGGATTTTAACATATTTAATTCCTTTAATGCAAAAAATGTTATTTATTTTTTGAGACTTAATTTTATACCAATTTTTCTTTATGCGTATATAATAAGCTTATTTATAAAGTGTTTATTTTTACACACATGTGTAGTTGGGGGGATTGAAAGGAATAATTTATTTGTATTGTTTCAAACACATCATCGCATGTTCAATAACAATTTTCGAACAATTTTTCACACATTTTTTGACATCACACATTGTCATTTATCAATATACAATTTAGGTGTTTAAAGATATTTTAAAATATACACCAGGGGGATTGATTGTTTTTATAAAAAAAATGAGGAGGGAAGGAGTTTTAAGTAGTGACAAGTAAAAGTCATTTTTAGTTTGATTAGTGCTGTCTCATTTTCAAATAATGGAAGAGGGAAGGATATCTTCGATTTGCCTGGAATATTAAAATGAGTTAATACACTTAAAGGAATAATATCAGTTGATATATTTAAGTAAGTTCGTTATAAAACATTTTTGAAATAAGCTTATAAAAATTTTTAAAGTTATCCAATATAAACTATATAAATTTAGGTAGCAGATGTTTTTTAAAAGTATCATCATAAATATTCTGTAAGTGTATTTTTGAAAAGATGTCGACGACAATGTGAATAGATAAATATGATGGTGACAAGCAATATTGAGCAATTGTAAAATGACAAAAGTTTAAACCGAAAAGGAAGAAGAAGACAAAAAAATAAATGACTTTGTATAAAAAAAAGCAAGCAAATGATGAAGTTTTTCCAAATGTGTTACAGCAACATAATATTGTTTCTTTTTTAACCACACACACGCACACACACACACTTACTCATACTCACGCAACACACATATTCATAAATTAAATGGGATATGGAAAATATTGTAAATTGTTACAACCAGGGGGCGGTATACAAAGTGTTCAAACAAACAACTAACAGAAAAAAGTTAAATTTCAAAAAAAGTTTATCCATTGAATACTTTCTCACTACTCATACTGTTACAAATGCTAAAGGATATTTAAAAAAAAAGTATTTAAAGTTTAGTTGAGATTAAAATTAAAATACACACACATGTGGAGAAAAACTCTTTGTCAACACACATCCGGTTTCCGTTGAATTATCCTCTTTCACATACACAGAGAGAATTTTTCTGGACGAGTTTTAATGAAATTTTTCCGTGAACTAATGAAGTTTTCTTCACAAAGTAAATGAAAAATTTCTTAAGTTCGATGAAAAAGCTTAATCTTTCACCACCTTTCACTTCTCTATCCGCTTTCCAAAGGAAGCAACACTCAGGGAATTATGTAGGTAAAATCAACTGCAAATGACAGTTAAAATAACTGCATTTGCACTTAAAAAGGTGTAGACTACATTTGCAGTTAAATTAACTGCAATATGAAGTTATTTTTAACTGTTAAAAATCAACTGACAAATGTAGTAAAAACAACTACAAATGCAATTGAAACAACATACATGCAAATTATTGTAAAACTGTACAAACAACTGCAAATGTAGTTAAAAAACATAAATAAAAATTATTTTAAAAATTATTAATTTAATAAAAAACAAATTTATGTAAACACTCCTAACTTAATTTTATTCTATTTAAAATTGAGAAATCAAAATTTACACTAATGTCACTTTTATTTTTCACTAGTAAGATATTGTTGTAGATGTCCGTCTGTGAGGGATGAAATATGGCGTTGTTTGGCTTCCTTTTTTTCTCCAGGTAGAAAGAGATGAGAATATAAAAGAACTGAAAGAAAATAAATACAATAATTTTTAATAATCCCGTAAATAAATTTATATTATAAAACTTACCTTATTATTTTAATTACTTAATAAAAAATATATAAACTTTTCCGTATTACGCGTCCTCACTCTTTGGCGTTGTTTTATGACTAAGACAAGAGAAAACATGTTCTACTCATATTCTAGAAATTTCTAAACAAGCGCGTCATACACATGCTCCTGATTGCTTCGTGTGTGTGCACACACACTTGAAAATATAAGTATGTATTTGTAAAAAAATTCAAAATAACTGCATAAAAAAAATGTTACTACAATGTGGTAGTTTTTGTAGTTAGTTTGAAAAAATAACTGTCAAAAACATTGAAATATTTTGCTCTAAGTAAATTAACTACAATTGTAGTTAAAATAACTACAACCGCATTACTACACAAATAACTGTCATGTAGTAACTGCAGAACTTTTCTGAGTGAACACGTTAATTAATAGGAAGAATTTCCTGAGTGTTGCTTCTCTTTATAAAAAAAAAAAAATATATATATATTTTCTGAATCTAGTTTTAATGAAACTTTTTCATAGAGTGTATGAAACTTTTAATAAATAAAATGAAATTTTTTACAATATTTAATGAAAAATTCCATTAATTCAATGAAAAGTTTCAATGGACGAGTTCTAGTGCAACTTCATTGGTTTTATGCAAAAATTCATTAATATCATGCAGATAATTCTCTCAGTGTATATGTAACAGCAACAAACAACAACAACAGCACAACTAACCACAACAACATAAAGGAGTAGTTGTAGCTATAAATAAATGAATGAACGAACGAATACAAACGCTTGTAAATTTACAACAATTACAAATGTTTTTTCAATATGCATTGTATTTGTGTTAGTGTGGACATTACAAAAAAGGTTCATTTTACCTCAGCCACTATGGAATAGGTTCTTATGGAAAAATCCAAAAAAACTTTTTTGTATCACCTTAATAGATGTCATTGCTAGATCTGTAAAAACAACAGAGTAATATTTTGGAAGATGACAAAGCAACTTGTGACAGTTTTTTTTTTGTTTTCACTTATTCATTAATATTTAAGAAATTTAGGCCCAATTACTGAATCTCCAGTTAGCTTTTAATTGTGATTTTAACTGACACATTGGTTGTTGTTCCCACATATATAAAATTTTAATTTAACTGTTGGTTAAATTAAAACTGTAATCGAGTCTTAATAACGCTTCTAGACGAAAACATTGAGTTTGGAGTTTAACCTAACAAATATTTAATTAAATTATTTGTTATTAAATTAAAATTCTAAAAAGTCGTCCCCTGATGATTTCCTTAGGCAAGAATGAAATCCGGATAGGTACTATAACAATTTGGAATTTTGGAAATTCTTAATAAAAATGTTATTTTTTTCTTTAGTTTGTTTGAGGTTAAGAAGAAGAATAAATCTTTTTCTCGAAAAATTATAAATACATTAATTTGCAAATCAGACTAGATCTAGTTTCTCTCTGTTTCTATGGACAGTAGAGCGTACCACCTTACAGGCAAAAAAAGAGTGTGCCGTACACCCTCCAATATGAAGTATTTTTGCAAGAAGGTTTCAAAAAAAAATTATTTTTTTGCCGAACGTAAGGGTCGCCATTTTATATTTTTGGTTGTATCTTTGGCATTTACAGTCGAATCTTAATGTATGATACATCGATGTTTTGCTCTCAAGAAGACCAGTGTTTTGCTATCAAGGCCATTGACCTCAAGTATCCCGTTCTAGTAGTTACCCACCAGATCTAAGTTGCTACCACCCTAATGTGCCACCCTAATGTCAGAAAATTAAAGCCCGCAAAAAATCATTAAACTCTTGCTAAGGAAGTTTTTCGATAAACCCAGTAGAAATTGTTATATACATATATTGGTTGCCGAACGTAGGGGTCGCCTTTTTAATTTTTTTTTTTCATTGGATTTTTCTTTTATAGCAAAACACTGGTCTCCTCGAGGCAAAAAAATCGATATATCACACTTTAAAATCCGACTTTAAATGCAGAAGCTATAACGAAAAATTGAAAAAGGCGACCCCTAAGTTCGGCAAAAAAAAAATTTTTTATAAATTGCCTTGCAAAAATACTTCACATTGGAGGGAGTACTTTTTTTTTTGAGGTACGGTCTAATGTGCATGTATGATCATATACAAGCTCATGTATGATCATGTATGTTCATATATATATTTCGATTTCACATGGGTTGAGCAAAAACTTTTATAGATTTTTTTCTATTAGTTTAATTCAATCTTTCTTTGTCAGCTCAGATGTTAAAAGGATAAAAAAATTTACGAAACGTGTTAGAAATTAACGAAATTCGAAAAAAAAATCTGCATAAATTCATATATGTTTACATCAAATAATAATAATACCCATGTTTTTGGACAGGGTTGCTAAAATATTCGAAAATGTTTCAAAAGAGAATAACCCTGGAAATAATTTAGAAAAGGTAACTGTTTGCCCATTGTGCAAATAATGTACACATTTGTTGCATTACTTTTATTTATATTGTGCTGTCATTACCATCATTATATAAACAGCCTTAAGGATGCCACACAGAAATGACAATCCATTCAATAGTCTCCCCTCTCTTTCTCTCTCTCTCTCTCTCTTTATTGGCAACTATTTAAAAATGCATTCATATGTCATCATTGCATAGTTTTCCTTAAGGTTATTTAACTTTGTTTACCTCCTTCTCGTCTCAGATTCTTTTGCAACAGCTTATGATTATGTATCACAATATGACAGTTGGGACAATCCATGTCAACTCAACACAAAATAGTGCCATATTTGTATTTATCATCTCCAATTTCAATAAATTGCAACATAACTGTCGTACACTACAAAAGCACAATGAAGTCCAGGCAGACTCTTTCGGCTGCCTAAGTACAAATACAAAATCACTTCTCAGTATACAAATTTCTTGTTGGTCTTGTTTTTAGGCAAGAATGCATATTGAATTTTTTTCATTAAAGAGACAAAGGTAATTTTTTGAAATCTTCAGTTAAATTGCGACAATACGAAAATGCATCTTTTAAATTTTTAAAAAAATATTGAAAATATTGATAAATGTTCCTCTATATTTGTGGAAAGTTTTAAGTTAGTGTGTCGATTCGTGCCTGAGTTATCGATAAAAAAAGTTATTCTAAGTATTTTTTGGGTCAATTTTTATGACGTCATATTTGGGAAAACGAAATGGTCTGGAATCGCAGAGTTTTTTATACCATACACCATTCTGTGGATCAGGGCATATTTAGTTTTTACTGACAATAAAACAGTCCAACTAATTTTTAACTTTTCGCTTAATGTGAAAGCTGAAAAACCTAGGTTTTTCGGTATAATCGGGATGTTATAACTATTACGCATTGTTCACAATTTTTTTTTATGTCAACTGAGATGAAAAAGAGGTAGAAAAAGTTAAACAACCTCAAGGAAAACTATACAATGATGACATATGAATGCATTTTTAAATAGTTGCCAATAAAGGGATAGAGAGAGATTATAGAATGTATTGTCATTTCTGTATGGCATCCTTAAGGATGTTTATAAATATAATGCTGACAATGACAGCACAACATAAATGTAGCATGTACCAAAAGTGTTCACTATAAATACGTACCATGATTTATGGACAAGAAGTAGCCTTTTCTTGGTACCTTGGTATTGTTCCTTTTGAAACATTTTCAAAAACCTTGGCCACTATGATAGGTATTGTCACTGAAGCCTAGAGTTAGCTAAAAACCGAAAATTTTGATAACCGCGGTTTCAGTTTTTCAAAATTATAAAAACCGCGGTTTCGGTTATTTTTCGGTTTTCTTGTTGTACTAATATAATTATTTTAAGACAATTAAATTATTATAAAAATTAAATAGTTTAACACATATTCTACGTTTAAATTTTAAATTAAAGATGATAAAATTTTTACAAGTAAAGCCCACTGCGCCAGTGAACTGCTGCAGTGATGTCAAATTTGTCTTGCATTTCGCGAAAACTATTCAATATTGTTACAAATTTGTTATTGAATTCTGTTTGAAGGCAGCTGTTGTTTATTTAAAAACTTTTCTAATTTCTCGCCAGTGAGAAATAAAGAAAATAATAAAACCTGCTTTATCTACAAAACGTCGCACTGCGGTAAAATACTGACGACACTGCGTTTATCTGGTTTAGGCTTAAGAATAAAAATTGTAAAAATTCGATAAGGCCAGCAGAATACGTATTTTCGGGTCCCGCTACAGACCCATCCTCAGTATAGACATAGATATTCATTAAAATTCAATTGAATATCTCATTCAAATAAAGGCAATAACGCCGTTTCGTACCTTTGAGGGAGAAGAAAAATACGCGGAAAACCGTTATAAATAAAATATTTTTTTATTCTTTTGTCGGCAACTAAAGCTGTATTTTCACGAATTTAAATTTGATCAATTTGTGAGGTTAAAATTTTATAAATTTCGTGGACTACGAAAAACCAAAAAATTCTTGAAAATAACATTTAATGGAGAAAATGTTCATCACAATTAAATACATTTTTCTGAGCACCCAGAAATTATTACTCGTAAAAGACTCTAAAATATGATTATTTTCAGAGTGCTGCAATTTGGAGTCATAAATGAAACATAACAGATTCGTATTTATGAGCGTATTAAAAATTTTTTTAATATTTTAAATACTTATAAATGACTCAAAAATTAATCGTAAATAACTCATATTGGCTCAGAAAATTCTAAATTTTCCAATAACGCTCATAATTCAGAGTCTTTGACGAGTCATAAAAAAAGAAATACACCCTCATATGGCTATGATTTCAGAAGGCCTTAGGTCTCCTTTATGAGTCTTTTCGGATACTAATTCTACACTGGGATGCAATTTAAATAATTATTTTAATCGGTTAAAGTATTTAATAAAAACCGACTTAGTTTTGTCGGTTTCGGTTTTAAGGCCTGAAAAACCGCGGTTTCGGTTTCGATTAAAACCGAATAGCAAACTCTACTGAAGCCAACAATTTTTCTAATTAAAACGTGGCTCGATCAGACATAAAAAGCGACAGAAAATCACTAGATTTATAAAAAGTGCAAAACTTTCGCGATTTTGTTGCTACACTGAGAGAATTATCTGCATAATACTGATGAATTTTTGCATAAAATTAATGCAGTTGCACTAAAACTCGTCCATTGAAACTTTTCGTTAAATTAATGGAATTTTTCATAAAATATTGCCAAAAATTTAATTTTATTTATTAAAAGTTTCAGACACTCCACGAAAAAGTTTCATTAAAATTAGATTCATAAAATGAAAGCAGCTTTTTCATCGAATTTAAGAAATTTTTCATTTACTTTGTGAAGAAAACCTCATTAATTCACTGAAAAATTTCATTAAAACTCGGCCAGCAAAATTCCAAAAATGGTATTTGAAGCCATCGATACACTAATAGAAAAAGGTCCGTAAAAAATTTAGTTAAAACTACTAAAAATTAGTTAAAAATGATGCTGCAGAAAAAAACTGCTAAATTAGCAGATTATTTTTGCTATATATTAGTAATATAAGAACAGCAAAAATAAAACTGCTAAAAATACAGAATTTTAGTTATATTTGAGCTAAAATTTTTGTAAATGGAGAATAGAAAATTAACCTGCTAAAATTAACAAAAAATTTTGCTAAATAATTAGTAGCCTAAAAAATCAACAAAAAATTAAAAATTTTTTGAGTTTTTTTTAGATTTTTTTTAAATGCAAATAAAAATCGTGCCTTTTGAAAACAGCAGTTTACAATTTTTTAGCAAATATTTCTGCTGATTTTAGCAGAAATTTTCGAATTCGTAAATTTTTTACCTTTCGTAAAAAGAAAAGTTTTAGCAAAAATCTTACTTTTTGAATTTTTATGTGTAATGTACAAGTTTAAGGATAAAAATAAATTAAAAAGTAGAATTTTTATACAGAATTATATGTTTAACAATATTTGCAAGATTTACGAATTCGAAAATTTTTTTTTCGAATCGAGTTACGCGGTTACCCCCCAGAGTAGACTGTTATTTCATTAAACTAAATTTAGCTTAAAAATAGCATAAATTTTGTAGATTTAACAATTTATTTTTGCTATTTTTAGTCTACAAATATTTAGCAAAATTTTCTGCAGATTTTACAGAACAATTTGTTATTTTCAATTAACTAAAAGTTAGCTTAAATATAACTAAAATTCTGTAAATTTAACAGTTTTAATTTTGCCGTTCTCATTTTACTAGTATTTAGTAAAAAAATCTGCTCATTTTAGCAGTTTTTTCTGCAGCATCATTTTTAACTAATTTTTAGTAACTTTTTCTGCTATTTTTATAGATTTATTTCTATGAGTGTACAATCTCGATTTTCTCTAAAATATATATTCTGAACTTTTTAATTATAAAACATTTTACAATTTACCTTTAAATTATCAATCTCGATTTTCATTGTAGTGATATTAATATTTTAGGAAGTTGTACGGCATAAAAATGCAAACGCATTTCTTATTAAAATATGTTCAGAATCGACTCTGAAAGTGATTTTAAGTCGAACGGTATACTATAAAGAGGGTCTAAACCAGAGATACAAGCCGGTGCATTCTATAGGCTGGCGGCGGCTAATGCCTGAAATGGTCATCGACAATTGATTTTTAGAGTTGAGCCGCAAACGCAGCGGCTGCGGCTGGTTTACTAAATTGTGACTGGTGGCGGCTAATCGGCTAATGTCAACTCAAAAAAATAAGTTAGTAGAAAAATTAGTAAAACGTCTTGTATACCAAGTGTAAAAGTTTTAGTTATATTTTTTTAGCACTAAACTTATTTTAAACTAATGTTTTACTAATTTATTTTGGTAGAAAAATTGTGCTGACAACAGCATTTATAGCGGGGACGACAATCAGATATACAAGATGTAGATGTCGCAGACAACGGAAATGATAAAAAAAAACAGCTCCACACAATTTCTATATTTAAATTTTCAGTAAACAAATTAACTAAAGTAAAACTTCTCTACAAATTTTTTGGGTTTTTTTTTTCAGTCTGCTAATATTAAGCAAAAAGTTTAATGATTTTTGCAAGGATTTTTTTTATTTGCAATTTTTTTATTTGCATTTTTTGCGGACTTTACTGACTTTTTTTTGAGTGTGCCGGAAGTTCAAAGCAAAAAACAGTAATAACAAAAGGATAAAAATAGCATTGTTAGATTTCGTTGATGTTAGTCTAGTTGAATTGTTAACATATTATATTTGTTTTCACATTTAGCATAAGTAGATCATCATCAATGATTAACCCATCAAGGCAAATGACACTGATGATGGCTTTGTAGCGAAAGCCGAAAATAAGTATGCTGTCTTGGTGGCCTTATCGAATTCTTTCCAAATTGTTTATTCTTTGTAATTTACTTGTAAAAATTGTATCATCTTTCTTTAATTTGAAAAATAGAAAGTGATATTAATTTATGATCTAAAAATCGAACTAAAAAATATTCATTTACCAAATAAAAATATCAACTATACATACCTCTCATTCAAAAATTATAAATTTTGAAAATTAAGAACAAAATATGGATTTTTAATAAAATAAAATAAATCCAAAAATAAATCCGATGATTAAAAAAAGGCCTAATATTTTTGGCTTATTAATCGATTATAGGTAATTTCAAATAAAATAATGTTGTAACAATTAAATGGCTTGGATAGAAAGCTAACCAATCTTTTCCCTGGGTGTACTGTACTAATTCGGAAATCAGAACTCGACTGATAGACTAACTTTTGATTGTCCAACCACGGAAAAAAACGAAAAAAAAATTAAAAATCGCCATTTTTAATTAATCACGGAAATGGCCGAGCTTGTATTTACATATATATGATTCAAATTGTACCGTTGTGTTGCGTTTCACATAGTCGGGTTTTTCTCTGTTTTTATTTTGCTTGCAATAAGAACAGTGTGAAGGGTATAAAAATATTCGGTAAAACCGAATTTAATGCTTTTACTGTGTTCTCTCATAGAGGTTTCCGTATTATTTTTTCTATCCTTAACTTCTTTCCATCATCCTCATCACCATTAGAATCGATTTGTATTTACTTTTGTTTGTTTGTTGAGAAAAGGTTTTTAGTTATGGTTTCAGTTTGCTGACTGTGGTCTGCACAGGTTTTTGTAATATTTGACCACAATACTGGCAAATGTCATATTAGAAATATGGTTTTGTTTGAACAGACAATAAATGCCATATGAAAAATATTGTATTTGCCACAAAACAGAGAAATATAGACACAAATGACACATGCAAATAAGTGTGTGTAGGTTTTTATGTTATAAGTATAGAAAAAACAATAATAATAATTTTTAATTGAACCAATATTAACCTCAAAGTATTTGCAAAACAACTTTAATGTTGTACAAATTAAACAATCCAATTAAAGTAAATTTTGATTAAGGTTTATGAGAGCTGACAAAATGTAGGTCTTAGCTTAATTAGTTATTTAAACTATGTTGCTTTAGTATCTTTGAGGTATTGTGTTTGAACGAAACTTCCAAAAATTCCAACAAAATAAACTCATCACTTTGTTACCTAATCTTATTACCAACTCACCACTCCCTATTGCTTGAAATTTTTTAAAATGCATGAAACATCATCATCATTTATAAAACATTTTTTTTTTTTTTTTTCTTCTTAAACAAAACATTTTTGTTTTCTTTCTTTACAACCTACAATTATAACACCCAAACTGAATAGAAATCAAGTCAAGTGAAGCAACCAACTTCTAACCTTGCTTAATCAACATGTAATTAAAACTTGAGATTAACTTGACAATTACAATGAAAACAAAATGATGATGAAGATGAAGAAGAAGAAAAAGTGTGTTCAACAACAAACCTTGACATCACTAAGAAAATATGGAAAACCTACTCAAGATGAAATTTGGAGTGTAGGAACAACAAAAACACAAAAAATAACATGCGATTTTGTTGTACGATTTCGATTTTTTTTTTCTTCCAAAATACTTATGCTGGCAAAGGGATGAAAGTTAAGGCACATAGGTGGATGCTTGATACAACCATACTTGGTAGATGGTTTCATTCGGCGACAAAAAATAACACTTATTTTTTAATTTTTAAACAAAAAAAGCATATAACATATGTATCCCAGCAAAAAAATTGAAAGTAGTGCTTTACAAACTACTTCTTTCAAATCTTCCCAAGTATCCGTTAGTGTATTTTTACTGCTTTTTTAGAAGTTATTCTGAACAACTTCAAAAAATCACTTCTTTCAAAGCTTCCCAAGTATCCGTTATTAAATTTTTACAGCTTTTTAAGAATTACTTCTGAACAACTTCAAAAAATCACTTCTTTCATTGCTTCCTAAGTATCCGTTATTACATTTTAACAGCTTTTTTAGAATTACTTCTGAACCACATCCAAAAAATCACTTAAGTATAACTTCTAAAGAGTAATTGCTATAAAAGTGATCGTAAAAAGTGATTTTGGTATCATTTGGCATTTCCAAACAGAGGCTCCCGGGTTCGATTCCAGGCGGGACCAATATTTTTTTTATTTTTTTTTTTAATTTTTTTTTTTATTCTATTAATTTTTTTATTAATATTTATAATTAATTTGTTTAAATTCAATATTTTTTTAATTTTAAAATTTTTAAGAATATGTACATATATGTATATAAAAAAAATGGGGAGAAATTGATTTTTATGTACCTGTAAAAATAGTACTGAAACCAATATTGAATTGGAGTGCACCTTTTACACTTGTTTAATAAGTACTTTAATTGAAGAGAATAAGGAACAATATCTCGCAGTAACAAAGTGGTGTTTTTATGCGAGCCAACTTTCATATCAAAGAATAGCTCAGTGGTAGAGCGCTAGACTAGCAATCGTCAGGTCGCAAATTCAATACCCGGTGGCGGCAATAAAAAAACTTTTGTAAAATAAAAAAAATATAATTTTTTTTGTAAAGAATTTTTTTAAACTTTTAATTAGTGCAAAATGCTTCCTTTGCACTCGTTCAAAAAGTACTAAAAAAATGTTGAAGTGGGAGTACTCCTCTCCTATGACAACTCAATGTTAAAATCATTAGTATTTATGTGAAAAAAGAATTACATCTAGATCATCAATTGTAGTGCTTTTTCTACTGCTTCGGCATCTCTGTTTTTGCTGGGATGTAAATGTCGAAGAACTGATTCAAATATATCGTATTGATCTTTGTGAACTTCCAAAATTTCCATGGCTTTTAAAAATAAAAGTTATTGAGTGTTATTGTTGTTCGCTTTTAACCCTTTGACGACCATACATTTTCTGCCGAAGCGATTTTGAAATTTTTACGATTTTTATGATCTCTGACCTAATAATAGTTATGCCAAGAAAAATTTACTCCGTTGAACCTCTCCATACCTCTCATTTCGCTTCCCAAAAGTATTTGCCATTTGACGACCCCGCCGTTGCGGACGAAGCGATTTTTATTATTATTCTATTTTTGTGATCTGCAAATAAATTATAGATACCTACTTCACAAAAAATTGCCCTCATAGACCCATTGCTTGCCCTTCATTTCGCTTGTCAAAGCTTGTGCTTTTTACCCCTGAAATGAAGAATTCTAATTAACTAACTTCGAGGGCTCGCAAGGGGAAAGCGGCACCAGGTAGGGATTTACCGCCTACTACACTTTTGTTGCCTCAACCCTCCTGTACAAATCACATTTGGACATATTTACTGTATCTTTTGTCTGGGCAATTATAAGTGCGAAAAACCCTTTGGCAAGCATACTTGCCTATGGTCGTCAAAGGGTTAAGATCAAATATGACAAATTACAAATGGAATTCACAATTTATTTTACAACAAATAGAGAAAAAACTTATAAAAAAAACTTTCCTACAACCAATGGTTGACAATTAATGCATTTTCAAGTGCTACCAAGCACTATCATCAGATTGTCTTTATGGGGTTCTCTCTAGGTTATAATGTAGATTTTAGTTTTTGTATTTATATTAGCTCCAAAGTGAAAAAAATTTAGAGAAGTAAACTCAAACATTTTTACTTATTCATTTCATATTACAACGAAAATTAGGTACACGTTTTTAAAAAAGTTATTATTTTTCTCTATGTTATAGTTGTAGCTATAACTAAAGTTCCTTTAGTAGTAAAGCAAACGTTTGTATGTTGTGTTTTGACATTCAAGCTTTTAACTCTATTTATAGTGATTAGAACGAAAGTAAAGAACTTTACAACGATTATTTGTTTTTTGTATTGCACCTTAAGCCATTATGCCATATAAATGACTAACAGAGATTTAAATAATAAATTGCGGGTCTATGTTATTATTTTTTTTTTGTACAAATCTTAAGTTCTCTTATAGGAATACCTTCTCCGATTAAATACGCAAGCCACATTTTTAAATTAACACATAACCAAACCTCAAATCAATCCGCAAATAAGACAAACAACAACGGAAACTAAAATGCACAAACACATTTATACATATAATTAAATACACTCCAACACACTCATACAATTTCAATTTTGGTTGAAAAAAAAAACAAAACTATTTAGTAGGTGTGTTAAATTAAATTGAATTTGTACAAAATTGAAATTAAAATTATATGTTTATTTTTTATTCAAAAAAAAAAAACTTTTATTTCAAAGGAGTGTTTAATTTAAGTAAAATATTGTTTTTATTTTTTGAGGCATACGAATTTGTTTTGTTGCATTTTTATTTAACTTGCAGTTTAATATTATACAAAAAACTATTTATTTTTGTTTTTCATTTCTCAGCTATGTATGTTATTAAAAAATTAAGTTAAAAAAATAAAGTTTTAAATAAATACAGGAAGGAATGAAAGAAAAGTTAAATGAAAATAAATAAAATTCTTGAGAGTTGATATAAATCGTATTAAAATAAATACCTTTTTTTATTTTTGTTGTTGTAACATACATTTATTTATACAGCAGTAGCAGCAGCAGCAGCAACAATAGCAATAATAATAACAACATAACAAGAAAATAAGTAAAAGTTGTTGCATCTCTCAACTTGACTTCAACTCAAAAAGATTCTTTAGTTAAACTTTCAAGTAAACAAAATGAAAAAAAAACACAAAAATAAATATTTATACAACATTTTACAGTCAGAGAAAAAATGTGGTAAAACACCAGAAAAAAACGGAGATAGAGAAAAGAAAAATTGTCAAAGTCGTAGATATTTCTTAAGTCAAAGAAGAACATTATCCTAACATTTTTATAAAATCACTAAAAAACACATTCTTTTTTCTAAAGTCAAAAAAGCGTTATAATCCATATTTTTTTAAAGTCACAAAACTTTTTAATTAAAAAAGGACCTAAATCAAAGATTTTTCTGAAGTAAGAAAAGTACCCTGTTGCGAAAATTCAAATGGAAAGGTGCTGACAAGACACTTTAGAACAGCGGTTCCCACTAAGTTTTGCTTCACGGACCCCTTGAGACATTTCTACTAGCTCACGGACCCTCAAACCAGTGTTGAGCGAGAGGTACTCTATAAATTATGGGGCAAAATTAATAAAAGCACCTGCTTATTTTAAATGATGGCCAGTTTTAAGCAGGAATAATATTTTTCAAATCAATATTTTGTTAAATAATTTAAAAATTATAAAAAAAGAATTGTTTTTTTTAAGGGGGGACATGACATTGGCCGTTTTTTGAAAGCGACTTTTTTATAATTTTGTATTTTAGTAAATATTCTTAAGATTCTAAGAAAAAAAATGTCATGGAAAAATTCCTACGGTTTCAAAAGTTACAGCCGGATTAGTGAGAGCGCATTTTTAATTTTCGCGCTACCTACTTATGGCAGCTGGTATACACTTGTTTTACTTGCTACCTGACTTTTGGTGGTTGTTATTTCGTACCTACTTGAAGGGTGAGTTTTTTTTGTGTTTTTGAATTTCTTGAAAAAAAGGCATCTTTATACCTATAAGAAACAGCACAACACAAGATAACGAAGGCATACAGTATGAAGCAGGCATGGCAGATTGAAGGTAACCTTTTTTTTTCTTTGTTCACAAATTTTGAACGCGTTTATCTCGAAGCCATGTTTTTCGTACTGGTTGTGGCACTAGCGGGTTCATTTTTTGACGAAATTTTTTTTTTTTTTTGTATTTTTTAAACTTGATTCGCTATCGTATGACACGAGCTTTTTTTAAATTTTTTTTCGATTTTTTATGAATTTTTAAAGTCAATATTTTTTTTGAAAAAACACACTTTCAAATTTGGAACATCACCAAAAATTGAAAAAAAATTTAAAAAAAAAGCCAATTTTGTTAAGATTTTAAATAGTCATTTTTTTTGCAGATCGGACAATTTTTGCGACTCCCAGTTTGGAGCTCTATAAAACCATGTTGGAGTGAAAAATATATTTTTTTTGAATTTTTTTTTCTTGTAATTTGTAAATTTTGGAAAAATTTTTGTTCTTGACTGAGTTATGAATTTTTAAAACAAGGTCTGTTTTCTCTGCCGCGAATGTAATGTCCCCCCCTTAAATAACTTGTTTTATGTTTTTTGTCGGATCTCTTCGCGGACCCCCCATTTGGGAACCGTTGCTTTAGAAGGTGGTACAAGTGCTAGTGAAAAGGGTCTTCCCAATCCCAAAGCGATAGCATCATTAGACAAAAGGCCCGGCTCTTCTAAAAGCGTCGGAAAAGCATTGGGAAACAAAATTTCAAACGTTGGTATAACGCTGACAAAAACAAAAAATACAAGGTCCAGAGATAGATTTTTCAAAATACAATTTAAAAAAAGTTTATGTGAATTTATTTACTTGTTCTTTTCTGCCGTGATTTAAACCCAGGTCCTCAGATTAGCGGACGAAAGCTCTATCCACTAAGTAAATGACTCAAATAATAATTGGTAACCAAAAACGTAAATGAATACTCTGCTAGCACTGGCAAAAAGGTTGTTGGAACTAATCTGCCAACGTTGGGAAGACAAAAGAAGTTGGTATAAAAAAACTTTTCCACATATAAAAAATTATGTTTAAAAAAAATTTTTAAATATAAAAATTTATACCTGTAACCGGATTTGAAATCGAAATCTTCTGACAATAAGCCTTTTTTTAACCAATACTCTACCACAACGAGAGAATTATCTTCACTTCAGTAATGAATTTCTTCATAGTTTTAATGAAAATTGTGACTGGTACTCGTCCATTGAAACTTTTCATAGAATCTGTGCAACAGATTTCAATAAAGTCAATGTTTATGAAAAGTTTATAAAACTAATGAAACCCTTTCTAAAATGAGTAGATCATTCCGCCAGTGAATCAGTCATTGAGCAGAGTGAAGCGCTTTCAAATTGCTATGAAGCAATTTCATTTCTTAAGCCTGACTACGTATGTGAAACGACAACAAATGTATCAGTTAAAGTTCGAGGTAGTAGCTAATTATACATTCAGTAATCGGGCCTTATTATTTATTACAGTTGGTTGTTGTCACTGTTCAAAAAATGCAAAAATCCTAATACACCCACAAAAATTTTCTGTTCCAAAAAATCGGTTATATTGTAGAATAGCTACTTTTCCTTTACAACCCCTTCTAATGGCAATTCTTACACCCTAGTTCTAGAACTTATTCTACCAGATCATATCCTTAAACGTCCTGTGAACACTCTTGAAGGTCCTGTGAATATCCTTAAATGTACTGTGAGTATCCTTAAAGGTCCTGTGAATATCCTTGAAGGTCCCGTGAATATTCTTGAAGGTCCTGTGAGTATCCTTGAAGGTCTTGGTTTGTGGGACATTTGGGCGCCAAATCTGTATAAGTGAAATTAACCCTTAAACACAGTTTAAGTTTTGACTTATTTCTGACATTGAACTTAAATTTGCAACTTTGATGTCTTCAGAGACTTATAGTAGAATTTCCTGACAAATATTTTTGTGGAACATTTTAACCCCCTAACTCCTCAACTAAAGGAACTTTATGCCACTTCTAAAAAAGGGTCCTAAACGGCACGTACGTAAGTTTAATTTGTGTTTAAAATAATTAAACACAAATTTTGACTTTAACCACTTAAATCACCATGACGCCTTATTGATACATCAAAAGTGTGTATGAGAAAAATGCTAGCCACATTATTGCCTGGAGATATGCTTATATAGTATTTTTCTGTAAAACCTTTACTTTAAAAGTTATAGCCCACTTCATTGCCTGTAGTTATGCCCATATAGTATTTTTCTGTAAAACTTTTATTTTAATAGTTATAGCGCAATGAAGCTAATTTTAGTCCATTGTTAGGGTTAAAAGCCGCGGGTGACTGGCCTGTTTTAATCCGAGAGCATCAATTATCATGGGGATATTATTTTGTACGCCCAATCTACCGGAAAGTGCGTGGGGAGGTGAAAAAATAACACTTCTGCAAATTTCATATACTTCATGGGTGCTCTAATGATCATGTATACGAGGGGTACTATTTATTATTTCGGGAATAGCAAATAATTACAAACATTTTGAAATGAAAATGGCTTTATTGTTTTTCAAAATATTCCCCTTGATGGTCAATACCCTTTTGCATTCGTACAAACCATTTGTCATAGCAGTTTTTCCATTCCTCTTGAGACACCTCCAAAACATGGTTTTTGAACGCTTCAACTGCTTCTTCGGCACTCGTAAATCGTTGACCACGCAGTTTCCCTTTGATATTCGGCAACAAGAAGAAGTCATTGGTTGCCAAATCAGAAGGATTTGTCATCAATTCGATGTTTTGACTGCTAAAAAAATTCACCTGTTTGACAAGATGAGTGAGAGCTCGCATTTTCAAAATGGAGAATCATTCGTCTTTGGGGGTTGGTTTTACGAATTTCTCCAAAGACTTCCGGCAAACAAATGGTCGTGTACCACTCAGAATTGACCGTCATACGTTGCTCAAGTGGCACAGTGGACACATGACCAATTCGGCCGAAGAAACAGGCGACCATTTGCTTCGCTGTACTTCTTCCACGAACAACTTTTGTTGGATTTCGCTCGTCTTGGAGTCGATTGCTGTTTTATATCCGGCTCATACGCATATATCCATGATTCATCACCTGTCACGATTTTATACACCACGATTTTATACACCACGATTTTATATAGAACCACGGTCGAACTTTTTAATCATTCCCTTACACCAATCGACGCGAGCCTTTTTTTGAGCGATTGATAAATTATGCGGGAGCAAATTTATGTTCATGCAAAATTGAATGTATTGAAGTGGAACTAATGTGCAATGATGCCTCTATCTCACGATCTGTCACATGCCGATCTTGCATTATCAGTTCACGCACTGCGTCGATGTTTCAAATTGATTGATTTTCTTAACTCACTGTAAACAAAACAAATAGCACTTGTACATCAAAACCTTGTGAGTACGTTTATGTTAAAAAAATGCTAAATTTTATTATGGTGTTGCCAGATTTTAATATATATTTCGATTTTCACATGGGAAGTACAACTTTGAAACTTCAGTGGCGACCTGCGACAAAACAACTTTTGAAGATTTTTTTTTTGGCAAAGCTTTTTTTCATAATGGCATATTTGTAGCATTGTGGAGCTCGTGAATTTTAAGTTTTAAATTTTACTTTTGGAAAGCTTAGTGGGTGTACAAGACCATATATGATGACGTATGTTCATATATATTTCGATTTTCATATGGGTTCACAAAACTTTTCACTTTCCTAGGACATTTTATAGTAGAAAAAAAGAATATCGTTCCCTTTAAATAAACTATAATTTCTTTTCGAGTGTTATATTCAAGCAACACAGACACATGCATGAAAAGTATATATTTATTCTGACAACACATACATTCGTGCAAAGTTAATAAAATTTATATAAAGAAAGTTTTGCTTTACAAAAACTTGTTATTTTTTATGCGTGTTTTGTCGGTTTTCTTTAAAGTAATAGTACTGTGTTTATGTATGTGTGGGTATGTTCAAAGTAGTGTTAGTTTTGTACGATAGTAACGAAGAAAAAACTATTCTTTTTTAGCCTTATTGGCTTAAGAGCCGCCTGAAGATGAAAATAAAAGTTGCAACAACTTTTTAGTTGCTGTTTAGTTACTTTTGTCCAAATTCAAAAAAGTGCAAAGAAAATAAAAATAAATATTTTCACAAGAATGATAAACAAAACAAAATTAACTTTATTGAAGATGTTTTAAGAAAATGATATGAATGGTTATAAGTTGAAAACACTTAACTAACAATAATTTAAAACTTGATTTAAAGATGCCAAAACGATGTTGTGGGATAAAAAGACGTTTGCCATGAGTATTTCAAACAAAAAAAAAATGCTTTTAATAAATCCCATGTAAAAATCGAAATATATATGAGCATACATGATCATACATTGGCTCGTATGTGACCATGCATGGGCATACATAGTCATATACGTACATGCATAGTTCAATGTATGACCATACATGATCTCATATATTTGCATATATCTTTGGATCCGAATTTGAGGCTATATGGAGGTATATGGCCATATATGATCATATATGAGCATACATGAATCATATGTGAGCATATATGGTCATATATGATCTTGTACGGTCATATACCCTCAAATTTCGGATCCAAAGATATATGAACGTATATGAAAATGTATGCCCATGCATGATCACATACGAGCCAATGTATGATCATGTATGCTCATATATATTTCGATTTTCACATGGGATGACAATTTATGACCATCGATATATGTAAGGCAAACATACAAACATATATGAATAAATATTATTTCAAAAGTATTCCAAAAGGTTATTTAAAAAGTATAAAACTGTAATAAATACTGTTTGAAATGCTTTTGTAAATTTGCTTAAATTTCTGAAAACTGCACTGTTATTACATAAAGGGTGTTCTTTTAAGCCTGATAGTACTTACAAAAGGGTTAACTGCCCCTTTTTAAGAAGGGACAAAAAAATACCCGTAAGTTGAAGAGCTAGAGGGGTAAAATAAGTCTCTGAAGACACCAAAGTTGAAAATTTAATTTCAATGCCCGTAATTAGCCAAAACTTAAAACTAACGCTCCTAAAATCCAGGTCTGTGGGATATTTGAGCGCCAATTCTGAATAAGTACGAAATTAACCCTTAAAGACTTTTTAAGGTTTGGTTTATTTCTGGCATTAAAGTTAAATTTTCAACTATGATGTCTTCAGAGACTTATGGTAGAATTTTATGACAAATATTTTTGCGGAACATTTTAACTCTCTAACTCTTCAACTTACGGGTCTTTCTTGTCCCTTTTTAAAAAGGGGCCAAAAAAGTCCATTTAATTGAAGAGTTAGAGGGTTAAAATGTTCCACAAAAATGTTCCTCGTGATGTTTTACATAAGTTCGCTCAACACATCCTATACCTAAAATGGAAGATTTACATGAATTCCTATGCCGATTTACTATAAACATTTGCAAAAGGGGGAAACTTTAACCCACCAAAAATCATAGGGCCAGACTGAAAATTTTATCAGTTGTCAGAACCTTATTATTTTTTTTGTGTTGTACAGTGTAGTCTAATATTGCTTAAGAATTTTTTGAGTGTTGGTAAAAATTATTTCAAATTAAAATGTTGAAATACACTGTTTGACAAAAGTACCTATCTGCATACTAAACACAAATACTTTTTAGTTATTGGTTTTCAAAAAGAAGACATCAAAATTAATCCCTTTCTGCATTTGTGAGACAATAAGTGAAGATGAAGTTTTTGTCTTAAAAATCCAAGTTTTTATGATAATTATTTAAATATTTTCATCTGACACGGTATTTTAACATTTTAAAAATGTTGGAAAAATTATTGTGAGTGTATTGATTCACTTTTATTTGATACAAAACCTACTCAAAAACACAAAAAGACACCCCAAGGATATTTACGACCCTGAATGCAGTTATTTTAAAAGTCAGAAAAGTAATTTTTCTTAAAACATTATACACAACATATGTTACATGTGCCAGTACACGCGTTTAGATTAATCATTAAAGATGTTGTTGCATAGAGGTGGCAAAAAATTTGTAAAACTATATTTCTATTGAAAATCTAAAAATATAAAACTAAAACTTAAATAAAACTAAACAAAAAAAATAAAAACACACACACAGAAATAAACTAAATTTACATTGGTATACACATGCATAGAGTGTTTGCTGACACGCGTGCACACATGTAAGAATTCACGCACACATACATACATATTTCCTACATGTATTACAGCATATGTAAGTTTTTAGCGTATGCAAGATTATGTGGGTGCAAGTAACATAAGTTCTTACACGTATAGTATGCATGAATATAAAAAAGTTTGAATGTTTTTTTTTTTATATATAGATAAAGTATAACAACATGGCTTATTAAAGTGTTTATGTATGTGTAACAACAATATGCAGATGACTGCAACATAAAGTACTGACACTATGAAACACCAATACAACTACACTAATAGAAAAAAGTCGGTAAAAAATTTAGTTAAATGTACTAATATTTAGTTTAAAATGACCTTGCATAAAAAACTGCTGAAATTAGCAGATTATTTTTGCTATATATTAGTAAAATTGGAACAGCAAAAATAAAAATTTTTAATATAAAGATGAATGAATGTTTTTTAGTTTGATTTTAGATCATAAATTAATATCACTTTCTCTTTAAATTATTTTTCAAATTAAAGAAAGATGATACAATTTTCACAAGTAAATTACAAAGAATAAAAAATTTGAAAGAATTCGATAAGCCCAGCATGACAGAATACATATTTTCGGCTTTCGCTACAAAACCGTCATAAGTGTCATTTGCCTTGATGGGTTAAACATTTGATAATGGTATACTTATGTTAAAATTGAAGTTCTAATTTAATTGTGAAAATTGTATCATCTTTCTTTAATTTAAAAAATATTTTAAACAGAAAGTGATATTAATTTATGATCTACAATCAAACTAAAAGAAACATTAATTTACCAAATAAAAGATCAACTATACATACCCTCATTCATCATAAATAATTTTAGTTATATTTGAGTTAAATTTTTGATCATAGAAAACAACAACTTAACCTGCTAAAATCAGCAAAAAGAAAATTACTAAATAACACAGGCCAACGATGATAAAACTTTTTCAATAACTTTAGCTAATTTCTGTGTAATTTGGTGTGCTGATTCTGAAAAAGGTAACAAAAAAGTCGTATCACCCACCAATTTCTCACATTTCAATATTAAATAAAATGTTATTAATCAAAATGTGTAAGAAATATTTTTACCGCTTAAATATTTTGAAGTTGGATTGGTCTAGTACAGAAAACTATGGAATTTTCTGTAAGAAAATATCCCGAGAAACGGTATGTACTGAACACGCCAATCTGGTAACACTATATTTAAGTATACATCACAGCATATAATGTTAAATACCATAGATAATGTTAAGTGTTATAATCATAGACATTGGAAGATTCTAGCATCTTCTACAGCCACGACCATTAGAATATAAAAGACCGTAAGTTACGAAGGAAAATGAAGTTGCGAATTAACATTTGTGCTGTTAAGTTGCACATTAGGTTGGCATAGTTAAGTGCGCTTTAGACTGAGTATAGTGAGTTACGCATAGAGTTTGCGTGTGTGTTATATTGTTGTATTTAAAGTTATACAGTGTTAAAAAAACAAGTGCTCATAATTTATCTAAGAGAGGGTGTTATTTTATTTGCAAAGAGCACCAACCCGGTTTATCTAAAGCAGATAAACGTACATTTTAGAAGGTAAACGTAACAATTGGTGTCAGCGATGGGATTGTTTATTTTGCTTGCAATACAAAGGAACCCGGTGTACTTAAAGAAATAAACCAACGTTTTCAAAAGATAAAAGCATCGGAGAAAATGCTATGCAAGAAATTTTACAAAGATAAAAGAGAGAAAATACACAAAATAAGCATCTAATATTTAGTAATTTTAGTAATATAATATTTTTGTAAGTGAAAATTGTAACCTAAGAGAAAACTTAATTTTTAATTTTTTTTAACAAATTTTCCCCTAATTTCTGAAATATTGTCATATTGTGAGAGAATTGTGGGTGATAAAAAAAACTGATATCGGATACGGTTCTAGCTTACAAAAATACCTGAGATTAAGGGAAATAAGTTTAAAAAGTTTTTACAAACATTTTTTTCGCTGGCCTGTGTAATTAGTAGACAAAAAAATCAGGAAAAGAAACTTAAATTTTCAAGAGTTGTTTTTTATTTTTTTTTAATGAAAAAAAAAATGTCAACTATTTTTAAATATTTTTTTAGCAAATATTTCTGCTGATTTGCATTCAACTAACTTTAACTTAAAAAAAATAAAAATTTTGTATATATAACAATTTTCTTTTTGCTATTTTTAGTCCACTAATATTTAGCAAAATTTTCTGCAGATTTTACAGTACAATTTTTTATTTTCAATCAACTAAAAGTTAACTTAAATATAACTAGAATTCTGTAAATTTAACAGTTTCATTTTTGCTGTTCTTATTGAGCAAAAACTACTTCTAATTTTAAGTTTTTTCTGCAGGGTAATTTTTAATGAATTTCTAGTAACTTTTTCTGCAATTTTTACAGGTTTATTTATACACTAAAAAAAGTCAGTAAAGTCAGCAAAAAATGTTGCTGTGTCAGCGAATTTTTAGTCGTAATTTCAGCAAAAGGTGTTTGCTGCAAATCAGCGAGCTGATTTTTGCCAAAAAAAAAAATAGTAATCTCAGCAAAAGGTTTGCTAACACTTAGTCGATTGCAAATGAAAAAAGTCCTTGCTAAAATCACTAAACTTTTTGCTAAATATTAGTAGACTGAAAAAAAAACTCAAAAAATTTGTAGAGAAATTTTACTTTAGTTAATTTATTTGGTGAAAATTTAAATATAAAAATTGTGTAGAGTTGTTTTTTTTTTTAATTATCATTTCCGTTGTCTGTACTACATCCAGACAAGCTGCGACATCTACATCTTGTCTGTCTGGTTGTCGTCTACGCTATAAATGTGCTTATCAGCACGATTATTGTAGCAAAATAAATTAGTAAAACATTAGTTCAAAATTAGTTTAGTGCTAAAAAAATATAACTAAACGTTTTAACATTAAAATTTTTTATTTTATTTTTAATGTTAAAAAACCTATAACTGTTGTTATGATTTGATTTTGATTTAATAATTCAATGTTAAATATTATCTAACAATTATGTGTTTTCTTTCTTTTCTAATAATGTATTATTTTAATTCATTCATTTATAAAAATGTTAATCTAAAAATTATATTTTTATGCTTTAATAATAATATATAATCTTGTTGCATAGAAAAGTCAATAAAGTTGATAAATAAATAAAAAAAAAATAAACGTTTTGCTGAAAACGGAATTTCAGCAAAAATATTTCTAATTTTTCTACTAATTTATTTTTTTGGATGTATGAGTGTATATTAGGGCGGGTCAATTTGTATGAATAAAAATTTTTTGATATTGCGTACTCGATTTTTCGAAAGCTTTTAGCATGGGGAAAAAAAAGTTCCACCACGACACATCAAAAAAATCATTTTCAAGGCTCCCAAATTTAAATTTTTTGCAATTTTCTAATAAATCTAGATTAGCGCCATCTTGAGGTGGCTTTTTGAAACAACTAATAAAGTTGTAAACAATATAACATTACAACCCTTCCAGAAAGGTATTACTTATGAAAATCGGATAAAAAATGTGGCAACTAGAGGTAAAAGTATATAAGTAAAATTATTTTCTCCTTGTTGTCATCAACATCATTATCATCATTTCTCATCATTATCATCATTTCATAGTCAAGCAGAAAATAATTTTACTTATATACTTTTACCTCTAGTTGCAACATTTTTTATCCGATTTTCATAAGTAATACTTTTCTGGAAGGGTTGTAATGTTATATTGTTTACAACTTTATTAGTTGTTTCAAAAAGCCACCTCAAGATGGCGCTAATCTAGCATTTATTAGAAAATTGCAAAAAATTTAAATTTGGGAGCCTCGAAAATGATTTTTTTGATATGTCGTAGTGGAACTTCTTTTTCCCCATGCTAAAAGCTTTCGAAAAATCGAGTACGCAATATCGATTTCTAAATCGACCCACCCTAGTGTATATGCATAAACAAGTGCTGCAAATTGTAGCAGAGTTAGTCTTTGTCTTATTAAAATAAAACACAATAAATATTAGTTAAAGTTTATACAATTTATATCTTAAAATTTATATGAATTCCCTAAAGGTGATGAGCGGGAGTTTTACTTACAACAAATTAAGAATTTTCTTTTGAATATTGGTTTGTAGGGAATAGGTAAAAATAGTACAGTGAATTCCACATAACTGGCTTATAATTTAATTTCTCAATACTAGGTGCATATGGAGGGTCATAAGTTGACAGAAAAAGTACCCAAAAATTAGTTAAAAATGATGTTGCAGAAAAAACTGCTGACATTGGCAGATTTTTTTTGCTAAATACTAGTAAAATAAGAAAAACAAAAATAAAACTGTTAAATTTACAGAATTTTAGTTATATTTAAGTTAACTTTTAGTTACTTTAAAATCACAAATTGTACTGTAAAGTCTGCAGAAAATTTAGTTAAATAGCAAAAACAAACTATTATATCTACAAAATTTTTGTTATTTTTAAACTAAATTTAGTTGAATGCAAATAGCAGTCTATCTTGCTAAAATCAGCAGAAATATTTGCTTAAAAAAAATTGTAAACTGCTGTTTTTAAAAGGCTGAATTTTTATTTTCATTTAAAAAAATCGAAAAAAAAGTTTTAAATTTTTCAACAATTTTTTTAATTTTTGCATTCAAAAATACAAAAATAGTTTTTTCGGACTTTCTATATTTTCATATATTTAGTTAGAATATCGTTCTACCTCAAGTACAAATTCTAATATGATATTGTCATATTAGATTTTATTTGTTGTTTCAAAAAATGTTGATCATTTTCATGATAGACAATACAATTGTTTCGTAGCCATCACACTACTCTTCAGTTGTCTGCAATAAGAAAATGATAGCTTTATTACACAAACCGAGACATTACATAACGTTGCAAAAAATCAACGGGACGAGAATTTTGTAAAATCTAATATGACAATATCATATTAGAATTTGTACTTGAGGTAGAACAATATTCTAACTAAATACATATATGTTTTAAATTTTTTTGTTGTGATTTTTTAGGCTACTAATTATTTAGCAAAATATGTTGCTGATTTTAACAGCTTAATTTGTTAATTTCTATTAACAAAAATTTAACTGAGATATAAAAAAAATTCGTTACATTTTATTTTAACTAAAACTGGTTCATAATATACTCAAAGCTTTAACTTTTATTTTTAAGTTCTTACTTTGGTCTAAGGACACACGTGGTTCTATTAAAATACCATATTCTTAACTAACAACACAAAAATTTTAATTTTTTATTGTAGTTATATCTTGGTAAGACGAATAATTTGTTTTGGAAAAGAACTTATAGTTTATTTTATGTGCTATATTTTTTTTATGTGCTATATATAGCACAACTTTCACTGCAAAACAATGTAAGTGCATGAACACATTAAATGAAGCTGCTGCCAGCAGCAAAACCATTTTTCCCGATATATTTTACATGTAGAGCAAACTACTGTCAAGCTGCAGGCAGCTAAAATTATGAAATAGAGTCATTTCTATTTAATTTTTCAGTGCTAGCAGCAATAATTTAAACTGCCTGCAGTTTGACAGTAGTTTGCTCTACATATAAAATATATTGGGAAAAATGGTTTTGCTGCTGGCAGCAGCTTCATTTAATGTGTTCAGGCACTAAGACCGTTAAGAGGATTAACTTAAGTATGAGTTTAACTACCGGTTACGAGTTACCAACTTATGACCGTCGATATATATAAATGTCTATGTGTATGTGTGTTGTATTGCCATAGCGCATATTAGAATAATAATATTTCTTTTATTTTTTCTATTTTTTGTTATATGAATACACGAATCTGTAGCAAAGTCATGTATGCAGTCATGTCATGACACAAGTGTAGAAAACTTTATGATATACCGCCTGTTATTATTATAATAGTGTACGATATGTAGAGTATGATGCTTGGAATGTTGAACACTGGCTGCAACATATTTTAACTCTACTCTATAGCTATTCATACACTAATACGCCAACAGTCTTTGTATGACATGAGCATTGAATATTATTAGTCAGTCATTCACTCAGTCAGTCAGTCAGGTTGTTATAACAACCAACACGATGAAAATTTTATATAAAATATTTAGCAAAACAAAATAAATATCACAGCTTTATATTCCTAGAGTAGCTGCAGATTTATTATTTTTAAGATATAAATATCCACTACACATACCACATATGAATTAAGGGGTTTACCTTCTTTAGGAATCAATAAAATAACAATATTTAAAACTTAGTCGTGATGTACTTTCAAACTTTTTACTACCAAAATTTAAGGTTATTATGTCAAAAGTAAATATGTGTGAGTACTAGTATTTCTCCAATATATTTGATACAATTACACAGGCCTGGAAATAATAAGAATATGTCTATATTAATAGAAATAAACCTGTAAAAATAGCAGAAAAAGCTACTAAAAATAGGTTAAAACTTAACTTGCAGAAAAAAACTGCTGAAATTAGCAGATTTTTTTGCTAAATACTAGTAAGATAAGAACATCAAAAAAATCTGTTAAATTTACCGAATTTTAGTTGCATTTGAGTTAACTGTTAGTTAATTGAAAATGACAACTAAGAGATTAATCAGAACTGGGTCGACAACGACAACCACATGTGCTTTTTCATATATTTTGTATGGGAAGCAAAATTTCGCCATGTCGTCCGGCGATTTGTCATCGTAATAGAAACTATTCTATTTTCGTGACGACACACTAATACACACTCAAAATATTTGTCAAATAGTTGCCATATTTTTAACTAATTAAGGGAACAGAATTGCAGAAATTCGTATTAGAGTTGCAAAAATTCTTTTTTTTTGACAGAAGAAATATAATTGAAATTTACCGCAAAAAAGCAAAATTAAATACAAAAAAATGTAAAACAACAAGAATTAATGGAAAACCAATTGAATTGGTGAAGAATTGTGGCGAAAAAAATACAACCATATTCTTGTTTTGCTTTAATTTTTTTCTAAATGTCAAAAAATGTCGACAATCGATTGTCGCTGAATTTAAATTATTCGCGACGACTTTTGCTGTCGTCGGTCGACAATCGACACAGTTGTGATTAAACTCTAATACTGTAAAAACTAGAGAAAATTTTGTTAAATATTAGTAGATTAAAAATAGCAAAAACTAACCGTTACATCAACAAAATTGTTGTAATTTTTAAGTTTAGTTTTAGTTGAAAGCAAATAACTTTCTATCCTGCTAAAATCAACAGAAATATATTGCTAAAACAATAGTAAACAGCTGATTTCAGAATGCTAGATTTTTATGTGCATTAAAAAAAAATTAAAATTTTTTGTGATTTTTTTTAGTAGTTTGAACTAAAATTTTAACAGACTTTTGTCTATTAGTGTACACTTACTTAACAATACACAATAATCGAGTGCTGATTTGAGAATTAATTGTTTTTTTTTTTTTAATTATACTTCTGCAGTCAAAATTTGTTAGTTGTTAAAGTAGCATTTCAGTTTTGTTGTTTCAAGTGAAAATAACTTAGCAGGAAGAAATATCAATTTTAACAACATAAAATACTGAGAATTTGTAACATTCATTTTAGTCAGTTAGTTTGTTAAAAAAAAAAAAAACAAACCAAAAAAAAATGCAAGTAAATAATTTCTGGTTGGTTTTTTTTTTTTTTTTTTGACTAATTTGTGGTTAATTTTACTAACAGTCAAAAACAATAGAAAATGTAAGTTAAATTTAATGAAATGTTAGTTGTCCTGTTTTTAAACGAAATTTTATTTGTTTTTAAAAACATTTGTAGCGGTCTTTACATACAAAATATTTTAAGTATACAAAAAATTATCTGCAGTCGGGTCCAAAATTAATGCACAAAAATGATTTTGGAATTTGCCTCTTAATAAGCTGTATTGTGAGACCGATTTTGTAAAAACAAACAAAATAGTTTCCGCGAAAAGTCAAATTACAAAAGTTCAAATTTCGAAAGATTGTCGAAGGCTATAAGTACACACAGAAAATAAATTGGTTGGAATTCTATCGGAATCAACAAAAATTTTTCGTTATTAATTATTGAATGTTTTTTCAATTACTTACAATTAATCATCCCAAAAGTTAGATTTAATTATGAACGGAAAACATATAAGATTAATATTTTGAATAAAAAATAAATAAAATAAAATGTTTGTATATGTCTGTTTGATCACTTCTGAAAGTATTCATATAGAGACAATCTGACAATAAAAATATAAACAATAATACAATCACAAATACAAATACAAAAATCACTGATGAGGCCTGTCCATAGAAAAAGGCAGAAACTGGATCTAGTCTGATTTGCAAATTTAATGTGTTTATTGGGGTCGACCAATTTGTAACGACAAAAATTTGTCAATATTGTGCCATCGATTTTTCGATAGCTTTTGGCATGAAACGACATATCAAAAAAATCATTTTCGAGGCGCCGTTTTTCCGACAAAAACTCGTCTAAAAATCCAAAAAAAACATTTTTTTTACAAAAAATGATATTGCCATCGTTTTAAGCGTATAATTTTACCTTGGATAGGATATATTTAAAAAATTTTAAATCGGCAAATTTTTTTTTTAACAAACCAAATTTAAGAAACCTTAAAAATTAACTGGTAAAAAGATCGGTTTTTTGACAAAAACTCGTCCAAAACCTCAAGAAAAACATTTTTTTTTGGAGAAACTGCTATCGCCATCGTTTTCAGCGTACAATTTCACCTTGGAAAGGTAATATTTAAAAAAAAATTAAATCAGCCGATTTTTTTTATTACCTACTAAAAAAACCTTAAAAATAAAAGTTGAGAAAAAGTCAAAAAATTTAAATTTGGGCGCCTCAAAAATGATTTTTTTGATATGTCGTAGTGGAACTTTTTGTTCCTCATGCCAAAATCTATCGAAAAATCGATGGCACAATATCGATTGCTAAAACGACCCACCCTAGTGTTTATAATTTTTGAAGAAAATGTTTATTCTTCTTCTTAACCTCAAACCTACTAAAAAACTACAAACATTTGTTCAGTACTTGTGTGTAGTTTTTAAAGCTGTACTCAAGTATTGTATTTGTCAAGAATACGAGTATACTTTTAGACCATCAGTCGCGGTTTACAAATCATTTCGGCAAATTTAGCCGCAGGTGGGGGTCCAAAGGTACTTAAATATTTGTTTCTAAGCATTATCCTATAGCAGGGGTGGCAAGGCTTTTTTCGCTGAGTGCCAGAAGCGGAA
Source organism: Leucophora obtusa (assembly GCA_949987735.1). Taxonomy (NCBI): domain Eukaryota; kingdom Metazoa; phylum Arthropoda; class Insecta; order Diptera; family Anthomyiidae; genus Leucophora; species Leucophora obtusa. The sequence continues at coordinate 186,457,173 of OX465298.1, read as the reverse complement.
AAATTTTTTTTCTAAAAAAATCTCGCGTGCCACCTTAATTGTATTTTAGCTTTAGTCCATAAGATTTGATAAACTAATTGTTAGTTCACTGTTGTGAAGATTCAATAAATAAAATTATGAAAAAAAAAACTTAATTGTAGTTGTTAAAGGACAACTACAATTAAGGTTTTTTTTTTTAAATTTTTAAAATTTTGAAAATTTCTCTTAAAAATATTATCGCAGACATATTTATAAGCGCTATGGATAACCCCCATGATATAACCCCCAAAAGGAAAAATTAAATAACATCCGAGCAATGACGTAATAATGTTTGACGGTTATTTAATTTTTGGGGTTTTATTTAATCTTTAAATATTGAGATTATTTCATTATGAAAAAATCCCCAATGAAATAAAATTAAAACAGTTTGAACACTATTGCCTTTTCATTTTTTGGGGGGTTATTCCATTTTTGGTTGTTATTTCATATTGTTAAAAAAATTATTGGGCGCCATTTAGTACGTAAGAAACTAGTTGAAAAATGTGCTTCGGGCAAAAATTAGATTTTGTTTAAATAAATCGCGCGGTGTTTATCATCATAATAATGAATAAAAAGCGAATATTATGGATTTGAACAGAGAAATTTCTATTTCAGATGAAATGGCTCTGCGAAACACGATCAAAACAAAATTTCAAATTCCAACAAGGGGGTTATTTCATTAGGAATCTTATTTTCAGCCTTTATTTCATTGAGGGTTATTTCATAACACCTATTTTCCCTTTAAAAAAAACTTAATTTTTTAGATCCGATTTTATTACAAGTTGTTTTCCATTTTTGGTCCATTTTCTGGTACTTTTTATTTCTTCGATTATGAGACATTTTCTCATCGAAACATTTAAACTTCTTTCAATCTAGAATTTGAGAAATTTTCCCAGAATTTTCTGATAATCGAATTTGTGAGTTCATATTTCTTTAAACAAAATATGGTGGCAATACAGAGTTTTATTCATTTTAAAAGACCATTTACAAGCTCTATGAAAAATTTCACCATTATGGAGTTAAATCACACATTTTTGTAGAGAAATTTAACACTTAACTGAATTTTTTGCTGGTCTTGTAGTAGTTTAAATTTTTTGAAAATATCCAACAAAACGTCGCGTGCCACCTAAAATCCACTCGCGTGCCACTACTGACACGCGTGTCATAGTTTTGCCAGCCCTGTCCTATAGTATACTTGACAATACGCAATAATAGAGTGCTGATTTGAAAAGCATTTGTTTTAGTTTTATTAAAAATAATTATATGTTTATAAAACAAATTTTTTTTCTGCGAAATGTCAAACTTTAAACGCTTGCAAAGGTCGAAAAGTACACACTAAAATGTTTTTTTCATATTTTTCCCATAGTCAGCTTAATTTTGCGCATCGTTTGAGTGGTAATAGTTAACGCGGTTCAAAATTCGGAATCACTTGCTGAGTCGATTTAGTGATATTCGCCAGTGTAGGGTCACATTTCTGATGATAATTGAATGAAATTTGATACGAAAATTGGTATACATGCAGAGAAAAGATATGGTTGCATTATTATCACGGCTAGAAAACTATGTTCCCTACTGGCATACATGGTTGTTGCAATCAAATTATGAATATATTAATCATACTTTACAAATGATATGGGCGCCTATAATCATTTTATAGTTAAAATCTCTCTTTTTTCGGTTCCCTAGTAAAAATGATTTTTATATATTCATATATGATTTTTATACAATCATTTATGATTTTATACAATTATAACTTGTCGAGTATTGTGAAACATATATTTTTATATGATTATAACAAAAGATATTTAATTATATAAAATTATATTAACCAGATCCACCATTTTTCGGATCAGATAATATATTTTTTATATAATTATATTAACCCATACATGATTTGATCCGGAAAATTGTGGATCTGGTTAATATAATTTTATATAATTAAATATCTTTTGATATAATCATATGAAAATATATGTTTCACAATACTCGACAAGTTATAATTGTATAAAATCATAAATGGTTATATAAAAATCATATCTGATTATATAAAAATCATTTTTACTAGGGTTACCACATTATTCTCTGGTCTATAATCTGGACAATCATATTCCTCCCTTCGAATTTCAATCATATTATTATTTGAATTGAAATTTAATGTATATTGTGCATAAAAGTGATCAGTGTTATAAATTAAGCAAAAAAAAGTGATTTAAATAAATACAAGATTTTACTTTTTATTTTTTTTTTTTCAGTAATGTAGAAAAAATGTTATGGAAGAGCATCTATAATGAGTGTGAAAGATTTTAGTTTTTTACGAAAGCAAAATTGAAGAAATGTACAAATTGAGAAAATGTAAAGATTGCCAGAAATGATCATAATATAATCCTAATGATAATACTATGATCGTAGCATCATCATAAATGATCACAAAATTTCCTACATGACCATAATATGATCACTGGGCAAATTTTATGATCACAGATATTATGATCGCTTGAAATATGTTATGTTCATTTTGATTGCATTTTGAAATTGTATTTATTTTTAATAATATTTTCTACTCGCTGATGTTACATGTTTTTATAATTTATTTTTATTTATATAAATATAAGTGATAATTAAAATTATTTAAATGTGTAAATTAGTCATTGAATAAATTTTATGTGCTATTTTAAATAAAAAAAAACATGCATAGATTTTCAACTTAGCTTCTAAAAAATGCTGGGAAAATACTATAGGGATCATGGTGTGATATTGCAGGACTATAATATGATGATATTGGCATTATTTTGGAAACATAATGTGATGATTTAAGAATTAAATAATGGTAAAAAAAAATATTTCATAATATGAACGTCGAGGTCATAAACCCAAAATTATATGATATTCTTCGAATATGGCCATCCCAACTATGTTTTTTCTTTGCGTATAGGATAAAAATTTGTGGTGATTTTTCATATTCAGAAAACAGCTTGGCCGAGACCGACTTTTTGTTATACCTAATTAAGAGTATATGTTATATTTCGTTATATTTATTGCACAATTTGTATGGAATTTGATCCGCTTCTCGGAATATTACCCAAATTGTACTGTGATGTAGGGTAATATACACACAGAAAAAATAGTAGGCACCAACAATAGGATTTTGTAAAAGCAATCACGTTTTCTTTTAAATTGAAATTTTATTCCCAACAATTTTTTTGTTTGAAATATTTGTAACTCGTTTGTAAATTGTTATCTTTCATATAAAAATTGTTTAAAAATAAAAATTCAAAGTTACAAAAAATAAAATAAATTTTTTTTTGGATTTACAAATTTTTTTGTTGGTGACTTTTTAAAAAGTTTTTTTTTTATATTTACAAATTTGGTATGAGAAAGGCAGAGACTATTAATTATAGAGATAGGAAATCAAAACTAACACTACTCACCGATAGAGGGCGCTGAAATTTAGTATTACCTGAGCAACTATTTAGTATCCATTTAGTATCAGCTGAGCCTATATCTCAAAACCTAAAAACTGCTCAAAATAAGGAAAAAACAACGGGCAATATATTCAAATAATAAAATTTGAGATATTCGTTTGTTTTTTTTTTTTTGCTTTGTTGTTTGTTATTATTTAAATTTAAATAAAAAAAGAAAATTGTCAATTTTTTGAACAAAGTGCCATCTAGTGATAAAAATATTTTTATAACTTATTTTTTTGATGAGAAAGGTGTTTAAAAATTTAATTAGAATTTTGTAAATTCGTTCTGTGGATATATAGCCGGCATACGTGACTCCAATTTTTTAAATTGTTTTTAACCCCTGTTCCAATAAAGTTGCAATTTCAAATCGAACAAAATTCTGAAACCACGCGAAAGTAGAATTTGGGTTTCCCCAACTCACATATTTAATTTTTTCCAAAGTGACTTATAAATAAATTTTGAAACCTCCGAAAACAGTTTTGTATTAGGTTTGTTTTTTTTTCGAATTTTGTATAAATATTTCATACAAATTTAAGCATTTAGAAAACTAGTATAAATTTAGCTTCGTAAAAATTAAGTAATTATAAAAATGCTACCAAGTCTCAAAAATTCTTGGCTTTTCTATTTCAAATGTAAACAAAAATATTTATCATAAAAATATTTGAAATTTTAGAATTTTTTATTTTATATTTTACAAAATATTAAAAACAACAAAAGCCAACAACTGAATTATGCGTTTGTTAGTAACGGTAGAGCAGGGCACACAAGATAATTGCTTTATTTCGAGTTCCGGCGAAGTCTTTGTACGAAAACAGCTTTTGTACAAAGGCGACCCCAAATGTTTAAATTTTATTTGTTTACAAAAAATAAAAGAAAAGTCAGTTAAGTACGGATAGGCGTTTTTTTTACAAGTCGTTATAGATATAGGTATAAAATTCGAAAAAACATACATTATGGACATATTTTTAAAATTCAAGATATCTCGGGTAAAACTATTTAGAAATTTTTATGTAAATTTACAAAAGAATTATTTGAAAATATTTTTTTTTTAACAAAAACGATGCTCTTTCATTCATATATCCTTATTTATTAGAGAAAAGTGTATTAGATTCAATTTTCGCTAGCTTTTTCTATATTAAATAATTCGAAAAAAATTGTTCGCATGTGAATATTGGAACAGCTAAAAATGCTTAAATTTTCACTACGAATTATTTAATCTGCAGGTGATTTCGATTTCCAATTCCTTTTTATTTCTTATATGACTTAAAAACTTAATAATTGTTATTAATTTATTATTTTTAATAATAATATATTTTCTCTTCTTTCGTTACAGGTAAGTTCAATAATATTTTATGGCAAAAAATTGTGTAAGTAAATAATACAACATTTTATAATGCGAATTAATTGAATTTAGGGCTGTCGTTAAATTTGTAATATCAATTAATTTTTTTTTATTAATTTAATTTAAGGTTTAAGGAATCAAAAAAAAAAAGAATTGATTTAATTAAAAACTAACTGGTATCTATTAAAATTTGAATAGCTGAATATATATTAGGTGTGTTTCTTTACTTTTTGGGTAAAGTTCGGTAAAATGAGAGTAAGCACAAAATCCTCTTACAAAATTACAAAATTACCCAATAGTACGCGAACACAAAAAACCACTTTTCTAGCCCAAAATCTTATTTCAAAGATCAATAATGTGAAACAGTGATGGGACTTGAAAATTTTTGTTTTGTGCCAAGTGTGTGACTAAAATGTGCCAAATGGGCCTTAATTGTGCCAAAACTCAATTTTCACTCAGTACCCGTGTTTTCAACTTTAATTTCTTTTCGTGTAATTCAACTTTAATTTCATTTCGTAATCGCATTCCTATGGAATTAGTTCTATTTTGAATTAATTCTAACCTAATGAATTCAAATTTTCTTGAATTCATTCAATTAAAATGATAAATGAAATTCATTCGATTCTTATTAAAGATTTGGAAATGCAGCCAATGAATGAATTCTTTAGGAATAGTTACTCGTAATAGTGTACATAGAAACATTTTCTAAAACTGAATTAAATTTTTCATGAATTAAACTTAAATTAATTCTTTCGAAACTCTGAGCTAAATTTAAATCATTTGAATTTTTAAAATTCTATGGGTTATTTGGTAATATCTTCGATGACATTTTTTAGTTTTGCTTTGTTTGAAAAGGTATTTTAATACGAATGAATGCTCAGAAACTAAAAATTAAAGAATTTTTAAAGAATCGTTATTTTTTAAATCCACTTTCTATTAAATTTTGTAGATAACTAAAATGTGCCAAAATAGTATTGGTTGTGCCATTTAGGGGTATGGCATCACCAAAAAAATAAATAATAAAAATATTTTTATCACTAGATGGCACTTTGTTCAAAAAATTGACAATTTTCTTTTTTTATTTAAATTTAAATAATATCAAACAACAAAGCAAAAAAACAAACGAATATTTCAAATTTTATTATTTGAATATATTCCGCGTTGTTTTTTTCTTATTTTGAGAAATTTTCAGCAGTTTTTAGGTTTTGAAATATAGGCTCAGCTGATACTAAACGGATACTTAATAGTTGCTCAGGTAATACTAAATTTCAGCGCCCTCTATCGGTGAGTAGTGTTAGTTTTGATTTACCATCTCTATAATTAATAGTCTCTGGTGCCATTGTACCAATCAATCTTAGATTGTGCCACAAATCCCATCACTGATGTGAAAATACGTATAATTTCAGTTTGCAAATTGGCACAAATACCCATATTTATTCGCATTTGAAAGTTGTTTTTGATTTTATTCAATTAATTCTTATAAAAAAAAAATAAGTTTCTTTTGCTTATTTCTTTATTTAATTAAAATTCTAAATCTATTTTCATAATTGTTTTTTGTTTATATTTATATCAGCTGTTTTACCAAAGTTTACCTGAAGAAAAAGTCTGGGTAAATTTTGGTAAAAAGCGCTCTCATTTACCCAATTTTCGAGTACGGGAACGCTTTTGGGTACATTTCGGTAACTTTGGTCAAATTTCGGTAACATTGGGAACGTACGGGAACGCACTTATTGTAGAAAGTAAACTTGTTTTGATTTTTATTAAATTAAACAATCGACACTATAAAATTATTAAACTCCCAGCCAAACAGATTATGTCTAATCATATCAAAATTACATATATACATACACATAGAGAAAACTTTTATCAGTTTCCAACTAAAATTGGGTTACCACGACAAAAACTGCTGGAACAATTGAATATTGTTTTTCAGAACAAAACTCAGTTAATACAACTAAATTTTAGTTGCAACACCCAAACTATTCAGGAAGCACTTTTCGATATGATTAAATTAACCGAATTTGTTGCTTGTAGCAACCGAAATACACTTTTCAATTTGGTTGCCACTTTATTTTTCTCTGTAGGGTACTTATCTTAATGCCCAAGGTATTTTACAATCGAATCTCACACTTATTTGCCACAGTTTTGTTTCATTTTAATGTAACTAATTTTACGGACAAATTAATACCAGTTATGTTTTGTTTGTTTGTTGAAATCACTTGAAACTTAATTTATCTATTTAGCATTTTAACAAAACCTGAATTGACCCGATTTAATAGCTGTAAATATAATCATGGTCAATGTTAGAAAAGAAATGATTTAAAAATTTAAGCGAAACGAAATACAGAAAAAAGTAAAATGCAGGAAACCTGAATAATTAGGAAGGAATTGAGAAGACCCAACCAAAATGTTTGCCTTTTATTTGTTTTTTTCATTAACTTTTTTTGGTATCATCCATGACAAAATGATTGATGGTCGGTCATTGAGTCTACTGAACAATATCATTGATATGTTAATTGCTGGTAGAAGATGAAGTAGAAGAAAATTAAAAAAAAATAGTGAGCGTTGTAAATTTCGGTAATGGAGAATAGTTAATGCCCTTCAAATGTTTATTGTAAAACATGGGAATTTTTAATTGGCGTGGAAATTTAATTGGTAATTTTTTAAAATAAATATTTATAATTAATTTAAGGTGCTTTCACAATGGTAGAGTGACTCTACTCTGCAGCACAGATTAAAATGTTAACTGTTCGAAATGCAGAGTAGAGTTACTTCAAAACTTATTTGACATTTAGTACTTTCTTCATATTTTCGCCACTCTTTAGCCAGAATTTTTATCGTTTTTTTTTTAAATATTTTTTTCATTTTAAATAATACCGAAAACAACACAAATTTTATATTTATTTATTATATTTTGTTATTATTTTTTTTAATTTGTTGACAATTAGAGATGTGAACAAATTAGAGATGTGTTTTTTTGGGTATATTTGTCATGTTAAACAGTTAACAGACCAATGTTAACTCCAGAGTGTAGCAAATCTGTACTCCAGAGTCAAACAAGTTTTACTCTGGAGTGGAATAACAAGAGATAGCACAATACAAAAATGTGTTAGTATGAAAGAGAAAAAAACAAAATTTGCTACAAATTGGAGTACTCCGTCATTGTAAACGCACCTTTAAATTCAATATTTTTTTTTATTTTTAAAAATATATATTTAAAAACAAATTATCAAAAGTTGCTTTTTAGCACCTGTGAAAATAGTACTGAAAACAATACTGAATGGCAGTGCAGCTTTTGCATTTGTTTAATAAGTACTTTTATTGAAGAGAATAAAGCAATGACAAAGTGGTGTTTTTATCCCAATCAACTTTCATATCAAACAACTTTCATACCGTAATGGGTCATATATGATCATATATATGGGTATAGCTGATCATATCTGTCCATATATAATATATACGATAATATATGGCATATGTCCATATAAGTTCGGATCCGATATTTGAGGTTGTATGGGCATACACAATCATATACGAGGATATATTAATCATATATGCGCATATATGAACATATATGATCTTATACGACCAAATATACTCTGAAATTTCGGGTCCGAATATATATGGTCATATATTGTACTATATATGGGCATATATGATCATATACGAGCCCATATATAATAATAAATGTTCATGTACCCTCAAATTTTCACCTCCCAAGTAAAAAAGTTTTGATATAGTCATATATTATCCTATAAAATTTTGTATAATTATATATTGGAACATATACATATATCTTGATATATGTTTATGTAAATATATAAAATTTTACCAAATTATATCCTAAATATATAACTATATATTGTTATATATTGCACAATATATAGTGCAACATATTACAATATCCAATTATATATAGACCTTTATATAATTTAATATGCCTCATATAATTATGTATAATTGTATCGAATTATATACCATTACATCTAGTTGGATATGATTATATTATATTTGATACATTTGGATGAGGACAAAATCCGGATAAAATTGTATCAAACCATATCTTATTCCATCCAATTAAATCTAATTGTGTCAAATTAGATCTAATATGGTCATAATACGATCTAATTTGATACAATTAGATGTTCTAATTTTTCGGATATAATTATATATAATATCAAAAGTCATATAATTTCTTTTAGTAGGGCTGAGAGGATAAATTTAAAAAAAGTAATCTGATATATAATTATATGGTAATGCCTACGGACAAGTATGACAATATATTATTAAATGAAGCCACTTATGGTTAAACCTTTTACTCAGGGTCTTACTTTTCTATTACAAAACCCTTTATTTAGCAGCCCCGGTTCATTATATAGGTCATTGCGGGCTTTCAAACAAACGGATTTCGCTAGATCGAATCCGCTTTTTTAAAAGATCAAGAATATATAATTTATGAATTCCGCTACAGAAGAGTTACAAACGGAATGACGATAAAAACCCTCTCAAATAGTGGAGTGGAGAGTATTTTTACAAAAAATCCCTTAATATATTGATATGATGTTTGTTGGAAGACTTTATTATAAAAATGTTGTCTATGGTTTGTTTTTTGCTATTTATTTTATTTTTTTTGGTTTTTTTTTTTTGTGAATTCGTAATAGGATCCTTAATAGATGTGAGTTAGATGCAGAAGAAGAAATGAAAAATAGAAAATGTGATAAACAAAATATTTTGAAAAAATCCCAAATATACGAGGGCAGTACGAAATGTTCTTAGCCTGACATAGAGATGGCGGTATAAACAGCAAAAAGCTTTGTATAATGGAAGCTTCCAACCATCATATGAACACGTGTTAAATTTCATTTCGATCTGTCAACTCATTCGTATGCTAACAGGTGTTCAAAAAAGGCGCTTCAGTGATTTTTTTATAATGGAATGGAATTAGAAATTGGTGGTGTGATTAAATATTTACATAAGAAAGGTTTATCGGGAAAAGAAATTCTTAATGATATGGTGAATGTATTAGGTGAAAGTGCTCCTTCATATGCAACAGTAAAAAATTGGGTTGCTTGGTCGTACAAGCATTGAAGATGAACCACAAAGTGGACGTCCAAAAACTGAAACAACGCCAGAAATCATAGCTGAAGTTCATGTTATGATATTAGACAATCGACGAGTGAAAGTGCGTGAAATAATTAAATAATCGAGTTCATTTTATTTTATATCAAGAATTACAGATGAAAAAGCTTTCTGCAAGATGTGTGCCGCATTAGTTAACAGTTGACCAAAAACACATTCGAATGAAAAGTTCTCATCATTTCTCTGATTTAGCTCCCTCTGACTTCTATTGAATTGCTAGAAACACGTTGCACTAGGCTTCAGAAGATTATATTGAAAAATAAAATAATTTTAAAAATCTAGCTCTTGTTTTTTCATTGTTATTCTAAGAACATTTCGAACTGTCCTCGTATTTTGAAAGTAGTATGAGTCAGTCCATTTTTAAAAAATTTTGTTAGTGATTTTATTGTAATTTTGTAACTTTTTTAGAAAACATTTTTTAATTATTCACATATTATTGTATGTTCTATATATTATAAACTAATCATGTTCAAAAATCTGCTAAATAATTAATTTATTAAAAGAAAATTACAATAGAACTAACAAAATTCAACACTCAGATAACTTCTACAGTCAGAATTTTTTAACTGTTTAAGTATTTTATATATATTTCTTTTAAATTTTTAATGCTTTCTTTCAGAAACAATTTCTAAATCTTTTTGCCCATGCCATATATTTTCAGCGTATAAATAATGTATAATTAAAAAATTACTTATACGCGCCTAGATAATAAAATAAGTTGGTGTCTAAGAGATAAATGTGATTTGTCTTTAAAGAAAACATGCCAAACAAAATTCCTTAAAATTTTATATTTCCCAGTAATACGTTAAGTATCCAACTAAGAAGATTTTTTACCAAAACAACGACAAAACACAAGAAGAAAATCAAATTGGAACACGTGACATAAATGCTAATTATGTAGAATTTAGAGTATCAACTTATTTTGCACATAATAAGGAATATATCCTTATTATCTCTGGATTTTTCTTTTTCTAACACACTCCTCTTGGTATTGTAATCAAGTCCCCTTATTATTACAATACATTGTATAAGTGTGTGTATTAATAATTCTCATATCTCCACATACATTTATCTTAAACATTGAAAAATTTCTCTCTTTTACTGGTCTTTATTGTCACTAATTTTTTAAAGAACATGTTAGTGATATAATTCATCACTAGTGTGCTGTTTAGATTATTATATATGTACACTAATAGAAAAAGTCCGTAAAAATTTAGTTAAAACTACTAAAAATTAGTTAAAAATGATGCTGCAAAAAAACTGTTAAATTAGCAGATTATTTTTGCTATACATTAGTAATATAGAAACAGCAAAAATGAAACTGTTAAATATACAGAATTTTAGTTATATTTCAGCTAGATTTTTGTAAATGGAGAATACCAAATTAACCTGCTAAAATCAGCAAAAAATTTTGCTAAATAATTAGTAGCCTAAAAAATCACTAAAAAATTTAAAATTTTCGAAGTTTTTTTTCGATTTTTTTTTTAAATGCAAATAAAAATCGAGCCTTTTGAAAATAGCAGTTTACAATTTTTAGCAAATATTTCTGCTGATTTTATCAGCATTCAATAGACTGCTAACATTTGCATTCAACTAAATTTAGCTTAAAAATAGCAAAAATTTTGTAGAATTAACAGTTTATTTTTGCTATTTTTAGTCTACAAATATTTAGCAAAATTTTCTGCAGATTTTGCAGTACAATTTGCTATTTTCAATTAACTAAAAGTTAGCCTAAATATTACTAAAATTCTGTAAATTTAACAGTTTTAATTTTGCTGTTCTCATTTTACTAGTATTTAGTAAAAAAGTCTGCTGATTTTAGCAGTTTTTTCTGCAGCATTATTTTTAACTAATTTTTAGTAACTTTTTCTGCTATTTTCACAGATTTATATCTATGAGTGTATATTAGTCACACATCAATTTCAAATTTACTTTAATGTTAAATATTTAAATCATGCTAAATTGGATCGAATAATATTTATTGCTTTGGAAAAGATGTGATATAATATTGCATTGATGAAGTGTACACTAGACTGTCCCTTATTGGAAATTGTCCCAAATGGAAGCAAACGATTTTTTTTTTTTTGGAAAACGTTAACCCGTGCCGAAAGTTGGACGAAAATAGCCCATTTTGGAAAAAAAAAGTGTATTACTATTAAAAATTCTCAAAATTCGAAATTTCCAAAAAAATTATTTTTTATTCCATTTATTTATTTAATATAGTCAAAATGATTCAGATATGGAATTTTGACTTCATCGGATATCATTAACCCACTTTAGCCTGAAATCCAAAATGACCCACGAATTTGATAAAAATGCAAAAACTTTTTTTTTTAATTTATTTTAAAGATTTTTTAAAACGTCTAATTTGGAGATGTCGATTGCTATTTGTACCACATAATAATTGATATTAAAGAAAAAAAATAAATTGTAAAAATGATAATTCGAGTTCGTGTTTGTAGCGACTGCTTTCCAGGACATTATACAAAAATTGCTCATTTTGTCAAATATTAAACAAAATTTGAATGTTTTCATTAAAATTTTACATAATTTTCGGAAAAATATCACTTCCCTATAAACAATTTCACTGGAATTCAAGTACAATTCCAACCCTGTTTTCCAGTTTCAAGGCTTGAATACAACTTTAATTACATTTTATTTCAATAGCATACTCCAACAAAAGGGAAACAAAAATTCAAGTTTGAAATATTTTTTTTAAATATACAAATGCTAGAATTTGAAATATATTTTAATCAAGCAAAATTTAAAGCACTTGAATTTTTAAAAACTATGTGCTTATTGGGTTTAATTTACTTAGACTATAATTATCTTTAAATCGGTTTAAAAAATATTTAACCCTTAGTGGCATGGGGTCAGAAAAGACCCATGAAACTTAATATTAATTATGACTACGAAATTGTAAAGCCATTAAATTGATATAAAAAAAATCTCAACTGGATAAAAATAATTATTTTATGTAACGTGATCCAGATGGGATTAATTTTTATACTTTCGGCCAAAAACGCCCCACTAGGAAATTTACAGAATAAATAATTTTTTTCGAAATTTCGAATTTTGGGAATTTTTAATAGTAATACATTTTTTTCCAAAATGGGCCATTTTCGTCCAACTTTCGGCACGGGTTAACGTTTTCCAAAAAGAAAAAAATCGATTTCTCCCATTTGGGACCATTTGGGACCAATAAAACTGGGGGGTTGTAATGACAAATCTGTAAACTGTGCATTAGATGCAAATTCAGCGATATATGTAAATTTTTCAAAATGAATTTTAAGACTTCCGATTAGGTTAATTTTCTTTTCATTTGTATATAAAATTTATTTGTATGAAATTTGATGACAAAAAATAGTCGCTCCGGAAATCGATTGAAAAATTGATTAGAGTTTAGTTTCTTTAAAAATGTTGTTATTGAATATATATATTTTTTACACCAAATATTTTCGGAATAGTAATAGTTACTTAATTTCCTTTCCAAAAAGAGAAAAGAAAACTAAAAATCGGTTGGAAAATATCCCATTTACTACAAATTTCCCACAATACTAATGTGTCAAAAACCACTTGATCATAAAACTCAAGGATAAAAAAAAATTTTTTTTAGAAATTTTCTAATATCACTGGGTATCAAGATTGCTAGTCTAGCTCTTTGATGTGAAAGTTGACTGGCACAAAAACATCCCTTTGTCATTGCGAGATATTAAACAAGTGCACAAGAAGCACTGCAATTCAGTATTGTTTTCAGTACAATTTTCATAGGTGAATAAAAAGGGATTTTTCATCATTTTGTTTTTTTTTTTTTGTTATGTATATTTTTAAAAATTTTAAAATATTGATTTTAAACAAATTAATTATAAATATTAAAAAATAAAAAGAAAAAAATATTGGTCTCCCCGGGAATCGAACCACGATCATCTGTTTGGAAATGAACTGTATCAAAATATTTTTTTTGGATCAGAGCAATAATTATGCTTTAGAAGCCATATCTAAGTGATTTTATGAATGTTCAGAATTACTTTTAAAAAAGATGTAAAAATATACTAACAAATACTCCGAAAGCAATGAAAGAAGTGATTTTTTTGAAATTGTTCAGATTTACTTCTAAAAAGCAGTAAAAATACACTAACGGATACCTTTGAAGTAGTGAAAGAAGTTATTTTTGAAGCATGAGTTACAATGTTTTTTTACTGGGGTAATACTACTAAAAACGTAGTAAATTATCATTTCTACAATAAAAAAAATTTAACTTGTTTAATGAAAAATTGTAAATTTTTAAAAATTTAATATAAAAGGTTAAAAGCGCAACCATTAAGGAATTAAGTTAATTCCTTTTGACAAAGTACACCAAAATTAACATTAAGATAAAAAATAGGGGGATCAACGGAAAACTAAATTTAAAAAAAAATACCCCAAACAAGTCTTGACATTAATCGTTTGGAGTGGAAGTGTTGGATTTGCGTGTCATGTAATTAAGTTTAAGTAGTTAGTAAAGGAAGCAGACAAAAATTAAACAGCAGCTTAGTTAAGCTGGTTTAAATGGTTTAACTCCCGATGGAGAAAACAATAATCATGACGAAGGCGAAGGGGATGATAATGGCAAAATTGTACTTTAATAACAACTAAATGATTTTTGTGGTAAGACAAAATAACAAAACATTAGTTCCAACTGTTGTTGTTGGTTTTTATTGAAATTAACAAATTTTATGACTCCATTTAAATGTATACTTTTTCCTAACTACCCACAGCGATATGAACTCACTTTTATGAACATTAAAATTTCACTTAAATTGTGCTTTAATTTTGATTTTATGTTGAATTTTATTTTTTCTTTTTTGTTGTAAAAGACTCTATTGTTGCTGCAACATTTATTCATTCGTAGACGATTTACTACAGACTTATTGATGTTTTTCTTGGCAAACAAATTTAAATGAATGTACTATTTCCTCGAAAAATAATTTGAATCGCGTGGCAAAACATGCAAACAAATTGAGTAGATGATAATAATAATGGTTACAATGAATTTGCTGATAGAAAACCGAAAAAATAACACAACACTACATATGTATGAGGTTTT
This sequence comes from Leucophora obtusa, assembly GCA_949987735.1. Taxonomy (NCBI): domain Eukaryota; kingdom Metazoa; phylum Arthropoda; class Insecta; order Diptera; family Anthomyiidae; genus Leucophora; species Leucophora obtusa. The sequence goes on along the minus strand of OX465298.1, from coordinate 186,442,124 downwards.
CCATACCAACTGACCAGCTTGAGTTCGCAACTTCGATATCCGGTGGGCGGCAATAAAAACAAAATTTTAAAAATAAAACAAAAATGCAAAAATTAAAATAATAAAAAAAAATATTTTGCAGGTTTGAGGTTAAGAAAAAGAATAAATCTTTTTCTCTAAAAATTACAAACACATTAATTTTCTATGGACAGGCTTTATCAGTGATTTTACATTAAATTGTATCATTTAGCGTGTTTTTTAATCACCTGGCTTTAGAATTTTTCATACAAAAAATGGATTTATTAAATCCAAAAAAAAAGCTGAATTTAATAAATCCACAATAAAAGCACAAATATATGAAACAGCTTACTAATTTAATGTCAGAAAAAAATACAAATGAAAATTAAAAGAGAAACAAAAAAATTGAAAAACTAACAAATAAAAGGCTTTTATAAAATTTTTTTTATGAAATATGTTTAGAAAAAAACTACACCTCACCAAATACATATTTTTCATCTTGGACATGGAGAAATAGCTCAAATAGAAATGGAAATTTTTCACTCTACAGTAAGTAATTTAATTAAATCCAATTAGTGAATATTAAATATTGCAATGGAATTTTTCAATTGTGTAAAAATATAAATTGAAGTGATAAAACTGAATATCGCTGTTTTATGTAAAATATAATTATAAATTAATAATTAAAATCCTTCATCATCGAATTCGGTATTAAAAATTAGGGTGAAAGAAGTGTCGGACAGAAAATTTTTTTAAAATAGGAAGAATCTAACCCCATCTGTTGAGCACTTTTAGAAATACTTTTTGGATTTATTAAATCCAAGTGATTAGAAAAAACGGCTATTGTTAATATATTTCATTGTCAGATTGTCTCTATGTGATAATTTTTCAACAACCCGTCGGCTGTAGGAATCGAACATATGCCTACTCCTACATTACAAACTTAACTATACTAAGGTGCGACCGCTTAGCCATCTCACCCAAGTAAGCCTTTGTATGCAATGTAACCAATTCATACACTCACAATATTTTATGGTTAAAAACAACATAAAATACATATTAAATTAATTTAAAACACAATTAAAAAAGGACTACTGATTTTTCATTATATTCAAACCATTTTGCTATCTATTTTCAAACATTGTTTAAACAATCCATAAAACAAATAAAAATAATTGAAAAGTCTGCTAGAACAATCTTCAATTTTTAACTGACAAAAAGTTAGAAAAAGCGATTTAGTGGTTTGTTTTTCATATTTGAAAGTTTTTTTTTTTTTTGTCAGTTTTCAAAACACTACACGCACGTTCATATTTTTACTGGCTATGTTTGTGTGTATGAGTAAGGAATTTCTTGTAATTTGAATTGAAATAACTTTGTATATAAACAAACTATTTTAACAAAAAAGAAAACCGAAAATATTTAAATTTTTGTTTTAAAACAGAAAACAACGAAATTATTTAAATTATTTTTTCTAAATATAGAAAACTAAAAATAGAAAATTTGACTGAAAATATCAACTCCTACAGACGATACGTATCTTTTTGTAGTTTGTTTTTTATTGACTTATAAAAAAAGTTAAAGAATATGTTTCCATGTATTTTAATTCATTATTTAATTTAAAACAAACTTTATCTATTACTTATCAAATAAACCTCAATCGGTTATGGAAAATATATTGTGAGTGTAGCTTTCTTTCCTATTCGTTCGACCGGGGTGTATTGCCCGTATGAATACTATCCGATTTATGAATTACTATTTATAGGTCCGGGTAAGAAACAGTTAAAAAAAATCTTTGGTTTGGTAATACTATTTAAGTTCAAGTTCAGATAGGATCTTTCTATGGCAACTAAATCAAAACACGGATCGATTTTCACCATTTTCAAAAAAATAGGGTTCAACCTTGGGGCAACAGAAATTTATGCAACAATTCTTCAGAATTGCGAGCTCTAGTTTTTTTTTTTTATAAAGAGAAGCAACACTCAGGAAATTCTTCCTATTAATTAACGTGTTGCTTCCTTTGGAAAGGGGATAGAGAAGAAGTGAAAGGTGGTGAAAGATGAAGGGCTTCAAATATGGCAACACTGTAATTGCGCGAGATGTTGAATTTTAGAAAAGTTGTTGCGCGCTATCTGATGGTGAGTTGGCGAACTTTGTTGAAGCTTTTTAGTTCATAGCCCTGTTATATTATTTTACTTCGGTGGGGTTAAGTGCTATGGGAACACCGAAGGAGGACGCTGCGATATGTATGAGGGATATAAAAAACTCATACATATTACTATTTTTCATAAATTGATGTTGCCTTGGTTGGGGCTCGAACCCGCAACCTCACGTGTAACAGTCCAATGCGCTAACCATTACACCACAGCGCCAACACCACAGTTTGCCTAAAAGGGCCGTTCATTTTAAATGGACAGGCCAATTTACTGGCGGACATCGCTAAATCGTCTCAGCAAGTGATTCTGATTCGATATCCCGAGAACGGGATTCACTAATCCCTGGCAGGATCTACAACCAAGTCCATTATTTTATAAAAGACGCGATTGACTAACTCACTCACTTGACATTAACTTAGTCAGTCCTGCTTTAGCGTGGTGTCGTCAGAGCTGCGCACTAGCGTTTGTATAGTTGTGTGTGTTACACTGTTGTAAAAAAGTGTTTAATAAATAAATGCATGAGCTAATATCAAAAAAAAGAGTGTGTGGTTATTTTAATTTCAATAGAAAAGAACCCAGAGAAAATAAACCAACATTTTGAAAAGGTAAAACGCAACAATGCACGGTGGGCCAGGATCGTCGTTTTTTTGGCCATAAGTACAATTCAGGTAAAGGGAAAATATGTTTATATATTCAAAATAGAGGATTTTTGAATATTTTGTGAGTGAAATATTGTATCATTGTGGTTACTCGTTGTTAGTTGGCAAGAGTTCATAGTCAAAGTTTTTTTTTTTAATTTTGTGACATTTTTTTATTTTTTAATGATACAATAAAAAATCATAAATTAACAATAATTTGTTCCAAAAACAATCTCAAATTATAAAACTGAAACTAGTTCTCAAAAAAAAAAATAGAAGCCTGTTAAGTATTTACGAAAAAAGTACCAAAATTATTAATTTTACCTCAAAAATGTTTGTTTTTTGGAAATCCTAAATTTTCAAAAAAAAAAGTTCCAAAATGTTCCAAGACATATTTAAAAAACTTGAATGCCAATGTGTTCCATAAGATGTCTTCTACCTAGGTTTTTGACGTTTGCGACCGTTTATAAACTTTCGAGATTTTGCCCTTTAACTGAAAAAGTACCTTCAGATCTCGCTGATTTCCAGCATTTCAGAGTTTTAGTAAAAACTAAAAAATAGCACTAAAATTACCTTACATGAAGGTTCTGGTTTTCTCACACAGACTAGCCCCCTAAAGTCCAGGTTTGGGGGACATTTGAGTGCTAATTCTGAATAGGTACGAAATTAACCCTTAAACACATTTTAAGTTTTGACTTATTTCTGGCACTGAAGTTAAATTTTCAACTTTGATGTCTTCAGAGACTTATAGTAGAATTTCATGACAAATATTTTTGCGGAACATTTTAACCACCTAGCTCTTCAACTTATGGGTCTTTTTGACACTTTTTAAAAAGGGCCCAAAGAGAACCTTTAATTGCAGAGTTAGAGGGTTAAAATGTTCCACAAAACTTACCCTCGTAGTGTTTTACATAAGTTCGCTGAACATATCCTATACCTAAAATGGAAGATTCACATGGTTTCCTATGCCAATTCACAATAAATATTTTCAAAAGAGGGGAAATTTTAACCCCCCAAAAACGTCAGGCCAGAAGAAAACTTTTAAAATGCCGATACACTTATAGTTTTCTTTGGTCCCTCTGCCAGAATTAGTTGTCATCAGAACCTGTTTTTTTTTTGTACAGTGTAATTTATTTTCCAACACATAACAATTTTAAATTTATGGCCGCCATATTAGATACGCCATGTTGGATTTTTAAAATTTTATTTCAGATTCGTAATTTTCTACTCAAAAACTTCCCCCGGTGGAAATTTGAAGTAAATCAGGCGACATAAGAAATTTAATGAAAAAATAGTTTGTCGCCATATTGGATCCGCCATTTTGAATTTCAAAATTTTAATTTCAGATTTTTAATCAGCGGATCATAGACCTATATAATTGATTATTTTAAGTTCAATATAATAAAAACTAAAAATTAATGGCCGCCATCTTGGATCCGCCATTTTGAATTTTATATTTTTAATTTCAGATTCGTGATCAGCAACAACCAAACCCCCCTTTGTGATATCTTTTAGTCTCATATACTCAATATTCTAGTTTTGGCCAAAATTCGATGATGCTGGCCCACTGTGCAATGGCTCGTATGAATAAAAAATAGATATTACTAATAGGGGGAAATACACGATTTTTTAAGCAATTACTTCACAAATCTAGTCTGCTTGGGAGTAGACTTGAAATTTAATTTTTTAATTTTCATTTACATTTCATGCTAATCTAGCAGCCAATTGGTAAATTTGGAGTTAAAAGCCATTCCTAAGCCCAAAGTAATTACTTTGAAGTAATTGCTAAGTTTTATTCATATGACCCAATATTAAAAATAAACTTAAATATGTTGATCCAATTTTTTTTTAATATTGACATTGGTAAGACATACCTTTTTTCTTAGCTGCACAGTTGGCTTGGAAAGCCACAAATGTATAGTACAAAGGGAAGTTAGCAATGGAATTTGCTTCGATGTGACCTATCTATATGCTAGCAATAATTCTAAGTAAAAAAAAATGTATTTATTTTAATTTTGATAAAAATGTTTAACATTTCGTTGGTTACTTTGGTAGGAAATTATTAACAAAATCTGTCCTGGAACTAAAAAGTTATAACACAAAATTTAACAAACATCTGTGTAAACTAAATCATGTTTTTAAAAGAACAATGTGTTTAGACGGTGTTTTTAAAATAAAATTTTACAAAAGCATTTGCTATGACTTGGATTACCTTTGGTACTGAAAATTAATAAAATTTGTTGGTAGATAGAAAAATAATGACAAAAACTTTCTTAAATAACTCTATAGATTATTTTTAAAACGAGTGTGTATTTTCAATGAGAATTTATAATAACTTTTTATCGACGTATTCGTTGTCCAAAATGGGAGGTACTTCCCTTAGCTTGTCTTCCATTTAATTTGTAATGTAATTATAATGTTGTTGCAAATGTTGCATGTTTTTTTTTGTTAAATAAAATTTGTTTGGTTTGTATAGTATGTTTTTGCATTTGATTGCAATAGATAAATTTATAGATGTTGATTTCATTTGAATTCAATTCTTTTTCATGTTTCAACAACACATCACTTGTACTGTACTGCTGCAATCAGAAATCAAGCATCAACAATAACACTATTCAACAAATTTGAAGTTTATGAATACATTCCTTCTGCAATGCATATTTTCTAATAAAATTTTCTTCCCCACTGATTCCAAATCGGGGAAGAAAATTTTTTTCAGTAAACTATTTTTTAGCAATCGCTCTTTTAAATACCCTATTTTTGGCAGGTTCTAACAAAGCTTCTTTAAAAATTATTAATCTACATAAATTTACCTTTAATTTGATTATAATCATGTCGGTAGATATTTAACCGACATTGCAAGGATTTTGATTTTTTTCTTTTCCTAAGTTTATCTTAAGAATTATAACAGTTGCTCATCAATTTGACCACTTTCTTAATGTGTAAACAGAAACTGGCTTTAAACTTTTGTTAACGTATTAATCATACTTTACAAATGATATAATCATTTTATAGTTAAAATGTCTCTTTTTTAAGATTATCATATTATTCTCTCGTCTTTAATCATACATTGGCTCGTATGAATAAAAAATAGATATTACTAATAGGGGGAAATATTGGGTTTTTTAAGCAATTAATTCACAATTTGAGTCTACTTACGAGTAGACTAAAAATTTTATTTTTCGATTATCGTTTATATTTCATGCCGTTCCACAAGTCTATGGATAAATTTGGTGTTAAAAGTCATTCCTAAGCCCAAAGTAATTACTTCGAAGTAATTGCTAAGTTTTATTCATATGACCCATTATCTGGACAATCATATTACTCTCTTCAAATTACAATCATATTATTTTCTGAATTGAGAAAGATCATGTTCCTAGTCATTGGTATAGTTTCGACAACCATAAGATGGTCAGTATATTTCTTCTTATGAGCATCATAGTTTCTAATGATCATAATATGATTATAAATTATCACAAAATTTTCTAGATATTGTGATCATTAGAAAAATATTATGATCATTTCGGATGTATTGTGAAATTGTTTTCTTAACAATATTTTTCGCAAGCTGATATGTAGGACTATAATATGTTAACATTGGGATCACTTTGTCATCATAATATGATCATTTAAAGATCATATTATACTAAAAATCGGTAAGAGTATGATTGTCACAACCAAGTAATAATATGATTGTCGCAATCATGAACCCAAAAATATATTATGCTCTTCGAATATGGTCATCAAAATCATGTTTTCTGTTTCGCTGCAGTAAAATGTCCTTGAACATCCACCGTCATGATTATACCCAAATGAAAGCTTAATATATGTAGACTTATTATCTTTATGATTTCTTCGCGAAAATGGTCCATAGAAATATTATTGCAATAGAAGCATTTTTAAGTTATCTGTTGTACAGTGTAGTTTAAATACAAACAATATCATCAATGACTGAAAGTTTTTATAATTAAAGCAAAAGTTTAACGTATTTCTTCGTATAGTCTAAGTTTGAGTTTGTTTTTTGTGATAAACAAAAATTGTCTTTTTGCCCAGAAAAGTTTATAAAAAAATAATTAAATAAGTTAAAGTCGGGCATACGGTCTATATGATAGCCGACACAAGATTCCGAAATTGTAATGGGTTAAAATAGACTTGTGCCAAAGTTTATCTATAAATTTGGAAATCAGTAAGAAATTTTGATTTTGACCAATGTTAGGTGTATTTAAGACAAAGTCGGAAATAGAGTCCATAAGTGCGATAGGTTCAACTATAGACGTATTGTATTCCAAATTAATAGGTTTTGTCCTTAAACTCATATAAACCAGTGTAGAAAACTTGATTAAAACATCTTAACCCAGCAAAAACATGCATTACCAAGAAACTATTTAAGCGAATATGTAGCACACAAGTGGTTTCACTAGTTACCAGGCTATTTATTCGTTTAATTACTTTTGTTCGCGATGTCCCAAAATTCGTGAGTAATCATTACCCTCTCGCTTATAAAACAAATGAGATGTGATTTACCAGGAAAGTGAAAGAATAAAGTATAAGTTACCCATAGTGAAAGAACAAGTCGTTAATCAGAAGTTTGGAAATGAGTGTGAAATAATTTATTACTAAAATTTGGTGGAGAAATATGCTTAATTCTTTAAAAAAAAAAAAAATTAACAAAATTAATTTTTTATACATAGAATTATGTATAAATATATGATAGAAATCCAAAAGAAATTATTTGTCTTTAATATATTGCTACGTTTTTACCTCTAAATAAACCGGGTTCTTTTCTATTACAATCAAAATAACCAATCTCACTTGTGACATCAATTGTAACGTTTTACCTAACAAAAACGTTCGTTTATCTCCTTTAGATAAACCGGGCCGGTGCTCTTATGTGTATAATTAAAATAACACACACACACTTGAGTTTGAAATAGCTTTAACACTTATTTATTAAACGCTTTATTACTTTAAATACAACAATATAACACTCACACAAACTCTAGTGATTTTAACACAACGTTTTATTAAAGCCAGACTGAATTACACAATCGCTAATAATCAACTAACTGAATGACATATGGCAACCTTATATAGTTTTACTTCCGTTGTGGTAGCGAACTGCAGAAACACCTAGAGTACACTCTCAGAACAATTCCCTTGTGACAACCGAATTTTTTCCAACCGAATTGGCTCGGTTGCTGCAACCTCGTAATTCGGT